>BSBN01000772.1:1445000-2778518 GCA_027924645.1 Cunninghamia lanceolata
AGATGAGGTGGATTGGTGAGGTGGATTTGTGGAATTAGGACTTAGGATAGAGGGATTTAGGATTAATTAAATAATGTAGGATTATTTAATTTATGTGAGACATTAGAAGAATTAGGGAATTTAATTAAATAAATTTATTTTATTTAATTATGGGATAATGAATCAATCAAATAAACTTAGAATATTTATTTAATTGATAGAAGAAAACAAGAATTAAGATAAATATTAAAATATTTACTTAATTCGACATGAGCCAATTTTAGGTGTATACACCCAGAAAGCCAACCTCCGTTTCCCCTTTCCCCGCAGTCTAGATTCTCTTCTTTTTCTGCTTCGATAAGGAGAGACTAGATCCCCAAAACAAGATAACTAATTCCTACATGCCGATAAAGGCTAACAACTACCTTACACTCAACAGGGCCCCTAAAAATGTGGCCCAATCCAAGCACATGATGGGATGGTTGAGCTCGAAGCTCCCATCCATCTTCATGATCGACTAACCACTTAAGAATATTCCACTAACTATACTTATCAAAATAAGATAATAGCAATAATATCATTATGGGTAACAACCAATTAAGAGGTTTCATCCTTGATAAGGATTATCACAAGGTTCAGAATACATAAAAAGAATTCACATTATTTACGTCGATTATCAGGGTTGAGTGATACTCCCTTGAAATCGACTATTCCCATTAGTCGAAAGACTAGGAGTAACATAATGACCCCGAGAACAATAATTAAGAGAGACCTTTTTGTCTAAAAATATTTTTATCTCTCGGCTAAGGATGATGTTCCCAAAGCATTATCTGGTCATCATGACTTGATGAGACAACTTCATTGACCAAAGAATAAACCAAGAACATAGAAACAAAAGTCAAGAGACATGACACGTGTCAACTTACGAATGGTTAAGAAGGATATAGGAGTCAATTACTCAGATGGCTAGTCAACTAATATTATCACAATGTCTAACCCCTTCCTCCAGGATGATACTCTGCTTCCTTCTTCAAAGGACGTTCGATTCTCCTGTCACACTCAGGACCACAAGATTGCAATCAGTACATCATTATCAAATCTCGTAATTGAAAATTATTTAAAACTATTTAACATTTGTTTCTACTTCATAATCAAAAGTTAAATCAGATATTTCCACAATATCAAATCAATTAACTATGACTAATCCTCCTGATTATCATGCCAAGTTATTGATTAAGTCTAATTTGTAAATTGGGGATGTAACAAAAATTGACCCCAAGGTAACAAAACCCTTTGGCAACTTGTTTGTCTTGAGTTGGAGAATATGATCTCCAAATTGTTGTTGTAATTTCTACTGATTTCCAACTGAAAATTCAGCCTCTTCAATGAGGAAATTGACAATCTACTCATCACTGTCAAAAACTTGCCAGTGGATGTTGTTATCTAGGACTGATTGCCTCACAACCACCTTTACATATTGTTGTCTTTCCACATTTTTGATCTCCTTTGGAATGTCAAACTTAGCTCCCATGGCTATCAGATTATCAACCTATTTATTTTGGCTTCTTGGCAGGGACAACAGGTTAAAAGCATCAAAATCCTCAATTATATTCCAAATTTTGTGCTTGCATGACTTGAGTAAGTCATTTTTAGTGACATTTATGTTTCTTACCTGATTTGCAACCAACTCACTCTTGCCAAATATCTGCAAGCACTTGATATTCTTCTTCATGGCCCATTCCAAACCATGAATGAATGCCTCATACTCTGTTGTATTGTTAGTACAACTGAAAGCAAATCTAAAGGCTGCATGATATTTCTCACCTTCAGGGGAAATGAGCATGGCTCCTCCATTGAAACCTACCTTACTTCTTGCACCATCAGAATAAAGTTGTCATAGATCATTGGCTTGCTATTCCTCTTGCTGTTCTCCTTTCATAAGGTTAGGAACAATCTGATTCTGCTCATGGATCATGTAAATTCCTAATCCGGCTTCCTCCATTTGCTTGTAAGGGTCATCTTCATGATAAGTTAAATTGGCATTGATAGCACTAGGAACATAGGGCTCAATATGATCTTTGGCAATGGGTTCAGATTTGACAGTTACTCTTGTACCATATCTTGTCCTAAAACACATATGTGACCAATCAACTGACAAATAACCACCCAACTTTGATGTGAAATCCCTGGGAAGGCATAAGGTAAAGTACGGGGGTAGGTCTATAACATATATATCTTGTGGAATTGAAAACTTCGAGCAAGCATGCAAGGTAAGACTCAAGTTCTTAATGACTCCAATGGTATTGATAGATGTACCATCTAATTGTACTACTACTTTGGATAGTGGTTCATAAGTTAAACCTAGCTTATCCACTATCTGTTTAGGCATTACTGAGCTACTGGCACCTGAGTCAATTATGTAGTTATGCACTAAGTGCTGCCCAATAATCAAAGAAACATAGAATGGGGTTGGTTTGGCATCATGAGTTTGTTGTTCTTTCTTGACTAGGGGATCATTTGCAAGCACAACTCTAGACTGGTCTTGATTGGACTCAATGGTCAAAGTGACATTAGATAAGGCTTTTGGCAACAAGTCTTTTTGTCTTGGAAGAGACAGTGAATCCCACATAGACATGCTTACATTTGCTTTCTTCATATGTTTTAAAATATTAAAAGGAAAAGTACCAACCTTAGGATGTCCTCTTGCAATAGTAGGATACACTTGCTATTGTACCGACTGTGGCTGCCCTCTTTGTTGGGATAAGTTGCCATTAACTTGGAATGTATTCTCCAACACATAAAGACTTTGAGAGATTAATTATTTATTAATTATATCACTTTGACTTTTGCAATCAATTCCTAATTGATAAGTTCAAACTTGGGCATCCATTTTTTAGAGTGGGGGCCATGAAGACTTTGTTGACTTCTCCTAAGTCTATTTTGAGAGTTTGATAACTCCTAGTGAGTGGGAGTTAAACTTGGGTGTCCCCTTTTGATGGGGACTTATAGTTAGACTTGGAGTTGTGCTTTTTTATGTACATGAGTGGATAATGTTGAGACACCTTGCATGGATATAATGTTAGAGTTAACTATAATGTTAGAGATGTATGAATTGGATATTACTTGCATGTGGTCAGAATAGCTTGCATGAACTTGCATGTTTTTGCATGTACTTGCATGTTGTTGCATGTTACTTGTATGTTGCTTATATGGACTTGCATGTTGTTGCATGTCACTTGCATGTTGCTGCATGTTAGTCCTATGGACTTGTATGACCTTGCATGTTTTTGCATGTCAGTTATATGACCTTGCATGTAGTTGCATGTCAATTTTACGAGATTACTTGCAGAACACTCCAACTCTAGAAATTTGTAGGATGGTACATCTCAGTGATTCAAGAAATGGGTATTAGTTGCATGTTGTTGAAAATGCTTGCATGTCAGTTTTAAGATATTACTTGTAGGACACTCCAACTCTCGAAAGTTACAGGATGGTACATCTCAGTGTTTCAGGTAATGGTTATCAGTTGCATGTTGGATCCTATGTTTGCATGTCACTTGCATGTACAAAACAAGACATTTCAGAATAACCTTGGGGACATCAACTGTGCAAGTTGTTGCATGAGAATTGGTGTGTGCTGATCACTTCAGTTGACTGAGATTGGGCTAACTTGAGCACCCAATATTGGGACTTTCAGTTGTTGCTTTTATTTGGAAATATGTTTGATGTTGGCAAAGCTATTTTTAGCATACTTGTGTGCACACATCATGAAGGGGCAGTTAACTCAAAGTTTGGACTTTGTTTGAGTTCAGTCTTCTCAATTTAAGTGAGCTTGATTTTTGCATGAGCTTTGGAAGCTATGTTATCAAATGTAATTGATTATATTTTGAGTTTCAAGCTCTTGTTAAGAAGTTCTTGAATTAAAATAAGTTTTTGAATTAAAATAAGTTCTTGAATTAAAAAGAAGTTCTTGAATTAAAATAAGTTCTTGAATTAAAAAGAAGTTCTTGAATTAAAAGAGGGTGCTTTTATTTAATTTGAAAACCCCATACATTTTCGAGAGAGTTGATTTTGAGGAAAAAAGACTTAGAAGAAAAAACAAAAGTTTTTTTGGTAAAAGACTTAGAATAAAAAAGCAAAGAGCTTTTTTGACTTAGAATAAAAAAGCAAGAAGCTTTTTTATTGAAGAAGTTTTTGAAGAAAAAAGCAAGAAGCTGTTTTGAAGTTTTTTACAGGTTTAAAGATTGAAGAAGCTTTTGAAGTGCATCAACGACTTAGAGGAATTTCAGTATTGAATGTAATCTTTTCTAAAGAGATTTAATACAAGAAGGAAACATCTTTGAGTGTGGAGTTTTTTCCTGAAAGGGTTTCTCCACATAAATACTGTGCAAGTTCTTCTCTTCTCTTCTCTTCTATATTGAATTGAATGTGCAAATCAATTATTGAGTAAATTGTTACAAGTTAATCTTTATTTTAGCTTTGCTACACAAAACTTTAAAGTTCATAGTAGTAGTTCTACGTTCATTTTCAACACTCTTGGTTGATCTATGTTTGGAACAAGCCGTCCCATTGGCAAAAATTGAATATTAGGTGGCTGTGATGGACCAACAACACCTTGCTAGCTTGTTTGAGCTTGGTTTTGCCCTCTACCATCTTGTTGTCCTAGATCAATGGATCTCTTTTTGGCCCTTGTATTGGCTGCTATAGACTAGGCTGATTGGTTTTGCCCTTGTCTATGGTTTACCCCACATAACTCCTCACCTTGCCAATTCACAAATGCTGCATTAGACTGGTCCTGTTCAGGATGAGAAACCTGTTGTTCTGGGTTTTCTTGTGCTATGTTTTGCTGGACAACAACGTTGTTTTGTACCATTAAGGCCTAATTTACCATGCCATTTGAGCAAGTTGATTAGTTATGTGGCTAGTTGCATGGGTAACACCACTCATACTCTTGTGCCATATTATTCTGAAATGGAACTATCTCTCTGGAAGAGCTGGCAACATGCTGGTTATAAGGCTGATATGGTCTCATGTTAAAATTTCTTTTTTGGCCTTGGTTACCATCCTGGTATGGAGGTCTACTTTGCTAGTTAGACTACTACTGGGCCTAGTAAGGGGCCTGATAAGGTCTATAAACTTAATTCTACTGCTTTTTAATATTCACTAATTCATTGCCAAATGTTTGCAACAGCCCCTTAATCTCCTGAAGTTCATGGGATGGGGCTGGGACAACTTTTGTTTGAGTAGTTACTTGATAATTTAAGGTTGTTACAATAGGTACAACAACAATAGGTGGGATTTGCAATGGGATAGGTGACTGTACCTCTGGGAAAATAAGCATTGGTGGTCTCGGGGCTATCTTACTAGCCTAAATTAGGTTGTTTTCAACCTTTATGGCAACATCATAAGCATCTGGTAGTGTTGTACCACCCATTGATTGAACCATTACTGCAATATCACTATTTAAAGCTTTAAGAAAGTACAAGAATGCATGATTAGTAGTAGGCCTTACTGCTATTGGTATTCTATCCCAAGTCTTTTGAAACTAGAAATTGAAATCTTCCATGTGCTCTTGTGGAGCTCTTTTGATTGTAGTAAGTTGTTCAACCCGTGATAGGTTGTCTGACTTGTCTTCAAATTGCTTATTTAGAGCTTCACCCAACAAATCCCATGAAGTGATTGAATTTATAGCCAAGCTTCTAAACCACTGAAGTACTTTCCCCTTTAGAGATGCAACCAAAAGTCTCACTGCAACATTCTCTTGGGTTATATGATGAATTGAACATAATGTAGCCACATCTTTGATATGTTCAATGGGAGTGGTTTGATCTTCACTGATGAAAAAAGGCAAGCTTCTAAGAGCTACTACTAGAATATCATCATGTTGTGCAAGCTACAATGGGCTGCCACCATTAAATGTTACAAAAGGCAATTATCTTGCCATTGGTGGAGCTTGTGGAGCTTGTACTTGATTGTTTGGTACTTGATTTGTTTGAACAAACCCTGCATGCCTGAGATTTGGAGGAGTAGAATGGGTTCTTCCTGTTGGACTAGGAGATCTCCTTGATGTTCTACCTCTTATTTTTGGTGGTGACATCTGCAGGTACTCAAATGGAGTTGAACTTCCCTTTGTTTGTATTCTTCTCATGTGCTATCTACACTGGATCTACAAAAAATTAGAAGAATAGAGCCTCCAAGTATACTTTTTTCACCTCAAAAGGTTGAAACTCTGCTTTTCATACCAAAACAACAAAGAAAAATGGTGTTCTAATGGCCTAAAACTCAGTTCAGAGTCCCATCGGGCATGCCAAAAACATTCTCCATCACTCTCCAAAGGTACCTGCAAGAGACAAGGAGAAACATGTTAGAGCTTAGGATGCCTTCACTCTTATATATGATAATATCAAATGTACATGATATCCTTCACAAGCATCTAAACAAGAAGATGAAAGAGATAAATAGCTCCTAGCAAGAGATGAAGATCATATAATCAAAAGAGAGGCTCTTAGCCTCTATATTTCCTAACTAGTTTGCTGAGTGTGCAGGTACAGGTAAAGGAGGAATCTTGTCCATGGAGAGGTAGAAATGAAACCCCAAGGATCAGTTACCAACTATCAAGAGATGTACTAACAACTATAGTCAATGAGGAGATCATTTAGGACTATTATAATAATGAAGGACAAACACAGTCACCTTGACCATCATGGAACAATGGAGGGTCAGATCAAGTTAGTCAACATAGATCATAAAGATTCCAAGGATATTGAAGACTTTCGAAGATGTGTTTTGGGAGTTATGTCCCTCTCCCAGACCTCATGCCTTGAAGAACCCTAGAGTAGTCATTTTGGAAGCAAAAAGAAGAGCTAAAAAGGCATGAGAGGCATGAGAGTAGTCAAAATGTTGACAATAAGTACAAGGCACTTCTTGTGGATAAGGGGTTTCCACAGGTTAAGGGCATTGACTATTCTAATACCTTTTCTCCTATTTCCAACATGGACTATTCATCTTGTACTTTATTTTGTTGCATCAGAGGGATGGTCAATTTATTAGATGGATTTGAAGAGTGCCTTCTTACATGATGATCTTCACGAGGAGATCTTTATGTAGAAACCTCAAGGTTTTGTATAGGACTCCACTTGTCTACAAGCTTCATAATTTATACAAGTATATTCTCAAACATCCACCAAGGCTTGGTATGAGGAGATGGATAGCTTCTTGCTTGCTTTTGGTTTCTTTTGCTACCATTTTGATTCAACAATTTATACACAAAGACATGGAGAGGACTTTTAGATACTTGTTTTGTATGTGGATGACCTGATTCTCATAGGTAGCTCCACCTACATGATTCAAGGTGTTCAAAGAGCATTGGTAGAGCAATTTGATATGACCAATTTAGGGCTTCTACATTTCTTCCTTGGTCTTAAGGTTCTTCAGTGTTTCAAGGAGGTTTCTATTTTTCAGAAAAAGTATGCTCCTAATTATCTTTATAGATTTGGCATGACTAATTGCAAGCTTGCCTCCACTATCTACTAGTTGCACTACACCTAGAGTTAATGCTACATTATATTGGTAGTTGGTTGGTAGTCTTTTATACTTGACACATAGTCATCCTGATATTTTCTTTGTAGTTAGTCTTGTCTACTGTTTCTCTCAAGATCTTCATGTTGCAAGTATGTGCCTAACTTATGTTGTCATTGATGTCAAAATATCTGTGTTGTCATTGGTGTCAATTGTACTCTTGATTTTGATGTTGGCTAGTGTTGGAGATAATGAGTAAGTGATCCTGATACTGAGTTTCCAAGTGCTTTTGAGAAAATTTGTTCCTCTGGTGGAAACAGTGTGTTGTAGAGTATCTCTGTTTACTGAAGAACAGTCTAGTAGATTGCTCTACATTTCTTGTAGAATGAGTATCTTTTCCTATGTATTGGAAGATATTTAGAGGCATGTCTGAAGATGCTATATCTCAAGTTTGAGCCTCCGATATGAAAATTTGTTCCTCCGGTGGAAACAATGTATTGTAGAGTATCTCTGTTTATTGAAGAACAGTCTAGTAGATTGCTCCACATTTCTTGTAGAATGAATATCTTTTCCTATGGATTGGAATCTATTTAGAGGCATGTCTGAAGATGCTATATCTCAAGTTTGAGCCTCTAGTATGAAGATTTGAGAGAGTTTTGTTCACCAGAGTAAAAACTATTTTTCTATGCATTCAGTGGTGACAAGGAGAAAGTATTTTGCTCCGCATTGAAGTAATTTGGTCTACGGTTTTGAAATTAAGTTTTTAGTGTTCAGAAGTACCCTCAACTCCAATGGTTCATGATTTGGTGGTCTGCAAGCTATCTTTTCTCTATGACAGTAGTTGACAGTGTTGTTTATGTGCGCTGGTTTGAAGAATCTTCTTGGCAGAATGGTTAGAGATTGTGCAATTATTTTTGGTGATTACTATGTGCTTGTGGATGTCTCCTGATTATGTTCCTACCTTTGGATTGGTTCACCAAGAGAAATTTGGATCGTGGATGAAGTCTATTCTTTGAAGACCCAGTTTTAACACTAGTCTTGGCCAACTTGGTTGTTTTCACTTCTTGCGGAGATGCATTGAATATTGTGGAAGCATGTCATGGCATGGAAGATTACATTTGAGTCCCAACTAAGGCATAACATGATCCACATATCTTTTCCTTAGCTAGTCTTATTTAGGTCTAGACCTATTTCTATGTATGTTTGTAATGTTGACCTTGGAGATTGTTCCAATGGTTGATGAATGTAATGCCGACTTTGATGTACATTACAAGGATGATGAATTGTATAAAAGCATGGAATGTGATTGCGAAAATGAAAAGATAAGATAAGAAGTGTAAGAAGAGAAGAGCAGAGGAGTTATACTGTGCTTCAATGGAACTGAACTCAGGCATGGAGTAGATGCTACCAAATTAGTTCACCATCCTTTGGTAGTGAGCCACCCCTTGGCAGTGAGCCTCAACTTTTGCAGTGAGCATTTTGGGCAGTGAGCCTCTATTTTTTGGTATTTCTATAACATTAATATCTTTGTGGGCTAACACCCACAGTGGTTTTTCCCTTATAGGGTTTTCCACATAGAAATTTGGTGTCTTAGGTGTTATTGTTTTGAGCTTCTTATTTCATGCTTTCATGGTTAAATCTGAATAACAGTAAATAAGTGTTTGATGTGTTGATGTTCATAAGTGTTCAAAGTTTTAGGGACAACTGATTCATCCCCCCTCTCAGTTGTCCGGTGCATTTCAACACTTCATGAGAGTCATTGAAAGATAGCCAAATGCATCTTGAAGTATATCTAGGGCACTTCACATTTTGGCATTTACTACACATCATGAGCTTCTCGGATTGTGAACTTCACTAACTCAGATTGGTCTACTGATGTTAATGATTAAAAGTCTACTTCTAGTTTTGTCTACTGCCTTCGTTCTAGTCAAATTACATGGTCTTGCAAGAAGTAGGTAGCTATTGCATTGTCATCTACAAAGGTTGAGTATTGAGGTACAATTCGTTCTAGCTAGGAGGTTCTTTGGCTTCACTAATTGATGATGGAGTTGGGCTTTCCTCTTGATCACCCCACTACTCATTGGTGTGATACTCAAAGTGCCATACACATTTCATGCAACCCAATGGATAATCAATGGACTAAGCATATTGATATCTACATGCACTTCACTCAACAACTCATCTAGGATGGTGTTCTTAGATTGGAGTATTTGCCTACTGAGGAGTAGGTTACAAACATATTCAATAAGCCTTTGGCATTGCCTCATTATCTTCACTTGCAATTAATGCTTAGGGTGAAGGAAGTAGTCCTTGGGGTGTCATCTTGAGTCTTTCTTCCTTATCTTATACATGTTTCTTTTCATGTTTTCTCTCTTTTGAGGAGTTTTTTCCTACATGTTTTTCTCCTTTTCTCTATTTGTGGAGATCTTTGTTCATGAGTACTTGATCAAGCCTTGTTGTTAAGCCAATATTTGAGTATAATTTGCTCTTATATTTTTCTCCTTAAGTTGCACTTAAGGGGGTGTTGATGTAAACAATGTTATTCCCTTTAACTAATTTTCCTTTTAGGTCTTTTTCACACCTAGTTAATTAAGTTTACTTGGGGCATTTACTTTTTGTGTCTGAAGTCATATAATCATAATAGACTCTTGTAATAATCTCATGTTGCCCTATGTCTCACCTTTGCCTATATATACAACGATTCTTTATGTACATTTCACTCCATGTTGCATTGTATACTATTGTATAAGTATTGACATTATAACATTGTAATTGCTTCTCTCTTGCATGAAATGTTATTTTGGTGTTGGAGATGAATCTTGCTCTTGTGAGTCCTTTTGGTGACTTCAAGAACAAACGAGACACAAGAAATAAACTTTTTGAATAAAGATAAGGAAATAGTTTAGATGGTGGAAAGTGGTACAAAGGAGAATGTGATAATTGAAGATGCAAAATCAAAAAGAGAATGAAGTTGTAACTACTCTTGATGGTTTGTGTGTTGTTGTCGCTAGAGGTGTGGCATCTTTTGGCCAAATAGACTCCATAATCGAGTGTGGTTCTTCTACCAAGAGAAAGACAAGGCATCATTTTAGATCAAAGTCTTTACAAGTACCATTAGACCTTTACTCAAGTAGATCCGTTATTCACAGTAGAGAACATGTATATTTGGAAACCTTAAATAATGATCCTTTTTTCCTAGAATATAAGGGGTTTGGGTTTGGCCTCTATCAAAAGTACCCTTTAAGGTAAGATTTGTGGCTTGTAGCTTGCTATTATTTTTCTTCAAGAAACTAAGATTTTAGAGACAGAAATATTACAAGTCAAAGAGTTATGGAATAATAACAAGCATGGGATTGAGTGCATTGGCTCTAGGGGTCAATATAGGGGAATAGCTACAAGTTGGACAATAGAAAATGAAAACTTATTGAGATAATTAAGGAGATGTTGTGGATTAAAGTAACTATGGAATGTCAATTTTCTGAAAAAAATCTTTCACTTTGCTAATGTTTATGGGCCTTATCTTCCCTCCATTGTAAAGAGTGTTGGTAAAACATTGGCATGATGGATCATCCAATGGGCTAGAAAATTGGGTGGAGGGTGGCAACTTTAACTTGATCTTGAAATTGGAGAATAAAGGAGTTGCTTTTGTGGACCAAAATTCCCATTTTGTTTTGGATTTTATGGAAGAAAGAAATCTTGTTGATAGTGTTCCCAAAGGTTGCATTTTTACCTAGTCTAATATAAGGAAAAGAAACTCCTTAATTATGGAAAGATCAGATAGATAATTTGTTAATGAATCTTTATTGGGTATCAACAGTGAGGTTGAGTCTTTCATTTTGCACAAAGTCAAATCTGATCATGCTTCTATTCTGTTAAAACTTTTGGTTTTGAATTGCTTAGAAATACTCCATTAAAATTTAATCCACACTTGTTGGAGCATAAGGATTTTTAAAAAAAAGTTAAAATGTGGTGGCAAGAGGTTGATGTTGAAGGCACTGAAATGTTTAGGTTCCATTCTTAACTTAAATATTTTAAGAATAAGATAAAGATCTAGCAAAGAAGCATTGTGAAAGCTCATTGTGAGTTAAAATAGGAAATTTGTAAAAAGTTGGAAACAATAAGCATCATGGTTCAAAATGGTTTAGAGTTTGAAACTAGTAGAGATGAGAAAAATGATTTACTCTCTTAGTTGGAGAAGCTTCAGGATGTGGAGAATTCCTAATTGTGGCTCATATCTATTGTTCTATGGGTGAAACATGGAGATCCAAATTCTAAATTGTTTCATAAAGTTGTGATTGCTCATCATATGAGAAACATAATTTCTATTATAAAAAGAGGTGAGGAAGATCTTAATGAGGACAATTCTATAAGGAATGTTTTGAAGGATTATTTTCCATCTCTTCTTTCAAAGGAGTGTGACAAAAGAGAGGCCTAGGAAGAGTTGATTGGGATCATCCTACCTCTTGTCTCTAATGAAATGAATGAGCAATTAGTAAAAACAATAACTATGGAAGCACTAAAAAATGTCTTCTTCTCCTTTTAGCTTGATAAGTCTCCAATTCTAAATATTTTTCAAGCTAATTTCTTTAGGGTATTTGGGAACATATTTCTCAAGACCCGCTCTTTATATATAAGAATCTAGAACTTTTGGTAAGGTGTTGCTATCTCTCATCTCTACCTTCATTGCTTTAGTTCTAAAAGAAGGCGATAATTGAAGATTTGATAGAATTAGATGTATTTCTCTTTACAACTTTTCTTATAAAATTATTTCTAAGATTATGGTAATGAGGTTGCAATCTTGGTCCCCTAGTATTATTTTGAAGGAACAAGTAGGGGCAATCAAAGGTAGACAAATCCTTCATGAAGTGATGATTGCTCAAGAAGCAATTCATTCAGCGATCAATGCCAAAAGGAGAATTATGATGGTTAAAATTGATTTTGCCTCTACCTATGATTGTCTTAATCATAAATTCCTTCTTTTGGTGCTCCGTAGGATGTGATTTTGTGATTAGTGGGTTAGATGGGTGGAAGGCTGCATTTGATCTAGTTCATTCTTTGTTTTGGTTAATGGTGGTTCGACCAATTTCTTCAAGGCTTCCAAGGGAATTAGGCAAGGTTGCCCTCTCTCTCTATCCTTATATATCATAATGATGGAAGTTTTAGGCTATATGCTTAAGCATGCTAAAGAGCAGGGTCAAATTAAAGGTGTCACAGTTACTTCAGTTTATTTATGATTCCTTCTTGATGGGTTATGCCTCAATAGAAGATGACAATTGAAAAACATTCTTGATAGATTTTGCTTAGCCACAAGGCCAAAAATCAATGCAAGGAAGTTCATTTTGCTTACAATTGCTACACTACATATTAAAAAGTTGGCTCAGACTTGGTTTTAAATCCAAGAATCCTAAGCAGTTCTTTACTTGGTGTTTCAGTTGGTCCTTACAAATGTGGAAAAAAACAATGGGAGAGAATTTTAAGCAAAATCCTAGAGACTCAATTTGTAAACTCGTTGCTAGCTATCTCTTGTTAGACGAGTTATCTTGATTAAATATGTTCTTTCTTCAATCCCTCTTTATCTTATTTATTTATTCTATTAATGCTCCTAGAATTATCGAACTTCTTGATAAAATTGTTTAATCCTTCTTATGGAATGGGCCTAAAACTTCAAGTTTGACCTAGAATTATCGGACTTCTTGATAAAATTGATGTCTTCATGTGGACTTTGCTCCATAAAATTTGACCAAGTGAGTTATTTGTGGAAATTCATGTTGTATTCTCTATAAGAGGAATAAAGTCAGATAATTTGCGACGGAATGGTCAAATAATTCTGCTGGTTTATATGGACTAATAGAAATCGTGCTATTTTTTATAATGCTAATGCTAACCATTTCAGCTGCTTTGCTCATGCCTTTACACTCATAATTTTTTTAGTGCAAATCAACAAAAGTTTTATTCTATTTTGTTGTCGCCTAAGGAAGAAGAAAGATTAATTCATATTGTGGAACTGAAGGTGTCTGAGCCCATCATAAATCAAAAGGAAAATCCTCCAAAATTCTTCAAGAATTTGTATTATTTATTTTTTTATGATGCTTCCAAACGTAAACCAAGTATTTTTTCAATCTCCATATGAAATTAAACATAATTAAACATAAATCAATACAAACGCTAGACAAAAGAAAATGGCCTCAACTTTTCAATCTTTCTATAATAATTAAAATTTACAAACCAATGAATGAGAACAACCTCTACAACTTTTACAAATCCACAGCTGACCCACAAAAACATGTTCATCTTTGATTTTGATCCTTCACTAAATTTAATAAAATCACCATAAGATATCAAATGGCTGATATTAAAAAAATAAAATTGTTGGATGGGAAATAATCATCTAATTGTGGATACTTTAGAACTAGCATATTTATATTTTTAAAAATATATCTTAAGTACCTCTACAGATATCAAATATAAAATTTTATCCATCACTTTTTACTTTATCTTTTATAACAAAATATATTGTTTTAAGTTTAAAATAGTATAATAGAAATAAAATATAAAACAATTTATAGAAATAAAAAATAAAAACAATTTATAGAAATTTAATTTTTTGAAATTAATTTAAAGTTTACGGGCTTTCAGCCCCTTCCTGCCACTGTAGGAGGCCTCTTGGTGTAATTACTCATAACATAACATTGATGCTAAAAATCTTTATACAGTTAACATCCAGAAACACTTCTAAATACAGTCATGGACTCTGGAAATATCATATCTCTTAATGACATTGTCTTCTAATCAGCAAACTGGTGAGGTGAGAACAATTCACAACTAAGCTTAGCCAGTAACCTGACATGCTTTTTAAAGAAGAGAAGTATCTATGAAAACACGAGTCGAAACAATTAAACCTCATAATAATACTATATTATTGCAGTGATTATGTACATAAGTTAGACTAGTATGCCAAAGCACAATTTTACTCTTTTCATGGGAGTAGATACAAGCTGCAATTATAACTAGATATACACTAAATGTTCACATGATCAGATTCAAATCTGTCAGTTCTTTTAACAAACTCAATTACAAAAAACATTATCTTATAAGTTATGATCAAGTAGCAATAGTATAGGCACTAGATCCTATTCTGAACAAGCAAATGAAGTATTTTACGCTTGATAGTCAGTGACAAAATTGTTGTATTCAAATTATTTGGGGATTCTTCAACAAGCTGAAAGATGCAATCAAAATGGATCTGAAGAATACAAGCTAAAAAGTTTCCGATTGCTCAGTTGCAAGTCAAAGCTCCTCCCTGCATTAAAAATAAATACATTGTCATATGAACCCCAACAGTGAATTTGGTTTGATAAGGAATAAATAACTCTTAGTAACTTTCCTCGTCCAAAATACAGAATTGTATTCAACAAGAATACAGTAGTGTGAAAACACTATACCTGTTACTTCTACATGCTCGGGTAACACCCTAAAACAAAAGCATATCTATCATGTTTAAAACATTGGGTTGGGGTAAGGATCACTTGCCTTCAGTTATGGTGGTTTCACACACCCAAGATTGGTATCATAATGGGTATATAAACCACCTATATGTCTCAAATCATGCTCCCAGCTAAAAGGTACAAACAGCTTCAGCATAATTGGCTCAATCAGCAACATTCATGTCCTAAGTTAAAACTCTTGATTCCATGAACAACATCAAGCAGGCTCGGTGGGATCACCAATTCCAGGTTTACCTATAAATGATTGCATATACTCTTTCAGTGGATTCTTCAAAGCTTGCATTGATGGTTAATATATGCTGGCATAATAGGTATCATAACAATGGTATTACATTGTTAACATTGTGCGTAACTACTGATGATTACATTAGTTGGTCTATAACTGTTATTTCTGTTATATCAATCAAATATAACACAGTATATATCTGTGTTTGTATGAGCATTTATCATTGAATCAATAAATAAAATTATTACTGCCCCTTCATATGGTATCAGAGCTCTGGCGGCGTTGATCTGGCCTGCATGAGGATCTTGTGTATGGCACTGAAGTCTGCAATGTGAAGGAGCGTGGATCTCCCATAAACATTTTTGTGCTAGTGCATCGAAGTTTGAAGGAAGCAGTTACCATCATGGAAGGAGAGTAATTTTGCAATGTTTAAAGGTTATTAAAAATGAGGCTGCATTGAATAGAAAGTCGGGGACTGTGTGGAAGGATGCGTAGAAGTATATAATCATGGACGGTATGCTCATTAACAGAAAAGTAGATCTGAATGCATTGTCAATGGTGTGTGGTAAACAACAGCAACAAAAGATAGACATTTACTTGCCCATCGATGTTTCATTTGACGGGGCCATTTTTTCTATTCCTGATGAGGCCTCCAAAGACTCATCCAAGACATCAGTTGGTTAAAGTGTAATAGGGCGGCATCCGAGGATGGAGGATTTTCCATCATTTCAAGTTAGCTTCTCGCTTTGAGATGATGCTTTGCATGAGAAACGTTTTTGGTTTTGGTTGTTTTGCTTTTCTTTGTTGATGCCAACGGATTTGAAAAATGTATGTTTTGTGAAGATTTTGTTTTGGAGACAGGTTTGGGATTTGGTGTTGAGCTCAATATGGATTGTTGTCTAGCGAGCTTCAAGAGTATATGATCGAGAATTATACCCTTTTGTCTGTCGTATCTCTTAGGGATTGTTGTCGAATAATTCAAGACTCTGTGATTTGAGAGTTCGGGACTAAAGAGCTCAAGAACACAGCTTGAAGCTACGCCTTTCCGAGGGTAGACGAGACAATATGATGGAGCCCCACTTGATTCAGGATTTATTCTTTGGGAGAAGATCTTCTATAAAATATGTATTCATATTATGTAATCAGCTTTGTTGAATATATTAGCATTTAGGGGGTTCCTTGATACTATTGCAGAAACAATGTAATAAGGGGGGAATGTTGGCATAATAAGTATCATAACAATGGTATTACATTGTTAACATTGTACATAACTACTGGTGGTTACGTTAGTTGGGCTATAACTGTTATTTCTGTTATATCAACCAAGTATAACACAGTATATATCTGTGTTTGTATGAGCATTTATCATTGAATCAATAAACCCCTTCAATATATTGGTTCAAGTCCTTGCATACTCAGAAAAATTGCTCCCAAATATGATTGGAACATCTGAAAGGTCAATATGCTGAGTGTGTGACAAAAACCTGCCTGCTGATAACAGTGCATTTAGTATTATTAAAAAATACAACAGCAAAAACACATAATACGATGGCTTTATTTAACACATTGTGACATACAAAAACATAATCTTGAGAAGATGCAGCAGGGGTTTTACCTATCATTGTTAAGATCTAGAAACCGGATTGGCAGTCCCAGATTATACCTTCTATGTTGAAGGCGTGCATGATCAACTAGTTTTTTCCTGTAGTTTTTCTTTTCCATGCAACTAGATTGCATTAAAGCAGTGCTTTTTTGCTTTTGACTGCTGTAGAAAACTCTCTTATATATTCTGTATTGAGTTCGCTGTTTTCAAGGTAATGAACAGCAGATTGAAGAATTTTCTGAGTGAATAAAACAAGTGCTATTTTTCTTTTATCTTCTGCTATGCTGATCTCTCATTTCTTGAACAGTATACGAATAAGATTTTAATGTTTAAGCTCAGTATGGTATAAGTGCTGTTTTTATTAGGAAAGACTTCTTGCCATTAGATATGTGTTTGTGATATAATGATGCATCCTTCTTGTTAGGAAAAATAAACAGTGTCGAATTGAAATAACAGTGAATTAGCAATAAAAGCACTAAATAGACAACACAGATTTACGTGGTTTACAGGCAAAGATCACTCAGTTTTATTCTCAGAAGAAAATTCACAGTTCCAAAAACTTTTTCTCATGCATTGGGATTCAAACTGAACATGCAAAAAAACCGATCAAACTGACTTCACATTTCAACACTTCTCTTATGATGCAAATGGACCGCCCATGTGATATTGTCTGTACCATTCTTGCTGCTTTTGTTGTAGAAGAAGTAACTGTTTATGGGACTCAGATTGCTGCTGGGCCTCATAGAGTGATTGTAGGGTTCCAAATTGCAAGGGCTTTGACTCCATGCCATAATCAAACCACTTATTCTGCTGGTCCTGCAACAACTGTTCAATAGAACCCAAATCTAGTGTCTGCTTTTGTTGCTGATCATCAGCATGGCAAAATCCAGACAAGCCCATTCCTGGAGACGGAAAGCCTGTGCTATCTGGCGAGAAGGGTAATTTATCGCTCAATGTCCATACACCATTGTCTGATGAATGCATTGGAAGGCCCCAGCTTTCACTGTCCATACCAGGAATTCCAGAGAGGAGACCATCAAGCCATGCATCTTCATCACTCTGCTCGGACATGAATTGAGTAGAACCAAAACCAGGGGGTGGACCAATAGCAGAAGGTCCCATCCAACTTCTGCCAGGGTCCTCTTTGGCTACAGGCTGACTGATAGGAGCAAATGTTTTCAAAGAAGATTTTCCCACATCCGAGCATTCCAATTGCATTGTAAATGCAGAATTTATACCTTTGGCCTCTGTACTGACATTTCCTGCTAGATTTCCATATTGCATACTACTGGAAATATTCCGAGAACTAATTATATTATTTTCCTCTGGAAGCAAAGGTGCTGATGGATGTGGCCTGGCAACTGAGAAAGGAGAATCTGTACAAAAACTAGAAGGGATACCACTATGTTGATTTATGTTACTCTGAAAAGTAGGTCCCGTGAAATTTGATGCCATGCCATATTTCTCACAAGCAGCCTGAGATGATACTGAGTCATTAATAGAGAGACCTGACAGTCCAGCAAGGGACGGCACGTCTGTCTGTGTATTCCAATATGACAAACTCTTATCAGTATGCTTCTGTTGTCCAATAATACCTGGAGAATTGATTTTTGAATTTCCCATTCCACCCTTGAGCATCATATCATGATTCTGGAAGGCAGGTAATGGCCCTCCAATGCTATTTTGCCTGTTCAGCTGTAGTTCTCCTTGGCAAGCTGGACTAACATCTCCAGGACTGGGAATAACTGAAGAAACAGTTGTACCAACCAATGAATGCATACTGTTGGAAGCTGCAGAATGAATCCCAGTGACTGCTTGACCCAGAGTTACAGCATGGTCTAAAGCCACGCCATCACCTTGAAGCAATGTGTCAGGATGAAAATCAGAAAAGGAACACGTAGGAAATTGAATTAACCCATGTGATACAGAACCTAGTGGGTACTCCTTGCTGATGCTAGACATTTCTAACTTGTCAAGTGCAATTTTACCTTGGAAAGCAGTTGATGTGTAGGAAACAGAAACATTTGGGGCGTTGAAAGATACTTCACCAGATTCTTTACCAGAGGAGATACACATTGTGTTCATAGCAGAGACATCCTTTGGCACAGGTTTGAAAACAATGTACTCTTCATCATCTTCATCCCCATTTACTGATTTTGAACATGCGTCTGTCATTGCTACTTTGTATTCTTTAAATTCACCTACATACCGAATATTAGGTATGAGTGAAACATCTTGGTTAGATTCAGCCACCTCTTTGGCTATAATTTCACCTACATACCGAATATTAGGAATGAGTGAAATATCTTGGTTAGATTCAGCCACCTCTTTGGCTATAATCTGTCCATTTACAGACGTCTTGTTATCATTCATATTCCTTCCTTTTAGCTCTCCAGCCAAGTAAAATTTTCCAGTCTCTTCATCATAGGCAATTCCTCTTCCAGTGCCAACAAATGCAATTCCAATGGCCTTTCCTGCAGCCAAGAGTTGCTGAACACGGACCTGTTGTTCTTTTTTATCTCTCAACCCTACTCTTGCAGGGGTTATTGAATAGTCTAATCCCCCCTGAGCAGGAACAAGAGGAACCAACCCTTGCAGCTCAAGATCTTCCCAGAATGTAATGTCATCCTCAGTTGTCATTTCAGGGTTATCCACACTACTAAATGCAGCACTGGCATTCAGATCCTTGCTTCCAAATAATTTGTTCAAAAGTTCAACGCACTGTTTCCAAAAGAAGTGCCTTGCATTTGCTTGCTTTTCATCCACTTCACTTGAAATTGTAATTTCTTTCCTGCAAGCCAACCACTCCATAAAAATTAGCATTGCAGGCAAAAAGGGGCTAGAGACATCATTTGCGTCTGTACATCTGCGCATAAGGCGGCCTGCACACTCAAATGCTGTGGTCAGTGCATTCTGTAATAATTCTGAGCGCTGCAAAATTTCAGCATAGGTCAGTTGCTGCACAGTATTGGAGCCATTTGAATTGTGCACAGTGGAAATAAGGTTGCATACAAGCTGCATTACCCCAGCAGCCCCACTGCTTCCAGTGCCTATCCCACTTCGAAGCTCTGAGTCTAAGCCTACTTCAAGGCATATATCATCTAAAGCAACCAATTGCTCCAAGTCACGTATGGTAGCAGCATAAACCTCTGGAAATGTCTCCAGGCTAAAAGGAATACACCATGAGCACCAGATGGAGAGCACAGAAAAGTAAAAGAATCAGTGCACAAACTTGATAGATACTGCGAATAATTAGTAAGATAGAAAATGCTAAAGAAATTTCAGCATGGGACAGAAGTAATAAAAGAACAAAATGAAAGAGAACTAATTGCAAAAATATAGAACATGAATGACATCACGTATGATTTTGCAAAATAATATTGATCTCAAAGAAAAAGGTTATGTTGCATTCCTTTTACCATGTATCAAATAGCGGTTACAAAGTTTATTTCCATAAAACACACTAATACATGTATACATGCAAGCACACACAACTGTGTAGTCATATACAAAATATATTCATGTCTATTTAACACCACATGCAGTTCCTTTACAAGTGCATGCATAATGCAGTAAGACAACCAACATGCATTAATACATACATATAACATTTTGATTTAACCTCTAAAGTATGAATAAATTCTTCACCAAACTTTGGTTGCCAGGAAATATAGAGCATAATCATCTCAATTTCACGAGTTTAAGGCAAACGACACAGATTTTCTTCACAAATCTCAAGACACAACTTTTACATTGTGAGGAGATAACATATGCGACAAACATAACATATTAAAGAATTTCAAACTTATAAATGACAAGTGAATGAAAAGTGTGGAATAATAAGGATTCACATTTGGTGCTCCTTGGATCACTGCATCAACATTCTTTATATTCAACATTCGCAGTTTATCTATGAAACTCATTGTTGGGAGGGAAAAAGAAGTGAGTTGACAGCCAGCAGTGCCCACAGATGGCATTAGATGTAATAAGGATACCCCAGTTAAATCCAGAAACACTTATAAAAATTCTTACACAGTTAAATCCAGAAATACTTATTTACAATACCATACCATAGACTCTGGAAATTTTATGTCTTTAATCGATACCTCCAGTAGAAGAAATTTGGGCTTCCCTACATTAATCAGTTAAAATATAGAAAGAAGACAAGTGTAATGCTAGATGAAAATTATTTGGTATTTATACAGTGATTTATTTGAATGGATCCAATTCCAAATGATGAAGCTATCAGACATTGATATAACCTTGACTGGTAAAGGGTGGATGTCTTGTTGAGATACTGCAAAGTTGCAGAAAGTGAGGAAAGTGGAAAACAATTGCAGGTCTTCAAGGTAAGATGTCGGGAACGAAAATTTCCCAAATGAGAAAGCCTAGAATGTGTGATACGCCATTTTAACATGCAGCACTGAATTTGATGTGAGTCTCTCCAACAAGTTCTCCAGGCCATTGATGAATAACAAGACATTGGACTAGTCCAATAAATCCCTAGCCCCTCCCAGATATCACTTGTCAAAGCTTTATGAGATAATGAGATTTACTTGAACCACATTATGTTGTGTTTCTCCAATCCAATACATGTCAAGGAAACCAAATGCTAAACATCCATGCCAATATATTGGTCAGCATATAGAACTTTAAAATCAATAACAAGCATGAAAGCAAAATACAGGCATTTCAAGGTATAACAATGGGGAATTGATGTAAGGAAAACTATGAATAGTATAAACCAAGAGTATTGAGAAGAGAAAACACACATTGTGTATATGCACCACCAAAGAAATGAACAAAGGGGAGAACCATCCATGATTATCATTACCACCATCAGTATAAATAACCCTCTTATCTATTTGCAAGGGAAGCTAGAAAATCAAGAGAACCAGGTCAAACCCTACCAAGTTCTTAAAAGCTTCTCAATAGGTAGTCTAAATCATAGGTGGGCAGTATCCATGCTAGCCTTGTAATCTCCCCAGGGGACATACAGTTTTAGCAATACATATTCCTCCCGAATATGCCTAAAGGTTTTAGTTATTCCCTGAATGTCATATTCTAGTAGCAAAGCCGACTAGGAGATCACAATCATACAAAAGAAGTTGCTAATTTGTATAGAATGAAGTGTAGACTTGCAATGAGAAAAATTACTTTCTATTACAATTATAACACAGAAAAGGCTGAAATATTATTGAAATAACAAGACTGATCAGCCTGAAAGACTATTGAAATGACAAGGCGCCCAACCTCTATCCTATGCTACTCCCACCTATAAAGAAGAAAAAAAGTTACAAAGTAGGTACAATACAAGTCAACATAACTCCCTTGACTTAATCCACTACACATCTTTGAAACTCATCAATAAATTCACCATCAACCAGTTAGTGGGTGACTCTCCAAGAAATGAGATGTTCCCAACCTTGAGGCATTACTTGGGACTAGTTATTATTGAAATAATCATACCTCTCAGTTGGTTGATGAGTAATTTGTTGACTTTTTTCTTTCTGAGAGTTATTGGGTTGTTCTCTTTGAGAGTCACCGGGTTGTTCTTCTCTTTGAGAGTCGCTCAGTTGTTGAGATGATCGTGTGTCATTTTTATTTCGTCTTTTTCTCCATTCTTGTCTTTTAGCATCTGTCATTTGTTGTCGTTGTCTTCTTCTATATTCTCTTTGGTATTCTCTTTGATGTTGTATGTGTTGTTCTTTATTTTTGAACAACCTTGGGCGTCCCATATCTACAAAACAAACATCAATATATTAATAATTAAACATGATGATGCTCTCCTAGATGGATTTCAACATTGGAAATGTGTAGTGTCTTCTTAGAATAATGTGATTTTATTTTGCAAGCGTGTAGTGAAGACATAAAAGAATTCATACAGTAAATGAAACAACATATTAATTTGGTTTAATATGTTTTTATGATTTTATTTCATATTGAAACCTAGGTTTTCATTTTTTTATTTCATATTTGCGTTGGTTTTAATTTAGTAATGTTTTGTTAAATAAATAACATATCTGAACAATTAAGACAAACTATTTTAATTAAAATAACTCTAGAAGATATAAAAACAACATATTAAATTTTTTTTTTTAATATATCTAAACAACTTGGGAAGGGGACTTGGCTCTATTGGCAAGAGCTTCCTGTGGTAGGCACGAGGTCCAGTCTCCCCCTTGCCCACTTGATATTGTACCTGATTCATAGCTCGGGTCAAAAGGGTTTACCAATATTGAATTTGTTTTTTTCATATTTAACCACGGTTTAGGGTTTTATTTACTAACCATTTCATTCTTAATATAGATTATATTTTATTGTTGTAAACAGATATGTAAACAACTAACACAAATTATTTTCATTAAAATAACTATACAGTAAATAAAACAACATATTATAAGTTAGTAAAAACCAATAAATTAATCCCCTCTTCTTCATATTCTTGGCCTGTTTGGCCCTGTTGTTCTTATTTCTTATGCTAATTATACAAAAATCCTATTACGAATAAAAAGAAACCAATAAATTAAATCTGATTGTATAGAAAACTATACGAAACCCTAATAAAATACAGTTATAAAACAAATTATTCTACTGTAAGTAAAATAACATATTAATTGTTTGGAGGAAAAAACCTTTTATTTCATATTGACTCCAAGGGTTTGAATTTTTTTTTCATATTTAGCTAGGGTTTTATTGACTAAACATTTCATTCTTAATATAGATTAGACTTTATTGTTTTAAACATATATGTAAACAACTAACACAAAGTATTTTCATTAAAATAACTATACAGTAAATAAAACAACATATTATAAGTTAGTAAATCTGATTGTGTAGAAAACTATACGAAACCCTAATAAAATATAGATATAAAATAAATTATTCCACTGTAAGTAAAATAACATATTAATTGATTGGAGGAAATAAAGTGAAACCCTAATAATAAAAGAACATATTGATTCTAGAGAAAACAAAACAAAACCCTCATAAAATATAGTGTTTATGACAGTTTATTGGTTTAATTGATTATGTAGAAAACCAAACAAAACCTAAAAAAAAATAGTTTTATAAAATATTAGTTTATGACACTTTATTTTTATAAAAGAGCCAGTGAAGAAAAAAAATTTAAATTGATAACTCTATAGTAAAATCTATAAAATATAATGCACTTACGGTTGGAATAACTTCTGCTATTGTTGAATATACTTTGCTCGGGTTTTATTTCATATGATTAAACCCTATATTAGTTTAGGACATTTTATTTTTTATAAAACATCATTGAGTAAAAAAAATCAATTAAATTTCATTATGCAGAAAAAAGAAAAAGAAAATTAATGACTGTATTGTAAAATCTATAAACTATAATGCACTTACGGTTCGAATAACTTCTCTGCTTGTCGAATGTACTTGCTCCTCCGTTTTCCCTAATAAAATATCATTATGAAACTCCTCTATGTGATCTAGAATAATTTGAACAGCATGATGTTACTTTGATAATGATGAATGATAATGGCTAGAGGGAGGCTCAATTTATAGATTGTTGAATGATGAAATGGATGGATAGGATTAGATATTAAGATCAATGGTTAGAATTGGTTGAGACAAGATTAGAGCAAGGATAAGGATTTCAAAGGAAGTTTCTAGAGTTTATCCTTATGTGAATGGCTAGGATTAAAAGATGTAGTGTGATAATGGAGGGTTGAGATGAAAAGATAGATTTAATTTGGGAGGCACTCATTTAATGAAAGTGGCAAGTGGTTGAGGATGAATATAAATGGGATAGATAATTTAAATAATAAAATTATTTAAATTATGAGAGACATGTGTGAGGATAAGACCAAGGGAGAAATAATTTAAATAATAAAATTATTTAAATTATGTGTTATGTGAGGGTTAATTTAAATAAATATTTAATTTATTTAAATTGAATGATGGAGGAAAGTGTGAATTAATTAATTAAATACAATTTATTTAATTAATTGGCTAGAGAAGATAAATGGATAAAAGGGGATTATATAAATAAATAAAATTTATTTAACTAATGGATTGATGGAAGGGGTCATGAAAGGGTTCTAAGACAAAAGGTGTCGCAAGAGGTGTTGAAAGTGATGTCACAAGACATAGTCAATTTTAGGTGTCTAAATTTTGCGCCTTTTGAGATGATGTTGTGATGAAGTGAAGTAACATCATTTCAAAAAAGATAAGGTATGGATGATGGAAAAGGATGCCCTAGCCACTTGAAGAAGTGACAAGGAGGAATGATGTAAGGATGGGATGCCCCCTCGAGAGGATAGGTGGGCTGGAAGAACACGGATATGCTCTCTAAATAGATGAAACAGATTGGTTAAGGAAAGTGGATGCAAGAGAAAGGATGGAGAAAAAATGGAGGGATGATACGTTATGTTGCACTAAGTGAACAACCATATAGTTTGATATAGCACTAGACATTATGCACCAAGGTATAAAAACTAGGGTGATGATGTATTGTGTGCATGAAAAGACTGACTCAAAAGACGAAGGTCATAAGAAAACATACGCCCTTGGGCACCATGATATGGAAGACCATGATGTCATCGTAGTAATATGTTGCAAGGACTTGATACAAATGCAAGATCAAAATGATAACGGACACAAGCAAGAAAGAAAGCATGCACAAATAATTAAAAAGCAAACAAGGTATTGCTCTTGTCAAGTTGCAAATCGATGATTGATTGATTAATGATGAAGAAAGTGTTGTCATTGCGAGGAATGATATATCCCTAGATCAACACAAGGATGTGGGAACAATATATTCCATTGATGATTGATTGATTGATTGGGTTGACAACAAGATTGAAACAAAACCAAGGATGCTTTTAGATAATTTGACTAGATTGTTATGGATTAAGGATTGGTTTGCATTTGGATTTATTGTTTGGATTTTTTTTTATTTTTTTTGTGTTTTTTGGAATTTTTTGATTTTTTGTATTTTTGTATTTTTGAATGTTTTGATTTTTTTTGTATTTTTAAAATATTTTTGGTATGGTATTGGATTACAATTTGGATAGCCTAGATACTAGATACCAATGACAAAGGAAAACCAAGTCTAGATGCAAGGATGGAGGTGGGATAAATGGTCAAAAGGATGGGCAATAGTAAATGGGATGGAAGACTCGTGATAAATCGATGGATAAAAGGATTGGCGATAGTGAAGGGAATGGATGAGAGGTTTAGGATGTGATCTGCAAAGACTATGTCGCATAGGAATAATATGCCCCATTCTAGGTGTAGACTTAGGATTTTACATGACAAAACTTATGACGAGAGGGTGATAGGATTGATTGGGAAAAGATTGGGTATATCAAGAGATGTCCAAAGCATTTTTGAAACATTTTGCCCCTATTTCTTTATCAAGATCAAACATAGGAAGGGAGGATGGTTGGTGTAATTTGATAGGTATGTGGAGATAATGGATAAGGATGGTAGGATATGATGGAAATGATAGGATGAAATGGATGAGACAAAATGCCCCCAAGTGTAAGTCACATAGATAATCAACCTACACATGATGCCTATTTGCCAAGTTTTCATCATGGTACTTATCCAAGGCACCATCGAGATGGTTTTCACCATTGGACAAAGGAATTTCTCTTACTATTTTGATTTTTTTTGGAATATTTGGATAGGATGGGTGGATATGGAGAAAAAAGGAGGGACTCAAGCATTTGTGTCCATAGCAAGGTAATAGTGACTCATAATGGATGGAAGTCACACATGGACCATATCAAGTGTCATTATGCTATTGTTGAATATACTTTGCTCCAGTTTTATTTCATATGATAAAACCCTATATTAGTTTAGGACATTTTATTTTTTATAAAACATCACTAAGTGAAAAAAAATCAATTAAATTTCATTTTGCATTAAAAAAAGAAAAAGAAAATTAATGACTGTATAGTAAAATCTATAAGTTCTATAATGCACTTACAGTTTGAATAACTTCTCTGCTTGTCCAATGTACTTTATCCTCCATTTTTATTTCATATGATGTTGAATGTACTTTCTCCTTGTTTTTATTTCATATGATAAAACCCTAATAAAATATCAATATTGAAGACTGCAAAATAATACAAGGCAATGATATAAAATATGAAACTCCTCTATGTGATCTAGAATAATTTGAACATCATGATGTTACTTTGATAATGATGAATGATAATGGCTAGAGGGAGGCTCGATTTATAGATTGTTGAATGATGAAATGGATGGCTAGGATTAGAGATTAAGATCAATGGTTAGAATTGGTTGAGACAAGATTAGAGCAAGGATAAGGATTTCAAAGGAAGATTCTAGAGTTTATCCTTATGTGAATGGATAGGATTAAAAGATGTAGTGTGATAATGGGGTGTTGAAATGAAAAGATAGATTTAATTTGGGAGGCAATCATTTAATGAAAGTGGCAAGTGGTTGAGGATGAAGATAAGTGGGACATATAATTTAAATAATAAAATTATTTAAATTATGAGATACACGTGTGAGGATAAGACCAAGGGTGAAATAATTTAAATAATAAAATCATTTAAATTATATCCTTATGTCAATGGCTAGGATTAAAAGATGTAGTGTGATAATGGGGGGTTGAGATGAAAAGATAGATTTAATTTGGGAGGCACTCATTTAATGAAAGTGGCAAGTGGTTGAGGATGAAGATAAGTGGGACATATAATTTAAATAATAAAATTATTTAAATTATGAGAGATATGTGTGAGGATAAGACCAAGGGTGAAATAATTTAAATAATAAAATTATTTAAATTATGTGGTATGTGAGGGTTAATTTAAATAAATATTTAATTTATTTAAATTGAATGATGGAGGAAAGTGTGAATTAATTAAATAAATACAATTTATTTAATTAATTGGCTAGAGAGGATAAATGGATAAAAGGTGATTAATTAAATAAATATAATTTATTTAACTAAGGGAATGATGGAAGGGGTCATGAAAGGGTTCTAGGACAAAAGGTGTCACAAGGTGTCGCAAGTGGTGTCGAAAGTGATGTCACAAGACATGGTCAATTTTAGGTGTCTAAATTTTGCCCCTCTTGAGATGATGTTGTGATGAAGTGAAGTAACATCATTTCAAAAAAGATAAGGTATGGATGATGGAAAAGGATGCCCCAGCCACTTGAAGAAGTGACAAGGAGGAACGATGTAAGGTTGGGATGCCCCCTCGAGAGGATAGGTGGTTTGGAAGAACACGTACATGCTCTCGAAATAGATGAAACAGATTGGTTAAGGAAAGTGGATGCAAGAGAAAGGATGGAGAAAAAATGGAGGAATGATACGTTATGTTGCACTAAGTGAACAACCATATAGTTTAATAAAGCATTAGACATTATGCACCAAGGTATAAAGACTAGGGTGACGATGTATCGTGTGCATGAAAAGATTGACTCAAGAGACAAAGGTCACAAGAAAAGATACGCCATTGGGGGTAAGTGCAAGAAGATGGGGGGCCAAAAAGGGGTCTTAAGTGGCCACATTTTTTCTGAAATTAGGAAATGCTGGCCTTGGATGAGAAATTGAGCATAGTTACACTCAAAATTTGGAGATGCAACCAAAACAATGTTCATAGTGCTCTAAGTCTACTTTCTAAACTATTATTATTTTTTAAATGGTATAGATTAAGGGGTTCAAAAGAGGGAGCTGCAGAAATTGGTGTTGTTTCTGTCAAAAAAACATAACATAGCATGTTTTGTGGCTCCCTCAAAAGGTTAACTTTTTTTTGGTATTTTTAAAATCAATTCAATGAGAAATTAGCTAATAGCATGTAGTTTATGCCTTATTTTTCTGATAATTTTTTGATGAATATTTGATTTTTTACTAATTTTCAAAGTGGACACATCCTAAAAAATAGAATTTTGGCCTTGCTACCCCTATAAAATTTGAAAACTAATTGAAAATCATTTTTTTTAATATGTGTAGAATGGAGTCTAGTTTCTAAATATGTAATTTTTTTGAAATTTCAATGAATGGTTAATTTACAATGAAAAAAAGACCAAACAGTGGTTTTTGCCCAAAAATAGACACACAAACAAAAGAAATTAAAGATGAAAGGCTTAACATTGTCAAAATGTGAAAAAAATTACATCGTTAAATAGATAAGAGAAAGCCTAACATTACCCAGGTGTTTGATTTGTTCAACCTTGAAACATGTGCAAATCTGAGGGTTAACATGAACAAAATTATGTGAAATCTTGTAGAATTTGCAAAAACATGTCTGTGGATGTTGAGAAGGCACTCCAAGCCTTTGGGTTGGAAATCCAAAGCAAATCCCAAGCCTAACACACTCACGTTTATATTGCACTTTTTCCCCTTTTTTGCATGTTTGTCGGTGTTTTCTTAGTTCGACATAACGCGAGTACGTTATAACGCGTTCGCGTTATGTCTTCCTTTGAATGATTTATGTTCAAGTTTCATAAGTATGTTTCATGGATGTATATATGTATGCTTGTAGGTATGTATGCATGTACATGTATGCATGCTTGTATATATGTACATGTATGCATGCTTGTATGTATGTAAATGTATGCATGCTTGTATGTATGTATATATGTATGCATGTTTGTATGTTTATATGTCTGTATGTATGTAAGTGTTTTGGGTTTAGGGTATATAAGGACCTGAGCCTGTATAGTTTTTAGGGTTGAGGGTTGAGGGTTGAGGGTTAAGGGATTAGGGCTTAAGTAATAGGTAGAGGGTAGAGAGTAGAGATTAGAGGGTTGAGGGTTACAGTTGAGGGTTAATATTCAGGTTGTTGAGTGTATAAGATTAAGTGTGTAAGGGGTGGGGATTAGGGTTTAGGATATTGGGTTTAGGGTTTACAATATGGATTGAGAGTATATAAGGCATAGGGTGACTTGGGTTGAGAGTATGTATGGTTTAGGTTTAATTTAAGTATAGGGTTGAGGCACAATATTTGGGGTTTAGGATATAAGGGTGAGATTATATGGTATAGGGATGAGGGTTTGTGGGTGTAGGCTTCAAGGTTTAAGGTATAGGGTTGAGGATTGAGGGATTATGGCTTAAGTATATGGTTGAGGGTTTAGGGATAGGTTTTATGGTTTAAGGTTTAAGGGTTAAGGGTTGAGGGATAGGGTTTAAGGTTTAGGGGCAAGGGATTAGGGTTTGAGGTATAGTGTCTTGGGTTGAGGGTTTAGGAATAGGGATAACATTTAGGGTTTAGGGATGAGGGATTAGGGTTGAGGGTTGAGGGATTAAGGTTTAAGGTATAGTGCTAAGGGTTGAGGGTTTATGGTTTATGGTTTAGGGATTAGGGTTTAAGGAATAGTGCCGAGGGTTGAGGGTTTAGGGATAGGGTTTAGGGAACTGAGGGATCAGGGTTTAGGGTTGATGGATTAGGGTTTAAGGAATAGTGTTGAGGGTTTAGGAATATGTTTTACTGTTGAGGGATTAGGGTTTAAGGTTGACGGATTAGGGTTTAATGTTGAGAGTTGAGGGTTGAGGGTTAAGGTTGTAGGGATAGGGTTGATGGTCAAGGGATTAGAGTTAAAGTAGAGTGTCAAGGGTAGAGGGATTAGGGATAGGATTTAGGGTTGAAGGTTTAAGGATAATTGAGGGTTGAGGCTTTAGGACTGAGGGTTAAGGGATTAGGGTTTAAGATATAGTGTTGAGTGTCAAGTGTTTAGGGATAGGTTTTAGGGTTTAAGTTTTAAGGGTTAAGGGTTGAGGGATAGGTTTAGGGTTTAGGGATAAGGAATGAGGGTTTAAGGTATAGTGTCGAGGGTTGAGGGTTTAGGAATAGGGACATCGTTTAGGGTTTAGGGATGAGGGATTAGGGTTGAGGGTTGAGGGATTAGGGTTTAAGGTATAGTTTTGAGGGATGAGGGTTTAGGGTTGAGGGATTAGGGTTTAGGGTTGACAGATTAGGGTTTAATGTTGAGAGTTGAGGGTTGAGGGTTTAGGGATAGGGTTGATGGTCAAGGGATTAGGGTTCTAGAGTATCGAGGGTAGAGGGATTAGGGATAGGGTTTAGGGTTGAAGGTTTAAGGATTGAGGGTTGAGGCTTTAGGGATGAGGGTTTAGGGTTTAAGGCTTAAGATATAGTGTCAAGTGTTGAGGGTGTAGGGATAGGTTTTAGGGTTGAGGGATAGGGATTAGGGTTTAAGGTATAGTGTTGAGGGTTGAGGATTTAAGGTTGAGGGATTAGGGTTGAGGGTTGACAGATTAGGGATAGGGTTTAGGGTTGAAGGTTTAAGGATTGAGGGTTGAGGATTTAGGGATGAGGGTTTAGGGTTTAAGGCTTAAGATATAGTGTCGAGTGTTGAGGGTTGATGGTTTAGGGATAGGGTTTAGGGTTGATGGATTAAGGTTTAGGGTTGACGGATTAGGGTTTAATGTTGAGAGGAGAGGGTTGAGGGTTGAGGGTTTAGGGATAGGGTTGATGGTTAAGGGATTAGGGTTCTAGAGTGTCAAGGGTAGAGGGATTAGGGATAGCATTTAGGGTTGAAGGTTTAAGGATTGAGGGTTGAGGCTTTAGGGATGAGGGTTAAGGGATTAGGGTTTAAGATATAGTGTTGAGTGTTAAGGGTGTAGGGATAGGTTTTAGGGTTTAAGTTTTAAGGGTTAAGGGTTGAGGGATAGGGATTAGGGTTTAGGGATAAGGGATTAGGGTTTAAGGTATAGTGTCGAGGGTTGAGGGTTTAGGAATAGGGATAGCGTTTAGGGTAGAGGCATTAGGGATAGGGTTTAGGGTTGAAGGTTTAAGGATTGAGGGTTGAGGCTTTAGAGCTAAGGGTTAAGGGATTATGGTTTAACATATAGTGTCAAGGGTAGAGGGTTCATGGATAGGGTTTAGGGTTTACGGATAGGTAGAGAGGTGAGGGGAAACCAAGGTGAGAGATAGAGAGGTGAGGGGAAAGATATAATAAAATGAGAGTGAAGTTGACAACTTGAGGGAAACATGGGTAAGGAGGAGGGAGAGAGATGGAGAGGAAGGGAAATATGTAGAGAGCCGTGAGAGACATACAAGTGAGACCTATAACCTAGGGAGAGAGGGGTGAGAGAGATAGGGGAGAGATAGGGGCAAGGCAGATAAGGGAGGAGAGGGGTGGATAAGGGTTGAGGGTTTAAGGGTGAAGGGTTTAGGGTTTAAGGGTTGAGGTATTAAGGGTTTAGGGTTGAGGGGTTAGGGTTTAAGGTATAGTGTCGATGGTAGAGGGTTTAGAGATAGGGTTTAGGATTTAAGGTTTAAGGGTTGAGGGTTGAGGTTTTAAGGATAGGGTTTTGGGTTTAGGGATAAGGGATTAGGGTTTAAGGTATAGTATCAAGCGTTGAGGGTTAAGGGATAGGGTTTAGGATTTAAGGTTTAAGGGTTGAGGGTTGAGGCTTTAGGGAATAGGGTTTACGATTTAGGGATGAGGGATTAGGGTTTAAGGTATAGTATCGAGGGTTAAGGGTTTAGGGATAGGGTTTAGGATTTAAGGTTTAAGGGTTGCAAGTTGAGGCTTTAGGGATAGGCTTTAGGGTTGAGGGATTAGGGTTAAGGGTTGAGGGATTAGGGTTTGACATTGAGGGTTGAGGGTTGAGGTTTGAAGCTTGAGGGTTTAGGGATAGGGTTGACGGTCGAGGGATTAAGGTTAAAGTAGAGTGTCAAGGGTATAGGGATTAGGGATAGGGTTGGAGGTAGGGCTTAAATTTAATGGTCGACCCTGCCTGTCAAGCAATTTTTTTGTGACGGCCATTTATTTGTAGTTGCCTTTCAAATATTAAAGCCTGACTATTTTAGGAAAAATACATATAGACTAAAAACATATATAAGAATAATTACATAGAAATTTTGACAGTTTACTTGAAATATTACCTTTCAGGTGATATGGTCTTCCTAAAATTTTAATTGTATTTTACGACTAAAATGACTAAATACTACCATACGACCATTAAATTTAAGCCTTGGTTGGAGGGTTTAGGGATAAGGGATTAGGGTTTAAGGTATAATATCGAGCCCATTGAGGGTTTAGGAATAGGGATAGCATTTAGGGTTTAGGGACGAGGGATTAGGTTTGAGGGTTGAGGGATTAGGGTTGAGGGTTGAGGGAATAAGGTTTAGGGTTTAGGGTTGAGGGATTAGGGTTTAAGGTATAGTGTTGAGGTTTTAGGGATAGGGTTTAGGGTTGAGGGATTAGGGTTAAGGGTTGAGGGATTAGGGTTTGACATTGAGGGTTGAGGGTCGAGGGATTAGGGTTAAAGTAGAGTGTCGAGGGTATAGGGATTAGGGTTAAAGGTTTAAGGATTGAGGGTTGAGGCTTTAGGGCTAAGGGTTAAGGGATTAGGGTTTTATTGATAGGGTGTAGGGTTTAGTGATAGGGTGTAGGGTTTAGGGTTGAGGGATTAGGGCTTATGGTTGAGGGAATAGGGTTTAAGATAAAGTGTTGAGGGTTTAGTGATATAGTTTAGGATTTAAGGTTTAAGAGTTGAGGGTTGACGCTTTAGGGTTTAGGGTTAAGTGAGACCTATATGGCTAAGGATTGATGGAGAGGTAGACAAGGAGCGACTGAGAGACATAGAGAGGGGAGAGGTAGAGAGGTGAGGGGGGAGATAAATGAGATATAGAGAGGTGAGAGATAGAACATGAGCTAATGGAACTAGAGGTGAGATATTGCAAAGGTGCTATCAAAGGTGAGATAGGCACAATTATTTATGGATCAATCTATAGCAGGACAAAACGTGAGCGCATTATAACGTGCTCACTTTTTGTCCTACTATAGAAAAGGTAAAAAGGCCTGGACCCAGGCCCACATGCTTTGTTTTCATGTTGATTATGCATGTGTTCCGACAAAAAAAAGTGTTTTCATGCTGTTGGGAAGTTCACATGCACATTTTGCACATTCTACCAACTTTGCATGATCTTTCCACCACCTTTTCTACTTTGCCAACTTGAGAAGGAGGAAATAACATAGTTTTCACATCAAATTTGATATATATCTATTCAAGTTTCAATTTTTGTAGTGTTGTAATGTTAATTGTGATTAAATTTTAGGAATTTAACATTATAGATTGGTTAATAGTATTGTTGTTACTAATTATATTTGAGTGTTATTCAATTTAACATTGAAAAGGAAGCAAGTGGTGAAAAACTCAAATTGTTCTCAAGGAGTTTGATGCAAGAAGAAAAAAAACACTACATAACTGGGTACTCTCTCCATTCGAATCTCTTTTTTTTAGGTATGTCAAGTCTTTACATGCATGTTCTTTACATTTTCCTTAATTCTATTTGGATTACTTTATCATGCTTTATCATACATGTTTATATCACTTGTATCCAGTATGCATAATAAAAGACCTTAATTATAATAAACAGACCTTAACACACCATGATGTCAAACTATACAAGAATAAATCCTTACAACATAATAAAAATACAATCCCACTATTATCTTGTCATATTAACAAGTTAAAATACAAATGAATAGGTACCAAGATCATACAAGTATGCACATGACATGATGATTTGTATGCACATATCTTGGGCTAGGACATTCCTTATGCACCTATTCATGATGATTTGTATGCAAATGACACAACAATATTGCAAAATTTCCTAATTGTCCTTTGTTAGCACATGATGGTGGTTACCTTGATTGACTATATACCATTCAATACCCTAAATTATAGAGATTAGTCTAATGATTTTTATGACAGTCCTAGGTATGTGATGCAGAGGTAGGGTTCAACTAAATCCAAAGGAGGCATATTTCACAACAATGGGCTCATACCAACAGTTTATTCAAATTTCATAAGCTTTCCTCTCAAGCAATCTCCCTCTACAAAGGCACAAAGAGGGTCTTCAATACTTCAAAACCTAACAAGGTTACTAGAGGTCTTCTTACCCCTCAGGAACTCAGACACAACCATTCTAAACCCTTACTCAAGTCTGCACTCTTCAATTGTTGTCTATTCCTTCACAAGCCACCCGAATCCTAGTAGCCCTAGTACCAACAAAACACCTTCTCAATTCCAAATTTCAACTTCTTGATCTCAACCCAGCATCAAATAGCCAGAATCAAAAACTTTTATCCTCTAGATCACTTCCCTATTCACCAAATCATTAAACCCTCATTTAGGCCATTCTAGGCATGCTCAAGGTGAGTTTATTGGAACTCAATACCTTAGGTTCTGTTTCACCTTACCAATTCTTCCAACACATCATAATATGTCTGCCTATGCTTCCTAAACCATCATCCACACTTTAACAATGCTATTTCATCAAAACCCTACATGAAAGCATCACTTTTCACCAAAAGAAGACATGTGATTTAACAATTATAGATTGTAGTGTTGCAATGTTAATTGTGATTGAATTTTAGGAATTTAACATTTAAGAATTCTAAGCATTATATTCATCATAAATAAGTCACCTTTAGTCAATAGAAGCCAAAATACATCCATTTGCAATCATGGATTAATTAAGGATAGCTAGGTGGTAAATTTGTTGCCATTGGCAACTTCACAAATTTGGTGTCTTATCTTGTCCTCCTTGGTTTTATCCATGGATCTCCATCATTATCTTCATGAATTGTATAATTCATCATGTCATAGTGCCTCCATCATTCCATAATTATCTTCTATTTCCCTTATAGGACAACAAACATGGTTTTTGTGGTATATCTTGCAGAAATCAACTCTAACCCATAATCCAAAAGCTGTTTAGGATACCCTTTTGGGAGTTTTAAAACATATCCAAAATTTAAGGGTGGTTGTTTTATAATACAAGACCTTAAAATTGATTGTCCCACTTGACAAGAGGCCTAATTAGGCTTGTGTAAATAGGTCACTATAGGTTTTTTGATCTCCAAGCTTCCAATCTTCAAACCAAGACACCAAACATGTCAAATTGGGTCTGCCTCAACCTTTTCAAGCATTACAAACACCTTACAAAGAGTTTCTCTACAAACCCTAACCCTTATGCAACTTAATTGCCTAAAAACATGAGTTTTCAGCTTGGAATAATTTGCCTCTAAAATGCACATGATTATCTACTTGAGTTTGGCATTGCCATATTAATGAGCCTTGACTTTAATAATTATCTCCTGATATCCCTTCTTCACCCTCTACACTAATCCAAACCATGCCCTTGTGTGATGTCTCCCACAATCTCAATCACATATCCTTTCATGACTAGATGGCTATCAACAAGAAGTCAACATGAAGTTCCATGTACTCTTCACTTGTAGCCTCTATAGGTGACTCTCTTAGGAACTAATATTGGTCTCTTTATCATGCTACAGACAAATTCTCTGTCATGCCAAGGAGATGATCAAGAATTAAAGCAACACATGAAGAGACAGAAGCTAAGAATGCAAAGAAAGTAGCGGCTATGAGGGAACTTCATGAGAAGAGGGAATTGGACGTGATAAATGAAGACATGCCAATTGAAGAGGAACCACAGCCATCACAAAGAGATATGGTATTGGCAGCACAAAGAGAATGAATACAAAAATTTTGTGCTATGAGAGATTTGAATACTGTAGTTGGAGACACGTCTTCTACTACAAGTCAACATGTAGGGACACCATCTACAACATCTCAAGTTGAAGGTTCATCATCACTCACATGTGATGAAGGGGGTATGCCATTGTTCCCACCTCAACCTCAAGGTATGTCATCTATTCCATCTTCGATCAAAGGTATACCATCTAGCCCATCTCATTTAAATATTGCTTAAATTCCTAATGTTGAGATGAATTTACCTAACATAACACCATCTAGAATTTTGCATAGAAAGCCAAAGTATTTGATTGATATTGATGAGAATATTTTGTAGCCAATGGAAGGTAAGATTCCAAAACGCACTTGTAGAAAATATGCTCATAAGATTTGGAGATTGTTTTTTGAAAAGTTAAATGAGACTGCAAGATGTCAACTATTCATTGAAATGATGTGAAGTATAAAGTATAGGTCCATCATGAAGATTCTTGGGTTGAGAACATCAGAGGCTTCAAGTGAAAATTCTATTGTCAAGAATCTAATGAGTGCGTATGGGAGTGTGGGTAACACCTCATGCACAAAAGATAGTAATGCAACATGGCGTGTGATTACATCGACTATAGTAAGTAGTCAAATGAGGAAATCTCGTCTCATTAGAAGGACAAGTCAAGCATTAAGAGTTAATAAGAAATCTTTATCAAGAGCTGTTGGAAGATGCCAAAGAATTGAGAACACTAATGCCAATGAATTATGGGTGTTCTCAGGGAGACTACCACAAAAAGATAAACCAATTGTTGAAGCATTGAGATCACTAATTGAAGACTTTTGGAAGAATTACACAAGGGTATCTCTAAATCAAAGGGATGTGGTAAGAAGGAGAATCAGTAGTCAAAACCGTGAGCCACATCCAAAGCATTTTTTGGATATGAATCAAACACAGTTTTTTTGTAAATTTCTAGGGAAGTTCCTCAAATTAAAATTTGTCAAAGATATTTTGAAATGCTAAAACCTTTTTATGTCAAGATAAATCACACACGCACTACTTGTTGTTGTAGACTACATATTGAATTTTCTAACCATTTTGATGTTTATTGGTCTATATGTTTAGATTTGCATACTAACAATGTTTTGCAGGGTTGTGGCATACGTGCCCCACCAACATCTTCAAGAGACTTCATATCAATAATTTTATGTGAAAGAGAGGAAGGTGAAATATTCTACAGGAAATTACACTTGGATGGCACTAGTAGAGTTTGGCAAGTATAAAATAGTGGCATACAATACAAAAGATGGTAAAGAAGCAAAGAGGTGTGAATTGGTTATTGAAAAGATTCCAGTGTATCATTTTATGCCTATATTTCGTGACAACATAGTGTATGAGTATGCAAGACATGCCCATAGAGATCGATGGTTAGATTTGCAATTCAAGTTATGCAATGACACATTTCTAGTTGGTAGCATTGTTTTAGTCCTCAACTTTGCAGAGAACTACAGTTTATAGCCATAGCGTGAGTTGCAATCACAATATTACAACTCCACACAAGTTTCTATATTTGTGCACATCACATTCGTTCATGTGAATGATAGTACAGAGGATGACAAAAATATCATAAGGGAGTATCATTTCTATATCAGTGATGATCACACACATTCTACAGAGTTCGTGCGAGGTTGCTTTCAGGTGTTCTACATTGATTTGGCTAGAAGGGGCATATTGTTTAGTTAGCATATCATATGGTTAGATAACTGTACGTCACAATTAAAGAACTCACAGAATTTCTATTGGCTAAGCAAGAGGCATAATTTTATAGGTGTTCAACATATGTGGAACTTTTGTGAGGCCAGGCATGGAAAGGGGGAGCATGATGGTGCAGGAGCATGTATCAAAAGAGCCATAGCATGAGAAGAGTTAAAGTATAAAGACAATGCAAAGTTGACAGATGCAAAATTGATCATCGAGTGGTGTAATGCTTCCATGGGTCTAGGTAATGAAGATAAGTCTTCAGTTCATAGATTTTTTTGGTTGATAGATGATACTAACATTGCACCATATGAGGACTGTTCTACACTAACAGGATCAAGTGAGATGCACTCTTTCAGAAGCTCAATTGTAGGTTCATGGAGTATCCATATGTGAAAGATGTCATGCTTTTGTTCTTCCTGTACAATTCAAGCCTGAGATGAGTACGATTCAAAGGAGTGGTTTGATGAATGACAATTAAGTTATCTTAGCCCACTTGACACGTATCGACCCCCGATAGCACTAGAACTAACAAAGATGGAATCATCAGTTGACTTTGACCACATATCAGATCTAGTTCAACTAGGTAATATATCTATTTGCATAGTTTTTGAAATTCCTAATGTTATCTTACTTTGTCATGTTGACTAATTTCATCTAATTTGCTACACATATCAATGTAGGGCATGTATATGCAGTTATTGTAGATGAAGATAATGAAGAGGGAACAAATTATTACTTGTGTCATTGTGTTGAGGCCAAAAAAAAATTGGAGGCCCCAGTTATAGATGGAGAAAATATCGAATACCCTACAGGATCAATGGTTGTTACTGGAACATGCCTTAGAAGGTACCCACATAAGAGTGTTAATGTTTGGCTATTTCAGGACTTTAACATGCATCGGAAGATTCTTCATTACTTGAACCTTGTCATGGCATCCAATGTTCATTTGATACAATATCAGGATAGACCTTTGAACAAGACCTTATGGAAGGTGCACGAGTTTGACCATGAGGCAATACTTGACACAATAAAGAGTAGAGCAAATCTGGATGGTTCATTGGATTAATTTGTAAGTATTCACATTGATTTTGTAAAGTCATGTTACATTGAGTTGTAAGTTTGCACATTAATTTGTAAGTTTACATAGGTTTGTCTTTTTATATTTTCTACTGCATTTTACACATATACACATTTTTACATCATCATGTTATGCTTCATGGGGTTAGATCTAAGTGATGGATGAAGTTGATCCTGAGAGTAATGTATAAAATATAGGCAATGTATAAAATATAGGTGTCTTGGCTTCTAACTAGATAATAGGTGTCTCTACTTGTGTCTTAGGTATATATGATATGTCAACTAGGTAGATAGAGACTAGAAAAAAAGTATTTAATCTAATCTAGGTGTCTTAGGTAGATACTATATATCAACAACCTGTCTAGAGACTAGAATAAGGTATAATCTAGAATGATCTAGGTGTCTTCTAGGTAGGTGTCTTCAATAATTTAATCTAGGTGTCTTAGGTAGGTACTATATGTCAACTAGGTCTACCATAATAGGTGTCTTAGGTAGAACTATAATTTGGGTGTCTAGGTGACTTGGGTCTAGACTATGATAAGGTATAAAGACTAGGTGTCTTAGGTCTACTATGTCTATAAAATCTAGATACATACTATACAATAGGTGTCTTAGGTGTCCTATGTCTACTAGAATACACATGTCTTAGTCTTAGGTGAGGCCACATGATCTTCCACCTTCACGTGGTTGGCCTATTCAGTATAGAATATTTATATTTCATGAAGCTAAGGGAAGCTCTTTTTCTTAATAGGAAAACTTTATCGACTTCAATGTCCTCATGGTGCAGGGGCACCCAGGTTGTCATGCCTTCAAGAGGGGTCAAAAAGTGAAATTTTGTTTTGATTGAATCAATTGTATGTAATAATGTCTTCTAAGATCATTTAATATGTTTTTGATTCAGTTTGAGTCTTTGAGTCTTGTTGAAAAAAAGTGTCAATGTTGTCAAGTTGCACAAAGCTACTTTTGCATTTTTATATTTTTGGTGTCCTGCTCCTGATACGACCAAACTGATAGTTCCAACATGTCTAGATGGGTATGTTTAGGCTAGGCATTGTTCTATTTTGCATCCAAACATGCCAAAACAGTCTGAGCTACATTGTACCAGCGATATCCCTGAAGAGTCTAAAGTGTAAAAGGTAGCAATTTTTGACAAGCTGTTACTTAGAAACCGTGTCACTTAGCAACATTCCATCTAAGGAAAAATGATCACGTAGGGTTCTTCTACAATAATCTCTCTCGATTTTTATATCTCTGAGGTGTTTTCCCATGGTGAAAGGTTTTCTGCTGCCCCAAAAATCATCAGAAGGAGGTAGTGTAAAGTTACAAAGGGGTGTAACTTTTGTCATGCTCCTGATGCGACCAAACTGAATATTCCAACGCATCTAGATGGGTATGTTTAGGCTAGGCATGGTCCTTTTTTTCACCCAAACATGCCAAAACAGTCTGAGCTACATTGTACTGGCGATATCCCTCAAGAGTCCAAAGTGCAAAAAGCCAGCAATCTTTGATGAGCTATTACTTGAAAACAGTATCATTTAGAGACATTTTGTCTAAGGCAACATGATAACGTAGGGTCCCTCTACAACAACCTCTCTTGGTTTTTTATATTTCTGAGGCGTTTGCTCGTGGTGAAAATTTTTTTGCTGCCCCAAAAATTGTTAGAAGGAGGTAGTGTAAAGTTGCAAAGGGGTGTAACTTTTGTCCTGCTCCTAATGCGACCAAACTGACTGTTCCAACGCATTTGAATAGGTACATTAGGCTAGGCATGGTCCTATTTTTCACCCAAACATGTTGAAACAATCTGAGCTATATTGTACCGACGATATCCTTGAAGAGTCCAAAGTGCAAAAAGGCAACAATCTTTGATGAGATGTTACTTGGAAACCATGTCACTTAGATACATTACGTCTAAGGTAACACAATCATGTAGGGTTCCTCTACAATAAACTCTCTCAGTTTTTTATATCTCTGAGGTGTTTGCCCATGGTGAAAGGTTTTCTACTGCCTCGAAAATTGTCAGAAGGAGGCAGTGTAAAGTTGCAAAGGGGTGTAACTTTTGTTCTTCTCCTCGTGTGGCCAAATTGATAGTTCCAACGTGTCTAGATGGGTATGTTTAGGCTAGGCATGGTCCTGTTTTGCACCCAAACATGCCAAAACAGTCTGAGCTACATTGTACCAATGATATCCCTAAAGAGTCCAAAGTGTAAAAAGGCAGCAATCTTTGACGAGCTCTTACTCAGAAACCATGTCACCTAGACACATTTCATTTGAGGTAGCACGATCACATAGGGTTCCTCTACAATAACCTCTCTTAGTTTTTTATATCTCTAAGGAATTTTCCCGTAGTGAAAGGTTTTCTACTGCCCCAAAAATCGTCATAAGGAGGTAGTGTAAAGTTGCAAAGGGGTGTAACTTCATCCTACTCCTAATGCGACCAAAACTAACTATTCCAACGTGTCTAGATGGGTACATTTAGGCTAGGCATGGTCCTATTTTTTACCCAAACATGCCGAAACAGTCTGAGCTACATTGTACCGATGACATCCCTGAAGAGTTCAAAGTGCAAAAAGGAAGCAATCTTTGACGAGTTGTTACTTAGAAACTGTGTCACTTAGATACATTCTGTCTGAAGTAACATGATCATGTAGGGTCCCTCTACAATAACCTCTCTCAGTTTTTTATATCTCTGAGGTGTTTTCTCGTGGTGAAAGTTTTTCTGCTGCCCCAAAAATTATTAGGAGGCAGTGTAAAGTTGCAAAGGGGTGTAACTTTTGTTCTTCTCCTCATGCGGCCAAACTGATAGTTCCAACGTGTCTAGATGGGTACATTTAGGCTAGGCATGGTTTTGTTTTGCACCCAAACATACCAAAACAGTCTGAGCTACAAACACTAACTAGTCTTCAATCTTCAAACACTAAAAATACCATGATATCCTGCATAAAGCTATCTTTTAGCTTTTTATAAAGGCATGCCCATCAAATTCAACTGCATAGAGATGATCGTTTGTATTCCAATTTCCTTTTAAATATTGACCTTCCAATCCTTTTTCCTGCCCTCATATCAATTAAATATGACCTTCGATTATGATTTGGTGCTCGGGCTTATGAGAGTTTACTGGAGAGGCTGATTGAGTTAGGTTGAAGGGCCAGTGAACTAATGACTTAAAGACCCTTTAGTAGGTTGACTTTAGTGATAGTAACCTATGATTATAAGTTAATATTAAATTAAAACAAAAGTGCACTTTACACATGACAGGCAATTGAGGGTTTTAAAGTCTTAGGAAAAGTAGATTCTTTTTAGGGTTTAATGCCCAATATGCAAACCCTAACTATCAATAATAAAGACTTAAACATTCTAACTTTCATCAAGAGATATCTCAGACATTTCAGAGACTTCAGGGACATTAGAAGAAAGACATTAGAGTATGACACTTATCATAGGCTTAGGGTTCTAAGACATGAACAACTTCACATTCAAATCAAACTCATGAATCCCCTTGATAAATATAACTCTCCTTGATGATAACATTGAATTATTATTATGAAATCTTGTGTCTTCTCTGACTTCTTATTGCATGAATAAAATCACATCCACCATGAACATGAACCTTGCATCATATCAACCTTCCAAGATAGACCTTATCATGAAAACCATATTCACAACAAAACCTTGCATGAACAAAACCACATCCACCATGAACATGAACCTTGTATCATACGAACCATGTTTGTCTTGTGTAGCATCAACATGAACTGAGAGACCTTATCATGAAAACCATAGTCACAACATCATCCACCTCATGACCATCACCTACCTTGAATCACTGTATCACCTTATCAACATCATGACATCAACCTTGACATCAATGACAAACAACCTTGACCCTTTGACTTCAATGACAACCTTGAACCTTGATTGTTGATGACTTATGGAAGCCTATAGCCCCAATGTTATGTTGCATACTAAAATTAGGTAAGACTCAATGTACTCTCATAACCTCCCCTTATATGCAAGAGGAATTATATTTAATAACCACAATGGTCATTAGGTTCTCGTAAGCATATGATTTTGACTATCTTATTCAAAACAACAAACATACTCTTTGCATCCCAATATGGTATAATAATAAGAAATTAAGAAATATTTTCAATTGACCAACTCATAAAGAATATGGATCAGCATACTCATTTGAATATTTTGAATTGAGAAACTCATAAAGAATATGAATATTTTCTATTCAACATGATGATTCATTTTTATTTTAAATACAACTTTTATCTTTTAGTTCCAGAATGAGGTTTACATGATACTTGAATAACAATAGCTAGATTATTGGATCAACAAACATCCAATGTAATATAATTGGATTTTAAATATTTGAAGTAACCATCTACAAATATCCATTGAAACGTGGATTTATAATGCAAATATGGATGCCATCAATAAAAAAGATTTGTATTAACCAAATATCTATATAGGCATACATCAATATCTGTCAATATAAGTATAACATATATACAAAATAGGCATATAGGCTTGCAAGAATGCCATAGAGGCATACAATGTAAACTATATGCAATATAAAATATATATCCACAAATGCCATTTAGGCATACTGTTGATAACTGAGAGTGGGGGGTGAATCAGTTATCTTAATTAATTTAACTTTATGTTCTTCTTTAACAACTAGTGCAGCATCAAAGCAAATAAGCATTCATAATCATGAAAGCAGAAATAAAGTCAACATACATAACACAATGATTTTGACGTGGAAAACTGAGATAAGGGAAAACCACGGGGTGACTAACCCAAGAATGTATTCTCTGTTAGAAGAATAGAAATACAAAATGGCACTTGCCAATTAGGGCTCACTGCCTGAGCACACTGCTCGCAAGAGGCTCACTGCCTACAAGAGACTCACTGTCTACAAGTTATAAAGAGAGTAACAAGAAACTTGAATTGATGAGAAGCATCCACATATGCTGAGGTTCAGTTCTGGTTAGGCTCAATACACTGATCTACTGCACTTCATTCTTCCTCTTCTTTGGTGCTGATGTCCTGTCACATACCGGACCTGGCTTACTGTCTTCACACTGCCCTTCTACTTTTCTTCATACTTCACCACACACAACACACACCTTCACATCCAAATCCATCTGGTATATATATCCACACCAAGGATTTCATCATCTTTCTTGTCGGCATCCAGAATAGTCAATATTTTCCCAAACTCTGGTCTGTCGGCTGAATCCTTACTTATAAAGTGATGCGTATCAAAAAGATGCTTATAAAAGTCATCAATTAAGTCGACCAATCATGAATGATACCTCAGGAAGCTTGATCACCATCAATGTCTCATCCAGATTAAGATTTGATGCTTTGCCGGTCAGTTCTTCCTCTGTCTACTCTGCTAAACAGGAACCCAAAACTTAGGTGCTTATATCTCTTCACTTTTTCATCACCGGAGGCTCAATCCCTGGAATCTATCAGTCAAGGTATTCCTCTTGACTTCCCCAAGTCCGCACTTTACATAGATACTTTCTCTGAGAGATCCGGACCTAATTGTCAGAGCGTGCTGCATACTTTGTTCTTGGTCACTAGATCAAGTTACTCTATAATCTGAATTCCAGACACACCATGTCCCGTGGATGTGTGGGATGAACTTTGTTGTCATCAATGACAACACTCATGAAGCCACAACATGTCTCTTGCCAACAATCTCCCCCTTTGGCATTGATGGCAACACTTAGTGAAAAATGACTAAGTGTTATACTACACTCCCCCTTGGCTGATGCTTTGTTCTAATGTACATTTTTCTAGAGCTCCCCCTTAGCTGGATTCCACATTTTTCACTGCTCCTCACTCCCCCTTTGACATCAATGGCAAAGGGTAGGGTCCACACACCAAAAATTCCAAAAATAGTCTATACATATCCGCATAAGTATATATACAAGTTGTACTTACATATACTTAAGTATGTCTGCAAAAGTATTCTTCAACTGTACAACTTCTGTCACCCAACTCTGTTTCATCCTGTCCAAAATTAAGATGTGACCACTCAATAGGAATGCAAAAGCTTCTGCCTTCTTAAAATCTGTCGGATCATTGGTCTGGGCTGTGGCCTGTGCATTAGTTAGGGCCTCATGCATGGCCTCTAACTTAGGGATAATGATCCCTCAAAGTTCACTTAACCTGTTTATTCTATTTTTCTTCTCCTTCTCAAGCTTAACTTTATTTCATCTATGACTGCAATAGTCTGACACTCTTGATTTACAATGGAGGAGGAGAGAGGATCAAAACTTTGAGATAAACTTAACAGTTTGTCCTCTTGCTCTTTTACTTTCTTCTCAATATCCATGGTCACTTTAGGCTAGGATAAACAAAATTTATAGATATCTCCGCCATCTTTAAGAGTATTTTCTAATCTCTTTATTCCAAAATCCATAACTCTCCTATCATTTTTTATTAGACCTTGTACTTCGGTGAATCTCTTATCCATAAACTCTTTCTGGACCTTCTCCTCAGCTGATTTCTCCAAAGACTCAAAATGAGTGCCAATAGAACTACTAAGAGACTTGAGATTACTGGATGAAGAGACTGAGGAATCCTTCTAAAAGGATGACATGATCTTTTCCAACACACCGAATGCTATCGCTAGTAGCTCATAGTCTTCCATGTGAGATTTTAGAAGTTTCTCTTTTGCCTTTGCTTGGGAAAAGGATGCTATCTTAATTGTTTAAACCGGGGAGAGAGAACCAAAGTCGAATGGTCCTTGAAGTAGCTTTGGTTCATCAATCTCCATCATTTCTTTAGTCAGGAAATCTTTGACAGTTTCTATAGTGTCTCTTGCCAGAGACAAAGTTTTCTTTCCTTCTACAGCTTCAGCACTGTCACTTGTGGTCTTCTTAGTTTGACCTTCTTCTCTTTCCTTCACTTCTTCTTTTTCCTCTAATCTTTCTCCTCCTTTAGATCTAGAGACTATTGGGGAATCCAGATGAGAGATATTTTCTTCTTCTTGGACTTCTTCTTCTGGAATAGAGGAATCCTGGTCCTTGGACTTCTCCTCTCCTATCTCCTTTGTTTCTTCTACAATCATTTCAGTAGGATCTTTCTTTGATGCACTTTTCCTTTCAACATCAGAAGGTTCATCACTTACATCCTCTATAATGGGAATGTTGAATCTTTTGTATGCATTCTAGAGGATCTCTTCTGTCTCTTTTGCTACTTTGTCAATTTCTCCGAGCATAAGATGATTCATTCTAGCTTTGCTCTGGAACTCATCCTTGCAATCTTTGAAGATCATATTCATTTGCTTCAGAGTAATTGAAGGATATAGCTAAATAGCTATCTGTTCTCGGATCTCAAGATCCTTTGCCTTAGCATTATTCTTCCTTATTCCTAATTCCTTCTCTAGGCTTTTGGGAATGAGAGATATGATTTCAATAAAAGCCTTATTGTAGATATTCAGATACCTGACTGTAGTTTCTTGCAAGATCTTCTGGTCAGCTTCATTATACTCATCATAGAACTCAGTCATTGGTTTTAGGTTCCCATCCATAGTAACTGATTTGATGATATCATCAATGTGAAGAGTGGGCTTTTCAACAAATTCCTCTGCCTTCTCTTCTTTGCCTTGACCAGTAGATGGTTCACTGGATGTTTTCTTCTTCTTCATTTTCTTGACCTCTTCATCAGATTCAGTCTCTTCATCATCCTTTTGACTGGCATAAGATCTTGTGGCCTTTGTCTTAGTTCTCTTCTCTCCTTTATCAAATGATTTTGCTTCCGGTTTTGATGCCTTTGAGCTCTTAGCAGTGGTAGGTGCAGGGGTCTTAAAGGATTTGGTCCAGGAGGTGACTTCCACCAGAGCACCTTCTTTCTCTACTTTTTCTTTTTCTTTCTCTACCCTTTCTATCTTCTCTCTATTTGCATTAAGTGCCTCCGTTGAAATTCCATGCCTCTTGGCAAAATCTTCTACTTCCCTCCTTATCTTTCTCTTGATCTTAGGCTGTCTCAGTTCAACATGAACTTTTACACTTAGTTCTTGGTAAGTTCCAAACCCTTCTGCCTTAGGATCTTTGATGGGCTTGAGGCAATTTGTTGCAGAGCTCCTTTTCTCTTCTTCTCGAATGTAAAATGAGCAAATGTTCAATAAGAGGACCCTTATATTTCTCTCCAAACCCTAATTTCATATTGCAATAAATGCGTAACTTAAGTCATTCCGATTTGCCTTGTTCTCCTTGTTCTGAGAAAAATCTTTTCCGGATCACTAAGAACCCTTTGATCCGCAACCTTTCATGTGCCACTTTCAAGTACCTATTGGCTGGCTGGGGGAAATTGTTTTTCTTTTGTTACTCCCCCTGAGCCAGAGCTCATCTATTTAGTTTTCGGAAGGAATATCAGCACCATATTCTGGTGCGGATCCATCTCCATTATTTTTTGTACTTCTCTTCACCCATATCTTGTTCATATCTCTTTGAATTTCATCCGCATTCACTTTTCCTTTTCCTTTGTCTTGGTTTTGATTATGATGCACCGGACCCTTTTTGTCCTGATTCTTACTTCTATAGAATTTGACAATATGACCAGATCTATTGCAATTGTAGCAAACAAAATTTCTTTGCATATTTGACTGATATCCTCTTGATCTACACCGATTAGCCATATGTCCCATTCTATTGCATGCAAAACATCTACCATTGAATGAATTGTTCATTTGCATATTTTTGCATTCATGAGTTTTGTGACCATACCTTTTGCAATTAAAGCACTGTCCGGAGAAGGATGAATTAGTCTGGTTCATTCTTCTTCTACACTGATTTGCTTTATGACCAAAGTTATTGCAATTGTGGCAGTATCCATTGAAGGAAGGATATCTTTGGGCATTTGGTTGCCTTGACAGAGGTCTTCTAGGCTTGTTTCTCAGATTTTCTAATCTGGAGTTCTTCTAACCGGATCCGAAGCTTTCACCTTTTTCATACCCCAAGCCTTGCTTGTCATCTACCCTCTTTTGACTTTGAAGAAGAACTTTAAGTTGAGCAGAGCTTATCTTGAATTTCTCTTTGTATTCATTTGCTATTTGAAGATCCCTTTTAAGAGTATCAATCTGATTCTCAAGTTGTTCTTCATTATCTCTAGCTTCTTCAAGATCAAATTCTAGATGCCTAATTATTCTATCCATTTTGTGGCAGTCTTCTGATTTCTCTCTGAGAATTTGTCTTAGATCATCTTCAGTTTTTCTTTTCTCTTCAATTTCTTGGGTGAATTTCATAACTCCTGATTCCATTTCATGTCTTACCATAATGACCTCTTTTGATAACTTTTCACATAACTTGGTTTTCTCCTTCAGATCTTCATTTGTATCATTGGCTTCACCTTGACTTGCCAATTGCTGAAGTAGATCCTTTCTCTTTTTCATAGAGATACTCAGTTTCCCTTTAGTTCATTTATTGAATCATCTGCCTGTTTGAGTCTTTCCTTCAATTCATTGACTTCAGAGTTAGATTGCTTAAGATTATCTAGGGCAGACTAAAGTTGTTCCCTCATACCATACACATCCATTTGAATTCCCAGATCTTCCTCAAGCTATTAGGCTGTATTTGGAGGAACTTGGCTTTGATACCAATTGTTGATAACTGAGAGAGGGGGGGTGAATCAGTTATCTTAATTAATTTAACTTTCTATTCTTCTTTAACAACTAGTACACCATCAAAGCAAATAAGCATTCATAATCATGAAAGCAGAAATAAAGTCAACATACATAACACAATAATTTTGATGTGGAAAACCCTGTTAAGGGAAAAACCATGGGGTGACTAACCCAATAATGTATTCTCCATTAGAAGAATAGAAATACAAAATGGCACTTGCCAATTAGGGCTCACTGCCCGAGCACACTGCTCACAAGAGGCTCACTGCCTACAAGAGACTCACTGTCTACAAGTTATAAAGAGAGTAACAAGAAACTTAAACTGATGAGAAGCATCCACATATGCTAAGGTTTAGTTCCGGTTAGGCTCAATACACTGATCTACTGCACTTCATTCTTCCTCTTCTTTGATGCTGATGTCCTGTCACATACCAGACCTGTCTTACTATCTTCACACTGCCCTTCTGCTTTTCTTCACACTTCGCCACACACAACACACACCTTCACATCCAAATCCATCTGGTATATATATCCGCACCAAGGATTTCATCATCTTTCTAGTTGGTAGCTGGAATAGTCAATATTTTCCCAAACTCTGGTCTGTCGGCTGAATCCTTACTTATCAAGTGATGCGTATCAAAGAGATGCTTATAGAAGTTATCAATTAAGTTGGCCAATCATGAATGATACCTCAGGAAGCTTGATCACCATCAATGTCTCATCCGGATTAAGATTTGATGCTTTGCCGGTTAGTTCTTCCTCTGTCTACTCTGCCAAATAGGAACCCAAAACTTAGGTGCTTATATCTCTTCACTTTTTCATCACCGGAGGCACAATCCCTAGATTCTATCAGTCAAGGTATTCCTCTTGACTTCCCCAAGTCTGTACTTTACTTAGATACTTTCTCTGAGAGATCCAGACCTAATTGTTGGACCTTGCTGCATACTCTGTTCTTGGTCACCGGACCAAGTTACTCTATAATCTGACTTCTGGTATAGACACACCATGTCCTGTGGATGTGTGGGATGAACTTTGTTGCCATCAATGACAACACTTATGAAGCCACAACATGTCTCTTGCCAACACATACAACAAAGGAACACAATAAAAAGTCATTCCCCTCTGTCCGGTGAAGAGAATAGATCACGTGTAGCCTTTGATCTTCTAGGGGATGGAGACACATATGAGGGTGGTCTACTACGAACCTGAGGGTTGATCCTCCTATTTAGTTCTTCGTGGATCTGTAGCTATTACAATAAAAAGCATAGACATTAACATATAGAAATTACATGTTATCAAAAATAAAACATTTAACAAAATAATCACTTACCACTACCATATAATCTATCTCCTCATTTGCCTTAGTAGCAGGATTAGGCTGTGGTAATGTCATGTCAAATAGAAACCATCCAGATAGAAATTAAACTTCAAATCAATAATCATTTGATTTTTCAAAAATAAACAACTATAACAATGAATGTAAATTGAAATTTACTAATCTGCCTCATACCCCCATCAATGGCATGGAGCTATGAATCATAGAGGACACACCATGCTCCATTGCCCTATGAACATTAGGAGGTGTCTCTGCAGCCTACATCATCTAAAAATAAAACAACATTATTCAATTACAAAAACTATAATAGTGATGCAAGTCATGGCTCCTAACATACACACACGTTCACCTAAACATGGAAGTACATGCAATAAAACACACAAGTCACATGCATATATACAAATTAGATGAAGATTCATGACTCTTGTGTGGTATAAGGGTCAACAAAGGAGGGACCATAGTACCATCAAATTTTAGGTTTAAGAAGTCAGAGAGGGAGTGAAAGTGTTAGTTTAGGTTTAGGTTGGTGGTAGGGTGGGGTAGGGTTGTGCTCAAATTTTTGTTTGTTTGGTAGTCGTGGAGGTAGGACAATGCCTAAGATAGAGTTTGTGGGTTTATAGGACAATGCCTAAACTAGAAATCACATAGACATTAGGTAAGTTTATGGGTTTATGGGAAGGAGGAATATCAAGAGTTTGTGGGATAATGAGGGAGGCAAGATACTAGATAGGAGAAGAAAAACCTTATTTTAAAAATATCTTATCATTTTCTTTGTCTTGAGGTTTGGTAGGGGGTGGGTTGGAAGCAAACTAGGTCTAGGACATCTAGTAGGGGTATATTAGGAAATAGGTAGGGTAGATATGTGTTGGTTAGTAGGTTGGGTGTAGTGTTGGGGAAGTTTATTAGGCCTACTATTAGAAGTGGATGGGGAAAGGTCCTACACTTTTTCTTTTACTTTATCTTGGAGGGGTGTTAGAGGGGAGATAGAAGTCAATGAGGAAGGTGAAGTAGTATTAGGTGGATATATGGTGGGGAAGATAGGGGCATAGCTAGTGGAGTAGGTGAAGTAATAGAAAGAGGTTGTGGGGGAAGCAATGCATTTAGAGACATAAGATAGGTAAAGGTGAAAGAGGGAATTGGTATGAGGTTGAGGTGGACCAGAAGGGGTTGACAAAAAATAATCTAAGGAGAAGTGTCTTAAGGTAACAACTAGTTGGTACGAGCTATGAGAAATGATGAAGACATTACCATCATGGGGAATTTTAGAGTCAACAAAGGAGGGACCTAGATGATGTTGGAGTCAATCATATGCTATATAAGATGTCATAAGCTCATACCCCTCTCTGGTGTCATGTCCTGGGGTCTAATTGGTGGTAATTAGATGAGTTTATTAGAGCGAAGAATAGTGTGGAGTGGATCAACAAGCTTTGGTAGACATGTATGGAAAATGTGGTAGCATAGACAAGGTAGTGAGCTGTTTGAAAAGATGCCTCAAAGAAATGTTGTCTCATGGTGATGTCCTTGTCTATGCATCTGCTTGTCATGACATTCCATGAGACCACATTTCTTTGAGGCATTTTTTCAAATAACTATATTGTAATTGAAATTTTGTCATCTATCAACATCTAGTTATTAGTTATGCAATGTATAGTAATGCTTTGAGTGTAAAAGATGTGCAATGAAACGTAACCAACGATATGAATATAAAATACAAAAATATAGTAAGTAAAATTCATTCATTAAACTATTTATTTTATTACCTTCATGAAGCTTTGAAGTCCACCACCACTGGCAGGTGTTGCCGTGAAATCTCCAATATTAACCTATTCAACATCCAAAATTAGATATTAGAATACCATTCATATAATAATGCTATTCACATGTAATATTTATAATTGTTTACTAGTTACATACCCCAACAATAGATGATGTAGTGTAATATGTAGGTGGAGAACCACTAAAACCTGTATCAACGCTATGACCCTGAAATTTCATTAAAATCGTCAAACTAAATTAGTTAATCTTGCATTTCAAAAATGAAATTTAATAAATTAAATTAAATGAACTTGCTAAGATTTACTTCAATATCAAGCCCGAAAGTCTCACTTAGGAGGGCATCTGTCATCACCATCTGCTTAGCTGCAGATGTAGGCTGCGCACCTATGTCATGACTATCCGTGGGGTCATAACCTCATGCTGACCCACAATCTTGATAAGTATGGGGTGGAACCCTACTCGACCTCTACCTCGGCCCATGCTGTGCTACAGGACTAGCATGTTGTATGATGCTCTGGGTCAAGGCACTAATGGACTGAAGTGTCTCAACCTCAACACTCTTCGTCACAACGGAAGGGACAGAAACGTACTCATGGGATGGTCTAGTGAGTGCTCGTCTCATTGGTCGTTGTGGGTCAACATGTGCCCCTGGTCTATCTTGTGCTGACCCCCCACCTCTACCCTAGAACTCCTGCATATCAAAATAATTTGGCACTTTATTTTTGACAAAATCACAGTAGAGTTTCCTCAAAAAATATTGTGGGACCTCATTATTGTTGCATGGAGGATGGTCAAAAACCATCCACCACCTCTACGGAAAATTGTCCCTTATCACTTGGTTGTTGCACCAATAGATAGGGAACCTCTTGCATGTAAGGGGTAGAGCTTGATTTGTTCGTGGGTTTGTGAAAATAGAATACAAGTCCAATTTTGTAATTTATTCATTTTTAACTTGTTCATATGACAACTTGTCTGCATAATACTCTCTAAAATCTCTCCTCTTTTCTGTCCAACTAGTGATTTGCTTGCTAATTGAATCTACATTTGATAACATAGATTCAAGGGATTGAGCAAGCATGGATCTATGCAAGGTTGAAGTTGCAGGTTCTTTCAACCTTGCAATTATGTCCTCAATTTATTTCTTATTGTTTTCAATTTGTCTGATTATATTTTCTTGTGTTCCAGGGGCATATTCAAGAATAAATTGAGGTGTTTGTGGTTGGGGTTCTTCTTCAGCAGGTATTTGTTGTTCAGGTGATGGACAATTTTGTGGATTTTCAGGAGGAGGAGGAGGTGCATTATCAACTCCTGTAAATTTAAGAAATTTACATCAAAAACTATTTTAACCTACCTATTTAGCAACAAATTCACACAAGAAAGCAAATAAAACTTACTTCTTCGATTTCCCTGATGTTGTGCCGACATTTTGATGATGAATCAACGAGAAATAGTTGACGATTAGATGTTGGATTACATGAGCGCGCTCTATTCTCTCTTAAGCCGTGAGTTTCTTGTAAAATGCTATCAAATAATGAAATGAAACGCTACTTTTTTTTAATAGCAGACCATAATGCAAGCGCGTTATATCTAATTTTTTTTTTTAAAGTTGGCCACTTTTTGGCCCCCCAAATTTCTGCACCCACCCTTGGGCACCATGATATGGAAGACCATGATGTCATCGTAGCAATATGTTGCAAGGACTTGATACAAATGCAAGATCAAAATGATAACAGACACAAGCAAGAAAGCAAGCATGCATAAATGATTAAAAAACAAACAAGGTATTGCCCTTGTCAAGCTGTAAATCGATGATTGATTGATTAATGATGAAGAAAGTGTTGTCATTGTGGGGAATGATATATCCCTAGATCAACACAAGGATGCAAGAACAATATATCCCATTGATGATTAATTGATTGATTGGGTTGACAACAAGATTGAAACAAAACCAAGGATGCTTTTGGATAATTTGACTAGATTGGTATGGATTAAGGATTGGTTTGCATTTGGATTTATTTCTTGGATTTTTTTTTTGATTTTTTTGTGTTTTTGGAATTTTTTTATTTTTTATATTTTTGAATGTTTTGATTTTTTTGTATTTTAATATATTTTTGGTATGGCATTGGATTACAATTTCGATAGCCTAGATACTAGAACCAATGACAAAGGAAAACCAAGTCTAGATGCAAGGATGGAGGTGGGATAAATGGTCAAAATGATGGGCAATAGTAAATCTGATGGAAGACTCGTGATAGATCGCTGGATAAAAGGATTGGCGAAAGTGAAGGGAATGGATGAGAGGTTTAGGATGTGATCTCCAAAGACTATGTTGCATAAGAATAACATGCCCCATTCTAGGTGTAGACTTAGGATTTTACATAACAAAACTTATGACGAGAGGGTGATAGGATCGATTGGGAAAACATTGGTTAAATCAAGAGATGTCCAAAGCATTTTTGAAACATTTTGCCCCTATTTCTTTATCAAGATCAAACATAGGAAGGGAAGATGGTTGGTGTAATATGATAGGTATGTGGAGATAATGGATAAAGATTGTGGTATATGATGGAAATGATAGGATGAAATGGATGAGACAAAATGCCCCAAGTGTAAGTCACATAGATAATCAACCTACACATGATGCCTAGTTTCCAAGTTTTCATCATGGTACTTATCCAAGGAGCCATCGAGATGGTTTTCACCATTAGACGAAGGAATTTCTCTTACTATTTTGATTTTTTTTGGAATAGTTGGATAGGATGGGTGGATATGGAGAAAAAAGGAGGGACTCAAGTGTTTGTGTCAATAGCAAGGTAATAGTGACTTATAATGGATGGAAGTCACACATGGACCATGTCAAGTGTCATTATGCTCATGGATGTTGGTAAAGGATTGCATGAGAGGGAGATGTAGAAGGTAGATAATGGATTATGTAGGGAAGGATAGTGGATTATGATGTGTATTATGGATGGAAGGATGGGGGATAGTGGATTATGATGTGAATTATGTAAGGATGGATAGTGGATTATGATGTGGATTATGTAAGGATGGATAGTGGATTATGATGTAGATTATTGATGGAAGGATAATGTATTATGATGTGAATTATGGATGGAAGGATAATGGATTATTAATGGAAGTATTATGCAAAAGCATGGACCATAGGGATATGATGAGATAAATATATAGGATAGTAGATGAAAGATGGGGAGATGGAGGTATGTGGGAATGTTGTGGAATGGAAAGGAACCAAGACCAATGGCTGCACAACCTGTGATAGACATTGAATCTTTTGAATTGAAGGAGATGTAAGAATAAATGGAGATTGGGATTTCATTATGGATTTATGAACCCAAATGGACTTAGGTTTTTAATGATTTTTGCATTAGGTGTGGGATGAAGGAATTTGGGAATTTTGGATGGAGTGTGATTGGGATGCTTCATTTGGATTAATGACTTTTTGCTTAGGGACCCACACCATTTTTGTTTTGGATTTTTCTTTTGGAGGTGTGGGCTTGGGTAGCCTTTTGGATGGATTTTTCTTTGATTCTTTGCATTGGTTCCCTAAGGCATGAGGATCTTTAGGCTTTTTTTCTTTATGTAAGGAGGCATCCAAAGTTTTATTTTTGAATCCCATGGGCTTGGTGGAAGCTTCATGTTTGGTCCATGTATGCATTCGTTAGGAATTTTAGGGGATTTAAGTGAACATGATGTGTAGATGGAGGGATTAGTGGACTTGTGGATAAATGAATGAGGGGATTTAAGGATGGGGATATTAGGTGTTGGAAGGAGTGGAGGTAGAGTGGATGGAGGTAGATGTATGGTCACATGCTTTTGGGATTTGTAGGATGATGGAGGAGGGATAGTGACATATGTTTTGGAGGTATGATGTGGTTTGTGATGGAAGGAAGTGGATTTAGGAGGCATGGAGGTGGTACCGACATCTTGGGATTGTTTTCACTGGGGTATATAGCCAAGGCCATATGATCGTGGAGGGACTTTGACATGGATGGACTCCAAAATAAATTGTTCATGAAGGCCTAAGCCTTTGCCTTGATAGTTCATGTTTTGGTGTATGCAATGTACAATGAGATTTTAGGTGTTTTGGACACAAGACATGAGCTCATTATTAGATGGGGAAGGCGGGGTGGTGGATAGAGGTGGTTCCTTTCCTAGGAGAGAACATTAATGGATGAAGGTAGTAAGACCAAGGGGATAGGATGATGGATTTTCTATAGGGTTGATAGTGGATGATGAAGGATCAATAGGATATTGATTATCATTACTCTCATTAAAATGTATTGTGCCATGATCCAAGTTATTTGTTGGATTATCTATGTTTTCTTGGGGACCAAGTATCTCATCATTGGATGTGGATGTACGATCATGGATAGGACTAGTTGGAGGATGGATAGAAGTGGAAGTGGTGGATTTTGGAATAAGTGTACTATGGATGGGATCAATTTGATCATGGATAGGCTCTTGATCGTAGATAATATCTTGATCATAGAGAAGATATTGGTTATGGATAGGTTGATCATATGATGGAATGTAATCGGGAATGGGATTTGATAGTGTATTTAAATCTTGATTAGGATGAGGGGTTGATGTTTCCACATGCTTTAGATTAAACTCTTGACATAGCTCTTGGGTTTGGATAGAAGTAGAAGCTTCTTGGATGGGAGTAATAGGCTCTTGATGGTCATCAACATGGTTACATGGTGGATCTTAACTTTCACTTATAGTAAGGGGATCTTCAAGAGGCTTGATGGGTTGTGGGCTATAAGATGGGATTGGAGGAATAAGCATGGTGTTTGAAGTCTCTTTGATAGGTTCAAGGATAGGCATTTTATGACATGGAGATGGTTGATTCCTTGTTAATAGCTAGTGGATCACATCCTTCATAAGTGTATGGGTGGATGGATAATATAATGAGTGGACAATAATGGTGGATGTTATAGGATTAGGATTGGGATTGGGTAAATGGAAAATAGGAGGGGATGGATTAGGATTGGGATGAGGATCAGGTGAAGGGATAATAGGATTAGGATTAGATGGAAGATTTGATGTGTTGGGATTTATGGTTTCTTCAACATGTGGTTAGGAGGTCCTCCTAATGTATTAACAACTTGATAAGGACGACCTTAAGGAATCAGAGCATATGGATCAAAATCTAGTGGTACCTTAAATCCTTTGTGTAGTTGGAGTAGCCTTTCAAAATAAGCTTGGGGATTTTTGGCAATAATATAGTCCACAAGTGTTTGGTTATCGGTGTCCTCCATAAAGTCTTGGATTCTAGATTCATAATCAAGGGACTCATGGGTAGAGGTACTCAGACTTTGAGGCTCTTGGGTAGGAATTTGATTGGATGATGGAGTTTACATATAGGATGCATAAACAGGAGTGGTGTTTCCCTTATCAAAGGTAGCATGAGGAGGACTTAAGGAAACTTGATCTTGGTACAAGGCGTAGTTAGTACTAGAATGCTCTTGTTGTGGGGAATCTTGAGGTGGATGTTATTGGATATACATGGGATAGGTTGATGTGGAATTGATATGATATGTGGATGGACTAGGTTGGTATTATGATGGAGGTGACACATGGGATTGAGGTGTAATTTGTTGAGGTTGTATGGATAAAGGTATAGTGGATGATGTATTAGATGAAGGTTGTGGTTGTGGTTATTAAATGGATAGAGGTTGTGGTTGTGTTTGTGTTTGTTGGGCTAGGAGTTATTGAAGAAGGGCTTGTTGAGTGGTCATAAGTTGTTGTAAAAGGGCTTGTTGTTGTTGTTGGGTGGTGGGTTATTGTTGTTGGATGAGTTGTTGGAGCTGTGAGATAGTGGCATTTTGTATGTATGAAGATGAAGCATGGTTAGGAATTTGGACTTGTGAGTTTTGAGGTATGTATACATTGGCTTGGGTGTTGATGGGAGGTAGGTATAATGATGTAGGAGTGACTTGGTGCTTTTTATATAATCTTTTAAGTTCATCAAAAAGTCTATGGGTGCCATAAGGACCTTGCTCTAGGATCTTGTTCTCTAGTGTTGGGATGAATTTACACATATGTCTAAGTCTTTGTATTTCATCTTGTTCTTTAAAATATGCATCATGACCTACAAGGTTCTCATAATCATTAGGAGGAAATTGCGAACCTCCTAGGATTGTGACTTTGGGTTTTGGATTTGACCCAAGCTTGTTAATGATCACAACCATTTTGACAAATGATGGATTAGATTAGGCTCAAGAAAGGGATTATGATTTAGGATGATAAAGAATGAAGTATGTGGATAAAAGTGACGAGGATGATTAGGGATATGTTGGATGAGGATTAGGATGAATTTGGATTGGATTAGGGATAGAGTGGGATAATGTGGATATGACAACTAGGATGACGTAGATGATTAGGATAAGATTTGAATGATTAGGATGATTTGGATAAAATTGATTGGATTGGATGATGGATGGTTGAAATGGGATTAAGTGGATAAATGGATTAGATTATAATTTTATGGCTTAAGGTTGATGATTAGATTATGATCTAGATTAGGGTGATAAATGGATGGATGACAAATAAAGAAATGATAAATGATAGGATTTGATGAGGATTAATGGATTGTATATGGATTATGTAGTACAAATGGATGAAGTTGGATTAAGACAATGATGTAGAATGATATTGGATTATGGTAGTGGATTATGATTAGGATAATGCATGGAAGATATGATTAGGTTAGAACAAGAATGATGATGTTGGATGATTAGGATAGGATTAAATGATTATGGGATGATTAGCTTGGATGAAATGAGTAGTTGGAACGAGATGGTTGGATGATTATGATAAGAGGGATGAAGTGATTAGGATAAAATGGGGTGATTAAAATAAGTGAAAATGAATGATTAGAGATATGAGATGGATAAGAGAAATGATTAGGATAGGTGGATAATGGATAAAGGATGACTAGGAATGAACTTGATTGGATGAAAAAAGATGATTGGGATGAAATGATTAGATGGGCGATTATGATGCAAGGAAATGATTAGGACTAATGATAGATTTGGTTGGAAGAATTAGGATGAAGTGGATGAATGAATAAGATGATGAGGATGATTGAGATAGGTGATTAGGAATGATTAGGATAGGATATGGATGAAATCGATTGGATTATGGATAGATTGGAATTGATTGAGTTATGATGAAGGATTAGAATAATTAGGAATGGGGTGGATAAGAGGGGTGATTAGGATGACTAGGATGGAGTGATTGGATGCTTAAGATGATGAGGATGGATAATTAGGATGGGGTTAGATGATTGGGTGGATGACTAGGATAATTAGGGATGAGATGATTGGGTGACTTGGAGTGATTAGGATGGGTGGATAAAAGAGATGATTAAGATGAATGATTAATATTAGTAGGATAATTAGGGATGATTGGATTGGATGATTAGGTGGATAAAAGATTGACTATTATGATATATGGATGAATAGGATTAAGATTACTGGAGAAGTGACTAGGATAATGCGGATTAGATTGGATGAGGGTTAAAATGATTTAGATTAGATTGGATGATGATTATGATGATGTGGATATGGAAATTAGGATGATTAGGGATAATGAGATGGATAATAGGGATGATTAAGATAACTAGGGCAGATAATTAGGATGATGAGTGTTAGAAATGAAGATACAAAGCACACAACAGAAATCTAATTCAAACCTTATTATCCTCTAAATAATGTAGAATCAATGGAGATTGCAACAAAAATTAAAACCCATTACACAGAAATAACATGCACTAAGAATTGAACACATAACACAATATGTAATGTGGAGAAAACCCTTTTGGGTAAAAAACTCCACCAAGAAAAGAGGCTCCAAGTTGTATTATCTTCAAATATGAGATTACAATACGTGCACTTCCTTTCTCCTTTAGTCTTCAATCCAGCACTGCCTGTTACTCTCCAATATGATAAAAATGTAGTACAAATATCTTTATAAAAGGGGGTTTCCTTCTAGGGCAAGATAGCTGACAAAATATCGATTGTTAGATATGTGACCTAATGACAAACGGTCCAGATTCACAATGATACCACCTTGCGACCTCCGTTGTGGATGAATGAGCATCATGTACCGGATATAAACATACGGCTGAAACAAGATCACTGCTGGTGAAAGCTTTCATCCCTTATGGGTTATTTACAAACAACATTTGGAGTGATTAATTACATAGGATTTACAAGGTTGATGGCACCTTAATCCTAACAATGAGGGTTTGGATTAGGATGAAGATAATGACAAGGATAATTAAAATGATGTGGAGTAGATTTGTTGATATCTTGAATTTAAGCAATTGCCAACAAAAGATTTCACATGTACATGCATAGATTTGCAAAACACACACACACACACACAAGACACAATGGCAATTTTGATTTTCAAAATTGATTGTTGTAATTTATTAAGACACTTCAAGGCACATGAACAAGCCTAATTTAATCAATCAGGTGTGGAAAATAGGTCTTAATCTAGGATGCACAAGTTCTCTAAGGATGTCCCCAATATATAAAAGGAATGGGGGGGGGGGGGTTAAATCTATGAAATGAAAACTTGAAATAATGCCAAATAGCCAGGAGAAGAGGGTAACCCACCCTTCACCTTCACTTCCCCAAGGTATAGAGTTCTTGGGGGCTAATCCTGAATGACAAGATTCCAACTTCCTAGAGGTGCATCTTTTGATTCACTCCCCACTTTTTATACTCCGTTGGAACACTAGAGTTGAAGTTGTCCCTTGGAGTGGTGTGTCTCAAAGAAAGTGTCCTAAGGAAGGGTGACATAAGTGAATCAAATGGTGTTTTTGATCTCCAAGATCACCTTACAGTGCAAGGAGAGAGCATACACACACACTTGACTCACACTAGCAATGTTAATTTACCCTTATAAATTGAAATGTGTGTGTGAAGATGAATGTGGGTAAAGGATGTTTTTGGTTCCCAAGATCACACTAAGTGCAAGGGAAGATTATATACACTCTAATTCACACTTCAAATCCACCAAACAAAGCAAGCACAAGGTTTTTTTATGTCCAAGTCCAAATGTGATGGTGCAAACACAAGTTCATTTTATGCCCAAATCTAAATGTGATGTTGCAAACACAAGTTCTTCTTAAGACCAGATCCAAATGTGATATTACAGACAAGTTCTTTGCTTAATCAGAAATACAAAATTTATGTTGAGTGCACCTAGAAATTTGACTTTAGATTTGACGATGAGGCACACACCTCAAGTCCTACTTAAGTCCACCAAACAAAAGAAAGAAAATATTGCAACCCACTTGTTAGATTGAAAAAGATAAATTTGGTGTTTTTTTTTTAAATAATGAATAGATACAATAGATTTGATATGAATATCAAATTCTACATGAAATTCTAAGCAGTTTAAAAAAATGTTAAATTTTGTTAAGTTTTGCAAAAGTTATAGCGATTTTAAGATTTGCAAGCAAATGGTGTGTTTGACTAATTATACCTGATGTTTGTTTATAGATTTTCCATTTAACTCTATATTCTCTCACCCAAACAAATGACAAATGTAACCACAGTTGAGTCAGTAACAATAATATTTTATCACCAACTGTCTGCTTATTTTACAAGGTGGCAGCTACCTTCGATTAATATTCAACAAATCAAAAATCTATGATGCTTTTACCCAGAAAGAAAAGAAAGGGAATGCTTTTAACTAGAAAGATTTGAAAGGAGATTTTCATACAAATAAATGAACCAATACTCATAGAAGCTCAAAGACTTTGAATAATAATAATCGAAAAGAGAAGATTTTGATTCATAATCACCATAACATATCCATTCAAAGATAGATATCCACAACAATGAAATCACCAACTGAATTCTCCAACATAAAGAAAGATAACCAAAAATATGGCATTCAATATAAGCAGAATGATAGCCCAAGCATTATAATACAAAGATCATATATGCCTGAACGATTCCAACTGTGTATCTTTTCTATATATTGAAGTAGATGGAAATCAAACAAAACATACTAGATATCTAACTAAATTGAGAAAAACAAAGTTTGCCCAACCAGAAAGATACTTCCATTGTTCCCAATTACATATTTATAGGCATAAAATAGTAACTGTCTTTGAAAGAGGAACAGTTTCTTGAGGACAACCGTTTCTTTTTTAAAAATAATGTCTTTAAAAGTTTTGAGCCAAATAACTTGAAAAGCATAAAAGAACTAAACTTAATTGGGCACCCATTCATTTTCTTTAGGATCTTCAATGCTCTCCACTGCTTGATCTTCCACCATCTTCTCTCACACCTTCAACCTTAGCTTGTACTCTCGATACTTTGTGATGATAGTGGTAATATTTTTGCTCCCTGGAACAGTAGTGTTCTGCAATCTGGTTCTAAATTTGGCCAAGTTCTTAGCTACTCCCGCTATAGTCTCCTGGATCATCTCATCCCTATTTCTGTAACCATTAAGATAGACTTGCCTAAATAGCCCAATTTTCTCAGTGATTCACCAGAAACAGTCTCAGGATTAACAAGCTCACTATAAACCATGTCTTTGACTTCCTTGTTGATATCCTTGGGATCACGTAGGTTTTCTCTAAAGTCATCCAAAATATTTATTTCAAGTGCATTACAATCCCTTTGAATACCAACCATTAGATCCAAGTATTCTTGTAGAGCCTTGTTGATCTAATCAATAAGATTGTCATACATATTGAGCTTCCAGTCTAATGACTCAACCCAGGACAAATCGATTTCACAGGGGTTGCTAGCCAGATTTTCCTTTGTGAGTGTTATGGAATCTAAGGCTGCTAACTCAGTAACCTCCTTTGAAAGCACATAAGTACTTCCTTGTTCCTTTCTTACTTATTAAAGCTCATTGATCAATTCTTTTCTTTTATTGTGTATAAGACAATAGCTTTGTATCATTTTAGTCAAGAAAAATAAAATATCACAGGATAATTTTTCAACCCACTCATTGATGGCCCTGGCAAAACTCTGACTCTTTTTAATCTGCTTAACAGTATTTGCATCGATCCCAATGACCTCTGAGTTAGGAGCTTCCTTAGGAGAAGGTGTCACTATTGACTGGATGAATTGGCTCAAAGACAAGATTTGAGATTGGAGTTTTATATTTTCTTTCCTTTCTTCCTTGGCCCTTTTAATCAAAACATTGACAGAATAATTTGCATGGTATGACTCCTCCTCAAGAGTAGAAGGGCCCAAGTCAATATAACTTATTTTATAATCTTCCTCGGTTATATCATTTTCATCCAAATCTTTTATGGGGTCAGTAATTTCCAATACTTGGTGGCAAGAAGTAGCATCATTTATCATCCTGGACATTCTCCTAGCCTTCTTAGGCTTTGAAGTCCCTTGCAGAAGCATAGCAACAGTATCAATTTCTTTGGCCGCGATGGGAACATTTTTCCTCTTTTTCTCTACCACCTTTTTTACCCAGCTAGGAGAGGAAGTCACCACAGTAGTATTTATATTGTCAAACATAGATTTATTTCTATCTTCTAGTGGGGAAGCAACAAGAATTTCCTCATTATCAGGAGAAGAGGATACATCAAGAAAATTGGGAAAAGAGCTATCATTAACAATTGAATAAAAAATGGGGTCGGGGTTCACTGCCACTGTCTGAACATTTCTTTTTTTCACGAGAGGGCTATCTGATTCACACACTGATTTCAATTTGAGGACATCATTGGGATTCTCACCATCACCTCCTAACTATGAATTAGAAACAAATTGTGACATGTCATGTGACCGTGAGGAAATCTGCACAGCAGAATTTTGCACCGTTTTCTATCCAGTAGCCCTTGAACTACCTAATTCAAGAGGTGAACCTACATGTCCATGCCACTTACCAACCAGCCAATATTCAGTTCTCTTAATCACTAGTGCAGAATGAACATTTATATCCACAACCTCCTTCTCAGACCAATTTATATGGGGAAGGGGTTTTGACAGCAGATTCTGGTGTTCCACATCAATTACTTCAGAGTCCTCAACTTTTTCTGGAATATGAATGGGTAAACCAAAATCCTAGATTTGACTTATGGTAAGTCTCATGTAGCTTCTTCTAAGAACTTCACGGTCATCCACACAATCCTCCTAGAAGTCTTCTAGGCTCAAACGATGCTCATAAGAGCTAGAACCATAGAAGTTCTGCTTTACATAGTTCTTGCTGTCAAAGTGTTGCCTCAAAGATAAAGAGTGAAGATTAAATTCTGCCAATGCATGCTTGACTCCTTTAGCTTTATTTTTACAAGAATAAACTGATAAAGACAATGGAAATGTGTAGCCCTTCTTTCTCATGCTCTGGTATTTGACATTTACAGCAGTCATTTGTCCACAAACTTCCAAAAAGATACTATAGTCATTAGGGTATCGAAGTAACTTGGTTGGAGCTGACTCATAACCCCCCAGTCTCAGGTAGGTGAACCTATCAAATTGAATATAAAAACTCCCAAATTGCATAACTAGAGATGCAACCTCAGGAGAAATCCTCATTTCAAAGTCACAATTCAACTTTCTCACCAAAAACATTAAAAAGGCATCATTAACCCGATGAAAATCTTTCATCCCAACATCTTTTGTAAACTAAGGAAAATAAGCATACACAGGTGTATCTGGGGTCAAAGACCCACGAGGCCTCAACCCAGCCTAGACAACCTCTCGAATGGCTAGAACATATACCAAATAGGAGCACATGTGAAATGTAGAGGTCTCATGAAACTTCAACAATTGCTCATTCAAGTGATAGCTTATTATTTCAGCCTAGTCAATAAACTGACTCTCACTACATATCAACAATATAAAGTGACACATCCAGAATTCAAAAGAGCTAGCATCTTCACTACCCACTACCCAGTGCAACAGAGTAACAATATCTAAAATTTTGTCCTTAAAGTGTGCTCTTTTAAGTGTAGGGGGTAGCTGAGACTTACCTCTTTTCTCTGATTTAGCCAGTTGCATGCAATAGAATTTCTGCACTAGTCTTCATTCTCCTTGAAGAATTCTACACCCAGGGCTACAGACATAACTTCATATTTCTCCTGTCTTAGAAGTTTCAATGCACGAAAGATAGACTCAGAATCAATCCTCGTGACCACCACACCTTCCTTAGTCTTGATCTCCAAAGTCTCGGGGTTGTATCTCTCCATGCATGCAACAATTAAATCTTCACAACACACTGAAACAGGGAAACCTGCTGCATGAGCCAAACCGCTCTATAAGATTTTCTCTATGAATGATGAACTATCTTCCTGCTGCAGATGAGACCAGAATTTTGCCAAATCTATGTGTCCAAGCTCAGTGTCTTTCACTTTAGACCAATTGTTCTCAATTCTAGAGTGGGAGGAGACACTCTAGAATTTGAATTTTATTACAGCGACCAAGTACCAAGGATGATGACGGAGTATTGTGGAAATAACAATTCAGAATAGAAGGAAAGCAAGCAGAACACTTAGACAATTTTTCCACAAAGAGTGAAATGATGTGTAGTTATAGCACCCCTATCATGCTTTTAAATGTTAGGCCATCGTGGCACCATTTCCGTGCCTTGAGAAATTAACACAAGGATTTACTCATTTTCCAAAAATTTGCTAAAGGACATCTCACGCTGGTGGTGTACAACACTTTAAATGATCATTAATTGACTTGGTTTTCGGTCCACCACTCAACCATCACTAAATCGCGAGAAATGAGAACTTCAGAACCTTAAAGTCGCGGGTTGTAAAGTTTGGAAAACCTGCGACACAACGATAACAAAAGGGAACCAAGCGAGCAACAAAACATAACACAAAGAATGTGAAGTCGTGGGATCGTGGGGTTTCAAAACTCCAGAACCTAGCGATATGGTTAGGAAATTTAGGGGAACAACGACTAGGTTAGGAAACTTGTAGTATCCACAATTTCAAATATTTTTCTAAGGCACAACAACATAAATTCATAACCCTTGGGACTTAGAAACCTAGAGTACCATGAGAATGAACAATAGAAACAAATGAGACTTAGAAATAAAAAGATGGGGTAACAACTGGTTCTAAGTTGGGACAAGGATCAATAGGACACAGAGAATCTAGAACATGGCATAAAGCCTTATTCATTGGGTGATAGAGGGAAAAGCAACAAAAACAAAGAAAATAGAAAGAAACTATGGTACAAGATGAAGACTCAAGACTGCTACCAATTAAACAATTTCAAATCTTGCCCATTATCACCAACAACATGCCTGATTAGAAAGGGACCTTTCCATAATGAATCAAACTTTTTATGCACACCCTTTGGTTCTTTCCTTCTATCCCAGAGAAGCACAGAATCTCCAACCAAAAATTTTCTTTGCCTGGCTCTTTTATCAAAGACCTTCTTGACCATCTGTTGGTGTCTGGTAATTCTGTCCATAACCATTCCTCTTTCTTCTTCCAACTTATTTAGATACATGATTCTCTTCTCTAGTGCAGACTAAAATTCCTCATTGTCTATGGTCTTTTGTAAATTTAATTCTGAAAGCTCCAAAGAAATAGGAATAGTACTATCAATGCCATAAACAAGTTGGAAAGGAGACATGCTTATAGCTCTTTTATATGTGATCCTGTTTGCCCAAAGAGCATTGTATAGCTTCTTATGCTATCCTCTTTGTCCTTCATCTACCCATTTCTTGATGATAGAAATTAAATTTTTATTGCTAGACTCGGTTTGTCCATTGCCCTGAGGATAATAATCAGATGAATGTCCCAAACTAATACCATGTTCATAACAAAAAATAGTAATCTTAGAAGATGAAAAAGAGCTAGCATTGTCTATGATTATCTTTTTTGGGATACCGAATCTTACTATAATATTCTCTTTCAAGAAATTGCACACTACTTCTGATGTAGTTTCTCACTGGGATGGCTTCCACCCATTTGGTAAAATAATCTATGGCAGTAAGGATGTGCATGTGTCTAACACTTGAGTTAGGATTGATAGGACCAATAAAATCTAGGCCCCATTGTTGGAATGGCTCATCAATCACCACAAGTTTCAAAGGCAATGCTGCTAGATGAGGACGACTAGTGAACTTTAAACACTTTTCACATTTAGATACCCATTCTTGAGCATCTCTAAACATGCCTGGCCAATAAAAACACTGTCTTAGGATCTTAAAAGCTGTCACAGAGGCAAAAAAATGTCCACCACAAGCTTCATCATGGAAGGCTTTCAGAAGTCTCCTTTGTTGTTCCTTGTCAACACACCTAAGAAATGTCCCATCTACCCCTTTCTTCTATAAATTTCCTTCCCAAAGAACATACTTACTAGACTTCAGTTTTAGGTTCCTTTTTTCTTTGGCTGATAAGTGAGTAGGGAAATCACCATAAGTTAAAAACTATGAGACATCTGAAAACCACTCATCAATCATACTAGTAAAAAGTACTAGAGGTAATTGCTCTTCATCAATGATTTTATTTTTTTCAATCACTTTACATAGACCCTTACCCCTTACTAGATTAGTAGGTATGATGTCTACATCATATTCCTGAACCATCGCTATCCAAGCCCCCCATTTGTTACATCCAATTTCTTGTTGTGTAAGGATACTTTTAACAGCAGTTTCAGGAACAAAAACCATGGTATGTGAATGCAGAATATAGAACCTAAAACTTTTCAAAGCTCTGACAACAACATAAGCATGTTTTTCAAGTGGTGTGTACTTAAGCTCATAATTTTTGAGAGGGGTACTCATAAATGAAACAAGGGCTTCAATGCCTTGCTCATTTTTCTGCATTAAAATGGATTATAAAGTATGTCTAATGCATAGCAATATACAATGAAATCTTTATTGAAATCAAGACATACTAGTGTAGGTGAATTTGCTATGGCAATTTTTATATCCTCAAATGCCTTCTTTCCTTCATTGCTCCACTTGAAAACTAGGTGGTTCTTCATCATTTTGGCTATGGGTCTTGTCAACTCAGAGAACTCAGGTACAAATCTCCTCAGGAAGTTCACTTGGCCAAAGAAAGATCTGGTGCTATCCTTATTTGCGGGCAACCCCAATTGCATGATTGCTTTCACCCTTTCGGGATCAACCTTAACCCCATCTTTTGAGACAATGTGTCACAAAAGATTACCTTCTATAACAGTAAAAATAGATTTCTTGGGGTTTAATGAGATCCCTTGTTGTTTACAATGTTGTAATACAACCTCCAAATCATGTATATGATGTTCCCTTTTCGTCGAGAAAAATGTCAAGTCATCTAGATACACCACAATGATTTTATTTTTCAAATTCCCAAATGAGAAATCCATAGCCTACTGAAAAGTAGCACCTGCATTGATGAGACCAAATGGCATTCTATTGTAAGAAAACACACCAATGGGGGTGGTGAATGCCATTTTATGTTGATCTTCTGGAGCCACTTCAATTTGATTATAACTAGAGAAACCATCTAACATTGACATCATTTTAGAACCTGCAACGGTCTGCAGAATGTGATCCATAATAGGTAGTGGATAATTGTCCTTTAATGAAGCCTAGTTTAGGTTCCTAAAGTCAACGCAAATCCTTATCTCTCCATTTTTCTTCTTGACAGGAATTATGTTCGCTACCCATGTAGAATGATGGATTGGATAGATAATCTTAGCTTTCAACATCCTATCTATCTCATTGAAGATGGCTTCTGCTACTTTGGGGTTATAAGTTCGCTATTTTTGCCTGTAAGGTGCAGTGCTAGGTTTCAAAGGTATCCTATGTTGTAATTCTCCATTCCTGAACTTCTTCAAGTCAACATAACACCATACAAAAACATCTTTGTATTTTATCAACAATGAAATCAACCTTTCTCTTTCTTGGGGAGGGCAACATTTCCCTATGCACACTACTTTAGGATCTTCATCTATGCCAATATTGACACGGTCATAATCAGTAGATGATTCAATATTAACCTTAGTCTTTCGTTTCAAGTGCTGATCCTATCTATTGAACAAATCTTCCAGAGAAACCAAACCCTTAGGTATTTTGTTCCCTCTCAATTGAATCATCTAAGTCTTCTCTTCCCCATGTGCATTGACGTATCCATTGGTAACATCATTGCTCACATTATCACTTCCTTCAAAGAAAATGTTAGCAAAAGCTTTAGCCTTCTTGAGAAATGAAATAATTTGCTTGTTACTATCGAACACTTGCCAATGGTTTACATTATCAGGGACACTGGGGCGATATATTAATTCAATCCTATAAGGTTTATCCTTAAAATCAGTATGAGGTAATAATAATGATGCATAAATGACCGATGAATTAGCTCTTGTGTTAAGGTCTCTAGGCATTGCTTCAATAGAAAAAGAATCAAAATCTTCAACACAATCCCAAACTCTATTTCTATAATGTCTCAGTCTACCATTCTTTATAGAGTATTGTTTCCTAACCTGCTTAACTATTAACTCTGCATCCCCTCTGGCTCTCAATTTTTTATGCCCGTTTCCTTAGCTAAGGCTAAGCCAAGTAGAAGAGCCTCGTATTCGGCAGTATTGTTGTTCTCAAATTCCAGTTTGTAAGCAAATGGAAAAATATAACCATCTAGAGAGATTAGAACAACTCCTGCTCCAGAGCCAGCATTTGAAGAACTTCCATCAAATTCTAGTGTCCATAACTCATTCTGTAAATCAAGGCTAATAAGGCTTGAGCATTCTTCTTCTATGGAAGTACACATATAAGTGCCTAGTCCAGTCTTAACAAATAGGATATCTGCCCTAGGATCTCCAGACTTTAATACTGTGAACTTGGCCTTAGACTCTAGATTAAGACGTACTTTCTTTCCCTCTAGTGTTATTAAAGAATGAGGCCAATCCATTTGTATCTCCCCTCCCAAGTCTCTGCAAAAAATCCTACTTAGAAGCATGCCATAACTAGTGGGAATATCAGCAATGAGGATAGTTAACTTTAATATTTTTTGGGGGAAAGCAGCTAAAGCAAATTGTGCATCTTTTATTTGTCCCAAAATTGGAACTTGTGAGCCATCCATTGAAAAGCATTTACCATGGGAAGGAGTGTAAGACAGCCCTAAAGCTCTAGCCACTTGAGTAGGCATTACATTATCAGAAGCACCAGAGTCAATGACACAATTACTCAATCTAAAACCAGCTATGTAAAGAGACATAAAATGGCTCTGGCTTAGAGAAAGGATCTTGCTATCCTGATTCTTTTTCATATAGGTTATGGGAAACTTGTTCATCAATAGGTGTCTTGACCTCATTAGACACTTGGATGTTACTTTGAGATGAGGAGGGTTCCTCTCTAATATACTTCACTAATCGGTCAAGCTCAGATGGGTTGAGTCTAAGATACTCAGCTTGGGAGATCTTAATTTTGGTATTCGTACATGACTCAATTATATCAAATGAACTAGTAACTATAGTATCAGGGGAAGGAATGGATGGTACCTCTGTAGACACATTCTTGGAAGTAGTGTTGTCAAGTTTCTTAGAACTAGAAGCAAATTGCCTAGATAGAAGGTACTTTGGAGTTAAAGATGAACCACTCATTTGTCCCTTAGAGTCTGCTCCTTTCAGGGCGTGTTGTCCTCTAGTAAAGACTGCACAGTTAGGATCAATCTCTGCATAAAGATCTTCTCTTTCTTCAGCATCTGATTTATACTCAAAGAAATTAACACTTTCATCATAGGATGGGCCAGGTTCTTCTACATATGGCACTTCAGCTTGTTCATTGGTAGAAAGCATTTGCATGAATTGAACCATCTCTGGGCAAGTGGACCCATCATGATCTATAGTCAAATGAAAATTGCACATCATGTTACCTTTATTAGTAGAGGGAGTGTTCTCAATAGCTAGCCTCTATGTAGGTCTAGTTAAAGGAAAAGTTTTGTTATGACCACCTTGATTGCCGTAATGCTTCCTTGGTATATCTTGGTAATGTGGTTGAAACTGTCCCTTTGGCATTTGCCTCTTTATGGTGATTATATCATTAGCCAACCTTGGTATGACTGGGTCAGTAGAATTTACACTAGAAGGTTTATTAGTCTGCAACTCCTTTTTCTATTTCCCTTCTATGATCAAATCTTCTTCTATGGATATGGCCCTCTCTTGGGCTGTACTTACATCATCTGCCCCTTCTCTTTTGATAGTAAAACTAACATCTGGTGGAAGGGAATTAATAAAAAAAAAATTTAACAGATCATCCCCAAGCCTCATGTTCTCAGGAATCCTATTACATAGCTTGTTAAATTTCACAACAAATTCCCTCATTGGCTCATGTATCTCTTTTTTCATTGTGGCTAATTGCGTAACTAGAGTTTGTTCATTCTCGGCAGATTTGAATCTTCTTTCAAACTTTGTTTTCAAGGCATGTTGGGAATTAAGGTGTGTCAACCTTTGCAAGTTTCTAGCATTTATTATTTAATTGTATTTATTTTTTGCCTATTATTGTAATTTGTATGCAAATCCTATTTTGTCACTTTGTGGGAGTTGGCACGGTGATGTGTCATCCTACATGGAAGGTGACCACATGTATTTTTGTCCTCATATGAGGAGATAGGCGTTCCACCTTGTGGTAGAAGAGTTTTGCCATGTGTCAGCATCTTTCGGGCATTGTAAGAGGTTTATGATGTGTAAGAGCTATGATAGAATCTATGACATGTAAGGGCCAGAAATGGAAGATTATATGACAGGTGAAGACAAGTGTCCGAAAGCATCTTGCATGGGGAAGTAGGCACCCAAGTTTGACTATGACAAGGTTGTAAGAGAATCTGCTATTAATAGACAGTTATGATAGATTCTCTTACAACTGTAAGAGTTGTCATATATGATGGATTTTATGACATTGTAAGAGCATCTGTCATAGCTTAATTGGGTAAATTTGGGGTGCCCAAGTTGGGGGGTTGTAAGGGATGAAAGAGAATCACTTACAAGTGTCATACACATGTTTTATGACCTTGGGAATTGGGCCACATGGATTTGGACGAGTTCCTTGTGTGACTTGCTCTAGAAGCTACCTCCATTCGTACTACTCTTTATATACAAGTGCTTGGAGAGGAGATGTAAGAGGTGATTAACAGGTGTTGTTATGCTCCCAGTTTATCTCCAGATACGAGTGTCGAAGACTCCTGAGAAGACTTGCATTGCAAGTGTGTTGTAAACATTGTTGTTTTGATAATACATTGTGTAGGTTTTGGAGTGTGGGGTTTTTTACCCGAAAGGGTTTTCCCCACGTTATATCTTGTCTCTCTCTTCTATCTACATTCTATGTGTATGTGCATTGCTTCAATATCTCTATTGTTGTATTAAACATTCTGTAATTGTAAAGGTTAAAATGAATTTGCACCCATCTCTCATTAGATTAGTGTAGGAAGCGATTTCCGCACACCTTGCTTCCTTTCAGTTGGTATCAAAGCTATTCTCTTTGGTCCTAGTTATTGGATAGGGGTTTTGTGTACTAATCTTAAGTTGAGTGGGAGTCCATGCAGAGTATTCTAAAATCTTGTTGTTGGAATGAGATGGCAGGCACATCCGGAAGAATACAGATGGGGATGTTTAACAACACAAATTTTGAGTTACAAAAACTTAAGATGGAGTGTTATGGAGTTGATCATTTGGTTACATTTAGTATGATATTGATCTAGAGCTCCTGTTTGATAGTATGCAATAACCCTCATGCATGGTGGTTATGTTCTATCATTCTATGGTTGTTTGCAGCAAAGTATTCATGTTGGGTGTTTGTTCTTGACTCCCTAATCACATGGAGAAACTTGGGTTGTTATGACTATGGTTTGATGTGCTTATGTTGGGTTCTTGGTTTTAGTCCTTGACATTGCAAGACATTGTCTTGTTAACCTTGAATGCATGTAGGTTGTCGAGATGATCATTGAATGATCTGAAAGCTTTTGGAACAACCTAGCTTCTTTGTATACTTGTACATGGTGATGGTTGTGAATTTGGCCTACAAGTGGGCCTGAAGTTCCTAGACCTCTATTTCATTTAGTTGGTTGTACTCGCATGTCTTAGTTTCATATTGATTTGATCTAAGCGTTTTGTAGATGTTTCCTTTCAAAAATCTATGGTTATGCTGATCTATGTTATTCTACTATTCTATTTTAACTATATTAGTGATTTTTAGAGCTGTGTGTTTTTCAGATGATAAGTGGATATGGATTTGCATGTATGTCAGTGACATGGTGGTTTTACAAGTTTTACATGGTTAATCAAAACTTGTGGTTTTGTAAATCTACAGACAAACTATTTTTTAGATTATGATTCCTTGAGAGTGTTTCTAGATGTAAGATAGTTGCAGATTTGTATGTATGCTTCGTGCACAATGTGAGGAGGTTTGTATCTTTCTTAGTGTGGAGATGTTGGTATGTGATTTATCACTCATCATTTCTACAGCATATGCTTGATTAGTTCCTTGACTACAATTACTCATTTGTGGACTTGTTGGCAAATTGAATCTAGAATTGATTTGATGGTTGAGTCTTGAAGTCTATAGATTGTCTTCTTTGATATCTCAGTTTGCAAGTTACTAATGTGATGATGAGTTTGCATGTTTCATGTTTGGGATCTACGAGTTATGTAGTTTTGTGGGCTGATCACCTATTTGATTGTAGTGGGATGACTTGGATGTGGACTGTCTATATCCACAAGATTTGATTCAGTGTTTATGCATACTTTGTTAGTTGGCCTTGTCTGTGGTCATTTGTGTATTTGGTATGTTGCTTTGGGATAAGAGGATGGATAATTTTGAGTGCATGGATAGTCAGTTATTGGGACTTATAGCATGTTTATCTCAATGTCATGGATAGCTTGGTTACATAGTTTAGTGTAAGCTTTTGACAGTGATGGTTTTATCTTCTTGACTTGGAGATCTTGGTTCTACTTTATTCTTTTGTGTTGTTGATATTGCATAGGACAATTATTTGATTATGTTAGAGCCATGGACGATCTTCATTGAGAGGATGGTTATCATGATGCCTTGATAAGCTCAGTATCATAGTTTTAGTGGGAGCTTTGGTAGTGGTGTTGGATTCATCATAAGTGATGGATGATCTTCTGTAGTGGATATTGGTGTCATGGAGGAGCTCTTGGTTTTGAGAGTTCTTTGACATTTTTAGTTTTGTTGTTAGGAAATGGTTATCTTCATATGTTTGGAGATGTTGACATCTTGATTTAGGTGTCGGGTTTATGATTTGTCAGTATGACATGTTTATCCTTTGTTTAGAGATGTTGTTAATGTGTCATGGTTTACTCTTGATGCTAGCTTAAAGTTTTGGCATGATACTTCTTCTCTTGAGACAGGATGTATGCATCATTGTACACTTTGTTGTATGTACGAGGAGATGGTTAGATCATGATGTCATGATGGGCTTCTTGATCATGCAAATGTGTAGTGGGAGTTCTTACAGTGATCTTGTTTGTTCTCTTTGATTTTGAGTATTAATCATTTGCTTGAAGCTTCATGATTTTGTAGGATGCATTTGAAGTTGGCATGTATTGGTTGATGGATTGTCATGGATACTAGAGAGAATTGAGGTGAGGCTTGAGACTTCTTGTTGTAGGGATCATGTGTTGGAATGGTTAAATCTCAACAGAAAGACTGAGAAGCCTTCACTTGTTATGGATGTGAGTTCATATTTGAAATTGAGAGGAGATTGTTCTTGGAGAGAGTATATGATATTCGGTGTATCTCAGTGGATCATTCTCATTCCCCACTCTCAGTTCACTCAGCAGAAAATGTTCTGATAGGTATTGCCCAGGTTATTTCAAATTCATTTTGTTGTATACCTTTATTTCTCATGGATATGAATCTTGAGCTACAAGTTATTATTTCTGGAGGTTTCATTTGAGGGTTGCTAGCATAGTTATCTTCTTGATTTGTATGGTTTGGTTTATGATGTTCATTTATGAGGAGTTTAGAAGATGTGATTGGGCTTATTCCTTGTTATGGAATGGTTATGAGTTTGATCTACCTTGTTTAGAAAGGCTTACATCCATGTTGATGTTTATTTGATCTTATGAGATTGAATGGTTGGGTGTTGTTGAGGCTTTTTCAATTGGGGTTTTGTGAAGGAGATCATACTTGGCACAACTTAGCACAACTTAGCACTTGGTGATGTTGGCAGAAGGACATGTTATGGTTTGCAGTTTCTCTTTATGGTCTCATTCTTCTTCCTAGAGGTTCTTATTCATCTAGTATGATCACTGGGTTTGTGATCATCTACTGTTGTTGTACTTTATTGTTTTTTGGCAACAATTTGTGTTCTTTTTAGATGTGGACTTGGGAGAAGTGGAGAAGATCAGAGGTGAGAGAGTGAGCAGAAAACTATTTGTGGAAGTATGCTCTATTTTGTAGTAGTTGGTTGCAGTTTGCAGATCATTGTGATTGTTCTTTGTATTATATGTTTTGATTATAAGACACACTTTTATGTAAGTGTTGATTGGTAGACTTTGAGTTACTTTAGTTGGCATTGCTCATGTAGCTTGATTCCTAGGATGTATGTATATCCTTGGTAGATGGTTTTTCATTGGACTCCAATATCAAAGGTCTTCAGATTTTTTGCACATCAATGGTTATTGGTATGTTTGTTATCATGGGAGACAGTAACTTTGTGCAGGATAGTGGATTATACAGGGATGAGAGTTGCAGTATGGGCTAAATATGTCATGTGCAAAAGTTCTATCAATGGTGGTTATTTAGTTGGATGTAAACAAATAGCTATGGTTGTTCTAATTGTCTTGGAGCTTACGTGCTTGATCTTGTTTTGAAGATGTTTGGACTTCAAGTTATATTCTGTTAACCAATTTGAAGTTGGATACATTGGTGTGTCTATGTGGCATTTAGTGTTTCATCATATTTTTTGGCATTCTAATCTTTTTGTCATGTTGGTGATCACTTGGAAGATGTTACAGGTGCTTTTGTAAAGCTAGTGAGCATCGTAAAGTTCAGTTGAGCTGAGTATTTGGCAGCCACTCATGCTTGCAAGGAAGCCATTTGGCTTAAGATATTGTGTTCAGATATTGGTGTTGGAGCAAGATAGTTTACTATCTGTTGTGACAGTCAGAGTGTGATGTTGCATATGCATTAACGAAACCAGTTGGCACAGAGAAGTTCAGATGGTGTTCAGAGTCTATGGGCCTCTCGGCCTATAGCAGTTAAACATTGTTATTTCCATTGGCTCTTGAAAGGTGTTCAACAAGTGGGAGAATGTTGGGAATTAAGGTGTCTCAACTTTTGCAAGTTTCTAGCATTTATTATTTAATTGTATTTATTTTTTGCCTATTATTGTAATTTGGATGCAAATCCTATTTCGTCACTTTGTGGGAGTTGGCATGGTGATGTGTCATCCTACATGGAAGGTGACCACATGTATTTTTGTCCTCATATGAGGAGATAGGCGTTCCAACTTGTGGTAGAAGAGTTTTGCCATTTGTCAGTATCTTTCATGTGTTGTAAGAGGTTTATGACGTGTAAGAGCTATGACAGAATCTATGACATGTAAGGGCCAGAAATGGAAGATTATATGATAGGTGAAGACAAGTGTCCGAAAGCATCTTGTATGGGGAAGTAGGCACCCAAGCTTGACTATGAAAAGGTTGTAAGAGAATCTTCTATTAATAAACAGTTATGACAGATTCTCTCACAACTGTAAGAGTTGTCTTATATGATGGATTTTATGACATTGCAAGAGCATGTCATACCTTAATTGGGTAAATTTGAGGTGCCCAAGTTGGGGGGTTGTAAGGGATGAAAGAGAATCACTTACAAGTGTCATACGCATGTTTTATGGCCTTGGGAATTGGGCCACATGGATTTGGATGAGTTCCTTGTGTGACTTGCTCTAGAAGCTACCTCCATTCATACTACTTCTCTTTATATACAGGTGCTTGGAGAGTAGATGTAAGAGGTGATTAACAGGTGTTGTTATGCTACCAGTTTATCTCTAGATATGAGTGTCGAAGACTCCTAAGAAGACTTGCATTGAAAGTGTGTTGTAAACATTGTTGTTTTGATAATACATTGTGTAGGTTTTGGAGTGTGGGGTTTTTTACCCGAAAGGGTTTTCCCCACGTTATATCTTGTCTCTCTTCTGTCTACATTCTATGTGTATGTGCATTGTTGCAATATCTCTATTGTTGTATTAAACATTCTATGATTGTAAAGGTTAAAATGAATTTGCACCCATCTCTCCTCATTAGATTAGTGTAGGAAGCGATTTTTGTACACCTTGCTTCCTTTCAAGGCATCCCAACCATTAATAGAGCCATTAGGAAGATGATAAAACCAATCAGTGGTAACATCAGTTAGGGATTCTACAAAAAGTCTTACGGCTACATCTTCATGCTGTACAACAAGGATAGAAGAGGCAACAAAAAAGGCTTGCATATGTTCCTCTGGGGTGACTTTCCCATCTCCTTTAAATTTAGGTATAATTTTCCCTGACCCCTTAGGTAAATCATGTAATTTGGCTCCGAGATTGAGTGGACCTATGATGGATCCCCATGGAACAGGTGGAGGCTGAGCCATGATAAGAAAATTTTGTACCCATAAATTTACTTGCAAAGGGAGGGTAACTCCGTGTAAAAGGAGAGCTTGACAAGATGTGGATGAAGTACTTGGAGGGTTTTGACTAGGTGGAGGGGACGAGGGTCTACTAATAGACCTAACCTTTCAGTTAGGTGGGAAGGAAGAAAAGTTGATGGACTCTAAAAATGTAAAATCGTCGTTGACGACCCCCTTCTTTCTATCTCCCCTAGTATATCTTTTGGAAGCCATATTTAGATAATAAAACTTGATAAAAAGAGAGTCACCAACTTCACTTACTGATTAGCTCATGGAAGATTTTGTTGATTATTTAACTGGTTCCTCTGAATAACCCCCTGATTTATGCACCTATCATTAGGAAGTGCTAGGACAAGAAACACTCTTTCTCTTCGTGGCATAGGTACAACAGTTTCAATAATAATAACTTCTTGAGCATTTTCAAAATGCGTGGCATTCTCTCTCACAATTTCACTGATTTCTTCTTCTTCTTCTTCTTCTTCTAACACTTCGTTAACTTGATGGTATTGCAAGTTAGTCCTTCTGTGTTGCCAGGAAAGCAACCTTAATCCATTAATTATATCTTCTTGATCACCTATAAGCCAGTCAACATTGGGTTGAAGAATAGGAGCATTACGTCTCTGAAGAACCATTAGAGAAACTCACAACACATACTTAACAATTATAAGTCCCTAGTAGAGTTGCCAAAAATCTGTTGGTTTATAGATTTGCCATTTAACTCTATATTCTCTCACCCAAACAAATGACAAATGTAACCACAGTTGAGTCAGTAACAATAATATTTTATCACCAACTCTCTGCTTATTTTATGAGGTGGCAGCTACCTTCGATTGATAGTCAACAAATCAAAAATCTATGATGCTTTTCACTAGAAAGCAAAGAAAGGGAATGCTTTTAACTAGAAAGCTTTGAAAGGAGATTTTCATACAAATAAACGAACCAATACTTATAGAAGCTCAAAGACTTTGAATAATAATAATTGAAAAGAGAAGATTTTGAATCATAATCACCATAACATATCCATTCAAAGATAGATATCCACAACAATGAAATCACCAACTGAATTCTCCAACATAAAGAAAGATAACCACAAATATGACATTCAACATAAGCAGAATGATAGCCCAAGCATTATAATACAAAGATCATCTATGCCTCAACGATTCCAACTGTGTATCTTTTCTATATATTGAAGTAGATGGAAATCAAATAAAACATACGAGATATCTAACTAAATTGAGAAAAACAAAGTTTGCCCAACCAAAAAGATGCTTCTGTTGTTCCCAATTACATATTTATAAGCATAAAATAGTAACTGTCTTTGAAAGAGGAACGGTTTCTTGAGGAAAACCGTTTCTTTTTTAAAAATAAAGTCTTTAAAGGTTTTGAGCCAAATAACTTGAAAAGCATAAAAGAAATAAACTTAATTCGCCACCCCTTCATTTTCTTTAGGACCTTCAATGCTCTCCACTGCTTGATCTTTCGCCATCTTCTCTCGCATCTTCAACGTTAGCTTGTACTCTCGATACTTTGTTATGATATCGGTAATATTTTTGCTCCTTGGAATAGTAGTGTTCTACAATGTGGTTTTGAATTTGTCCAAGTTCTTAGCTACTCCCACTATAGTCTCCTGGATCATCTGATCCCTATTTTTGTAACCATTAAGATAGACTTGCTTATAGACCAATTTTCTTAGCGATTCACTAGAAACAGTCTGAGGATCAGCAAGCTCACTATAAAGCATGTCTTTGACTTCCTTTTTGATATCCTTGGGATCACGTAGGTTTGCTTTGAAGTCATCCAAAATATTTATTTCAAGTGCATTATAATCCCTTTGAATACCAACCATTAGATCCAGGTATTCTTGTAGAGCCTTGTTGATCTGATCAATAAGATTGTCATACATATTGAGCTTCCAATCCAATGAGTCAACCAAGGACAAATCAATTTCATGGGGGTCGCTAGCCAGATTTTCCTTCGTGAGTGTTATGGAATCTAAGGCTGCTAACTCAGCAACCTCCTTCGAAAGCACATAAGTACTTCCTAGTTCCTTTCTTACTTGTTGAAGCTCATTGATCAATTCTTTTCTTTTATTGTGTATAAGAGAATAACTTTGTATCATTTTAGTCAAGGAAAATAAAATATCACAGGATAATTTTTCAACCCACTCATTGATAGCCCTGGCAAAATTCTGACTCTTTTTAATTTGCTTAACAGTATTTGCATCGATCCCAATGACCTCTGAGTTAGGAGCTTCCTGAGGAGAAGGTGTCACTATTGACTGGATGAATTGGCTCAAAGACAAGATTTGAGAATGGAGTTTTATATTTTCTTTCCTTTCTTCCTTGGCCCTTTTAATCGAAACATTGACAGAATAATTTGCATGGTATGAGTCCCCCCTCAAGAGAAGAAGGGCCCAAGTCAATATGACATATTTTATAATCTTTCTCAGTTATATCATTTTCATCCAAATCTTTTATGGGGTCAGTAATTTCCAATACCTGGTGGCCAGAAGTAGCATCATTTATCATCTTGGACATTCTCCTAGCCTTCTTAGGCTTTGAAGTCCCTTGTAGAAGCATAGCAACAGTATCAATTTCTTTGGCCGCGGTGGAAACATTTTTCCTCTTTCTCTCTACCACCTTTTTCAGCCAACTAGGAGAGGAAGTCACTACAGTAGTATTTATATTTTTAGACACAGATTTATTTCTATCTTCCAGTGGGGAAGCAACATGAATTTCCTCATTATCAGGAGAAGAGGATACATCAAGAAAATTGGGAAAAGAGCTATCATTAATAATTGAATAAAAAATGGGGTTGAGGTTCACTGCCGTTGTTTGAACATTTTTTTTCTCACGAGAGCGCTATCTGATTCACACATTGATTTCAATTTGAGGACATCATTGGGCCTCTCACCATCACCTCCTGACTATGAATTAGAAAGAGATTGTGACATGTCATGTGACCGTGAGGAACTTTGCATAGTAGAATTTTGCACCATTTTCTGTCTAGTAGCCCTTGAACTACCTGATTCATGAGGTGAACCTACATGTCCATGCCACTTACCAACCAACCAATCTTTAGTTCTCTTAATCAATGGTGCAGAATGAACATTTATATTCACAACCTCCTTCTCAGACCAATTTATACAGTGAAGGGGTTTTAACAGCAGATTCTGGTATTCCACATCAATTACTTCAGAGTCCTCATCTTTTTCTAGAATATGAATGGGCAAACCAAAATCCTGGATTTGACTTATGGTAAGTCTCATGTAGCTTCTTTGGTGCAGTGCACCTAGAATAAGTTTTAAGTCAAATAATTGAAATTTTAGTGTTAAAAGACTAAATGGAGGTTTGAAAAATGTAATAAAACATAAACATGTAGTAGAGATTGAAAAATAGTCATTATCCTTAGTGGTCTACAGTCCTTTTAAGTATGTGACAGTCTATGTTTAGACATTTAGTTTTTTTTGGAAAAAACAGTCTTTTCTGAAAAAGTAGTCAATGTGAGGCTATTTTTAGCCTTTTCCCACATTTGGGAAGGAAAGAAAAGAAGTGGTGAGCATATATGAGATACCTCTCTCATGAGAATGCATTGTAATATGGATGAAGTTCAAGAGAAGGAAATGAAGAAAATATAGTTTGTTGTCCCTTATATCTGTTTTTCTTTTTTCCTGCAATTTTTCTGTTGCAGACCATACCATGAACTTGTACGGAATAGTTATGCCATGAAACCAATTGGATGTGATAGAAGGGTGAGATAACTATCCAATGCCATTGGTTTGAGGTCATTTAATTTCTTTTTGTGAAAGTTATCACATTTTTTCTTAAAGATGTCCAAAACCCTATCTTTTTGACTACAACAGTCCTATTCCCGACCATTGCACACCTTTGTATGGAAAGATATAGGGACAAGCCATATATTTATGGAAAAAGAGTTGAGATACCTTTCTAATGGTTTTGGTCTAAGGTTTTGATTTAGATTGTAGAAGGAGATATTGCCTTTTTTCTAAGACTGCCCGTGTTATTCCAGCAAACACTTGATTTGGGGTTTTAGAGAGGTTTTTGGTTTTCACAACTTAAATTGCTATGTTAGAACCCAAAAATGGGTGGAATGAGTGTATAATGGTGAGGTTTCTAATGGGTCTTGCATGCAGGAGTAGGGGATGAGCACAAGTTGAAGTTTGGAACCTTTGAGGCCTTATTGCACATTATTTTGGCTAACTAGCTTTGGTGGTGTGAAGATTTGGTCATTGAATAAAGTCAAAAGGCCATAGATCCATGAAACCTTTGAAATCAGTTCATTTTCATCATAATGGATCCTTTGGAATAGGAGTGAGGTGTTTGGGATTGAGTTGGTGAGTACTTCCTTTGCAAAATCACTCTAATTAGGCCTCTTGTGAAATCGGTACAGTCAAGTTTAAAGTGTTGTGCTCCAAAACAACCCATAGTGTATGTTTGGTATGTTGAAGAAAAATATAATGGGTATCCAAAAAACCCTTAACAGTCTGATTTGGAGGTCTGCACCTAAATTTATTGCATGACAATCCTTTTCTAAGGGCTACAAGGAAGTTGGTTAGAGTGTGAAGGACAGGATACTAGAAGGCACCTCTAGAGCTTTCTGATGGTTTTTTGAGCTTGGAACAGCCAAACCTAGAAGGTCTAGGGTCCCTAGAAAGTTTGGAAATTTTCTCATCTATATGAACCTAAAAATGGGGTTGTTGTGTAGTGTTGAAGCCATGGACAGTGAGAGGACAGTCATGTCCTGTTTGATGTCAAATGTTGTAGCTTGGTTCACTAAGGCCTAGAAGAGTTGTTTTCCCTGCCATCCCCTATATCCTCTTCCTCCTATGAAGTTGTTTGTGACCTTTTGTGGTCTTTGTGTAGTTACCTCTGCATCAAATTGGTATCAGAGCATAGTTAGTAGGTCTATGAAGTGTTGAGTTGAAGAGGTAGTTTGTCAAGATGCCTCCAAGAGTGAGAAACATGGATCAAGAGATGAATGAGCTAAAGGAGAAGCATGCCAGAGAGTTGAGGGAGCTAAAAGAATGGCTACCCTAGAACAAAATCAGAGAAGAGGAGTGGCTCTAGGTGAAGAGATTGAGTCTGAGGAAGAAGAAGAAGCTAAGTATGAAGATGTGGAAGATGAGTTGGACCCTGAGGATCAAAGGATGGTAAAGTTGCTAAGGGCAGTAAAAGAAGACAAGCACAAGATAAAGATAGATGTGCTAAAGTTTGGAGGAAGCCTGAATGATGAAGAATTGCTAGATTGGATAGCAACATTGGACAACCACTTTGAGTGTGAAGAAGTCCCTGATGATCAGAAAGTGAAGATTGCAAAGACCAAGCTGACAAGTCATGCTTTGCTATGGTGGGATTATCAGAAAATAGAGAGGAGAAAGCAAGGAAAGGCAAAGATTGTCTCATGGGACAAGATGGTAGCAAAAATTAAAGGTAAATTCTTGCTAAAGATGAAGTTTAAATGTTTAAGAAGCTTCAAGGTTTAAGGCAAAAGGAAATGGATGTAAAGACATACATTGAAGAGTTTTATAATATGAGTATAAGGTTTTTATCAAAATGAAAGTGAAGTACAAAAATTTTTTAGATATATTGGTGGTTTGAGGTTTAACATGCAGGATGAACTAGTGCTGGCAAATCCAAGAAGTGTTGAAGACTGTTATTAGATGGTAGTAAGAGTGGAAGAGAAGCTAAAGAGAAGACAAGATAAGATAGCCAGAGGTAGAGGCAACACCTCTAGAGGTAGAAGATCCTTTCAAAACACAAAACAAGTTAGTGAGAGTCAAGAGGAGATGAACAAGGCAAAGGACAAAGTGCAGATTTCAGAGGTAGAGGTTCTAGAGGCAGATTTGGTGGTGGAAAGAGTGCAAACAATTTTATGGGTAAGTGTTATAATTGTCAAGTGTTTGGACACCTAGCATATAAGTGTCCTAAGAAGAAATTTTTTTCAAGTGATGGTGAAAGGAAGAGTGAGAGGACTCATTTAGTCCAAAAAGAAGAATGTGGTTCTAGTTCCACAAGGTGTGATGTTGAGGCAGGAGAAGCATTGATGCTGAAAGAAAGAGCGTTGTTGAAGAATTCCAGGGAGAAGGAGCTGATTCAGAGGAGAGCATTGTTTAGGACAAATTGCAAAAGCAAGGACAAGGTATGTAAAGTGATAGTGGATTCTGGTTGTACTAACAATATGGTGTCTAGTGAGATGGTAGACAAACTGAAATTGAAGAGCGTTCCTAGGGAAGTTCCCTACAAAATTTCTTGGGTGAGTGATCATCAGTCCATTTTAGTGACTAAACAAGCATTAGTTGAGTTTAAGATTGGAGCATATTAGGATAGAGTACTTTGTGACATCCTACTAATGGATTGTTGTCATGTGATACTGAGAAGACATTGGCAATTTGATAGGTTTGCAGTATATGATGGAAGAGCCAATACCTTCACTATTAAGAAGGATGAGAAGACTTTTGTACTACTGCCATTAGAGGAGTAGTCAAGGATAGAAAAAATGATTATGTTTGGCAAGAAGGACCAGTGATGTTTGAGGAGAGTGAAAACAAGGAGTGTGCAACCTTTTCAAGGCATAAAGTTGTTGAAACAACAAAGAGGAAGTATGAAGCTAAGTTGCAGCCAGTTGTGAAGAGAAATATCTTCATGTGGAAGAAGGAAGTGAGTAAAAATGTGAAGAGTAAGAGTGTAGGGCCTATGGAAAGGCAAGAAATGAGTGAAGGAGTCTTAGTAGGGACAATCATGTGCCCTGTAGTGATGAGTAGGCAGCCAGGTGAAGCTGGTGCAACAGTTTGCAAAGTTCCTAGGATAGTGAACACACTAGTTACATGTCTGACAGAGGTTGGTAAAGGTACTGTGATAGTGAATAGTGGAAAGGAGAGTATGAAACAATGGTGTAAGCAAGAAGGTAAGAAGTTAAATGAAAGGACAATAGAGAGAAGCATAGTTGCTGATGAAGATGACAAGGTCAGAGGACCAAGAGTGGGACAGTCTCCAAAGAATGCATATGGTCAAGAAATAAGAAATGTTGGCAAGCATGCCATGGACAGTGAAGATGAACCTGCTAAAGACAAACAAGGAGGACAAAGACAAGCAATGGAGGACAATTTGCAAGAATATTTCCAAGGGACTTGGAAAAGTTTCAAGTTAGGTTGTATGGTGCACCTAGAATAAGTTTTAAGTCAAATAATTGAAATTTTAGTGTTAAAAGACTAAATAGAGGTTTGAAAAATGTAATAAAGCCTTGAAAGGCATAAACATGTAGTGGATATTGAAAAATAGTCATTATCCTTAGTGGTCTACAGTAGTTTTAAGTATGTGACAGTCTATGTTTAGACATTGTTTTTTTTGGAAAAAACAATCTTTTCTGAAAAAGCAGTCAGTGTGAGGCTATTTTAGCCTTTTCCCATGTTTGGGAAGGAAATAAAAGAAGGAATTCATGGTGAGAATATAGGAGAGACCTCTCTCATGAGAATGCATTGTAATTTGGATGAAGTTCAAGAGAAGGAAATGAAGAAAATATAGTTTGCTATCCCTTATCTCTATTTTTCTTTTTTCCTGCAATTTTGCTATTGTGGACCGTACCATGAACTTGTATGAAATATTTATTCCATGAAACCAATTGGATATGATAGAGGTGTGAGTTAAATATCTAATTCCATTGGTTTGAGGTCATTTCATTTCTTTTTGTGAAATTTATCACATTTTTTCTTAAAGCTGTCCAAAATCCTATCTTTTTGACTGCAACAGTCCTGTTCCCAGCCATTGTACGCCTCTATATGGACAGATATAAGGGGAAAACATATATTTATGGAAAGAGGGTTGAGATACCTTTCCAATGGTTCTAGTCTGAGGTCTTGATTCAATTTCTTGAAGGAGATATTGCCTTTTTTCTAAGACTGCCTGTGTCATTCCAGCAAACACTTGATTTGGGGGTTTTAGAGAGGTTTTTGGTTTTCACAACTTAAATTGCTGTGTTATAACCCCAAAAAGGGTGGAATGAGTGTATAATGGTTTTTTTTCTAATGGGTCTTGTATGCAGGAGTAGGGGATGAACACAAGTTGAAGTTTGGAACCTTTGAGGCCTTATTGCACCTTGTTTTGGCTAACTAGCTTTGGTGGAGTGAAGATTTGGTAATTGAATGAAGTCAAAAAGCCATAGACCCATGAAACATTTTAAATCAGTCCATTTGCATCATAATGGATCCTTTGGAGTAGGAGTGAGGTGTTTGGAATTGAGTTGGTGAGTACTTCCTTTGCAAAATCACCCTAATTAGGCCTCTTGTGAAATCAGTACAGTCAAGTTTAAAGTGTTGTGCTCCAAAACAACCCATAGTGCATGTTTGGTATGTTGAAGAAAAAAATAATGGGTATCCAAAAAATGCTTAACAGTCTGATTTAGAGGTCTGCACCTAAAGTTATTTCATGACAGTCCTTTTCTAAGGGCTACAAGGAAGTTGGTTAGAGTGTGAAGGACAGGATACTAGAAGGCACCTCCAGAGCTTTTTGATGGTTTTGTGAGCTTGAGACAGTCAAACATAGAAGGTCTAGGGTCCCTAGAAAGTTTGGAAAGGTTCCCATCTATATGAACCTAAAAATGGGGTTGTGTAGTGTTGAAGCCATGGACAGTGAGAGGATAGTCATGTCCTATTTGATGTCAAGTGTTGTAGCTTGGTCGACTAAGGCCTAGAAGAGTTGTTTTCCTTGCCATCCCCTATATCCTCTTCCTCTTGTGAAGTTGTTTGTGACCCTTTGTGTAGTTACCTCTGCATCATTCTTCTCAGAACTTCACGGTCATCCACACAATCCTCCCAGAAGTCTTCTAGGCTTGAACAATGCTCATAAGAGCTAGAACCATAGAAGTTTTGCTTTACGTAGTTGTTGCTATCAAAGTGTTGCCTCAAAGATAAAGAGTGAATATTAAATTCTTCCAATGCATGCTCGGCTCCTTTAGCAACATCTTTATTTTTACAAGAATAAATTGATAAAGACAATGGAAATGTGTAGCCCTTCTTTCTCATGCTCTGGTATTTGACATTTACAGTAGTCATTTGTCTACAAACTTCTAAAAAGACAATATAGTCATTAGGGTACTGAGACAACTTGGTTGGGGCTGAATCATAACCCCCCAGTCTTAGGTAGGTGAACCTATCAAATTAAATGTAAAAACTCCCAAATTGCATAACCAGAGGTGCTGCCTCAGGAGAAATCCTCATTTCAGAATCATAGTTCAACTTTCTCACCAAAAAAATTAAAATGGCATCATTAACTCAACAAAAATCTTTCATCTCAACTTCTTTTGTAAACTGAGGAAAATAAGCATACACAGGTGTATCTGGGGTCAAAGATCCATGAGGCCTCAACCCAGCCCAGACAACCTCTCGACTGGCTAGAACATATACCAAATAGGAGCACATGTGAAATGCAGAAGTCTCATGAAACTTCAACAATTGCTAATTCAAGTGATAGCTTATTATTTCAGCCTAGTCAATAAACTGACTCTCACTACATATCAGCAATATAAAGTGGCACATCCAGAATTCAAAAGAGCTAGCATCTTCACTACCCACCACCTGGTGCAATAGAGTAACAATATCTAAATTTTCATCCTTAAAGTGTGCTCTTTTAAGTGTAGGGGTTAGCTGAGACTTACCTCTTTTCTCTGATTTTTTCCAGTTACGTGCAATAGAATTTCTACACCAGTCTTCATTCTCCTTGAAGAATTCTACACCCACGGCTACAGACATAACTTCGTATTTCTCTTGTCTTGGAATTTTCAATGCACAAGAGATAGACTCAGAATCAATCCTCAAGACCACCACACCTTCCTTAGTCTTGATCTCCAAAGTATCGGGGTCATATCTCTCCACGCATGCAACAATTAAATCTTCACAACACACTGAAACAGGGAAACCTGTTGCATGAGCCAAACCGCTCTGTAGGATTTTCTCTACAAATGATGACATGTCTTCTTGCTACAGATGAGACTAGAATTCTACCAAGTCTATGTGTCCAAGCTCAATGTCTTTCACTTTAGACCAATTTCTCTCAATTCCAGAGTGGGAGGAGATACCCTGAAATTTGAATTTCATTACAGCAACCAAGTACCAAGGACGATGATAGAGTATTGTGGAAATAACAATTCAGAATAGAAGGAAAGCAAGAAGAACACTTAGACAATTTTACCACAAAGAGTGAATTGATGTGTAGTTATAGCACCCCTGTCATGCTTTTAAATGTGAGGCTGCCGTGGTACCGTTTCTGTGGCTTAAGAAATTAAACCAATGATTTGCTCATTTTCTAAAAATTTGCTAAAGGACATCTCATGCCGGCGGTGCACAACACTTTAAATGATCATTAATTGCCTTGGTTTCTGGTCCACCACTTAACCATCGTTGAATCGTGAGAAATGACAATTTCAGAACCTTAAGTCGTGGGTTATAAAGTTTGGAAAACCTGTGACACAACGATAACAAAAGGGAACCAAGCGGGCAATAAAACATAACACAAAGAATGTAAAGTCGCTGGATTGCAAGGTTTCGAAACTCTAGAACCTAGCAATATGGTTAGGAAATTTAGGGGAACAACGACTAGGTTAGGAAACTTGTAGTATCCACAATTTCAAAGATTTTTCTAAGGCACAACAATAGAAATTCATAACCCTTGGGACTTAGAAACCTAGAGTACCACGAGAATGAACAATAGAAATGAATGAGACTTAGAAATAAAAAGAAGGGGTAACACCTGATAAATATGATCATATGTGCTAATGATACATATACTACTACAAAGCTGGGTGAACCAACTTTCCAACGCTTTTGGTTTCGTGAAAATTTGACATCCCTGTCAAAAGTTATACAAATTTGAAGAAAAACCTATTTTAGCATGTAGAAAGTGATAAGGGTCTGCCTGACGGTTAGGCTTGACCGCTAGCAGTCTGGCTCACTATGGTCACATGCAAAAACAATTATCATTCACAAAAAATGTTAAAATTGGAGGTTTATGTGAATTTTAATGTTGGCAACTTCAGATAGGGTGTTTACATGCGCAGTCAGTAGACTTTAAGCACTGGCAGCTAAAGTTAGGGTTTGGCAGTCACAAAAAATGCTTCAACAAACAATTAGTTAGCCATAGCATCAAACTTAGCATTAAACTATAAAATTAGCATCAAATTTTAGCGCTTATCCCTTAGGCGGTTAAGATAGCTACCAATAGCTATACGAAGCACTCAGGGTTTATGGTTGACGGTTTCTTGTAGCGGTTAAGGTTGGTGCAAGTATGAGGCTACTACTGGATCAAGTGTCCACAGTCTACCAAATTAATCCCCTAGTATGCAACTCAGTGTAGACAACAATCATATGGGGAGTGAGCGGAGGCTCTGTTGATAGCGATAAGCCTAAAGGCATATGCAAAACCAGGGGTCGGTCAACAATGTGACTGAAGGCAGAAAGGGCATGGCGGGGGTCTGATCTTGAGTAGGTGGTCCTATGAGAAACCTAGAGGCATGACCCTCTAAAATTTGTAGGTATCTAAAATATTTAAACCCTAACTTTAAAAGAGATTAACCCCCTAAATTTTTACACGATTATAAAACCTGTTAAAATGTATGTCAAAAAATTTGAAACCTGAAATATTGGATACAAAAACATTAAAGCCCGATAACTGTTTTTCAAATCTGTGATAAGCAGAAGGGCCTGCCTGTGTAGGCTACCGTATGGTACAGAGCTGCGAAGAGGTAGGGTTAAAAGAATTCAAAAATTTCACAATTTCAGAAATATAAGGTGTTTTATGTCAAAATTTACCCACGAGCTGCTCTGTACACAACAATGAGGTCAATTTCATTATAGGAGGCCACCTGCAAAAATTAACTCCTAAATCTTGCCAAAAAATGTGTTAGATCTACAACTCAAAGCACAAAAACTTGCAAATGATGAGGGTTAGATCAGCGGGCATGCCAAAATGAAGTCTTGAAAATAAGACAAGGCAATGCTATAAAAGATAAAGTAATGCAAGAAATACCCTTTGAACCTTGCACTAATTCAATCTCCTTGATAGAATGGAGTAGAGTGCACCCTAACCCTACTAGCTATGTTCTCTAAGATAGCTATGGATTGATAGTATGATATGTTGGTTGCTCACAATTTCAATAGTATAACATTACTTTGAAAGCTCCTCTATGTGATCTAGAATAATTTGGACAACGTGATGTTACTTTGATAATGACGAATGATAATGGCTAGAGGGAGGCTCAATTTATAGATTGTTGAATGATGAAAATGGTTAGAATTGGTTGAGACAAGATTAGGGCAAGGATAAGGACTTCTAGGGTTTCAAAAGAAGCTTCTAGAGTTTATCCTTATGTGAATGGCTAGGATTAAACTATGTAGTGTGATAATGGAGGGTTGAGATGAAAAGATGATTTAATTTGGGAGAAACTTATTTAATGAAAGTGACAAGTGGTTGAGGATGAGGATAAGTGGGACAAATAATTTAAATAATAAATTTATTTAAATTATAAGAGACATGTGCGAGTATAAGACCAAGGGTGAAATAATTTAAATAATAAAATTATTTAAGTTTGTGGTATGTGAGGGTTTATTTAAATTGGATGATGGAGGAAAGTGTGAATTAATTAAATAAATACAATTTATTTCATTAATTGGGTAGAGAGGATAAATGGATAAAAAGGTATTAGTTAAACAAATATAAATTATTTAACTAAGGGAATGATGGAAGGGGTCATGAAAGGGTCCTAGGAAAAAATGTGTCGCAAGGTGTTGCAAGAGGTGTCGAAAGTGATGTCACAAGACATGGTCAATTTTAGATGTCTATAGTTATAAAATAAATTATTGTACCATAAATAAAATAGCATATTATTTGATTGTGCATGAAACAAAACGAAACCCTAAAAAATATAGTGTTATAAATTTTTATTTTGCTAGTTGAATACGGCGTTAGGGTGCTAGAACCCATATAAAGGAATAAACAAAAAAGTAACTTAAGGCTACTCAAAAGTGAGGGCCAAATTCCAAAAAACCAAAGTTTTCTATATTTCTTATTTTTACATACGTACATATAAGACTTTTGTTTGCATATATCTGTCCTTCTACCTTAACAAAAAATTATATTATTCACATTACAGTACAAAAAAGAGTGGGATCTTATTAGAGATTAGGACATACCACCTAGTCAACCTCCATTTCTAGCTCATCCAGTACTAATTCCACCATCTCAGCATCCAATCACTCCAACTCTACCATCGAGTTCGACTCCCCTACACCAGTCAACTATTTAATAAAGTCCACACCTTCTCGAGTTGCACTCCTAACACTCTCAATGTCCAGGTCCATAGCATTGATCACAAATGGGATCCATGGGCCACTATAATGTGGCAGAATCTCTGGCCAGTAGCCTCTTCCCCATCGCATGCCAATGCCTAGAATATCAAGATCCAAAGCTTCTTTTAGTCCACGATGCTATTCAGGCTTGATGAGTGTGAAGGCCAAAGCCCTCATAGACTCCTTTGATTCCCTCAAGCTTAGCAACACTCCTACAAACATTGCCACCAAATCTGAATTGACTCTATACTTATTGCCTGCTGCAAGGAAATGCTCTCCCAAAACCACACGAATGGCACTCAAACCTAGTGAAGATTTCATCTTAAAGACTTTCATCAATCTCTAGTTCGATATCAGTCCTAGGAAAGCCATTTGGCGCTTGCCAACTAACAATGGCACTACTGCCTCCATCCTTGACACCCAATGCAAGATCTCACCTCTTCGAGAGATGGGGGAATGTGAAGAATGATGAATGAAGAATGAATTCTTTACCTTCCGCATCTCCATTAAAAACCCAACCTTTAACACTAACACACCCCTTGCATGCTTCAACATGCACCTCCATGTCAAGTCAAACCTGAAGAATTAATGAAGCAAGATAGATTCAGCCCCTCGCATGAGTAGTCTATCATTCTCCTAATCTCCAACTGCCAGCCTTACAACTTCCTTCAACCAAGAAAAGATCCTCTGCCAACGTACTTGATTCATTACCTCATCGCCACCTCGCCAGTTACTATAGCCTCCTCCTTAACAAGGTTCTCCATCTTAGGGACCATAAATTTCAAATCCTCAAAAGAATGAGAGATAAGGATGTCCCTATTGGAACCTAGAGCCACATTTGCCAACATGTCTGCAACCTTATTTGCCTCCCTGAATACATGAGATATCTTTAAGTCCTAAAACTTGGCTAAAATATCTAGACGTCTGCCCAACAGGTTGTTTAGATTCCAACTCAGAGTGCTCCCATTTTGGATCACTCTCACCGCTATCTGGGAATCACCTTCCACATGGATTCTCCTTATCCCATCTGAAAGACCTAATTGCAGGCCCAAAATGAGTGCCTGAAACTCTGCCTCGTTATTGGAGAGAGAACCTAACTTCTTCAACGCCAAGCCAACTAAATCCCCTGCCTCATTTTGAATGATGCAACCTGTCGAGGCCTGCCCTGGGTTTCCCCTCATTGCCCCATCAAAATTGAGCTTTAACCACCCTTTCTCTGGAAATTCCCATTTAGCCTTTTCTCGTCCATTCTTCGGATTATCTCGAGGGACCCCATTAATGAGGGATATAGTGTTATAAATATTAGTTTAGGACATTTTATTTTTATAAAACAACTAGTGAAAAATAAATGAATTAAATTTTATTATGGAGAAAAGAAAACAAAATTAAATTGATGACTCTATAGTAAAATCTATAAAATATAATGCACTTACCGTTTGTTGAATATACTTTGCTCCTGTTTTATTTCATATGATAAAACCCTAATAAAATATAGTTATAAAATAAATTAACCTTAGTACTAATAGGGTTGGTAGTCATTAGTTCCTTCTTTAGAGATGAGTGTTTACTTCTTGACAATATTTCTATTTAGTTATTTGTTTAAAAAGTATAATAAGTTTAATTTATGATTACTTTGTAGATTAATTGTTTTTTATATTTTGTATTGTAATCAATCTTTTCTAAATTTATGTCTTTTTAAATTCTTAGATGTCATTATGTGCAATTGTATTCATATACACCCACATTAAGAAAGTGTCTCAACCTTGCATCCCAATATCTCGTATTTATATTATTTTTCCTCACATGGGAAAGAGAGCCTCCCACTATGAGGTGGCATTAATGGTCATGTGTCAACTATCTTGAGATGTGTGTAAGAAGGTGTGTAAGAAGTTGTAAGAGCATCTAATGTCATTATGATGTGTAAGAGCATATTATGACATTGTAAGATGTGGGAGTTACTTATGATTGAATTCTATGATGCATGAGAGTGTGTAAGAGGGGGGTTACTATTTTATAGCAAAAGAGGGAAAGATGGAATTGAAGGCTAGATCCTCCTTTCACTACAAATATTCAAGGACATCCCATCAAGTTGAATCACAACTTTTGCAAGAGGATTCTCCTATAGGTGGGTGTGTCACTTGTAACACTATGCAAACTTAGAATTTACTAATTAATTGATTAATTAATGCCTGATTATGCTAGAAACCCTAAGTATCCAAAATCATAAACAAACAGACAAATCACAAGAAATGCTTGCAGATAGAGATGTAATTTTCAGACTAGATACATATCAGGTTTTGAGATTTAGATTCTGGAAATGTCAGGGACTAAGGGGCAGGCGACCAAGCCCAAGGTGCAATTTTCTGTTGAGAATGTCAGAAGATGTCTGCAACTTATTTCTTCTGTTCCAGAGATTTCAATGTCAGAGATCCTGGGGGCTTTGGTGTAAGATGGCCAAGAGCAAATAATGCTTTTCTTTAGAGATACAGGATCTAAACACTTTGTTTCAGCCTCCTGCAACTCCACTCCTTGAGATATGCCACTTGTAACATGCAATCACAGAAAATGGGCTTGGGGGTTGTGGTATTTAGGAGCTTGCCTCAGTCAAGCCTTAGAAGGACATTCAAATCTTCCAAACACCGTTGTCAGATAAAACAGTGCATATCCCTATGCAATAGAGGCAAAAATAATTGATAAATGATTGGAAACACAAATAGGTATCACCTTAGGGGTGTAGCTCGCATGTAGATGAAAATCCTTCAACACATGAGAAGATGAAGCTAAATCTGCAATCACAAACACAACAACAATATTCTGCTTAGCAACAAAGAATATCTTGAATGGCACTCTAAAATCATAAGTTCACCAAAAGTTCATAATCATCTTCTAGTTTACAAATGAATCCCTAAACATACTTATATATGCATTGCCGCTTTAATTTAGTAATTCAAACTTAAGATGTCGACAACAGAACTTATAATGGTCACATAACCGACATTCAAATTTAGGACCTAACTAAAATAGGGCAGGACTAGGGTGTGAGTACCCAAGCCCTGGGCCCCTATTTCAAGGCAGGATTCAGCTCAACAAGGTCCCCTTAGCCCCATTTAACATGGGCTTTAGGCCATTTTGTTCTGGGAGTTAAATCTAACATGCAAGATGCAAAACAAGGGACATGGGAGCTAAACTTAGGAGGTAAAAGTCCTAGGGAGACATTTTATGACATAACATTTAGCCCCCACTTTAATGTATGTATGAATGTAAGACCCATACATGCATTAACGTACAGTCAAAACACAACAAACACACTAGGCACTTAAAGCTAATGCATACACAAAGATTGAGGAATTATTTCTAGCCCCCAGTCTCATGTAGACATTAGAGAAAACACACCGCATATATGCCAAAAATAGTGAAGATAGTATCAGGCACGTAGAACACGGAGAAGACAGTAACACACACGCAAGACACAGAGAATACAATGAATGCAGTGATTATTTCTTTTTCATTTTCTCATTTATGAATGAATGTGTATACATGGAAAGTAAAATGCAACACACAACCCAAAATGTAGGAGGGGCATTTCTCTATGCTCTTTGGACAACATATTGGGCAACAGACATGCAATACAAACTCAGAGTGTAGGAGGGGCATTTCGCCACGCTCTTTGGACTACACTTGAGAACAAGCATGCCATACAAATCCAAAAGCATAGGAGGGGCATTTCACCACATTCTTTAGACTATACTTGGGAACAAACACACCATACAAATCCCAAAGCATAGGAGGGGCATTTCACCATGCTCTTTGGACTATACTTGGGAACAAACACGTAGAAGACACATGGAAGACACGAGAACCGTATAACATGCCAAAGACATGTTATATGTCTAAAACATGACAAACAAGGTGATGGAAGGAAATTATTGCTAAGCCCCCACCATCTCAGGCATATTACAGGCACACCTGATGGTTGGGCTTATGCCACAACAACCACCAAAGACATGCTTAAGAGAGGATACACCAACCCTGCCTACTCAGAGGACTTTTGAAATAAAAAGGATGTGCACTAGCTCAAGAGATACACCATCCCTACCTCTGTGGAGGGCTTAAAATAAAAGGATATGCATAATATCCCTCCTCCATAGAGGGCTTTCTCATTGCAATATAAAATAAAGATGTGCACTCACGTGGAGATACAACATCCTGCCTCTGTAGAGGGCTTACAAACATGCTTTGTAAGTATCAAATTAAGGCATGAGATTATGCAAAAACACACTATGATGAAACACTACAATTAGAAACTAGTCTTAAAAGAGTGTTTAAAAGAGTAGTAAAATCTGAAACAAGATTTTAACTACAAACCCTAGCTAATGCAAAGACTAGGTTTTATGAAAAATACACAATTTCAAGCAAAATCTAATAAATTAAACATGAAAATGAAATGTAAATGATTGTAAAATGATGTACTACTATAATTTATATCAGATCTAATGGAAATATCAGAAATTAAATTAAATTGATGCAAATTATGCCAAAATGCAAGCCTAAAATGCTAATTTTTTCAAAATTTTCAAATGCAATAAGATAAAAATTAAATGAATGAATGTAAATATAAAGTACAACACTCAGCAAGGTGCAAAATTCAAATAAACATGGGTTCACCAAAATGTTTTATAGCAAAAGAGGGAAAGATGGGATTGAAGGCTAGATCCTCCTTTCACTAGAAACATTCAAGGACATCCCATTGAATTGAATCACAACTTTTACAAGAGGATTCTCCTAAAAGTGGGTGTGTTACTTGTAACACTGTGGAAACTTGGAATTTATTAATTAATTGATTAATTAAAGCTTGATTATGCTAGAAACCCTAATTATGCAAAATTTTAAACAAACAGATAAATCATGACAAATGCTCACAGATAGAGATGTAATATTTAGAGTAGATACATACCAAGTTTCAAGATTCATATTCCAAAAATGTTGGGGACTAAGGGGCAGATGCCCAAGCCGAAGGTGCAGTTTTCTGTTGAGAATGTTGAAAGATGTCTGCAACTTATTTCTACTGTTCTAGAGATTTCAGTGTCAGAGATCCCTAAGGATTTGGTGTAAGGCATCCAAAACCAAATAGTGCTTTTCTTTAGAGATACAGGATCTGAACACTTTGTTCTAGCCTCCTGCAACTCCACTCCTTTAGATATGCCACCTATAACCTACAATCATGGAAAATGGGGTTGGGGGTTGTGGTGTTTAGGAGCTTGCCTCAGTCAAGCCCCGAAAGGACATTCAAGTCTTCTAAACACCATTGTTAGATAAAAGAGTGTGTATTCGTATAGGATAGAGGAAAAAACAATTGATAAATGATTGAAAACACAAATAGGTATCACCTCGGGGGTGTAGCTTGGATGTAGATGAAAATCATTCAACACATGAGAAGATGAAGCTAAATCTGCAATCACAAACACAACAATATTTTGTTCTGCAACAATGAATATCTTGAATGCTCTAAAATCATAAGTTCACCAAAAGTTCATAATCATCTTCTAGTCTACAAATGAATCCCTAAACATACTTATATATGCATTCCTGTTTTAATTTCATAATTCAAACTTAAGATGTCGGCAACAGAACCTTATAACGGTCACATAACTGACATTCAAATTTAGGACCTGCCTAAAATAGGGTAGGACTAGGGCGCAAGAGCCTAAGCCCTGGGTCCCTATTTCAAGGTAGGATTTATCTCAAAAAGGCCCCCTTAGCTCCATTTGACATGGGTTTTAGATCATTTTGTTCTGGGAGTTAAATGTAACATGCAAGATGCAAAACAAGGGACTCAGGAGCTAAACTTGGGAGGTAAAAGTCCTAGGGTGACATTTTACGACATAACAGTTACATTAGAATCTTGACCAAAGTTTATTATGCATATCATAAAGCATCTTTTCATGGATAATGGAGACAAAATGGGACACCTAAGTTAGTGGTCAACTATGGCCAGTTATGACAATATGACAAGGCGGAAGAGAATAATCCAAAAATAACCTAGAAGACCAAGACCAAGAGAGGCATTAGAATTTGTGCCATGGGATTTGGGCATCATACTTCTTACATGTTTGTACATGGTTTTCCAAAACCATTGGATGGTTTCTTATTTGCGTTTCATTTATTTATTGGGTGTTTGGATTGGAGTATGTGATAGTATTTTTGCAAGTGTTGTTATGCTACCAGAATCACTCTAAAATTTAATAATGGTGATACTCCTGTAAGGGCATGTACCAAGATATTGTATTGTAGCATTTATTATTAATAATACAATTAGTTTGAGCTTTGGAGTGTGGGGCTTTTATCCTGCAATGGCTTTCCCCACATAAATCATCTTGTTATGGTGAATGTTTATTTGTGTGTATTCTTTCATGAAATGTTTTGGATAGTATTTTCAATACATTCTCCCCTCATAGACTAGCATATGAAGTGTTTTCACACCATTGCTTCCTTTCATCACCTAAACATTATGCATTCCTTCCAAGGTTCAAACTCCAACTTTTCAAATTTATTTGTGAGACTTGACCACGATACAATGGGGAAGTTAGACACTTCCACACCCTTGGCACAAGTCCCCATTTGCATATAGATTTTTTAGCCTTTTGTAATTAGCAAAAATGAAGCTCTAATTTTTTATGTTTTTAAATCATTTTTTTGTAAACGTAGAAGTATCACAATAGACTAATTAATGTTTAATATAATATTTGTAGAAATAAAACCAATTATACATTGATTTGAGTACTTTATAAATTGGAACCATTAATTGTTGCATGTATTATTATATTATTATAGAACACGTGTTATTAATAATATAACAATTAATATAATTTTACATTATATATTTTGTTTTGTAATGATATATAACATAATTTACAATAATATATTATTAAATATTTTGTAGACGAGAAAATTTAAAACTTCACTCTTTCAACTCTATGTTTTATACCAATTTGGTAGGTGTTGTTAATGCATGATTCTACCATTTAATTTGGCTCTGTAGTTACATTCAATGACCCCAATTCTAAAATCTAGCACTCTTTCATGCCATATCCTCTAGTTCATACAAGCACTATCTCAATTCTAAGGACCATTCCCTTCTTGGATTAGATCGTGCATGTAATCTAGTCCCCTAGATTAAATCATACCTATAGTCTACATGTGATCTAGTCTCCTAGATTAGATCACACTTGTGATCTGTCCCCTAGACTAGATCACAAGTGTAATATGGTCCACTAGTTTTCAAATTCTAATTTCCTAATTCCAAGGATAATAATCCCAATATATGATTCTTATCTATCAACATGGATAAAAAAAATTTCAATTTATGTGTCTAGGGTTATGTATTTAATAACATCATCATAAAATATTTTCATTATTAAATATCAAAAAGTAGCACTTTTGCATTCACAAACTCAATCACAAACATCATGAAATTAATTAGCATCAGGCTTAGTTTGCATCAAATATAGTTACTCGACATCCACTATTTTTTATTTCTTTGTTTCAATATTGTTAAATCAATCTTAGGGGTTGGAATCCCACAAAGGAAGTCAGTCACTCTTCCCTTTGTACATAATTAGCACCACTCTTTCTTTGATGTGGGTGTATTATGTGTTGAACAAGTTTTGTAGGCACTGCACTTAAAATTTACAATGGACTAGATCACACTAGGAAAAGGCATCTAAGGACCAGATTATAGGTGTGATGCTATCCTAGTCCCCAAAAATCTCAAGATCCATTCTTCACAAGTTTCTGATTAACAATCTAAGTTTAGATTCTAGTTCTCAGCTCTTTAACATAGTGTCACAACACTCAACATTGATTTACATATAAGCTAGAATTCCTCTCACTTTGAAATGTTATTTATATGTATCCATCACAATGTCTTACATTCAAGATCATAAAAATTCAAGATTTGATTGCTTTCATTGATTTATCATTACCTGTCTAGACATCTAAATTAATCATGGGGTTTCTTTTTATATGTAATCATAGGTTTAATTTATTTTCGTATATATTAATAAATAATATACACTAATACCCCTTTAATAGGGTAATGCGTTTGGAAAAAATAAGTAATGTTAAATAGGTTATACCTAAGAAAGATTATGTGAAATTGAATTTTGAAGGTGATTTTAGAGGCAACCTTAGCTTTGATGGTGCCAAGGTTTTTCATAGATCCCATGAGGATCCTTTCTTGAACATGAGGCTTTATCATTCTTGGGATAAATTAAACAATGAATTGGAAGTGTTGGAGTTACTTGAAGGTGTAAAGTTAGTCATTTTGACTAATTGTGAATCCTTAGAAGTTGAAGGTGAATCACAAGTTATTATCATTGGCTATTGTTGGTTCCCAAAATAGCTAATCCCAAACCCTAGAGCATTACCCAATTATCTCTTAGGCCAAGGGTGTCATTAAGAAGATTGGAAAGGGGTTCATCAATAGGCTAAGGATGATTTAGAGGCAATTGATAAGAGTAGGAAATCTCCTCTTCTCTTCAAGCTTGGCTAGACTTGGGAGGGTGTTCCTAGAGGTATCCCTCAACAGTGACTAAGAACAACATAAAATTCTTTCAAATTTACAACACTGTAGCAATACACAAGTTACAATTTTAACCATCAGACCAAACCTTTGAAGAGGAAAACATTGAACCATCAGACCAAATCTTTGAGGAGGAAAGCATTCCTTTTAACATCATGGTTGACAATAACAATGATAACCCTTTCAATGGAAGGAGAGAAAACCAAGGAGATGGTGATAACCCAAGAAGAGCAGCACAGACATTTACCTATCCTATTGCTCTCAATGAAGATGATGATGCAACCATGAAAAACATTTCACCTTCCATCTTACCAAACTTCAAAGTGTTATCATTCGAAGACCCTGATCAGTTCCTTTTTGAGTTTAGAGTCCTGTGTCAGACATATGACTACAAAAATTATAACCAAAAACTTAAACTCTTCCCCTCCACTCTGAGAGACTCTGTAATGTGTTGGTTCATGGGATTAGTTTTAGGTTCAATAACATCGTGGGACAAAATGGAAACTGTCTTTTTAGACAAATATTAGAGCTACTACAGAGTTAGTGATAGGAAAGAGGAATTATTCAAACTAAGGAAAAAAGAAGATGAGAGCCTAGAGGATTACCTTGATAGGTTCATCTTTTTAACCAAATGATGTGGTGAAAAGGCCATAAGCCCTGAAATTCTGAAGACCATATTTCTCAAGGGGCTTGATGAGGATGCTAGGATAAGCCTAGATTTAATGGAAAAAGGAGATGTGTCCCAACTTGAACTTGGTGATATTGCTGAGTTATGCAGGAATTTCTCCCGTACTCGTGGAGGTATCCTTAGGTCTAGTCTTTTGAGGGGCTCAAATGAAATTGGTAAACTGTGAGAGGAAATAGCAAATTTGAAAACTGACATTTTTGTTCAGCTAAACACCACTTTGGATGGAATATAAGCAAAAACACGTAATCATAAAACCTTATCCATCTACTACCCTAGGTGTCAAAACAAACACCTATTAAGGGAGTGTCCTTTGGACAAAGTTGACAATTGTCAAATTTGTGAAAAGAGTCATGCCACTGACCAATGTGAGATCGTGAATGCAGTCAAAAATTCCAAGAAAAGGTCATCTCACACTGAGGAAGAGATCAATTTTGTGGGTCAAAGACCTAAAGGGAATTTCTCCTATGGCTAGAATTCAAATCCCTACTGGCGACCTCCAAATAATTGGAATAATAATCAATGGGTGGCACCTTGGCCTCCAAAACCACCTAATTGGGCACCTTACCCTTGGGGATCACTTGAATGGGCAAATCAATCTTGGGGAAACCATCAATGGCCAAATCTAACTCAACAATAATGGTATCCTCAAAATCTTGCCCCTCATTCGAATCAGACCCCAATTCAGTTCTATCATGGACCGAGGAGGATGCCAAATCCACAACAGAACCTCTTGCCAACACCCCAAAACACTCAACAAAATGAGTAGGTCAACCAACCACAACTCCTAGCACAACCTATTCATAATCCAAAGAATAAATGTCAAACCACACCAGTGTATTCCACAGAGCAAGAAAGCATGGCTAGAGTTAACGCTATATATTTTGGAAACCTGCAGTTGACGTCATGAAAAACACTCCAGCAGCCTACCATAGTTGAGATCCTTGACGAACGAAATGCAGAATTTGCTGAAGGAATAAAGACACCTTCCATACCTTTAGATAAAAACCCAATGAGTAACCAAGAAAAGATTCTTCAACAATCCTCACCTAAAACTTCTTAGTTACCTCAGGAAGAAGTTGGCCAACATTCAATAGATCTTCTAAAGAAGGATTCCACCTTGAAAAAGAGACTTCAAGCACCTTTTCCAGAGTGCCTCAAAGAAACCTCTATGAAAACCCTCTGAAAATGACCTTAACCACTGAAACTGCGTGAATACAAGAAATTAAATGACTCCATATTGAGATTCCATTGTTATAGGCGATTAAAGAAATTCTTGAACTAAACCAGCTAGTTAAATAGTTGTGCATAAAAACACTAGGAAGGAAAAGAAATAGATTAACACTGTGCACATCAATGGATACTTAGCTGACCTTCTGGCTAGAAAATTCTCAACCCCAAAATATGGTGACCCAAGTAGTCCACTCATAATAGTGGCAATCAACGAGATAGCAATACCTAATGCACTCATGGACTTGGGAGCAGCCATTAATGTCATTACATTGGATGTTATAGAAAAAATGGGACTCACTGATCTACGTCCCACAACCACCATACTGCAAATGGCTTGCAAATGGCAAATCAATCCATAGCTATTCCCAAAGGTGTCTTAGAAAATGTTCCTGTCAAGGTTGATGATTGGAATACCTAGTAGATATCCAAATAATCCAGTCCCTCACACCCAAGGACAGTTACCCATTAATACTGGGCAGACCTTGTTGGCTACAGTTGTAGCTAAAATTGATTGCAAAGTAGGAGTAATGACCATTTCAAATGGTCCTAATAGTAAACACTTATTCATGTATCCCCTTGCTCAACCTACTATGCATAACCAAGTTTGGGTTGATGAACCAGATGGTTTTGACAAATAAGATAATCTAGCCTCACTTGCTATGGTAGTCATCAAACAACACAATGAAGAATTGGAAGATGAAATGGAAAACAACATGCAAGATCTTGTTGTAGATTCAGGTGATGAAGAAATTTTAGAAGTAGAAGCGATTTTAGGATGCCTGATCCACACTAATGATATTGAATAGGATTACACCAACTTCACAGTGTTACCTTATCCTCTAGCTAATATCATTATGAAAACATATCACTTCTTCAAAGATATTTCCAGACTCCACAAAACTATACCGCATAGCTGTCCTCTCAACACCTTAATGAGAGAAGTTCATACTGTCACCTCCAACTACCTCGGAACCAAAACTATCATGTTACTACTAGGAAAGACCTTAAATATTAACAGTTGGTTGACAGAGTCAGATGAACTCAAGTTATTTGATGTTTTGGTAAATAGATCCAAAGCTTTTGCTTTAGATTATACTGACATGAGAGGAATACACCCAAGTGTTTGTACCCATCACATCTATACTAAAGATGTTAGACCTGTTCATCAACCACAACGAAGACTCAACCCTGCTTTCAAAGATATTGTTAAAATAGAGATTGAAAAACTCCTGCAAGTAGGGTTCATCTATCCCATCTCTAACAAAAAATGGGTTTCACCTCTGGTAGTAGTCCCAAAGAAAAATGGGAAGTGGAGAGTGCACATTGATTATAGAGAGCTCAATAAAGCCACCTATAGAGATTACTTCCCTCTACCTTTCATAGACTAGGTCTTGGATAATCTAGTAGGAAGGAAGTATTTCTCATTTTTGGATGGATTTAGTGGATATAACCAAATACAAGTAGCAACAGAGGACTAGGACAAAACAACTTTCATTTGTCCCTGGTGAACCTTCACATATTGAGTTCTTCCCTTTGGGCCATGTAATGCTCCTACAACATTTCATAGAGTTGTTCTAGCCATCTTTGCTGAGCTTGTAAATGATTGTGTGGAAGTCTGTATGGACAAATTCACAGTGTATGGTTCCACTTTTGCGAAGCTCTTAAAATTTTGGACAAGGTGTTGCAGCGATGTGAGGACCATCAGCTATCCTTGAGTCACGAAAAATGTTTAATAATGGTAGAACAAGGGATAGTGTTGGGACACCACATCTCTGCTAAAGGGATACAAGTGGATCCTAAGAAAATCAAAGTTATACAACAACTAGAGACTCCAAAGAACCAAACTGATGTCAGAAGTTTCTTAGGACATGCTGGATATTACCAAAGATTCATAGAAAACTTCAGCAAGATTGCAACCCCCATGTTCTCCCTTCTCAAAAAGGATATAGAATGGAGGGAAATATGCCATCTATTTATGCAAATGCTTCCAATGATGCTATTGGAGTAGTTTTAGGTCAAGAAGATGAGAATGGAGGGAAATATGCCATCTATTTCATCAGTAAGAATTTGACTCCCACATAACAAAACTATACCACTACAGAGAAAGAATTCTTAGTTGTGGTTCATGCAATCAATAAATTTTGACATTACATTACAGGGTACAAAGTAACTATGTTGATAGACCATTTAGCTATCAAATACCTAATGAACAAACCTACATTAAATAGAAGAATAATCAGATGGTTATTTCTTCTCCAAGAATTCAACGTGACCATCATTGATAAACCTAGAAAGTTCAACGTAGTCACAGATTTCTTATCCTGGATCAAACAAGATAATGGAGATTGTACCCATATACAAGATGAATTCCCAGATGAAAATTTATTTGCCATCTCCATTAAAACCCCTTGGTTTGCAGACGTTGCCAACTATCTTTCCACTTTTGAGTTTCCACCAAACTTTATGTTAAAACAAAAGAAACACCTCATTCAGGAAAAAATGAGCAGTTCAAATGGATTAATGGTATGCTATTCCAATGTGGCCCTAATATGGTTTTACAATGTTGTGTCAGATCAGATGAAACTTATAGGATCCTTAGAGCTTGCAATGATGATCCATCTAGAGGTTATTACTTTGCCAAGAGGACATCCCATAAAATCTTAGGTACATGATATTATTGGCCCTCTATGCATTAAGATGTAAAAAATTATGTTCACCGCTGTGATGAATGCATAGTAGGAAGACCTATGACATCCAATGAGATTCCTCTGTAGCCGCAAGTAGTTTTTGAACCATTTGAAAAGTGGTGATTAGATTTTATCGGGCCCATAGATCCTCCTTCACAGGGTAAAGAATACATAGTAGTCTGTACTGACTATCTGACTAGGTGGGCTGAAGTCCAAGCGTTAAGAGTTGCTAGGGAAGAACATGTTGCAGACTTCCTGTATAACAAGATTTTTCTCAGATTTGGAGCCCCTAGATCAATTGTCATAGATCAAGGACCCCAATTTATGTCCAAAGTTTTGCTAGCCTTTATTGATCATTTCCAGTTAAGCCATAAGAAGTCGTCTCCTTATCACCCACAAGCAAATGGTCAAGTGGAAGTCACTAATAGGGAGCTTGAAAACATTTTGACAAAAACAGTTTCATCAAGAAGAATAAACTAGGCCAAGAAATTACCTGAAGCCCTATCGGCCTATAATACAACCTAGAAATCAACTACTAGTTTACTCCTTATGAGTTAGTCTTTGGGAAGAAACCTCTTTTACCCATTGAATTTGAACTTCAAATGCTTAGAATGATAATTGAGGTAGGCTTGGACCTTGATCGAGCCCATGTTGAAAGAGTCCTGCAGCTTAGTGAATTAGATGAACTTCATCATGAAGCCATTCACCAGACTGAGTTAGTTCAACAACAACAGAAGGCCTGGCATGATAAATATATAAAAGAAAGAGAGTTCCATAATGGGGATTGGGCACTGTTATTTGATTCTAGATATAAAGATCAGAAAGGTAAACTAAGAACTCATTGGCTAGGTCCATATGAGATTTCTGAAGTATTTCCAAATGGATCAGTGCAGCTTAAACCCATCGATGGTGACACTCAAACTCTCTTAGTTAATGATCATTGATTACGAATCTACCACAAACCTATTACTAAAGAAGAATTTACACACATGGTAGAAATGCAAGGAGAAACCCAATGTATTGACTCTACTTCAGTAGAGGCAGTATAATTCTGATAAAATACACGAGTAAAAAAATTTAAAAAATCAATAAATATGGTGTGTGTATGTATTCATGATTATTTTGGAGCATTCTTATTGTATCATCATCTTTGTGCTTGTCTAAATTTTATTATTGTTTTGCAGGACTTCATCTTTGAACAAGTACCATATTCTGGTGCATCTTTCAATGATGCTCTAGAAATTTGTTCTTTCATTCTAGCTGCGTCTTTCAGCAATGCTCTGAAACGTGTTCCTTCATGTTGTTCCTGCATTCAGGCACATCTTTCAGTGATACTTCAGAACTTGTTCCTTCATGTTGTTCCTGCATTCTAGCACATCTTTCAACAATTCTCCAGAACTTGTTCCTTCATGTTGTTCTTGCATTCTAGTGCATCTTTCAGCGATGCTCCAGAACTCATTCGTTCATTTTATTTCTACATTCTGGAGCATCTTTCATTGAAGCTCCAGAACGCATTCCTTCATTTCGTTTCTACATTTTTATAGTGCATCTTTCAGCAATGCTCTAAAATTTGTTCTTTCATTCCAGCTGCATCTTTTAGTGATGCTCCAAAACTTGTTCCTTCATTTTGTTCTTGCATTCCAGCACATCTTTCAATGATGCTCTAGAATTTTGTTCATGTATTCCAACCGCATATTTTAGCGATGCTCCAGAACTTGTTCCTTCATGTTGTTCCTGTATTCTGGTGCATCTTTCAGCGATGCTTTGGAACTTCCTTTATTTTGTTCCTGCATTCTGGTGCATCTTTCAGCGATGCATCATAATTTGTTCTTTCATTCCATCTGCATCTTTCAGTGATGCTTTGGAACTTGTTCCTTCATTTTGTCCCTGCATTCTGGTGCATCTTTGAGTGATGCTCTAGAATTTTGTTCCTGTATTCCAGTTGCATCTTTCAACGATGCTCTAGAATTTCGTTCTTTCATTCCAATTGCATCTTTCAATGATGCTCCAGAACTTGTCCCTTCATTTTGTTCTTGCATTCTGGCACATCTTTTAGCGATGCTCCATAATTTTGTTCCTGTATTCTGACTGCATCTTTCAGCGATGCTCCAGAATTTCATTCTTTCATTCTAACTATATCTTTCAGCGATGCTCCAGAATTTCATTCTTTCAATCCAGCTGCATCTTTCAGTGATGCTTCAGAATTTGTTCTTGCATTCTGACTGCATCTTTCAGCGATGCTCTAGAACCTTGCTTCATACTTCGTATACCCCTTCCATGGCCATCTTTTTCTGATGTTCTAGATTCATGATTTCCCTTTTGTACAAATGCTTCGACATCCTCAAAAACATACTCATTGCCATCACCAAACTTTTCCATAAAAATGCCACCTTAGAAATTCACGGCCTATATTGCCATCCCTCACCATAATAAATGATATTATTGTGACAATCTATCATCATAATAATTAGAACACTTTTAGCCACCCCATCTTTATTAATAATTTAAATCCATTACAACCCTTTACCATCTCATCCGAATTGAATAACATCGTTGTCTATGATGCCATTATGTCAGCATAATGAGGCGACTATCAAATAAATAACAGAACATAAGGTATGTGCATCTTTTGTCTTAAATAGGTAAATTATTATGAATAAAATTAAATAAATTGGCACGTTCCCCCTTTTTTCCAAATTTAGTAAATTGTACAAACTATACCTTCACTAGAAGATGTGGTGACTCATTCATTCCATTCCATGCAAGGTAATAATTAGATACAAAGAAATTGAATGCCATGAATTAATCTGTGTCCTATTAGCATTATAAAAGTACAAGTGGCCATAAAGATTGAGTTTTACTTGATCTGCATATTAGTTTGTTTGAAATAGTTCTCACCTTGGTGTGCCACTAAGTTCAGTAGACACTCCGCAGAATTGCCAGCAGGGGGTAGAATGGGAGGAGCAAAGTGTAAATCAGGGACAACTTTTGTAGACAAGTTATTGGCCCTTGGTAATATTTCAGAACTATTTCAGAGGGTGGAATGGCTAGAGTTCATGAAAAAGTTTGAGGGACATAATACACAACTAGTTAAAGAGTTCATAGAGAACTTATCAGATGTACAATCAATTGTGCAAGGAAAGAAATTTAAGGATAGGACTAGAGAATATCTTCAGGAAGAGAGAACTGTAAGGCTCCACATGAGATACCCTAACTATAAGCCCTTTTTCCTTCAAAGCTCAATTCCAAAGGACTAAAAGTTATGAAGCTATGAAGGACAAGTATAATGAAAGTATTAGGATCTATTTTGAAGATTTCAAAGTTAATGGGCCACAATTAATAGACAGAGCATGGAGCGCCTATGAGGAGCGATATACTACCTTGCCTATGTATCTAAAATGAAGGGAGACGAGTTCTCCAACCAATCTCAGATGGTCCTATAAAAGAGTAGAAGCTTTGACAAAAATACTACAGCAGCTCAAGATCAAGTGGATAGGAATGCGATACAGACCTCCATTGCTTCTTTAGCCACCTCCTGCAATTTTAGTAACAGCAGAGAAAGATTCCAAGGACTTACATGCATGGAAGATGAGGATAAAATTGAACAAAGGCTTTTTTAAATACCTTGATCATTTGGATGAGGAGGTAGAGGACATGTATGATCTTAGCTCAAAATATGATGAATTCAACAGAAAGAGGGATGCAAAAAGATAGAGGGCTCATCAGAGAGCAGGAGGACCTACTCAAGCCTAGGAAGGGGAGGGTGATGAAGTATAAACAACCTTATTTTTATAACAAGCCATATAACCTGTTTGTCTTGCCCAATCACCCTAAACATGCCAATTTGTTTATTTTTAGAAGCAATGTTTATCTATTTTTGATAAAATGATGTCTAAATCTTTATTTCCCAATTGATTGAAATTAGCCACTAATGTTGACATAATTGCATGTAGAGTTGTGTAATTATGCAGGGTTTCATGTATGGCCTAACAGAAGGAGTGGACTTCAAAGCAGCTGGAGTCAGAGTACTAGAATTTGAGGATGCTAGAAATTTAGGCATACATAATCATAGATTTTGTTAGCAATTCTGTTATTTTTTGTTGGGCATACTTAAGACTTTATGGTTCCACTCAAATCCTTTAATGTATTTAATTTCATAGACATCCAGTTAGTTTTCAATTCTATTCTTCTTTAAAAGACTTTTTCAATGGCATTTACCCACCATCTAAAATTTAGGATTTTGGAGTAGTGCATTTTATATATGTAGTTGCTCAAAACAAGGATATGTTATGCTGTGAAATGTTATGATCTGATATACAATATGAAAGGGCTATTCATCTATGTTCTATGTTTTGTGATACTTTTATGACATGAATGAATATCACCATTTCCATTCTGAGTGATCTTTTATGAGCAATGAAAGCAATATGAATGAAATTTACTTTAGAGCTGTTGAAGTACTGAATGTGGTTTGAATCAATAATAGGAACTCCCAAGAGCTGGCCACTCAAGGGATTATAGAATAGATAAGTATTTTTATTATTCATGTTGTTATTTCTATTTTGTGAATGCTTTGATTAGATTAATGTCACTTCGTGTTTATCTATGTGATGTGTTCCTGCAGGTTGTGGTATTTTAGTTAATGATCTTTGAAATTCTATTCATTTAAAATTTCTGGAGCATCCACTTCATTCATGAATCTGTTGTTAGTTATTAGTTCAAAGTTTCAATGTGTTTTCAGTTAACAAGTTAGTTTTCTTTTCAAATCCATAGTTAAAATCGTGTGTGTGAATTTCTAGATTAAATTTTATATGCTTTTAGATTAAAGATTTCAACACTTTCTAGCTTAGAGTTTGTATGCTTTTTAATTTAGATTCTGTTATAAGTTGTTCAAAAATTTAGAAAATCTGTTACTAAGTGAGATGTCCAAAAATATCCCCTATTGCATGCAGCCTTGGACACTACCCGATCGACATAATTGACATATTTTTAACTAAAGTGTTAGGACCTTACAATAGCCTGTCACACACCCTCTTCCACAAGTAAAGGGCAAGCCCTTTCTACACAAGTCTTGTAGGGTCCATATTCTCATGATTGAATACTTAATTTAGGTGCTTCTCACCATATGAACCATTCACATGATCTACTTTGTTATCTTTTGATAGTAGTACTTAGATTACAATGGGAGACTCTTGATAGATTTTGGTTTTGGGATCAGGTAAGTATAGTTGGAAGATGGTTGTGTGAATGATGTTCACTTAGTTCTAAATATCTCTACTAACCTTCTTTTCATTTATCAAATTTGTCATTCTTGTGAGGAAAGATATTTGAGTTCACATAACATGATGTAGTCATTTGAGAGCTACAAGAGATTGAGATTGTTGTTGTTATAGCAGTGCTGATCATGGATCATGTGTGTATAGGTTTGATAGTTTTGAGTCTTGTTGATGGGTGTTTTGACACACTTCTCAGCTCAAATAAAATACTAGGTATCCCACCTCTCTTGAAAGGAGTCAAATCCTAAAAGTGATGCAAGAGCATCCTAGGTTGTAGAGAAATCTTGCATCAACTAAAAATATTTGCATTCATTTTGTTTTCTTTCATTTTCCCAGTTCAGTATAGTCAGTTCAGTCAGTAGCAGTTTCTGTATTTTGGTCTGCATTCTACCATAGTTTCATTTTAGACCTTGTAGAGTTGGACTTAGTATCTAGATATCATCATGCACATCATATCCAAAATTCAGATCATTTGGATCAGTTTATGGAAAGTTATCGCTATCAAAATATCAACTATTTTCTCAAAACAAAGCATTTAGAGAGTCTCAAACTAACAGCTAAAGGAGACAACATGCAGAGCACTTTGACGGCTTGTGGAACTAAATGACATATCATTCAAGATAGTTTGGAACTTGGCTAACCTTCCCTAAGATCCACACATTGATGCATTCACCTGCAGAGGAATACAAGTTGTTTAGGACTAACCTATCTGTGTACACACATTACATCTCTTTCATTGGAGTTTGTAATCATTCTTAGCTGACGCAGGGGATATGATATATATTCATGTAATGGATGCATAGTAAAGTAGCTCATGATTTTAGAGATAGATAGTTTGAATTCTTTTGTAAGGTGCTTCAAAGCCATATCCTACGCATACATTGTAACTGGAGAATCAGGCCAGTGAGCCCTAATTTGTAAGCTTGAATATTGCCAGCATGTTTGTATTTGAGTCTATGATATACTAAATGACTGAATATGCATTTGCATTCTATAACTGAGTTTCTTCCGTTGTGTTTACTCTTGCTGCACGACATGGACTATTCACTTTGTGGACCATCATAATCGTGACTGCACCAAGTGCTATTAGAGCGAAGTTTAAATCCATTGGGAGTGAAGTGAGTGAAGTTTTTGAAGGCATTTTATAAGATATTGTTGTGAACATACCGTTTAACCCAAGGCAAACTACTTGTGTTGTCAACCGATCATTGATTGTGAGGCAGCTGTCACCTTGTAGCCCAATCACTAAATTTGAGGCAGCTACACTTGATCTGAGGAAGAGATACCACTGAGGAGAATACCTACTATTGGTAATATGGCTAGAAGAATGGATGAGATGATGAAAACAATGCGAGTTCACTTGGATGCTGTTGAAGAAGATCAAAGAAGAGGATTGACACCTCGACCTAATGTTGATAGTGATGATGAAGAATTTTAATCCATTGATCAAAATGAAGAAACCCTAGGAGAAGAAGAAGAATCAAATCAAGTGAAGATGTTGTAAGCTATTTTAAAGATTAGAAAAAGACCTAGAGTGGATGTACCAAACTATACTGGCAATTTGAATCCCAAGGAGCTGATCAATTGGATAAATGACCTAGAAGAATACTTTGAATATGAAGAAATTGAAGATCCAGAGAAGGTGAAATTTGCAAAGACCAAGTTAAAAGGACATGTTGCTATTTGGTGGAAAGAAGTATAGTTGGATAGAAATAGAAGAGGAAAAGAGAAGATCATAAAGTGGGATAGAATGGTGACAAAGTTGTAAAATTAGTTTATACCTATTGACTATGAGTTGGAACTGTTGAAAAGATTGCAGAACTTGAGACAAAAGGAGAAATCTGTGAAGGAGTATACTAAAGAATTTCATAAGATGATTATAAGGATAGGACATAGTGAAGCAAGCAAGGAGAAAGTGGCAAGATACATCAATGGACTAAGATTGAACATTCAAGAAGAACTAAGTTTGGTAAGGATGACAACATTGGAAGAAGCATATCAGTTTTCCCTAAAAGTTTGAGAAAAGTTGAACAAGAAGCATGAGAAGAAAGAGAGAGAGGTAAAGGAGGTAGATTTCAGAGAGGTAGAACATATTCTAAAGGAGAGAGATCATTTGCAGAACAAAACAGACAAGATAGCACATTCAAGAAGGAAGACAGAGATATCATCTCATACTGGAGAGATGATAGAACTTTCTACCACAGAGGAAACCCTAGTGTTGTTATGTGGAACCTAATCAGACTCAGAGGTTAAATTTACCCCACTTTTATCGGTGCAGTTTCCCCCCAAATTCCTACAGGGTCAAGGGGCAGTGCCCCTTGCGAGGATTTGGGAGTAGTGGCCCCAAGACGGGGTCAAGGGGTAGTGCTCCTAGCGCTCTCCCTATCGTGATACAGGGCGGGGTCGATGGGCAGTGTCCCCATGTGGGCTCGGGGGCAACGCCCCCAAAACCTCACATGGTTTTTTATTATTTTATAAAGGCACCGGGAGTTATTTTTCATTGGTCAACATAAAAAACCCTATTTTGTAACCAACATAAGGCTTGATAAAAGCGGCTAAGGGTTAGGGTTTTTTGATGATGTATTGTAGCATTTACAGCAGTATTGAGTTGCAGGGATTGCTAGTTGTAATCGGTTTGATTTACTAGATAATAATATTGGACTCTCTGTTTGGTGGATGTAGCTTGAGTTTGGGTGAACCACGTTAAAAACTTGTCTCTCACTATTATTATTTCTGTGTATTTTTCATTCCTCTATTTAATCTTTATTTGCATTTAATTGATATCTTCTTCCAGCTAACCCTAACACCTAGTTCATACTAGAGTGAAGGATACAAAAGAGATGAAAGAGGACTTGATAGGAGAACATTTAGAGGAACCTATTTTAAGTGTGGAGGTGAAGGACATAGAGCATTTGAATGTCATCAAGGAAGTACAAGTAAGAAGATAGAGAACAGTGGAAGAGCAACCTATGTAGACTTGTTGGATCACCCATTTTAGTTGGTAAACCTGAGAAAGGAGAATCATTAGTCATGAGGAGAGAATTATTTCAAGAAGAGACAAATGAGGAACCACCGTAGAGGGAAAGTTTGTTCCGGACTAGATGTAAATCAAGAGGTAAATGTTGTAAGGTTGTAATTAATAGTGGTAGTTCTGATAATTTGGTTTTAGAGGAGATGGTGACTAAGCTGAAGTTGGAGAGGTTGAAACACTCTAAGACATCAAATAGCATGGATTCAAGATGATCATAAGGTACTGGTGAGCGAATAATGTTTGGTGAAATTTCATATTTGATCTTATCATAATGAAGCATTGTGTGATATTATGCCTATGAATGTATGTCATATATTGTTGGGTAGACCATGACAGTATGAAAGGAAAGTTATACATGATGGAAGAAAGAACACCTACACTATAACATCAAATGGAAAGAGAATTACTTTGATCCCTTTGGAAGATGATCCTAAGAGTGAAGTAAGTGGGATGGTAGAATTTATTTGGTTGATAGAAGGAAATTTCTGGATGGTTTGAGACACGAGAATATGTGTTATGCTTTGATTCCTAAGAAGCCTAAAACCTTAAATATAGAGATTGAAGAATCACAACCGGAGGAGATAACTGAATTACTGACAGAGTACGAAGACATCATATAAGATAATGTACCTGAAGGATTTCCACCAATCAAGAGTATTAGTCATCACATGGATCTAATACCTGGATCTAGTTTGCCTAACAAAGCAACACATAGAATGACACCAGCAGAGAATGAAGAATTGAATAGATAGATACAAGAGTTGTTGAGGAATGGTTTGATCAAAGAAAGCTTGAGCCCTTGTGTAGTTCTTGCAATGTTAGCACCAAAGAAGGATGGAGAATGGAGAATGTGTACAGACTCTAGAGAAATCAACAAAATCACAACTAAGTATAGATTTTCATTGTGGATGACATAATGGATTGTTTGAGTGGAGCAAGATATTTCACAAAGATAGACTTGAAGAGTGGATACCATTATATCATAATCAGAGAAGGAGATGAATGGAAGACTACTTTTTAGACAAATGAAGGATTGTATGAATGGTTAGAGATGACTTTTGGATTGACTATTGCACCGAGTACTTTCATGAGGTTGATGAATGAAGTTTTGAAGAAATTATTGGGTAAGTTTGTTATTGTATACTGGATGATATTCTAATTTTCAGTAAGACAAAAGAAGAACATTTGTGGCACCTGAGACAAGTCTTGTAGATACTGAGAGAAGAGAAATTGTTGATAAACATTAAGGAGTGTAGTTTCATGAAGGAAGAGTTGGCATACTTGGGATTTGTGATTTCTGTGGACGGATTGAAGATGGACCCTGAGAAAGTTAGAGCAATTGTTGAATGGCCTACACCTGAGAGCATTGGAGAAGTCAAATCATTTCATGGATTAGCTAGCTTCTACCAAAAGTTCATCAGAAATTTCAGTTTAGTATGAAACCCTATGACAAAGACAATGAGAGGTGATAGAAAAAACTTTAAGTGGATATCAGGAGCATATGAAAGTTTTAAATTGTTGAGTAAAAAGTGACAGAGCAACCAGTATTGGCATTACCAAATTTCAACAAAGTATTTCAAATAGATTGTGATGCAAGTGGAAATGCAATAGGAGCAGTGTTAAGTCAAGAAGGTAGACCTGTAGCATATTTCAGTGAGAATTTGAATGATTCAAGGAGAAGATATTTAGTTTATGATTAGGATTTCTATGCCATAATTCAAGGTTTGAAGAAGTGGAGACATTATTTGTTGCCTAAGGAGTTTGTGTTGCATACAAATCATCAAGCTTTACAATATTTGAACAGTCAAGGAAAGTTGAATAAGAGACATATGAGATGGGTAGAGTTCATGCAAAGTTATACTTTTGTATAGAAGCATATGAGTGGAAAATCAAACAAAGTTGTAGATGCACTGAGTAGAAGAAGGAATTTGCTGACAGAGATGAGTTAAAGTGTTAGGTTTTGAAGAGTTGAAGAACATTAATGAAGAAGACCTTGATTTTGTAGAACCTTGGAAAGTATGTAAGGAACCTGTTGTGACAGATAGGAGTAAGTGGTTAGATTATTTCATTCAGGAAGATATGTTATTCAAAGGAAACCAATTGTGTATCCCTAGGAGTTCAATGAGAGACAATTTGATAAAAGAGAAACATAGTGGTGGATTGCTAGGACATTTTGGAATTGATAAGACAGTGGCTTTGGTAAGTGAAAATTACTTTTGGCCTCATATATATAAGGATGTAAGGAGGTTTGTGCAGTGTTGCAGAGTATGTCAAGTTGAAAAAGGGAGTAGTTAGAATACTGGATTGTACAAATCTTTGACAGTACCGGAGAGACCTTGGGAAAACATAAGCATGGATTTTATAATGGGATTTCTGAAGACACAGAGAGGACATGATTCTATATTTGTAGTGGTGGACAAATTTTCAAAAATGACACATTTCATACCTTGTAAGAAAACAAGTCATGCTGTTCATGTGGCTAATCTATTTTTCAAGGAGATTGTGAGATTGCATGGATTACCTAAGAGTATAATTTCAGATAGAGATACAAGATTTCTTGGATACTTTTGGAGGACATTATGGAAGAAGATGAAGATAGATTTGAAGTTCAGTTCAGCATTTCATCCATAGACTGATGGATAGACAAAGATAGTAAATAGGAGTTTGTGAAACTTGTTGAGATGCTTGGTTGGAGAGAAGCCAAGAAATTGGGACTTGATTCTATCACAAGCAGAGTTTGCATACAATAATTTAGTAAATAGGAGCACCGGAAGAACACCATTTGAGGTTGTGACAGGAACTAACCCTAGAGGAGTAGCAGAGTTGAGAGATATCAGTATGGAGGATAAAAGAAGTACATAAGTAGAAGAATTTGCAAGACATATGGAGACAATGCATAATCAGGTTAAGAAGCATTTGGAGGAGATGAACAAAAAGTATAAGGAGAAAGCAGATGAGAAGAGCAGACACAAAGAGTTTACAGTTAGAGATGAAGTGATGGTATATCTGAGAAAAGAAAGATTTCCTGGAGGGACATATAACAAGTTGAAGATAAATAAGTTTGGATCATGTAGGATAATTAGAAAGTTTGATTTAGGAAATGCATATGAAGTGGAGCTACATGAGACATTGGGTATATCATCTATTTTCAACATTTTAGACCTATATCAATATCATGAAGCAGAAACCAACTTGACAACATTGCAGAAGATTGGACGAAGCAGTTACCCCAACAAGCACCAGAGTAGATTGAACACATCTTGGACAATAGAATTGGATGCAACACTAGAGGCAAGCAATACAAATAATATCTTGTGAAGTGGAAAGGTAGACCAAAAGAAGATTCATCTTGGATTTCTTAGGCTGAGGTGGACCATCTTGGTTTTCCTCTAGCCCCAACAAAGTGAGGGACTCAAATTTTCAACAACCATGGGTGTCTGATGCATGAGCATCCTAGGTTTTAGAGAAATCTTGCATCAACCAAAAATATTTGCATTCATTTTCTTTTTTTCATTTTCCTAGTTCAGTACACTCAGTTTAGTTAGTAGTAGTTTCTATATTTTGGTCCTCATTCTACCACAGTTTTATTTCATACCTTGCAGAGCTAGACTTAATATCTAGATATCATCATGTACATCATATCCAAAATTGAAATCATTTCGATTAGTTTTTGGAAAGTTATCACTATTAGAAGATCAACTATTTTCTCATAACAGAGCATTCAGAGAGTCTCAGACTGATAGCTAAAGGAGAAGACTTGTGGAGCTAAATGACACATCATTCAACATAGTTTAGAACTTGGCTAACCTTCCCTAAGAGCCACACATTGATCCATTCACATGCGGAGGAATACAAGTTGTTTAGGGCCGACCTATCTGTGTACACACATTACATCTCTTTCATTGGAGTTTGTAATCATTCTTGGCCAATGCAGAGGATTCTTGTGATCTGGAGATGATATATATTCATGTAATAGATGCATAGGAAAGTAATTCATGATTTTAGAGATATTTAGATAGTTTGAATTCTTTTGTAAGGTGCTTCAAAGCCATATCTTGCACATACATTGTAACCAGAGAATTAGGCCATTAAGCTGTAATTTGTAAACCCACATGTTGCCAACATGTTTGTATTTGAATCTATGATATACTGAATGACTGAATCTAAATTTACATTCTATAATTGAGTTGCTTCCATTGTGTTTACTCTTGTTGTATGACCTGGACTATTCACTTTGTGGACCCTCCTAACTGTGACTACACCAAAAAGGTAGTTGACTATCCCCAAGGTCTTGGCCTTGCAAGATAAATTAGTGCTTAATGTGAATTTGTTGTTCCAATAAGGAGCCTACAAAATCATAATTTGTTGGAATCTAGTGCAATGGGCTAAATCTTAAAGATTTGAGAATTTACACAAACCGCAACCCTAAGAAATTGCTAGTTTAACTTTAATTCTAAAAATGCTATGTTGGAAACAATCTTACTATCATCAGATATGTAGTTTTTTTTATGCTTTAGTTCATAAACTAATTTCCATTTAAATCTACTCCTAAACTAACCACTCTTTATAAAGAAGAGTCAAAATACAAGGGGGAAAAGAGAAGAGTGTCAGACAACCTAATTTTGAATCTCTAACACCATGCAATGATAGATGAATAGATAGATCTGAAAATGCTAATCCTTGTTTAACTAGAAATTCATAGCTCCACAAAGAATAGTGCAATCTTCAACAAAATATTTTCACAATCATGAAGTTTAATCTTTATTAGACATCCAAATGCTAGAATAGAATAATAAGGCACTTCACAATATGAATAAAAAGTGTTTAGGTTGACCACACAAATCAATTCACCATTAGCAAATCACCACTAATATGAAACACATAAAATCCATCGAACACTCATTCAATAACATGCATAGACAATGAAAAACTCATTTAATGTTTGGAAACCATGTGGGAAACTACTACATAAAATATCTTTGTTCATAAGTTCCTCTTGTCTCAACAATTTCCAACCCTTAATAGAGAAAATGAAGTGCCTTTATAGATGAAGGCAACACACTTAGTACAAACTTGGATGGTTGGGATCAATTCAAATCCAATGGTCTCAATTTACAAAGCATTAATTTTTTGGTGGCACCGGGGTGGCAAGATGATCTCCTCTTTCCCTTTATATAATAAAAACAAATCCAACACTCAACATAAATGGCACAATTTCCAAGTTACTTTTGTTCTTACATGACAACCTTTACAAAAAGTAATTACATTGATTGTATAAGTTTTTAGGTAAACCAATGCTCAAATTCAAAAAGACATTAATATTACATATCAAATACAAAATTTAAAACAAATTTTTATTTAGAATCTTCTCCATCTAAAATATTTTCAATGATGATATGATTAAATGTTTCTTCCCTCTTCCTATATTCCATGAAATCTAGAAGGGAAAGAATCAAGACATCCATGTCTAGTTGTTTGACAAAATAAACCTAAAATTATGAGTTTCATAGCTAGCGAGGAATGAGTTGTACTTGATTCTCTTAGGTGCAACCTTCTTATAGGATCTAAGGGTGGCCTTCAGTTTCATCATTTTATCCAGAGATTCTAGGCTAAATGTATATGGTTGTTGCCCTAAACCACTGGTAAGGATCTGCTTTAGATGATTCTTCAAACCATCAAGGTCCTTTATTTCATCATCATGGCCAATGCATTGAGTATTCAAGTCTTCCAACACTACCTAAATATCACATTACACATCAAGAACTTCCTTCCTAGCCTCATTCAGGTTAGTAAAATCTTATCAACTAGCTTATTGCAAAATCTGATGATTTCTACCCAAAGAGGAGATTGATTGATATGCTTCTTATCAAGTATATTCTCCTTGATTAGGAGTTGAGGATCCATTTTGCACAAGACATCAATCCTTGGCAAGTTTTGGGATTCAATGACTAACTCCTCTTGGCAAACATCCATTATCCTTTTAATCTTGTCATTTAAACTCTTGAATTTGATCTTTGAATTCAAAACTTCATCTAGTACCTTGCAACTTGATCATACAAATCCTCCATCCATTTCTCAATGGCCTTAGCCATGCACTTGATCTTATCTAAATTGGAGGCATATTCCTAGGAAAGAATGATGGGAGGAATGATTAAAACATCAACAACCTTGAATGAACCAACCAATTACTTGATATAGGTAGCGCGTTCTGCCAATTTCTCTTTTAGATCCCTTTTGGTGTGTGTCCATCCTAGACACAATGGTGGATACAACACTTTGCATATCTTGGATTTCCTCCTCTATATTTTGTAAACCAAAGTTGATGGTGGTGACATGATAGTTAGAGGGCAAGAGATCCCTATCCTCTTTATCCACCATTAGTATTACAATTGCTACAATTCTGGTTCCAAAGGCATCAATAGTGATGGAGGAGAGAGTCCTTGGATTTTTCTTTGGTCTTGCTGCCTCTGTCATTTCCATGATACTAGATAGATCTTTGGATGCAATATTTACCACTTGTTAAATTTTTTGGAAGTTAACATCCAACCATGTTGGTACAAGAGAAGTGGAAGTATCTACCAGTTGTTGTTGTGAAGAGGATGAAGGGAGTTGTTATGCCTAATGTGTAATGGCCTTTGGTTGCTCCAATAGCTTCTCTATTTCATCCAAGAGATTACCTCCATTAGGTAGCTCTTCTTTAGTCAAAGACTTATTTATTTGTGCCTCTTGAGTGTCTTGTTGGGCATGCTCCTTTACCACTTATTCTTGTATACCAATTTGTGCTTCTTTCTTTTTATTGTTGTTGGGATCAATCACCCCTTCTTGATGATTGTCCTTGGGACCAACTGCTTCTAGTGGTTTCTTCTCCTTTTTAACTTTGCTTGTGCAGCCTTTTGATGAATTTTTACCTATTATTGACTTTGATCATGAGGATGGCTAGTCACTTCTCCCTCCAAAGCCTATTCTCCAGCTTGTTGTTCCTCAAGTTCCTTAACAACTTTATCTATTTTTTATAGTGAAGGGGGAGATTTGTGAGGAGAGGAGTGGATAGATTTTGTAAGAGAGGGAGGAGGAGCAACTTGAGCTACAACAACTTATTTATTTTGGGAAGATAATGAAATAATGGAAAAAATTAGGTTTTTTGAAGTAATAGGGGGAGGAACAATTGTTCCAAAAGAATGTACAGTTAGAGGAGGAAGGGTTGTTGTAGCAATGGAAGGGATATAAGATTGTGTTGTAGGCATCCCAAATTCAATCAATATGGGGATCATCTGAGGAAGAACTTGTTGAAGAATGGGATCTTGTTGCAAAGGTTGGGAAGAGATGGTCTCTATGGAAGAGGTTTGTTGTGAGGAAGATTTCTTCTTCTTCCTTTGTAATGGAGTGACCTCTTCTTCTATTTCCCCTTCTTATTTTGTAGCCTTCCTTTTATACACCTTCTTAGGCACTTGGACTACAACCACCTTCTTGTCTTTGGAAACCTCTTTCTTTTATGATGGGTCTTGAGATTGCACTATTACTTCTTTTTACTTAGGAGGCATTTCATATTTTCTTTGATTTTTCTTAGGCTTCTTCATTGCCTCTTCTCCATATGTCAATCTTGTACCTACAACTTCTAGTTGTTCAATCTTCCTCTTTATCCATGTCTTATTGTACTCTAAGACATCCTTTGAGATCTCATCGAAGGAAGTGGCCTCTTCATCTACCCATTTCAATGGAGGAAAGGGTTGGAAGATACCATCTTTATCATATGCATCTTGTTAAATCTTGCCATCATCAAAGAGTTGGTCAAGAACTTGTGCAATTCCAAATTCTTTGAGCTGATAGACTGTTATTCTGTAGTACCCTCTCTTTCTAACCTTGTGGTCATCTACACAATTTCCCTAGAAGTCCTCCAAGTGGGGCACATGATTCATATGTGTACCTCAAAAGACATCATGTTTGTGTGGAAATGGAGGTTTAACCTCTATATCTCAGCATCTGACTCCTTAGTATTTTGGAGTGCAACACAAGCATAAGCTCTAATCATTATGGGGAATTACACCCCAACCCTGTGCTTCTCTCCTAAATCATTGTGGGCCTCACATAGTTGCCTTGTTAGTTCCAAGAGGACAATCTTGTTAGTAGGTCATCTACTTGGGTCCAGTCTATAGGAGGCAATGTGAATCCCTCTAGTTTGATATATGAAAACTTCAAAAAATGGATAAACCAATACCCATACTACTCAACCATGTTAGAGGCATTAATAGATAGACTTTTAGTCAAATCCCCTTCTAGGGTTCTAATGATATATAAAATGAAGGTATCATTCACCCTCTTGAAATGGGTCATTGAATTCTTTTGGGTGAATTGTAGGTAATGATCATACACTTTCACCTCATGGACCCCTTCCAAAGACTTCATTCCTTGTCAATCCTAGGTACATTGCTATCCTTCCTAAAGAATAGATCATGCATGAGGTCATGTGGAAGTTTAGATAGTATCTTCCACTTTAGTTAGCTATTCATGAAAACTATCACTGATGACTTCACCCATTCAATCATTTCCTTATCCTCTAAAATAGTTGTGATGATCTGGAACATCCATGTGAAGAAGGTGGAGGCAACTGATAGTCCCATGAACCTACTCAGAAGGATGACTATATCCCCAATTTTAGTTTATAAATCACTCCTCATAAGGCTTTTAGGAATCTTGGAGACTGTCCCCCTGGGATTGGCCATCCATCTTTTATTAACTTCTCTAAGGAAATTGTTAGGATCTTGATTATAGAATTCTAGTGCTTGTGCCATGACCAATTAAATAAATTTTGCATGATGTGGCAACTGGAAGGTTTCTGTGATGGTTGTTGGGGATATATTTAGCAACTCCCAACCTTTTAGGCCCATTTCTCTTCTACGTCTTACACATAAGCCTTTGCACAAGCAAGGACTAACTCTAGAGATTGGGCTGGGATGGGTAACCCAACTGCTTGTCTAATACGATCGTGAACCATCCTCTAAGATCTGATGGTTATGGCATATACATACATTCTCCTCTTGAAATCCTATAGATCCACATGTCCTAGGTCAATGTTTGCGATGGTGTCCCATGTAAAGTTGTTTTTGGATGGAGAAACCATCCCTTGGAACTCATACTTCAGTTGTCTAGCTCTTGATATTAATTAGGCTTGCAAAGCACAAGGAAAGTATTAGCACCAAAATTCAAATAAAAAAAACATGCATAATTCTAAAGCATTCAAGTGTATCGTGTATTTACAAAGATTTGTGAGGTTTCTCATAACATTTGAACTTTAGGACTTGAAATCAGAAGTCCTTTTGTCTGGAGAAGCTCTACAGTTTAGCTTATTTTAAAACAAATTATTATTTAGAATTATTTGTGGGGATTGTTGAGACTAGTGGACTTTGGGACTTCCGGACCAAAGGTCAAAAGTCTGAGAGGTAATAACAATCCTACAATCTCATGTTTCACTTGGTTTCAAATTTTCTTTTGAAGTATCACACCTTTTGGAAAATGCAAACATCGTCGGGGTTTGTGGACTTTCAAACTAGGAATCAGAAGTCTAGAAGTCCAAACTAACTTTACAACTTTACATTTTTGTTCATGTTTTCTAAAGACTTCATTGTTTGTAAGAAATAAATGTAGGGATTTCTAGGACAAGTATAATTTGGGAATTAAATTTGGAAGTCAAAAAGTTTGGACAAATTCTGCAAACTTGATGTTTTCTCATTGAGTTTTAAAAGATTTCCATTAATATTTTTAAAGAGGATGTAGAAATTAACTAGACATCTAGACCAAAAGCCAAAAGTCCTTAAGTCTAGTCCAACTCCACAAGTTATACATTTTGCTCATGTTTTCTTTAATAATTTTCTTATTTCTTATGGAAAATGCGGGAATCAACCAAACATCGAGACATCTAGACCAAAAGGTCAGAAGTCCCTAAGTCCAAGATAATTTCACAAACCTTTTCAATTTCCCTTAAGTTTACTTATTTCTTTGATTTATTCTTCGATGATTTTGGTGTGGAGATTTCTAAGACTTTCAGACTTCAAACCCAAAGGTTGAAAGTCTAGTTATCCAATATAATCACATGTTTTCACAAAGTTTTAAAATATTCTTCTTTGTTGTTTAAACTAGTTTTGTGGGATCTTAACAAAGGTCGAGACATTTTCAACACTTAGTCAATTTTTTTTAGGGTATAATTTAAAATTAAACTTTTTGCTAGTTTAAACCATTTTGCCCTAACATTTTAAAGTTTAAATTTTTAATTGAATGTGCATGAGCTTAGTAAACTAGGGTTAGGTTTTGATGATAGGGTTCAATTTCAATTTCCACAACCTAGCGTTAATAGACATGTTTGAATTTGGATGGACTAGTAGGGTGAAGTATGACTGAAACTCTAAAATTTTGATTTGTTTTAAACACATGGCGAAGAACATCCACCTACTGGTTTGTGTTCATTTGAAGAAGAATTTAAACCATTGAGTTGACAATCCCTAGCTTTCTAAATGGTCTAGAAGATGAAGAACACCATGACAAGGACCAAATTTCAAATCATAGATTATGAATGCACAAGAAAATTGATGGGAGAGCTCTTCATGTTCACGATGAGTAGGGTTTGAATCATAGAGGGTGCACAAGATTGTGAGAGCTCAAATGTAAATGAAAACAAAGTGCTTAAATGAAGGAAAAAACACATTATATAGCTTATCTAGGTTCAAACATGGGATCCATTACTGTAGGGAGAAGGTAGGTGGAATATCGGGTGCAAAATGCTAGAGGATGTGATGGCACAAAAACCTAGAATGGAAGTTCAGATGAGAATCTCTGCAAAGCATTGCTTAAACCTTGAAAATTATTTTATGGAAAGGCTTGGACAACTAGACTTAAGGCTCAAAATAGAAAGTGGAAGGAGTTAGGTAGAACTCCATAATCTTGTAAATGACAACCTTAAAACACCTACATGAACCAAAAGGGGAATGCAAGGATCATCAGGACTTTGAGACATCCAGACTAGAAGGTTGGAAGTCCTGAAGCCCGCCATAATCCCACAAACCCTGAAAAGGCTTAACATTTTAAACTTTCTTAAGGAAAGCACCTCAAACCCTTTAGTAATGACTCAAGAACTTAACCTATACTTCAACAAACCATTCCTAAGACCAAAATTATATCAAACTTGAGACCAAAGGGATGAAAAGAAAAGATAGGAATAAATCAAACCTAGCATAAAGAAAAAGAAAAAGAGGGGGTCCATATTTTGTCAAAAGTAAAATGATGCATGTGTGCAAGGAACAAGTCTTCTTTAGGATCATCCCTCATTGTACATGTCAATTATTTAAGTAGGTTTTGGCACAAATGATTTGGTCATTTGAATTATAGGTATCTTCAACAATTGAGCACACATGTATGGTGATTGGTCTTCCTAGGATTTCATGCATTAAAGGAGTTTTTCAAGGTTGTGTACTTGGAAAACATTATCAAGATCCCTTTCCCAAGTACAAGGCCTCTCGTGTGAAGACACCCCTCAAGTTCATTCATAGTGATCTTATGTCATTTCCAACCCCACCATTTTTAGGGGCCAAATAGTACTCATCTATAGTGATGACTTGTCATGATGCACATGGGTGTACTTTCTCACGTATAAGAGTGAGGTATTCACCACTTTCATGACCTTTAAAGTGCTTATGGAGAAGCAGTCTAGTCTTTCTATTTGACCAATACACACAAATAATGGGGGGTATGTGAACCAAGCATTTCAAGATTTTTGCAGTGACCATTGTATTTAGCATTAGTACATTGTTCCTTACACTCATCAGTAGAATGGTATGGCCAAAAGGAAGAACACAAATTTATGGGAGATGGATAATTGCATGATTTAGTCTAGGAACATGGCACTCGCCTTTTGGGTTGAACTGGTCAATTATTATTACTACATTCAGAACTGTATGCCCTATAAGGCTTGGTCCCATGTCAAGCCTAATGTGTCTTCTTTTCAAGTATTTGGTAGTGAGGCTTGGATGTTCATTCTAGATGGTCAGTATAAGGGTATGGAGGAGAAGAGTCAACCTTTGGTCTTTATTGGCTATTGTGAAGATGCAAAGGCTTATAGGTTGTTTGATCTTGTTGCTTGAGTTGTCTTATTTCAATGAGATGTCTTGTTTTGGTGAGACATCCAATTTGATGAGTACTTCAATCAAATGGATACATCATCACGTATTTCTCCCTCACTAACTACTCCTCCTTCATCTCTTAAAGAAATTATGTTTCTTGAGGAGGAGGATGATGGTCTTGATCCACTACCTCTTAGTGCATAGTCAATTGTGCTAACTACATTCAGAACCATATGCCCCATGAGGTAGTATGGAATATGACTCTTAAGGAGGCTCGATCCCATGTCAAGCCCGATGTGTCTTCTTCTCAAGTATTGGTAGTGAGGCTTAGGTGTTCATTCCAGATGGTCAGTATAAGGGTATGGAGAAGAAGAGTCAACCTTTGATCTTTGTTGGCTATTGTGAGGATGTGAAGGCTTATAAGTTGTTTGATCCTATTACTTGAGATGTCTTCTTTCAAAAAGATGTCTAGTTTGATGAGTACTTCACTTAGATGGATACACCATCACTTACTTCTCCCTCACTACCTACTCCTCCTTCTTCATCTCTTGAGGACACTTTTCTTCTTGAGGAGGAGGATGATGATGGTCTTGATCGACCACCTCTTAGTGCACCCCATTGGACCTACGCTACTCTTGAGGATAGACCTTTAGTTGGTGATGTTAGTATGTGGTGACTGATCATGCTACAGGGGTTGTAGGTTCATGCAACAAGGTAAATTTTGATGACTTTGTTTTCCATAGTTTCCCCAAAATAATTAATGGGGGAGTGCAAGGGGTGGGGGCCAGCACCTCCAAAGCAAAAAATGCCCTATATTTAATAAAGGCATCGACAGTTAGTTTGGTTATTAGCTAACATGGAAAACCCCACTTTGGATAACTACTAAAGAGGCTTGATAAATAAGAAAATGGAGAAGGTGAAAAGCCATGAATCACACAAGAGACTCAAATGAAATTGTAATGTATTTCATGTAGCATAGCAATGACATTGGGTTGCAAGGTTGTTGGTTGTAATCTGTTCAATTTACTGGATAATAAAATACTAGATGGTTGTTTTGTGGATGTAGCCCACATTGGGTGAAGCATGTTAAATCTCTGTGTTTAATTGTTGTGATATTATTCAATGTTATTTCTATGTAGGGTAAGTGCAAAAAGATGGGGGGCCAAAAAGTGGCCAAAATAATTTGAAAAAAAATTAAGGCATAACGCAAGCGCGTTATAACGCGCTCGCGTTATGGCTCGGTAATGACAAGCCATAGGCTCGTCATTACCGAGCCATAACACGAGCGCGTTATAACACGAGCGTGTTATAATGCGCTCACGTTATGGGCTGCTATAAATAAATAAAAAAAAGCAACTCAATTTCATTTCTCCCATTTTCTCCTCTGCCCGCGGCCTCCAAACCCTCAAAAACACGCTCGCGTTCTGCAAAACGCCAATCAACACAAAAATCTTGTCAATTCATCGCCAAAATGCCGCCGCGACATCGAGCACGCCAAAGAGGTGAGTTATCTTTGTTTTTTTGTTTGAATTTCTTTCTATATAGGTAGGTTTTTGTTGATTTTTAATGTATATTTCGTTAATTGTCAGGAAATGTTAATGCACCTCCTCCTCCTCCTCCTCCTCCTCAAAATCCACAAAATCCTGAGGAGGAAATACCTGCAGAACAACAACCTCCTCCATTCATTCCTTGACATGCCCCTGGAACACAAGATAATATAATAGGGCAAATTGAAAACAACAAAAAACAAATTGAAGATATAATTGCAAGGTTGAAAGATCCTTCCACTTCAACCTTGCATAGGTCCATGCTTGCCGAATCTCTTGAGTCTATGTTAACAAATGTAAATTCAATTAGCAAGCAAATAACTAGTTGGACCGATAAAAAGAGAGAGTTTAGAGATTACTATGCAGATAAATTATCATACCAAGATGTCAAAAAATTACAAATTACAAAAGTAGACTTGTGTTCAATTTTCACAAACCCACAAACAAATCAACCTCCACCCATTACATGCAAGAGGTTCCCTATCCATTGGTGCAACAACCAAGCAATAAGGGACAATTTCAGGCAGAGGTGGTGGATGGTTTTTGACCATCCTCCATGCAATAACAATGAGGTCCCGCAATACTTTTTGAGGAAACTCTACTCTGAGTTTGTCCTCAATAAAGTGCCAAACTATTTTGATATGCGGGACTTCCAGGGTAGAGGTGGGGGCTCAGCACAGGATAGACAAGGGGCACGTCTTGACCCACAGTGGGTAGTGAGACGAGTAATCAGCAGACCAGCCCACGAGCATGTTTCTATCCCTTCCATTGTGAAGGAGAGTGTTGAGGTCGATACACTGAGGTCGATTAGTGCCTTGACCCAGAGCATCATAGAGCATGCCGATCCTGCAACACAGAGTGGGTTGGGAGATAGTGCGAGGAGTAGGGTCCCACCGCATACTTGCCAGGCTTGCGGGTTAGCCTGTGGTTATGACCCCATGGACAGTCAGGACGCAGGTGCATAGGCTACATCTGCAGCTGAGCAGATGGCGATGACAGATACCCTCCTGAGTGAGACTTTCAGCCTTGATACTCAGGTAAATATTAGCAAGTTTATTGAATTTAATTTATTAAATTTTATTTTTGAAATACAAGATTAACTAATTTAAATTGATGATTTTAATGAAATTTCAGGGTCATAGCGTTGATGCAGTTTTTAGTGGTTCTCCACCTACATTTTTCACTAGATCATCTACTGTCGAGGTATGTAACTAGTAAACAATTATAAATATTACATGTGAATAGCATCGTTATATGAATGGTATTCTAATTTCTGATTTTGGATGTTGAATAGGTTAACACTGTAGATTTCATGGCAACACCTGCCAGCGGTGGTGGACTTCAAAGCTTTACGGAGGTAATAAAATAAAGAGTTTAATGAATGAATTGTACTTACTAAATTTTTGTATGTGATTTGTGTGTTTTATTGTGTGTACTTCCATGTTTAGATGAGCGTGTGTGTATGTTAGGAGCCATGATTTGCATCACTATTATAGTTTTCGTAATTGAATAATGTTGTTTTATTTCCAGATGATGCAGGCTGCGGATACACCTCCCCATGTTCATAGGGCAATGGAGCAGGGTGTGGCCTCTGCGATTCATAGCTTTATGGCATTGACAGGGGTATGAGGCAGATTAGTAAATTTCAATTTACATTCATTGTTATAGTTGTCTATTTTTGAAAAATCAAAAGATTATTGATTTGAAGTTTAATTTCTATCTGGATGGTTTCTATAGGACATGACATCACCAGGGCCTTTTCCTGCTACTGAGGCAAGCGAGCAGACAGATTATATGTTAGCGGTAAGTGATTATTTTGTTAAATGTTTCATTTTTTTATAACATGTAATTTCTATATATTAATATCTATACTTTTTTTTGTAACAGGTAAAGGTGCAGGAAGAACTAAATAGGAGGAGTAGCCCTCGGGTTCGTAGTAGACCACCCACATGCATGTCTCCATCCCCTAGAAGATCAAAGGCTTCTCGTGATTTATTCTCTTCACCAGCTAGAGGGGAATGACTTTTTATTGTGTTCCTCTGTTGTATGCCTATATGGCATTCTTGTAAGCCTATATGGCTATTTTGTATATATGTTATACTTATATCGACAGATATTGATGTATGCATATATGGATATTTGGTTAATACAAATCTTTTTTATTGATGGCGTCCATACTTTCATTATAAATCCACTTTTGAATGGATATTTGTAGATGGCTACTTCAAATATTTAAAGTCTGATTGTATTACATAGGATGTTTGCATTTTCTTTGATAGGCTTGATAGGCCATGGATTACATGATGGTGTTTGATGGAAAAGTATGGTACTAGAAGACTCTAGTTCATTCTTAATAGGCTTGTGATTGATAATATCTTTGCATGATTGCACTTGATCTTGGATCATGGGCATGTTGTTAGGATTTTGATTGCATTGTGATGTTTGATGGATAGGCATGGTGTAAGTGTAAGATACCCAACTAGTTCTACGAAAAATTTTCCTTACTTAAACACTTTTACTTGCTAACAATTCATCAACTACTTCAATAACATAAAGATATACATCAAGATAACTATTTGAATGAAACAACATTAAAGTTGGGTACTTGTCTTGTTACTTGATTCAATCAACTTGCAATGTCTTATTACATGGAAAATGCTTTCAATAGCATGAAGTACAACTCATTCAATGGAAATACAAGGACAGGCCTTGAAGCCTTGATGTTACAATGTCTTCCTTACTTGAGCAACATTTGAAGATTTGGAATGTTCAACTCATCACCTCACAAGGTAGGCGCATATTTGAAGGATTTACAGGTTTTTCTGACTTGGGCGCCAAGTTGAGGTGACCTCCTCCTGAAGTTGCGCCTTGTCAACATTAGGCGCCAATTAGAGTTATGGATGCTTTGGATTGTTTCCAAGAGTAGGCGCCAAAACTGTTGGATCTAGGGCATACAACTGAGAGGGGGGGGTGAATCAGTTGTATAGAACTTCTTCTATTTCAAACACTTAATTCTCTGTTGTTAGTTAGCAGCATATCAAATAATCATTCATGGAAGCATAATACATAAACATAAGAGCAGATAAGCATCAACACATTGAACACCAAGATTTTGACGTGGAAAACCCGGTTAAGGGAAAAACCACGGGGTGATTAACCCAAGAATTATTCTCTGTTAGAAGAATAAAGAAAAATGAATGGCACATGCCAATAAGGGCTCACTGCCCGAGCACACTACTCACAAAGAGGCCCACTGCCTACAAGGAGACACACTGTCTACAAAGTGATAAAAATCACAGTCTTGAACTGGAGAATGACATCTCTACCATGTCCGGATCAGTTCCAATTAAGCCCAACAATCTCTGCTCTGCCTTTCGCACCTTTCTTCGCTATATCATACTCATCCACATACCACACCTTGAAATGAACTCACAAACCATTATTTATACAAGACATCAACTTAGGAACAAACATCTAAGTCGGCAAACAACCATAGGAGTATCCGCAAGATGAATAACACATCCGGTCGGCCATCACAAGAACATTCGCAGGATGAACAACTCATCCGGTCGGCTAAACAGAGAAATAACTTTATCCGGAAGAATAACTTCAATTCCGGGCTCTACCATCAATGCGGACCAACAACACAACCTAAACATGATCCAGGAACCTTCACAAGCCTGTCTGAATGTCCGGATACATCCGCACTTCCTCTACTTACTGGGATCTCTTGTCTTCCTCATCCAGAACTTCAAGAACACAGTCTGTCGCCACTGTCATAATGCAAGAGGTACTTCCGGACCTCCAAATCACACACAAATCAGGATGACACATCACAAGGACATCTCAAACACTCCTTCCAATCCGCAAATTATGATAATACAATTCCGGACCTCACCGGACCTTTTTGTGATCCTCTGTCACCTCTGGATACTTGCCGGACCCGGTTCTATACCGGCAGCCATAACTCCTTCAGATCTTCATGCGGACCTCTGAAATCTTAACTGTAGCATCTCAAGACTCATATCTACTAACCCTTTAATCCGCATCCTCCGGTTCTCATCCTATACAGTAATTTTACCTTCTTCTCATTACTGTTCTTCACTGTTCCTGACTGAGGCTAATTTTCTCAATATCCTCAGCACAAAGCTCATCAAATCCTTCTTGTCAATGCAGTATGAGTATGTTGACATCAATGACAACACTGGCTCACCTCATACTTGCAACAATCTCCCCCTTTGTCATTGATGGCAACATATGATGTGAAAAACCATCAAGACAAGAACTTCTCTTTTCTGTCACAGCTCCCCCTATCAACAACAACTCTTCACATGTCTTCCTTTGCTGCTCCCCCTTTGATCATCAACCACTTGTTTTTCACATGTCTTCTCTCCCCCTTTGACATCAATGGCAAAGGGCTCATACTTGCAACTCTCATGCATCAGAATAATACCAGCTGCTCCCCCTTAGTTGCAGCTCCCCATTAGTCCGGATCACAAGATATGACTGTGATAGCCACCGGACTGATGCACATCAGTGCATCTTAGTTCATCACCGGAGGGGCCATGACCCCTAACTTCTCCCGGAGATATTCAAAAGAGTCCTTGGGAAGAGGTTTTGTAAAGATATCTGCAATCTGATCCTTGGAGGGAACATACTCCAATCTGACTTCTTCCTTGTTTACTTGTTCTCTCAAAAAGTGAAATTTGATAGATATGTGCTTAGTCTTAGAATGCAATACCGGATTCTTGGAAATATTAATTGCACTTGAATTATCACAGAAAATTGTAATAGGCTCCTCATATTCAACTTTGATGTCTCTTAGCATCTGCTTCATCCACAAGATTTGAGTGCAACTACCTGATGCTGCAATGTATTCTGCTTCAGTTGTAGACAGAGATATTGCATCTTGTTTCTTGCTTAGCCAAGAAACCAATCTCTTCCCCAAAAAGAATGCTCCACCACTAGTGCTCTTCCGGTCATCCACATCTCCTGCCCAATCTGCATCTGTGTAAGCATGAAGAGAGAAATCCGGATCTCTAGGATACCAAAGACCATACTCAACTGTTCCTTTCAAGTATCTAAAAATTCTTTTGATTGCCATAACATGAGATTCTCTAGGATCAGCCTGGAATCTTGCCACAAGACCAACAGCCTGCATTATATCAGGTCTAGTTTGAGTGAGATACAACAATCCACCAATCATTGATCTATACTTTGTCTGATCTGCCTTTGGAGAATCATCATCTTTGCTTAACTTACATCCGGTTGCCATAGGAGTGTTCATAGGCTTTGAGTCTTCCATACCAAATTTCTTTAACAATTCTTTCGCATATTTGGTCTGAGAGATGAAGATCCCTTCTTTTGTTTGAGTAATTTGCAGACCCAAGAAGAAATTCATTTCACCAAGCATAGACATTTCAAACTCACTTTTCATCTGATTTGCAAAAGTTTTACACATACTATCTCTTCCTCCAAAAATGATATCATCCACAAACACTTCAACAATCAGAATGTTTTCATGATCAATTTTGAAATATAAGTTGCTGTCAGCAGTACCTTTGTTGAATCCAATCTGCACAAGATGCTTATCCAACCTTTCATACCATGCTCTTGGGGCTTGCTTCAATCCATACAAAGCTTTCTTCAACTTGCAGACCATATCATTATTATCAGACAATTGAAATCCATCCGGTTGTTCAATGTAGACTTCTTCTTCCAGATCACCATTTAGGAAGGCAGACTTGACATCCATCTGATATACCTTGAAATCTTTGAAGGCAGCAAATGCAAGAAGTAATCTGACTGCTTCAATTCTTGCTACCGGAGCAAAAGTCTCTTCAAAGTCAATTCCTTCTATTTGAGAGTAGCCTTTGCAGACCAATCTAGCTTTGTTTCTGATAACTTCACCAGCTTCATTTAGTTTGTTCCGGAAGACCCACTTGGTTCCAATTACATTTCTGTCTCTAGGTCTGGGAACAAGATCCTAAGTATGATTTTTCTCAATTTGCATCAGTTCATCTTCCATTGCTTTGGTCCAGTTTTCATCATTGCAGGCTTCATTTATTGTTTTAGGTTCAATCCTTGAAATCAGACAACATTCATTCTGATCTTGAGCAATATTCCTTCTAGTTTGTACACCTTTGCTTCTGTCACCTATGATCTGATCTTCAGAGTGATTCAGTCTTACATACCTTGGAATTTTGGGAGTATCCAGTACTGCTGTTTCTTGATCAGGCTCATTCAAACCTAACTCTTCTTCCTGATTTACCGGATCAAGCTGACTCTGTTTCACCGGAGAGGATTGAGGTCCTTGAACACTATCTTGGTCATCTTCATCAAACTCATAAAATCTTGAAGGCTTCTCAATTCCTTCATCAACCTTTACATTGGTGCTTTCTATCATCTTCCTCAATCTCTTATTGTAACACCGGTATGCTTTGCTTTGAGTGGAGTAGCCCAAGAAAATTCCTTCATCACTTCTAGCATCAAACTTTCCTAGATCTTCATCTCTTTTAATATAACACTTACTACCAAATACTCTGAAATATTTCACAGTAGGAGTGATGCCAAACCAAAGTTCATAGGGGGTCTTACCGGTGTTGTTTCTGATTTGAACTCGATTGAGAGTGTAGACTGCAGTGCTGATAGCTTCTTTCCAAAACATTTGAGGAACATTTGCTTCCAACATCATTGTCCTAGCAGCTTCCTGGATGGTCCGGTTCTTTCTCTCAACTACTCCATTCTGCTGTGGAGTCTTAGGAGCAGACAACTGTCTCCTTATACCCTGTTTCTCACAAAAGTCAATGAATTCACCAGATGTAAATTCACCACCTCTATCAGACCTTAGACACTTTAGTTTCAATCCGGTTTGATTCTCCACCATAGCTTTGAAGATTTTGAACTTCTCAAAAGCTTCTGATTTTTCTTTTAGAAAGGTAACCCACATCATCCGGGAATGATCATCAATTAACAACATGAAATATCTATCACCTTGCAGACTCTTGATTCTTGTCGGACCACATAGATCAGTATGTACTAATTCCAACAATCCGGTAGAAGACTGATCTTTGCTTTTAAAAGAGACTCTGCTTTGTTTGCCTAACTGACATTCTTTACACACACTGTTTGTAGGTTTCATCAACTTTGGAAGATCTCTCACAGCCTGAGTATTGCTTATTTTGATGATGTTATCAAAATTTACATGACACATTCTTCTATGCCATAACCAACTCTGATCAATTTGAACAAACAAACAACTTTTATTTGAACCAACCAGATGAAAGATGTTACCTCTTGTCTGAGTACCGGATGCAATTTCAGTTCCGGAGCTTGTAAAGATTCTGCATTTTCCATTCTTGAACCGGAGATCATAGCCTTTGTCCACTAACTGACCAACACTGAGAAGATTGTGCTTCAATCCTTCAACATACAGTACATTTCCTGTTTTGCTCTTACCATCAAAGGAAATAGTTCCCCTACCTCTGATTCTGCCAGCAGAATTGTCACCAAACTTTACCATTCCTCCTTCATATCTTTCCAAGTCTAAGAACTTATTCTTGTCACCAGTCATATGGTGAGAACATCCACTGTCAATAACCCAATCATCCTTTTCTTCCACTTGAGCAGCCAAGGCTTTTTCAACAACTTTGTGATTGACAGATTCAGAGAGCAAGGAATCTTCTTCCTTGATGGCTATAAACACCCACTCATTTCCGGATTTGCTTCCTGGATCTGATTCATCATCTGTTACTCCTTCATTGTCATCTTCTTCATGAACATAATAGCAATTCTTTTGAAACCTTTGTCTGTGAGTATTAGATCTTGCAGATCTCTCTGGACATCTTGAGGCAAAATGACCAATCTTATTGCAGTTGAAACACTTAAAGGGTAGTTTTCCTTCATACTTACCGGATCCTCTTGGCAGTCTTTTTGCAATGAGGGCTTCAAGTTGAGCTGTTTCTGCTTCTTCTTCTTCCATGTCTCTTCTTGCTTGATCATACCATGACATTTTCCTTGATGAGTTTTCACCCGGATCAAATCTCTGTTTGCCTTTCACATAGGCACTGGCTTTAAAAGCAGACTCAGTCTTGGGTGGATCATCTCCAAACTCGGTCATTTCAAATGCAGCTAGTTTGCCAGCCAGTTGTTCTCTTGTGACAGTTGTGTGGGCTCTGAATTCATCAATGGCAGCAACTTTGATTTTGTAGGCAGTAGGAAGGGATCTTAGGATTTTGCAGACAATCTCATTTTCATCTAGAGTTCCACCAGCATTTCTGATTCCACATACCAGCTCATTTACTCTTGGCATAAAGGTAGTAATGTTTTCATCATCTCTCATTTTCAATCTTTCAAATTTCCCTTTCAGACTTTGCAACCTTGCACTTTTGACAAACTCATCTCCTTCATACAGAAGTTCCAGTTTAGTTAGGATCTCATATGCAGTTGGTAGGTCAATGACATTCGAGAGATCTGAGTCATTCAATGCGCTTAGAAGAGCTTCCTTGGTCCACAGATTGTTTTCAGCTTCTGTGGTTTCATCTGGAGTTGTCGGACCACCTTGTGGGGGTATATATGGTTTTGAAATCATAGCCAAGTATGCTTTTCCCATACATTCCAAATGACACTTCATGCGACCTTTCCAGAGAGTGAAGTTGGTTCCATCGAACTTCGGACTATCCTTCTTGTAAGACGACATCCTGGATCACCTCAAGCGGTTAAGCTCCTATCAGAGGAACTTAGTTCTGATACCAATTGTTGGATCTAGGGCATACAACTGAGAGGGGGGGTGAATCAGTTGTATAGAACTTCTTCTATTTCAAACACTTAATTCTCTGTTGTTAGTTAGCAGCATATCAAATAATCATTCATGGAAGCATAATACATAAACATAAGAGCAGATAAGCATCAACACATTGAACACCAAGATTTTGACGTGGAAAACCCAGTTAAGGGAAAAACCACGGGGTGATTAACCCAAGAATTATTCTCTGTTAGAAGAATAAAGAAAAATGAATGGCACATGCCAATAAGGGCTCACTGCCCGAGCACACTGCTCACAAAGAGGCCCACTGCCTACAAGGAGACACACTGTCTACAAAGTGATAAAAATCACAGTCTTGAACTGGAGAATGACATCTCTACCATGTCCGGATCAGTTCCAATTAAGCCCAACAATCTCTGCTCTGCCTTTCGCACCTTTCTTCGCTATATCATACTCATCCACATACCACACCTTGAAATGAACTCACAAACCGTTATTTATACAAGACATCAACTTAGGAACAAACATCTAAGTCGGCAAACAACCATAGGAGTATCCGCAAGATGAATAACACATCCGGTCGGCCATCACAAGAACATTCGCAGGATGAACAACTCATCCGGTCGGCTAAACAGAGAAATAACTTTATCCGGAAGAATAACTTCAATTCCAGGCTCTACCATCAATGCGGACCAACAACACAACCTAAACATGATCCAGGAACCTTCACAAGCCTGTCTGAATGTCCGGATACATCCGCACTTCCTCTGCTTACTGGGATCTCTTGTCTTCCTCATCCGGAACTTCAAGAACACAGTCTGTCGCCACTGTCATAATGCAAGAGGTACTTCCGGACCTCCAAATCACGCACAAATCAGGATGACACATCACAAGGACATCTCAAACACTCCTTCCAATCCGCAAATTATGATAATACAATTCCGGACCTCACCGGACCTTTTTGTGATCCTCTGTCACCTCCGGATACTTGCCGGACCCGGTTCTATACCGGCAGCCATAACTCCTTCAGATCTTCATGCGGACCTCTGAAATCTTAACTGTAGCATCTCAAGACTCATATCTACTAACCCTTTAATCCGCATCCTCCGGTTCTCATCCTATACAGTAATTTTACCTTCTTCTCATTACTGTTCTTCACTGTTCCTGACTGAGGCTAATTTTCTCAATATCCTCAGCACAAAGCTCATCAAATCCTTCTTGTCAATGCAGTATGAGTATGTTGACATCAATGACAACACTGGCTCACCTCATACTTGCAACAAAAACATCATCATTATGAAAGTGTTTTAAATGCTAGGCGCCCAAATGAGCCCTCTGGAGTCTAGGCGCTCCTTTCATGCATTCTGTGTTCTAGGCGCCAATTGAAAGGAGTGGAGAACAGGGCAAGCGCCTTCCAAACTAGGTGTTTCCTTGAGGTGACAAGGACTTAGAAAGTGCGCCTAAGGTGAGCGCCTTGAGTGAAAAGGTCTAACAAACATCTTTGAACCCCCTTTCAAGGTTAGGCGCATTCTGGAGGTGGAAACAAGTAGAAGGTGCGCCTTAGCTTCCTTTGTCAATTCTTGCAAGTCTTTGTTGATTAGGAAGGTGGAATGCTTCATTGTAGAATGAGCGCCTATCTTCTAATGTCCAAACTACTTCTTCTGGCTCACTCTATGGCTAGGCGCCAGAGCTAAGCTGTTCACACAAGGGAGTGCGCCTAGACTCACTTGATGTTTTCTTACTACTTCAACCCCTGGAAGATGTTCCAAGGTGTTCCCTTTTACAAGCACCTGACCTCCCAAGTTCCTTCATGTGCTATTCCTTGAAGGCGCCAAAACTGAGCTCCAGTGCCATGGGATTGTGCCTAACATCTTTGAAGAGTTTCTAAGCCTTTTGCAAGTTGATATCCCAAACTCATCTTCTAGGCGCAACAGGAGCTTTCCAAAGGAGTTTCCAAGTTTTAGACGCCAAGCGAGGTCATGGGTGAATGGAACTGCGCCTTAGGAGATGACTGGATCCTAAGCGTCAGTCTGGAGTTACAGTGGAATTGATATGCACCTCAACTAGCTTAGGCGCCCATTTGAAGTGATTCCTTTAACACTTCTCTATCAATCTCAACTGCAAGGATGATCTCCTAATCCAATTTTGATCCTCTGGAGATGCAAATAGCTTTACATTTCACTAGGCTCCATCAATGATGATCATCAACCAAAGCGCATTTCAAAGGTGAGATAGGCAAGTGAGGCGCCAAACTAGTCCTTAAGACTTATCTCCTTCTATCAAGTCAATTTCAACTATGTGAGAGAGTTCTATTCTAGGCGCAAAATGGAAATGTTTCATCAATTGGTGCATCTTACAAAGCTCCCAATTCTAGGCGCCAGAGCCAAAGAGTTTTTCCCAACACATGCACCTGGGCTAGGAATTCACCTAAGAGACATCACTTAGCTTTAAAACTTTCAATCTATAGCCATCTGGGCTAGGCGCTCCAATGGAGGATCCTTGAACTCATGCATTGGCACCTTCTAGTTCTAGGCACCCATTTTGGATGATTCATCCTAATACTAGCGCCCAAAATGACTAGACTCTCTTCATCATCCAATTCACTTAGAAGACTCAAGTTGGAGACTTAGTTGTCTATCCATGTTCTCCAGAAGATTCATTGTACCTCTATGCACTATCTCCTTCAAGGCGCTCCTTAAAATCATTGGAAGTGCTCAGGACTTACTTTAGTCCAAAGCGCCACAATCCATTCCTTCAAGCACAAAGAATTCTCAAAGGCGCCCCTATTTACCTCTAAGCACTCAAATATCATTTAGATTCAAGGCGCACATTTAGCTCCAAAATGCAAATTTCCATCATCAACCCATCAAGGTGCATCATCTTCCCTTTGTATCCCCTTCAAGGCACAGACATTCACTTCTTCACACTCAAACTCACTCTCTGGCGCCAGAATAGGTGTATAACTTCAAATAAGGCGCTAATCTTAGGTTTCTAAGTACTTAGTTTGATCTTAAGGCTATCCTTCCTCTAAGCACTCTCTTCAACTCCCTCACTGAAGGCCCTCTGTAAGTTTGGGCGCATTTCATCCCAAGGCGCTTCAACATCATCCAAGGCGCAAATTCACTCTCCAAGACAAGGTGCAAAAAACCCTATCCTAAGGCGCTCAAATCTTGCTTCTAGACCTAGGCGCACAAACATGAGATTAAGGATCATTTTGGCCACCATCACTTCCCTAAAGGCGCAAAATTGGTGTAGATACATTCCATTTATTAAGGATCATTCTGGCGCCCAAATCTTGTCAAAGCAAAGGATCAATAGGTTCTCTCTAAGGCGCACTCCAGGGTTTGATCTTGCAAGACTTCTCACGTCAAAATTTTGACCAAGACACTCAAGGCACTAGTCTTTATCATCTAACCCTACAGTGCACTTACTCATTATGATATACTCCTCAACTTTGTATTCAACCTTGCCCAAGGCGCATATTCACTATAAGGCATTCTCACGTTGTCAAGGCTCAGAGGGCTTCAACTTGCTAAAGAGTAGAGGTCTAGGTGCATATCTGACTTGAAGCTCAAGGCGCTCCAACCCTCTTGCTCTGGAATTCCTTCTAGGCACTAAGTGACTTCTCCAATTCCTTGAAAACATTTGAAGTGTTTTACCTTCTCAAGGTGCTCCTTCGAACTTGACTCCAAGTGTTATAATCTCAAAGGTGCTGACATCATCTCAACCAAAGGCGCTCAATGATTCATCCCATATCTAGGCACTAAAACACTTAATCAACCAAGTCATTCAAGGCGCCATTCAGTAAACTCATCTTCCATGATATTCCTATCAAGGCGCATATCACTTCTCTCATGGGCTTTAGGCGCTCAGTTGAGTGTTTCAATACTACTTAGGTGCCAAATTCATTTTAATGCACCAAACACAAAGAGCTTTCAAACACTGGGCGCTCACAAAGAGTCTTCCAACCTTGGGCGCTAAATTAGGTCTTTGCAACTATCCAAGGCGCATATCTTCGTTTGAACAACTTATGGTGCCAAGACAACTTCTCATTAGGGCGTTCAAAACACTTGTGTTTACATTTGAAGTGCTTTACCTTCTTAAGGTACTCCAGACTAACCTGACTCCAAGGCGCTCCATCATCATCCTTAAGGCGCTAAAAACATCATCTCCACTCTAGGCAAAAACATCATCCAACTCCTTAAGGCACTTCACTGTCAAAGTCTGAAGGCGCTCTACCTAGACCTTTCCCCTAGGCGCCAGAACTCCTAAGCACTCACCAGATAACTCTCTTCTTCAAGGCGCAAATCTTCCTATACTATGATTGCCTCTGAAACGCCGATTAACGTGATGTGAGGGTGCAAAGGCTACTCCAATCCTCAGTGAGCGCCTAGTTTAAATAAGGAGAAATAAAGCATTCAAAACTATCCAAACGATCATCCCCTTCCTAATGTCTTCACTGCTCCGGAAAACCTTGGCCAAAATGACACATAACAACTCCTATGAGCGCCCTTATGCCCTAGGATCATCTAGTTTGTGCGTCTTGTAATGAGGAGTTCATGTAAGTTTGGAATGAGCGCCTTGAATAAGTGTAAACTAGCCTAGAGAAGGGTATGTGCGCCTTGAGCATTCCAGAGATAACTGTGCGCCTAGAACAATCTGAGTGCTCATGATGATGATTAACGCCCTGATGAGACTATGAGCGCCTTGTTCAGGAGATACCTTGTTTGATCATAAAATGCACCTTGAGTCTTGAAGGTTTTGAGCGCCTAGGTGATTTGGATGTTGGGATGTTGGTATGCACCCAAGATTGAGGTAAGTGAGCGCTTGTAATGGAGGAGAGCAATGAGATGAGGTTTAGCGCCTCTAAGTAAGGTCAGAGGTGAGGTTAGAGGTGAAATGCACCTTTGGACCATTCTGGCGCCTTGGATGAAGAACCTATATCTTGAGCCCAAGAGGTAAAATTTGTGCCTTAGTGGATTTGCAGAGTTACAGAGATTAGAGAAAAGCGCCTTGAAGACAGAGTTGTTCAAGGCGCATGTGTGATTTGGTCAAAAATAGGCGCCTAGAGTGAATAGGCTTTCATCCTGACTTAATACACTGCCTCCTTCTGACGATTTTTGGGGCAGCAGAAAACCTTTCACCACGGGTAAATGCCTCAGAGCTATAAAAAATCGAGAGAGTTTATTGTAGAGGCACTCTACGTGATCCCGTTGCCTCAGACGGAATGTTTCTAAGTGACACAGTTTTCGAGTAACATCTCGTCAAAGATTGCTACCTTTTTGCACTTTGGACTCTTCAAGGATATCATCGGTACAATGTAGCTCCGACTATTTCGACATGTTTGGGTGAGAAATAGGACCATGCCTAGCATAAATGTACCCATTCGGACACGTTGGAACAGTCAGTTTGGTCGCATCAGGAGCAGGACGAAAGTTACACCCCTTTGCAACTTTACACTGCCTCCTTCTGACGATTTTTGGGGCAACAGAAAACCTTTCACCACAGGCAAATGCCTAAGAGCTATAAAAAACTGAGAGAGGTTATTGTAGAGGCACTCTACGTGATCCCATTGCCTCAGACGGAATGTTTCTAAGTGACACGGTTTTCGAGTAACATCTCGTCAAAGATTGCTGCCTTTTTGCACTTTGGACTCTTCAGGGATATCGTCGGTACAATGTAGCTCCGACTGTTTCGACATGTTTGGGTGAGAAATAGGACCATGCCTAGCATAAATGTACCCATTTTGATGCGTTGGAACAGTCAGTTTGGTCGCATCAAGAGCAGGACGAAAGTTACACCCCTTTGCAACTTTACACTGCCTCCTTCTGACGATTTTTGGGGCAACAGAAAACCTTTCACCACGGGCAAATGCCTCAGAGCTATAAAAAATCGAGAGAGGTTATTGTAGAGGCACTCTACGTGATCCCGTTGCCCCAGACGGAATGTTTCTAAGTGACACGGTTTTCGAGTAACATCTCGTCAAAGATTGCTGCCTTTTTGCACTTTGGACTCTTCAGGGATATCGTCGGTACAATGTAGCTCCGACTGTTTCGACATGTTTGGGTGAGAAATAAGACCATGCCTAGCATAAATGTACCCATTCGGACGCGTTGGAACAGTCAGTTTGGTCGCATCAGGAGCAGGACGAAAGTTACACCCCTTTGCAACTTTACACTGCCTCCTTCTGACGATTTTTGGGGCAACAGAAAACCTTTCACCACGGGCAAATGCCTCAGAGCTATAAAAAACCGAGAGAGGTTATTGTAGAGGCACTCTACGTGATCCCGTTGCCTTAGACGGAATGTTTCTAAGTGACACGGTTTTCGAGTAACATCTCGTCAAAGATTGCTGCCTTTTTGCACTTTGGACTCTTCAGGGATATCGTCGGTACAATGTAGCTCCGACTATTTCGACATGTTTAGGTGAGAAATAGGACCATGCCTAGCATAAATGTACCCATTCGGACACGTTGGAACAGTCAGTTTGATCGCATCAGGAGCAGGACGAAAGTTACACCCCTTTGCAACTTTACACTGCCTCCTTCTGATGATTTTTGGGGCAACAGAAAACCTTTCACCATGGGCAAATGCCTAAGAGCTATAAAAAACCGAGAGAGGTTATTGTAGAGGCAATCTACGTGATCCCGTTGCCTCAGACGGAATGTTTCTAAGTGGCACGATTTTCGAGTAACATCTCGTCAAAGATTGCTGCCTTTTTGCACTTTGGACTCTTCAGGGATATCGTCGGTACAATGTAGCTCCAACTATTTCGACATGTTTGGGTGAGAAATAGGACCATGCCTAGCATAAATGTACCCATTCGAATGCGTTGGAACAGTCAGTTTGGTCGCATCAGGAGCAGGACGAAAGTTACACCCCTTTGCAACTTTACACTGCCTCATTCTGATGATTTTTGGGGCAACAGAAAACCTTTCACCACGGGCAAATGCCTTAGAGCTATAAAAAACTGAGAGAGGTTATTGTAGAGGCACTCTACATGATCCCGTTGCCTCAGACGGAATGTTTCTAAGTGACACAGTTTTCGAGTAACATCTCGTCAAAGATTGCTGCCTTTTTGCACTTTGGACTCTTCAGGGATATCATCGGTACAATGTAGCTCCGACTATTTCGACATGTTTGGGTGAGAAATAGGACCATGCCTAGCATAAATGTACCCATTCGGACGCGTTGGAATAGTCAGTTTGGTCGCATCAGGAGCAGGACGAAAGTTACACCCCTTTGCAACTTTACACTGCCTCCTTCTGACGATTTTTGGGGCAACATAAAACCTTTCACAACGGGCAAATGCCTAAGAGCTATAAAAAACCGAGAGAGGTTATTGTAGAGACACTCTATGTGATCCCGTTGCCTCAGACGGAATGTTTCTAAGTGACACGGTTTTCGAGTAACATCTTGTCAAAGATTGCTGCCTTTTTGCACTTTGGACTCTTCAGGGATATCGTCGGTACAATGTAGCTCCGACTGTTTCGACATGTTTGGGTGAGAAATAGGACTATGCCTAGCATAAATGTACCCATTCGGACGCGTTGGAAGAGTTAGTTTGGTCGCATCGGGAGCAGGATGAAAGTTACACCCCTTTGCAACTTTACACTGCCTCCTTCTGACGATTTTTGGGGCAACAGAAAACCTTTCACCACGGGCAAATGCCTCAGAGCTATAAAAAAATGAGAGAGGTTATTGTAGAGGCACTCTACGTGATCCCGTTGCCTCAGACGGAATGTTTCTAAGTGACACGGTTTTCGAGTAACATCTCGTCAAAGATTGCTGTCTTTTTGCACTTTGGACTCTTCAGGGATATCGTCGGTACAATGTAGCTCCGACTGTTTCGACATGTTTGGGTGAGAAATAGGACCATGCCTAGCATAAATGTAACCATTCGGACGCGTTGGAACAGTCAGTTTGGTCGCATCAGGAGCAGGACGAAAGTTACACCCCTTTGCAACTTTACACTGCCTCCTTCTGACGATTTTTGGGGTAACAGAAAACCTTTCACCACGGGCAAATGCCTCAGAGATATAAAAAACCAAGAGAGGTTATTGTAGAGGCACTCTACGTGATCCCGTTGCCTCAGACGGAATGTTTCTAAGTGACACGGTTTTCGAGTAACATCTCGTCAAAGATTGCTGCCTTTTTGCACTTTGGACTCTTCAGGGATATCGTCGGTACAATGTAGCTCCGACTATTTCGACATGTTTGGGTGAGAAATAGGACCATGCCTAGCATAAATGTACCCATTTGGACGCGTTGGAATAGTCAGTTTGGTCGCATCAGGAGCAGGACGAAAGTTACACCCCTTTGCAACTTTACACTGCCTCCTTCTGACGATTTTTGGGGCAACAGAAAACCTTTCACCACGGGCAAATACCTAAGAGCTATAAAAAACCGAGAGAGGTTATTGTAGAGGCACTCTACATGATCCCGTTGCCTCAGACGGAATGTTTCTAAGTGGCACGGTTTTCGAGTAACATCTTGTCAAAGATTGCTGCCTTTTTGCACTTTGGACTCTTCAGGGATATCGTCGGTACAATGTAGCTCCTACTGTTTCGACATGTTTGGGTGAGAAATAGGACCATGCCTAGCATAAATGTACCCATTCAGACGCGTTGGAACAGTCAGTTTGGTCGCATCAGGAGCAGGACGAAAGTTACACCCCTTTGTAACTTTACACTGCCTCCTTCTGACGATTTTTGGGGCAACAGAAAACCTTTCACCACGGGCAAATGCCTCAGAGCTATAAAAAACCGAGAGAGGTTATTGTAGAGGCACTCTACATGATCCCGTTGCCTCAGACGGAATGTTTCTAAGTGACACAGTTTTCGAGTAACATCTCGTCAAAGATTGCTGCCTTTTTGCACTTTGGACTCTTCAGGGATATCATCGGTACAATGTAGCTCCGACTATTTCGACATGTTTGGGTGAGAAATAGGACCATGCCTTGCATAAATGTACCCATTCAGACGTGTTGGAACAGTCAGTTTGGTCGCATCAGGAGCAGGACGAAAGTTACACCCCTTTGCAACTTTACACTGCCACCTTCTGACGATTTTTGGGGTAACAGAAAACCTTTCACCACGGGCAAATGCCTAAGAGCTATAAAAAACTGAGAGAGGTTATTGTAGAGGCACTCTACGTGATCCCGTTGCCTCAGACGGAATGTTTCTAAGTGACACGGTTTTTGAGTAACATCTCATCAAAGATTGCTGCCTTTTTGCACTTTGGACTCTTCAGGGATATCGTCGGTACAATGTAGCTCCGACTGTTTCGACATGTTTGGGTGAGAAATAGGACCATGCCTAGCATAAATGTACCCATTCGGACGTGTTGGAGCAGTCAGTTTGGTCGCATCAGGAGCAGGACGAAAGTTACACCCCTTTGCAACTTTACACTGCCTCCTTCTGACGATTTTTGGGGTAACAGAAAACCTTTCACCACGGGCAAATGCCTCAGAGCTATAAAAAACCGAGAGAGGTTATTGTAGAGGCACTCTACGTGATCCCGTTACCTCAGACGGAATGTTTCTAAGTGACATGGTTTTCGAGTAACATCTCGTCAAAGATTGCTGCCTTTTTGCACTTTGGACTCTTCAGGGATATCGTCAGTACAATGTAGCTCCGACTATTTCGACATGTTTGGGTGAGAAATAGGACCATGCCTAGCATAAATGTACCCATTTAGACGCGTTGGAACAGTCAGTTTGGTCGCATCAGGAGCAGGACGAAAGTTACGCCCCTTTGCAACTTTACACTGCCTCCTTCTGACGATTTTTGGGGCAACAGAAAACCTTTCACCACGGGCAAATGCCTAAGAGCTATAAAAAACCGAGAGAGGTTATTGTAGAGGCACTCTACGTGATCCTGTTGCCTTAGATGGAATGTTTCTAAGTGACACGGTTTTTGAGTAACATCTCGTCAAAGATTGCTGCCTTTTTGCACTTTGGACTCTTCAGGGATATCGTCGGTACAATGTAGCTCCGACTGTTTCGACATGTTTGGGTGAGAAATAGGACCATGCCTAGCATAAATGTACCCATTCGGACGCGTTGGAACAGTCAGTTTGGTCGCATCAGGAGCAGGACGAAAGTTACACCCCTTTGCAACTTTACACTGCCTCCTTCTGACGATTTTTGGGGCAACAGAAAACCTTTCACCACGGGCAAATACCTCAGAGCTATAAAAAACTGAGAGAGGTTATTGTAGAGGCACTCTACATGATCCCGTTGCCTCAGACAGAATATTTCTAAGTGACACAGTTTTCAAGTAACATCTCGTCAAAGATTGCTGCCTTTTTGCACTTTGGACTCTTCAGGGATATCATCGGTACAATGTAGCTCCGACTATTTCGACATGTTTGGGTGAGAAATAGGACCATGCCTAGCATAAATGTACCCATTCGGACGCGTTGAAACAGTCAGTTTGGTCGCATCAGGAGCAGGATGAAAGTTACACCCCTTTGCAACTTTACACTGCCTCCTTCTGACGATTTTTGGGGCAACAGAAAACCTTTCACCACGGGCAAATGCCTAAGAGCTATAAAAAACTGAGAGAGGTTATTGTAGAGGCACTCTACGTGATCCCGTTGCCTCAGACGGAATGTTTCTAAGTGACACGGTTTTTGAGTAACATCTCGTCAAAGATTGCTGCCTTTTTGCACTTTGGACTCTTCAGGGATATCGTCAGTACAATGTAGCTCCGACTGTTTCGACATGTTTGGGTGAGAAATAGGACCATGCCTAGCATAAATGTACCCATTCGGATGCGTTGGAACAGTCAGTTTGGTCGCATCAGGAGCAGGATGAAAGTTACACCCCTTTGCAACTTTACACTGCCTCCTTCTGACGATTTTTGGGGCAATAGAAAACCTTTCACCACAGGCAAATGCCTCAGAGCTATAAAAAACTGAGAGAGGTTATTATAGAGGCACTCTACGTGATCCCGTTGCCTCAGACGGAATGTTTCTAAGTGACACAATTTTCGAGTAACATCTCGTCAAAGATTGCTGCCTTTTTGCACTTTGAACTCTTCAGGGATATCGTCGGTACAATGTAGCTCCGACTGTTTCGACATGTTTGGGTGAGAAATAGGACCATGCCTAGCATAAATGTACCCATTCGGACGCGTTGGAAGAGTCAGTTTGGTCGCATCAGGAGCAGGACAAAAGCTACACCCCTTTGCAACTTTACACTGCCTCCTTCTGACGATTTTTGGGGCAGCAGAAAACCTTTCACCACGGGTAAATGCCTCAGAGCTATAAAAAACCGAGAGAGGTTATTGTAGAGGCACTCTACGTGATAGCGTTGCCTCAGACAGAATGTTTATAAGTGACATGCTTTTCGAGTAACATCTCGTCAAAGATTGCAGCCTTTTTGGACTTTGGACTCTTCAGGGATATCGTTGGTACAATGTAGCTCAGACTGTTTCGACATGTTTGGGTGAAAAACAGGACCATGCCTAGCGTAAATGTACCCATCCGAATGCGTTGGAACAGTCAGTTTGGTCACATCACGAGCAAGACACCAAAAATGCAAAGGTTGCTTTGTGCAACTTGACAACATTGACACTTTTTTGCAACATGACTCAAAGACTCAAACTGACCCCAAATGACTCAAAGTGACTTAAAATCACCTTGATTATAGAGGTCAAGGCGCTCCTTATCATTCATTCATTATGAGCGCCTTGGGAGAATGGTATATAGGTCATCATCATGATTGGGCGCCCTGGATCCAGAGTGTTGGAGAGATCATCAAATGGTGTCTAGTAGGGTGAGTTATGAGTTTGGCCGCATCAAGAGCAGGACACCAAAAATGCATAACATGATGATGTAAAAATGTGTACATATGTGTAAAAATGCAAGAGGAAATAAAAAAAGACAAACCTTACGAATTAATGTGCATACTTACAACTCAATGTAACATAACTTTACAAAATCAATGTGAATACTTACAAATTAATCCAATGAACCATCTGGATCTGCTCTACTCTTTACTATGTCAAGTATTGCTTCATGGTCAGACTCACGCACCTTCCACAATATTTTGTTCAAAGGTCTACCCCGATACTTTATCAAATGAACATTGGATGCCACAACAAGGTTCGAGTAATGAAGAATCTTTCGATGCATGTCAAAGTCCTAAAATAACCAAATATTAACACTCTTATGTGGGTACCTTCTAAGCCATGTTCCAGTAATAACCACTGATCCTGTAGGGTATTCGATGTTTTCTCCATCTGTAACAGGGGCCTCCAATTTCTTTTTGGCCTCAACACAATGACATAAGTAATAATTTGTTCCCTCTTCATTATCTTCATCTGCAATAACTGCATATACGTGTCCTACATTGATATGTGTAGCAAATTAGATGAAATTAGTCAACATTACAAAAACACTACAAAGTAAGATGACATTACCTGGTTGAACTAGATGAAATTAGATGCATATATGTGCCCTATATTACCTGGTTGAACTAAATCTGATATATGGTCAAAGTCAACTGACGATTCCATCTGTGTTAGTTCCAGTGCCGTCGGGGGTCGATACGTGTCAAGTGGGCTAAGATAACTTAACTGCCATTCGTCAACCCACTCCTTTCACTCGCACTCATCCCAGACTTGAATTGTACAGGAAGAACAAAAGCATGACATCTTTCGTGTATGGATACTCCATGAACCTGCAATTGAGCTTCTGAAAGAGTGCATCTCATTTGATCCTGTCAGTGTACAACAATCCTCATATGGTGCAATGTTAGTATCATCTATCAACCAAAAAAATCTACGAACTAAAGACTTACCTTCATTACCTGGACCCATGGAAGCATTACACCACTCGACAATCAATTTTGCATCTGTCAACTTTGCATTGTCTTTATACTTTAACTCTTCTCGTGCTATGGCTCTTTTGATACATGCTCCTGCACCATCATGCTCCCCCTTTCCATGCCCGGCCTCACAAAAGTTCCACATATGTTGAATACCTGTAAAATTATGCCTCCTACTTAGCCAATAGAAATTCTGCGAGTTCTTGAATTGTGATGCACAATTATCCGACCATATGATATGCTGACTGAACGATATGCCTCTTCTAGCCAAATCATTATAGAACACCTAAAAGCAACCTTGCACAAACTCCGTAGAATGCGTACGATCATCACTAATATAGAAATGATACTCCCTTATGATCTTTCTGTCATCCTCTGTACTATCATTCGCATGAATGAATGCGATGTGCACAAATATAGAAACCTGTGTGGAGTTGTAATATTGTGATTGCACCTCACGCTGTGGCTGTAGACTGTAGTTCTCTGCAAAGTCGACGACTGAAACAATGCTACCAACTGGAAATGTGTCCTTGCATAACTTGAATTGCAAGTCCAACCATCGAGCTCTATGGGCATGTCTTGCATACTCATACACTATGCTGTCACGAAATATAGGCATAAACTGATACACTGGAATCTTTTCAATAACTAATTCACACCTCTTTGCTTCTTTACCATCTTTTGTATTGTATGCCACTATTTTATACTTGCCAAACTCTACTAGTTCATTTCCAACCGCATGTGTTATTTCCATATGTTCACATATTGGCAAATGTTGCAAGCCACCGCAACGATGACATGTGCCATCCAAGCATAATTTCTTGTAGAATATTTGACCTTCCTCTCTTTCACATAAAATTCTTGATATGAAGTCTCTTGAAGATGTTGGTGGGGCACATATGGCACAACCCTGCAAATCATTGTTAGTATGCATATCTAAACATATAGACCTATAAGCATCAAAATGGTTAGAAAATTCAATATGTAATCTACAACAACAAGTAGTGCGTGTGTGATTTATCTTAACATAGAAAGGTTTTAGCATTTCAAAATATCTTTGACAAATTTTAATTTGAGGATACTTCTCTAGAAATTTACCATAAAATTGTGTTTGAGTCTCATCCAAAAAATGCTATGGATGTGGCTCGCGGTTCTGACTACCAATTCTCCTTCTTACCACATCCCTTTGATTCGGAGATACCCTTGTGTAATTCTTCCAAAAGTCTTCAATTAGTGACCTCAATGCTTCAACAATTGATTTATCTTTTCATGGTAGTCTCCCCGAGAATGCCCATAATTCATTGGCATTAGTGTCCTCAATTCTTTGGCGTCTTCCAATGGCTCTTGATAAAGTTTTCCTATTAATTCTCAATTTTTGACTTGTCTTTCTAATGAGATGAGCTTTCCTCGTTTGACTACTTACTATAGTCGATGTAATCACACGCCGTGTTGCATTACTATCTTTTGTGCGTGAGGTGTTACCCACACTCTCATACGCACTCATTAGATTCTTGACAATAGATTTTTCACTTGAAGCCTCTGATGTTCTCAACCCAAGAATCTTCATGATAGACCTATACTTTATACTTCGCATCATTTCAATGAATAGTTGACATCTTGCAGTCTCATTTAACTTTTCAAAGAACAATCTCCAAATCTTATTAGCATATCTTCTACAAGTGTGTTTTGGAATCTTACCTTCCATTGGCTGCAAAATATTCTCATCAATATCAATCAAATACTTTGGCTTTCTATGCAAAATTCTAGGTGGTGTCAAGTTAGGTAAATTCATCTCAACATTAGGAATTTCATCAATATTTAAATGAGATGGGTTAGATGGCATACCTTCGATCGAATATGGAATAGATGACATACCTTGAGGTTGAGGTGGGAACAATGGCGTACCTCCTTCATCACATGTGAGTGATGATGTACTCTCAACTTGAGATGTGGTAGATGGTGTCCCTACATGTTGTCTTGCGATAAAGGATGTGTCTCCAACTATGGTATTCAAATCTCTCGTACCACGAAGTTTTTGCATTCGTTCTCTTTGTGCCGCCAATACCATATCTCTTTGTGATGGTTGTGGTTCCTCTTCAATTGGTATGTCTTCATTTATCGTGTCCAATTTCCTCTTCTCACGAAGTTCCCTCATAGCCATTGCTTTCTTTGCATTCTTAGCTTCTATCTCTTCCTGTGTTGGTTTAATTCTTGATCGTTTCCTCGGCATGACGGAGAATTTGTCTGTAGCATGATAAAGAGACCAATATTAGTTCCTAAGCAATGAATACATGATAATAGTGGGATTGTATTTTTTTTATGTTGTAAGGATTTATTCTTGTATAGTTTGACATCATGGTATGAACTAAGGTTTGTTTATTACACATAATTATTAAAGAGCCCAAGTGTAGAAAATATACATGGCATCATGTGAGATTGTAGGTTGCTTTCTTGATTGGAAATGTGTCTATTTTAAACATGTATGATAAAGCATGATAAAGTAATTCAATCCGAAATAAGGAAAATGTAAAGAACATGCATGTAAAGACTTGACATACCTAAAAAACGAAGATTTGAATGGAGAGAGTACCCAATTATGTAGTGTTTTTATCTTCTTGCATCAAACTCCTCAACAATTTGAGTTTTTCACCACTTGCTTCCTTTTCAATGTTAAATTCTTAAAATTGAATCAAAATTAACATTGCAATACTACAAAAATTGAAACTTGTATAGATATATATCAAATTTGGTTTGAAAACTATGTTATTTCCTCCTTCTCAAGTTGGCAAAGCAGAAAAGGTGGTGGAAAGATCATGCAAAGGTGGTACAATGTGTCAAATGTGCATGTGAACTTCCCAATAGCATGAAAGCACTTCTTTTTTGTCGGAGCACGTGCAGAATCAGTAAGAAAATAGAGCATGTGGGCCTGGATCACGGGGGTAACCACTTTTTTACCGTTTCAGTAGAAATACAAAACGCGAGCACGTTATAACATGCTCGCGCTATAACGCGCTCGCGTTTTGTCCTGCTATAGATCCCTAAACCCTAAACCCTCAACTCTGATCCCTTGACCCTCAACCCTCAATGTCAAATCCTAATCCCTCAACCCTATCCCTAAACCCTCAACCCTCAATGTCAAATCCTAATCCCTCAACCCTCAACGTCAAATCCTAATCCCTCAACGTCAAATCCTAATCCGTCAACCCTCCAACCCTATCCCTAATCCTTACAACCCTCAACCCTAATCCCTCAACCCTAATCCCTCAACCCTTAACTCTGATCCATCAACCCTCAACACTATACCTTAAACCCTAATCCCTTCAACCTCAACCCTATCCCTAAACCCTTGACCCTCGAACCTCAGCCCTCGACGTCAAACCCTAATCCCTCAACCCTTAACTCTGATCCCTCATCTCTCAACCCTAACCCTAAACCCTCAACCCTCAACATCAAACCCTAATCCCTCAACCCTCAACCCTAATCTGTCATCTGTCATCCCTCCACACTCTACTTTAACCCTAATTCCTCGACCCTCGAACCTCAACCCTCAACCCTCAACATCAAACCCTAATCCCTCAACCCTTAACTCTAATCCCTCGACCTTCAACCCTGATCCTAAACCCTAAACCCTCAACGTCAAATTCTAATCCCTCAACCCTTCACTCTAATCCCTCAACCCTAAACCCTATCCCTAAACCCTCAACACTATACCTTAAACCCTAATCCCTCAACCCTAACCCTAAACCTTGTCCCTAAACCCTAATCCCTTCAACCTCAACCCTATCCCTAAACCCTTGACCTTCGAACCTCAGCCCTCGACGTCAAACCCTAATCCCTTGATGCAGAGCGAAACCAGTTGAACATTAACACAGGTGAAAAAATCCTTGAAAGTCCACAAAATAACCTTTACAGTGTATATCGGCAAGACAATTTAAATGTCACACCGAAATGTACCTATTCTTGCCTATCGGCAAGACAATGGCTATCGGCAACCACCTTTCTCTCATCGGCCGATGAGGTAACTCATGCCAACATATGTTACATCGGCCGCACTTTCCCGTCGTCTTCCCGATCGGAGAGAACATAACTGTTGGGGAACTCTTTAAGTCTCCTGCCGATGCTATCGGTTACGCCGATAGACTTACCATCGGCAAGACTTCTTGAATCTCACCCCGATCGGTGAGAGATCCTACCATCGGTCCAAACCAACTTTCTTATGCCGATGGCATTACTCACACTGATATACTTCGCTTCTCTTTCGTCGGTCTGACTTAGACTATCGGCGTAACTTAATCCTCGTCGTCCGATATCAAACCTTACGCCGATGCACATCCTCCGCTTTACCTTTGTCGATGTGACTAAGACCATCGGTGGGACTCTTCGCCCATCTTCCGACAATACAACTCTTACCGATAACTCAACATAATGCTTCATCTTCGGTAAGACATTACCATTTGTCACCTCGACACAAACACGATCGGCAAGATTAATGTTATCGGTTCAATGCACCTTTGTCTACCTGATAGACATAGTCAATCCGATGACTTCTCCATACATTGCTCGACTTATTCTTCCGGTCCTCCTTACTGTTTCCACTGGTCATTTCTTGCATCGTTCAGAATGCTTATTCTAAAACCCTCACATACAACAATGATATTCAAATGGAAGATACGAACTGTCCTCACAAACATTCATTGTATACACATAAAGTGCTAATTCCTTCTCTGCACATTGTAACCGAACAGAACACACAGAAACACTAAAACTACATAACAGAAATAAATCTAACTACATGGAGGTCATTCCACTGATTTCAAAGAAATCCACCAGTGGAATGACTCCAATCGGTATCACTGTAGTTTGACCAGAAAACACAGAATTTCTTTATTCCTTCTGCTTCAGAATAAAATACAATTTCTCTCTCTGTTCGTTCACTCCCCTCTACATGAACAGAGACCAACAATATAAAGACTCTCAATTGACAGTTACACACGGTGGAATGTGAATCACCTATAACCACCCTGCCAATCAGTTACAAACCTTTCAGACATTCAGTTCGGTTACAAATGGTAATGACACGTACACAAACTACTCAACATTATGCCATTACTTGGCCAAATTCTAATCCCTCAACCCTTCACTCTAATCCCTCAACCCTAAACCCTATCCCTAAACCCTCAACACTATACCTTAAACCCTAATCCCTCAACCCTAACCCTAAACCTTGTCCCTAAACCCTAATCCCTTCAACCTCAACCCTATCCCTAAACCCTTGACCCTCGAACCTCAGCCCTCGACGTCAAACCCTAATCCCTCAACCCTTAACTCTGATCCCTCATCTCTCAACCCTAACCCTCAACCCTCAACCCTCAACATCAAACCCTAATCCCTCAACCCTCAACCCTAATCTGTCATCTGTCATCCCTCCACACTCTACTTTAACCCTAATTCCTCGACCCTCGACCCTCGAACCTCAACCCTCAACCCTCAACATCAAACCCTAATCCCTCAACCCTTAACTCTAATCCCTCGACCTTCAACCCTGATCCTAAACCCTAAACCCTCAACACCAAATTCTAATCCCTCAACCCTTCACTCTAATCCCTCAACCCTAAACCCTATCCCTAAACCCTCAACACTATACCTTAAACCCTAATCCCTCAACCCTAACCCTAAACCTTGTCCCTAAACCCTAATCCCTTCAACCTCAACCCTATCCCTAAACCCTTGACCCTCGAACCTCAGCCCTCGACGTCAAACCCTAATCCCTCAACCCTTAACTCTGATCCCTCATCTCTCAACCCTAACCCTAAACCCTCAACCCTCAACATCAAACCCTAATCCCTCAACCCTCAACCCTAATCTATCATCTGTCATCCCTCCACACTCTACTTTAACCCTAATTCCTCGACCCTCAACCCTATCCCTGAACCCTTGACCCTCGAACCTCAACCCTCACCCTCAACATCAAACCCTAATCCCTCAACCCTTAACTCTAATCCCTCGACCTTCAACCCTAATCCTAAACCCTAAACCCTCAACGCCAAATTCTAATCCCTCAACCCTTCACTCTAATCCCTCAACCCTAAACGCTATCCCTAAACCCTCAACACTATACCTTAACCCCTAACCCTAAACCTTGTCCCTAAACCCTAATCCCTCAACCCTCAACCCTAATCTATCATCCGTCATCCCTCAACTCTAATCCCTCATTCCTAAACCCTAAACACTATCCCTATTCCTAGACCCTCAACAGGCTCGATACTATACCTTAAACCCTAATCCCTCTACCATCGACACTCTTATTTAACCCTAATCCCTTGACCATTAACCCTATCCCTCAACCTCAACCCTCAACCCTCAACCCTCAACCCTCAACTCTCAACATTAAACCCTAATTCATCAACCCTAAACCCTAATCCGTCAAACCTAAACCCTATCCCTAAACCATCAACCCTCAACACTATACCTTAAACCCTAATCCCTCAACCCTCAACCCTAAACCTTATCCCTCAACCCTCAACCCTAATCCCTCATCCCTCAACTCTAATCCCTCATCCCTAAACCCTAAATGCTATCCCTATTCCTAAACCCTCAACAGACTCGATACTATACCTTAAACTCTAATCCCTTATCCCTAAACCCTCCAACCCTATCCCTAATCCTTATACCCTCCACACTCTACTGTAACCCTAATTCCTCGACCCTTAACCCTATCCTTAAACCCTTGACCCTCGAACCTCAACCCTCAACCCTCAACATCAAACCCTAATCCCTCAACCTTTAACTCTGATCCCTCGACCTTCAACCCTGATCCTAAACCCTAAACCCTCAACGCCAAATTCTAATCCCTCAACCCTTCACTCTAATCCCTCAACCCTAAACCCTATCCCTAAACCCTAACCCTAAACCTTGTCCCTAAACCCTAATCCCTCAACCCTCAACCCTAATCTGTCATCCGTCATCCCTTAACTCTAATCCCTCATTCCTAAACCCTAAACGTTATCCCTATTCCTAGACCCTCAACAGGCTCGATACTATACCTTAAACCCTAATCCCTCTACCATCGACACTCTTATTTAACCCTAATCCCTTGACCATTAACCCTATCCCTCAACCTCAACCCTCAACCCTCAACCCTCAACTCTCAACATTAAACCCTAATTCATCAACCCTAAACCCTAATCCCTCAAACCTAAACCCTATCCCTAAACCATCAACCCTCAACACTATACCTTAAACCCCAATCCCTCAACCCTCAACCCTAAACCTTATCCCTAAACCCTAATCCCTCAACCCTCAACCCTAATCCCTCATCCCTCAACTCTAATCCCTCATCCCTCAACTCTAATCCCTCATCCCTAAACCCTAAATGCTATCCCTATTCCTAAACCCTCAACAGACTCGATACTATACCTTAAACTCTAATCCCTTATCCCTAAACCCTCCAACCCTATCCCTAATCCTTACACCCTCCACACTCTACTTTAACCCTAATCCCTTCAACCTCAACCCTATCCCTAAACCCTTGACCCTCGAACCTCAACCCTCAACCCTCGACGTTAAACCCTATTCCCTCAACCCTTAACTCTGATCCCTCATCTCTCAACCCTAACCCTAAACCCTAAACCCTCAACCCTCAACATCAAATCCTAATCCTTCAACCCTAAACCCTATCCCTAAACCCTCAACACTATACCTTAAACCCTAATCCCTCATCCCTCAACCCTAAACCTTATCCCTAAACCCTAATCCCTCAACCCTCAACCCTAATCTGTCATCCCCCAACTCTAATCCTTCATCCCTAAACCCTAAATGCTATCCCTATTCCTACACCCTCAACAGAATCGATAATATACCTTAAACCCTAATCCCTTATCCCTAAACCCTCCAACCCTATCCCTAATCCTTATACCCTCCACACTCTACTTTAACCCTAATTCCTCGACCCTCAACCCTATCCCTAAACCCTTGACCCTCGAACCTCAACCCTCAACCCTCAACGTCAAACCCTAATCCCTCAACCCTTAACTCTGATCCCTCGACCCTCAACACTATACCTTAAACCCTAATCCATATCCCTCAACCCTTAACCCTTAAAACTTAAACCCTATCCCTACACCCTCAACACTTGACACTATATCTTAAGCCTTAAACCCTCATCCCTAAAGCCTCAACCCTCAATCCTTAAACCTTAAACCCTAAACCCTATCCCTAATCCCTCTACCCTCAACACTCTAACCCTAACCTCGACATTAAATGCTAATCCGTCAACCCTAAACCCTAATCCTAAACCCTCAACCCTCAACCCTCAACACTATACCTTAAACCCTAATCCCTCAACCCTCAACCCTAAACCTTATCCCTAAACCCTAATCCCTCAACCCTCAACCCTAATCCATCATCCCTCAACTATAATCCCTCATCCTTAATCCCTAAATGCTATCCCTATTCCTAAACTCTCAACAGACTTGATACTATACCTTAAACCCTAATCCCTTATCCCTAAACCCTCCAACCCTATCCCTAATCCTTACACCTTCCACACTCTACTTTAACCCTAATCCCTCGACCCTAAACCCTATCCCTAAACCCTTGACCCTTGAACCTCAACCCTCAACCCTTAATGTCAAACCCTAATCCCTCAACCCTTAACTTTGATCCCTCGACCCTCAACCGTAATCTGTCATCCCTCATCCCTAAACCTTAAACGCTATCCCTATTCCTAGACCCTCAACGGGCTCGATACTATACCTTAAACGCTAATCCCTTATCCGTAAACCTTCCAACTCTATCCCTTATGCCTTAACCCTCATGATGAATAGCCTTGAATGTAAAAAAATTTGAGTGGGACATAACGCGAGCGCGTTATAACGTGCTCGCGTTATGTCAAACATGGCAAAAGACAGACTTGCGGGAAAAAATGTAAGGCAAGAAATAACGCGAGCGCGTTATAACGTTCTCGCGTTATTTCTTGCTTTGGGAATCCCAAGCCTTGGGCTTGGGATTTGCTTTGGATTTCCAACCCAAAGGCTTGGAGTGCCTTATGAACAATCACAGACGTGTTTTTCTGTATTCTTCAAAATTTCACATAATTTCGTTCGTGCTAACCCTCAGATTTGCACGTGTTTCAAGGTTGAACAAATCGAACACATGGGTAATGTTAGGCTTTCTCTTAGCTATTTGACGATGTGATTTTTTTCACATTTTAACAATGTTAAGCCTTTCATCTTTAATTTCTTTTGTTTGTGTGTCCGTTTTTATGCAAAAACCACTGTTTGGTCTTTTTTTCATTGTAAAATAACTATTCATTCAAATTTCAAAAAAATTACATATTTAGAAACTAGACTCCATTCTACAAATATTAAAAAAATAAAAAAATGATTTTCAATTAGTTTTCAAAATTTATAGGGGTAGCACGGCCAAAATTCTATTTTTTAGGATGTGTCCACTTTAAAAATTAGTAAAAAATCAAATATTCATCAAAAAATTATCAGAAAAATCAGGCATAAACTACATACTATTAGCTAATTTCTCACTGAAGCGATTTTAAAAATACCAAAAAAAAGTTGACCTTTTGAGGGAGCCACAAAACATGCTATGTTATGTTTTTTTGACAGAAACAACACCAATTTCTGTGGCTCCCTCTTTTGAACCCCTTAATCTATGCCATTTTCAAAACAAAATAGTAGTTTAGAAAGTAGACTCGGAGCACTACAAACATTGTTTTGGTTGCATCTCTAAATTTTGAGTGTAACTATGCTCAATTTCTCATCCAAGGCCAGTATTTCCTGATTTCAGAAAAAAAGTGGCCACTTAAGACCCCTTTTTGGCCCCCCATCTTCTTGCACTTACCCTGTATTTAAATCTGCATCTAATTGGTAATGTGTATTGCTTTGACTTGCCATTGAAATCCTAACAGGGGACCCTACAAATTCTCGTCGCACTTGTTCACAAACAACAAGTGTTAAGTCTTTTGATGTTGCAAGTATGGGCCTATCTGGTGTTGTCATTGATGTCAACATACTCTTGTTGCATTAATGATAAGGATTGGATGAGCTGTATGCTGAGGATATTGAGAAAATTAGTCCTAATCAGGAACAGAGAAGAACAGTGAAGACAGTGAGCTAAATATCCTAGCTAAGATGACTATCAGAGGATGCGGTTCAAAGGGTTTGTAGATATGTGTCTTAAGGTGATCCAAAAAAGATTTCAGAGGTCTACATGAAGATCTAAAGAAGTTGTGGCCGCTCAAGTAAAACTGGTTCTGGCAAGTGTTCAAAGGTAACAGAGTGATACAGATAGGTCTGGTGAGATCCGAAAATACATTATCCTATTCTACGGTTTTAGTGGAGTGTTTAGAAAGTCCATGTGAAGTGACCACTCAATTGGTTCATGGTCTGGAGGTCCACAAGCATCTATTCCTTTATGATAGTGATGATAGACTATGTTCTTGAGGTTCTGGATGAAGGAGATAAGGATTTCAGTAAGCAGATGTAGTGCGGATGTTCTTGGTGATTCAGGCAAGCTTGTGGAGGTCTTTGGATCGTGTCTAGTTCATGTTGATGGTCCGCATTAGAGTTTAGGCTTGCAACTAAAGAATAACTTCCGGATGATGGTGTTCTTCCTAACTCTAGCCAACCGGATGAGTTACACATCTTGCAGATGATCTTAAAGATATTATGTGAAGATTGGCATGTTCCTAGAAGAAGATTGAAGTCTCAGATCTGTGTGGCTGACAGTGTGTTGATCCGCGTCAAGCCTTTTGTAATTAGTCATGTTGTATTTATGTATTTGCTCTGTAATGTTTGCTGACTTAGATGATCATTCCTAAGTCGATGTCTTGTATAAATAAGGAATTGTAAACTCATTTCAATGTGTATCTTGCGTAGATGAGAGAGTAGTAGTGAGGAGGAGAGCGAAAGGTAGAGCAGAAGTATTGGGCTTAAATGGAACTGACTCAAGCATTGTGAAGATGTTATTCTCTAGTTCAAGTATGTGACACTTATTATTTTGTAGACGGTGTGTCTCTTGTAGGTAGTGGGCCTCTTGTGAGCAGTGTGCTCGGGCAGTGAGCCCTAATTGGCATATTCCATTTTGTTCTTCCTATTCTTCTAACAGAGAATACAATCTTGGGTTAATCACCCCATGGTTTTTCCCTTAACCGGGTTTTCCATATCAAAATCTTGGTGTCTTATGTGTTGATATGTTTCTGCTCTTGATTTAATGCATTATGCTTCCATGATTAATTTATTATTATGCTACTAAATCACAAAGTGGATTTAAGTGTTTAATTGAAAGAAAGTTTTGGACAACTGATTCACCCCCCCTCTCAGTTGTTTGTCCTGAATCTAACATTTGAGTCATGCACTTTCAGATGATCTTTAGAGGATTTTAGATGTCATGAGTATTCCACAGTGGGATAGTACTATGGTTGAGGAGTATTCTTCTTTGATGAAGATCACACATATGATTTTATACTTGTTCTCAAGGGAAGAAAGTTGATTATATGCAATTGGGTGTACAAAACCAAATATGCAACATATGGGTCCATTGATAAGTACAAGGTACGTCTTGTGGATAAGGGGTTTCCACAAGTTGAGGGCATTGATTATTCTAATACCTTTGCTCCTATTGCCAAGATGGATTATTCATCTTGTACTTTCTTTTGTTGCATCTAGGAATAGTCAATTTATCAAATGAATGTTAAGACTGCCTTCTTACATGATGATCTTCATGAGGAGATAAGGGTCCATTGATGAGTACAATGCACATCTTGTGGATAAGGGGTTCCACAAGTTGAGGGCATTGATTATTCTAATACCTTTGATCCTATTGCCAAGATGGACTATTCATCTTGTACTTTCTTTGTTGCATCACAGGAATAGTCAATTTATCAGATGGATGTTAAGAGTACCTTCTTACATGATGATCTTCATGAGGAGATATTTATGTAGAAACCTCAAGGTTATGTGTAGGGCTCCACTTGTCTACAAGCTTCATCATTCATTGTATGCTCTCAAACAATCCACCAAGGCTTGCTATGAGAAGATGGATAGCTTCTTGCTTGCTTTTGGTTTCTTCTGTTGCCATTCTGATTCAATAGTTTACACTCAAAGACATGGAGAGGATCTTTTGATACTTGTTTTGTATGTGGATGACTTGATTTTCATAGGTAGCTCCAGCTCCATGATTCAAGGTGTTTAAAGAGCATTGATAGAGTAATTTGATATGACCAATCTATGGCTTCTGCATTTCTTCCTTGGTCTTCACGTTCTTTAGTGTTTCAAGGAGAAAAGTATGCTCCTAGAATTTGCTTTATAGATTTGGCATGACTAATTGCAAGCTTGACTCCACTATCTACTAGTTGCACTACACCTAGAGTTAATGCTACATTATATTGGTAGTTGTTTGGTAGTCTTTTATACTTGACACATAGTCATCCTGATATTTTCTTTGTAGTTAGTCTTGTCTACTATTTCTCTCACGATCTTCATGGAGTCATTGGAAGGTAGCTACATGCATCTTGAGGTATATCTAGGGAACTTCACATTTTGGAATTCACTGCACATCAAGAGATTCTCATATTGTGGGCTTCACTAACTCAGATTGGTCTATTGATGTTAATGATTAAAAGTCTACTTCTAGCTTTGTCTATTGCCTTGGTTCTAGTAAAATTACATGGTCTTGCAAGAAGCAGGTAGCTATTGCATTATCATGTACAAAGGTTGAGTATTGAGGTATAATTCATTCTAGCCACGAGGTTCTTTGGCTTCACTAGTTGATGATGGAGTTGGGCTTTCCTCTTGATCACCCCACTACTCTTTAGTGTGATACTTAAAGTGCCATACACATTTCATGCAACCCAATGGAGCATCAGTGGACTAAGCATATTGATATCCACATGCACTTCATTCAACAACTCATCGAGGATGGTGTTCTTAGCTTGGAGTATTTGCCTACTGAGGAGCAGGTTACAAACGTCTTCACTAAACCTTTGGCATTGCCTCATTATCTTCACTTGCGATTGATACTTAGGGTGAAGGAAGTAGTCCTTGGGGGTCATCTTGAGTCTTCCTTCCTTATCTTATACATGCTTCTTTTCATGTTTTCTCTCTTTTGGGAAGGAGTTTTTTCCTACAAGTTTTTCTTCTTTTCTCCATTTGTGGAGATCTTTTGTTCATGGGTACTTGATCAAGCCTTGTTATTGAGCCAATATTTGAGTCTTTTTTCTCTTATATTTTTCCTACTTAAGTTGCACTTAAGGGGGGTGTTGATGTAAATGGTGTCATTCCCTAACTGATTTTCCTTTTAAGTCCTTTTCACACCTAGTTAATTGAGTTTACTTGGGGCATTTACTTTTTGTGGAAAGTGGTACAAAGGAGAATGTGATAATTGAAGATGCAAAATCAAAAAGAGAATGAAGTTGTAATACTCTTTATGGTTTGGGTGGTGTTGTTGGTAGAGGTGTGGCATCTTTTAGTAAAATAGTCTCCATAATCGATTGGGGTTCTTCTACCAAGAGAAAGACAAGGTATCCTTTTAGATCAAAGTCTTTACAAGTTTATCACAAAAAATAGTAGAGGGCTCTCAAAAACAATTACCATTAGACCTTTTCTCAAGTAGATCTATCATTCATAGTAGAGAACATGTACATTTAGAAACCTTAAAAAATGATCCTTTTTTCCTAGAATATAAGGGGTTTGGGTTTGGCCTTTGTCAAAAGTACCCTTTAAGGTAAGATTTGTGGCTTGTAGCTTGATATTATTTTTCTTCAAGAAACTAAGCTTTTAGAGAAAGAAATATTACAAGTCAAAGAGTCATGGAATAAAAACAAGCATGGGATTGAGTGTATTGGCTCTAGGGGTCAATATGGGGGAATAGATACAAGTTGGGACAATAGAAAATGAAAACTTATTGAGACAGTTAAGGAGATGTTGTGGATCAAAGCAACTATGGAATGTTAATTTTCCAAAAACTATATTTAACTTTGATAATGTTTATGGGCCTTATCTTCCCTCTATGGTAAAGAGTGTTGATAAAACATTGGCAGGATGGATCATCCAATGGGCTAGAAAATTGGGTGGTGGGTGGCAACTTTAACTTGATCTTGAAATCGAAGGAGACTAAAGGAGTTGCTTTTGTGGACCAAAATTCCCATTTTGTTTTGGATTTTATGGAAGAAATAAATCTTATTGATAATGTTCTCAAAGGTTGCATTTTTACCTAGTCTAATATAAGGAAAGGAAACTCCTTAATTATGGAAAGATTAGATAGATAATTTGTTAATGAATCTTTATTGGGTATCAACAGTGAGGTTGAGTCTTTATTTTGTACAATGTCAAATATGATCATGCTTCTATTCTGTTAAAACTTTTGGTTTTGAATTGCCTAGAAATACTCCATTAAAATTTAATCCCCACTTGCTGGAGCATAAGGATTTTTCTAAAAAAATTAAAATGTGGTGGAAAGAGGTTAATGTTGAAGGTACTGAAATGTTTAGGTTCCATTGTAAACTTAAATATTTTAAGAATAAGATAAAGATCCAACAAAGAAGCATTATGAAAGCACATTGTGAGTTAAAACAAGAAATTTGTAAAAAATTGGAAATAATAAGCATCATGGTTCAAAATGGTTTAGACTCCGAAGCTAGTAGAGACGAGGAAAATGATATACTCTCTTAGTTGGAGAAGCTTTAGGATTTGGAGAATTCCTTATTGTGGCTCTGATCTATTGTTCTATGGGTGAAACATGGAGATACAAATTCTAAATTCTTTCATAAAGTTGTGATTTCTCATCATATGAACATAAATTCTATTATAAAAAGAGGTGAGGAAGTTCTTAATGAGGACAATTCTATAGGAAATGTTTTAAAGGATTATTTTCCATCTCTTCTTTCAAAGGAGGAGTGTGACAAGAGAGAGGCCTAGGAAGAGTTGATTGGGATCATCCTACCTCTTGTCTTTAATGAAATGAATGAGAAACTAGTAAAAACAATAACTATGGAAGCACTAAAAATGTCATCTTCTCCTTTCAGCTTAATAAGTCTCCGATTCCAAATATTTTTCAAGCTAATTTATTTAGGGTAGTTTGGGAACATATTTCTAAAGACCTGCTAGAACTTTTGGTAAGGTGTTGCTATCTCTCATCTCTACCTTCATTGCTTTAGTTCTGAAAGAAGGTGATAATTGTAGATCTGATAGAATTAGATGTATTTCTCTTTGCAAATTTTCTTATAAAATTATTTCTAAGATTATGGCAAAGAGGATGCAATCTTGGTTCCCTAGTATTATTTTGAAGGAACAAGGAGGGGCAATCAAAGGTAGACAAATCCTTTATGAAGTGATGATTGCTCAAGAAGCAATTCATTCAGTGATCAATGCCAAAAGGAGAATTATGATGGTTAAAATTGATTTTGCCTCTACCTATGATTGTCTTAACCAAAAATTCCTTCTTTTGGTGCTCCACAGGATGGGATTTTGTGATTAGTGGGTTAGATGGGTGGAAGGGTGCATTTTCTCTAGTTCATTATTTGTTTTGGTTAATGGTGGTTCAACCAATCTTCAGGGCTTCCAAGGGAATTAGGCAAGGTTGCCTTCTCTCTCTAGCCTTATATATCATCATGATGGAAGTTTTAGCCTATATGCTTAAGCATGCTAAAGAGTAGGGTCAAATTAAAGGTGTCCCAGTTACTTCAAATTTGGTAAACTCTATTCACTCAGTTTATTTATGATTCATTGTTGATGGATTATGCCTTAATAGAAGACAATTGAAAAACATTCTTGATAGATTTTTCTTAGCCACACGGGCAAAAATCAATGCAAGGAAGTTCATTTTGCTTACAATTGCTACACTACATATTAAGAAGTTGGCTCAGACTTGGTTTTAAATCCAAGAATCCTAAGTAGTTCTTTACTTGGTGTTCCAATTGGTCCTTGCAAATGTGGAAAAAAACAATGAGAAGGAATTTTAAGCAAAATCCTAGAAACTCAATTTGTGGACTCGTTGCTAGCTATCTCTTGTTGGATGAGTTATCTTGATTAAATATGTTCTTTCTTCAATCCCTCTTTATCTTATTTATTTATTCTATTAATGCTCCTAGAATTATCTGACTTCTTTGATAAAATTGTTCAATCCTTCTTATGGAATGGGCCTAAAGCTTCAAGTTTGACCTAGAATTATCGGACTTCTTGATAAAATTGATATCTTCATGTGGACTTTGCTCCATAAAGCCATCTTGACTATTGAAATTTTAACCAAGTGAGTTATTTGTGGAAATTCATGTTGTATTCTCTATAAGAGGAATAAAGTCAGATAATTTGTGACGGAATGGTCAGATAATTATCCTTTCAGACTTTGCGGAATGGAAAATTTTGCCAAGGGCAATCTGCTGGTTTATATGGACTAACAGAAATCATGCTATTTTTTATAATGCTAATGCTAACCATTTCAGCTGCTTTGCTCATGCCTTTACACTCATAAATTTTTTTAGTGCATATCAACAAAACTTTTATTCTATTTTGTTGTCACCTAAGGAAGAAGAAAGATTAATTCATATTGTGGAACTGAAGGTGTCTGAGCCCATCATAAATTAAAAGGAAAATCCCCCAAAATTCTTCAAGAATTTGTATCCTTTATTTTTTATGATGCTTTCAAATGTAAACCAAGTATTTTTTCAATCTCCATATGAAATTAAACATAATTAAACATAAATCAATACAAATGCTAGACAAAAGAAAATGGCCTCAACTTTTCAATCTCTCTGTAATAATTAAAATTTACAAACCAATGACTGAGAACAACCTCTACAACTTTTACAAATCCACAGCTGACCCACAAAAACATGCTCATCTTTGATTTTGATCCTTCACTACATTTACTAAAATCACCATAAGATATCAAATGACCGATATTAAAGAAATAATATTGTTGGATGGGAAATGATCATCTAATTGTGGATACTTTAGAACTAGCATATTTATATTTTTAAAAATATATCTTAAGTACGTCTATAGATATCAAATATAAAATTTTATCCACCACTTTTTACTTATCTTTTATAACAAAATATATTATTTTAAGTTTAAAATAGTATAATAGAAATAATGTAATAGAATTTAAAAAAAAAAAAATTTATAGAAAATAAAAAATAAAACAATTTATAGAAATAAAAAATAAAAACAATTTATAGAAATTTAATTTTTTGAAATTAATTTAAAGTTTATGGGCTTTCAACCCCTTCGTGTAGGAGGCCTCTGGGTGTAATTACTCATGACATTGATGTTAAAAATCTTTATACAGTTAACATCCAGAAGCACTTCTAAATACTATCATAGACTCTGGAAATATCTCTCTTAATGACATTGTCTTCTGATCAGCAATCTGGTGAGAACAATTCACAACTAAGTTTAGCCAGTAACCTGACATGCTTTTTAAAGAACAGAAGTATCTATGAAAACACGAGCAGAAACAATTAAACCTCATAATAATACTATATTATTGCAGTGATTATGTACATAAGTTAAACTAGTATGCCAAAGCACAATTTTACTCTTTTCATGGGAGTAGATACAAGCTGCAATTATAACTAGATATACACTAAATGTTCACATGATCAGATTCAAACCTCTCAGTTCTTTTAACAAATTCAATTACAAAAAACATTATCTTATAAGTTATGATCAAGTAGCAATAGTATAGGCACTAGATCCTATTCTGAACAAGCAAATGAAGTATTTTACGCTTGATAGTCTGTGACAAAATTGTTGTATTTAAATTATTTGGGGATTCTTCAACAAGCTGAAAGATGCAATCAAAATGGATCAGAAGAATGCAAGCTAAAAAGTTTCCGATTGCTCAGTTGCAAGTCAAAGCTCCTCCCTGCATTAAAAATAAATACATTGTCATATGAACCCCAACAGTGAATTTGGTTTGATAAGGAATAAATAACTCTTAGTAACTTTCCTCGTCCAAAATACAGAATTGTATTCAACAAGAATACAGTAGTGTGAAAACACTATACCTGTTACTTCTACATGCTCGGGTAACACTCTAAAACAAAAGCATATCTATCATGTTTAAAAAATTGGGTTGGGGTTGTTAGGAATTATTAAGATTGTCTAGAATGTTTCTAGAAGTCTTCCAAAGAACATTCTAGGAAGAAGCTTCCAGTTGTTCTAGAAAAGAACTTTCTAAGAGAAACTTCCAACTGTTCTAGAAAAGAACATTCTAGGAATTTAGAATCATCTAGAATGCCAGAAGCTTCCAGGCCTCAAAGCTTCTGTAGCTATATATATGTGTTTAGAGAGAGCTGCCGGATAAGCATTTTGGATGTAATGCAAGTTAGATGAATAAATATTTCTGAGTTTATTCAACTCTGTTTGCCCTGTTTTCTCTCTGTTTTGCTGTTGCTGTTTTGTTTTGTTTTCATTATCTTGGGACTGTTTTTACAGGGGTAAGGATCACTTGCCTTCAGTTATGGTGGTTTCACACACCCAAGATTGGTATCATAATGGGTATATAAACCACCTATATGTCTCAAATCATGCTCCCAGCTAAAAGGTACAAACAGCTTCAGCATAATTGGCTCAATTAGCAACATTCATGTCCTAAGTTAAAACTCTTGATTCCATGAACAACGTCAAGCAGGCTCGGTGGGATCACCAATTCCAAGTTTACCTATAAATGATTGCATATACTCTTTCAGTGGATTCTTCAAAGCTTGCATTGATGGTTAATATATGTTGGCATAATAGGTATCATAACAATGGTATTACATTGTTAACATTGTGCGTAACTACTGATGATTATGTTAGTTGGGCTATAACTGTTATTTCTGTTATATCAACCAAATATAACATAGTATATATCTGTGTTTGTATGAGCATTTATCATTGAATCAATAAATAAAATTATTACTGCCCCTTCATATGGTATCAGAGCTCTGGCGGCGTTGATCTGGCCTGCATGAGGATCTTGTGTATGGCACTGAAGTCTGCAATGTGAAGGAGCATGGATCTCCCATAAACATTTTTGTGCTAGTGCATCGAAGTTTGAAGGAAGCGGTTACCATCATGGAAGGAGAGTAATTTTGCAATGTTTAAAGGTTATTAAAAATGAGGCTGCATTGAATAGAAAGTCGGGGACTGTGTGGAAGGATGCGTAGAAGTATATAATCATGGACGGTATACTCATTAACAGAAAAGTAGATCTGAATGCATTGTCAATGGTGTGTGGTAAACAACAGCAACAAAAGATAGAAATTTACTTGCCCATCGATGTTTCATTTGACGGGGCCATCTTTTCTATTCCTGATGAGGCCTCCAAAGACTCATCCAAGACATCAGTTGGTTAAAGTGTAACAGGGTGGCATCTGAGGATGGAAGATTTTCCATCATCTCAAGTTAGCTTCTCGCTTTGAGATGATGCTTTGCATGAGAAACATTTTTGGTTTTGGTTGTTTTGCTTTTCTTTGTTGATGCCGACGGATTTGAAAAATGTATGTTTTGTGAAGATTTTGTTTTGGAGACAGGTTTGGGATTTGGTGTTGAGCTCAATATGGATTGTTGTCCAGTGAGCTTCAAGAGTATATGATCGAGAATTATACCCTTTTGTCTGTCGTATCTTTTAGGGATTGTTGTCGAATAATTCAAGACTCTGTGATTTGAGAGTTCGGGACTAAAGAGCTCAAGAACACAGCTCAAAGCTACGCCTTTCCGAGGGTAGACGAGACAACATGATGGAGCCCCACTTGATTCAGGATTTATTCTTGGGGAGAAGATCTTCTATAAAATATGTATTCATATTATGTAATCAGCTTTGTTGAGTATATTAGCATTTAGGGAGTTCCTTGATACTATTACAGAAACAATGTAATAAGGGGGGGAATGTTGGCATAATAAATATCATAACAATGGTATTACATTGTTAACATTGTACATAACTACTGGTGGTTACGTTAGTTGGGCTATAACTGTTATTTCTGTTATATCAACCAAGTATAACACAGTATATATCTGTGTTTGTATGAGCATTTATCATTGAATCAATAAACCTCTTCAATATATTGGTTCAAGTCCTTGCATACTCAGAAAAATTGCTACCAAATATGATTGGAACATCTGAAAGGTCAATATGCTGAGTGTAGTGACAAAAACCTGCCTGCTGATAACAGTGCATTTAGTATTATTAAAAAATACAACAGCAAAAACACATAATACGATGGCTTTATTTAACACATTGTGACATACAAAAACATAATCTTGAGAAGATGCAGCAGGGGTTTTACCTATCATTGTTAAGATCTAGAAACCGGATTGGCAGTCCCAGATTATACCTTCTATGTTGAAGGCGTGCATGATCAACTAGTTTTTTCCTGTAGTTTTTCTTTTCCATGCAACTAGATTGCATTAAAGCAGTGCTTTTTCGCTTTTGACTGCTGTAGAAAACTCTCTTATATATTCTGTATTGAGTTCGCTGTTTTCAAGGTAATGAACAGCAGATTGAAGAATTTTCTGAGTGAATAAAACAAGTGCTATTTTTCTTTTATCTTCTGCTATGCTGATCTCTCATTTCTTGAACAGTATACGAATAAGATTTTAATGTTTAAGCTCAGTATGGTATAAGTGCTGTTTTTATTAGGAAAGACTTCTTGCCATTAGATATGTGTTTGTGATATAATGATGCATCCTTCTTGTTAGGAAAAATAAACAGTGTCGAATTGAAATAACAGTGAATTAGCAATAAAAGCACTAAATAGACAATACAGATTTACGTGGTTTACAGGCAAAGATCACTCAGTTTTATTCTCAGAAGAAAATTCACAGTTCCAAAAACTTTTTCTCATGCATTGAGATTCAAGCTGAACATGCAAAAAAACCGATCAAACTGACTTCACATTTCAACACTTCTCTTATGATGCAAATGGACCGCCCATGTGATATTGTCTGTACCATTCTTGCTGCTTTTGTTGTAGAAGAAGTAACTGTTTTTGGGACTCAGATTGCTGCTGGGCCTCATAGAGTGATTGTAGGGTTCCAAATTGCAAGGGCTTTGACTCCATGCCATAATCAAACCACTTATTCTGCTGGTCCTGCAACAACTGTTCAATAGAACCCAAATCTAGTGTCTGCTTTTGTTGCTGATCATCAGCATGGCAAAATCCAGACAAGCCCATTCCTGGAAACGGAAAGCCTGTGCTATTTGGCGAGAAGGGTAATTTATCGCTCAATGTCCATACACCATTGTCTGATGAATGCATTGGAAGGCCCCAGCTTTCACTGTCCATACCAGGAATTCCAGAGAGGAGACCATCAAGCCATGCATCTTCATCACTCTGCTCGGACATGAATTGAGTAGAACCAAAACCAGGGGGTGAACCAATAGCAGAAGGTCCCATCCAACTTCTGCCAGGGTCCTCTTTGGCTACAGGCTGACTGATAGGAACAAATGTTTTCAAAGAAGATTTTCCCACATCCGAGCATTCCAATTGCATTGTAAATGCAGAATTTATACCTTTGGCCTCTGTACTGACATTTCCTGCTAGATTTCCATATTGCATACTACTGGAAATATTCCGAGAACTAATTATATTATTTTCCTCTGGAAGCAAAGGTGCTGATGGATGTGGCCTGGCAACTGAGAAAGGAGAATCTGTACAAAAACTAGAAGGGATACCACTATGTTGATTTATGTTACTCTGAAAAGTAGGTCCCGTGAAATTTGATGCCATGCCATATTTCTCACAAGCAGCCTGAGATGATACTGAGTCATTAATAGAGAGACCTGACAGTCCAGCAAGAGACGGCACGTCTGTCTGTGTATTCCAATATGACAAACTCTTATCAGTATGCTTCTGTTGTCCAATAATACCTGGAGAATTGATTTTTGAATTTCCCATTCCACCCTTGAGCATCATATCATGATTCTGGATGTCCCAGCTGCTTAGTGTGAGGCTAGGGAGGGCAGGTAATGGCCCTCCAATGCTATTTTGCCTGTTCAGCTGTAGTTCTCCTTGGCAAGCTGGACTAACATCTCCAGGACTGGGAATAACTGAAGAAACAGTTGTACCAACCAATGAATGCATACTGTTGGAAGCTGCAGAATGAATCCCAGTGACTGCTTGACCCAGAGTTACAGCATGGTCTAAAGCCACGCCATCACCTTGAAGCAATGTGTCAGGATGAAAATCAGAAAAGGAACACGTAGGAAATTGAATTAACCCATGTGATACAGAACCTAGTGGGTACTCCTTGCTGATGCTAGACATTTCTAACTTGTCAAGTGCAATTTTACCTTGGAAAGCAGTTGATGTGTAGGAAACAGAAACATTTGGGGCATTGAAAGATACTTCACCAGATTCTTTACCAGAGGAGATACACATTGTGTTCATAGCAGAGACATCCTTTGGCACAGGTTTGAAAACAATGTACTCTTCATCATCTTCATCCCCATTTACTGATTTTGAACATGCGTCTGTCATTGCTACTTTGTATTCTTTAAATTCACCTACATACCGAATATTAGGTATGAGTGAAACATCTTGGTTAGATTCAGCCACCTCTTTAGCTTTAATTTCACATACATACCGAATATTAGGAATGAGTGAAATATCTTGGTTAGATTCAGCTACCTCTTTGGCTATAATCTGTCCATTTACAGACGTCTTGTTATCATTCATATTCCTTCCTTTTAGCTCTCCAGCCAAGTAAAATTTTCCAGTCTCTTCATCATAGGCAATTCCTCTTCCAGTGCCAACAAATGCAATTCCAATGGCCTTTCCTGCAGCCAAGAGTTGCTCAACACAGACCTGTTGTTCTTTTTTATCTCTCAACCCTACTCTTGTAGGGGTTATTGAATAGTCTAATCCCCCCTGAGCAGGAACAAGAGGAACCAACCCTTGCAGCTCAAGATCTTCCCAGAATGTAATGTCATCCTCAGTTGTCATTTCAGGGTTATCCACACTACTAAATGCAGCACTGGCATTCAGATCCTTGCTTCCAAATAATTTGTTCAAAAGTTCAACGCACTGTTTCCAAAAGAAGTGCCTTGCATTTGCTTGCTTTTCATCCACTTCACTTGAAATTGTAATTTCTTTCCTGCAAGCCAACCACTCCATAAAAATTAGCATTGCAGGCAAAAAGGGGCTAGAGACATCATTTGCGTCTGTACATCTGCGCATAAGGCGGCCTGCACACTCAAATGCTGTGGTCAGTGCATTCTGTAATAATTCTGAGCGCTGCAAAATTTCAGCATAGGTCAGTTGCTGCACAGTATTGGAGCCATTTGAATTGTGCACAGTGGAAATAAGGTTGCATACAAGCTGCATTACCCCAGCAGCCCCACTGCTTCCAGTGCCTATCCCACTTCGAAGCTCTGAGTCTAAGCCTACTTCAAGGCATATATCATCTAAAGCAACCAATTGCTCCAAGTCACGTATGGTAGCAGCATAAACCTCTGGAAATGTCTCCAGGCTAAAAGGAATACACCATGAGCACCAGATGGAGAGCACAGAAAAGTAAAAGAATTAGTGCACAAACTTGATAGATACTGCGAATAATTAGTAAGATAGAAAATGCTAAAGAAATTTCAGCATGGGACAGAAGTAATAAAAGAACAAAATGAAAGAGAACTAATTGCAAAAATATAGAAATGAATGACATCACGGATGATTTTGCAAAATAATATTGATCTCAAAGAAAAAGGTTATGTTGCATTCCTTTTACCATGTATCAAATAGCGGTTATAAAGTTTATTTCCATAAAACACACTAATACATGTATACATGCAAGCGCACACAACTGTGTAGTCATATACAAAATATATTCATGTCTATTTAACACCACATGCAGTTCCTTCACAAGTGCATGCATAATGCAGTAAGACAACCAACATGCATTAATACATACATATAACATTTTGATTTAACCGCTAAAGTATGAATAAATTCTTCACCAAACTTTGGTTGCCAGGAAATATAGAGCATAATCATCTCAATTTCACGAGTTTAAGGCAAACGACACAGATTTTCTTCACAAATCTCAAGACACAACTTTTACATTGTGAGGAGATAACATATGCAACAAACATAACATATTAAAGAATTTCAAACTTATAAATGACAAGTGAATGAAAAGTGTGGAATAATAAGGATTCACATTTGGTGCTCCTTGAATCATTGCATCAACATTCTTTATATTCAACATTCGCAGTTCATCTATGAAACTCATTGTTGGGAGGGAAAAAAAAGTGAGTTGACAGCCAGCAGTGTCCACAGATGGCATTAGATGTAATAAGGACACCCCAGTTAAATCCAGAAACACTTACAAAAATTCTTACACAGTTAAATCCAGAAACACTTATTTACAATACCATACCATAATACCATAAACTGTGGAAATTTTATGTCTTTAATCGATACCTCCAGTGGAAGAAATTTGGGCTTCCCTACATTAATCAGTTAAAATATAGAAAGAAGACAAGTGTAATGCTAGATGATAACTTTCCATGCTAGATGAAAATTATTTGGTATTTATACAGTGATTTATTTGAATGGATCCAATTCCAAATGATGAAGCTATCAGACAATGATATAACCTTGACTGGTAAAGGGTGGATGTCTTGTTGAGATACTGCAAAGTTGCAGAAAGTGAGGAAAGTGGAAAACAATTGCAGGTCTTCAAGGTAAGATGTCGGCAACGAAAATTTCCCAAATGAGAAAGCCTAGAATGTGTGATACGCCATTTTAACATGCAGCACTGAATTTGATGTGAGTCTCTCCAACAAGTTCTCCAGGCCATTGATGAAAAACAAGACATTGGACTAGTCCAATAAATCCCTAGCCCCTCCCAGATATCACTTGTCAAAGCTTTATGAGATAATGAGATTTACTTGAACCACATTATGTTGTGTTTCCCCAATCCAATACATGTCAAGGAAACCAAATGCTAAACATCCATGCCTATATATTGGTCAGCATTTAGAACTTTAAAATCAATAACAAGCATGAAAGCAAAATACAGGCATTTCAAGGTACAATAATGGGGAATTGATGTAAGAAAAACCATGAATAGTATACACCAAGAGTATTGAGAAGAGAAAACACACATTGTGTATATGCACCTCCAAAGAAATGAACAAAGGGGAGAACCATCCATGATTATCATTACCACCATCAGTATAAATAACCCTCTTATCTATTTGCAAGGGAAGCTAGAAAATCAAGAGAACCAGGTCAAACCCTACCAAGTTCTTAAAAGCTTCTCAATAGGTAGTCTGAATTATAGGTGGGCAGTATCCATGCTAGCCTTGTAAACTCCCCAGGGGACATACAGTTTTAGCAATACATATTCCTCATGAATATGCCTAAAGGTTTTAGTTATTCCCTGAATGTCATATTCTAGTAGCAAAGCTGACTAGGAGATCACAATCATACAAAAGAAGTTGCTAATTTGTATAGAATGAAGTGTAGACTTGCAACGAGAAAAATTACTTTCTATTACAATTATAACACAGAAAAGGCTGAAATATTATTGAAATAACAAGACTGATCAGCCTGAAAGACTATTGAAATGACAAGCTGCCCAACCACTATCCTATGCTACTCCCACCTATAAAGAAGAAAAAAAGTTACAAAGTAGGTACAATACAAGTCAACATAACTCCCTTGACTTAATCCACTACACATCTTTGAAACTCATCAATAAATTCACCATCAACCAGTTAGTGGGTGACTCTCTAAGAAATGAGATGTTCCCAACCTTGAGGCATTACCTGGGACTAGTTATTATTGAAATAATCATACCTCTCAGTTGGTTGATGAGTACTTTGTTGACTTTTTTCTCTCTGAGAGTTACTGGGTTGTTCTCTTTGAGAGTCACTGGGTTGTTCTTCTCTTTGAGAGTCGCTCAGTTGTTGAGATGATCGTGCACGACATCTTCTCATCTTATTTGCATGTTCACATTTTTGTTTTTCTAATTCCTCAACTGTTAATTTAGCTCTACGCTTGGCAACTCTTTCTCTGTCATTTTTATTTCGTCTTTTTCTCTGTTCTTGTCTTTTAGCATCTGTCATTTGCTGTCGTTGTCTTCTTCTATATTCTCTTTGGTATTCTCTTTGATGTTGTATGTGTTGTTCTTTATTTTTGAACAACCTTCGGCGTCCCATATCTACAAAACAAACATCAATATATTAATAATTAAACATGATGATGCTCTCTCAGATGGATTTCAACATTGGAAATGTGTAGTGTCTTCTTAGAATAATGTGATTTTATTTTGCAAGTGTGTAGTGAAGACATAAAAGAATTCATGCATAAATGAAACAACATATTACTTTGGTTTAATATGTTTTTATGATTTTATTTCATATTGAAAGCTAGGTTTTCATTTTTTTATTTCATATTTGCGTTTGGTTTTAATTTAGTAATGTTTTGTTAAATAAATAATATATCTGAACAATTAAGACAAACTATTTTAATTAAAACAACTCTAGAAGAGATAAAAACAACATATTAATTTCTTTTTTTTTAAATATATCTAAACAACTTGGGAAGGGGGCCTAGCTCTATTGGCAAGAGCTTCCCGTGGTAGGCACGAGGTCCAGTCTCCCCCTTGCCCACCTGATATTGTACCTAGTTCATAGTTAAATCTGATTGTGTAGAAAACTATACGAAACCCTAATAAAATACAGTTATAAAACAAATTATTCTACTATAAGTAAAATAACATATTAAATGATTGGAGGAAAAAACCCTTTATTTCATATTGACTCCAAGGGTTTGAATTTTTTTTTCATATTTAGGTAGGGTTTTATTGACTAAACATTTCATTCTTAATATAGATTAGACTTTATTGTTTTAAACATATATGTAAACAACTAACACAAAGTATTTTCATTAAAATAACTATACAGTAAATAAAACAACATATTATAAGTTAGTATATCTAATTGTGTAGAAAACTATACGAAACCCTAATAAAATATAGATATAAAACAAATTATTCTATTGTAAATAAAATAACATATTGGAGGAAATAAAATGAAACCCTAATAATAAAAGAACATATTGATTATGGAGAAAACAAAACAAAACCCTAATAAAATATAGTGTTTATGACAGTTTATTGGGTTAATTGATTATGCAGAAAACCAAACGAAACCTAAAAAAAAAGTTTCATAAAATATTAGTTTAGGACACTTTATTTTTATAAAAGAGCCAGTGAAAAAAAAAATAAAAATTGATAACTCTATAGTGAAATCTATAAAATATAATGCACTTACGGTTGGAATAACTTCTGCTATTGTTGAATATACTTTGCTGAAGTTTTATTTCATATGATAAAACCCTATATTAGTTTACAACATTTTATTTTTTATAAAACATCATTGAGTGAAAAAAATTAATTAAATTTCATTATGCAGAAAAAAGAAAAAGAAAATTAATGACTGTATAGTAAAATCTATAAACTATAATGCACTTACGGTTCGAATAACTTTTCTGCTTGTCGAATGTACTTGCTCCTCCGTTTTCCCTAATAAAATATCATTATGAAACTCCTCTATGTGATCTAGAATAATTTGAATAGCATGATGTTACTTTGATAATGATGAATGATAATGGCTAGAGGGAGGGTCAATTTATAGATTGTTGAATGATGAAATGGATGGATAGGATTAGATATTAAGATCAATGGTTAGAATTGGTTGAGACAAGATTAGAGCAAGGATAAGGATTTCAAAGGAAGCTTCTAGAGTTTATCCTTATGTGAATGGCTAGGATTAAAAGATGTAGTGTGATAATGGAGGGTTGAGATAAAAAGATAGATTTAATTTGGGAGGCACTCATTTAATGAAAGTGGCAAGTGGTTGAGGATGAAGATAAATGGGATAGATAATTTAAATAATAAAATTATTTAAATTATGAGAGACATGTGTGAGGATAAGACCAAGGGTGAAATAATTTAAATAATAAAATTATTCAAATTATGTGGTATGTGAGGGTTAATTTAAATAAATATTTAATTTATTTAAATTGAATGATGGAGGAAAGTGTGAATTAATTAATTAAATACAATTTATTTAATTAATTGGCTAGAGAAGATAAATGGATAAAAGGGGATTAATTAAATAAATATAATTTATTTAACTAAGGGAATGATGGAAGGGGTCATGAAAGGGTTCTAGGACAAAAGGTGTCACAAGGTGTCGCAAGAGGTGTCGAAAGTGATGTCACAAGACATGGTCAATTTGAGGTGTCTAAATTTTGCCCCTATTGAGATGATGTTGTGACGAAGTGAAGTAACATCCTTTCAAAAAAGATAAGGTATGGATGATGGAAAAGGATGCCCTAGCCACTTGAAGAAGTGACAAGGAGGAACGATGTAAGGATGGGATGCCCCCTCGAGAGGATAGGTGGGTTGGAAGAACACAGATATGCTCTCGAAATAGATGAAACAGATTGGTTAAGGAAAGTGGATGCAAGAGAAAGGATGGAGAAAAAATGGAGGAATGATACGTTATGTTGCACTAAGTGAACAACCATATAGTTTGATATAGCACTAGACATTATGCACCAAGGTAGAAAAACTAGGGTGATGATGTATCGTGTGCATGAAAAGACTGACTCAAAAGACAAAGGTCACAAGAAAACATACGCCATTGGGCACCATGATATGGAAGACCATGATGTCATCGTAGCAATATGTTGCAAGGACTTGATACAAATGCAAGATCAAAATGATAACAAACACAAGCAAGAAAGCAAGCATGCACAAATGATTAAAAAACAAACAAGGTATTGCCCTTGCAAGTTGCAAATCGATGATTGATTGATTAATGATGAAGAAAGTGTTGTCATTGCGAGGAATGATATATCCCTAGATCAACACAAGGATGTGGGAACAATATATTTCATTGATGATTGATTGATTGATTGTGTTGACAACAAGATTGAAACAAAACCAAGGATGCTTTTAGATAATTTGACTAGATTGGTATGGATTAAGGATTGGTTTGCATTTGGATTTATTGCTTGGATTTTTTTTTTATTTTTTTTGTGTTTTGTGGAATTTTTTGATTTTTTGTATTTTTGTATTTTCGAATGTTTTGATTTTTTTGTATTTTTAAAATATTTTTGGTATGGCATTGATTACAATTTGGATAGCCTAGATACTAGATACCAATAACAAAGGAAAACCAAGTCTAGATGCAAGGATGGAGGTGGGATAAATGGTCAAAAGGATGGGCAATAGTAAATGGGATGAAAGACTCGTGATAGATCGATGGATAAAAGGATTGGCGATAGTGAAGGGAATGGATGAGAGGTTTAGGATGTGATCTCCAAAGACTATGTCTCATAGGAATAACATGCCCCATTCTAGGTGTAGACTTAGGATTTTACATGACAAAACTTCTGATGAGAGGGTGATAGGATTGATTGGGAAAAGATTGGGTATATCAAGAGATGTCCAAAGCATTTTTGAAACATTTTGCCCCTATTTCTTTATCAAGATCAAACATACGAAGGGAAGATGGTTGGTGTAATATGATAGGTATGTGGAGATAATGGATAAGGATGGTAGGATATGATGGAAATGATAGGATGAAATGGATGAGACAAAATGCCCCCAAGTGTAAGTCACATAGATAATCAACCTACACATGATGCCTATTTGCCAAGTTTTCATCATGGTACTTATCCAAGGCACCATCGAGATGGTTTTCACCATTGGAGGAAGGAATTTCTCTTACTATTTTAATTTTTTTTGGGAATATTTGGATAGGATGGGTGGATATGGAGAAAAAAGGAGGGACTCAAGCATTTGTGTCCATAGCAAGGTAATAGTGACTCATAATGGATGGAAGTAACACATGGACCATGTCAAGTGTCATTATGCTATTGTTGAATATACTTTGCTCCAGTTTTATTTCATATGATAAAACCCTATATTAGTTTAGGATATTTTATTTTTTATAAAACATCACTGAGTGAAAAAAAATCAACTAGATTTCATTTTGCATAAAAAAAAGAAAAAGAAAATTAATGAGTCCTGTATAGTAAAATCTATAAACTATAATGCACTTACAGTTTGAATAACTTCTCTGCTTGTCTAATGTACTTGCTCCTCCATTTTTATTTCATATGATGTCGAATGTACTTTCTCTTCTATTTTTATTTCATATGATAAAACCCTAATAAAATATCGTTATTGAAGACTTCAAAATAATACAAGGCAATGATATAAAATATGAAACTCGTCTATGTGATCTAGAATAATTTGAACAGCATGATGTTACTTTGATAATGTTGAATGATAATGGCTAGAGGGAGGCTCAATTTATAGATTGTTGAATGATGAAATGGATGGCTAGGATTAGAGATTATGATCAACGGTTAGAATTGGTCGAGACAAGATTAAAGCAAGGATAAGGATTTCAAAGGAAGTTTCTAGAGTTTATCCTTATGTGAATGGCTAGGATTAAAAGATGTAGTGTGATAATGGGGGATTGAAATGAAAAGATAGATTTAATTTGGGAGGCAATCATTTCATGAAAGTGGCAAGTGGTTGAGGATGAAGATAAGTGGGACATATAATTTAAATAATAAAATTATTTAAATTATGAGATACATGTGTGAGGATAAGACAACTTGGGTGAAATAATTTAAATAATAAAATTATTTAAATTATATCCTTATGTGAATGGCTAGGATTAAAAGATGTAGTGTGATAATGGGGGGTTGAGATGAAAAGATAGATTTAATTTGGGAGGCACTCATTTAATGAAAGTGGCAAGTGGTTGAGGATGAAGATAAGTGGGACATATAATTTAAATAATAAAATTATTTAAATTATGAGAGATATGTGTGAGGATAAGACCAAGGGTGAAATAATTTAAATAATAATTTTTTTAAAATTATGTGGTATGTGAGGGTTAATTTAAATAAATATTTAATTTATTTAAATTGAATGATGGAGGAAAGTGTGAATTAATTAAATAAATACAATTTATTTAACTAATTAGCTAGAGAGGATAAATGGATAAAAGGGGATTAATTAAATAAATATCATTTATTTAACTAAGGGAATGATGGAAGGGGTCATGAAAGGGTTCTAGGACAAAAGGTGTCACAAGGTGTCGCAAGAGGTGTTGAAAGTGATGTCACAAGACACAATCAATTTTAGGTGTCTAAATTTTGCCCCTCTTGAGATGATGTTGTGACGAAGTGAAGTAACATCATTTCAAAAAAGATAAGGTATGGATGATGGAAAAGGATGCCCCAACCACTTGAAGAAGGGACAAGGAGGAATGATGTAAGGATGGGATGCCCCCTCGAGATGATAGGTGGCTTGGAAGAACACGTATATGCTCTTGAAATAGATGAAACAGATTGGTTAAGGAAAGTGGATGCAAGAGAAAGGATGGAGAAAAAATGGAGGAATGATACGTTATGTTGCACTAAGTGAACAACCATATAGTTTAAGATAGCATTAGACATTATGCACCAAGGTATAAAAACCAGGGTGACGATGTATCATGTGCATGAAAAGACTGACTCAAAAGACAAAGGTCACAAGAAAACATACGTCGTTGGGGGTAAGTGCAAGAAGATGGGGGGCCAAAAAGGGGTCTTAAGTGGCCACTTTTTTTCTAAAATCAGGAAATGTTGGCCTTGGATGAGAGATTGAGCATAGTTACACTCAAAATTTGGAGATGCAACCAAAACAATGTTCGTAGTGCTCCGAGTCTACTTTCTAAACTACTACTTTTTAAAAAAAACAGTATAGATTAAGGGGTTCAAAAGAGGGAGCCACATAAATTGGTGTTGTTTCTATAAAAAAAACATAACATAGCATGTTTTGTGGCTCCCTCAAAAGGTTAACCTTTTTTTGGTATTTTTAAAATCACTTCAGTGAGAAATTAGCTAACAACATGTAGTTTATGCATGGTTTTTTGATAATTTTTTGATGAATATTTGATTTTTTAGTAATTTTCAAAGTGGACACATCCTAAAAAATAGAATTTTGGACTTGCTACCCCTATAAATTTTGAAAATTAATTGAAAATCATTTTTTTAATATGTGTAGAATGGAGTCTAGTTTCAAAATATGTATTTTTTTTAAAATTTCAATGAATGGTTAATTTACAATGAAAAAAAGACCAAACAGTGGTTTTTTTCCCAAAAATGGACACACAAACAAAAGAAATTAAAGATGAAAGGATTAACATTGTCAAAATGTGAAAAAAATTACATCGTTAAATAGATAGGGGAAAGCCTAACATTACCCAGTGTTTGATTTGTTCGACCTTGAAACACATGCAAATCTGAGGGTTAGCATGAACAAAATTATGTGAAATCTTGTAGAATTTGCAAAAACATGTCTGTGGATGTTGAAAATGCACTCCAAGCCTTTGGGTTGGAAATCCAAAGCAAATCCCAAGCCATAGGCTTTGGATTCCCAAAGCATAATATAACATGAGCGCGTTATAATGTGCTCGCGTTATATTGTGTTTTTTTCCCTTTTTTGCATGTTTTCCGGTGTTTTCTTAGTTCGACATAACGCGAGCGCATTATAACGCATTGCGTTATGTTTTCCTTTGAATGATTTATGTTTAAGTTTCATAAGTATGTTTCATGGATGTATATATGTATGCTTGTAGGTATGTATGCATGTACATGTATGCATGCTTGTATGTATGTACATGTATGCATGCTTGTATGTATGTAAATGTATGCATGCTTGTATGTATGTATATATGTATGCATGTTTGTATGTCTTATGTCTGTATGTATGCATGTATGTATGTATGTATGTATGTATGTAAGTGTTTTGGGTTTAGGGTATATAAGGACCTGAGCCTATATAGTTTTTAGGGTTGAGGGTTGAGGGTTAAGGGATTAGGGCTTAAGTAATAGGTAGAAGGTAGAGGGTAGAGATTAGAGGGTTGAGGGTTACAGTTGAGGGTTAATATTCATGTTGTTGAGTGTATAAGATTAAGTGTGTAAGGCATGGGGATTAGGGTTTAGGATAATGGGTTTAGGGTTTACAATATGGATTGAGGGTATACAAGGCATAGGGTGACTTGGGTTGAGAGTATGTATGGTTTAGCTTTAATTTAAGTATAGGGTTGAGGTACAATATTGAGGGTTTAGGATATAAGGGTAAGGTTATATGGTATAGGGATGAGGGTTTGTGGGTGTAGGCTTCAAGGTTTAAGGTATAGGGTTAAGGATTGAGGGATTATGGCTTAAGTATATGGTTGAGGGTATAGGGTTGAGGGCTTAGGGATAGGTTTTATGGTTTAAGGTTTAAGGGTTAAGGGTTGAGGGATAGGGTTTAAGGTTTAGGGGTAAGGGATTAGGGTTTGAGGTATAGTGTCTTGGGTTGAGGGTTTAGGAATAGGGATAGCAGTAGGGTTTAGGGATGAGGGATTAGGGTTGAGGGTTGAGGGTTGAGGGTTGGGGATTAAGGTTTAAGGTATAGTGCTAAGGGTTGAGGGTTTAGGGTTTAGGGTTTAGGGATTAGGGTTTAAGGAATAGTGTTGAGGGTTAAGGGTTTAGGGATAGGGTTTAAGGTTGAGGGATTAGGGTTTAGGGTTGATGGATTAGGGTTTAAGGAATAATGTTGAGGGTTGAGGGATTAGGGTTTAGGGTTGACGGATTAGGGTTTAATATTGAGAGTTGAGGGTTTAGGGATAGGGTTGATGGTCAAGGGATTAGGGTTAAAGTAGAGTGTCAAGGGTAGAGGGATTAGGGATAGGATTTAGGGTTGAAGGTTTAAGGATAATTGAGGGTTGAGGCTTTACGGCTAAGGGTTGAGGGATTAGGGTTTAAGATATAGTGTTGAGTGTCGAGGGTTTAGGGATAGGTTTTAGGGTTTAAGTTTTAAAGGTTAAGGGTTGAGGAATAGAGTTTAGGGTTTAGGGATAAGGGATTAGGGTTTAAGGTATAGTGTCGAGGGTTGAGGGTTTAGGAATAGGGACATCATTTAGGGTTTAGGGATGAGGGATTAGGGTTGAGAGTTAAGTGATTAGGGTTGAGGGTTGAGCGATTAGGGTTTAAGGTATAGTGTCAAGGGTTGAGGGTTTAGTGATAGGGTTTAGGGTTGAGGGTTGAGGGATTAGGTTTTAGGGTTGAGGGATTAGGGTTTAAGGGATAGTCTTAAGGGATGAGGGTTTAGGGTTTAGGGTTGATAGATTAGGGTTTAATGTTGAGAGTTGAGGGTTGAGGGTCTAGGGATAGGGTTGATGGTCAAGGGATTAGGGATCTAGAGTATTGAGGGTAGAGGGATTAGGGATAGGGTTTAGGGTTGAAGGTTTAGGGATTGAGGGTTGAGTCTTTAGGGATGAGGGTTTAGGGTTTAAGACTTAAGATATAATGTCAAGTGTTGAGGGTGTAGGGATAGGTTTTAGGGTTGAGGGATAGGGATTAGGGTTTAAGGTATAGTGTTGAGGGTTGAGGGTTTAGGGTTGAGGGATTAGGGTTTAGGGTTGATAGATTAGGGATAGAGTTTAGGGTTGAAGGTTTCAGGATTAAGGGTTGAGGCTTTAGGGATGAGGGTTTAGGGTTTAAGGTTTAAGATATAGTGTCAAGTGTTGATAGTGTAGGGATAGGTTTTAGGGTTTAAGTTTTAAGGGTTAAGGGTTAAGGAATAGGGATTAGGGTTTAAGGTATAGTGTTGAGGTTTGAAGTTTTAGGGATAGGGTTTAGGGTTGATGGATTAAGGTTTAGGGTTTAATGTTGAGAGTTGAGGGTTGAGGGTTTAGGGATAGGGTTGATGGTCAAGGGATTAGGGTTCTAGAGTGTCAAGGGTAGAGGGATTAGGGATAGGGTTTAGGGTTGAAGGTTTAATGATTGAGGGTTGAGGCTTTATGGATGAGGGTTAAGGGATTAGGGTTTAAGATATACTGTCGAGTGTCGAGGGTGTAGGGATAGGTTTTAGGGTTTATGTTTTAAGGGTTAAGGGTTGAGGGATAGGGATTAGGGTTTAGGGATAAGGGATTAGGGTTTAAGGTACAGTGTCGAGGGTTGAGGGTTTAGGAATAGGGATAGCATTTAGAGTAGAGGCATTAGGGATAGGGTTTAGGGTTGAAGGTTTAAGGATTGAGGGTTGAGGCTTTAGAGCTGAGGGTTAAGGGATTATGGTTTAACATATAGTGTCAAGGGTAGAGGGGTCATGGATAGGGTTTAGGGTTTATGGATAGGTAGAGAGGTGAGGGGAAACAAAGGTGAGAGATAGAAAGGTGAGGGGAAAGATATAGTAAAATGAGAGAGTGAAGTTGACAACTTGAGGGAAACATGGGTAAGGAGTAGGGAGAGAGATGGAGAGGAAGGGAAATATGTAGAGAGCCGTGAGAGACATACAAGTGAGACCTATAACCTAGGGAGAGAGGGGTGAGAGAGATAGGGGAGAGATAGGGGTGATGCAGATAAGGGAGGAGAGGGGTGGATAAGGGTTGAGGGTTTAAGGCTTTAGGGTTTAAGGGTGAAGGGTTGAGGGTTTAAGGGTTGAGGTATTAAGGGTTAGGGTTGAGGGATTAGGGTTTAAGGTATAGTGTCGATGGTAGAAGGTTTAGAGATAGGGTTTAGGATTTAAGGTTTAAGGGTTGAGGGTTGAGATTTTAAGGATAGGGTTTGGGGTTTAGGGATAAGGGATTAGGGTTTAAGGTATAGTATCAAGCGTTGAGGGTTTAGGGATAAGGGATTAGGGTTTAAGGTATAGTATCAAGCCCATTGAGGGTTTAGGAATAGGGATAGCATTTAGGGTTTAGGGATAGGGTTTAGGGTTTAGGGTTGAGGGATTAGGGTTTAAGGTATAGTTTTGAGGGTTTAGGGATAGGGTTTAGGGTTGAGGGATTAGGGTTAAGGGTTGAGGGATTAGGGTTTGACGTTGAGGGTTGAGGGTTGAGGGATTAGAGTTAAAGTAGAGTGTTGAGGGTATAGGGATTAGGGATAGGGTTTAGGGTTAAAGGTTTAAGGATTGAGAGTTGAGGCTTTAGGGCTAAGGGTTAAGGGATTAAGGTTTTATTGATAGGGTGTAGGGTTTAGTGATAGGGTGTAGGATTTAGGGTTGAGGGATTAGGGTTTATGGTTGAAGGAATAGGGTTTAAGGTAAAGTGTTGAGGGTTTAGGGATAGAGTTTAGGATTTAAGGTTTAAGGGTTGAGGGTTGAGGCTTTAGGGTTTAGGGTTAAGTGAGACCTATATGGCTAAGGATGGATTGAGAGGTAGACAAGGAGTGATTGAGAGACATAGAGAGGGGAGAGGTAGAGCGGTGAGGGGGGGAGATAAATGAGATATAGAGAGGTGAGAGATAAACCACGAGCTAATGGAACTAGAGGTGAGATATTGCAAAGGTGCTATCAAAGGTGACATAGGCACAAATATTTATGGATCAATCTATAGCAGGACAAAACACGAGTGCGTTATAACGTGCTCACATTTTTTCCTTCTATAGAAAAGGTAAAAAGGCCTGGACCCCCGTGATCTAGGCCCACATGCTCTATTTTCATGCCGATTATGTGCGTGTTTCAACAAACAAAAGTGTTTTCATGCTGTTGGGAAGTTCACATGAACATTTTACACATTCTACCACCTTTGCATGATCTTTCCACCACCTTTTCTGCTTTGACAACTTGAGAAGGAGGAAATAACATAGTTTTCACATCAAATTTGATATATATCTATTCAAGTTTCAATTTTTGTAGTGTTGCAATGTTAATTGTGATTAAATTTTAGGAATTTAACATTATAGATTGGTTAATAGTATTGTTGTTACTAATTATATTTGAGTGTTATTCAATTTAACATTGAAAAAGAAGCAAGTGGTGAAAAACTCAAATTGTTCTCAAGGAGTTTGATGCAAGAAGAAAAAAACACTACATAATTGGGTACTCTCTCCATTCGAATCTTTGTTTTTTTAGGTATGTCAAGTCTTTACATGCATGTTCTTTACATTTTCCTTAATTTTATTTGAATTACTTTATCATGCTTTATCATACATGTTTATATCACTTGTATCCAGTATGCATAATAAAAGACTATGTATACATATCTTGTGTTTATATAATAGACTATGTTTTAAATTAGTTCATGGTATGCATAATAAAAGATATCTCAAAGGTCAACATTAATTAAAATAAACACATTCACAATCAAGAAAGCAACCTACAATCTCACATGATGCCATGTATATTTTCTACACTTGGTCTCTTTAATAATTATAATAAACAGACCTTAACATACCATGATGTCAAACTATACAAGAATAAATCCTTACAACATAATAAAAATACAATCCCACTATTATCTTGTCATTTAACAAGTTAAAATACAAATGAATAGGTGCCAAGATCATACAAGTATGCACATGACATGATGATTTGTATGCACATATCTTGGGCTAGGACATTCCTTATGCACCTATTCATGATGATTTGTATGCAAATGACACAACAATATTGCAAAATTTCCTAATTGTCCTTTGTTAGCACATGATGGTGGTTACCTTGATCGACTATATACCATTCAATACCCTAAATTATAGAGATTAGTCTAATGATTTTTATGATAGTCCTAGGTATGTGATGCAGAGGTAGGGTTCAACTCAATCCAAAGGAGGCATATTTCACAACAATGGGCTCATACCAACAGTTTCTTCAAATTTCATAAGCTTTCCTCTCAAGCAATATCCCTCTACAAAGGCACAAAGAGGCTCTTCAATACTTCAAAACCTAACAAGGTTACTAGAGGTCTTCTTACCCCTCAAGATCTCAGACACAACCATTCTAAACCCTTACTCAAGTCTGCACTTTTCAATTGTTGTCTATTCCTTCACAAGCCACTCGAATCCTAGTAGCCCTAGTACCAACAAAACACCTTCTCAATTCCAAATTTCAACTTCTTGATCTCAACCAAGTCTCAAATAGCCAGAATCAAAAACTTTTATCCTCTAGTTCACTTCCCTATTCACCAAATCATTAAACCCTCATTTAGGCCATTCTAGGCATGCTCAAGGTGAGTTTATTGGAACTCAATACCTTAGGCTCTGTTTCACCTTACCAATTCTTCCAACACATCATAATATGTCTGCCTATGCTTCCTAAACCATCATCCACACTTTAACAATGCTCTTTCATCAAAACCCTACTTGAAAGCATCACTTTTCACCAAAAGAAGACATGTGATTTAACAATTATAGATTGTAGTGTTGCAATGTTAATTGTGATTGAATTTTAAGAATTTAACATTTAACAATTCTGAGCATTATATTCATCATAAATAAGTCACCTTTAGTCAATAGAAGCTAAAATACATCAATTTGCAATCATGGATTAGTTAAGGACAGCAAGGTGGTAAATTTGTTGCCATTAGCAACTTCACAAATTTGGTGTCTTATCTTGTCCTCCTTGGTTTTCTCCATGGATCTCCATCATTGTCTTCATGAATCGTATAATTCATCATGTCATAGTGCCTTCATCATTCCATAATTATCTTCTATTTCCCTTGCAGGACAGCAAACAAGTTTTTTGTGGTATATCTTGCAGAAATCAACTCCAACCCACAATCCAAAATCTGTTTAGGATACCCTTTTGGGAGTTTTAAAACATATCCAAAATTTAAGGGTGGTTGTTTTGTAATACAAGACCTTAAAAGTGATTGTCCCACTTGACAAGAGGCCTAATTAGGCTTGTACAAATAGGTCACTACAGGTTTTTTGATCTCCAAGCTTCCAATCTTCAAACCAAGACACCAAACATGTCAAATTAGGTCTACCTCAACCTTTTCAAGTATTACAAACACTTTTCAAAGAGTTTCTCTACAAACCCTAACCCTTACACAACTTAATTGCCTAAAAACATGAGTTTTCAGCCTAGAATAATTTGCCTCTAAAATGCACATGATTATCTACATGAGTTTGGCAATGCCATATTAATGAGCCTTAACTTTAATAATTATCTCTTGATATCCCTTCTTCACCCTCTACACTAATCCAAACCATGCCCTAGTGTGATGTCTCCCACAATCTCAATCACATATCCTTTCATGACTAGATGGTTATCAACAAGTAGTCAACATGAAGTTCCATGTACTCTTCACTTGTAGCCTCAATAGGTGACTCTCTTAGGAACTAATATTGGTCTCTTTATCATGCTATAGACAAATTCTCCATCATGCCGAGGAAATGCTCAAGAATTAAACCAACACAGGAAGAGATAGAAACTAAGAATGCAAAGAAAGCAACGACTATGAGGGAGCTTCGTGAGAAGAGGGAATTGGACATGATAAATGAAGACATGCCAATTGAAGAGGAACCACAACCATCACAAAGAGATATGGTATTGGCAGCACAAAGAGAACGAATGCAAAAACTTCATGCTATGAGAGATTTGAATACCGTAGTTGGAGACACATCTTCTATTGCAAGTCAACATGTAGAGACACCATCTACAGCATCTCAAGTTGAAAGTACATCATCACTCACATGTGATGAAGGAGGTACGCCATTGTTCCCACCTCAACCTTAAGGTATGTCATCTATTCCATCTTCTATCGAAGGTATGCCATCTAGCCCATCTCATTTAAATATTGATTAAATTCCTAATGTTGAGATGAATTTACCTAACATAACACCATCTAGAATTTTGCATAGAAAGCCAAAGTATTTGATTGATATTGATGAGAATATTTTGTAGCCAATGGAAGGTAAGATTCTAAAACGCACTTGTAGAAAATATGCTCATAAGATTTAGAGATTGTTCTTTGAAAAGTTAAATGAGACTGCAAGATGTCAACTATTCATTGAAATGATGTAAAGTATAAAGTATAGGTTCATCATGAAGATTCTTGGGTTGAGAACATCAGACGCTTCAAGTGAAAAATCTATTGTCAAGAATCTAATGAGTGCGTATGAGAGTGTGGGTAACACCTCACGCACAAAAGATAGTAATGCAACATGGCGTGTGATTACATCAACTATAGTAAGTAGTCAAATGAGGAAAGATCGTCTCATTAGAAAGACGAGTCAAGCATTGAGAATTAATAAGAAAACTTTATCAAGAGCCGTTGGAAGATGCCAAAGAATTGAGGACACTAATGCCAATGAATTATGGGTGTTCTCGGGGAGACTACTACGAAAAGATAAACCAATTGTTGAAGCATTGAGATCACTAATTGAAGACTTTTAGAAGAATTACACAAGGGTATCTCTGAATCAAAGGGATGTGGTAAGAAGGACAATTGGTAGTCGGAACCATGAGCCACATCCAAAGCATTTTTTGGATATGAATCAAACACATTTTTTTGGTAAATTTCTAGAGAAGTTCCTCAAATTAAAATTTCTCAAATATATTTTGAAATGCTAAAACCTTTTTATGTCAAGATAAATCACACACGCACTACTTGTTGTTGTAGACTACATATTGAATTTTCTAACCATTTTGATGTTTATTGGTCTATATGTTTAGATTTGCATACTGACAATATTTTGCAGGGTTGTGGCATACATGCCCCACCAACATCTTCAAGAGATGTCATATCAAGAATTTTATGTGAAAGAGAGGAAGGTCAAATATGCTATAGGAAATTATGCTTGGATGGCACATGTTAGCATTGCGGTGGCTTGCAACGTATGCCAATATGTAAACATATGGAAAGAACACATGCGGTAGGAAATGAACTACTAGAGTTCGGCAAGTATAAAATAGTGGCATACAATACAAAAGATGGTAAAGAAGCAAAGAAGTGTGAATTGGTTATTGAAAAGATTCCAGTGTATCAGTTTATGCCTATATTTTGTGACAGCATAGTGTATGAGTATGCAAGACATGCCCATAGAGATCGATTGTTGGACTTACAATTCAAGTTATGCAATGACACATTTCTAGTTGGTAGCATTGTTTCAGTTGTCGACTTTGCAGAGAACTATAGTCTACAACCATAGCATGGGGTGCAATCACATTATTACAACTCCACACAAGTTTCTATATTTGTGCACATCGCATTCATTCAAGAGAATGATAGTACAAAGAATGACAGAAAGATCATAAGGGAGTATCATTTCTATATCAGTGATGATCGCACACATTCTATGGAGTTCGTGCAATGTTGCTTTCAGGTGTTCTATAATTGTAGACACCCAAATTTGTCCATGTCTAGCAACACCTTGTTAAATCATTAAGCCAATTAATTAAATAAATTTTATTTATTTAATTAAAATCCCATCCTCATCCCACTTAGCCAATTAATTAAATAAATTTTATTTATTTAATTAATTCCACATCATATCCCAATCATATCCTATCCTCATCCCAATTAATTAAATAAATTTTATTTATTTAATTAATTTCCACATCATATCTTATCCCATCCTATTTATTTATCCTATTAATTAAATAAATTTATTTTATTTAATTAATATCCAACTCATTTCCCAACTAATTCAAATATTTTATTTGAATTAAACACTCATCTTTTATCATATTCCAACACTTGTCCGGTCAATCATGTGTTGTAAGACAACTTTCATTCATATTCTTCACATGCACAACTAATGGAACCTAAATTTAGTATCTTTCAATCCTAGCCATTCACATAGCCTCTGAATCTCTACCGTCGATTGATCTTGGTTGAGTCTTATATAAACACCCTCTCATTCCATATGAGAGGATCCAACAATCATATAGCACCTACATTATCATCTTGAGCATCTGAGCATTCATTTGAGCTTTTCATCATCCATCATGGCAGCTTTCAGCATTGCAATTGTTCATTGTTGAAGAAGCAATCCACATCTCTCAAACAAAGAATCGCACGGTCTAGATGATGTTATGCTTGAATTGCATTGTTCTTTTTATTTCATTTAGATTAGATTCCTTGATGATGGTAGGGTTAGGGCTTCATGACTATGTCTGATCTGCTAAACCTGACTTTTCACCTATCACATTTTGGCACGCCCAGTGGGACTCACGTCCTTGATTAACTTCTCTTATTTGAGTTGTTTTTATGAAGTTTAGATCTCTTGGAGCGCCAATCTTTCATTTTTGCAAGCTTTTGTAGCAAAAATTTGCATTTTTCTAACCCTAGTTTGCAAAGATTTGGATAAAAATGTATGTAGATGATCTCTTAGCCCAAATCTAACCTCACCATTGTGTCCGAGATGCCATTTCCATGAACTTTGAGTACAAATTTGCCTAAATTTGATGAAAAATGGAGCGTTTGGTGAAGAAAACAACAACCGGACTGCAACAATGCGCTTCTGGTAATTCAGGTCGCTTCTGATCAAACAGCAGTCGCCTGGGCTAAATCAGCTCGCCTTTGGGCAAACAGCAGTCGCTTATGGTCAAATTTGGCCTGCTTTTAAACAAACAGTGCTCACTTTTGAACAAAAAGTGATCGCATATGGTAAAATTGGTCGCTTATGGTTAACATTTGCATTCTGTCTCCTAAAACTCTCCAGATCGCTTTTGGGCTATTATGTCTCACTTTTGGCCTTTTGTTAGTCGCATATAAGCTATTACTTGTCACTTCCATCCATTTTTGCATCACTTATGAGCAAAAATACGCCACTTTCTGCATATCCACATCGCTTTTACACTGGGATCGGCCGCATCTATCATTTTCTGGATCGCTTTTACATCGACAGTGATCGCCTAAGGCATGAAATGCATCGCTTTTGATTCAACATAATTCACCTATGTGCTTTATGATCTTTTACACTGTTAGTTTCACTTTTGAAATGGGTTGCTCGCTTATGAACTAACAGTGGTCGCTTTTAACCTGATGCGCATCGCTTATGAATTAACAGTGACCGCTTATGAGTCTACGCGCGTCGCTTTTGATTGAACAGTGGTCGCTTTCAAACTGATTTGCATCACTTATGATCCTACAGAAGCCGCGTTTAAACTGATAGGCATCGCTTATGAACTGACAGTGATCGCCTGTGCAGGGAAGGGTTTTGACTGTGTTTTTGCAGGTACAGGTCGCTTCTGGGTATATCTGCATTGCTTACAAGCTAACAGGAACCGCATCTAGTATTTTTCGTGTCACATTTGATCTGTAGTATCCCACCTGTCACAAAATACAGATCACCTCTGATCAATAGTATGTCGCATCTGGCAACTGTAACTTGCTTCTGCTTGCTGTCATTGTGCATCTTGGTATTTCTATCATAACTTTCACATACGGAGGCCAAATCGCACAAACAAGGACTCCCTGGAAAGCTGAGAGGATGAACTACATAGTGGAGCAAGTTTTATTAGGTGATTGTATCATGTTACCCTCTTTTTTATCAGTCAAATTTTAGCTTCATTGCAAACTTCATTTGAGCATAACTTGAGCAATTTTGATCGTTTTTCAGCGAAACTTTTTTTCAAATTGCTTAGAATCTCCTGAACTTTCTATTTATGCAATCCATTTTTCTGTATCAGATCATTTTCATCAGAATTTTCAGATTTCATCTTTTTCATGTAATCATCTTCTTTGCAAGTTTACTTGTTTCTTTTTGGAATTTGGTGACTTGTAGGAGCATCTAAGGAGCTGGAGCAGCATTGGCATCAACATCTATAGCAAATTGGAAAGTGATTGTATCAGGTGCACTCATTCTAATCTTTCATCTCCTAATCTTGTTTGATCACACATTTGGACTTTGGGATTAAAATGAACATTGTTTGCTATCACATCATCGAGAAATTGGGATAAAAATGAACAAGTGTCTTTCATCACATTTGGATTTGGATCTAAAATAAACAAGTGCTTGAACTGTCTGATCACACATTGATTTCTAAGGTTAATGAAACCCATGTGAGTGTGACCAAGTAAATGTGTATGCTCTCTCCTCACGTCCCAACATGAACTTGGAGATCAAAAACATTTACTTGTGTTGCTTTTGTTTAGCCTTAGAGAGGCCTGCCTTGGTATCCAACCCAAGGGAACGACCTCAAGCGGTACTTTCATCCGGTCCGCTATAAAAATTAGAGGATAAGGTGAAAGCCAAGTCTAACCGGTATTAGCGCTCACCATACAGTTCTAACTCGAAAGGAGGTGTACCTTTGTGTATATTAAAACTCCTAGTAGGGTTAGTTAAAGTCTTAAGTGGCTTGCTGGATGCTCGTGGGGTGCCGGTCCCCCAGATTTTCACTAGAACCTCCTTGTGATAGTGGCCTTGCCTTAACTAGGACTTGTTGAATTGTCTTCATGTGCTTTCTTAACCATTATCACATTCTTTCAAACTAACAACTTGCTTATGTGTCTTGCGTGAGTGATTCATGTGTGTATATGCATAATAATTTGTTTGAACATTGCCAAATCAAGCTATAAACACCAAACACATAAACAAATCAATCTAAACACATCATCTAAACATTCCACATCATCATCCAAATCCCTAAGCAAGCACTTGCTAAAAGGACTTAAGACAAACACTTGGTGACAACATGTCTACACTAGAGGACCTAGAAATCAAATTCCAAAGATTCCTCCAAAATCTTTATCAAGGATCACAACTCCTCAACCAAGATGCCATTGAAATATTACAATTCTTCCTCCAAAGAGCTCAACCCCACGCAAGCCAATCACCTCAACTACAACACTCCATAGCCCAAGTCCAACACCTTTTAGCCACAAGTCAATCTCAACAAGTACATCAATCCTTAGCCAATCCATACCAACCTAATCCACTTCATAGCCACATGTCATATCCATCCACTTCATATCAACTTAATCCACCTATCCACCAAGTCAATACCACATCAACCTATGAACATCCACCTCAAGCTTATCCAATCCCTCATACCACCATTCCAATGCACTACCAAGCCCATCCAAAAAGCCATCAAGTGATATTACAAGAACAACATCCAAGTCCCAATGGCTCTTTGTACATAAATCAAGTAAGTCCAAATACACCTTTTCAACAAGACCACCAAGCACCATTGATAGATCTAAATCCACCTTTTCAACAAGAATCATATCCAAATCCCAATGGCCCCTTGTACATAAATCAAACAAGCCCAAGTTATCCTATGCAAGATCTAATAACCTTTGACAAGGGAGATACCAATCTAGAGTGGCCTTCACCATCCAATCACATGCGAACATATGAGCCAACAAGTCCTATCCCAACACCACCATGTGATCCCAATCATAGTCCATTGATCCCTTTACCTTCCAAACCACCAAGCCCTTCATTACCTTCCTCACCATGTCATTCTAATCGTTCACCAAAGGATGCAGCTGAGAGAGTTTTACAAAGGATGCTTGAAGCAAAACTCATTGAACTTCCTAAAGTCAAACCATGTGAAGAAAGTCCATATGATGAACATGATTATTATGCATACCATAGGACCAAAGGCCATAATACAAATCAATGCCCAATATTTCTCTCAATTGTTTACAAGGTGTACCCACCTATAATGGGAAATCATGCCACATCATCCCCATCTAGTTCAAATCCTAATCCATCCAATCCAATTAGCTCTCCACCTAATCCTAATCCAATACCATCTACCATTATCATCCATCCATTATATTTTCCATCCACCCATACACTTGCAAAGGATGTGATCCATTGGCTACTAGATAGGAATAAACTACCCCCATGTCAAACACCAATTCATGAGCCTACCAATGAACTTCCAAAGGTTATGTCCAATCCTATAATCTCATCATGTGGTTCACATATCCTTGAGCCTCTTCAAGAGCCTTCCATTAACATACCTAGCCCTTTAAGCCCATCATGTGACCTACAAGCCAACAAGTCTATTCAAGAGTCTCCAACCACAAGCATAAATCAAGAGCCATCATGCCTTCATGTTGATAACTATCAAGAGCCATCATGCCTTCATGTTGATAACTATCAAGAGCCTATCAAGTCCACTCGAGAACCTTCCACTTCCATCCAATGTCAAGAGGTATGTCAAGAGCATAATCTTAAACATGTGGAAATATTGAACCTTAATCTTAATCAAGATCAAAGCACCTCTACATTCAACCTATCCATGACCTACTTATGGGTTGCCCTCAAGCTGTTAGCCATCACCATGACCTCATTCATGAGCAAATTTATCCCTTTTATAGCCCACTTAATCTTATTTTTGCTCATAGTTATGATCAAGGTTCTAGCTAAGATCATGAAAAACATGATGATCCATTTGGCAAAACTTTATCTATCTTATGATCAAGATGATATCTATGACGAAGAACCTATTAAAAAGTACATTGATCCTATCCATAATCCCATAACCATCCATGAGCAAGATATCCAAATTGCTCCTAGTCATCCTCCATCTAGCCCTATCCATAATGAGCAAACATCCACTTGTCATAATGAGACATGTGCCTCTCAAGAACACATAAGCATAGAAGATCAAACAAATAACTTGGATCTTAGTGAACACAATGCTAATGATCCTCCCTCCATATCTACCATCGATCCCATTTCAAGTCCACCATCATGTCCTAGTGGTCTTACCACCTTCCTCCATGAATGTTCTTCCTTAGGACAACAACAACCATTGTCCTCCATTTCATCTTCTCCATCCAATAAAGAACTCAAGTCTAGTGTTCAAACCACACCAAGCCCTATAGTCAATCGCATCCTCCAAAACATGAACTACCAAGGTAAAGGTCTAGGCCTTTATGAAAAAGGTATTTTGGAGCCAAACCATGTCAGGATTCCTCCATGCTCATATGGCCTTGGATACACACCCCAAGGTAAACAAGGCAAAGATGTTGGTAATCCCTTCATGCATCCTAAATTTACCACTTTCCATCGCACCCCCCATCATCTATCCAAAACATATGTAGCCATTCCACTTCCATCATCCTATAAATGTCAAAAGCATGTGACCGTACATCTTCCGCCATCTAATTTGCCTCCACTTTTACCAACTCCAAATATCCCTCCATCCACCTTGCCACCATTGCTTCCAACACCTAACATACATATCATTCATAAGTATCCTTACATCCCTAATCATGACCAACAAAAGCACACATCGTTTAAGCATAAAGCTTCCAATAATTCCATCCACTCCATCCACCCCATGGGATTCAAAAGTAAAAACTTTGATGCCTCTACCTATAAAGCTAAAAGTCCTACCAAAAATCCTAAGGACTCTCATGCCTTAGGGCAAAAACATGCAAAATCAATGCAAAGAACCAAAGCAATACAATCCAAAAAGCCATCTAAATCCTTACCTCCAAATGCAAAGCCCAAAAGCAAAATGGTTTGGGTTCCTAAGCAAATAGCTAGCAAGTCAAATGAGGCATCCTCATCCACATCTCAAGAATCCCAATCACCTATATCCATCCAAAAGCCTACTTCCATCCAAAACTTCCATTCCTTTCAAAAATCCCACAAGCAAAACAAAAGTACTAAAAATACTAAATCCATGTGGGTTCCTAAATCACTTCATCAACCATCCCCTAAGCAAACATCTCCATTGCTTCCTACACCACCATCTAATCAAAAGCTTCAATGTTTATCACGGTGTGTGCAACCGTTGGTCATGGTTCCCTTCCATTCCAAAACATTTCCGCATAGCTACATCTCCCCATCTTCCATCCATTATCCTACATATCTCCCCCATGCTAACCCTATGGTCCATGCTTTGGCATAAACTTTTCATCCATCTTCATTCCATAAGCTTATATAATCCACATCATAGTCCAATATCCCCATCCATCCATCCTTGCATGAACCTTCCATAATCCACATCATAATCTACTATCTGCCTAATCCATCTCCCATCCATGCAATCCCTTATCAACATCTATGAGCACACTTGACATGGTCCATGCGAAGACATCATCAATCTCTAAAGGGACACTATCAACCTTCATAACACTAAACACTTGAGTCCCTCCTATCTATTACCATGGTGAAAACCTGGCAAACAGGCGCCATGTGTAATTGTCAACCCATCTAAAAGCAAAAAGAAGAAAAAAAAATCAAAAAAGTAAAGAGAAAGCCCTTCGTCCAATGGTGAAAACCTGGTAAACAGGTGCCTTGGATAAGTACCATGATGAAAACCTAGCAAATAGGCATCATGTGTAGGTTGATCTTCTATGTCACTTACACTTGGGGGCACATTGTCTCATCCAGCCTATCTATTTCCAAACTATTACCATACCATCCTACCATCCTTAGCCATTACACCTATACACCTATCCTATTGAGTCTATTTATCCATCCTCCTACCTTTTGATCTTGATAAAGACATAGGGGCAAAATGTTGAAATATGCTTCAGATATCTCTTGGTGTACCTCATACCTTCCTAATCAATCCATCTTATCATTATCCACCTATCATAAGCCTTGTCATGTAAAATCCAATCATGTCATCCCTTGGTCATGAACTTTGTCATGTAAAAATCCTAAGCATTACCACCTAGAATGGGGCAAGTTATTCTTCCTATGCAACATAGCCTTTGGATATCACATCCTAGCTCCCTTATGATCCATCCACTATGATGTATCCTTATCACGAGCTTTCCATCTTATAGCTTATCCCCATCCGTTTATCACGAGCTTTCCACTATAGCCTACCTATCCGTTTATTATGAGGCATGCATACATCCCTTATATGGCCTATCCTCTTATCTATCCATCCAACTCTCATGATCTTTCCGTCACATTTACTATGAGCTCATCCTTTTATCCATCCCTTGCACCTAGACTTGGTTTTCTCCCTTGTCATTGGTATCAAGCACAAAGGCTACCCAAATTGTAAATCCATTGACATCCCAAAACAAAATATTCTCAAAAATCCAAAAAAATTGAATATTCTCAAAAATCCAAAAAATCAAATATCCAATGAAAAATCCAAGCAATAAAACCAATCATATCATCCAAAACAATCCACTCCATCAACATTCAATCAAAATCAAATAATCATCATCATCAATTCTTCATATCAATAACATTCATTCATCCATTTCAATCCATCACTTCTTCCAATCATATCAATCAAATCAATCTAAGCAATGATCTCAAAATTCAAGTCACACTAATCCATATCAAGCAAGCTAATCAATCAAGGAACATAATCCAATCAAATCAACAAGTTTTTGATCCTAATCTTGTCATGAGCCCAATCAATCATTATCAATGGGATAGAGCGTTCCCACATCCTTGTGTTGATCTAGGGATATAGCTTTCCCCACAATGACAACACTATCTATCATCAACAAATCAAACAATTAATTATTGGTTTATGACTTGACAAGGGCAATACCTTGTTTGTTTTACATCCTTTGAGCACACTAAGAACACTTGCTTAAGCTTAGATTGAGTGGATGCTCTAATCATTACACCATCGCTATCATCATTCAAAACAATCCAATCATCAAACAAATCAACCTAGCAATAGCAAACATCAAAACCAAAACACATCAAGCCAAACATCAAGACAAATCCTATCAATCATCAGCATCAAAACCAAAGCAAATCAACTCAAAGCATGTCAAGCTAGCCATCAAAACAAAATCCAATCACTTCAGCAAATCAAAAGCAGCTCAATCCACCACAAATCATCCATTCATATCAATTCAATTCAAATCATTATCCTTCATCAATCTTCATCCATCACTTCACCTAATCATCCATCCTTCATCAAATCAATCTAATCAACATTTCATCATCTTCCAACCATTCCAAGCAATGATCCAAATGCAAGCCCATCCTTAAATCCAGACCAATCAAGTTAATCAATCAAGCCAAGTTATCCAAGCGCAATCAATGGTCTTGATCCTAGCCTTGTTGTAAGCCAAATCAATCAGCCAATCAGCAAACCAACTCAGCAAACAACCTTGTGTTGATCTAGGGATATAGCTTTCCCCACAATGACAACACTCTCAACTATCATCAACAAAACAATTAGCAATTAATCATTGGTTTACAGCTTGATAGGGGCAATACCTTGTTTGTTTTTAAATCATTTGTGCATGCTTGCTTGCTTGCTTGTGTGTGTTATCATTTTATCTTGCATTTGCAGGATGATCTTATCCTCTTCCTATGTGTATTGGTATCTTGTACGTGTTGGGATTAGCATCTTACATATCAATATCTCTAGCATCTGAGAAGCTAAACAGTCTCTTATGCATTTGAGACTATTCTATGTTAAGACTAACTCCATACATATAACCAGCAAGCTATCATTATGTGTAGTGGAGATAAGCTCAAACCATTGCTTGTAGCGTCAAAGTCCAACACTAGCTGTTATTCATATCTTGTGATTGTTGGCTCAACATCTTGACCTCATGCGTTCAGACAAGATTGTAACATGCTAGTTGTGCATTGGATATCTCGACACCTTGGTCTCTTATACCCTGGTGCATAACATCCATATGCTATATCAAACATAAGGACTGCATTTCTTTTCATTCTTAGCAATTACTTGAAAGCTGCCCATCATCCTATCTAGAACCTACTTATAGCCCTTCTCACGACCCTAATTCTTCTATGCCACAACCTATTTTCTTCCATCCAACTCCCATTTTCTTCGTGTCAGCCTTCTTTTTAGCCTTTTTCTTCTATCGAGAGCCAACCTAGCTCTTCTTGGTTAGCCTGGCTTACCTCTCGAGGGGGAATCACCTACCAGTTACACCGGGGCATAACTTGTTTATCGAACACATATCATATCTTCTTTGACACAATGCTCTATCGAACATTGTATCAAAGAGGGGCAAAATGTAGACACCCAAATTTATCCATGTCTAGCAACACCTTGTTAAATCATTAAGCCAATTAATTAAATAAATTTTATTTATTTAATTAAAATCCCATCCTCATCCCACTTAGCCAATTAATTAAATAAATTTTATTTATTTAATTAATTCCACATCATATCCCAATCATATCCTATCCTCATCCCAATTAATTAAATAAATTTTATTTATTTAATTAATTTCCACATCATATCTTATCCCATCCTATTTATTTATCCTATTAATTAAATAAATTTATTTTATTTAATTAATATCCAACTCATTTCCCAACTAATTCGAATATTTTATTTGAATTAAACACTCATCTGTTATCATATTCCAACACTTGTCCGGTCAATCATGTGTTGTAAGACAACTTTCATTCATATCCTTCACATGCACAACTAATGGAACCTAAATTTAGTATCTTTCAATCCTAGCCATTCACATAGCCTCTGAATCTCCACCATCGATTGATCTTGGTTGAGTCTTATATAAACACCCTCTCATTCCATATGAGAGGATCCAGCAATCATATAGCACCTACATTATCATCTTGAGCATCTGAGCATTCATTTGAGCTTTTCATCACCCATCATGGCAGCTTTTAGCATTGCAATTGTTCATTGTTGAAGAAGCAGTCCACATCTCTCAAACAAGGAATTGCACGGTCTAGGTGATGTTATGCTTGAATTGCATTGTTCTTTTGATTTCATTTAGATTAGATTCCTTGATTATGGTAGGGTTAGGGCTTCATGACTATGTCTAATCTACTAAACCTAACTTTCACCTATCACAATAATGATTTGGCTAGAAGGGGCATATTGTTCAATTAGCATATCATATGGTCGGATAACTATGCATCACAATTCAAGAACTCATGAAATTTCTATTGGCTAAGCAGGAGGCATAATTTTATAGGTGTTCAGCATATGTGGAACTTTTGTGAGGCCAAGCATGGAAAGGGGGAGCATGATCGTGCAGGAGCATGTATCAAAAGAGCCATAGCATGAGAAGAGTATAAAGACAATGCAAAATTGACAGATGCAAAATCGATCCTTGAGTGGTGTAATGCTTCCATGGGTCTAGGTAATGAAGGTAAGTCTTCAGTTCATAGATTTTTTTGGTTGATAGATGATACTAACATTGCACCATATGAGGACTGTTCTACACTGACAGGATCAAGTGAGATGCACTCTTTCAGAAGCTCAATTGTAGGTTCGTGGAGTATCCATACATGAAAGATGTCATGCTTTTGTTCTTCCTGTACAATTCAAGCCTAGGATGAGTGCGATTCAAAGGAGTGGATTGACAAATGGCAGTTAAGTTATCTTAGCCCACTTGACACGTATTGACCCTCGATAGCATTGGAACTAACACAGATGGAATCATCAGTTGAATTTGACCACATATCAGATCTAGTTCAACCAGGTCATATATTTATTTGCATAGTTTTTGAAATTTCTAATGTTATCTTACTTTGTCATGTTGACTAATTTCATCTAATTTGCTACACATATCAATGTAGGGCATGTATATGCAGTTATTGTAGATGAAGATAATGAAGAGGGAACAAATTATTACTTGTGTCATTGTGTTGAGGCCAAAAACAAATTGGAGGCCCCAGTTACAGATGGAGAAAACATTGAACACCCTGCAGGCTCAGTGGTTGTTACTGGATCATGGCTTAGAAGGTACCCACATAAGAGTGTTAATGTTTGGCTGTTTCAGGACTTTAACACGCATCAAAAAATTTTCATTACTCGAACCTTGTCGTGGCATCCAATGTTCATTTGATACAATATCGAGGTAGACCTTTGAGCAAGACCTTGTGGAAGGTGCATGAGTTTGACTATGAGGCAATACTTGACACAGTAAAGAGTAGAGAAAACCCGGATGGTTCATTGGATTAATTTGTAAGTATTCACATTGATTTTGTAATGTCATGTTACATTGAGTTGTAAGTATGCACATTAATTTGTAAGTTTACATAGGTTTGTCTTTTTTTATTTTCTACTGCATTTTTACACATATACACATTTTTACATAATCATGTTATGCTTCATGGGGTTAGACCTAAGTGATGGATGAAGTTGATCTTGAGAGTAATGTATAAAATCTAGGTAATGTATAAAATATAGGTGTCTCTAGGTGTCTTGTTTTCTAACTAGATAATAGGTGTCTCTACTTATGTCTTAGGTATATACGATATGTCAACTAGGTAGATAGAGACTATAAAAAAGGTATTTAATCCAATCTAGGTGTCTTAGGTAGATATTATTTATCAACGACCTATCTAGAGACTAGAATAAGGTATAATCTAGAATGATCTAGGTGTCTTAGGTAGGTACTATATGTCAACTAGGTCTACCGTAATAGGTGTCTTAGGTAGAACTATAATTTGGGTGTCTAGGTGACTTAGGTCTAGACTACGATAAGGTATAAAGAATAGGTGTCTTAGGTCTATTATGTCTATAAAATCTAGTTACATACTATACAATAGGTGTCTTAGGTGTCCTACGTCTACTAGAATACATGTGTCTTAGTCTTAAGTGAGGTCACATGATCTTCCACCTTCACGTGGTTGGCCTTGTTAGTATAGAATATTTATATTTCTTGAAGCTAAGGGAAGCTCTTTTTCTTAATAGGAAAACTTTATCGACTTCAGTGTCCTCATGGTGCAGGGGCACCCAGGTTGTCATGCCTTCAAGAGGGGTCAAAAAGTAAAATTTTGTTTTGATTGAATCAATTGTATGTAATAAGGTCTTCTAAGATCATTTAATATGTTTTTGAGTCAATTTGAGTCTTTGAGTCTTGTTGAAAAAAAGTGTCAATGTTGTCAAGTTGCACAAAGCAACTTTTGCATTAAATTTACATTTTTGGTGTCCTGCTCCTGATGTGACCAAACTAATAGTTCCAATGCATCCAGATGGGTACATTTAGGCTAGGCATGGTTCTGTTTTGCATCCAAACATGTCGTAACAGTCCGAGCTACATTGTATCGGTGATATCTCTGAAGAGTCTAAAGTGCAAAAAGGTAGCAATTTTTAACGAGCTATTACTCAGAAACTGTGTCACTTAGCAACATTCCATCTAAGGCAACGCGATCATGTAGGGTTCCTCTACAATAATCTCTCTCAATTTTTATATCTCTGAGGCATTTTCCCATGGTGAAAGGTTTTCTGCTGCCCCAAAAATTATCAGAAGGAGGTAGTGTAAGGTTGCAAAGGGGTGTAACTTTCATCCTGCTCCTGATGCGACCAAATTGACTTTTCCAACGTGTCCAGATGGGTATGTTTAGGCTAGGCATGGTCCTATTTTTCACCCAAACATGCTGAAACAGTCCGAGCTACATTGTACTACTGATATCCCTGAAGAGTCCAAAGTGCAAAAAGATAGCAATTTTTGATGAGTTGTTACTCAGAAACCATATCATTTAAAGACATTCTGTCAAAGGCAACGTGATCACGTAGGGTCCCTCTACAATAACCTATCTTGGTTTTTTATATCTCTGAGACATTTTCTCATGGTGAAAGGTTTTCTGTTGCCCCAAAAATTGTCAGAAGGAGGTAGTGTAAAGTTGCAAGGGGGTGTAACTTTCATCCTGCTCCTGATGCGACCAAATTGGATATTCCAACATGTCTGGATGGGTACATTTAGGCTAGGCATGGTCCTATTTTTCACCCAAACATGTTGAAACAATCTGAGCTACATTGTACTAGCGATATCCCTGAAGAGTCCAAGTGCAAAAAGGTAGCAATCTTTGATGAGATGTTACTCGGCAACCATGTCACTTAGAGACATTACGTCTAAGGTAATACGATCATGTAGGGTCCCTCTACAATAACCTCTCTAAGTTTTTTATATCTCTGAGGCATTTGCCCATGGTGAAAGGTTTTCTGCTACCCCAAAAATCGTCAGGAGGTAGTGTAAAGTTGCAAATGGGTGTAACTTTTGTTCTTCTCCTTGTGTGGCCAAATCGACAATTCCAACGCATCTAGATGGGTATGTTTAGGCTAGGCATGGTCCTTTTTTGCACCCAAACATGCCGAAACAGTCCGAGCGACATTGTATCGGTGATATCCCTGAAGAGTCTAAACTACAAAAAGGCAACAATCTTTGACGAGTTGTTACTCAGAAACCATGTCACTTTGACACATTTTGTTTGAGGTAGCACGATCAGGTAGGGTTCCTCTACAATAACCTCTCTTGGTTTTTTTTATCTCTGAGGTGTTTTCCTGTAGTGAAAGGTTTTCTGCTGCCCCAAAAATCATCGTAAGGAGGTAGTGTAAAGTTGTAAAGGGGTGTAACTTTTGTCCTGCTCCTGATGCGACCAAACTAACTATTCCAAAACATCTATATGGGTACATTTAGGCTAGGCATGGTCCTATTTTCACCCAAACATGCTGAAATAGTCCAAGCTACAATGTACCGACGATATCCCTGAAGAGTTCAAAGTGCAAAAGGTAGCAATCTTTGACGAGCTATTACTCAGAAACCATGTCACTTAGATACATTCTGTCTAAAGCAACATGATCACGTAGGGTCCCTCTACAATAACCTCTCTCATTTTTTTATATCTCTGAGGTGTTTTCCCATGGTTAAAGGTTTTCTGCTGCCCCAAAAATTATTAGAAGGAGGCAGTGTAAAGTTGTAAAGAGGTGTAACTTTTGTTCTTCTCCTCATGTGGCCAAAACAATAGTTCCAATGCATCTGGATTAGTATGTTTAGGCTAGGCATGGTCCTGTTTCACACCCAAACATACCAAAACAGTCTGAGCTACAAACACTAACTAGTCTTCAATCTTCAAACACTACAAATACCATGATATACTGCATAAAGCTGTCTTTTAGCTTTTTATAAAGGCATGCCCATCAAATTCAACTGCATAGAGATGACCATTTGTATTCCAAATTCCTTTTAAACACTGACCTTCCAATCCTTTTTCCCACCCTCATATCAATTAAATATGACCTTTAATTATGATTTAGCGCTCGGGCTTATGAGAGTTTACCGGAAAGGCCAGTTGAGTTAGGTTGAAGGGCGAGTGAACTAATGACTTAAAGACCCTTTAGTAGGTTGACTTAAGTGATAGTAACCTATGATTATAAGTCAATATTAAATTAAAACAAAAGTGCACTTTACACATGACAGGCAATTGAGGGTTTTAAAGTCTTAAGAAAAGTAGATTCTTTTTAGGGTTTAATGCCTAATATGAAAACCCTAACTATTAATAAGAAAGACTTAAGCATTCTAACTTTCATCAAGAGATATCTCAAACATTTCAGAGACTTCAGGGACATCAGAAGAAAGACATTAGAGTATGACACTTATCATAGGCTTAGGGTTCTAAGACATGAACAAATTCACATTTAAATCAAACTCATGACTCCCCTTGATAAATATAACTCTCCTTGATGATAACATTGAATTATGATTATGAAAGCTTGTGTCTTCTCTAACTTCTTGTTGCATGAACAAAACCACATCCACCATGAACATGAACCTTGCATCATATCAACCTTCCAAGATAGACCTTATCATGAAAACCATATTCACAACAAAGCCTTGCATGAACAAAACCACATCCACCATGAACATGAACTTTGTATCATATGAACCATGTTTGTCTTGTGTAGCATCAACATGAACTGAGAGACCTTATCATGAAAACCATATTCACAACATCATGCACCTCATGACCATCACCTACCTTGAATCACTGTATCACCTTATCAACATCATGGCATCAACCTTGACATCAATGACAAACAACCCTGATCCTTTGACTTCAATGACAACCTTGAACCTTGATTGTTGATGACTTATGGAAGCCTATAGCCCCAATGTTATGTTGCATACTAAAATTAGGTAAGACTCAATGTACTCTCATAACCTCCCCTTATATGCAAGAGGAATTATATTTAATAACCACAATGGTCATCATGTGCTCATAAGCATATGATTTTGACTATCTTATTCAAAACAACAAACATACTCTTTGCATCCTAATATGGTATAATAACAAGAAATTAAGAAATATTTTCAATTGACCAACTCATAAAGAATATGGATTAGCATACTCATTTAAATATTTTCAATTGAGTAACTCATAAAGAATATGAATATTTTCTATTCAACATGATGATTCATTTTTATTTTAAATACAACTTTTATCTTTCAGTTCCAGAATGAGGTTTACGTGATACTTGAATAACAATAGCTAGATCATTGGATCAACAAACATCCAATGTAATACAATTGGACATTAAATATTTGAAGTAACCATCTACAAATATCCATTGAAACATGGATTTATAATGCAAATATGGATCCCATTAATAAAAAAGATTTGTATTAACCAAATATCTATATAGGCATACATCAATATATGTCAATATAAATATAACATATATACAAAATAGCCATATAGGCTTGCAAGAATGCCATAGAGGCATACAATGTCAACTATATGCAATACAAAATGTATGCCCACAAATTCCATATAGGCATACAACAAAGGAACACAATAAAAAGTCATTCCCCTCTGTCCAGTGAAGAGAATAGATCACGGGTAGCCTTTGATCTTCTAGGGGATGGAGACGCATATGAGGGTGGTCTACTGTGAACCTGAGGGCTGCTCCTCCTATTTAGTTCTTTGTGGATCTGTAGCTGTTACAATAAAAAGTATAGACATTAATATATAGAAATTACATGTTATAAAAAATGAAACATTTAACAAAATAATCACTTACCGCTACCATATAATCTGTCTCCTCATTTGCCTTAGTAACAGGATTAGGCTGTGGTGATGTCATGTCAAATAGAAACCATCTAGATAGAAATTAAACTTCAAATCAATAATCATTTGATTTTTAAAAAATAAACAACTATAACAATGAATGTAAATTGAAATTTACTAATTTGCCTCATGCCCCCGTCAATGGCATAGAGTTATGAATCGCAGAGGACACACCATGCTCCATTGCCCTATGAACATCAGGAGGTGTCTCCGCAGCTTGCATCATCTGAAAATAAAACAACATTATTCAATTACGAAAACTATAATAGTGATGCAAGTCATGGCTCCTAACATACACACACGTTCACCTAAACATGGAAGTACACACAATAAAACACACAAGTCATATGCATATATACAAATTAGATGAAGATTCATGACTATTGTGTGGTATAAGGGTCAATAAAGGAGGGACCATAGTACCATCAAATTTTAGGTTTAAGAAGTCAGAGAGGGAGTGAAGGTGCTAGTTTAGGTTTAGGTTGGTGGTAGGGTGGGGTAGGGTTGTGCTCAAATTTTTGTTTGTTTGGTAGTCGTGGAGGTAGGACAAAGCCTAAGATAGAGTTTGTGGGTTTATAGGACAATGCCTAAACTAGAAATCACATAGACATTAGGTAAGTTTATGGGTTTACGGGAAGGAGGACTATCAAGAGTTTGTGGGATAATGAGGGAGGAAAGATACTAGATAGGAGAAGAAAAACCTTATTTTAAAAATATCGTATCATTTTCTTTATCTTGAGGTTTGTCAGGGGGTGGGTTGGAAGCAAACTAGGTCTAGGACATCTAGTAGGGGTATATTAGGAAATAGGTAGGGTAGATATGTGTTGGTTAGTAGGTTGGGTGTAGTGTTGGGGAAGTTTCTTAGGCATACTATTAGAAGTGGATGGGGAAAGGTCCTACACCTTTTCTTTTACTTTATCTTGGAGGGGTGTTAGAGGGGAGATAGAAGTCAATGAGGAAGGTGAAGTAGTAATAGGTGGATATATGGTGGGGAAGATAGGGGCATAGCTAGTGGAGTAGGTGAAGTAATAGAAAGAGGTTGTGGGATTGGGGTAGCAATGCGTTTAGAGACATAAGATAGGTAAAGGTGAAAGAGGGAATTGGTATGAGGTTGAGGTGGACCAGAAGGGGTTGACAAAAAATAATCTAAGGAGAAGTGTCTTAAGGTAACAACTAGTTGGTATGGGCTATGAGAAATGATGAAGACATTACCATCATGGGGAATTTCAGAGTCAACAAAGGAGGGATCTAGATGATGTTGGAGTCAATCATATGCTATATAAGATGTCATAGGCTTATACCCCTCTCTGGTGTCATGTCCTGGGGTCTAATTGGTGGTAATTGGATGAGTTTATTAGAGACAATTTGTCAAAGAATAGTGTGGAGTGGATCAACAAGCTTTGGTAGACATGTATGGAAAATGTGGTAGTAAGATGCCTCAAAGAAATGTTGTCTCATGGTGATGTCCTTGTCTATGCATCTGCTTGTCATGACATTGCATGAGACCACATTTCTTTGAGGTATTTTTTCAAATAACTATATTGTAATTGAAATTTTGTCATCTATCAACATCTAGTTATTAGTTATGCAATGTATAGTAATGCTTTGGGTTTGAAAGATGTGCAATGAAATGTAACCAACGATATGAATATAAAATACAAAAATCTAGTAAGTACAATTCATTCATTAAACTATTTATTTTATTACCTTCGTGAAGCTTTGAAGTCCACCAACACTGGCAGGTGTTGCCGTGAAATCTCCAATATTAACCTATTCAACATCCAAAATTAGATATTAGAATACCATTCATATAACAATGCTATTCACATGTAATATTTATAATTGTTTACTAGTTACATACCCCGACAATAGATGATGTAGTGTAATATGCAGGTGGAGAACCACTGAAAACTGCATCAACGCTATGACCCTGAAATTTCATTAAAATCGTCAAACTAAATTAGTTAATCTTGCATTTCAAAAATAAAATTTAATAAATTAAATTCAATGAACTTGCTAAGATTTACCTGAGTATCAAGCTCGAAAGTCTCACTCAGGACGGCATCTGTCATCACCATCTGCTCAGCTGCAGATGTAGCCTGCACACCTATGTCATGACTATCCGTGGGGTCATAATGACATGCTGGCCTACAATCCCAATAAGTATGTGGTGGAACCCTACTTGAACTCTACCCCGGACCATGCTATACTGTAGGACTAGCATGTTGTATGATGCTCTGGGTCAAGGCACTAATGGACTGAAGTGTCTCAACCTCAACACTCTTTGTCACAATGGAAGGGATAGAAACGTGCTCATGGATGGTCTGGTGAGTGCTCCTCTCGCTAGCCACTATGGTTCAACATGTGCCCCTAGTCTATCTTGTGTGACCCCCCACCTCTACCCTAGAACTCCCGCATATCAAAATAATTTGGCACTATATTTTTGAAAAACTCACAGTAGAGTTTCCTCAAAAAATATTGCGGGACCTCATTATTGTTGCATGGAGGATGGTCAAAAACCATCCACCACCTCTACGGAAAATTGTCCCTTATCACTTGGTTGTTGCACCAATAGATAGCGAACCTCTTGCATGTAAGGGGTAGAGCTTGATTTGTTCATGGGTTTGTGAAAATAGAATACAAGTCCAATTTTGTAATTTATTCATTTTTAACTTGTTCATATGACAACTTGTTTGCATAATACTCTCTAAATTCTCTCCTCTTTTCTATCCAACTAGTGATTTACTTGCTAATTGAATCTACATTTGATAACATAGATTCAAGGGATTGAGCAAGCATGGATCTATGCAAGGTTGAAGTTGTAGGTTCTTTCAACCTTTTTAATTATGTCCTCAATTTATTTCTTATTGTTTTCAATTTGCCCCATTATATTTTCTTGTGTTCCAGGGGCATATTCAAGAATAAATGGAGGTGTTTGTGGTTGGGGTTCTTCTTCAGTAGGTATTTGTTGTTCAAGTGATGACAATTTTATGGATTTTCAGGAGGAGGAGGAGGTGCATTATCAACTCCTATAAATTTAAGAAAATTACATTAAAAACTATTTTAACCTACCTATTTAGCAAAAAATTCACACAAGAAAGCAATTAGAACTTACTTCTTCGATTTCCCCAACGTTGTGCCGACATTTTGATGATGAATCGGTGAGAAATAGCTGATGATTGGATGTTGGATAACGCGAGCATACTCTATTCTCTCTTCAAGCCGCGGGTTTCTTGTAAAATGCTATCAAATAATGAAATGAAATGCTACTTTTTTATAATAGCAGACCATAACGCGAGCGCGTTATATCTAATTTTTTTTTTTAAAAGTTGGCCACTTTTTGGCCCCCCAAATTTTTGTACCCACCCTTGGGCACTATGATACAGAAGACCATGATGTCATCGCAGCAATATGTTGCAAGGACTTGATACAAATGCAAGATCAAAATGATAATAGACACAAGCAAGAAAGCAAGCATGCACAAATGATTAAAAAACAAAAAAGGTATTGCCCTTGTCAAGTTGTAAATCGATGATTGATTGATTAATGATGAAGAAAGTGTTGTCATTACAGGGAATGATATATCCCTAGATCAACACAAGGATGTAGGAACAATATATCCCATTGATGATTGATTGATTGATTGGGTTGACAACAAGATTGAAAAAAAACCAAGGATGCTTTTGGATAATTTGACTAAATTTTTTGACTAGATTGGTACGGATTAAGGATTGGTTTGCATTTGGATTTATTACTTGGATTTTTTTTTTTAATGTTTTTGAATGTTTTGCTTTTTTTGTATTTTAAAATATTTTTGGTATGGTATTGTATTACAATTTGGATAGCTTGGATACTAGATACCAATGACAAAGGAAAACCAAGTCTAGATGCAAGGATGAAGGTGGGATAAATGGTCAAAAGGATGGGCAATAGTAAATGGGATGGAAGACTCGTGATAGATCGCTGGATAAAAGGATTGGTGAAAGTGAAGGGAATGGATGAGAGGTTTAGGATGTGATCTCCAAAGACTATGTCGCATAAGAATAACATGCCCCATTCTAGGTGTAGACTTAGGATTTTACATAACAAAACTTATGATGAGTGGGTGATAGGATCGATTGGGAAAACATTGGGTATATCAAGAGATGTCCAAAGCATTTTTGAAACATTTTGCCCCTATTTCTTTATCAAGATCAAACATAGGAAGGGAAGATGGTTGGTGTAATATGATAGGTATGTGGAGATAATGGATAAGGATGGTAGTATATGATGGAAATGATAGGATAAAATGGATGAGACAAAATGCCCCAAGTGTAAGTCACATAGATAATCAACCTACACATGATGCCTATTTTCCAAGTTTTCATCATGGTACTTATCCAAGGCACCATCGAGATGGTTTTTAGCATTAGATGAAGGAATTTCTCTTACCATTTTGATTTTTTTTGGAATAGTTGGATAGGATGGGTGGATATGGAGAAAAAAGGAGGGACTCAAGTGTTTGTGTCAATAGCAAGGTAATACTAACTCATAATGGATGGAAGTCACACATGGACCATGTCAAGTATCATTATTGATGCAGAGTGATCAACAAAAATGTGGTTTCAATCTAACATTTCACTTTATGACCCTTCGGCGAGACTTAACTCATCAATGAACCCAAATACTTTTCCCCCGATACGCCGATCACCTCAACCGTCAGTATGACCTTTACTATCGGTGAGCTTGAGAGCTACTTCATCAATACACACCGGTCACTCCGATGCTAATGTCTTCAAACCATACTTGTCGGCCAGACTGTTCTCATCGGCCATGGTAAGATTAACTTCACCAATACACCGATACAACTGTCATCGGTGAGACTCCAAACATCGATGAAATCCTTACTTATTATCCTGATGGGCCGATATGTATTTCTGTATTCTTCACCGATATGCCAATCTATGTTGTCTTCGGTGTGACCACTCCTGTCGGTGAACCCTTATGAACTTAGGCCGATGCACCCATGACTAACACCCTTGGCGAGGTTCTTATTATCGGTGGGACTCAACACCTTCGGTGGAACTTCAATACACTTCCGGTGATGCAACGATACACTATTTGCTTCACTCACACCCTAGCACATGGAAATGCTAGGTTGGTCTACTATGCAGCACAGTTGATCTGGACCTCTCCACCATCAAATAGAACACAACCAACAAAAATAGAAACAAGAAATAAAAACATATATGTACACCGAGAAGCCATTCCACTGATTTTGACAGAAATCTCACCAGTGGAATGCTTCATCGATCCATGGTATGGCAACTTGTAGGACAGAGATTAACTACGACTGCAGAAGGAAAATTGCTATGTACAATTATGAGATTTTGACACACAAAGGACGGAACAGAGTTTCTTTATTCTTCAGTTTTCTTTATACACAGGCAACGAACACACATATAGAAGATACTGAACTCCTCCTGTTCGATCTACCTTGTTTTAAACCCACTATTGAGGGAGTTCCACCATTCCTAAGCAGTTGGGGAAGCTCAACCGCTTCCTATCCCCAAACTGCCATGTTCTTGAACTGTCTACATGGTCAGTTACAAACTGAATAAAAACAAAAATTGAAAGTAAAACAACTGGTCGGTTTGACCTTATTACAAACAAAACAAGGGTTTGTTAGGTGCCCCTGCACCATACTCCTGGGGCTTAAAAAAACTCAAGTCCCTTGAGGAACCAAGTCTGAAATGTTAACCCCATGCTTGATGATGTCTTCCTCGCTCATCGAGGTAGCATCCTCATCAGGAAAACCACACCATTTGACCAGATACTGATTGTAGGTTTTATGTCTGGTCTTCTTCTGAACTTTGGTGTCCAAAATACATTTCAGCTGTACCTGATGACTCAATGGAAGATCAGAAATCCATTCTGCATCCCCTGCTTCTGTCACATCTGAACCAGCAATATTGTCTCCCCTGAATGGAAACAATTCTGACACATTGAAAATGGGTGATATTGCTAAACCTAGAGGAAGTTCAATTTCATATGTATTAGGCCCAAATTTGTGAACAACCTTGCATGGACCAATCTTTTTCATAAGAAGTTTCACCGGTTGCCCCTTTAGAAGTCTCTCCTTCTTTAGATATGCCATTATCAGATCTCCAACTTTGTATTGGACATCCCTTTTTTTCTAATCAGCTCTCTCTTTGTATTTCCCTGTGTTCTTCTGGAAAGTTTCCCTTATAGCATCATGGATATCCTTCATGCTAACTACAAAATCTTCTCCTTGTGCACTCCTTTTCTCGATGTCCTGGAGATCCCTAAGTTCCAAAATTCCCCTGGGATGAATCCCATATACAACTTCAAAAGGGCTCTTTCCTGTGCTCCTATTAACAAAATCGTTATATGCAAACTCTGCTTGTGGGATGATCATATCCCATGCTTCTCCATGCTGTTTAGTTAAACACCTCAAAAGATTACCCAGTGATCTATTCACCACCTCAGTTTGTCCATCCATCTGAGGGTGATAGGCTGATGTGAAAGATAATTGAGTGCCCAATTTCTTCCACAAAGTGTGCCAAAAATGTCCCACAAATTTGGGATCTCTATCATTGACAATATTCAATGGCAAACCATAAATTCAAACAATCTCCTTAAAGAATAGACCAGCAATGTGTGAAGCATCATAGGTACATTTGCATGGCACAAAATGAGCCATTTTACTGAATCTATCAACTACAAAAAATACACTGTCGAAACCTCTTTGAGTCCGGGGAAGACCCAAAACAAAATCCATACTGATGTACTCCCATGGCCTTTGCGGAATTGGAAGTGGTTGATAGAGACCGACATTGCATGAAGTTCCTTTTGCCCTCTGACAAATGCTACAAGTTTCTACAAATTTCCTGACATCTATTTGCATCTTAGGCCAGAAGTAAATCCTTCTCACTTGTTCCAATGTCTTGTCCAGTCCAAAATGACTTCCAAGACTACCGCAATGTTTCTCTTTTATGATGTTCTCCCTCATGGAACACCTAGGTACACACAGTTGGCTGCCTTTGAATAGTAGCCCTTGTTGTAACAAATATTCAAAAAAATCAGAATGATAGGAATCTAAAAATTGTGAACAAACTGGATATATCTCTTTAAAGTCCTAATCATCCTGGTACATATTCTTGAGAGAATCCACTCGCACACTTTGTAACTAGATTTCCTGTATAGTGCACACTCTTCTGCTCAGAGCATCTACCACCTTGTTGGCTTGTCCCTTCTTATGTTTAATGGAAAAACTATATGCCTGGAGTTGTTCGACCCACTTCATATGCCTGTGATTTAGCTTCTCCCATGAATTCAAAAAACTCAAAGCATGGTTGTCAGTATAAATGATGAATTCCTTGGGCAAGAGATAATGTCTCCATTTTTTCAATGCTTGAACCATTGCATACAATTCTAGATCATATGTGGAATACTTTCTTTTAGTGTCATTCAACTTTTCACTAAAGAAAGCAACAGGTCTTCCTTCCTGACTCAAGACAACACCAATGGCAAGGTTACTGGCATCACATTCCACAGTAAACAACTTATTAAAATCAGGCAAAACCAAAATGGGTTTCTCTGTTATTTTATATTTGAGAATCTCAAAAGACTCATCAGCTGCTCTATTCCAAACAAACTTACATTTCTGTCCTCCTTTTATGGTATCCAGAATGGGTGCACAAATATGACTGAATCCTCTTATGAATTTCCTATAAAAAGTTACCAAACTGTGAAAACTTCTTACATCACTCACAGTTTTAGGTGCTGGCCAAGATAGAGTAGCATCTACCTTTTCTGGATCCATTTTCAAATCACCACTCTTCATGCTCATGCTCTTGCCACTCTTCATCCTTTCTCCCTGGGTGTAGTTCCACCATGTGAGTGCAGCGCCTTTCAATTTCGTCTTTGTAAACATGACTCTTTTATTCTCCAGTACCTCCTTGTACTCAAAGTAATTGTTCAAAGCCTCGACCCATTCTATGACTTCATTTGCGTCCATCTTTCTGCTGAACATCAAAATCTCCATTTTTGATTCAGACGACTCCTTACCAAGTGTCCTTATGGCATCCAGAAATTGTTTCTAGTCTGCAGATATATCTACCTATTTTGGGGTTATTTCCTCTTCCCCACCTTCTTCTTCTTCATCAAATTCACCATTTGATTTCTTTCCTATCTTCAGTGCCTTCAACTCAGCCTGGAGTGTTTCCTTGACTCCAACCTTGATCATCTCTTCCATCTCTTGGAACTTCTTAAGCACTTTTGTTGTCATCCCCTTTGGAGGCATGCTGCTAGCCTCTCCTTCACTTTCTTTGTCTGACATAAACATTCATAGATAACGCCAACACTTCTGCAGACTTTTCACTAGCTCTGATACCAAAATGATGCAGAGTGATCAATGAAAACATGGTTTCAGTCTAACATTTCACTTTATGACCCTTCAGCGAGACTTAACTCATCGGCGAACCCAAATACTTTTCCCCTGATATGCTAATCACCTCAACCGTCGGTATGACCTTTACTATTGGTGAGCTTGAGAGCTACTCTGCTGATACACACCGATCAGTCCAATGCTAATATCTTTGAACCATACTTGTCGGCCAGACTCTTCTCATTGGCCATGGTAAGATTAACTTCACCGATACGCCGATACAACTGTCGTCAGCGAGAATCCAAACGTTGGTGAACTCTTTACTTATTATCCCGATGGGCTGATATGTATTTCTGCATTCTTCACCGATATGCCAATCTACGCTGTCTTCAGTGTGACCACTCCCATTGGTGAACCCTTATGTACTTAGGCCGATGCGCCCATGACTAACACCCTTGGCAAGGTTCTTATTATCGGTGGGACTCAACACCTTCGATGGAACTTCAATACACTTCCGGCGATGCAACGATACACTGTTTGCTTCACTCACACCCTAGCACATGGCAATGCTAGGTTGGTCTACTACACAGCACAGTCGATTCAGACCTCTCCACCATCAAACAGAGCACAACCAACAAAACAGAAACAAGAAATAAAAACATATATGTACACCGAGAAGCCATTCCACTGATTTCGACAGAAATCTCACTAGTGGAATGCTTCATCGATCCATGGTATGGCAACTTGTAGGAAAAAGATTAACTATGACTGCAGAAGGAAAATTTCTATGTACAATTATGAGATTTTGACACATAAAGGATGGAACAGAGTTTCTTTATTCTTCAGTTTTCTTCATACACAAGCAACGAACACACACATATAAGATACCAAACTCCTCTTGTTTGATCTACCTTGTTTTTAAACCACTGTTGAGGGAGTTCAATAGTTCTTGAGCAGTTGGGGAAGCTCAACCACTTCCTATCCCCAAACTGCCATGTTCTCAAATTGTCTACATGGTTGATTACAAACTGAACAAAAACAAAAATTGAAAGTAAAACAACTGGTCGGTGTGACCTTATTACAAACAAAACAAGGGTTTGTTAGGTGCCCTTGCACCATACTCCTGGGGCTTAAAGAATTCAAGTCCCTTGAGGAACCAAGTCTGAAATGTTAACCCCATGCTTGATGATGTCTTCCTGGCTCATCTAGGTAGCATCCTCATCAGGCAAACCACGCCATTTGACCATATACTGCTTGTAGGTTTTATGACTGGTCTTCTTCTGAACTTTGGTGTCGAAAATACATTCCAGCTGTACTGGCTGACTCGGTGGAAGATCAAAAATCCATTCTGCATCCCCTGCTTCTGTCACATCTGAACCAGCAACATTGTCTCCCCTGAATGGAAACAATTCTGACACATTGAAAATGGGTGATATTGCTAAACCTAGAGGAAGTTCAATTTCATATGCATTAGGCCCAAATTTGTGAACAACCTTGCATGGACTAATCTTTTTCATAAGAAGTTTTGTGGGCTGCCCCTTCAGAAGTCTCTCCTTCTTCAGATATGCCATTATCTGATCTCCAACTTTGTATTGGACATCCCTTTTTTTCTGATCAGCTCTCTCTTTTAATTTCCCTGCGTTCTTCTGGATAGTTTCCCTTACAGCATCATGGATATCCTTCATGCTGACTGCAAAATCTGATGGTGACTAATTGCCATTGATGTCAAAAAGGTGTAGTATAGTTTGTCATTAATGATGCAAGGTTGGTTGACAAAGTGAGTTCACAGGTTATCCTTCAATGCAGAGATCATTCTTTTGGGGAATCAAGACTTTTGTGTATTTTATGTTCTTTGTTCATATGTTCATGATGTTTTGTGAAGAACATCATCAAGTTATCTTCATTGTAGTACTTATAAGGTCTGAATGCTTTGTTCAAAGTATGATGTGTGTATTGTTGACATAATCAGGAGTTACATTACAAAGGGTCTCAAAACATAGTTGATAATTTGTGAGAATGTGGAATTGTTTGAAGTCAGTAATTGAAATGGAGATTTTTCTTCATTGGAGAACATTATGATATGCTTCATGCTTCAGGGTGGTCTTGCTTGTTGTATTAATTTGGTAAAGAATGCTTCTACCTAAGTTGGTTATCACAACTATTTCTTCATGATCTTGTTGATAATATGTTGAGGATAGTCTTGTTCTTTAGATGTTGATCATACAGGAATTCACATGTTTATGATCAAGCAATGGTGTTGTAGTCCACATACTCTTCCCACATACTTCATATCATGAAGATATCAATGGGTGTACTATTAGTTGAATTGGTACATGAAAGAGATGTCATGCTTCATTTTCAAAGGACACATTTGATGATGGTTTCATTGATGTTATATGGATATAAGGATATAATGTGGTTCATAAAGCCATGGTTCTCATAGGATTTATTTGATCAGTTTGATCATAGTTTGATCACAATCAATGGTGATAGTAATTATCAGGTTCACACAATGCATGTTCTTGGTATAGGTTGTGTTTACAAGTTGGAACTTGGTTTGGAGTTGCTTTCATGGAGTTAATGTTTGTCTTCTTATGATAGGAAATTTCAGGAGTTCACTCATGCATAATTAAGGCTTTTCATTGTCATTGGTATTCAATATGTTATGATTCTAAGTCATAAGATTCTAAAGTGCTTTCATGATATTCATTCTTTGCCTGTCATATAACATATTGCACTTTTTGTCTTATTGTTTATTGACTTGGTGTCGAAGGTAATTTCACTAACTGTAACTTGCTGAATGGGTATTGAAACATTCTTATAACTGGCCCTCCTCTCCTTACCACCGATGGAACCGATCTTCTCCATAGTCGTGGGGTGCCAAAAAGCCATCAATGGCTTTGTTTGAATGTTTCATGGGCGCGAAAAGCTAAATCAATGGATATTATTCAATTTAAGATATTTTTTTTTGTGAATGCCCTTTGACATGCATATAAACGTCATCTATAGTTAGAAAAGGTTAATTTTAGTATGTTTTGTGGCAGATTCTCTTGAAGATTTTTCAAGCCCGATTTTTTGGAAGATTTTTCTAATTTTAAACTATAGTGACTATCCTCTTTGAGCATGAAATCTAATAAGGAAGGATAGTTTTTTTATATATAAAGATTGTCTTTTTAATGGGACATAAGGAAAAGATTTTTTTTTTAGGAGACTTTATTTTTCATGCAGATGGACAAAGAAGGTTTATTGTTGGAGAGATATATTTTTCTGGTTGAAGGATTTATTTTTTTTTAAGACAATATTTGTAGAGGAATATAAATAAAATCATTTCATTTTGATTTGATTTTTTTCTGGAGGACTAATATTCAGATTGAAGATATTTGCAGAGAAGGAGAATAATTTTTTTTGAAGAAATATGAAAAGATTTATGCAGATGATTCAGAGAAATAGAGGAAAGATTGATTTTATTTTTTCTTGCAAGATGGAGAAGAAGAAAATGAATGGTTATGGGAATAAAAGAAAAATTGATTTTATTTTTCTTCTTAGATTCTTCATAGATGCAGTAAAGAAATATATGATGTTTTTATGCAGACAATGTTGCAGAAGAGAGAATGTGAAAGGTCATTAAAATTTGAATATAATGAAGTTTCAGGAATATTGGTCAGTGTGTAATGGATGTGAGTCAATATGCAAATTGAATACAACTTGTGATACATATTGATTCTTATGAAGTTTAAAGACCATATGCAAAGATAAATTGAATCAGGTTTTTATTGAAGATGAAATGCAGAGGAAGACATTGAAAATGTATTGTGAATTAGGTAATTTGATTATGCAGAGATCATGAAATTGATAAGCATATTAGATTGAGTATGATTGCAAATTCAGAGAAGACATGTTGAGTAATGGTACAAATCAGATTGAGTGGCAATCACTTCCTACACACTTTACAGTTTGTTCTATATTACGGGTTGGTGCTCCTTGAAGTTGGTGCTTCTAAATGAATTAGGGGTTGGTGCTCCTTGAAGTTGGTGCTTCTAAATGAATTAGGGGTTGGTGCTCCTTGAAGTTGGTTCTTCTAAATATTGTAATCAGTGAGATTTTTGTAAAAGCCAGTGAGGTAGTTTTGGAGTGGTTTTTCTACCCCTGGAGGGTTTTCCACTTGTGCAAATCTTGTGTCATGATCTTCTCTATGTGTGTATGATTTTCTCATGAGGTTTTGTTCTCTTTCTTCATTCTCACTCATGTACATATGTGTTTGACAAATCAATGATATCTTTCTCTTTGTGTCTTGAAAGTTAAAGTTTGCAAAAAGATTTGAAAATTTACAGACCACTGATTCACCCCCCCTCTCAGTGTTGTCCTGGACTCCTACAAAATCTTCTCCTTGTGCACTCCTTTTCTCCATGTTTTGGAGATCCCTGAGTTCCAAAATTCCCCTGGGATGAATCCCATATACAACTTCAAAAGGGCTCTTTCCTCTGCTCCTATTAATAGAATCGTTATATGCAAACTCTGCTTGTGGGATGATCATATCCCATGCTTCTCCATGTTGTTTAGTCAAACACCTCAAAAGATTACCCAGTGATCTATTCACTACCTCAATTTGTCCATCCGTCTGAGGGTGATAGACTGACATGAAAGATAATTGAGTGCCCAATTTCTTCCACAAAGTGCGCCAAAAATGTCCCACAAATTTGGGATCTCTATCATTGACAATATTCAATGGCAAACCACGAATTCAAACAATCTCCTTAAAGAATAGACTAGCAATGTGTGAAGCATCATTGGTACATTTGCATGGCACAAAATGAGCCATTTTACTGAATCTATCAACTACAAAAAATACACTGTCGAAACCTCTTTGAGTCCAAGGAAGACCCAAAACAAAATCCATACTGATGCACTCCCATGGCCTTTGTGGAATTGGAAGTGGTTGATAGAGACCGGCATTGGATGAAGTTCCTTTTGCCCTCTGACAAATGCTACAAGTTTCTACAAATTTCCTAACATCTGTTTACATCTTAGGCCAGAAGTAAAGCCTTCTCACTTGTTCCAACATCTTGTCTAGTCCAAAATGACCTCCAAGACTACTGCAATGTTTCTCTTTTATGATGTTCTCCCTCATGGAACACCTAGGTACACACAGTTGGCTACCTTTGAACAGTAGCCCTTGCTGTAACAAATATTCAAAAAAATCAGAATGATAGGAATCTAAAAATTGTGAACAAACTGCATATATCTCTTTAAAGTCCTCATCATCCTAGTACTTATTCTTGAGAGAATCCACTCCCATGCTTTGTAACTAGATTTCCTGTATAGTGCACACTCTTCTGCTTAGAGCATCTGCCACCTTGTTGGCTTGTCCCTTCTTATGTTTAATGGAAAAAGTATATGCCTGGAGTTATTTGACCCACTTCATATGCCTGTGATTTAGCTTCTCCTATGAATTTAGAAAACTCAAAGCATGGTTGTCAGTATAAACAATGAATTCCTTGGGCAAGAGATAATGTCTCCATTTTTTCAATGCTTGAACCATTGCATACAATTCTAGATCATATGTGGAATACTTTCTTTTAGCATCATTCAACTTTTCACTAAAGACAGCAACAGGTCTACCTTCCTGACTCAAGACAGCACCAATGGCAAGTTACTGGCATCACTTTCCACAGTAAACAACTTATTAAAATTAGGCAAAACCAAAATGGGTTTCTCTGCTATTTTCTGTTTGAGAATCTCAAAAGACTCATCAGCTGCTCTATTCCAAACAAACTTACATTTCTGTCCTCCTTTTATGGTATCCAAAATGGGTGCACAAATATGACTGAATCCTCTTATGAATTTCCTATAAAAAGTTGCAAAACCGGGAAAACTTCTTACATCACTCACAGTTTTAGGTGCTGGCCAAGACAAAATAGCATCTACCTTTTCCGGATCCATTTTCAAATCACCTTGGGATATCACAAATCCAAGGTATGTGAGTTCTTCCTTCATGAAGACAATCTTCTCCATATTGATCATCAGTTTCTCCTCATGTAGCTTCTTCACCACCTATTCCAAATGTTGCAAGTGTTCTTCCTTTGTCCTACTAAAAATTAGAATATTGTCAAGATAGACAACAACAAATTTGCCAATAAAATCTTTCAATACCTCATTCATTAGATGCATGAAAGTACTGGGAGCATTGGACAATCCAAATGGCATCACCACCCATTCATAAAGACCCTCATTAGTCTTAAATGTTGTCTTCCATTCATCTCCTTGTCTAATCTTGATCTGATGGTATCCACTTTTGAGATCAATTTTAGAAAAAGTACCGAGCTCCACCTAAACAATCCATTAGGTCCTCTATTATGGGCATAGGAAACCTATATCTGATGGTGATCTTATTGATGGCTCTTGAATTAGTACATAACCTCCATTTGCCATCCTTCTTGGGAGCTAAAACTGTAGGTACAACACACGGACTAAGACTTTTCTTCACCAAGCCCTTATCCAACAGTTCTTGTACTTGTTTAGCAATCTCCTCATTCTGATTAGGTGTCATTTTATAAGCTGGTTTATTTGGCAATGTGGATCCTGGGATGAAGTCAATCTGATGACTTACGTCTCTCACAGGGGGTAGTGTATTGCGCATATCCTCCACCATGATACTCTTATACTTGTCTAACAATTCCTGCACTTCCTTAGGGACTTTTTCCTTGCAGTTTTTAGACAAATCAGAATTGTCTTTAGGTTTCAAAATCAGAGCATACCCCTGGGTTCCCTCTTCTTTCAGAGTATGGAGAAACTCTTTCCCACTCACTAACATGATACTTGAGCCTACATTCTTGTCTACACCCTCTTCTAGTAAAGGATCCATCTTATATTGTCTACCATTCTTGGTGATAGCAAAGGAATTGGATTTACCATCATGCTGGGCTTGTACATCATACTGCCAAGGCCTTCCTAACAGTAAATGGCATGCATCCATGGGAATTATATCACACAACAGTTTGTCCCTATATTCCCCTATCTGAAATTCTACCCAAGCTTGTTCATCAACCAAGGTTTGTTGCCCTTTGTTCAGCCAGGACACTTTGTATGGACTAAAATGTGGCAATCTTTTCAAATCCAATTTCTCTACCATTTCTACTAAAACTAAATTTTTAGTGGAGCCGGAGTCAACAATTACCTTACACCTTTTGCCGAAGACTTTGCACAGAGTTTTGAACAGTGTCTTCCTCTGCGGTGGTTCTTTGTTTTGTGGTACCTTTAGCATCGTCCTTCTCATCATGAGATTCTCTCCGTCTTGTGCTGGAGCTGTGCTTCCCATAGGTGAGTTCACACTCTAACAATCTTCTTCTTGGATCAGCTAGCTCCTTCTCTCTCCTCCATGAGAGCTTGAGGCTTTCTCTAGACACTTGCCTGCTATGTGCCCAATTTGGTTACAATTATAACATCTTCCTGTGAAGACGTTAGGACCTTTGCCTGGTCCACCAAATCTACCTCTCCCATTGGGTCTCCTTCCTCTGAAACCCCCTATGGAACCAGATTCTCCACTATGTTCTTGCTGACTGGACTCCCCTTGATTCTTCTGGAACTAATTTCTACCACCAAAGCTATTTCTGTCCCTGAAATTTCTTCCACCTCTGCCTCCGTTCTGCTGTTCTCCCTTTCTTTTCTGCTTCTCTTCTACTCTCAGTGCCACTTGGAAACACTTGTCCATGGTTTCTAGTATCAAGATGGTAATCTCATCTTGTATACTATATTTTAGGCCATTAATATACCTGGCAACTCTTCCTTTCTCATCCTCAGCAAGTCAACACCTTAGAGACAATTTGTGAAATTCCTCTGTATAGGTGGATACATCCATATCCTCTGTCTAAGATTCTGCATTTTCCTGTATATTTGCACTTTGTAATATGCTAGTAGGAACTGTGCCTTGATCCTCTCTACCATCCAACTCCAGGATGAGATCATGCTCTTGCCACTTTTCACCCTTTCTCCCTGGGTGTAGTTCCACCACGTGAGTGCAGTGCCTTTCAATTTCGTCTTTGCAAACTTGACTCTTTTATTCTCTGATACCTCCTTGTACTTGAAGTAATTGTTCAAAGCCTCGACTCATTCGATGACTTCATCTACGCCCATCTTTTCATTGAACATCAGAATCTCCATTTTTTATTCAAATGACTCCTTACCGAGTGTCCTTATGGCATCTAGAAATTGTTTCTAGTCTGCAGATATATCTGCCTATTCTGGGGTTGTTTCCTCTTCCCCACCTTCTTCTTCTTCATCAGATTCACCATCTGATTTTTTTCCTATCTTCAGTGCCTTCAACTCAGCCTGGTGTGTTTCCTTGACTCCAACCTTGATCATCTCTTCCATCTCTTGGAACTTCTTAAGCACTTCTGCTGTCATCCCCTTTGGAGGCATGATGCTAACCTCTCCTTCGCTTTCTTTGTCGGACATAAACATTCACAGACAACACCAACACTTCTGTTGATTTTTCACTAGCTCTGATACCAAAATGATGTAGAGTAATCAACGAAAACATGTTTCAATCTAACATTTCACTTTATGACCCTTTGGCGAGAGTTAACTCATTGGCGAACCCAAATACTTTTCCCCCGATACGCCCATCACCTCAACTGTCGGTATGACCTTTACTATCGGTGAGCTTGAGAGCTACTCCGCCGATACACACCGGTAACTTCGATGCTAATATCTTCAAACCATACTTGTCGGCTAGACTCTTCTCATTAGCCATGGTAAGATTAACTTCGTTGATACACTGATACAACCGTCGTCGGTGAGACTCCAAATGTCAGAGAACTCCTTACTTCCTGATGGGCCGATATGTATTTCTGCATTCTTCACTGATATGCCAATCTACATTGTCTTCGGCATGACCACTCCTATCGGTGAACCCTTATGAACTTAGGCCGACGGGCCCATGACTAACACCCTTGGCGAGGTTCTTATTATCGGTGGGACTCAACACCTTTGGTGGAACTTCAATACACTTCCGGCGATGCAACGATACACTGTTTGCTTCACTCACACCCTAGCACATGGCAATGCTAGGTTGGTCTACTGCGTAGTATAGTTGATCCGAACCTCTCCACCATCAAACACAACACAACCAACAAAAATAGAAACAAGAAATAAAAACATATATGTACACTGAGAAGCCATTCCACTGATTTCGACAGAAATCTCACTAGTGGAATGCTTCATCGATCCATGGTATGGCAACTTGCAGGATAGAGATTAACTACGATTGCAAAAGGAAAATTGCTATGTACAATTATGAGATTTTGACACACAAAGGATGGAACAGAGTTTCTTTATTCTTTAGTTTTCTTCATACATAGGCAACGAACACACACATACAAGATACCAAACTCCTCCTGTTTGATCTACCTTGTTTTTAACCCACTATTGAGGGAGTTCAATCGTTCCTGAGCAATTGGGGAAGCTCAACTGCTTCCTATCCCCAAACTGCCCTGTTCTTGAACTGTCTACATGGTCGGTTACAAACTGAACAAAAACAAAAATTGAAAGTAAAACAACTAGTCGGTTTGACCTTATTACAAACAAAACAAGGGTTTGGTAGGTGCCCCTGCACCAATTATGCTCATGGATGTTGGTAAAGGATTGCATGAGAGGGAGATGTAGAAGGTAGATAATGGAGTATGTAGGGAAGGATAGTGGATTATGATGTGTATTATGGATGGAAGGATGGGGGATAGTGGATTATGATGTGAATTATGTAAGGATGGATAGTGGATTATGATGTGGATTATGTAAGGATGGATAGTGGATTATGATGTAGATTATTGATGGAAGGATAATGTATTATGATGTGAATTATGGATGGAAGAATAATGGATTATGAATGGAAGTATTATGCAAAAGCATGGACCATAGGGATATGATGGGGTAAATATATAGGATAGTAGATGAAAGATGGGGAGATGGAGGTATGTGGCAATGTTGTGGAACGGAAAGGAACCAAGACCAATGGTTGCACACGCTGTGATAGACATTAAAGATTTTGAATTGAAGGAGATGTAAGAATAAATGGAGATTGGGATTTCATTATGGATTTATGAACCCAAATAGACTTAGGTTTTTAATTATTTTTGCATTAGGTGTGGGATGAAGGAATTTGGGAATTTTGGATGGAGTGGGATTGGGATGCTTAATTTGGATTAATGACTTTTTGTTTAGGGACCCACACCATTTTAGTTTTGGATTTTTATTTTGGAGGTGTGGGCTTGGGTAGCCTTTTGGATGGATTTTTCTTTGATTCTTTGCATTGGTTTCCTAAGGCATGAGGATCTTTAGGCTTTTTTTCTTTATGTAAGTAGGCATCCAAAGTTTTATTTTTGAATCCCATGGGCTTGGTGGAAGCTTCATGTTTGGTCCATGTATGCATTCGTTAGGAATTTTAGGGGATTTAAGCAAACAGGATGTGTAGATGGAGGGATTAGTGGACTTGTGGATAAATGGATGAGGGGATTTAAGGATGGGGATATTAGGTGTTGGAAGGAGTGGAGGTAGAGTGGATGGAGGTAGATGTATGGTCACATGCTTTTGGGATTTGTAGGACGATGGAGGAGGGATAGTGACATATGTTTTGGAGGTATGATGTGGTTTGTGATGGAAGGAAGTGGATTTAGGAGGCATGGAGGTGGTACCAACATCTTGGGATTGTTTTCACGGGGGTTTATAGCCAAGGCCATATGATTGTGGAGGGACTTTGACATGGATGGGCTCCAAAATAAATTGTTCTTGAAGGCCTAAGCCTTTGCCTTGATAGTTCATGTTTTGGAGTATGCAATGTACAATGAGATTTTGGGTGTTTTGGACACAAAACTTGAGCTCATTATTATATGGGGAAGGTAGGGTGGTGGATAGAGGTGGTTCCTTTCCTAGGAGAGAACATTAATAGATGAAGGTAGTAAGACCAAGGGGATAGGATGATGGATTTGCTATAGGGTCGATAGTGGCTGACGAAGGATCAATAGGATATTCATTATCATTACTCTCATTAAGATGTATTGTACTATGATCCAAGTTATTTGTTGGATTATCTATGTTTTCTTGGGGACCAAGTATCTCATAATTGGATGTGGATGTTGTAGGATCATGGATAGGACTAGTTGGCTGATGGATAGGAGTGGAAGTGGTGGATTTTGGAATAAGTGTACTATGGATGGGATCAATTTGATCATGGATAGGCTCTTGATCGTAGATAATATCTTGATCATAGAGAAGATATTGGTTATGGAAAAGTTGATCATATGATGGAATGTAATCGGGAATGGGATTAGATAGTGTATTTAAATCTTGATTAGGATGAAGGGTTGATGTTTCCACATGCTTTAGATTAAACTCTTGACATAGCTCTTGGGTTTGGATGGAAGTGGGAGTTTCTTGGATGGGAGTAATAGGCTCTTGATGGTCATCAACATGGCTAGATGGTGGATCTTGACTTGCACTTATAGTAAGGGGATCTTCAAGAGGCTTGATGGGTTGTGGGCTATAAGATGGGATTGGAGGAATAAGCATGGTTTTTGAAGGCTCTTTGATAGGTTCAAGGATAGGCATTTGATGACATGGAGATGGTTAATTCCTTGCTAATAGCCAGTGGATCACATCCTTCATAAGTGTATGGGTGGGTGAATAATATAATGAGTGGACAACAATGGTGGATGTTATAGGATTAGGATTGGGATTGGGTAAATGGAAAATAGGAGGGGATGGATTAGGATTGGGATGAGGATCAGGTGAAGGGATAATAGGATTGGGATTAGATGGAAGATTTGATGTGTTGGGATTTATGGTTTCTTCAACATGTGGTTGGGAAGGTCCTCCTAATGTATTAACAACTTGATAAGGATGACCTTAAGGAATCAAAGAAGATGGATCAAAATCTAGAGGCACCTTGAATCCTTTGTGTAGTTGGAGTAGCCTTTCAAAATAAGTTTGGGGATTTTTGGCAATAATATAGTCCACAAGTGTTTGGTTATCGAGGTCCTCCATAAAGTCTTGGATTCTAGATTCATAATCAAGGGACTCATGGGTAGAGGTACTTAGACTTTGAGGCTCCTGGGTAGGCATTTGATTGGATGATGGAGGATACACATAGGATGCATAAATGGGAGTGGTGTTTCCCTTGTCAAAGGTAGCATGAGGAGGACTTAAGGAAACTTGATCTTGGTATAAGGGGTAGTTAGTACTAGAATGCTCTTGTTGTGGGGAATCTTGAGGTGGATGTTATTGGATATACATGGGATAGGTTGATGTGGAATTGACATGATATGTGGATGGACTAGGTTGGTATGATGATGGAGGTGACACATGGGATTGAGGTGTAATTTGTTGAGGTTGTATGGATAAAGGTATAGTGGATGATGTATTAGATGAAGGTTGTGGTTGTGGTTGTGTTTGTGTTTGTTGGGCTAGGAGTTACTGAAGAAGGGCTTGTTGAGTGGTCATAAGTTGTTGTAAAAGGGCTTGTTGTTGTTGTTGGGTGGTGGGTTGTTGTTGGATGAGTTGTTGGAGCTGTGAGATAGTGGCATTTTGTATGTATGAAGATGAAGCATGGTTAGGAATTTGGACTTGCGAGTTTTGAGGTATGTATACATTGGTTTGGGTGTTGATGGGAGGTAGGTATAATGATGTAGGAGTGACTTGGTGCTTTTTATATTATCTTTTAAGTTCATCAAAAAGTATGTGGGTGCCATATGGACCTTGCTCTAGGATCTTGTTCTCTAGTGTTGGGATGGATTTACACATATGTTTAAGTCTTTGTATTTCAGATTATTCTTTAAAATATGCATCATGATCTACAAGGTTCTCATAATCGTTAGGAGGAAATTGCAAACCTCCTAGGATTGTGACTTTGGGTTTTGGATTTGACCTAGGCTTGTTAATGGTCACAACCATTTTGACAAATGATGGATTAGATTAGGCTCAAGAAAGGGATTATGATTTAGGATGATAAAGAATGAAGTATGTGGATAAAAATGATGAGAATGATTAGGGATATGTTGGATGAGGATTAGGATGAATTTGGATTGGATTAGGGATAGAGTGGGATAATGTGGATATGGCAACTAGGATGACGTAGATGATTAGGATAAGATTTGAATGATTAGGATGATTTGGATAAAATTGATTGGATTGGATGATGGATGGTTGAAATGGGATTAAGTGGATAAATGGATTGGATTAGAATTTTATGGCTTAAGGTTGATGATTACATTATGATGTGGATTAGGGTGATAAATGGATGGATGACAAATAAAGAAATGATAAATGATAGGATTGGATTGTATATGGATTATGTAGTACAAATGGATCAAGTTGGATTAAGACAATGATGTAGGATGATATTGGATTATGATTAGGATAATTAATGGAAGATATGATTAGGTTAGAACAATGATGATGATGTTGGATGATTAGGATAGGATTAAATGATTAAGGGATGATTAGCTTGGATGAAATGAGTAGTTGGAATGAGATGGTTGGATGATTATGATAAGAGGGATGAAGTGATTTGGATAAAATGGGGTGATTAAAATAAGTGAAAATGAATGATTAGAGATATGAGATGGATAAGAGAAATGATTAGGATAGGTGGATAATGGATAAAGGATGACTAGGAATGAACTTGATTGGATGAAAAAAGATGATTGGGATGAAATGATTAGATGGGTGATTATGATGCAAGTAAATGATTAGGACTAATGATAGATTTGGTTAGAAGAATTAGGATGAAGTGGATGAATGAATAAGATGATGAGGATGATTGAGATAGGTGATTAGGAATGATTAGGATAGGATATGGATGAAATCGATTGGATTATGGATAGATTGGAATTGATTGAGTTATGATGAAGGATTAGAATAATTAGGAATGGGGTGGATAAGAGGGGTGATTAGGATGACTAGGATGGAGTGATTGGATGCTTAAGATGATGAGGATGGATAATTAGGATGGGGTTAGATGATTGGGTGGATGACTAGGATAATTAGGGATGAGATGATTGGGTGACTTGGAGTGATTAGGATGGGTGGATAAAAGAGATGATTAAGATGAATGATTAATATTAGTAGGATAATTAGGGATGATTGGATTGGATGATTAGGTGGATAAAAGGTTGACTACTATGATATATGTATGAATAGGATTAAGATGACTGGAGAAGTGACTAGGATAATGTGGATTAGATTGGATGAGGGTTAAAAGGATTTAGATTAGATTGGATGATGATTATGATGATGTGGATATGGAAATTAGGATGATTAGGGATAATGAGATGGATAATAGGGATGATTAAGATAACTAGGGTGGATAATTAGGATGATGAGTGTTAGAAATCAAGATGCCAGCCACACAACAAAAATCTAATTCAAACCTTATTAGCCTCTAAATAATGTAGAATCAATGGAGATTGCAATAGAAATTAAAACCCATTACATAGGAATAACATGCACTAAGAACTGAACACATAACACAGTATGTAATGTCGAGAAAACCCTTTCGGGTAAAAAAACTCCACCAAGAAAAGAGGCTCCAAGTTGTATTATCTTCAAATATGAGATTACAATACATGTACTTCCTTTCTCCTTCAGTCTTAAATCTAGCATTGCTTGTTACTCTCCAATATGATAAAAATGTAGTACAAATATCCTTATAAAAGGGGTTTTCCTTCTAGGGCAAGATAGCTGACAAAATATCAACTATCAGATATGTGACCTAATGACAAATGGTCCAGATTCACAATGATACCCCCTTGCGATCCTTGTTGTGGATGAATGAGCATCATGTACTAGATATAAACATACGACTGAAACAAGATTGTTGTTGGTGAAACCTTTCATCCCTTATGGGTTATTTACAAACAACATTTGGAGTGATCAATTACATAGGATTTACAAGGTTGATGGCACCTTAATCCTAACAATGAGGGTTTGGATTAGGATGAAGATAATGACAAGGATAATTAGGATGATGTGGAGTAGATTTGTTTATAGCTTGAATTTAAGCAATTGCCAACAAAAGATTTCACATGTACACGCATAGATTTGCAAAACACACACACACACAAGACACAATGGCAAGTTTGATTTTCAAAAGTGATTGTTTTAATTTATTAAGACACTTCAAGACACATGAACAAGGCTAATTCAATCAATCAAGTGTGGCAAATAGGTCTTAATCTGAAGAGAACTTGTGTCTCAAATTACTACTTGAACCTCTTAGTTGAACCTATGCATTGAACCACTTCGTTGAACCTCTTGTTTGAACCTCTTTGTTGAACCTTTCTAGAGTTCATTTGGTAGGATCAATGAATTTTAGTTCAACTGTTCCTTGGTTCATTGGTTTGAGGATATGCGATGTTGGCATCGCTGTGACGAAGTACTATCGGTAGGACCGTGTTGAAGACCATTGGCATCGGTGAGACAAGGGCCGTCAGAATAAGCATCGAAGGTTTGTCTGATGCTGAGTGTCACCCCGATGGAAGCATTCAATCGTCGGCAAGACAAGGCCTATCGGCCAAACTTTGTGGAGTTACTCCGACAGGAGTAGTCACTCCGACGAAGGTTACGGGTTGGTCGTCAGCGAGACAAGGCCTATCGGCCAAGCTATGTGGAGTTACTCCGATAGGAGTAGTCACTCCGATGACTTATATCTATCGGCGGGAGTCTGAGGTTCGGTGTGACTTTTGAGGTCTTGTCTGATATGGGTTGTTACATCGATGGCCTAAAGGTTGTGAGCCAATGTACTGCAGTCATTCCGATGGAGGTATCGGTGAGACAGAGCACTGTCAGAGCGGGAGCTAATTCTTGTGCCGATAGTGAAAGTTATTCCGATGGTACCATTGGTGATCGGGGAGACTATGCTCATCGGTGGAGGGTGAAGTCTGTGGGCCGATGGTAGTTGTTATGCCGATGGACTTGGAGGCTTGGAGGCTTGGTATTGTCGGCAACAAAATTGCCGACAATAGCCTTTGGTTCATTGGCATTTATAAACTGCGATGTCATTGGCGACTTGGTATATGTGGGACTAAATGTCTCACTGAAATATGAACCATTGCGATGGTTAGATGGCTGCGACGCCTAAGGAATTTGTTCTATCAGTTAGAGCAGAAGTGTGTAACGACTCCTGTTCTTGCAGACTGGAAATAGAATGATAAGTCTACAGGTGTCGTTGGTATTATGATGATGAGACTTGAATAAAGGTTCGTTCTGTAAATGTACAGAGTAGTGAACTGTGTATGAGGTCAAGAATCAAACACCAGAGCAAGAAGCTGAGTTCTTTATTGTAACTGTATATCTTACTGTAATAAAGATTATTTTCTTGTGGTGGTGGGTTTTTTACCCGTAAGGGTTTTCCCACATAATTCTGTGTGTCTGTGTTCTAAATATTGTCTATTTTGGTTTCTCTTGTGTATTCATCTATGTTATTGTAATTTAAAAAGTGACTGGTCTACACTGTCCCCTGGGAATTAACATTAGGGAAGCTATTTTCCGCACCTGTGTTTTCCTTACAAGTGGTATCAGAGCCTGGCCCGTTGTGTTATCCTTGTCGATAGTTTGGGTTTTTTATGTTAATTCTGTTGTGTGGGAGTTCTGTAGAGAGTTATTTTTAAATTAAATAGAGATGGCAAGTACATCAGACAAAATAGACATTGAGAAATTCCATGGCACAAACTTTGAGTTGTGGAAACTTAAAGTTGAAGACATGTTAGTCTATAGAGATCTTTGGGTTGCTATGTCTGGAGTTCAACCTACAGGCATGAAGCAAGAAGATTGGGAGCTGATATGTAGAAAAGCCAAAGGACTGATAAGACTGAGTTTATCTGACTCTGTTCTATTGAACATCCATGAGGAGAAATCTGCAAGTGATTTGTGGAAAAAGTTGAATAATATTTATCAGGGCAAGTCCTTGGTAAATAAACTTTTCCTCAGAAAGAAATTGTATTCTCTGAAGATGGATGAAGGTGCATCTATAGCAGAACATCTGAGTGCATTCAATATGATTGTTGCTCAGTTGACATCTATAGGTGTAAAAATAGAAGAGGAAGATCGCTGTATGCTTCTGTTATGTTCCTTACCTGACTCGTGGGACCATCTGGTGATGGCTATTGGAAGTACAACAACTACATTTTCTCAGGAAACTGTTGTTGCTTCTTTGTTGTCTGAAGAGATGCGGAGGAAATCTTCTGGAATGACCAAAGAGGCTCTGTCAGTTCGTGGTAGATCAAAGGAAAGAGGCAAGAAGAAGGACAAGAAGTCTAAGTCCAAATCAGAGGGGAAATCAAAATCTCCTGGCAAGAAGTCCAAGGTGAAGTGCTGGAATTGTGGGTAGAAAGGTCATGTCAAGAAAGACTGCAAAGAGGAGAAAAAGAAGAAGAAGAACTTCTCTGACTCTGAGTCTTCACACAGTGATGCTGATGCTTTCATTGCTGCTCTGGCAACACCTGCTTCTGAAGATGTTTGGCTGATTGATTCAGGAGCATCTTTTCATATGACATCTCATAGAGAGTGGTTCACGAAGTATGAACCCTATGCTGGTGGCAAGGTGTTCCTGGCTAGTGATTCAACGCTGGAAATTGTTGGCTGAGGTCGAGTCAGAATCCAGTTCCCGGATGGCAGAATAAAGGGAATGAATGAAGTTCTTCATATACCAGGTCTGGCTCGAAATTTACTTTCTGTTAGTAAGCTTAATGATGTTGGAGTGCAAGTTACTTTTGTGAATGGTGGCTGTAAGATGACTAGAGGTTCTATTGTTCTGGCAAAAGGTGAACGCATTGGAACTCTGTATAGGTTAGATGCTAAACTAGTGTGCTGTAATAATGTCTCTGCAAAATCTGAAAAAGCTACTATTGTAACACATGACGTAAATTCTATGGAAGTTAAACTTCCTGCAGAGAAAACAATGCTCTGGCATCATAGACTTGGTCACATAGGTGAGAAAGGTTTAAAAACCTTGAAAAACAAAAATCTGGTAGACGGGATGATTGATTGTAATCTGGAGTTCGATTTCTGCGAACATTGTATATATGGAAAGCAAAACCGTGTTTCATTTTACTCTAGTTCTCATAAATCTTCTGGTGTTTTGGACTATGTGCATTCTGATGTTTTTGGTCCAGTTGATGTTCCTTCTTTATCTAAATCAAGATACTATGTATTGTTCATTGATGATTATTCAAGAAGGGCATTTGTATATTTTTTGAAAAACAAATCAGAAGTGTTCAGTCGATTTAAAGAATTTAAAACTCTTGTGGAAAATCAGACTGGTAGAAAACTAAAATGCTTGAGAACAGATAACGGTGGTGAATATTGCAATGCGGATTTTGATAAGTATTGTGTAGACCATGGAATTAAAAGGCATAAAACTACACCTTATACTCCACAACAGAATGGAGTTGCTGAAAGGTTAAATCGATCGTTGATGGAGAAAGCAAGAAGTATGTTGAGTTATGCTGGTCTTGAACAGAAGTTCTGGGCTGAGGCAGTTGCTACAGCTTGTTACTTGCTGAATCGTTCTCCTACATCAGCATTGGTTGATAAGACACCTATGGAAGCATGGTCTGGTAAGAAGCCCTCTCTAAGACATATTCGAGTCTTTGGCTGTGAGGCATATGCGCATATTCCTGAAGTTAAAAGATCTAAGTTGGATAACAAGGCAGTTAAATGTATCTTTGTTGGCTATGGAGTCGGTATTAAAGGATACAAGCTTTGGAATCCCTAAACTGAAAAGGTAATCTACAGCAGGAATGTAATTTTTAGAGAGCTGAAACCATTGGTTGTTGATCCTTAGCCAGAAAAGACAGAAGAAAAGAAAGAAAAGAGTGTTGTGAATGTTCCTCTGACCCCTGTAAAAGAGGAACAACAAGCACCAAGTGTAGATGGTTCAGATGAGAGTTCAAGTAGCTCCGAAGATTCTGATCCAGAGCAAGAACCTGAACCTGCACCTCAACCTTTGAGGAGATCTACACGTGAAAGAAGACAACCAAATAGGTATGGATTTTCAGTACTTGATTCAACTTGTGCCTATGCTTTACTTACTAATACTGATGAACCTAGGACTATGAAAGAAGCTATTAGTGTACCTGATTCAGATTCTTGGTTGGAAGCCATGCATAGTGAAATGACATCATTGGAGAAGAATGGAACCTGGGATCTGGTGCCCTTGCCTGAAGGAAGAAAACCTATAGGCTGTAAGTGGGTATTTAAGAAGAAATATGGTCCAGATGGTAGTATTGAGAAGTACAAGGCAAGACTGGTTGCTAAGGGGTATTCCCAAAAGGAAGGTATTGATTATGGAGAAATTTTTTCTCCTGTAGCTAAGCTGACATCCATTAGATTTCTGTTGTCACTTGCAGCAGCATATGATTTTGAAATTGAGCAGATGGATGTGACAACAGTGTTTCTTCATGGAGACCTTGAAGAAGAAATTTATATGTCCCAGCCAGAGCATTTTGTGGAAAAAGGTAAAGAACATTTGGTATGTAAACTTAAAAAGTCTCTTTATGGTTTGAAACAGTCTCCCAGAATGTGGTATCAAAAGTTTGATACGTATGTTTTATCCTTGGGGTATGTGAGATCTAAATCTGATCATTGTGTCTATTATAAAACTGAAGGTGACCAGATTCTTATAATTGCACTATATGTGGATGACATGTTGTTCATTGGCAATGGTAAGGGGATGATCTCAGAATTAAAATCTCAGTTGTCCTTGAAATTTGAAATGAAAAATCTGGGGGCAGCAAAGTACATTCTGGGAATGGAGATCAAAAGGGACAGATCTAAGAGAAAAATTTGGCTCAGCCAGAGGAAGTATATTACCAATGTTCTTGATAAGTTTCATATGTCTGATTCTAAACAGTTAGTTGTTCCAGTTTTGCAGGGAACGAAATTATCTGTTGAAGATTGTCCAGAATCTTCAAATGAAATTGATGACATGAAGAGAGTACCTTATGCAAGTGCTGTTGGCAGTTTAATGTATGCAATGGTCTGTACCAGACCAGACATTGCCCAAGTAGTGGGAGTTTTGAGCTGGTTTATGGCGAATCCAGGCAGATCACATTAGGATGCTGTGAAAAGAGTTATGAGGTATTTGAAGGGAACTTCTGACTATGCTATTTGTTATCATGGAAACTCAGAAGGGTCTAAGAGATCTATCAGTATTCAGGGATATGTTGATTCTGATTGGGCAGGGGACATTGACAGTCGGAGATCCACCAGTGGATACGTGTTCACGTTACATGGTGGTGCTATCAGTTGGATGAGCAAGCGACAGGCTGTAGTCGCTTTGTCCACAATAGAGGCAGAGTACATGGCAGCCACTCGTGCATGCCAAGAAGCTGTTTGGTTGAAGAGGTTGTGTTCTGATGTTGGTTTTAATGCAGGGCAAATACAAATTCATTGTGACAGTCAAAGTGCCATATGTTTGGCAAAGAATCCTACATTTCATGCTAGGACAAAACATATTGATGTCCAATATCACTTTGTTCGTGATATGGTGGAAGACAGGAAGGTGAAGCTGGAAAAAGTTGACACTTTGGAAAATGTTGTTGATGCCTTAACTAAACCAGTGAACACAGCCAAGTTCAAATGGTGCTCAGATGAAATGGGTCTTCGGGCCCATAGTTCTCAATAATCGAATGAGGACTAAGAGATAGCAGTAATGTCTTCAACAAGTGCGAGATTGAAGAGAACTTGTGTCTCAAATTACTACTTGAACCTCTTAGTTGAACCTATGCATTGAACCACTTCGTTGAACCTCTTGTTTGAACCTCTTTGTTGAACCTTTCTAGAGTTCATTTGGTAGGTTCAATGAATTTTAGTTCAACTGTTCCTTGGTTCATTGCTTTGAGGATATTGGATGTTGGCATCACTGTGACAAAGTACTATCGGCAGGACCGTGTTGAAGACCATTGGCATTGGTGAGACAAGGGCCGTCAGAATAAGCATCGAAGGTTTGTCCGATGCTAAGTGTCACCCTGATGGAAGCATTCAACCATCGGCAAGACAAGGCCTATCGGCCAAACTTTGTGGAGTTACTCCGACAGGAGTAGTCACTCCGACGAAGGTTACGGGTTGGTCGTCAGCGAGACAAGGCCTATCGGCCAAGCTATGTGGAGTTACTCCGATAGGAGTAGTCACTCTGATGACTTATATCTATCGGTGGGAGTCTGAGGTTCGGTGTGACTTTTGAGGTCTTGTCTGATATGGGTTGTTACATCGATGGCCTAAAGGTTGTGAGCCGATGTACTGCGATCATTCCGATGGAGGTATCGGTGAGACAGAGCACTGTCGGAGCAGGAGCTAATTCTTGTGCCGATAGTGAAATTTATTCCGATGGTACCATTGGTGATTGGGGAGACTATGCTCATCGGTGGAGGGTGAAGTCTGTGGGCCGATGGTAGTTGTTATGCCGATGGACTTGGAGGCTTGGAGGCTTGGTATTGTCGGCAACAAAATTGCCGACAATAGCCTTTGGTTCGTTGGCATTTATAAACTGCGATGTCATTGGCGACTTGGTATATGTGGGACTAAATGTCTCACTGAAATATGGACCGTTGCGATGGTTAGATGGCTGCGACGCCTAAGGAATTTGTTCTATTAGTTAGAGCAGAAGTGTGTAACGACTCCTGTTCTTGCAGACTGGAAATAGAATGATAAGTCTACAGGTGTCGTTGGTACTATGATGATGAGACTTGAATAAAGGTTCATTCTGTAAATGTACAGAGTAGTGAACTGTGTATGAGGTCGAGAATCAAACACCAGAGCAAGAAGCTGAGTTCTTTATTGTAACTGTTTCCCACGTAATTCTGTGTGTCTGTGTTCTAAATATTGTCTATTTTGGTTTCTCTTGTGTATTCATCTATGTTATTGTAATTTAAAAAGTGACTGGTCTACACTGTCCCCTGGGAATTAACATTAGGGAAGCTGTTTTCCGCACCTGTGTTTTCCTTACATAATCTAGGATGCATAATTTCTCTAAGGATGTCCCCAATATATACAAGGAATGGGGGGGTTAAATCTATGAAATAAAAACTTGAAATAATGCCAAATAGCCGGGAGAAGAGGGTAACCCACCCTTCACCTTCACTTCCCCAAGGTATAAAGTTCTTGGTTGCTTATCCTGAATGACAAGATTCCAACTTCCAAGAGGTGCGTCTTTTGATTCACTCCCCACTTTTTATACTTCGTTGGAACACTAGAGTTGAAGTTGTCCCTTGGAGTGGTGTGTCTCAAAGAAAGCCTCCTAAGGAAGGGCGACATAAGTGAATCAAATGGTGTTTTTGATCTCCAAGTTCACCTTGCAGTGCAAGGAGAGGGCATACACACACACATGACTCACACTAGCAATGTTAATTTACCCTTAGAATTGAAATGTGTGTGTGAAGATGAATGTGGGTAAAGGATGTTTTTTGTTTCCAAGATCACACTAAGTGCAAGGGAAGAGCATACACACTCTAATTCACACTTCAAATCTACCAAACAAAGCAAGCACAAGGTTTTTTATGTCCAAGTCGAAATGTTATGGTGCAAACACAAATTCAACACAAGTTCATTTTATGCCCAAATCTAAATGTGATGTTGCAAACACAAGTTCTTTTTAAGCCCAGATCCAAATGTGATATTACAAACAAGTTCTTTGTTTAATTGGAAATACAAAAGTTATGTTGAGTGCACCTAGAAATTTTACTTTAGATTTGATGATGAGGCACACACCTCAAGTCCTACTTAAGTCCACCAAACAAAAAGAAAGAAAATCTTGCAACCCACTTGTTAGATTGAAAAAGTTAAATTTGGTCTTTTTTTTGAAAATAATGAATAGATACAACAAATTTGATATGATAATCAAATTCTACATGAAATTTTAAGCAGTTTAAAAAAAATGTTAAATTTTGTTAAGTTTTGCAAAAGTTATAGCAATTTTAAGATTTGCAAGCAAAGGGTGTGTTTGACTAATTATACTTGATGTTGGTTTACAGATTTACCATTTAACTCTATATTCTCTCACCCAAACAAATGACATGTAACCACAGTTGAGTCAGTAACAATAATATTTTATCACCAACTCTCAGCTTATTTTACAAGGTGGCAGCTACCTTCGATTAATATTCAACAAATCAAAAATCTATTATGCTTTTAACCAGAAAGCAAAGAAAGGGAATGCTTTTACGTAGAAAGCTTTGAAAAGAGATTTTCATACAAATAAATGAACCAATACTCATAGAAGCTCAAAGACTTTGAATAATAATAATTGAAAAGAGAAGATTTTGAATCATAATCACCATAACATATCCATTCAAAGATAGATATCCACACAATGAAATCACCAACTGAATTCTCCAACACAAAGAAATATAACCACAAATATTACATTCAACATAAGCAGAATGATAGCCCAAGCATTATAATACAAAGATCATATATGCCTAAACGATTCCAACTGTGTATCTTTTCTATATATTGAAGTAGTTTGAAATCAAACAAAACATACTAGATATCTAACTAAATTGAGAAAAACAAAGTTTGCCCAACCAGAAAGATGCTTCCATTGTTCCCAATTACATATTTATAAGCATAAAATAGTAACTATCTTTGAAAGAGGAATGGTTTCTTGAGGACAACCGTTTCTTTTTTAAAAATAAAGTCTTTAAAAGTTTTGAGCCAAATAACTTGAAAAGCATAAAAGAAATAAACTTAATTCACCACCCATTCATTTTCTTTAGGATCTTCAATGCTCTCCACCGCTTGATCTTCTGCCATCTTCTCTCACACCTTCAACCTTAGCTTGTACTCTCAATACTTTGTGATGATAGTGGTAATATTTTTTGTTCCTGGAATAGTAGTGTTCTGCAATCTGGTTCTAAATTTGGCCAAGTTCTTAGCTACTCCCACTATAGTCTCCTAGATCATCTCATCCCTATTTCTGTAACCATTAAGATAGACTTGCTTAAATAGCCCAATTTGCTTAGTGATTCACCAAAAATAGTCTCAGGATCAACAAGCTCACTATAAAGCATGTCTTTGACTTCCTTGTTGATATCCTTGCGATCACATAGGTTTTCTCTGAAGTCATCCAAAATATTTATTTCAAGTGCATTACAATCCATTTGAATACCAACCATTAGATCCAGGTATACTTGTAGAGCCTTGTTGATATGATCAATAAGATTGTCATACATATTGAGCTTCCAGTGCAATGACTCAACCTAGGACAAATCAATTTCACAGGGGTCGCTAGCTAGATTTTCCTTCGTGAGTGTTATGGAATGTAAGGCTGCCAACTCAGTAACCTCCTTCGAAAGCACATAAGTACTTCCTTGTTCCTTTCTTACTTGTTGAAGCTCATTAATCAATTGTTTTCTTTTATTGTGTATAAGAGAATAGCTTTGTATCATTTTAGTCAAGAAAAATAAAATATCACAGGATAATTTTTCAACCCACTCATTGATAGCCCTAGCAAAATTCTGACTCTTTTTAATCTGCTTAACAATATTTGCATCGATCCCAATGACCTCTGAGTTAGGAGCTTCTTGAGGAGAAGGTGTCACTATTGACTGGATGAATTGGCTCAAAGACAAGATTTGAGATTGGAGTTTTATATTTTCTTTCCTTTCTTTCTTGGCCCTTTTAATCAAAACATTGATAGAATAATTTGCATGGTATGACTCCTCCTCAAGAGTAGAAGGGCCCAAGTCAATATGACTTATTTTATAATCTGCCTCAGTTATATCATTTTCATCCAAATCTTTTATGGGGTTAGCAATTTCCAATACCTGGTGGCTAGAAGTAGCATCATTTATCATCGTGGACATTCTCCTAGCCTTCTTAGGCTTTGAAGTCCCTTGTAGAAGCATAGCAACAATATCAATTTCTTTGGTCATGGTGGGAACATTTTTCCTCTTTTTCTCTACCACCTTTTTCAGCCAGCTAGGAGAGGAAGTCACCATAGTAGTATTTATATTGTCAGCGACAGATTTATTTCTATCTTCTAGTGGGGAAGCAACAGGAATTTCCTCATTATCAAGAGAAGAGGATACATCAAGAAAATTGGGAAAAGAGCTATCATTAACAATTGAATAAAAAATGGGGTCGGGGTTCACTGCCACTGTCTGAACATTTCTTTTTTTCACGAGAGGGCTATCTGATTCACACACTGATTTCAATTTGAGGACATCATTGGGCCTTTCACCATCACCTCCTAACTATGAATTAGAAACAAATTGTGACATGTCATGTGACCATGAGGAACTCTGCACAGTAGACTTTTTCACCGTTTTCTGTCTAGTAGCCCTTGAACTACCTAATTCATGAGGTGAACCTGCATGTCCACACCACTTACCAACTAGCCAATCTTCAATTCTCTTAATCACTGGTGCAGAATGAACATTTATATCCACAACCTCCTTCTCAAACCAATTTATATAGGGAAGGGGTTTTGACAGTAGATTCTGGTATTCCACATCAATTACTTTAGAGTCCTCAACTTTTTTTGGAATATGAATGGGTAAACCAAAAGCCCAGATTTGACTTATGGTAAGTCTCATGTAGCTTCTTCTAAGAACTTCATGGTCATCCACACAATCCTCCCAGAAGTCTTCTAGGCTTGAATGATGCCCATAAGAGCTAGAACCATAGAAGTTCTGCTTTATGTAGTTCTTTCTGTCAAAGTGTTGCCTCAAAGATAAAGAGTGAAGATTAAATTCTACCAATGCATGCTTGACTCCTTTAGCAACATCTTTATTTTTACAAGAATAAACTGATAAAGACAATGGAAATGTGTAGCCCTTCTTTCTCATGCTCTGGTATTTGACATTTACAGTAGTCATTTGTCTACAAACTTCCAAAAAGACAATATAGTCATTAGGGTACCGAGGCAACTTGGTTGGGGCTGACTCATAACCCCCCAGTCTCAGGTAGGTGAACCTATCAAATTGAATATAAAAACTCCCAAATTGCATAACCAGAGATGCAGCCTTAGGAGAAATCCTCATTTCAAAGTCACAATTCAACTTTCTCACCAAAAACATTAAAAAGGCATCATTAACCCAATGAAAATCTTTCATCCCAGCATCTTTTGTAAACTAAGGAAAATAAGCATACACAGGTGTATCTGGGGTCAAAGACCCATGAGGCCTCAACCCAGCCCAGACAACCTCTCGACTGGCTAGAACATATACCAAATAGGAGCACATGTGAAATGTAGAGGTCTCATGAAACTTCAACAATTACTCATTCAAGTGATAGCTTATTATTTCATCCCAGTCAATTAACTGACTCTCACTACATATCAACAATATAAAGTGACACATCCAGAATTCAAAAGAGCTAGCATCTTCACTACCCACTACTCGGTGCAACAGAGTAACAATATCTAAAATTTTGCCCTTAAAGTGTACTCTTTTAAGTGTAGGGGGTAGCTGAGACTTACCTCTTTTCTCTGATTTAGCCGGTTGCGTGCAATAGAATTTATGCACCGGTCTTCATTCTCCTAGAAGAAGTCTATACCCAGGGCTACATACATAGCTTCGTATTTCTCCTATCTTAGAAGTTTCAATGCACGAGAGATAGACTCAGAATCAATCCTTGCGACCACCACACCTTCCTTAGTCTTGATCTCTAAAGTCTCAGGGTTGTATCTCTCCATGCATGCAACAATTAAATCTTCACAACACACTGAAACAGGGAAACCTGCTACATGAGCCAAACCACTCTATAGGATTTTCTCTACGAATGACGACCTGTCTTCCTGCTACAGATGAGACTATAATTCTACCAAGTCTATGTGTCCAAGCTCAGTGTCTTTCACTTTAGACAAATTGCTCTCAATTCCAAAGTGGGAGGAGACACCCTGAAATTTAAATTTGATTACAACGACCAAGTACCAAGGACGATAACAATTCAGAATAGAAGGAAAGCAAGCATAACACTTAGACAATTTTCCCACAAAGAGTGAAATGATGTGTAGTTATAGTGCCCTTGTCATGCTTTTAAATGTTAGGCCATCGTGGTACCATTTCTGTGGCTTAAGAAATTAACCCAAGGATTTGCTCATTTTCCAAAAAATTTCTAAAGGACATCTCACGCGTTTGGCATACAACACTTTAAATGATCATTAATTGCCTTGGTTTTTGGTCCACCACTCAACCATTGCTGAATCACAAGAAATGAGAACTTTAGAACATTAAGTCGCGGGTTATAAAGTTTGGAAAACCTGTGAAACAATGATAACAAAAGGGAACCAAGCGGGCAACAAAACATAACACAAAGAATGTGAAGTCAGGGGATCGTAGGGTTTCGAAACTCCATAACCTAGCGATATGGTTAGAAAATTTAGGGGAACAACAACTAGGTTAGGAAACATGTTGTATCCACAATTTCAAATATTTTTCTAAGGCACAACAATAGAAATTCATAACCCTTGGGACTTAGAAACCTAGAGTACCATGAGAATGAACAATAGAAACGAATGAGACTTAGAAATAAAAAGATGGGGTAACAACTGGCTCTAAGTTGGGACAAGGATCAATAGGACACAAAGAATCCAGAACAACATGGCATAAAGCCTTATTCATTGGGCGACAGAGGGAAAAGCAACAAAAACAAAGAAAATAGAAAGAAACTATGGTACAAGACGAAGACTCAAGACTGCTACCAATTAAACAATTTCAAATCTTGCCCATTATAGGCAAGAGGCAAAGGAGTACCATTTGGATATTTCAGTAGGAAAGAATTATCACCAACAACCTGCCTGATCAGAAAGGGACCTTTCCATAATGAATCAAACTTTTTATGCACACCCTTTGGTTCTTTCCTTCTATCCCAAAGAAGCATAGAATCTCCAACCATAAATTTTCTTTGCCTGGCTCTTTTATCAAAGACCTTCTTGACCATCTATTGGTGTCTAGTAATTCTATCCACAACCATTCCTCTTTCTTCTTCCAACTTATTTAGATACATGATTCTCTTCTTTAGCATAGACTGAAATTCCTCATTTTCTATGGCCTTTTGTAAATTTAATGTTGAAAGCTCCAAAGAAATAGGAATAGTACTGTTAATGCCATAAACAAGTTGGAAAGGAGACATGCCTATAGCTCTTTTATATGTGATCCTGTCTGCCCAAAGAGTATCGTATAGCTTCTTATGCCATCCTCTTTGTCCTTCATCTGCCAGTTTCTTGACGATAGAAATTAATTTTTTATTGCTAGACTCAGCTTGCCCATTGCCCTGAGGATAATAATCAGATGAATGTCCCAAACTGATACCATGTTCATAACAAAAAAGAGTAATCTTAGAAGATGAAAAAGAGCTAGCATTGTCTGTGATTATCTTTTTTGGGATACCAAATCTTACTATAATATTCTCTTTCAAGAAATTACACACCACTTCTGAGGTAGTTTGTCTCACTAGGATGGCTTCCACCCATTTGGTAAAATAATCTATGGCAGTAAGGATGTGTGTGTGTCTAACACTTGAGTTAGGATTGACAGGACCAATAAAATCTAGGCCCCATTGTTGGAATGGCTCATCAATCACCACAAGTTTCAAAGGCAGTGCTGCTAGATGACGACTACCAGTGAACTTTAAGCACTGTTCACATTTAGATACCCATTCCTGAGCATATCTTTACATACTTGGCCAACAAAAACACTATCTCAGGATCTTAAAAGCTATCACAGAGGCAGAAAAATGTCCACCACAAGCTTCATCATGGAAGGCTTTCAGAAGTCTCCTTTGTTGTTCCTTGTCAACACACCTAAGAAATGTCCCATCTACCCCTTTCTTATATAAATTTCCTTCCCAAAGAACATACTTAATAGACTTCAGTTTTAGGTTCCTTTTTTCTTTGGCTGATAAGTGAGTAGGTCAATCACCATAAGTAAAAAAGTATGAGACATCTAAAAACCACTCATCAATCGTACTAGTAAAAAGTACTAGAGGTAATTGCTCTTCATCAATGATTTTATTTTCTGCAATCAGCTTACATAGACCCTTACCCCTTACTAGATTAGTAGGTCTAATGTCTACATCATATTCCTAAACCTTCGCTATCCAAGCCCCCCATTTGTTACATCCAATTTCTTGTTGTGTAAGGATACTTTTAACAATAGTTTCAGGAACAAAAACCATGGTATGTGAATGCAGAATATAGAACCTAAAACTTTTCAAAGCTCTGACAACAATAGAAGCATGTTTTTCAAGTGGTGTGCACTTAAGCTCATACTTTTTGAGAGGGGTAATCATAAATGAATTAGGGGCTTCAATGCCTTGCTCATTTTTTTGCATTAAAATGGCTAATAAAGTATGTTCTGATGCATAGTAGTATACAATGAAATCTTTATTGGAATCAAGACATACTAGTGTAGGTGAATTTGCTATGGCAATTTTTATATCCTCAAATGTCTTCTTTCCTTCGCTGCTCCACTTGAAAACTGGGTGGTTCTTCATCATTTCGACTATGGGTCTTGTTAACTCAGCGAACTTAGGTACAAATCTCCTCAGGAAGTTCACTTGGCCAAAGAAAGATTTGATGCTCTCTGTTGGTGCCTGAATTGACTGTCAGTTTCCGAGCAATTTTTCATGCAGGCACCTTCCCAAAAAATCCAAAAGGTTCTGAGTTTTGGCTCCCCTTCATCTTTCCTGAGGAAGGGGTCATCATGTTTTGTCCATCAGCGAAAGTTTTGTTTTTTTTGATTGCTCCGATTGTGTCTTTGAACTTTCGGTTTGAACCTCGCCGGTGAACCTCAGTGTTGAACCTCGCCATTGAACCATCTATTTGAACCGGTTCAATGGTTCAAAACTTTATGTTTTTGGTTTCATCAGCGTGATGGCAGCTATCGGCATAGGTTTTTGGTCTTGCTCCGATGGTCTAAGTCACACTAACGGAGATGGGAAGCCAAGTTGCCATCGGCGTGACTTTTGTTGGCGGCGAGCATTGCTTTTGGGTTGGCCGATGGTTTTTGTCTTGGCGGCGGCTGTTTTTTGCTTGGCCATCAGTGAGACTTGTTTTATCGGCCTAGTCGATGGAAGTTGGCTCGATGGTCTATCTCTGGCCGATGATGGGAAATATGGAGTTTGCGATGGCGTCAATGAGACTATTGAGGTCGGTCAAAGGAGTTTTAGGTTGGCCGATGGGATTGCGATGGGCTTCATCGGTGTAACACATGAGGTCAGCCAGAGGATTTTTGGACGCTCCGATGGAGGGAGTCACGGCGACGGAGGGTGTGTTTTGTTTGCCATCGGAGAGAATTGATAGATCGGCGAGAGTTTTTTAGGGCAAGCCGATGGCTTAGCTTTGGGTGAGGGCTTGTGTGTCGAGTGCGGCAAAAGCGCTCAACACTTAGTATGTTTGTGGCCATGTTTATAAAACGTTGAAGTGGTCTTCTCACTATGCATGTGGGATTAATCTCCCTACATTATTTTGAACCTGCGAGGAAGTGCTTCTTGGCGGGAAGCTCCATTTTGAACAGTGCGATGATTTCCAAGTAGGCCGCGGGTGGTTGAGCCATCAATGGCAATTGTAGCAGGGGTGTGGGCGATAGTACAAGTGATTAAACTGCCTAATTTTTAGCATGAAGACTCCCAGATGGTGGCGCAGGGCTCGAGGCTTCTCTTGTCTGTTGCTGCAATAACTTCCGAGTGCCATTCCTTTATGGAGTCTGTATCTGGCAGATTTTTGATTTTTGACCATGTAATTAATTGCTGTGGGTACACTTTCTGGCCAATATAGGCAGACTGTGTTACCATTGTTTTGGTTGTTGAAAACTGGACATTTTGGCTCTATAATAAGATACAACTAGTTTTGGTTGCTCTGTGCAGCAAAACTTGTGAGTTTATGTATCTCCTATTGTACGTTTGTGCATGAATCCACTGATTTCATGGTCAATTTTATATGAATAATGCTATGTTTGCATGTGTTATGCTGATTCTGTCTCCAGTTTTGCATGTATCTTTCTTCTGAGTCCAGGCATTCAAGGAATGTCTAAGATTCTAGAACATAGAATTCTTTTGTTGAATGTTTAATCTTTTAACTTCTGCTCAAGGGGTAGATTAAATTGTTTTTAGATTGAATATTGGGAAGGGTATACTGCAATAGGGATGCCATAAGTATAGACAGCTTAACACTCTGTATTGGGAGATATCTGTAAGGCTGATATCATGTATATCCCCCTAAAATCCAGTTTTAGTTGTTCATGCTGATCATTCACAGGTGTATGTCTACCGACTCCAAGCCCTGGATAGGCACCAATCTAGCTCTGTGTTGAGGTTATATACCATGTCCAGCTTTGCATCCAAAAATCAAATCAAACCATTTCATCCTTCCACCTATTAGTTGTAGGAGTAGGATTAGGATCCCTGCATGCTCTCATACCCAACCAGACATCATGTCCAAGAATGTTGCCAACCTTGTGATTTGTTACACAAATCTTGGTCCATACATGAGAGTATTCTGCCTGTTGCTGTCAAGTTAAATCCTTCTGTCATTGAGCTAGTCAAGGTTATACTTTTATCAAATAGGGACACCCCCCTTGGTGCGGCAGAACTAGAAGTGAAGGGGAGGACCTCACGCAACCTCCTGTATTTAGTTGGCTGAATCTGCCTGTGCATTAGAAGTGGCAAACCCTAATGTTGATTCAGAAGAAAAACCAACAAAAATGGTGACTCTGCTGGGGAGAGAGAGAGTCAAGTAACCTGAGGGCTGGAAAATCTAGTTTCTAGTGAAGTTGTTGCAGCAAAAAGGAACCATGTGGTGCTCTGCTGGGGTGATGAATCCAGAAAACAAAAGTGCCTTGCTGACATTTTGTCCTCTCTCTGAGAGGTGGCGACTCTGTTGAAAGAACCTATCAATGCTGCAACATATATCCAGGTATTCATCTTTGATTCAAAATGTTGAGTTTAGAACAACAAGCTTGGTCGTGCTCTCAGAGAAGACCATTCTTTATTGAAAGATATAAAGCCCTAAATTTCACAGGGATATATGGTTACCCAAATATTATTCCCAATAAAATTAGAATATGTTTGCCAAAATATAGTGGATCAGATTCTGAATTGGCAAACAAACATCTGCAAAGATTTTGTAATTTAATAGAAGATTATGAGGTAGAGGATGAAGATGTAGTAATGAGACTCTTTGTTCAGTCATTGGAAGATGATGCTAGGATATGGTTTTCAGACCTACCTGTTTGTTCAGTTTCTTCATGGATAGATTTAGAAGTTGCATTCCTAGGGCAGTTTGGTGAAAGGTTTGATGTGGCCTCATTAATCATACATTTTATGAATATCCAAAGGGAAGATGAGGAGCTGGTTCCAGCCTTTAATCTTAGGTTTATTAAATTGCTCAAGCAGATCCCTGAATATATGAGACCTAATAATGCATTGTGCTTGACAATTTATTTGGCTGCATTTGATGAAGAAATGAGTTATCTGTTGAGAGATAAAGAACCAGTCACACTTCACCAGGCTTTCCAATTTGCTATGGACATAGAAAACAATAAAAAATATGGAATGCCAGTAGGTTTCATGGCTGCAAGTTGTCAAAGCAGTTATCAAAGTGAATATATTTCAGCTCTCCCAGTATGTGTATTGAGAAATGATTGTATAGAGGGAAATATATTTCAGAATAATGTGTGCAGCCATGATGTGATGCATGAAGAAAATGTTGTAGAAAATGTAAGCACATCTTGTAATAATGAAAACAAAGATTGTTATCAGCCTTTAGAAGACAAGCCTACAGACACAAGGTGCCCTCTAATTGATCAAATGAGAGACATACATGAAGTTGTGTCTTGTAGCAGTGTGCATATCCCAGTTATGCCTGATTATTTATATGAAGTGGATATGCAGAGCTTCACTCTGAATATAGAAAACATTGATTCAAGGGATGGCAGTGAATATGCTAGTGATTTCCAGCATTCAGATGCATATGTGAGCCTTTCAGATAATGAAATATATTTGGATGCTGATTATGAATGTTTCCTTGAAGATTTTGGCCACCTTCATAGTGCAGAGGTTGAAAAATTTGCTTTTGATTATCAGGGCACTGGTGAAGATAAAAAACAAGGTCACTATTCAGAGGTGGATGGGAAATTGCAGATGTGTGTGCTCATACAGTTGGGGATAGTGTTGATTGCAGGGGTGACTATGAAGCTTTCAGTGTAGGGCTACATTCTGAGTTATTTCTGCCTTCTCTTGAGACATTTCAGGTGGACATTAATGACAAAACTGCCATGCATGATGATGATGGATATCTGTATGTTCATCAAGATAAATTTGATTATGAGATGTTGCTTGTGCCTGAATATTACATGTTTGATACAGAGGAGCTCTTATTTTTTGAGGAAGGGCAAAATTCTGATGTGGATTCATTTGTTTCATGTGAGTCTGTTATTTTTCAAAGCAACATCAGTGACTCATATGATGATGACATTCTACAACTGATAATTATATATGCTGATGAAGCTAGCTGTAGATTTGTTGAAGAAAAAGAAATGAGCAGCAGCACAAATAATTGCCAAGGGGCTTGCTGCAGACAGTTAAATGCTTTTAGGCTTCATTTGAAGAAATCAAAAGAAAATTAGGTGTTTGACAAAGGAAAAGTCTGGTTTTTCCTTTTTGGTGGCCCTGGGCCACCATGTTTATTTTAAAATAATGTGTTTGGTGATGCAGATTGGTGCAAGTTTGACTCTGTGCCCAATGGATAGGGGACTGGTCTGCATCCCAGAGATCTGGGGTTCTCACTGTAGTCTTGCACCTGCACGTCCCCAATCAGAGCCACTGTTGGTGCCTGAATTAACTGTCAGTTTCTGAGCAATTTTTCATGCAGGCACCTTCCCAAAAAATCCAAAAGGTTCTGAGTTTTGGCTTCCCTTCATCTTTCCTGAGGAAGGGGTCATCATGTTTTGTCCATCAGCGAAAGTTTTGTTTTTTTTGAGTGCTCCGATTGTGTCTTTGAACTTTCGGTTTGAACCTCGCTGGCGAACCTCAGTGTTGAACCTCGCCATTGAACCATCTGTTTGAACCGGTTCAATGGTTCAAAGCTTTATATTTTTGGTTTCATCAGCGTGATGGCAGCTATCGGCATAGGTTTGTGGTCTTGCTCCGATGGTCTAAGTCACACTGATGGAGATGGGAAGCCAAGTTGCCATCGGCGTGACTTTTGTTGGCGGTGAGCGTTGCTTTTGGGTTGGCCAATGGTTTTTGTCTTAACGACGGGTGTTTTTTGCTTGGCCATCGGTGAGACTTGTTTTATTGGCCTAGACGATGGAAGTTGGCTCGATGGTCTATCTCTGGCCGATGATGGGAAATATGGAGTTTGCGATGGCGTCGGCGAGACTATTGAGGTCGGTCAGAGGAGTTTCAGGTTGGCCAATGGGATTGCGATGGGCTTCATCGGTGTAACACATGAGGTCGGCCAGAGGATTTTTGGATGCTCCAATGGAGGGTGTCACGGCGACGGAGGGTGTGTTTTGTTTGCCATCGGAGAGACTTGATAGATCGGTGAGAGTTTTTTGGGGCAAGCCGATGGCTTAGCTTTGGGCGAGGGCTTGTGTGTCAAGCGCGGCAAAAGCGCTCGACACTCAGTATGTTTGTGGCCATGTTTATAAAACGTTGAAGTGGTCTTCTCACTATGCATGTGGGATTAATCTCCCTACATTATTTTGAACTTGCAAGGAAGCACTTCTTGGCGGGAAGCTCCATTTTGAACAGTGCGACGGTTTCCAAGTAGGCCGCGGGTGGTTGAGCCATCAATGGCGATTGTAGCAGGGGTGTGGGCGACAGTACAAGTGATTAAACTGCCTGATTTTTAGCATGAAGACTCCCAGATGGCGACGCAGGGCTCGAGGCTTCTCTTGTCTGTTGCTGCAATAACTTCTGAGTGCCATTCCTTTGTGGAGTCTGTATCTGGCAGATTTTTGATTTTTGACCATGTAATTAATTGCTGCGGGTACACTTTCTGGCCAATATAGGCAGACTGTGTTACCATTGTTTTGGTTGTTGTAAATTGGACATTTTGGCTCTGTAATAAGATACAACTAGTTTTGGTTGCTCTGTGCAGCAAAGCTTGCGAGTTTATGTATCTCCTGTTGTACGTTTCTGCATGAATCCACTGATTTCATGGTCAATTTTATATGAATAATGCTATGTTTGCATGTGTTATGCTGATTCTGTCTCCAGTTTTGCATGTATCTTTCTTCTGAGTCCAGGCATTCAAGGAATGTCTGAGATTCTAGAACATAGAATTCCTATGTTGAATGTTTAATCTTTTAACTTCTGCTCAAGGGGTAGATTAAACTATTTTCAGATTGAATATTGGGAAGGGTATACTGCAATAGGGATGCCATAAGTATAGACAGCTTAACACTCTGTATTGGGAGATATCTGTAAGGCAGATATCATGTATATCCCCCTGAAATTTAGTTTTAGTTGTTCATGTTGATCATTCACAGGTGTATGTCTACTGACTCCAAGCCCTGGATAGGCACCAATCTAGCTCTTTGTTGAGGTTATATACCATGTCCAGCTTTGCATCCAAAAATCAAATCAAACCATTTCATCCTTCCACCTGTTAGTTGTAGGAGTAGGATTAGGATCCCTGCATGCTCTCATACCCAACCAGACATCATGTCCAAGAATGTTGCCAACCTTGTGATTTGTTACACAAATCTTGGTCCATACATGAGAGTATTCTGCCTGTTGCTGTCAAGTTAAATCCTTCTGTCATTGAGCTAGTCAAGGTTATACTTTTATCAAATAGGGACACCCCCCTTAGTGTGGCAGAACCAGAAGTGAAGGGGAGGAGCTCACGTAACCTCCTGTATTCAGTTGGCTGAATCTACCTGTGCATTAGAAGTGGCAAACCCTAATGCTGATTCAGAAGAAAAACCAACACTCTCCTTATTTGCAGGCAACCCCAATTGCATGATTGCTTTCACCCTTTCAGGATCAACTTTAACCCCATCTTTTGAGATAATGTGTCGCAAAAGATTACCTTTTGTAACAGCAAAAATAGATTTCTTGGGGTTTAATAAGATCCTTTGCTCTTTACAACGCTGTAATACAACCTCCAAATTATGTATATGATGTTCCGTTTTCCTCAAGAAAACTGTCAAGTCATCTAGATACACCACAATGATTTTATTTTTCAAATCCCCAAATGAGAAATCCATAGCCTGCTGAAAAGTAGCACCTGCATTGATGAGACCAAATGGCATTCTATTGTAAGCAAACACACCAATGGGGGTGGTGAATGCCATTTTATGTTGATCTTCTGGAGCCACTTCAATTTGATTATAACCAGAGAAACCATCTAACATTGACATCATTTCAGAACCTACAATGGTCTACAAAATGTGATCCATAACAGGTAGTGGATAATTGTCCTTTAATGAAGCCTAGTTTAGGTTCCTAAAGTCAACACAAATCCTTATCTCTCCATTTTTCTTCGTGATAGGAACGATGTTCGCTACCCATGTAGAATGATGGATTGGATAGATAATCTTAGCTTTCAACATCTTATCTATCTCATTGAAGATGGCTTCTGCTACTTTGGGGTTATAAGTTCGCTATTTTTGCTTGTAAGGTGTAGTACCAAGTTTCAAAGGTATCCTATGTTGTAATTCTCCATTCCTGAACTTCCTCAAGTCAACATAACACCATGCAAAAACATCTTTGTATTTTATCAACAATGAAATCAACCTTTCTCTTTCTTGGGGAGGGCAACATTTCCCTATGCACACTACTTTAGGATCTTCATCTGTGCCAATATTGACATGGTCATAATCAGTAGATGATTCAATATTAACCTTAGTCTTTCATTTCAAGTATTGATCCTATCTATTGAATAAATCTTCAAGAGAAACCAAACCCTTAGGTATTTTGTTTCCCCTCAATTGAATCATCTTAGTCTTCTCTTCCCCATGTGCATTGACGTATCCATTGGTAACATCATTGCTCACATTATCACTTCCTTCAAAGAAAATGTTACCAAAAGCTTCAGCCTTCTTAAGAAATGAAATAATCTGCCTGTCACTATCAAACACTTGCCAATGGTTTACATTATCAGGGACACTGGGGCAATGTATTAATTCAATCCTATAAGGTTTATCCTTAAAATTAGGATGAGGTAATAATAAGGATATAGAAACAACCAATGAATTAGCTTTTGTGTTAAGGTCTCTAGGCATTGCTTCAATAGAAAAAGCATCAAAATCTTCAACACAATCCCAAACTCTATTTCTGTAATGTCTCAGTCTACCATTCTTTATAGAGTATTGTTTCCTAACCTGCTTAACTATCAACTCTGCATCGAAGAGCCTCGTATTCAGCAGTATTGTTGGTGTTCTCAAATTCCAGTTTGTAAGCAAATGGAAAAATATAACCATTTGGAGAGATTAGAACAACTCCTACTTCAGAGCCAGCATGGGAACAACTTCCATCAAATTCTAGTGTCCATAACTCATTCTGTAAATCAAGGCTAATAAGGCTTGAACATTCTTCTTCTGTAGAAGTACACATATAAGTTCCTAGTCCAGTCTCAACAAATAGGATACATGCCCTAGGATCTCCAGACTTTAATACTGTGAACTTGGCCTTAGACTCTGGATTAAGACATACTTTCTTTCCCTCTAGTGGTATTAAAGCATGAGACCAATCCATTTGTATCTCCTCTCCCAAGTCTCTGCAAAAAATCCTACTCAGAAGCATGTCATAACTAGTGGGAATATCAGCAATGAGGATAGTTAACTTTAATCTTTTTTGGGGGAAAGCATCTAAAGAAACTTGTGCATCTTTTATTTGTCCCAAAATTGGAACTTGTGAGCCATCCATTGAAAAGCATTTACCATGGGAAGGAGTATAAGATAGCCCTAAACTTCTAGCCACTTGAGAAAGCATTACATTATCGCAAGCACCAGAGTCAATGACACAATTACTCAATCTAAAACCAGCTATGTAAAGAGACACATAAAATAGGTCTGGCTTAGAGAAAGGATCTTTTTGTCTTGATTCTTTTTCATATAGGTTATGGGAAACTTGTTCATCAATAGGTGTCTTGACCTCATTAGACACTTGGACGTTACTTTGAGATGGGGAGGGTCCCTCTCTAATATACTTCACTAATCGGTCCAACTTAGATGGGTTGAGTCTAAGATACTTAGCTTGGGAGATCTGAATTTTGGTATTCTTACATGACTCAATTATATCAAATGAACTAGTAACAATAGTATCAGGGGAAGGAATGGATGGTACCTCTGTAGACACATTCTTGGAAGTAGTGTTGTCAGGTTTCTTAGAACTAGAAGCAGATTGCCTAGATAGAAGGTACTTTAGAGTGAAAGATGAACCACTCATTTGTCCCTTAGAGTCTGCTCCTTTCTGAGCCTGTTGTCCTCTAGTAAAGACTGCACAGTTAGGATCAATCTCTACATAAAAATCTTCTCTTTCTTCAACATCTTATTCATACTCAAATAAATTAACACTTTCATCATAGGATGGGCCAAGTTCTTCTACATATGGCACTTCGGCTTGTTCATTGGTAGAAAGCATTTGCATGAATCAAACCATCTCTGGGCAAGTGGACCCATCATGATTTGTAGTCAAATGAAAATTGCACATCATGTTACCTTTACTAGTAGAGGGAGTGTTCTCAATAGCTAGCCTCTATGCGGATCCAGTTAAAGGCAAAGTTTTGTTATGACTACCTTGATTGCCGTAATGCTTCCTTGGTATATCTTGGTAATGTGGTTGAAACTGTCCCTTTGGCATTTGCCTCTTTATGGTGATTATATCATTACCCAACCTTTGTATGACTGGGTCAGTAGAATTTACACCAGAAGGTTTATCAGTCTGCAACTCCTTTTTCTATTTCCCTGCTATGATCAAATCATCTTCTATGGATATGGCCCTCTCTTGGGCTGCACTTACATCATTTGCCCCTTCTCTTTTGATAGTAAAACTAACATCTGGTGGAAGGGTATTAATAAAAAAACATTTTAACAGATCATCCCCAAGCCTCATGTTCTTAGGAATCCTATTACATAGCTTGTTAAATTTGGCAACGAATTCCCTCATTGGCTCATGTATCTCTTTTTTCATTGTGGCTAACTGCGTAACCAGAGTTTGTTCATTCTCGGCAGATTTGAATCTACTTTCAAACTTTGTTTTTAAGGCATGTTGGGAATTAAGGTGTCTCAACCTTTGCAAGTTTCTAGCATTTATTATTTAATTGTATTTATTTTTTTCCTATTATTGTAATTTGGATGCAAATCCTATTTCGTCACTTTGTGGGAGTTGGCATGGTGATGTGTCATCCTACATGGAAGGTGACCACATGTATTTTTGTCCTCATATGAGGAGATAGGCGTTCCACCTTGTGGTAGAAGAGTTTTTCCACGTGTCGGCATCTTTCGGGTGTTGTAAGAGGTTTATGACGCGTAAGAGCTATGACAGAATCTATGACATGTAAGGGCCAGAAATGGAAGATTATATGATAGGTGAAGACAAGTGTCTGAAAGCATCTTGCATGGGGAAGTAGGCACCCAAGTTTGACTATGACAAGGTTGTAAGAGAATCTGCTATTAATAGATAGTTGTGACAGATTCTCTTACAACTGTAAGAGTTGTCATATATGACAGATTTTATGACATTGTAAGAGCATCTGTCATACCTTAATTGGGTAGATTTGGGGTGCCCAAGTTGGGGGGTTGTAAGGGATGAAAGAGAATCACTTACAAGTGTCATACGCATGTTTTATGGCCTTGGGAATTGGACCACATGGATTTGGACGAGTTCCTTGTGTGACTTGCTCTAGAGGCTACCTCCATTAGTACTACTTCTCTTTATATATAGGTGCTTGGAGAGGAGATGTAAGAGGTGATTAACAGGTGTTGTTATGCTGCCAATTTATCTCTAGATATGAGTGTCAAAGACTCTTGAGAAGACTTGCATTGCAAGTGTGTTGTAAACATTGTTGTTTTGATAATACATTGTGCAGGTTTTGGAGTGTGGGGTTTTTTACCCAAAAAGGTTTTCCCCACGTTATATCTTGTCTCTCTCTTCTGTCTACATTCTATGTGTATGTGCATTGCTGCAATATCTCTATTGTTGTATTAAACATTCTATAATTGTAAAGGTTAAAATGAATTTGCACCTATCTCTCCTCATTAGATTAGTGTAGGAAGTGATTTTTGCACACCTTGCTTCCTTTCAGTTGGTATCAGAGCTATTCTCTTTGGTCCTAGTTATTGGATAGGGGTTTTGTGTACTAATCTTAAGTTGAGTGGGAGTCCATGCAGAGTATTCTAAAATCTTGTTGTAGGAATGAGATGGTAGGCACATCTAGAAGAATAGAGATGGGGATGTTTAACGACACAAATTTTGAGTTACGGAAACTTAAGATGGAGTCTTATGGAGTTGATCATGTGGTTACATTTAGTATGATATTGATCTAGAGCTCATGTTTGATAGTATGCAATAACCCTCATTCATGGTGGTTATGTTCTATTATTCCATGGTCATTTGCAACAAAGTATTCATGTTGGGTGTTTGTTCTTGACTCCCTAATCACATGGAGAAACTTGGGTTGTTATGAATATGGTTTGATGTGCTTATATTGGGTGCTTGGTTTTAGTCCTTGGCATTGGCAGACATTGTCTTATTAACCTTGAATGCATGTAGGTTGTGGAGCTAATCATTGAATGATTTGAAAGCTTCTAGAACAACCTAGCTTCTCTGTATGCTTGTACATGGTGATGGTTGTGAAGTTGGCCTACAAGTGGGCCTGAAGTTCCTAGACCTCTATTTCATTTAGTTGGTTGTACTCGCATGTCTCAATTTCATATTGATTTGATCTGAGGGTTTTGTAGATGTTCCCTTTCAAAAATCTATGGTTATGCTTATCTATGTTATTCCACTATTCTGGTTTAACTATATTGGTGATTTTCAGACCTGTGTGTTTTCAGATGATAAGTGGATATGGATTTGTATGTATGTCAGTGACATGGTGGTTTTACAAGTTTTACATGGTTAATCAAAACTTGTGGTTTTGTAAATCTGTAGACAAACTATTTTTCAGATTATGATTCCTTGAGAGTGTTTATGGATGTAAGATAGTTGCAGATTTGTATGTATGCTTCATGCACAATGGTTTGTATCTTTCTCAGTGTGGAGATGTTGGTATGTGATTTATCACTCATCATTTCTATAGCATATGCTTGATTAGTTCCTTGACTACGATCACTCGTTTGTGGACTTATTGGAAAATTGAATCTAGAATTGATTTGATGTTTGAGTCTTGAAGTCTACAAATTGTCTTCTTTGATATCTCAGTTTGCAAGTTACTAATGTGATGATGAGTTTGCATGTTTCATGTTTGGGATCTACGAGTTATGCAGTTTTGTGGTCTGATCACCTATTTGATTGCAATGGGATGACTCGGATGTGGACTATCTATATCCACAAGATTGATTTAGTGTTTATGCATACTTTGTTAGTTGGCCTTGTCTGTGGTCATTTGTGTATCTTGGGATAAGAGGATGGATAATTTTGAGTACATGGATAGTTAGTTATTGGGACTTATAGCATGTTTATCTCGATGTCATGGATAGCTTGGTTACATAGTTTAGTGTAAGCTTTTGACAGTGATGGTTTTATCTTCTTGACTTGGAGATCTTGGTTCTACTTTATTCTTTTGTGTTGCTGATATTACACAGGACAATTATTTGAATATGTTAGAGGCATGGACAATCTTCATTGAGAGGATGGTTATCATGATGCCTTGATAAGCTCGGTATCACAGTTTTAGTGGTAGCTTTGGTAGTGGTGTTGGATTCATCGTAAGTGATGGATGATCTTCTACAGTGGATATTGGTGTTGTTGGTGCCTGAATTCATTGTCGGTTATTTTAGCAATTTTCATGCAGGCACCTTCCCAAAAAATCCAAAAAAGTTCTAAGTCTTTGGGCCTCCTCAGCATGTTTTAACATCAGCATCATATTTTCTTTGGAGGAGGTCATCATCATCATGTTTCCAGACATCACCTTGATGTTGCTTACGAGGGTCATCATATTTTCTGTCAGCATGATCTTTCGCTGGGGTGATATTCTAACATCGGGTGATCTTACTTAAGATCATCCTGATGATGTTGCTGCAAAGTCCTAAGTATGATCCGATCTTCATCGGGGTCATCATATTTGAACATCGGGTGATCTTAGTCAAGATCATCCTGATGTTGTTTTATCACTTCATGTTCGTTGTTTTATCACCCTGATGATGCTGACGTCATTCTTATGTCAGGGTGATATCCGTTTTTCTACCTGTCTGCATCATGATATTTCCGAAGGGAGATATTCACCTGTCGGCTTCATGCATTGTCCAATGGGGGTGATCATTTCAAATATCAGTCACATATTCATATATCACCCCGATCTTATAGTGGAGCTACAGTGCAGCATGATATGTGTGCATCAGGATGATATTTCCAAATATCTGGTTATCTTCCGAATATCATCCTGATGCCGATGTATGGTGACGTCATCAAGGTCCAGGGGGGTCATATTTCTAACACTGATCATCTTGAGGAGATCCCCCGATATTTGCAAACATGACGATGACGTCATCCGGATATGAGGAGGTGTGCGATAGGCAGATATGCTGATGACGTCAGCAGGATATGATGGTGACGTCATCAGGATGTTCATCGGCCAGACATTTGGTATCGGCTAAGCAGGAGGATCTTCCTCCGATGCATCAGGTTGTGCCGATGAAGGCGATTATCATGTAGGTGATATTGTGATGATGATGTTGACGTCAGGGTGATATTTCAAGCAACAAGATATCATGCTGTTGGAGGATGATGATGAAGGCTTATACTAGTGTCGTCGGGAGCAAAAGCACCGACATCATATATGCTCGTGGCCTAGTATATAAGTGTTGAAAAGGTCACCGCGGGGTGCATGTGGGATAATTGGTATCCTGCATATTTTGAAATATCACGATGAGGTATTTTGGCGGGAAACGGTTGCGATGCACTGTTTGATGTTTTCCCGATGGCTGCGAGGTAGTTGAGCATTAATGGCGAAGGTTGCAGAGGTATGGATGGATCTGGTACCTCAACGGACAGTGGCACAGGGCTCGAGGTTTCTTCCTATCTCCTCCCCTACCTACTGCATTCATGTTTGGGCGCCAATCTGGTAGTGCGTTGAGCGCCATTTTTCTGATACTATGTATCTGGCGGGATTTTTGGTCAACTATGTAATTAATGTTGGGAACCTTCCTTGCTGTATATAGCAGGTTGTGTTGCTCATTTCTAGGGGATTGAAAAGTTGAACATTTTGGCTCTGTAACACAATACAGTTCGTTTTGGTTGCTCTGTACAGCTAAACTTGTGAGTTTATGTATCTCCTGTTGTACGATTTGGCATGAATCCACTGATTTCATGGTTAATCTTATATGAATAATGCTATGTTTGCATGTGTTATGCTGATTCTGTCTCCAGTTTTGCATGTATCTTTCTTACTGCAATAGGGATGCCATAAGTATAGACAGCTTAACACTCTGTATTGGGAGATATCTGTAAGGCAGATATCATGTGTATCCCCCTGAAATCCAGTTTTAGCTATTCATGCTGATCATTCACAGGTGTATGTCTACCGACTCCAAGCCCTGGATAGGCACCAATCTAGCTCTGTGTTGAGGTTATACACCAGGTCCAAGTTTGCATCCAAACATCATTTCAAACCATCTCTTCCTTCCATCTGTTAGCTGTAGGATTAGGATTAGGATCCCTGCATGCTCTCATACCCAACCAGACATTATGTCCAAGAATGTTGCCAACCTTGTGATTTGTTACACAAATCTTGGTCCATACATGAGAGTATTCTGCCTGTTGCTGTCAAGTTAAATCTTTCTGTCATTGAGCTAGTCAAGGTCATATTTTTATCAAATAGGGAAACCCCCCTTGGTGTGGCAGAACCAGAAGTGAAGGGGAGGAGCTCACGCAACCTCCTGTATTCAGTTGGCTGAATCTGCCTGTGCATTAGAACTGGCAAACCCTAATGCTGATTCAGAAGAAAAACCAACAAAATGGCGACTCTGCTGGGGATTGAGAAGTAAAAGTACTATCTAGTCATCTCCAGTAATATATCTGTGACCCATCCGAGTCACCAACAAAATGGCGACTCTGCTGGGGATGGATTAAAAAAAAATGATATATTTGTGGCCCATCTAAGTCACCAACAAAATGGCAACTCTGCTGGTGGAATGAACCTGGAAAAGTAGCTTTCAGCTATTGAAAATTTTGTCCTCTCTGGAGAGGTGGCGACTCTGCAAAAAAGATCTGAATGCACATGAAAGATGGATGTATGTGATGTGACAAAAATGTGTTGTTCATTTTTCTGCATCTGTATGAGAAAAGGTACCTTGTTCCTTCCCCTTTATATTTGCTGTTTTGCTGCAGAAGTTAGATGCCAGGGGAAGCCTTAGGTCTTAGATAGACAAAGGATGTCTAAGAGTAAGATTTTTATGAATCCAAGTATGAATTATCCCATACTTAGCGGTGAAATGTTGGATAAAAGAATAGAAGAGATAAGAAATAGGTTGATATTCTTAGAGGCTGAGCAGGCCCAGTTAAAAAGCAGTAACCCTGCTGTGTCTGCTAGTCAGAAGGCTAAACCTCTTCTCAGCCCTTTTGATCCTTTGTATGACCAACTGGATTTGTCATGGGTTGATTATAAAGTAGAAACTATGCCTGCTAGGATATATCGTCAGATGCCTAGATTTAGTGGTCACAGTGTATGTGATGGGAATGCACATATCCAAAATTTTCACAGTTTAATGGGAAAAAATTCATTCAGAGATGAGGATATGTGGATGAGGTTTTTTGTTAGGTCCTTTGATGCAAAAGCAAAAGACTGGTATTTGAGCCTTCCAAAGAGATTTTTTGCCTGTTGGGATGAGCTTGCTGACTGTTTCAAAGAAGAATTTGCAAGAGAACATGCTGATCTTGTTGCAGAATTGATGAACATCAGAAAACAAGATGAAGAGCCATGTATTGATTTCAGTCATAGGTTTGCAGTAGCCCTTTCACAGATCCCAGAAGTCTTCAGACCTGATATTTCAGCCTGTGTTGGCATATTCTTTGAGGCTTTTGAGGAGGGCTCTAGTGCAATACTGAGGGATTTCAAGGTGACAGGTATGCAGATGGCATACAAGTTCACTGAAACTATAGAAAAATTCAGAAATGGGCGCCTGTTGATATCCCTGTCCCCAGGCCTTGGTGTGAATAATAGTTGTGAAGCTGCAAATGACCAAATAATTAAGGCATCATGTGAAGATGAAAAGATGAATATTGAAGGTGCTAGTGAAAGGACTAATGAGGATTCCCATTGCAATGATGAGGCATCTGACCATGAAAACAACAATGAGGTTGTGGACAGCAATGAGCAATTTTTGGAATGGCCCTGTGGAAATAATTGTGAGTATTGTACTCAATACAGAGATGTAAGCAAACAGAGAAGCAGTCCCATGTGTGACCCATTGACTTCCTTTCAAACACATGAGGATCATGAAGAGCAGTCAGAGATTGAAATAAGTGCTAGTGCAGAGCATGATTATTCTTTGTTTGGTGGCTGTTTTGCTTATGACACACAGGCTGATACTCCTCCATAGAGGGAATCCATTGGTGATGAAGATGCATGCTCTACTGCCCATGAACAAATGGCATACTATGATGAAACTGATGCACTTGGGTCACCCATTTATGACACATATGGCGATGAGGATCTGTCTGAGTATGGTGAAGATCTAGACACTATTTTTGGCTTGGATTCTGTTTCTCATCCTGATGAAGGAGGAAACAACATGCATCAGGTAAGTGACTGTGAAAATGTGCCTGATTTGAAAGAGATGCCAAAGCCTGATCTTTTCCAGCCTGGTGCTGCTGATTGTTGTGTACATGATGTGCACAATTGTGATTTTGAAAGCTTTTCTTTTGATGTGCCAACATATAATACAATGAGCCCTGATCTTCCTAGTTGTGTGGTGGACTCTGAGTGTTTCCTATTTGCAGTCCAGCTAGGAGATCATGTTGCAATGCATGATGATGATACAGATGATAACCTGTGTTCTATACCATTTGAGTATGCATTGCCTGATACATTCTGCATCCACTTGTTGCCGGATGTTGAAGGTTATCTGTACAGGATTGACAATGACAAGCCACATCAGAGGGTTGAGTGTGCAGATGACAAGATTTGTTTGTGGGTGGATCTCTGTAGTATCTCCAAGCTTGACCCAGTGCATGCAGATGAAAACAAAATATTTGACAAAGGGAGATACATGTTTTTCTTTTCTTGGTGGCCTTAGGCCATCAAGTGTGTTTGGTGATGCAGGTCAGTGCAGTATTTGACTCTGTGCCCAATGGATAAGGGACTGGTCTGCATCCCAGAGATCTGGGGTTTTCGCTGCAGTCTTGCACCTGCACGTCCCCAATCAGAGCCACTGTTGGTGCTTGAATTCATTGTCGGTTATTTTGGCAATTTTCATGCAGGCACCTTCCCAAAAAATCCAAAAAAGTTCTAAGTCTTTGGGCCTCCTCAGCATGTTTTAACATCAGCATCATATTTTCTTTGGAGGAGGTCATCATCATCATGTTTCCAGACATCACCCTGATGTTGCTTACGAGGGTCATCATATTTTCTATTAGCATGATCTTTCGCTGGGGTGATATTCTAACATCGAGTGATCTTACTTAAGATCATCCTGATGATGTTGTTGCAAAGTCCTAAGTATGATCCGATCTTCATCGGGGTCATCATATTTGAACATCGGGTGATCTTAGTCAAGATCATCCTAATGTTGTTTTATCACTTCATGTTCGTTGTTTTATCACCCTGATGATGCTGACGTCATTCTTATGTCAGGGTGATATCCGTTTTTCTACCTGTCTGCATCATGATATTTCCGAAGGGAGATATTCGCCTGTCGGCTTCATGCATTGTCCAATGGGGGTGATCATTTCAAATATCAGTCACATATTCATATATCACCCCGATCTTATAGTGGAGCTACAGTGCAGCATGATATGTGTGCATCAGGATGATATTTCCAAATATCCGGTTATCTTCCGAATATCATCCTAATGCCAATGTATGGTGACATCATCAAGGTCCGGGGGGGTCATATTTCTAACACTGATCATCTTGAGGAGATCCCCCGATATTTGCAAACATGACGATGACATCATCCGGATATGAGGAGGTGCGCGATAGGCAGATATGCTGATGATGTCAGCAGGATATGACGGTGACGTCATCAGGATGTTCATCAGCCAGACATTTGGTATTGGCTAAGCAGGAGGATCTTCCTCCGATGCATCAGGTTGTGCCGATGAAGGCGATTATCATGTAGGTGATATTGCGATGATGATGTTGACGTCAGGGTGATATTTCAAGCAATAGGATATCATGCTGTTGGAGGATGATGATGAAGGCTTATACTAGTGTCGTCGGGAGCAAAAGCACCGACATCATATATGCTCGTGGCCTAGTATATAAAGTGTTGAAAAGGTCACCGCGGGGTGCATGTGGGATAATTGGTATCCTGCATATTTTGAAATATCACGATGAGGTATTTTGGCGGGAAACGGTTGCGATGCACTGTTTGATGTTTTCCCGATGGCTGCGAGGTAGTTGAGCATTAATGGCGAAGGTTGCAGAGGTATGGACGGATCTGGTACCTCAACGGATAGTGGCGCAGGGCTCGAGGTTTCTTCCTGTCTCCTCCCCTACCTACTGCATTCATGTTTGGGCGCCAATCTGGTAGTGCGTTGAGTGCCATTTTTCTGATACTGTGTATCTGGCGGGATTTTTGGTCAACTATGTAATTAATGTTGGGAACCTTCCTTGCTGTATATAGCAGGTTGTGTTGCTCATTTCTAGGGGGTTGAAAAGTTGAACATTTTGGCTCTGTAACACAATACAGTTCGTTTTGGTTGCTCTGTACAGCTAAACTTGTGAGTTTATGTATCTCCTGTTGTACGATTTGGCATGAATCCACTGATTTCATGGTTAATCTTATATGAATAATGCTATGTTTGCATGTGTTATGCTGATTCTGTCTCCAGTTTTGCATGTATCTTTCTTACTGCAATAGGGATGCCATAAGTATAGACAGCTTAACACTCTGTATTGGGAGATATCTGTAAGGCAAATATCATGTGTGTCCCCCTGAAATCCAGTTTTAGCTATTCATGCTGATCATTCACAGGTGTATGTCTACCGACTCCAAGCCCTGGATAGGCACCAATCTAGCTCTGTGTTGAGGTTATACACCAGGTCCAGGTTTGCATCCAAACATCATTTCAAACCATCTCTTCCTTCTATCTGTTAGCTGTAGGATTAGGATTAGGATCCCTGCATGCTCTCATACCCAACCAGACATTATGTCCAAGAATGTTGCCAACCTTGTGATTTGTTACACAAATCTTGGTCCATACATGAGAGTATTCTGCCTGTTGCTGTTAAGTTAAATCTTTCTGTCATTGAGCTAGTCAAGGTCATATTTTTATCAAATAGGGAAACCCCCCTTGGTGCAGTAGAACCAGAAGTGAAGGGGAGGAGCTCATGCAACCTCCTGTATTCAGTTGGCTGAATCTGCCTGTGCATTAGAACTAGCAAACCCTAATGCTGATTCAGAAGAAAAACCAACAGGTGTCATGGAGGAGCTCTTGGTTTTGAGAGTTCTTTGACATTTTTAGTTTTGTTGTCAAGAAATGGTTATCTTCATATGTTTGGAGATGTTGACATCTTGATTGACATGTCAGGTTTATGATTTGTCAGTATGACATGTTTATCCTTTGTTTAGAGATGTTGTTATTGTGTCATGGTTTACTCTTGATGCTAGCTTAAAGTTTTGGCATGATATTTGTTCTCTTGAGACAGGATGTATGCATCATTGTACACTTTGTTGTATGTGATCTTCTTATGAGGAGATGGTTAGATCATGATGTCATGATGGGCTTCTTGATCATGCAAATGTGTAGTGGGAGTTCTGTTGATAACTGAGAGGGGGGATGAATCGGTTATCTTAATTAATTTAACTTTCTATTCTTCTTTAATAACTAGTGCAGTATCAAAACAAATGTGCATCCATAACCATGAAAGCAGAAACAAAATCAATACACATAACACAATGATTTTGACGTGGAAAACCCTGTTAAGGGAAAAACCACGGGGTGACTAACCTAAGATTGTATTCTCTGTTAAAAGAATAGAAGTACAAAATGGCACTTGCTAATTAGGGCTCAATGCCCGAGCACACTGCTCACAAGAGGCTCACTGCCTACAAGAGACTCACTGTCTACAAGGTACAAAGAAAGTAACAAGATACTTGAATTGATGAGAAGCATCCACATATGCTGAGGTTCAGTTCCGGTTAGGCTTAATACACTGATCTACTACACTTCATTCTTCCTCTTCTTTGGTGCTACTATCCTATCACATACCATACCTATATTACTACTCCCACACTACTCTCTACTTTTCTTCACACTTCACAACACAACACACACACCTTCTCATTGAAATCCATCTGGTATATATATCCGTACAAAGGATTTCAACATCTTTTTAGTCGGCATCCAGAATACTCAATATTTTCCCAACCTCTGGTATGTCGGCTGAATCCTTGCTTACCAAGTGATGCATATCAAGGAGATGCTCATAGAAGTCATCAATCATGTCAACCAATCATGAATGATCCCTTAAGAAACTTGATTACCATCAATATCTCATCCGGATTAAGGTCTGAAGCTCTATCGGTCATTTCTTCCTTAGTCTACTCTGCCAAACAGGAACCCAACACTTAGGTGTTCATATCTTTTCACTCTTATATCACCGGAGGCTCAATCTCTAGAATATATTAGTCATGGTACTCCTCTTGACTTCCCCAAGTCCACACTTTACTGAGATACTTTCTCTGAGAGATCTGGACCTTGCTGCATGCTCTGTTCTTGGTCACCGGACCAAAACACTCTTCAATTTGACTTCCGGTATAGACACACCATATCCTGTGGATGTGTGGGATGGACTTTGTTGCCATCAATGACAACACTCATGAAGCCACATAGTGTCTCTTGCCAACAAGTTCTGACAGTGATCTTGTTTGTTCTCTTTGATTTTGAGTATTAATCATTTGCTTGAAGCTTCATGATTTTGCAGGATGCATTTGAAGTTGGCATGTATTGGTTGATGGATGCTCATGGATACTAGAGAGACTTGAGGTGAGGCTTGAGATCTCTTGTTGTAGGGATCATGTGTTGGAATGGTTAAATTTCAGCAGAAAGACCGAGAAGCCTTCACTTGTTATGGACGTGAGTTCATATTTGAACTCGAGAGGAGATTGTTCTTGGAGAGAGTATATGAAACTCGGTGTATCTCAGTGGATCATTCTCATTCCCCACTCTCAGTTCACTTAGCAGAAAATGTTCTAATAGGTATTGCCCAGGTTATTTCAAATTCATTTTGTTTTATGCCTTTATTTCTCATGGATATGAATCTTGAGCTACAAGTTATTAGTTTTGGAGGTTTCATTTGAGGGTTGTTAGCGTGGTTATCTTCTTGATTTGTATGGTTTGGTTAATGATGTTCATTTATGAGGAGTTTAGAAGATGTGATTGGGCTTATTCCTTGTTATGGAATGGTTATGAGTTTGATCTACCTTGTTTAGAGAGGCTTACATCCATGTTGATGTTTATTTGATCTTATGAGATTGAATGGTTGGGTGTTGTTAAGGCTTTTTCAGTTGGGGTTTTGTGAAGGAGATCATACTTGGCACAACTTAGCACTTGGTGATGTTGGCAGAAGGACATGTTATGGTTTGCAGTTTCTCTTTATGGTCTCATTCTTCTTCCTAGAGGTTCTTATTCATCTAGTATGATCATTGGGTTTGTGATCATCTACAGTTGTTGTAATTTATTTTTTTTGGCAACAATTTGTGTTCTTTTTAGATGTGGACTTGGGAGAAGTGGAGAAGATCAGAGGTGAGAGAGTGAGCAGAAAACCGTTTGTGGAAGTATGCTCTATTTTGCAGTAGTTGGTTACAGTTTGTAGATCATTGTGATTGTTATTTGTATTATATGTTTTGATTATAAGCCACACTTTTATGTAAGTGCTGATTGGTAGACTTTGACTTACTTCAGTTGGCATTGCTCATGTAGATTGATTCCTAGGATGTATGTATATCTTTGGTAGATGGTTTTTCATTGGACTCCAATATCAAAGGTCTTCAGATTTTTTGCACATCAATGGTTATTGGTATGTTTGTTATCATGGGAGATAATAACTTTGTGCATGACAGTGGATTATACAGGGATGAGAGTTGCAGTATGGGCTGAATATGTCATGTGCAAAAGTTCTATCAATGGTGGTTATTTAGTTGGATGTAAGAAACTAGCTATGGTTGTTGTTCTAACTGTCTTGGAGCTTACGTGCTCGATCTTGTTTTGAAGATGTTTGGACTTCAAGTTATGTTTTGTTAATCAGATTGAAGTTGGATACATTGGTGTGTCTATGTGGCATTTAGTGTTTCATCATTTTTTTAGCATTCTAATCTTTTTGTCATGTTGGTGATCACTTGGAAGATGTTACATGTGCTTCTGTAAAGCTAGTGAGCATAGTGGAGTTCAGTTGAGTTGAGTATTTGGCAGCTACTCATGCTTGCAAGGAAGCCATTTGGCTTAAGATATTGTGTTCAGATATTGGTGTTGATGCAAGATAGTTTACTGTCTGTTGTGACAATCAGAGTGTGATGTTGCATATGCATTAACGAAACCAGTTGGCACAGAGAAGTTCAGATGGAGTTCGGAGTCTATGGGCCTCTCGGCCTATAGCAGTTAAACATTGTTATTTCCATTAGCTCTTGAAAGGTGTTCGACAAGTGGGAGAATGTTGGGAATTAAGGTGTCTCAACCTTCATAAGTTTCTAGAATTTATTATTTAATTATATTTATTTTTTGCCTATTATCATAATTTGGATGCAAATCCTATTTCGTCACTTTGTGGGAGTTGGTACGGTGATGTGTCATCCTACATGGAAGGTGACCACATGTATTTTTGTCCTCATATGAGGAGATATGAGTTCCACCTTGTGGTAGAAGAGTTTTGCCATTTGTCGGCATCTTTCAGGTGTTGTAAGAGGTTTATGACACGTAAGAGCTATGACAGAATCTATGACATGTAAGGGCCAGAAATGGAAGATTATATGACAGGTGAAGACAAGTGTCCGAAAGCATCTTGCATGGGGAAGTAGGCACCCAAGTTTGACTATGACGAGGTTGTAAGAGAATCTGCTATTAATAAACAGTTATGACAGATTCTCTTACAACTGTAAGAGTTGTCTTATATGATGGATTTTATGACATTGTAAGAGCATATGTCATACCTTAATTGGGTAAATTTGAGGTGCCCAAGTTGGGGGGTTGTAAGGGATGAAAGAGAACCACTTACAAGTGTCATACACATGTTTTATGGCCTTGGGAATTGGGCTACATGGATTTGGACGAGTTCCTTGTGTGACTTGCTCTAGAAGCTACCTCCATTTGTACTTCTCTTTATATACATGTGCTTGGAGAGATGTAAGAGGTGATTAACAGGTGTTGTTATGCTATTGGTTTATCTCTAGATATGAGTATCGAAGACTCTTGAGAAGACTTACATTGGAAGTGTGTTGTAAATATTGTTGTTTTGATAATACATTGTGTAGGTTTTGGAGTGTGGGGTATTTTACCTGAAAGGGTTTTCCCCACATTATATCTTGTCTCTCTCTTCTATCTACATTCTATGTGTATGTGCATTGCTGCATTATATCTATTATTGTATTAAACATTCTGTAACTGTAAAGGTTAAAATGAATTTACACCAATCTCTCCTCATTAGATTAGTGTAGGAAGCGATTTTCGTACACCTTGCTTCCTTTCAAGGCATCCCAACCATTAATAGAGCCATTAGGAAGATGATAAAACCAATCAGCGACAGCATCAGTTAGGGATTCTACAAAAAGTCTTATGATTACATCTTCATGTTGTACAACAAGGATAGAAGAGGCAACAAAAAAGGCTTGCATATGTTCCTCTGGGGTGACTTTCCCATCTCCTCTAAATTTAGGTATATTTTTCCCTGACCCCTTAGGTAAATCATGTAATTGGGCTTTGAGATTGAGTGGACCTACGGTGGCTCCCCATGGAACAGGTGGAGGCTGAGCCATGATAAGTAGATTTTGTACCAGGAAATTTACTTGCAAAGGGAGGGTAACTCCATGTAAAAGGAGAGCTTGACAAGATGTGGACGAAGTACTTGGAGGGTTTTGACTAGGTGGAGGGGATGAGGGTCTACTAACATAACTAACCTTTTGGTTAGGTGGGAAGGAAGAAAAGTTGATGGACTCTATAAATGCAAAATCCTCGTCGAAGATCCCCTTCTTTCTATCTCCCCTAGTATATCTTTTGGAAGCCATATTTAGACAATAAAACTTAATAAAAATAGAGTCACCAACTTTACTTACTAATTATCTCATGGAAGATTTTGTTGATTGTTTAACTGGTTCCTCTGATTATCCCCCTGATTTATGCACCTATCATTAGGAAGTGCTAGGACAAGAAACATGCTTTCTCTTTGTGGCACAGGTACAACAACTTCAATAATAATAACTTCTTGGGCATTTTCAAAACGTCTGGCGTTCTCTCTCACAATTTCATTGATTTCTTCTTCTTCTTCTTCTTCTTCTAACAGTTCATTAACTTGATGGTATTTCAAGTTAGTCCTTCTATGTTGCCAGGCAAGCAACCTTAATCCAGTAATGATATCTTCTTGATCACCTATAAGCCAGTCAACATTGGGTTGAAGAATAGGTGTTACGTCTCTAAAGAACCATTAGAGAAACTCACAACACATACTTAACATTTATAATTCCCCAGTAGAGTTGCCAAAAATTTGTTGGTTTACAGATTTTCCATTTAACTCTATATTCTCTCACCCAAACAAATGACAAATGTAACCACAGTTGAGTCAGTAACAATAATATTTTATCACCAACTCTCTCCTTATTTTACAAGGTGGCAGCTACCTTCGATTGATATTCAACAAATCAAAAATCTATGATGCTTTTAACCAGAAAGCAAAGAAAGGGAATGCTTTTAACTAGAAAGCTTTGAAAGGAGATTTTCATACAAATAAATGAACCAATACTCATAGAAGCTCAAAGACTTTGAATAATAATAATTGAAAAGAGAAGATTTTGAATCATAATCACCATAACATATCCATTCAAAGATAGATATCCACAGCAATGAAATCACCAACTAAATTCTCCAACATAAAGAAAGATAACCACAAATATGAGATTCAACATAAGCAGAATGATAGCCCAAGCATTATAATACAAAGATCATATATGCCTGAACGATTCCAACTGTGTATCTTTTCTATATATTGAAGTAGATTGAAATCAAATAAAACATATGAGATATCTAACTAAATTGAGAAAATCAAAGTTTGTCCAACCAAAAAGATGCTTCCATTGTTCCCAATTACATATTTATAAGCATAAAATAGTAACTGTCTTTGAAAGAGGAACGGTTTCTTGAGGACAACCGTTTCTTTTTTAAAAATAAAGTCTTTAAAAGTTTTGAGCCAAATAACTTGAAACGCATAAAAGAAATAAACTTAATTCGCCACCCCTTCATTTTCTTTAGGATCTTCAACGCTCTCCACCGCTTGATCTTCCGCCATTTTCTCTTGCACATTCAACCTTAGCTTGTACTCTCGATACTTTGTTATGATAGCGGTAATATTTTTGCTCCATGGAATAGTAGTGTTCTGCAATCTGGTTCTAAATTTGGCCAAGTTCTTAGCTACTCCTGCTATAGTCTCCTAGATCATCTCATCCCTATTTTTGTAACCATTAAGATAGACTTGCTTATAGCCCAATTTGCTCAACAATTCATCAGAAACAGTCTCAGGATCAACAAGCTCACTATAAAGCATGTCTTTGACTTCCTTGTTGATATCCTTGGGATCACGTAGGTTTTCTTTGAAGTCATCCAAAATATTTATTTCAAGTGCATTACAATCCCTTTGAATACCAACCATTAGATCCAGGTATTCATATAGAGCCTTGTTGATCTGATCAATAAGATTGTCATACATATTGAGCTTCCAGTCCAATGAGTCAGCCTAGGACAAATCAATTTCATGGGGGTTGCTAGCCCGATTTTCCTTCGTGAGTGTTATGGAATCTAAGGCTGCTAACTCAACAACCTCCTTTGAAAGCACATAAGTACTTCCTAGTTCCTTTCTTACTTGTTGAAGCTCATTGATCAATTCTTTTCTTTTATTATGTATAAGAGAATAGCTTTGTATCATTTTAGTCAAGAAAAATAAAATATCACAGGATAATTTTTCAACCCACTCATTGATAGCCTTGGCAAAATTCTAACTCTTTTTAATCTGCTTAACAGTATTTGCATCGATCCCAATGACCTCTGAGTTAGGAGGTTCCTGAGGAGAAGGTGTCACTATTGACTGGATGAATTGGCTCAAAGACAAGATTTGAGATTGGAGTTTTATATTTTCTTTCCTTTCTTCCATGGCCCTTTTAATCAAAACATTGACAGAATAATTTGCATGGTATGACTCCCCCTCAAGAGTAGAAGGGCCCAAGTCAATATGACTTATTTTATAATCTACCTCAGTTATATGATTTTCATCCAAATCTTTTATGGGGTCAGCAATCTCCAATACCTGGTGGCCAGAAGTAGCATCATTTATCATCCTGGACATTCTCCTATCCTTCTCAGGCTTTGAAGTCCTTTGTAGAAGCATAGCAACTGTATCAATTTCTTTGGCCACAGTGGGAACATTTTTCCTCTTTTTCTCTACCACCTTTTTTAGCCAACTAGGAGAGCAAGTCACTACAGTAGTATTTATATTGTCAGACATAGATTTATTTATATCTTCTAGTGGGGAAGCAACAGGAATTTCCTCATTATCACGAGAAGAGGATACATTAAGAAAATTGGGAAAAGAGCTATCATTAACAATTGAATCAAAAATGGGGTCGAGGTTCACTGCTACTGTTTGAACATTTCTTTTTCTCACGAGAGGGCAATCTGATTCACACACTGATTTCAATTTGAGGACATCATTGGGCCTCTCACTATTACCTCCTGACTGTGAATTAGAAATAAATTGTGACATGTCATGTGACCGTGAGGAGCTTTGCATAGTAGAATTTTGCACCATTTTCTATCCAGTAGCCCTCGAACTATCTGATTCATGAGGTGAACCTGCATGTCCATGCCACTTACCAACGAACCAATCTTCAGTTCTCTTAATCACTAGTGTAGAATGAACATTTATATCCACAACCTCTTTCTCAGAATAATTTATACAGGGAAGGGGTTTTGACAGCATATTCTGGTATTCCACATCAATTACTTCAGAGTCCTCCTCATCTTTTTCTAGAATATGAATGGGTAAACCAAAATCCCAGATTTGAGTTATGGTAAGTCTCATGTAGCTTCTTTGGTGCAGTGCACCTAGAATAAGTTTTAAGTCAAATAATTGAAATTATAGTGTTAAAAGACTAAATGGAGGTTTGAAAAATGTAATAAAGCCTTGAAAGGCATAAACATGTAGTAGAGATAGAAAAATAGTCATTATCCTTAGTGGTCTGCAGTCCTTTTAAGTATGTGACAGTCTATGTTTAGACATTTAGTTTTTTTTGGAAAAAACAGTCTTTTATGAAAAAGCAGTCAGTGTGAGGCTATTTTTAGCCTTTTCCCATGTTGGGAAGGAAAGAAAAGAAGGAATTAGTGGTGATAATATAGGAGAGACCTCTCTCATGAGAATGCATTGTGATTTGGATGAAGTTCAAGAGAAGGAAATGAAGAAAATATAGTTTGTTGTCCCTTATCTCTGTTTTTCTTTTTCCCTACAATTTTTTTTGTTGCAGACCATACCAGGAACTTGTACGGAATAGTTATGCCATGAAACTAGTTGGATGTGATAGAAGGGTGCATTAACTATCCAATGTCATTGGTTTGAGGTCATTTCATTTCTTTTTGTGAAATTTATCACGTTTTTTCTTAAAGCTGTCCAAAACCCTATCTTTTTTACTGCAACAGTCCTATTCTCGGCCATTGTACGCCTTTGTACGGAAAGATATAGGGACAAGCCATATATTTCTAGAAATAGGGTTGAGATACCTTTCCAATGGTTCTATTCTAAGGTCTTGATTCAATTTCTAGAAAGGAGATATTGCCTTTTTTCTAAGACTGCCAGTGTCATTCCAGCAAACACTTGATTTGGGGGTTTTAGAGAGGTTTTAGGTTTTCACAACTTAAATTACTGTGTTAGAACCCCAAAATGGGTGGAATGAGTGTATAATGGTGAGGTTTCTAATGGGTCTTTCATGTAGGAGCAAGGGATGAGCACAAGTTGAAGTTTGGAACCTTTGAGGCCTTTTGCACCTTGTTTTGGCTAACTAGCTTTGGTGATGTGAAGATTTGGTCATTGAATGAAGTCAAAAGGCCATAGACCCATGAAACATTTGAAATTAGTCCATTTTCATCATAATGGATCCTTTGGAATAGGAATGAGGTGTTTGGGATTGAGTTGGTGAGTACTTCCTTTGCAAAATCACCCTAATTAGGCCTCTTGTGAAATCGGTACAGTCAAGTTTAAAGTGTTGTGCTCCAAAACAACCCATAGTGCATGTTTGGTATGTTAAAGAAAAAAATAATGGGTATCCAAAAAACCCTTAATAGTCTGATTTGGAGGTCTGCACCTAAATTTATTGCATGACAGTCCTTTTCGAAGGGCTACAAGGATGTTGGTTAGAGTGTGAAGGACAGGGTACTAGAAGGCACCTCTAGAGCTTTTTGATGGTTTTTTGAGCTTGAGACAGCCAAACGTAGAAGGTCTAGGGTCCATAGAAAGTTTGGAACGGTTCCCATCTATATGAACCTAAAAATGGGGTTGTTGTGTAGTGTTGAAGCCGTGGATAGTGAGAGGATAGTCATGTCCTATTTGATGTCAAGTGTTGTAGCTTGGTCCACTGAGGCCTAGAAGAGTTGTTTTCCCTACCATCCCCTATATCCTCTTCCTCCTATGAAGTTGTTTGAGACCCTTTGTGGTCTTTGTGTAGTTACCTCTGCATCAAATTGGTATCAGAGCATAGTTAGTAGGTCTGTGAAGTGTTGAGTTGAAGAGGCAGTTTATCAAGATGCCCCCAAGAGTGAGAAACATGGCTCAAGAGATGAATGAGCTGAAGGAGAAGCATGCCAGAGAGTTGAGGGATCTGAAAGAAAGAATGGCTACCCTAGAACAAAATCAGAGAAGAGGGGTGGCTCTAGGTGAAGAGATTGAGTCTGAGGAAGAAGAAGAAGAAGCTAAGTATGAAGATGTGGAAGAAGAGTTGGACCTTGAGGGTTAGAGGATGGTAAAGTTGTTGAGGGCAGTAAAAGAAGACAAGCACAAGATAAATATAGATGTGCCAAAGTTTGGAGGAAGCCTGAATGATGAAGAATTGCTAGATTGGATAGCAACATTGGACAACCAATTTGAGTGTGAAGAAGTCCCTGATGATCAGAAAGTAAAGATTGCAAAGACCAAGCTAACAAGTCATGCTTTGTTATGGTGGGATTATTAGCAAACAAAGAGGAGAAAGCAAGGAAAAGCAAAGATTGTCTCATGGGACAAGATGGCAGCAAAAATCAAAGGTAAATTCTTGCCTAAAGATTATCAAGTTCAAATGTTTAAGAAGCTTCAAGGTTTAAGGCAAAAGGAAATGGATGTAAAGACATACACTGAAGAGTTTTATAAGCTGAGTATAAGGTCTGGTCAAAATGAAAGTGAAGTACAAAAAGTTGCTAGATATATTGGTGGTTTGAGCTTTAACATGCAGGATGAACTAGTGCTAGCAAATCCAAGAAGTGTTGAAGACTGTTATCAGATGGCAATAAGAGTGGAAGAGAAGCTGAAGAGAAGACAAGATAAGACAACCAGAGGTAGAGGTAGTACCTCTAGAGGTAGAGGATCCTTTCAAAACATAAAACAAGTCAGTGAGAGTCAAGACTAGATGAACAAGGCACAAGGATAAATTGCAGATTTCAAAGGCAGATTTGGTGGTGGAAGGAGTGCAAATAATTTTATGGGTAAGTGTTATAATTGTCAAGTGTTTGGACACCCAGCATATAAGTGTCCTAAGAAGAAATTTTTTTCAAGTGACGGTGAAAGGAAGAGTGAGAGAAGGACTCAATTAGTCCAAGAAGAAGAATGTGGTTCTAGTTCCACAAGGTGTGATGCTGAGGCAGGAGAAGCATTGATGCTGAGAGAAAGAATGCTGTTGAAGAATTCTAGGGAGAAGGATCTAATTCAGAGGAGAGAATTATTTAGGACAAATTTCAAAAGCAAGGACAAGGTATGTAAAGTGATAGTGGATTCTGGTTGTACTGACAATATGGTGTCTACTGAGATGGTAGACAAACTAAAATTGAAGAGAGTTCCTAGGGAAGTTCCCTAAAAAATTTATTGGGTGAGTGATCATCAGTCCATTTTAGTGACTAAACAAACATTAGTTGAGTTTAAGATTGGAGCATATGAGGATAGAGTACTTTGTGACATCCTACTAATGGATTGTTGTCATGTGATACTGGGAAGACCCTGATAATTTGATAGGTTTGCAGTATATGATGGAAGAGCCAATACCTTCACTATTAAGAAGGATGAGAAGAATTTTGTACTACTACCATTAGTGGAGCAGTCAAGGACAGCAAAGATGATTATGTTTGGCAAGAAGGAGCCAGTGATGTTTGAGGAGAGTGAAAACAAGGAGTGTGCAACTTTTTCAAGGCATAAAGTTGTTGAAACAACAAAGAGCAAGTATGAAGCTGAGTTACAGCCATTTGTGAAGAGAAATATCTTCATGTGGAAGAAGGAAGTGAGTAAAAATATGAAGAGTAAAAGTGTAGAGCCTATGGAAAGGCAAGAAATGAGTGAAGGAGTCCTAGTAGGGATGATCATGTGCCCTGTAGTGATGAGTAGGCAGCCAAGTGAAGCTAGTGTAGCAGTTTGCAAAGTCCCTAGGACAGTGATCACACTAGTTACATGTCTGATAGATGTTGGTAAAGGTACTATGACAATGAACAATGGAAAGGAGAGTATGAAATAGTGATGTAAGAAAGAAGGTAAGAAGTTAAATGAAAGGACAATAGAGAGAAGCATAGTTTCTGATGAAGATGACAAGGTCAGAGGACCAAGAGTGGGACAGTCTCCAAAGAATGCATATGGTCAAGAAGCAAGAAATGTTGGCAAGCATGCCATAGACAGTGAAGATGAACCTGCTAAAGACAAACAAGGAGGACAAAGACAAGCAATGGAGGACAATTTGCAAGAATATTTCCAAGGGACTTGGAAAAGTTTCAAGTTAGGTTGTATGGTGCAATGCACCTAGAATAAGATTTAAGTCAAATAATTTAAATTTTAGTGTTAAAAGACTAAATGGAGGTTTGAAAAATGTAATAAAGCCTTGAAAGGCATAAACATGTAGTGGAGATTTAAAAATAGTCATTATCCTTAGTGGTCTATAGTCCTTTTAAGTATGTGACAGTCTATGTTTAGACATTGTTTTTTTTGGAAAAAATAGTCTTTTCTGAAAAAGCAGTCAATGTGAGGCTATTTTTAGTCGTTTCCCACGTTTGGGAAGGAAATAAAAGAAGGAATTAGTGGTGATAATATAGGAGAGACCTCTCTCATGATAATGCATTGTAATTTGGATGAAGTTCAAGAGAAAGAAATGAAGAAAATATAGTTTTCTGTCCCTTATCTCTATTTTTCTTTTTTCCTGCAATTTTGCTGTTGCAGACCGTACCATGAACTTGTATGAAATATTTATGCCATGAAACCAATTGGATGTGATAAAGGGGTGAGCTAACTATCTAATGCCATTTGTTTGAGGTCATTTCATTTCTTTTTGTGAAAGTTATCACGTTTTTTCTTAAAACTGTCCAAAACCCTATCTTTTTTACTGCAACAGTCATGTTCCCGGCCATTGCACACCTCTGTGCAGATAGATATAGGGGCAAGCTATATATTTATGGAAAGAGGGTCGAGATACCTTTCCAATGGTTTTGGTATGAGGTCTTGATTCAATTTCTAGAAGGAGATATTGCCTTTTTTCTAAGACTGCCTGTGTCATTCCAGCAAACACTTGATTTGGGGGTTTTAGAGAGGTTTTTGGTTTTCACAACTTAAATTTTTGTGTTAGAACCCTAGAAAGGGTGGAATGAGTCTATAATGGTGATTTTTTTAATGGGTCTTTCATGCAGGAGCAGGGGATGAACACAAGTTGAAGTTTGGAACCTTTGAGGCCTTATTGCACCTTGTTTTGGCTAACTAGCTTTGGTGGAGTGAAGATTTGGTAATTGAATGAAGTCAAAAGTCCATAGACCCATGAAACCTTTGAAATCAGTCCATTTGCATCATAATGGGTCCTTTGGAATAGGAGTGAGGTGTTTGGGATTGAGTTGGTGAGTACTTCCTTTGCAAAATCACCCTAATTGGGCCTCTTGTGAAATCAGTATAGTCAAGTTTGAAGTGGTGTGCTCCAAAACAACCCATAGTGCATGTTTGGTATTTTGAAGAAAAAAATAATGGGTATCCAAAAAACCCTTAACAGTCTGATTTGGAGGTCTGCACCTAAAGTTATTTCATGACAGTCCTTTTCTAAGGGCTACAAGTAAGTTTGTTAGAGTGTGAAGGACAGGGTACTAGAAGGCACCTCCAGAGCTTTTTGATGGTTTTGTGAGCTTGGGACTGTCAAACCTAGAAGTTCTAGGGTCCCAAGAAAGTTTGGAAAGGTTCCCATCTATATGAACCTAAAAATGGGGTTGTGTAGTGTTGAAGCCATGGATAGTTAGAGGATAGTCATGTCCTATTTGATGTCAAGTGTTGTAGCTTGGTCCACTGAGGCCTAGAAGAGTTGTTTTCCCTGCCATCCCTTGTATCCTCTTCCTCCTATGAAATTGTTTTCGACCCTTTGTGGTCTTTGTGTAGTTACCTCTGCATCATTCTTCTCAGAACTTCACGGTCATCCACACAATCCTTCCAGAAGTCTTCTAGGCTTGAACAATGCTCATAAGAGCTAGAACCATAGAAGTTCTGCTTTATGTAGTTCTTGTTGTCAAAGTGTTTCCTCAAAGATAAAAAGTGAATATTAAATTCTGCTAATGCATGCTCGGCTCCTTTAGCAACATCTTTATTTTTACAAGAATAAACTGATAAAGACAATGGAAATGTGTAGCCCTTCTTTCTCATGCTCTGGTATTTGACATTTACAGTAGTCATTTGTCTACAAACTTCCAAAAAGACAATATAATCATTAGGGTACCGACACAACTTGGTTGGGGCTGACTCATAACCCCCCAGTCTTAGGTAGGTGAACCTATCAAATTGAATATAAAAAGTCCCAAATTGCATAACCAGAGATGCAGGCTCAGGAGAAATCCTCATTTCAGAATCACAGTTCAACTTTCTCACCAAAAACATTAAAAAGGTACCATTAACCTGACGAAAATCTTTCATCTCAACATCTTTTGTAAACTAAGGAAAATATGCATACATAGGTGTATCTAGGGTCAAAGATCCACGAGGCATCAACCCAGCCCAGACAACCTCTCGACTAGCTAGAACATTTACCAAATAGGAGCACATGTGAAATGCAGAGGTCTCATGAAACTTCAACAATTTCTCATTCAAGTGATAGCTTATTATTTTAGCCCAGTCAATAAACTGACTCTCACTACATATCAGCAATATAAAGTGACACATCTAGAATTCAAAAGAGCTAGCATCTTCACTACCCACCACCTGGTGCAACAGAGTAACAATATCTAAAATTTTGTCCTTAAAATGTGCTCTTTTAAGTGTAGGGGGTAGCTAAGACTTACCTCTTTTCTCTAATTTTTGCCAGTTACATGCAATAGAATTTCTGCACCAGTTTTCATTCTCCCTGAAGAATTCTACACCCATAGCTACAGACATAACTTTGTATTTCTCTTGTCTTGGAATTTTCAATGCATGAGAGATAGACTCAAAATCAATCCTCACGACCACCACACCTTCCTTAGTCTTGATCTCCAAAGTCTTGGGGTCATATCTCTCCACGCATGCAATAATTAAATCTTCACAACACACTGAAATAGGGAAACCTGCTGCGTGAGCCAAACCACTCCATAGGATTTTCTCTACAAATGATGACCTGTCTTCCTACTATAGATGAGACTAGAATTCTGCCAAGTCTATGTGTCCAAGCTCAGTGTCTTTCACTTTAGACCAATTGCTCTCAATTCCAAAGTGGGAGGAGATAACTTAAAATTTGAATTTCATTATAGCGACCAAGTACTAAGGACGATGACAGAGTATTGTGGAAATAACAATTCAGAATAGAAGGAAAGCAAGTAGAACACTTAGACAATTTTACCCCAAAGAGTGAAATGATGTGTAGTTATAGCGCCCCTATCATGCTTTTAAATGTTAGGCCGTTGTGGTACCATTTCCATGGCTTAAGAAATTAACCCAAGGATTTGCTCATTTTCTAAAAATTTTCTAAAGGACATCTCACGCCGGTAGTGTACAACACTTTAAATGATCATTTATTGCGTTGGTTTCTGGTCTACCACTTAACCATCGCTGAATCATGAGAAATGAGAATTTCAAAACCTTAAGTCATGGGTTATAAAGTTTGGAAGGCCTACGACACAATGATAACAAAAGGGAACCAAGCGGGCAACAAAACATAACACAAAGAATGTGAAGTCACTAGATTGTAGGGTTTCAAAGCTCTAGAACCTAGCAATATGGTTAGGAAATTTAGGGGAACAACGACTAGGTTAGGAAACTTGTAGTATCCGCAATTTCAAAGATTTTTCTAAGGCACAACAATAGAAATTCATAACCCTTGGGACTTAGAAACCTAGAGTACCACGAGAATGAGCAATAGAAATGATTGAGACTTAGAAATAAAAAGAAGGGGTAACACCTAATAAATATGATCATATGTGCTAATGATACCTATACTACTACAAAGCTGGGTGAACCAACTTTCCAACGCTTTTGGTTTCGTGAAAATTTGACATCCCTGTCAAAAGTTATACAAATTTGAAGAAAAACCTATTTTAGCATGTAGGAAGTGATAAGGGTTTGCCTGACAGTTAGGCTTGACCACTAGCAGTCTGGGTCACTATGGTCACATGCAAAAACAATTATCATTCACAAAAAATGTTAAAATTGGAGGTTTATGTGAATTTTAATGTTGGCGGCTTTAGATAGGGTGTTCACATGCGCAATCAATAAACTTTAAGCACTGGCAACTAAAGTTAGGGTTTGGCAGTCACAAAAAATGCTTCAACAAACAATTAGTTAGCCATAGCATCAAACTTAGCATTAAACTATAAAATTAGCATCAAATTTTAGCGCTTATCCCTTAGGCGATTAAGATAGCTGCCAATGGCTATACAAAGCACTCGGGGTTTATGGTTGACTGTTTCTTGTAGTGATTAAGGTTGGTGCAGGTATGAGGCCACTAGCAGATCAAGTGTCCACGATCTACCAAATTAATCCTCCAGTATGCAACTCAGTGTAGACAACAATCATATGGGGAGTGAGCGAAGGCTCCGTTGATAGCGATAATCCTGAAGGCATATGCAAAACCAGGGATTAATCAATAATGTGACTGAAGGCGGAAAGGGCGTGGTGGGGGTTCGACCTTGAGTATCTAAAATATTTAAACCCTAACTTTAAAAGAGATTAACCCCCTAAATTTTTACACAATTATAAAACCCGTTAAAATGTATGTCAAAAATTTTGAAACCTGAAATATTGGATACAAAAACATTAAAGCCCAATAATTTTTTTCAAATGTGTGATAAGCACAAGGGCTTGCCTATGTAGGCTACCGTACGGTACAGAGCTACGAGGAGGCAGGGTTAAAAGAATTCAAAAATTTCACAATTTCAGAAATATAAGGTGTTTTATGTCAAAATTTACCCGCGAGCTGCTCTGTACACAACAACGAGGTCAATTTCATTGTAAGAGGCCACCTGCAAAAATTAACTCCTAAATCTTGCCAAAAAATGCATTAGATTTGCAACTTAAAGCTCAAAAACTTGCAAATGATGAGGGTTAGATCAGCGGGCATGCCAAAATGAAGTCTTGAAAATAAGACAAGGCAATGCTATAAAAGATAAAGCAATGCAAGAGATACCCTTTGAACCTTGCACTAATTCAATCTCCTTGATAGAATGGAGTAGAGTGCACCCTAACCCTACTAGCTATGTTCTCTAAGATAGATATGGATTGATAGTATGATATGTTGGTTGCTCACAATTTCAATAGCATAACATTACTTTGAAAGTTCCTCTATGTGATCTAGAATAATTTGGATAGGATGATGTTACTTTGATAATGATGAATGATAATGGCTAGACGGAGGCTCAATTTATAGATTGTTGAATGATGAAAATGGTTAGAATTGGTTGAGACAAGATTAGGGCAAGGATAAGAACTTCTAGGGTTTCAAAAGAAGCTTCTAGAGTTTATCCTTATGTGAATGGCTAGGATTAAAATATGTAGTGTGATAATGGGGGGTTGAGATGAAAAGATGATTTGATTTGGGAGAAACTTATTTAATGAAAGTGACAAGTGGTTGAGGATGAGGATAAGTGGGACAAATAATTTAAATAATAAATTTATTTAAATTATGAGAGACATGTGCGATTATAAGACCAAGGGTGAAATAATTTAAATAATAAAATTATTTAAGTTATGTGGTATGTGAGGGTTGATTTAAATAAATATTTAATTTATTTAAATTGGATGATGGAGGAAAGTGTGAATTAATTAAATAAATACAATTTATTTAATTAATTGGCTAGAGAGGATAAATGGATAAAAAGGGATTAGTTAAACAAATATAAATTATTTAACTAAGGGAATGATGGAAGGGGTCATTAAAGGGTCCTAGGAAAAAATGTGTTGCAAGGTGTTGCAACAGGTGTCGAAAGTGATGTCATAAGACATGGTCAATTTTAGATGTCTATAGTTATAAAATAAATTATTCTACCGTAAATAAAATAGCATATTATTTGATTGTGCATGAAACAAAATGAAACCCTAAAAAATATAGTGTTATAAATATTTTTTTTTTGGTTGAATACAATGTTAGGGTGTTAGAACCCATATAAAGGAATAAACAAAAAAGTAACTTAAGGTGGCTCAAAACTGAGGGCCAAATTCCAATAAACCAAAGTTTTTATATTTCTTTCTTTTACATACATATAAGACTTTTGTTTGCATATATCTGTCCTTCTACCTTAACAAAAAACTATATTATTCACATTACAGTACAAAAAAGAGTGGGATCTTATCATAGATTAGGACATACCACCTAGTCAACCTCCATTTCCAGCTCATTCGGTACTAATTCCACCATCTCAGCATCCAATCACTCCAGCTCCACCATCGAGTTCGACTCCCCTACACTAGTCAACTATTTAATAAAGTCCACACCTTCTCGAGCTACACTCTTGGCACTTTCAATGTCCACGTCCATAGTAGGGATCACAAATGGGATCCATGGGCCACTATAATGTGGCAGAATCTCTGGCTAGTAGCCTCTTCCCCATTGCATGCCAATGCCTAGAATATTGAGATCCAATGCTTCTTTTAGTTCATGATGCTATTCAGGCTTGATGAGGGTGAAGGCCAAAGCCCTCATAGACTCCTTCGATTCCCTCAAGCTCAGCATCACTCCTACGAACATTGCTGCCAAATCTAAATTGACTCTATACTTATTGCCTGCTGCAAGGAAAGGCTCTCCCAAAACCACACAAATGGCATTCAAACCCAGTGAAGATTTCATCTTAAAGACTTTCATCAATCTCTAGTTTGATATCAATCCTAGGAAAGCCATTTGGCGCTTGCCAACTAACAATGGCACTATTGCCTCCATCCTTGACGCCCAATGCAAGATCTCACCTCTCTGAGAGATAGGGGAATGTGAAGAATGATGAATGAATTCTTTACCTTTCGCATCTCCATTAAAAGCCCAACCTTTAACACTAACACCCCCCTCATACGCTTCAACATGCACCTCCAAGTCAAGTCGAACCTAAAGAATTAATGAAGCAAGATAGATTCAGCCCCTCGCGTGAGCAGTCTATCATTCTCCTAATCTCCAACTGCCAGCCTTACAACTTCCTTCAACCAAGAAAAGATCCTCTACCAATGTACTTGATTCATTACCTCATTGCCACCTCGCCAGTTACTGTAGCCTCCTCCTTAACAAGGTTCTCCATCTTAGGCACCATAAATTTCAAATCCTCAAAAGAATGAGAGATAAGGATGTACCTATTGGAATCTAGAGCCACATTTGCCAACATGTCTGCAACCTTAATTGCCTCCCTGAATACATGAGATATCTTGAAGTCCTGAAACTCGGCTAAAATATCCAGACCTCTGCCCAACAGGTTGTTTAGTTTCTAACTCGAAGTGCTCCCATTTTGGATCACTCTCACCACTATCTGGTAATCACCTTCCACATGGATTCTCCTTATCCCATTTGAAAGACCTAATTGCAGGCCCAAAATGAGTGCCTAAAACTCTGCCTCGTTATTGGAGAGAAAACCTAACTTCTTCAATGCCAAGCCAACTATATCCCCTACCTCATTTCGAATGATGCAACCTGTTGAGGCCTGCCCTGGGTTTCCCCTCACTGCCCCATCAAAATTGAGCTTTAACCACCCTTTCTCTGGAAATTCCCATTTAGCCTTTTCTCGTCCATTCTTCAAATTATCCTGAGGGACCCCATTAACGGGGGATATAGTGTTATAAATATTAGTTTAGGACATTTTATTTTTATAAAACAACAACCAGTGAAAAATAAATAAATTAAATTTTATTATGGAGAAAAGAAAACAAAATTAAATTGACGACTCTATAGTAAAATCTATAAAATATAATGCACTTACCGTTTGTTGAATATACTTTGCTCCTGTTTTATTTCATATGATAAAACCCTAATAAAATATAGTTATAAAATAAATTAGCCTCAGTACTAATAGGGTCGCTAGTCATTAGTTCCTTCTTTAGAGATGAAGAGTGTTTACTTCTTGACAATATTTATGTTTAGTTATTTGTTTAAAAGTATAATAAGTTTAATTTATGATTACTTTGTAGATTAATTGTTTTTTATATTTTGTATTGTAATCAATCTTTTCTAAATTTATGTCTTTTTAAATTCTCAAATGTCATTATGTGCAATTGTATTCATATACACCCACATTAAGAAAGGTGTCTCAACCTTGCATCCCAATATCTCGTATTTATATTATTTTTCCTCGCATGGGAAAGAGAGCCTCCCACTATGAGGTGGCATTAATGGCCATGTGTTGACTATCTTGAGATGTGTGTAAGAAGGTGTGTAAGAAGTTGTAAGAGCATCTAATATCAATATGATGTGTAAGAGCATATTATGACATTGTAAGCTATGGGAGTTACTTATGATTGAATTCTATGATCATGAGAGTGTGTAAGAGGGGGGTTACTGTTTTATAGCAAAAGAGGGAAAGAAGGAATTGAAGGCTAGATCCTCCTTTCACTACAAACATTCAAGGACATCCCATCAAGTTGAATCACAACTTTTGCAAGTGGATTCTCCTACAGGTGGGTGTGTCACTTGTAACGCTGTGGAAACTTAGAATTTACTGATTAATTCATTAATTAAAGGCCGATTATGCTAGAAACCCTAATTATCCAAAATCATAAGCTAACGGACAAATCACAACAAATGCTCACAGATAGAGATGCAATATTCAGACTAGATACATACCAGGTTTTGAGATTTTGATTCTAGAAATGTCAGGGACTAAGGGGTAGGTGCCCAAGCCCAAGGTGTAGTTTTCTATTGAGAATGTCAAAAGATGTCTGCAACTTATTTCTTCTATTCCAAAGATTTTAATGTCAGAGATCCTGGGGGCTTTGGTGTAAGATGCCCAAGAGCAAACAATGCTTTTCTTCAGAGATACGAGATCTAAACACTTTGTTTCAGCCTCCTGCAACCCCACTCCTTGAGATATGCCACTTGTAACCTGCAATCATGGAAAATGGGCTTGGGGGTTGTGGTATTTAGGAGCTTGCCTCAGTCAAACCCCAAAAGGACATTCAAATCTTCCAAACACCGTTGTCAGATAAAAGAGTACGTATTAGGCAAAAACAATTGATAAATGATTGAAAACACAAATAGGTATCACCTCAGGGGTGTAGCTCGCATGTAGATGAAACTCCTTCAACACATGAGAAGATGAAGCTAAATTTGCAATCACAAACACAACAACAATATTTTTCTCTGCAACAATGAATATCTTGAATGACACTCTAAAATCATAAGTTCACCAAAAGTTCATAATCATCTTCTAGTTACAAATGAATCCCTAAACATACTTATATATGCATTCCCACTTTAATTTCATAATTCAAACTTAAGATGTCGGCAACGGAACCTTATAATGGTCACATAACCGACATTCAAATTTAGGACCTGACTAAAATAGGGCAGGACTAGGGTGTAAGCACCAAGCCTTGGGCCCCTATTTCAAGGCAAGATTCAGCTCAACAAGGTCCCCGTAGCCCCATTTGACATGGGCTTCAGGCCATTTTGTTTTGGGAGTTGAATCTAACATGCAAGATGCAAAACAAGGGACCTGGGAGCTAAACTTAGGAGGTAAAAGTCCTAGGGAGACATTTTACAACATAACATTTAGCCTCCACTTTAATGTATGTATGAATGTAAGACCCATACATGCATTAAAGTATGGTCAAAACATAGCAAACACGCCAGGCACTTAAAGCTAATGCATACACAAAGATTGAGGAATTATTTCTAGCCCCCAGTCTCAGGTAGACATTAGAGAAAACACACTGCAGACATGCCAAAAACAATGAAGACAATATCAGGCATGCAAAATACGGAGAAGCAGTAACATGCACACAAGACACAAAGAAGACAATATTGAAGACACACAAAACACGATGAATACAATGAATGCAGTGATTATTTCTTTTTCATTTTCTCATATATATGAATGAATGCATATACATGGAAAGTAAAAATGTAACACACAACCCAAAATGTAGGAGGGGCATTTCTCCATGCTCTTTGGACTACATATGGGGCAACAGACATGCAATACAAATCTCAAAGCGTAGGAGGGGTAACAGACATTCTTTGGACTATACTTGGGAACAAACACACCATACAAATCCGAAAGCATAGGAGGGGCATTTCACCATGCTCTTTGGACTATACCTGGGAACAAATGCGCAGAAGACACATGGAAGACACGAGCACTGTATAGCATGCCAAAGACATGTTATATGTCTAAAACATGAAAAACAAGGTGATGGAAGGAAATTATTGCTAAGCCCCCACCATCTCAGGCATATTACAGGCACACCTGATGGTTGGGCTTTTGCCACAACAACCACCAAAGACATGCTTAAGAGAGGATACACCAACCCCGCCTACTTAGAGAACTTTTGAAATAAAAAGGATGTGTACTAGCTCAAGAGATACACCATCCTTGCCTCTACAGAGGGCTTAAAATAAAAGGATATGCACAATATCCCTCCTCCATAGAGGGCTTTCTCATTGCAATATAAAATAAAGATGTGCACTCGCGTGGAGATACAACATCTTGCCTCTACAAAGGGCTTACAAACACACTTCGTTGGTATCAAATTAAGGCATGAGATTATGCAAAAACACACTATGATGAAACACTACAATTAGAAACTAGTCTTAAAAGAGTGTTTAAAAGAGTAGTAAAATATGAAACAATATTTTAACTACAAACCCTAGCTAATGCAAATACTAGGTTTTATGAAAAATGCACAATTTCAAGCAAAATCTAACAAATTAAGCATGAAAATGAAATGTAAATGATTGTAAAATGATGTACTACTGTAGTTTATATCATATCTAATGGAAATATTAGAAATTAAATTAAATTAATGCAAATTATGCTAAAATGCAAGCCTAAAATGCTAATTTTTAAAAAAAATTCAAATGCAATAAGATGAAAATTAAATGAATGAATGTAAATATAAAGTACAACACTTAGCAAGGTGCAAAATTCAAATAAACATGGGTTCACCAAAATGATTTATAGCAAAAGAGGGAAAGATGGGATTGAAGGCTAGACCCTCCTTTCACTACAAACATTCAAGGACATCCCATCGAGTTGAATCACAACTTTTACAAGAGGATTCTCCTAAAAGTGGGTGTGTTACTTGTAACACTGTGGACACCTAGAATTTATTGATTAATTGATTAATTAAAGCCTGATTATGCTAGAAACCCTAATTATGCAAAATCATAAACAAATAGACAAATCACGACAAATGCTCGCAGATAGAGATGTAATATTTAGAGTAGATACATACCAAGTTTCGAGATTCAGATTCTAGAAATGTCGGGGACTAAGGGGCAGATGCCCAAGCCCAAGGTGCAGTTTTTTGTTGAGAATGTTGAAAGATGTCTGTAACTTATTTCTACTGTTCCAGAGATTTCAGTGTCAGAGATCCCCAAGGATTTGGTGTAAGGTGTCTGAAACCAAATAGTGCTTTTCTTTAGAGATACAGGATCTAAACACTTTGTTCCAGCCTCCTGCAACTCCACTCCTTTAGATATGCCACCTATAACCTACAATCATGGAAAATGGGGTTGGGGGTTGTGGTGTTTAGGAGCTTGCCTCAGTCAAGCCCCGGAAGGACATTCAAGTCTTTTGAACACCATTGTCAGATAAAAGAGTACGTATCCCTACAGGGTAGAGGCAAAAACAATTGATAAATGATTGAAAACACAAATAGGTATCACCTTTGGGGTGTAGCTTGCATGTAGATGAAAATCATTCAACACATGAGAAGATGAAGCTAAATCTGCAATCACAAACACAACAATATTCTGCTCTGCAACAATGAATATCTTGAATGCTCTAAAATCATAAGTTCGCCAAAAGTTCATAATCATCTTCTAGTCTATAAATGAATCACTAAACATACTTATATATGCATTCTTGTTTTAATTTCATAATTCAAAATTAAGATGTCAACAACAGAACCTTATAACGGTCACATAACTGACATTTAAATTTAGGACCTACCTAAAATAGGGTAGGACTAGGGCGCAAGAGCCTAAGCCCTAGGTCCCTATTTCAAAGTAGGATTTAGCTCAACAAGGACCCCTTAGGTCCATTTGACATGGGTTTCAGGCCATTTTGTTCTGGGAGTTAAATCTAACATGCAAGATGCAAAACAAGGGACTCATGAGCTAAACTTGGGAGGTAAAAGTCCTAGGGAGACATTTTACGACATAACAGTTACATTAGAATCTTGACCAAAGTTTATGATGCATATCATAAAGCATCTTTTCATGGATAATGGAGACAAAATGGGACACCTAAGTTAGTGGTCAACTATGGCCAGTTATGACAATATGACAAGGCGGAAGAGGATAATCCAAAAAATAACCTAGAAGACCAAGACCAAGAGAGGCATTAGAATTTGTGCCATGGGATTTGGGAATCATACTTCTTACATGTTTGTACACAGTTTTCCAAAACCATTGGACAGTTTCTAATTTGTGATTCATTTATTTATTGGGTGTTTGGATTGGGGTATGTGATAGTATTTTTGCAAGTGTTGTTATGCTACCAGAATCACTCTAAAATTTAATATTGGTGATACTCCTCTAAGGGTATGTACCAAGATATTGTATTGTAGCATTTATTATTAATAATACAATTAGTTTGAGCTTTGGAGTGTGGGGTTTTTGTCCTACAATGGTTTTCCCCACATATATCATCTTGTTATGGTGAATGTTTATTTGTGTGTATTCTTTCATGAAATGTTTTGGATAGCATTTTCAATACATTCTCCTCTCATAGACTAGCATATCAAGTGTTTTCACACCATTGCTTCCTTTCATCACCTAAACATTATGCATTCCTTCCAAGGTTCAACCTCCAACTTTTCAAATTTATTTGTGAGACTTGACCACGATACAATGGGGAGATTAGACACTTCCACACCCTTGGCACAAGTCCCCATTTGTATATAGATTTTTTAGCCTTTTGTAATTAGCAAAAATGAAGCTCTAATTTTTTATGATTTTAAATCATTGTTTTGTAAACGTAGAAGTATCACAATAGACTAATTAATGTTCAATATAATATTTGTAAAAATAAAACCAATTATACATTGATTTGAGTACTTTATAAATTGGAACCATTAATTGTTGCATGTATTATTATATTATTATAAAACACGTGTTATTAATAATATAACAATTAATATAATTTTACATTATATATTTTGTTTTGCAATGATATATAACATAATTTACAGTAATATATTATTAAATATTTTGTAGAGGAGAAAATTTCAAACTTCACTCTTTCAACTCTATGTTTTATACCAATTTGTTAGGTGTTGTTAATGCATGATTCTACTATTTAATTTGGCTCTTTAGTTACACTCAATGAACCCAATTCTAAAATCTAGCACTCTTTCATGCCATATCCTCTAGTTCATACAAGCACTAACTCAATTCTAAGGGCCATTCCCTTCTTGGATTAAATTGTGCATGTGATCTAGTCTCCTAGATTAGATCACACTTGTGATCTGTCCCCTAGACTAGATCACAAGTGTACTATGGTCCACTAGTTTTCCAATTCTAATTTCCTAATTCCAAGGATGATAATCCCAATATATGATTCTTATCTATCGACATGGATACCAAAAATTTCAAATTATGTGTCTAGGGTTATGTATTTAAGGACATCATCATAAAATATTTTCATTATAAAATATCAAAAAGTAGCACTTTTGCATTCACAAACTCAATCACACACATCATGAACTTAATTAGCATCAGGCTTAGTTTGCATCAAATATAGTTACTCAACATCCACTATTCTTTATTTCTTTGTTTCAATGTTGTTAAATCAATCTTAGGGGTTGGAATCCCACAAAGGAAGTCAGTCACTCTTCCCTTTGTACATAATTAGCACCACTCTTTCTTTGATGTGGGTGTATTATGTGTTGAACAAGTTTTGTAGGCACTGCACTTAAAATTTACAATGGACTAGATCACACTAGGAAAAGGCATCTAAGGACTAGATTACAGGTGTGATACTATCCTAGTCCCCGAAAAACTCAAGATCCATTCTTCACAAGTTTCTGATCAACAATCTAATTTTAGATTCTAGTTCTCAACTCTTTAACATAGTGTCACAACACTCAACATTGATTTACATATAAGCTAGAATTCCTCACTTTCAAATGTTATTTATATGACTCCATCACAATGTCTTACATTCAAGATCATAAAAATTCAAGATTTGATTGCTTTCATTGATTTATCATCACCTGTTTAGACATCTAAATTAATCATGGGGTTTCTTTTTATATGTAATCATAGGTTTAATTTATTTTCGTATATATAATAAATAATATACACTAATACCCCTTTAATAGGATAATGCGTTTGGAAAAAATAAGTAATGTTAAATAGGTTATACCTAAGGAAGCTTATGTGAAATTGAATTTTGAAGGTGATTTTAGAAGCAACCTTAGCCTTGATGGTGCCAAGGTTTTTCATAGATCCCATGAGGATCCTTTCTTGAACATGAGGCTCTATCATTCTTGGGATAAATCAAACAATGAATTAGAAGTGTTGGAGTTACTTGAAGGTGTAAAGTTAGTTGTGTTGACTAATTGTGAATCCTTAGAAGTTGAAGGTGAATCACAAGTTATTATCATTGGCTATAGTTGGTTCCCAAAATAGCTAATCCCAAACCCTAGAGCATTACCCAATTATCTCTTAGGCCAAGGGTGTCATAAAGAAGATTGGAAAGGGGCTCATCAATAGGTTGTGGATGATTTAGAGGAAACTGATAAGAGTGGGAAATCTCCTCTACTCTTCAAGCTCGGCTAGACTTGGGAGGGTGTTCCTAGAGGTATCCCTCAATAGTGACTGAGAACAAAATAAATTCTTTCAAATTTACAACACTGTAGCAATACACAAGTTACAATTCTAACCATTAGACCAAATCTTTGAGGAGGAAAGCATTCCTTTTAACATCATGGTTGACAATAAAAATGATAACCCTTTCAATGGAAGGAGAGAAAACCAAGGAGATGGTGATAACCCAAGAAGAGTAGCATAGACATTTACCTATCCTATTGCTCTCAATGAAGATGACGATGCACCCATGAAAAACATTTCACCTTCCATCTTACCAAACTTCAAAGGGTTATCCTCCGAAGACCCTGATCAGTTCCTTTTTGAGTTTAGAGTCCTGTGTCAGACATATGACTACAAAAATGATAACTAGAAACTTAAACTCTTCCCCTCCGCTTTGAGAGACTCTGTAATGCATTGGTTCATGGGATTAGTTTCAGGATCAATAACCTCATGGGACGAAATGGAAACGTTCTTTTTAGACAAATATCAGAGCTACTACAGAGTTAGTGATAGGAAAGAGGAATTGTTCAAACTAAGGAAAAAAGAAGGTGAGAGCCTGGAGGATTACCTTGATAGGTTCATCTTTTTAACCAAACAATGTGGCGAAAAGGCCATAAGCCTTGAAATTCTGAAGACCATATTTCTCAAGGGGCTTGATGAGGATGCTAGGATAAGCCTAGATTTAATGGGAAAAGGAGATGTGTCCCAACTTGAACTCGGTGATATTGCTGAGTTATGTAGGAATTTCTCCCGTACTCGTGGAGGTATCCATAGGTCTAGTCTTTTGAGGGGCTCAAATGAAATTGGTAAACTGTGAGAGGAAATAGCAAATTTGAAAATTGACATTCTTGTTCAGCTAAACACCACTTTGGATGGAATATAGGCAAAAACACGTAATCCTAAAACCTTATCCATCTATTGCCCTAGGTGTCGAAACAAACATCTGTTAAGGGAGTGTCCTTTGGACAAAGTTGACAATTGTCAAATTTGTGAAAAGAGTCATGCCACTAACCAATGTGAGATTGTGAATGCAATCAAAAATTCCAAGAAAAGGTCATCTCACACTAATGAAGAGATCAATTTTGTGGGTCAAAGACCTAGAGGGAATTTCTCCTATGGCTAGAATTCAAATCCCTACTGGCGACCTCCAAATAATTGGAATAATAGTCAATGGGTGGCACCTTGGCCTCCAAAACCACCTAATTGGGTACCTTACCCTTGGGGATCACTTGAATGGGCATATCAATCTTGGGGAAACCCTCAATGGCCAAATCTGACTCAAAAACAATGGTATTCTCAAAATCTTGCCCCTCATTGGAATCAGATCCCAAATTAGTTCTATCATGGACCAAGGAGGATGCCCAATCCACAATAGAACCTCTTGCCAACACCCCAAAACACTCAACAAAATGAGCAGGTCAACCAACCACAACTCCCAGCACAACCTATTCATAATCCAAAGAATAACCATCAAACCACACTAGTGTATTCCACAGAGCAAGAAAGCATGGCTGGAGTTAACACTATCTATTTTGGAAACCTGTAGTTGAGGTCATGAAAAACAATCCAGTAGCTTACCATAGTTGAGATCCTTGACGAACCAAATGCAGAATTTGCTGAAGGAATAGAGACACCTTCCATACCTTTAGATAAAAACCCAATGAGTAACCAAGAAAAGATTCTTCAACAATCCTCACCTAAAACTTCTGAGTTACCTCACGAAGAAGTTGGCCAACATTCAACAGATCTTCCAAAGAAGGATTCCACCTTGAAAAGGAGACCTCAAGCACCTTTTCTAGAGTGCCTCAAAGAAACCTCTATGAAAACCCTCTAAAAATGACCTTACCCACTGAAATCGTGTTAATACAAGAAATTAAATGACTCCATATCAAGATTCCATTGTTATAGGTGATTAAAGAAATTCCTGAACTAAACCAACTAGTTAAATAGTTGGGCATAAAAACACTAGGAAGGAAAAAGAAATAGATTAACACTGTGCACATCAATGGATACTTAGTTAACCTTCTAGCTAGAAAATTCTCAACCCCAAAATATGGTGACCCAGGTAGTCCACTCATAATAGTGGCAATCAACGAGGTAGCAATACCTAATGCACTCGTGGACTTGGGAGCAGCCATTAACATCATGACGGTGGATCTTATGGAAAAAATGAGACTCACTGATCTACGTCCCACAACCACCATACTGCAAATGGCTTGCAAATGGCAAATCAATCCATAGCTATTCCCAAAGGTGTCTTAGAAAATTTTCCTGTCAAGGTTGATGATTGGGAATACCCAGTAGATATCCAAATAATCCAGTCCCTCACACTCAAGGGCAGTTACCCGTTAATACTGGGTAGACCTTGTTGGCTACAGTTGCAGCTAAAATTGACTGCAAAGCAGGAGGAATGACCATTTCAAATGGTCTCAATAGCAAACACTTATTCCTGTATCCCCTTGCTCAACCTCCTGCACATAACCAAGTTTGGGTTGATGAACCAGATGGTTTTGACAAATAAGAGAATCTAGCCTCACTTGCTATGGTAGTCATCAAACAACACAGTGAAGAATTGGAAGATGAAATGGAAAACAACATGCAAGATCTTGCCGTAGATTTAGGTGATGAAGAAATTTTAGAAGTAGAAGTGATTTTAGGACGCCCAATCCACACTGATGATATTGAATAGGATTACACCAACTTCACAGTGTTACCTTATCCTCTGGCTAATATCATTCTGAAAACATATCACTTCTTCGAAGATATTGCCAGACTCCACAAAACTATACTGAAGAGCTATCCTCTCAACACCTTAATGAGAGAAGTTCATACTGTCACCTCCAACTACCCTGAAACCAAAACTATCATGATACTACTAGGAAAGACCTTAAATATTAATAGTTGGTTGACAGAGTCAGATGAACTCAAGTTATTTGATGTTTTGGTAAATAGATCCAAAGCTTTTGCTTCGGATTATACAGACATGAGAGGAATACACCCAAGTGTTTATACCCATCACATCTATACTAAAGATTTAGACCTATTCATCAACCACAATGAAGACTCAACCCTGCTTTCAAAGATATTGTTAAAATAGATATTGAAGAACTCCTGCAAGTAGGGTTCATCTATCCCATCTCTAATAGAAAATGGGTTTCACCTCTGGTAGTAGTCCCAAAGAAAAATGGGAAGTGGAGAGTGCACGTTGATTATAGAGAGCTCAATAAAGCCACCTATAGAGATTACTTTCCTCTACCTTTCGTAGACTAGGTCTAGGATAATCTAGTAGGAAGGAAGTATTTCTCATTTTTGGATGGATTTAGTGGATATAACTAAATACAAGTAGCAGCAGAGGACCAGGACAAAACAACTTTCACTTGTCCTTGGTGAACATTCACATATCAAGTTCTTCCCTTTGGGCCATGTAACACTCCTGCAACATTTCAGAGAGTTTTTCTAGCCATCTTTGTTGAGATTGTAAATGATTGTGTGGAAGTCTATATGGACAACTTCACAGTGTATGGTTCCACTTTTGTGAAGCTCTTAAAAATTTGGACAAGGTGTTACAGCAATGTGAGGACCATCAGCTATCCCTGAGTCATGAAAAATGTTTAATAATGGTAGAACAAGGGATAGTGTTGGGACACCACATCTCAGCTGAAGGGATACAAGTGGATCCTAAGAAAATCAAAGTTATACAACAACTAGAGACTCCAAAGAACCAAACTGATGTCAGAAGTTTCTTAGGACATGCTAGATATTACCAAAGATTCATAGAAAACTTCAGCAAGATTAGAGCTCCCATGTTCTCCCTTCTCAAAAAGGATATAGACTTTGTTTGGACAACAGAATGTTAAACATCATTTAATATCATTAAGGAGAAAGTCATTTCTACTCCACTCTTATGTGGACCTAACTGGAATCTTCCTTTCCATATTTATGTAGATGCTTCCAATGATGCTATTGGAGTAGTTTTAAGTCAGGAAGATGAGAATGGAGGGAAATATGCCATCTATTTCATCAGTAAGAATTTGACTCCCACAGAATGAAACTATACCACTACGGAGAAAGAATTCTTAGTTGTGGTTCATGCCATCAATAAATTTTGACATTACATTACAGGGTACAAAGTAATTGTGTTGATAGACCATTCAACTATCAAATACCTAATGAACAAACCTTCAGTAAATAGAAGAATAATCAGATGGTTATTGCTTCTCCAAGAATTCAACATGACCATCATTGATAAACCTAGAAAGTTCAACGTAGTTGCAGATTTCTTATCCTAGATCAAACAAGATAATGGAGATTGTACCCATATACAAGATGAATTCCTAGATGAAAATTTATTTGCCATCTCCATTAAAACCCCTTGGTTTGTAGACGTCGCCAACTCTCTTGCCACTTTTGAGTTTCCACCAAACTTTATGTTAAAACAAAAGAAACACCTCATTCAGGAAAACACGAGCAGTTCAAATGGATTAATGGTATGCTATTCTGATGTGGCCCTGATATGGTTTTACAATGTTGTGTCAGATCAGATGAAACTTACAGGATCCTTAGAGCTTGCAATGATGATCCATCTGGAGGTTATTAATTTGCTAAGAGGACATCCCATAAAATCTTAGGTACAGGATATTATTGGCCCTCTATGCATAAAGATGTAAAAAATTATGTTTGCCACTGTGATGAATGCCAATGAGTAGGAAGACCCACGACATCCAATGAGATGCCTCTGCAGCCACAAGTAGTGTTTGAACCATTTGAAAAGTGGTGATTGGATTTTATCGGGCCCAGATCCTCCTTCACAGGGTAAAGAATACATTCTAGTTTGTACTAACTATCTGACTAAGTGGGTAGAAGTCCAAGCATTAAGAGTTGCTAGGGAAGAACACGTCGCAAACTTCCTATATAACAAGATTTTTCTCAGATTTGGAGCCCCTAGATCAATTGTCATAGATCAAGGACCCCAATTTATGTCCAAAGTTTTGCTAGCCTTTATTGATCATTTCCAGGTAAGCCATAAGAAGTCCTATCCTTATCACCCACAAGAAAATGGTCAAGTGGAAGTCACTAATAGGGAGCTTGAAAACATTTTGACAAAAATAGTTTCATCAGGAAGAAGAAACTAGGCCAAGAAATTACCTAAAGCCATGTGGGCCTATAATACAACCTGGAAATCAACTACCAGTTTACTCCTTATGAGTTAGTCTTTGGGAAGAAACCTCTTTTACCATTGAATTTGAACTTCAAACGCTTAGAATGACAATTGAGGTAGGCTTGGACCTTGATCAAGCCCATGTTGAAAGAGTCCTGCAGCTTGGTGAATTAGATGAACTTCATCGAGAAGCCATTCACCAGACTGAGTTAGTCCAACAACAACGGAAGGCCTGGCATGATAAACATATAAAATAAAGAGAGTTCCATAATGGGGATTGGGCATTGTTATTTGATTCTAGATATAAAGATCAGAAAGGTAAACTAAAAACTCATTGGCTAGGTCCATCTGAGATTTCTGAAGTATTTCCAAATGGATCAGTGCAGCTTAAACCCATCAATAGTGAAACTTTAACTCTCTTAGTTAACAATCATCGATTACGAATCTGCCACAAACCTACTACTAAAGAAGAATTTACGTGCATGGTAGAAATGCAAGGAGAAACCCAATGTATTGACTCTGCTTCGGTAGAGGCAGTATAATTCTGATAAAATACACGAGTAAAAAAATTAAAAAAATCAATAAATATGGTGTGTGTATGTATTCATGATTATTTTAGAGCATTCTTATTGTATCTTCATCTTTGTGCTTGTCTAAATTTCATTATTGTTTTTTAGGACTTCATCTTTGAACAAGTACCATATTCTGGCTCATCTTTCAACGATGCTCTAAAAATTTGTTCTTTCATTCCAGCCGCGTCTTTCAGCAATGCTCTGAAACTTGTTCCTTCATGTTGATCCTACATTCTGGCACATCTTTCAGCGATGCTTCGGAACTTGTTCCTTCATGTTGTTCCTACATTCTGACGCATCTTTCAGCAATGCTCCAGAACTTGTTCCTTCATGTTGTTCTTGCATTCTAGTGCATCTTTCAACGATGCTCTGGAACTCGTTCCTTCATTTCATTTCTGCATTCTAGAGCATCTTTCAGCAATGCTCCAAAATTTGTTCTTTCATTCCAGCTGCATCTTTCAGTGATGCTCCAAAACTTGCTCCTTCATTTTGTTCTTGCATTCCAGCACATCTTTCAACGATGCTCCAGAATTTGGTTCATGTATTCCAGCCGCATCTTTTAGCGATGCTTCGGAACTTGTTCCTTCATCTTGTTCCTGCATTCTGGTGCATCTTTCAGCAATGCTTTGGAACTTCCTTCATTTTATTCCTGCATTCTGGTGCATCTTTCAACGATGTGTTAGAATTTGTTCTTTCATTCCATCTGCATCTTTCAACGATGCTCTGGAACTTGTTCTTTCATTTTTTCCCTGCATTCTGGTGCATCTTTGAGCGATGCTCTAGAATTTTGTTCCTGTATTCCAGTTGCATCTTTCAATGATGCTCTAGAATTTCATTCTTTCATTCTGACTGCATCTTTCAATGATGCTCCAGAACTTGTCCCTTCATTTTGTTCTTGCATTCTGGTGCATCTTTCAGTGATGCTCCATAATTTTGTTCCTGTATTCTGACTGCATCTTTCAGTGATGCTCCAAAATTTCATTCTTTCATTCTGGCTATATCTTTCAGCGATGCTCCAAAATTTCATTCTTTCAATCTGGCTACATCTTTCAGTGATGCTTCAGAATTTGTTCTTGCATTCTGACTGCATCTTTCAACAATGCTCTAGAGCCTTGCTTCATACTTCGTATACCCCTTCCATGGCCATCTTTTTCTGATGTTCTGGATTCATGATTTCCCTTCTGTACAAATGCTCCAACATCCTCAAAAACATACCCATTGCCATCACCAAACTTTTCCATACCAATGCCACCTTAGAAATTCATGCCCTATATTGCCATCCCTCACCATAATAAATGATATTATTGTGACAATCTATCGTCATAATAATTATAACACTTTTAGCCACCCCATCTTCATTAATAATTTAAATCCATTACAACCCTTTACCATCTCATCCGAATCAAATGACATCGTCGTCTATGATGTCATTATGTCAGCATAATGAGGTGACTTTCAAATCAATAACAGAACATAAGGTACATGCATCTTTTGTCTTAAATAAGTAAATTATTGCGAATAAAATTAAATAAATTGGCACATTCCCCCTTTTTTCCAAATTTAGTAAATTGTGTGAACTGTACCTTCACTAGAAGAGGTGGCAACTCATTCATTCCATTCCATGCAAGGTAATAATTAGATACAAAGCAATTGAATGACATGAATTAATCCATGTCCTATCAGCATTATCAAAGTACAAGTGGCCATAAAGATTGAGTTTTACTTAATCTGCATATTAGTTTGTCTGAAACAGTTCTCACCTTGGTGTGCCACTAAGTTCAGTAGACACTCCATAGAATTGCTAGTAGGGGGTAGAATGGGAGGACAAAAAGTGTAAATCAGGGCTAACTTTTGCAGACAAGTTATTGGCCCTTGGTAATATTTTAGAACTATTTCAGAGGGTGGGATGGCTAGAGTTCATGAAAAAGTTTGAGGGACATAATACACAACTAGTTAAAGAGTTCGTAGAGAACTTATCAGATGGACAATCAATTGTGCAAGGAAAGAAATTTAAGGATAGGACTAGAGAATATCTTCAGGTAGAGAGAACTGCAAGGCTCCACATGAGATACCCTAACTGTAAGCCCTTTTCCTTCAAAGCTCAATTCCAAAGGACTAAAAGTTATGAAGCTATGAAGGACAAGTATAATGAAAGTATCAGGATCTATTTTGAAGATTTCAAAGTTAATGGGCCACAATTAATAGACAGAGCATGGAGTGCCTATGAGGAGCGATATACTCCCTTGCCTATGTATCTAAAATGAAGGGAGATGAGTTCTCCAACCAATCTCAGATGGTCCTATAAAAGAGAAGAAGCTTTGACAAAAATACTTCAATAGCTCAAGACCAAGTGGATAGGAATGCGATACACACCTCCATTGCTTCTGTAGCCACCCCCTGTAGTTCTAGTAACTGCAGAGAAAGATCCCAGCGACTTACATGCATGGAAGATGAGGATAAAATTGAATAAAGGCTTTCTTAAGTACCTTGATCATTTGGATGAGGAGGCAGAGGACATGTATGATCTCAGCTCAAAATATGATGAATTGAACAGAAAGAGGGATGCAAAAAGAAAGAGGGATCATTAGAGAGTAGGATGACCTGCTCAAGCCTAGGAAGGGGAGGGTGATGAAGTATAAACAACCTCATTTTTATAACAAGCCATATAACCTATTTGTCTTGCCCAATCACCCTAACCATGCCAATTTGTTTATTTTTAGAAGCAATGTTTATCTATTTCTGATAGAATAATGTCTAAATCTTTATTTCCCAATTAATTGAAATAAGCCACTAATGTCGACATAATTGCATGTAGAGTTGTGTAATTATGTAGGGTTTCATGTATGGCCTAATAGAAGGAGTGGACTTCAAAGCAGCTAGAGTCAGAGCACTGGAATTTGAGGGCATTAGAAATTTAGGCATACATAATCATAGATTTTGTTAGTAATTATGTTATTTTTTGTTGGGCATACTTAAGACTTTACGGTTCTACTCAAAGCCTTTAGTGTATTTAATTTCATAGACATCCAGTTAATTTTCAATTCTATTTTTCTTTAAAAGACATTTTCAATGGCATTTACCCACCATCTAAAATTTAGCATTTTGAAGTAGTGCAGTTTATATATGTAGTTGCTCAAAACAAGGATATGTTATGCTGTGATATGTTATGATCTGATATATAATATGAAAGGGCTATTCATCTATGTTTTGTGTTCTATGATACTTTTGTGACATGAATGAATATCACCAATTCTATTCTGAGTGATCTTTTATGAGCAATGGAAGTAATATGAATGGAATTTACTTTGGAGTTGTTGAAGTACTGAATGTGGTTTGAATTGATAATAGGAACTCCCAAGAGCTAGCCACTCAAGGGATTATAGAATAGATAAGTATTTTTATTATTGGTATTGTTATTTCTATTTTGTGAATGTTTTGATTAGATTAATGTCACTTCGTGGTTATCTGTGTGATGTGTTCCTGCAGGTTGTGGTATTTAAGTTAATGATCTTTGAAATTCTATTCATTTAAAATTTTTGGAGCATCCACTTCATTCATGAATCTGTTGTTAGTTATTAGTTCAAAGTTTCAATGTGTTTTCAGTTAACAAGCTAGTTGTCTTTTCAAATCCATAGTTAAAATCGTGTGTGTGAATTTTGTAGATTAAAGTTTATATGCTTTTTAGATTAAAGATTTTAACACTTTCTAGCTTAGAGTTTGTATGCTTTTTAATTTAGATTCTATTATAAGCTGTTCAAAAATTTAGAAAATATGTTACTAAGTGAGATGTCCAAAAATATCCCCTATTGCATACAGCCTTGGACACTACCTGATCGACATAATTGACATATTTTTAACTAAAGTGTTAGGACCTTACGACGGCCTGTCACACACCCTCTTCCACAAGTAAAGGGCAAGCTCTTTCTACACAAGTCTTGTAGGGTCCATATTCTCATGATTGAATACTTAATTTAGGTGCTTCTCACCATATGACCCATTCACATGATCTACTTTGTTATCTTTTGATAGTAGTACTTAGATTATAGTGGGAGACTCTTGATAGATTTTGGTTTTGGGATCAGGTAAGTATAGTTGGAAGATGGTTGCATGAATAATGTTCACTTAGTTCTAAATATCTCTACTAACCTTCTTTTCATTTATTAGATTTGTCATTCTTGTGAGGGAAAGACAATTGAGTTCACACCACATGATGTAGTCATTTGAGAGCTACAAGAGCTTGAGATTGTTGTTGTTATACTAGTGCTGATCATGGATCATGTGTGTATAGGTTTGATAGTTTTGAGTCTTGTTGATGGGTGTTTTGACACACTTCTTAGCTCAAATGAAATACTAGGTATCCCACCTCTCTTGAAAGGAATCAAATCCTAAAAGTGATGTAGGAGCATCCCAGGTTGTAGAGAAATCTTGCATCAACCAAAAATATTTGCATTCATTTTGTTTTCTTTCATTTTCCCAGTTCAGTACAGTCAGTTTAGTTAGTAGCAATTTCTATATTTTGGTCTGCATTCTACCATAGTTTCATTTTAGACCTTGTGGAGTTGGACTTAGTAACTAGATATCATCATGCACATCATATCCAAAATTCAGATCATTTGGATCAGTTTATGGAAAGTTATCGCTATCAGAAGATCAACTATTTTCTCATAGCAGAGCATTTAGAGAGTCTCAGACTGATAGCTAAAGGAGAAGACTTGTGGAGCACTTCCATGGCTTGCGGAGCTAAATGACACATCATTCAAGATAGTTTGAAACTTGGCTAACCTTCCCTAAGATCCACACATTGATCCATTCACCTGCGGAGGAATACAAGTTGTTTAGGATTGACCTATCTGTGTACACACATTACATCTCTTTCATTGGAGTTTGTAATCATTCTTGGTTGACACAGAGGAGATGATATATATTCATGTAATAGATGCATAGTAAAGTAGCTCATGATTTTAGAGATAGTTAGATAGTTTGAATTCTTTTGTAAGGCGCTTCAAAGCCATATCCTGCGCATACATTGTAACTGGAGAATCAGGCCAGTGAGCCCTAATTTGTAAGCTTGCATGTTGCCAGCATGTTTGTGTTTGAGTCTATGATATACTAAATGACTGAATATGCATTTGCATTCTATAACTGAGTTGCTTCCGTTGTGTTTACTCTTGTTGCACGGCCTGGACTGTTCACTTTGTGGACCGTCCTAACCGTGACTACACCAAGTGGTATCAGAGAAAATTTTAAATCCATTGGGAGTGAAGTGAGCAAAGTTTTTGAAGGCATTCTATAAGATCTTGTTGTGAACATACCAATTAACCCAAGGCAAACTACTTGTGTTGTTAACCAATCACTGATTGTGAGGCAATTGTCACCTTGTAGCCCAATCACCGAATTTGAGGCAGTTACACTTGATCCGAGGAAGAGATGCCATCGAGGAGAATATCTACTATTGGTAATATGGCTAAAAGAATGGATGAAATGATGCAAACAATGTGAGTTTGCTTTGAGGCTATTGAAGAAGATCAAAGAAGAGGACTGACACCTCAACCTAATGCTGATAGTGATGATGAAGAATTTCAATCCGTTGATCAAAATGAAGAAACCCTAGGAGAAGAAGAAGAATCAAATCAAGTGAAGATGTTGCAAGCTATTTCAAAGATTAGAAAAAGACCTAGAGTGGATGTACCAAACTATATTGGCAATTTGAATCCCAAGGAGCTGATTGATTGGATAAATGACCTAGAAGAATACTTTGAATATGAAGAAATTAAAGATTCAGAGAAGGTGAAATTTGCAAAGACCAAGTTGAAAGGACATGCTACTATTTGGTGGAAAGAAGTATAGTTGGATAGAAATAGAAGAGGAAAAGAGAAGATCATAAAGTGGGATAGAATGGTGACAAAGTTGTAAAATTAGTTTATACCTATTGACTATGAGTTGGAACTATTGAAAAGATTGCAAAAATTGAGACAAAAGGAGAAATCTGTGAAGGAGTATATTGAAGAATTTCATAAGATGATTATAAGGATAGGACATAGTGAAGCAAGCAAGGAGAAAGTGGCAAGATACATCAATGGACTAAGATTGAACATTCAAGAAGAACTAAGTTTGGTAAGGATGACAACATTGGAAGAAGCATATCAGTTTGCCCTAAAAGTTGAAGAAAAGTTGAACAAGAAGCATGAGAAGAGAGAGAGAGGTAAAGGAGGTAGATTTCAGAGAGGTAGAAATATTCTAAAGGAGAGAGATCATTTGTAGAACAAAACAGACAAGATAGCACATTCAAGAAGGAAGATAGAGATATCAACTCATACTGGAGAGATGATAGAACTTTCTACCGTAGAAGAAACCCTAGTGTTGTTATATGGAGCCTAATCAGATTTAGAGGTTAAATTTACCCCACTTTTATTGGCGCGGTTTCCCCCTGAATTCCTACAGGGTCAAGGGGCAGTGCCCCTTGTGGGGGTTTGGGGGCAGCACCCCCAAGATGGGGTCAAAGAGTAGCCTCCCTTGCGGGGTCCAAGGGTAGCGCTCTTGGCGCACTCCCTATCGTGATACAAGGTGGAGTCGAGGGGCAGGACCCCCGTGGGGGCTCAGGGGCAACACCCCCAAAACCTCACACAGTTTTTTTCTTATTTTATAAAGGCACCGAGAGTTATTTTTCATTGGCTGACATAAAAAATCCTATTTGTAACCAACATGAGGCTTGATAAAAGCGGCTAAGGGTTAGGGTTTTTTGATGATGTATTGTAGCATTTGCAGCGGTATTGAGTTGCAAGGATTGCTAGTTGTAATCGATTTGATTTACTGGATAATAATATTGGACTCTCTATTTGGTGGATGTAGCCTGAGTTTGGGTGAACCACGTTAAAAACTTGTCTCTCGCTGTTATTATTTCTATGTATTTCTCATTCCTCTGTTTAATCTTTATTTGCATTTAATTGATATATTTTGTTGGCTAACCCTAACACCTAGTTCATACCAGAGTGAAGGATACAAAAGAGATGGAAGAGGACTTGATAGGAGAACATTTAGAGGAACCTATTTTAAGTGTGGAGGTGAAGGACATAGAGCTTTTGAATGTCATTAAGGATGTCCAAGTAAGAAGATAGAGAACAGTGGAAGAGCAGCCTGTTGATAACTGAGAGGGGGGGTGAATCAGTTATCCTAATTATTTCCCTTATTGAACTTTCTTATTAATTGATGCAGCATTGAATCAAACACAAAAACATCACCATGAAATAAGAAACACATAACACAGTATTTTTGACGTGGAAACCCTGTTAAGGGAGAAAACCACGGGGTGATTACCCCAAAATTATTCTCTGTTAGAAGAATAGGAGATTACAAAAAAAATGGCACTTGCCAATTAGGGCTCACTGCCCGAGCACACTGCTCACAAGAGGCCCACTGCCTACAAGAAGACACACTGTCTACAAAGTGATAAGAATCACAGTCTTGAACTGATTGGAAGAATCTGCATATGCTGGAGTTCAGTTCCGGTTAGGCTCAGTACACTGATCTGCTGCACTTCATCTTTCCTCTGTTCTTTGTTCTGCTATCTTTCACATACCGGATCCTTTTTGCTACTTCTGCTCTGTTCTAGACTTATTCGCATATATCTTCACACCATTACACACTTCACAACTAAATCCATCCTCTATATATATCCGCACAAGTAATTTCATCACCTTTCTAGTCGGCATCCGGAACAGTCTAGTTTCTTACAAACTCTTGTTCTGTCGGCTGAATCCTTCCTCACCAAGCAATGCGGATCAAGCATATACTTGTAGATATCATTAATCATGTCAGCCAAACATGATTCATGCCTTCACAACCTCTATCATCAATAGTAACACATCCGGAAAGTAGTCTGATACTCTGTCAGTCAGTTCTTCCTCTGTTTTCACTGTCTCTCAGGAATCCGGTACTCAACTATTCATATCTTTTTCCTTGTCCATCACCGGAGGCTAAATCCTTGGAATATACCACTCAAGGTAGTCCTCTTGACTTCCCCAAATCCGTATTGCACCAAGACACTTCCTCTGAGAGATCCGGATCAATCTGTCGGACCTTGCCACATGCTCTGTTCTTGTTCACCGGACCACAACAATCTTTATTCTGTCTTCCGGTAGAGACACATTATGACTTGCGGATATGTGGGATGACCTTTGTTGCCATCAATGACAACAACCATGAATCCATATAGTGTCTCTTGCCAACAATCTCCCCCTTTGGCATTGATGGCAACACTTAGTGAAAAATGACTAAGTGTTTTCACTATGCTCCCCCTTTGCTGATGCTCTGTCTTTATATACAATTTCCGGAACTCCCCCTTAGTTGGATTCCTCATTTTTCACTGCTCCTCACTCCCCCTTTGACATCAATGGCAAAGGGTGGGGTCCGCACACCAAAATTTTCAAAAAAAATTTCTATACATAGCCGCATATTTACATACTCACATATACTGAAGAATGTCTGCAAAGGATGTCTGCAATTGGATCATTTCTGTAGCCCAACTTTGCTTCATTCTGTCCAAAATTGAAATGTGACCACTCAACAAAAATGCAAAAGCTTCTGCCCGCTTGAGATCTGTCGGATCTTTTGTTTGGGCGGTGGTCTGAGCATCACTGATTGCCTCATGCATAGTTTCCAACTTAGGGATTATAATCCTTCTAAGTTCTCCCATCCGGTTAGTGATATTCTTCCTTTCCTTCTCAAGATTCTTTATTTCATTCAAGACTGCAATAGTCTGACATTCTTGATTTATTATGGAGGAAGAGAGAGGATCAAAACTTTGAGATAAGCTTTGTAGCTTGTCCTGTTCCTCTTTTATTTTCTTATCAATTGCTGCTGTTGCCTTTGACCAGGATATACAAAATTTGTAGATGTCACCGCCATCCTTAAGAGCATTCTCTAAGCTTTTTATTCCAATGCTCACAATCTTCCTATCTTTAGAGATTAATTCTAATACCTCTGAAAATCTTTTATCCAAAAATTCCTTCCGGACCTTTTCTTCAGCTGATTTTTCTAGAGAATCAAAATGTGTATCAACACTGTTGACTAAGGTTTTTAGATTACCGGAAGAGGAGGCTGTCGGATCTATCTGGATTGATGGCATAGTCTTTACAAGTACTCTGGAAGCAGCCTCTATCAACTCACAGTCTTCCATATGAGACTTCAGGAGTTTTTCATTTGCCTTGGCATTTGCAAATGAAGCTATCTTCATTGTTTGTACCGGAGAGAGAGAGTCAAAGTCGAATGGGCCTTTTAGAAGCTCCGGTTCATCAATCTCTAAAGTTTCTTTGCTCAAAAATTGTTGAACAGTTTGTGCAGTGTCTCTTGCCGGAGACAGATGTTTCTTTTCTTCTGCAGTCTTGGAACTGTCAACCTCTTTATCTTTCACCCCTGCTTCCTTCTCCTGTAATTGCTCTTCTTCTTTGGATCCGGAGACTGTAGGGGAAACCGGAGGAGAGATGCTTGTATGTTCAGGGCCCACTTCTTCTGGAGCAGAGGGTTCCAAGTCCTCAGCTGTTTCTGTACCTAAGTCCTCTACAACAGGAAGATTGAACCTTTTGAAGGCCTTCCGGAGGATCTCTTCTATTTCTTGGGCCACTTTGTCAGTCTCACCAAGCATGAGTTGATTCATCCTGGCTTTACTTCTGAACTCATCTTTGCAGTCCTTGAAGATTATGTTCATTGTCTTGGGATCAATTTGAGGATATAGCTGAATAGCTATCTGCTCCCGGATCTCAAGATCTTTTGCATGAGCATTGTTCTTTCTTACTTCCAATTCCTTTTCTAGGCTTTTAGGAATAAGAGATATGATCTCAATGAAAGCCTTATTATATATGTTCAGATATTTGACTGTGGCTTCCTGCAGAGTCTTTTGGTCAGCCTCACTGAAGTCATCATAAGATTCAGTCATTGGTTGAAGGTTTCCATCCACCGTGACCGACTTGATTACATTCTCTAGAGACAGAGTGGGCTTTTCAACAGATACCTCTGCCATTTCATCCTTGTCTTGTCCTGAGGAGGGTTTACCGGATCCTTTCTTCTTCTGCTTCTTTATTTCTTTTACTCCCTCATCTGACTCTGTTTCCTCTTCATCCTTTTGGCTTTTATAAGCCCTTGTGGCTTTTGTCTTGGATCTTTTACCGGATGCCTGGACTTCCGGTTTTGAACTTTTGGTTGAGGGAGGTGCAGATCTTTTTGATGATCTGGTCCGGGTGGGAGTTTCAACCGGAACACTTTCTTTACTTTTCTCTTCTTCCTCAGCCTTCCTCCTCTTTTCCCGGCTGGCATCAAGTGCCTCTTTTGAGATGCCTAGGCCTTGAGCAATATGCTCAACTTCTTTTCTTACCTTCCTCTTTATCTCCGGTTCCCTGAGTTCTACATGTAACTTTACACTCAGTTCCTCAAAGGTTCCAAACCTTTCTGCCTTAGGATCTTTGGGCTGGCTTAGCATGTGTTGAACATGCAGCTCTACTATCTGTTCATCCACTTCATACCCCATAGGCATGATCCAGACAGTCCTAGGCTCCACTGCCTCCATCAGACACTGATCTGTTTCTACCATGAAGCATACTGTGTCTTTGTATTTTTCAACAAGGGATTGGGGTATTCTTTCTCTTGCATGCATCATGCTTTGGAAGTTCTTGAAGTAACCCCATAGAGCTGTATTTCTTGCTTTTGCATCCCCAAGTCCATGCAAATAGTCTCTGATTTGAATGGCAACCGGTCTGTCATTCTGCCATATCCATCCACTGGATCCGGGAAGCTCATTCATGTAGTAAAAGAAGAGACAAAGGATCAGATTGCCATATTTGAAGGAGTTTTTCTTGTCCTTCTTAATCTTCTGCAGATTTTCAAAGAGTTGGTTTACTAGAAGCTCACACAAGTCATAGTCTGCATTCTCCTTTAACATCTGATAGGCTGTGTAGATTGCAGTTCCCGGTACTGAATTTTCCCTACTGGAGTGATAGATTTTGTAACCAATTATTATAGCTACAAATTTGACATCCGGTTCAATGATATCATCAACTGTCATAGCTCTCTTGTCAAACTTGGATCCGGTTGCATCACTGACTGTCTGATTTTTGACAGATTTGAGAACAGGTAATCCACCGGATGAGTGCAGACCGGTTACAGCCCTAATTGCGTCCTTGGTGATCTTGAAGGGCTTGTTCAACCATAGGAAGTTGTCATGTACTCTGCTTAGTACATACCGGACCCATTCATCTTCTTCAAAACAGGGGAAATGAATGCACTGTGCAAAGTGTTTGTCCTGGATGGCTTTATACTGAGGTTTGATCTCAAAGGAGTCATCTATCAATTGTTTGTGATAGATATCCATCAGTTTTGATTCTCCAAAGTCTTCAAGATTCGCATGGATGTAAACCCTAATATCTTCCGTATGCAATACACCATGAGGAACACTAGAGAAGGCTCCTAGTGGATCTACCTCCAATGATTTGTAAGGATGTTTCTTGAATGAGGGGCGAGGTCTATCAGGGATCTTAACTATATTTGGAGTAGCCATTCTTCAAAGATTTGCAGTGAGGTAATGAAAAACGGAGAATACCTTATGCGCCTTCGATTTGCACGGAGTGATTAGATTGATTTCTTTATGCAATGACTTCGGCAGGAGATCCTTGGTGTGCTTGATGAATCTTGTTGCAGAGCTCCACTATTCGCTTCTTCTTGAGTGCAGAATGAGCAAATGACTTTTGAGAAATCCCTTATATTGCTCCGCGAACCCTAATATCTATCTGCAATAAATGCTTCACCTACATTATTCCGGTTTGCCTTGTCTGGATAGCTTGGAGTATCCCGGATTAGTCCTGATCTGTGAATATCATCTGGATCTTTCAATCATGAATAAATCAAGGTAACATATTACAAGAACATCCCAAATACTCTGTCCAATCCGCAGAACAAGATAGTGCACTTCCGGATCTCTCCGGACCTTTTTGTAATCCTTTGTCATACCGGAGCATCTCCCTGAATAGGTCTTATTTGATCGATCACAGCTTCTTCATAACTCCAAGCGGACCTCTGAAAACTTGACTGAAGCATCTCAAGACTCATATCTACAAACCCTTTAATCCGCATCTTGTGCCACATCCGGCACCACTTGTTTGGCTGGGGGAACAGGATTTTCTTTGAGTCTCCCCTTGAGCCTGAGCTCACTTTTTAATTTCTGGAAGAAATATCAGCACCAGAGTCTGGTGCAGATCCAACCTCTACATTCTCTGAACTTTTCTTCACCCAAATCTTGCTCATCTGATTCCTAACTTCATCCGCATTCATCTTTTGTTTACCCTTGTCTTGATTCTGATTATACACCGGACCTCTTTTGTCCTGATACTTGTTTCTGCAGACTTTAGCATTATGACCGGACCTATTGCAGATTTGGCAAATAACATTTCTTTGCATATTTGACTGATATCCTCTTGATCTGCATTGATTAGCCATATGACCTACTCTATTGCATGTAAAGCATCTACCTTTGAATGATTTGTTTACTTGCATAATTCTGCATTCATGGGATTTGTGTCCATACCTTTTGCAGTTGAAGCATTGTCCGGAGAAGGATGAATTAATCTGATTCATTCTCATTCTGCACTGATTAGCTTTGTGACCAAAGTGGTTGCAGCTGTGGCAGTATCCATTGAAGGATGGATATCTTTGAGCATTTGGCTGTCTTACCGGAGGTCTTCTAGGCCTGCTCCTTGGATTTTTTGATCCAAGATTCTTCTGACCGGATCCGGAGCTTTCTCCTTTCTCATATCCCAAACCATACTTGTCATCTGTCCTCTTTTGACTTCCAAGAAGAACTTCAAGTTGAGCAGAACTTATCTTGAATTTCTCTTTATATTCATTTGTTGTTTGAAGGTCTCTTTTGAGAGAGGCAATTTGATCCTCAAGTTTTTCTTCATTATCTTTGGCATCTTCAAGATCAGATTCAAGATGTCTGATAATCCTGTCCATCTGGTGGCATTCTTCTGATTTTTCTTTAAGAGATTGTCTTAGATTGTCTTCAGCCTTTCTTTTTTCTTCAATCTCTTGAGTAAACTTTATAGTTCCTGATTCCATTTCATGTCTTAACATAATGACTTCTTTTGATAACTTTTCACATAACTTGGTTTGCTCAGTCAATTCTTCATTTGTATTGCTTTCTTCACTTTGTCTTGCCAACTGTTGGAGCAGCTCCTTTCTCTTTTTCATAGAGAGACTTAATTTGTCTTTTAATTCTCTCATGAATTCATCAGCCTGTTTGAGTCTTTCCTTTAATTCACTGACTTCAGAATTTGATTGTTCAAGATCCTCAAGAGCAGTCTTGAGTTGCTCCCTTAAACCATATGCATCCATTTGAACTCCCAGATCTTCCTCAAGCTGTTAGGCTCTATTAGGAGGAACTTAGCTCTGATACCAATTGTTGATAACTGAGAGGGGGGGTGAATCAGTTATCCTAATTATTTCCCTTATTGAACTTTCTTATTAATTGATGCAGCATTGAATCAAACACAAAAACATCACCATGAAATAAGAAACACATAACACAGTATTTTTGACGTGGAAACCCTGTTAAGGGAGAAAACCACGGGGTGATTAACCCAAAATTATTCTCTGTTAGAAGAATAGGAGATTACAAAAAAAATGGCACTTGCCAATTAGGGCTCACTGCCCGAGCACACTGCTCACAAGAGGCCCACTGCCTACAAGAAGACACACTGTCTACAAAGTGATAAGAATCACAGTCTTGAACTGACTGGAAGCATCTGCATATGTTGGAGTTCAGTTCCGGTTAGGCTCAGTACACTGATCTGCTGCACTTCATCTTTCCTCTGTTCTTTGTTCTGCTATCTTTCACATACCGGATCCTTTTTGCTACTTCTGCTCTGTTCTAGACTTATTCGCATATATCTTCACACCATTACACACTTCACAACTAAATCCATCCTCTATATATATCCGCACAAGTAATTTCATCACCTTTCTAGTCGGCATCTGGAACAGTCTAGTTTCTTACAAACTCTTGTTCTGTCGGCTGAATCCTTCCTCACCAAGCAATGCGGATCAAGCATATACTTGTAGATATCATTAATCATGTCGGCCAAACATGATTCATGCCTTCACAACCTCTATCATCAATAGTAACACATCCAGAAAGTAGTCTGATACTCTGTCAGTCAGTTCTTCCTCTGTTTTCACTGTCTCTCAGGAATCCGGTACTCAACTATTCATATCTTTTTCCTTGTCCATCACCGGAGGCTAAATCCTTGGAATATACCACTCAAGGTAGTCCTCTTGACTTCCCCAAATCCGTACTGCACCAAGACACTTCCTCTGAGAGATCCGGATCAATCTGTCGGACCTTGCCACATGCTCTGTTCTTGTTCACCGGACCACAACAATCTTTATTCTGTCTTCCGGTAGAGACACATTATGACTTGCGGATATGTGGGATGACCTTTGTTGCCATCAATGAAAACAACCATGAATCCATATAGTGTCTCTTGCCAACACAGCCTATGTAGAAGAAGAACCTGTTGGATCACCCATTTTAGTTGGTAAACCTGAGAAAGGAGAATCATTAGTCATGAGGAGAGAATTATTTCAAGAAGAGACAAATGAGGAAGCACTGTAGAGGAAAAGTTTGTTTTGGACTAGATGTAAATCAAGAGGTAAATGTTGTAAGGTTGTAATTGATAGTGGTAGTTCTGAGAATTTGGTTTCAGAGGAGATGGTGACTAAGCTGAAGTTGGAGAGGTTGAAACACTCTAAGACATATCAGATAGCATGGATTTAGGATGATCATAAGGTACTGGTGAGTGAACAATGTTAGGTGAAATTTCATATTTGATCTTATCATAATGAAGCATTGTGTGATATTATGCCTATGGATGTATGTCATATATTGTTGGGTAGACCATGACAGTATGATAGAAAAGTTATACATGATGGAAGAAAGAACACCTACACTATAACATCAAATGGAAAGAGAATACTTTGATCCCTTTGGAAGATGATCCTAAGAGTGAAGTAAGTGGGATGCTAGAATCTATTTGGTTGATGGAAGGAAATTTTTGGATGGTTTGAGACACGAGATCATGTGTTATGCTTTGATTCCTACGAAGCCTAAAACCCTAAAGACAAAGATTGAAGAATCACAATCGGAGGAGATAACTGAATTACTGACAGAGTATGAAGACATCATATCAGATAATGTACTTGAAGGATTGCCATCAATCAGGAGTATCAGTCATCACATGGATTTAATACCTAGAGCTAGTTTGCCTAACAAAGCAGCACACAGAATGACACTAGCAGAGAATGAAGAATTGAATAGATAGATACAAGAGTTGTTGAGGAAAGGTTTGATCAGAGAAAGCTTGAACCCTTGTGTAGTGCTTGCAATGTTAGCACCAAAGAAGGATGGAGAATGGAGAATGTGTACAAACTCTAGAGTAATCAACAAAATCATAGCTAAGTATAGATTTTCATTGTGGATGACATAATGGATTGTTTGAGTGGAGCAAGATATTTCACAAAGATAGACTTGAAGAGTGGATACCATCATATCAGAATCAGAGAAGGAGATGAATGGAAGACTACTTTTTAGACAAATGAAGGATTGTATGAATGGTTAGTGATGCCTTTTGGATTGACTAATGCACCAAGTACTTTCATGAGGTTGGTGAATGAAGTTTTGAAGAAATTCTTGGGTCAGTTTGTTATTGTATACTTGGATGATATTCTGATTTTCAGTAAGACAAAAGAAGAACATTTGTGGCACCTGAGACAAGTATTGCAGATACCAGGAGAAGAGAAATTGTTGATAAACAATAAGAAGTGTAGTTTCATGAAGGAAGAATTGGCATACTTGGGATTTGTGATTTGTGTGGAAGGATTGAAGATGGACCCTGAGAAAGTTAGAGCAATTGTTGAATGGCCTACACCTGAGAGCATTGGAGAAGTCAGATCATTTCATGGATTAGCTAGCTTCTACCGAAAGTTTAGAAATTTTAGTTTAGTATGTAACCCTATGAAAAAGACAATGAGAGGTGATAGAAAATACTTTAAGTGGACATCAAGAGCATATAAAAGTTTTGAATTGTTGAAGCAAAAAGTGACAGAGCAACCAGTATTGGCATTACCGGATTTCAACAAAGTATTTCAAGTAGATTGTGATGCAAGTGGAAATGCAATAGGAGCAGTGTTAAGTCAAGAAGGTAGACCTGTAGCATATATTAGTGAGAATTTGAATGATTCAAGGAGAAGATATTCAGTTTATGATTAGGATTTCTATGCCATAATTCAAGGTTTGAAGAAGTGGAGACATTATTTGTTGCCTAAGGAGTTTGTGTTGCATACAAATCATCAAGCTTTACAATATTTGAACAGTCAAGGAAAGTTGAATAAGAGACATATGAGATGGGTAGAGTTCATGCAGAGTTATACTTTTGTACTGAAGCATAGGAGTGGAAAATCAAACAAAGTTGCAGATGCACTGAGTAGAAGAAGGAATTTGCTGACAAAGATGAGATTTAAAGTGTTAGGTTTTGAAGAGTTGAAGAACATGTATGAACAAGAGCTTGATTTTGTAGAACCTTGGAAAGTATGTAAGGAACCTATTGTGACAGATAAGAGTAAGTGGTTAGATTATTTCATTCAGGAAGATATGTTATTCAAAGGAAACTAGTTGTGTATCCTTAGGAGTTCAATGAGAGACAATTTGATAAAAGAGAAACATAGTGATGGATTGCTAGGACATTTTGGAATTGATAAGACAGTGGCTTTGGTAAGTGAAAATTACTTTTGGACTCAGATATATAAGGATGTAAGGAGGTTTGTGTAGAGTTGTAGAGTATGTCAAGTTGAAAAAGGGAGTAGTCAGAATACTGGATTGTACAAATCTTTGACAGTACTGGAGAGACCTTGGGAAAACATAAGCATGGATTTTATAATGGGATTTCTGAAGACATAGAGAGGACATGATTCTATATTTGTAGTGGTGGACAAATTTTTAAAAATGGCACATTTCATACCTTGTAAGAAAACAAGTGATGTTTTTCATGTGGCTAATCTATTTTTTGAGATTGTGAGATTGCATGGATTACCTAAGAGTATAATTTTAGATAGAGATACAAAATTTCTTGGATACTTTTGGAGGACATTGTGGAAGAAGATGAAGACAGATTTGAAGTTTAGTTCATCATTTCATCCATAGATTGATGGATAGACAGATGTAGTAAATAGGAGTTTGGGAAACTTGTTGAGATGCTTGGTTGGAAAGAAGGCAGGAAATTGGGACTTGATTCTATCACAAGCAGAGTTTGCATACAATAATTTAGTAAATAGGAGTACCAGAAGAACACCATTTGAGATTGTGATAGGAACTAACCCTAGAGGAGTAGCAGAGTTGAGAGATATCAGTATGGAGGATAAAAGAAGTACATAAGTAGAAGAATCTACAGGACACATGGAGACAATGCATAATCAGGTTAAGAAGCATTTGAAGGAGATAAACAACAAGTATAAGGAGAAAGCAGATGAGAAGAGGAGACACAAAGAGTTTGCAGTTGGAGATGAAGTGATGGTATATCTGAGAAAAGAAAGATTTCTAGGAGGGACATATAACAAGTTGAAGATAAATAAGTTTGGATCATGTAGGATAATCAGAAAATTTGATTTAGGAAATGCATATGAAGTGGAGCTACATGAGACATTGGGTATATCATCTATTTGCAACATTTCAGATCTATATCAATATCATGAAGAAGAAACCAACTTGATAACATTGCAGAAGACTGGATGAAGCAGTTATCCCAACAAGCACCGGAGTAGATTAAACACATCTTGGACAACAGAATTGGATGTAGCACTAGAGGCAAGCAATACAAATAATATCTTGTGAAGTGGAAAGGTAGACCAAAAGAAGATTCATCTTGGATTTATTAGGCTGAGGTGGATCATCTTGGTTTTCCTCTAGCCCCAACAAAGTGAGGGACTCAAATTTTCAACAACCCTAGGTGTCTGATGCATGAGCATCCTAGGTTTTAGAGCAATCTTGCATCAACCAAAAATATTTGCATTCATTTTCTTTTCTTTCATTTTCCCAGTTCAGTACAATCAGTTTAGTTAGTAGCAGTTTCTATATTTTGGTCCTCATTCTACCACAGTTTTATTTCAGACCTTGCGGAGCTAGACTTAGTATCTAGATATCATCATGCACATCATATCCAAAATTTAATTCATTTCAATTAGTTTTTGGAAAGTTATCACTATCAGAAGATCAACTGTTTTCTCATAACAGAGCATTCAGAGAGTCTCAGACTGATAGCTAAAGGAGAAGACTTGTGGAGCTAAATGACACATCATTCAAGATAGTTTGTAACCTGGCTAACCTTCCCTAAGATCTGCACATTGATCCATTCACCTGCGGAGGAATACAAGTTGTTTAGGGCTGACCTATCTGTGTACACACATTACATCTCTTTCATTGGAGTTTGTAATAATTATTGGCCAATGCAAAGGATTCTTGTGATTTGGAGATGATATATATTCATGTAATAGATGCATAGGAAAGTAATTCATGATTTTAGAGATAGTTAGATAGTTTGAATTCTTTTGTAAGGTGCTTCAAAGCCATATCCTGCACATACATTGTAACTAGAGAATCAGGCCATTAAGATGTAATTTGTAAGCCCACATGTTGCTGACGTGTTTGTATTTGAATTAATGATATACTGAATGACTAAATCTAAATTTACATTCTATAATTGAGTGACTTCCATTGTGTTTACTCTTGTTGCACGGCTTGGCTATTCACTTTGTGGACCCTCCTAACCGTGACTGCACCAAAAAGGTAGTTGACTATCCACAAGGTCTTGGCCTTGCAAGATAAATTAGTGCTTGATGCAAATTTGTTGTTCCAATAAGGAGCCTACAAAATGATAATTTGTTGGAATCTAGTGCAATGGGCTAAATCTTAAAGATTTGAGAATTTGCACAAACCCTAACCCTAAGTAATTGCTAGTTTAACTTTAATTCTAAAAATGCTATGTTGGAAACAATCTTACTATCATCAGATATGCAGTTTTTTTATGCTTTAGTTCATAAACTAATTTTCATTTAAATCTACTCCTAAACTAGCCACTCTTTATAAAGAAGAGTGAAAATACAAGGGGGAAAAGAGAAGAGTTTTAGAAAACCTAATTTTGAATCTCCAACGCCATGCAATGATAGATGAATAAATAGATCTAAAAATGCTAATCCTTGTTTAACTAGAAATTCATAGCTCCACAAAGGATAGTGCAATCTTCAACAAAATATTTTCACAATCATGAAGTTTAATCTTTATTAGACATCCAAATGTTAGCATAGAATAATAAGGCACTTCACAATATGAATAAAAAGTGTTCAGGTTGACCACACAAATCAATTCACAATTAGCAAATCACCACTAATATGAAACACATAAAATCCATCGAACACTCATTCAATAACATGCATAGACAATGAAAAACTCATTTAATGTTTGGAAACCATGTGGGAAAATACTACATAAAATATAGTGTTCATAAGTTCCTCTTGTCTCAACAATTTCCAACCCTTAATAGAGAAAATGAAGTGCCTTTATAGATGAAGGCAACACACTTAGTACAAACTTGGATGGTTGGGATCAATTCAAATCCAATGGTCTCAATTTACAAAGCATTAATTTTTTGGTGGCACCGGGGTGGCAAGATGATCTCCTCTTTCCCTTTATATAATAAAAACAAATCCAACACTCAACATAAATGGCACAATTTCCAAGGTATTTTTGTTCTTACATGACAACTTTTACAAAAAGTAATTACATTGATTGTATAAGTTTTCAGGTAAACCAATGCTTAAATTCAAAAAGACATTAATATTACATATCAAATACAAAATTTAAAACAAATTTTTATTTAGAATCTTCTCCATCTGAAATATTTTCAATGATGATATGATTAAATGTTGCTTCCCTCTTCCTATATTCCATGAAATCTAGAAGGGAAAGATTCAAGACAACCATGTCTAGCTCTTTGACAAAATAAACCTAAAATTATGAGTTTCATAGGTGGTGAGGAATGAGTTGTACTTGATTCTCTTAGGTGCAACCTTCTTATAGGATCTAAGGGTGGCCTTCAGTTTCATCATTTTATCCAAAGATTCTAGGCTAAATGTATATGGTTGTTGCCCTAAACCATTGGTAAGGATCTGCTTTAGATGATTCTTCAAACCATCAAGGTCCTTTATTTCATCCTCATGGCCAATGTATTGAGTATTCAAGTCTTCCAACATTGCCTAAATATCACATTGCACATCAAGAACTTCCTTCCTAGCCTCATTCAGGTCAGTAAAATCTTATCAACTAGCTTATTGCAAAATTTGATGATTTCTACCCAAAGAGGAGATTGATTGATATGCTTCTTATGAAGTATATTCTCCTTGATTAGGAGTTGAGGATCCATTTTGCACAAGACATCAATCCTTGGCAGGTTTTGGGATTCAGTGACTAACTCGTCTTAGCAATCATCCATTATCCTTTTAATCTTGTCATTTAAACTCTTGAATTTGATCTTTGAATTCAAAACTTCATCTAGTACCTTGCAACTTGATCATACAAATCCTCCATCCATTTCTCAATGGCCTTAGCCATGCACTTGATCTTATCTAAATTGGAGGCATATTCCTAGGAAAGAATGATGGGAGGAATGATTAAAGCATCGACAACCTCGAATGAACCAACCAATTACTTGATATAGGTAGCACATTCTGCCAATTTCTCTTTTAGATCCCTTTTGGTGTGTGTCCATCCTAGACACAATGGTGGATACAACACTCTAGATATCTTGGATTTCCTCCTTAATATTTTGTAAAACAAAGTTGATGGTGGTGGCATGATAGTTAGAGGGCAAGAGATCCCTATCCTCTTTATCCACCATTAGCATTACAATTGCTACAATTCTGGTTCCAAAGGCATCGATAGTGATGGAGGAGAGAGTCCTTGGATTTTTCTTTGGTCTTGCTGCCTCTATCATTGCCGTGATACTAGATAGATCTTTGGATACAATATTTACCACTTGTTACCTTTTTTGGAAGTTAACATCCACCCATGTTGGTGCAAGAGAAGTGGAATTATCTACCAGTTTTTGTTGTGAAGAGGATGAAGGGACTTGTTATGCCTGATGTGCAATGGCCTTTGGTTGCTCCAATAGCTTCTCCATTTCATCCAAGAGATTATCTCCATCAGGTAGCTCTTCTGTAGTCAAAGACTTATTTATTTGTGCCTCTTGAGTGTCTTGTTGGGCATGCTCCTTTACCACTTATTCTTGTATACCAATTTATGCTTCTTTCATTTTATTGTTGTTGGGATCACTCACCCCTTCCTGATGATTGTCCTTGGGACCAACTACTTCTAGCAGTTTCTTCTCCTTTTTAACTTTTCTTGTGTAGCTTTCTGATCAATTTTTACCTATTATTGACTTTGTTCATGAGGATGGCTAGTCACTTCTCCCTCCAAAGCCTATTCTCTAGCTTGTTGTTCCTCAAGTTCCTTAACAACTTTATCTATTTTTTATAGTGAAGGGGGAGATTTGGGAGGAGAGGAGTGGATAGATTTTCTAAGAGAGGGAGGAGGAGTGACTTGAGCTACAACAACTTATTTATTTTGGGAAGATAATTAAATAATGGAAAAAATTAGGTTTTTTGAAGTAATAGAGGGAGGAACAATTGTTCCAAAAGAATGTGTAGTAAGAGGAGGAAGGGTTGTTGTAGCAATGGAAGGGGTATAAGATTGTGTTGTAGGCATCCCAAATTCAATCAATATTGGGATCATCTGAGGAAGAACTTGTTGAAGAATGGGATCTTGTTGCAAAGGTTGGGAAGAGATGGTCTCTATGGAAGAGGTTTGTTGTGAGGAAGATTTCTTCTTCTTCTTCTTCCTTTGTAATGGAGTGACCTCTTCTTCCATTTCCCCTTCTTATTTTGTAGCCTTCCTTTTATACACCTTCTTAGGCACTTGGACTACAACCACCTTCTTGTTTTTGGAAACCTCTTTCTTTTGTGATGGGTCTTGAGATTGCACTATTACTTCTTTTTGCTTAGGAGGCATTTCATATTTTCTTTGATTTTTCTTAGGCTTCTTCATTGCCTCTTCTCCATATGTCAATCTTGTACCTACAACTTCTATTTGTTCAATCTTCCTCTTTATCCATGTCTTATTGTACTCTAAGACATCCTTTGAGATCTCATCGAAGGAAGTGGCCTCTTCATCTACCCATTTCAATGGAGGAAAGGGTTGCTGGAAGATACCATCTTTATCATATGCATCTTGTAAAATCTTTCCATCATGAAAGAGTTGGTCAAGAACTTGTGCAATTCCAAATTCTTTGAGTTGATAGACTATTATTCTGTAGTACCCTCTCTTTCTAACCTTGTGGTCATTTGCACAATTTCCCTAGAAGTCATCCAAGTGGGGCACATGATCATATGTGTACCTCAAAAGACATCATGTTTGTGTGGAAATAGAGGTTTAACCTCTATATCTCAGCATCTGACTCCTTAGCATTTTGGAGTGCAACACAAGCATAAGCTCTAATCATCATGGGGAATTACACCCCAACCCTGTGCTTCTCTCCTATATCATTGTGGGCCTCACATAGTTGCCTTGTTAGTTCCAAGAGGACAATCTTGTTAGTAGGATACTTGGGTCCAGTCTATAGGAGGTAATGTGAATCCCTCTAGTCTGATATATGAAAACTTCAAAAATTGGATAAACCAATACCCATACTACTCAACCACCTTAGAGGCATTAATAGATAGACTCTTAGTCAAATCCCCTTCTAGGGTTCTAATTATATAGATAATGAAGGCATCATTCACCCTCTTGAAATGGGTCATTGAATTCTTTTGGGTGAGTTGGAGGTAATGATCATACACTTTCACCTCATGGACCCCTTCCAAAGACTTCATTCCTTGTCAATACTAGGTACATTGCTATCCTTCCTAAAGAATAGATCATGCATGAGGTCATGTGGAAGTTTAGATAGTATCTTCGACTTTAGCTATTCATTAAAACTATCACTGGTGACTTCACCCATTCAATCATTTCCTTATCCTCTAAAATAGTTGTGATGAACTAGAACATCCATGGGAAGAAGGTGGAGGCAACTGATAGTCCCATGAACCTACTCAGAAGGATGACTATATCCCCAATTTTAGTTTAGAAATCACTCCTCATAATGGTTTTAGGAATCTTGGAGACTGTCCCCCTGGGATTGGCCATCCATATTTTATTAACTTCTCTAAGGAAATTGTTAGGATCTTGATTATACAATTCTAGTGCTTGTGCCATGACCAATTAAACAAATTTTGCATGATGTGGCAACTGGAAGGTTTCTATGATGGTTGTTAGGGATATATTTAGCAAGTCCCATCCTTTTAGGCTCATTTCCCTTCTACGTCTTACATCATAAGCCTTTGCACAAGCAAGGACTAACTCTGGAGATTGGGCTAGGATGGGTAACCCAACTGCTTGTCCAATACGATTGTAAACCATCCTCTAAGATCTTATGGTTATGGTATATCCATACATTCTCCTCTTGAAATCCTGTAGATCCACATGTCCTAGGTCAATGTTTGCGATGGTGTCCCATGTAAAGTTGATTTTGGATGGAGAAACCATCCCTTGGAACTCATACTTCATTTGTCTAGCTCTTGATATTAATTAGGCTTGCAAAGCACAAGGAAAGTATTAGCACCAAAATTCAAATAAAAAAACATTCATAATTCTAAATAATTCAAGTGTATTGTGTATTTACAAATATTTTTGAGGTTTCTCATGACATTTGAACTTTAGGACTAGAAATCAGAAGTCCTTTTGTCTGGAGAAGCTCTACAATTTAGCTTATTTTAAAACAAATTATTATTTTGAATTATTTGTGGGGATTGTTGAGACTAGAGGACTTTGGGACTTCTGGGCCAAAGGTCAAAAGTCTGAGAGGTCATAACAATCCTACAATCTCATGTTTCACTTGGTTTCAAATTTTCTTTTGAAGTATCACACCTTTTGGAAAATGCAAACATCGTCGAGGTTTGTGGACTTTCGAACTAGGAGTCGGAAGTCTAGAAGTCGAAACTAATTGTACAACTTTACATTTTCATTCATGTTTTCTAAAGACTTCATTGTTTGTAAGAAATAAATGTAGGGATTTCTAGGACAAGCAGACTTTGGGAATTAAATTTGGAAGTCAAAAAGTCTGGACAAAATCTGCAAACTTCATGTTTTCTCATTGAGTTTCAAAAGATTTCCATTAATCTTTTTAAAGAGGATGTAGAAATTAACTGGACATCCGGACCAAAAGCCAAAAGTCCTTAAGTCTAGTCCAACTCCACAAGTTATACATTTTGCTCATGTTTTCTTTAATAATTTTCTTATTTCTTATGGAAAATGTGGGAATCAACCAAACATCGAGACATCTAGACCAAAAGGTCAGAAGTCCCTAAGTCCAAGATAATTTCACAAACTTTTTCAATTTCCCTTAAGTTTACTTATTTCTTTGATTTATTCTTCGATGATTTTGGTGTGGAGATTTCTAAGACTTTTAGACTTCAAACCCAAAGGTTGAAAGTCTAGTTATCCAAGATAATCACATGTTTTCGCAAAGTTTTAAAATATTGTTCTTTGTTGTTTAAACTAGTTTTGTGGGATCTTAATGAAGGTCAAGACATTTTCAACACTTAGTCAATTTTGTATTAGGGTATAGCTTAAAATTAAACTTTTTTCTAGTTTGAACCATTTTGCCCTAACATTTGAAAGTTTAAATTTTTAATTGAATGTACATGAGCTTAGTAAACTAGGGTTAGGTTTTGTTGATAGGGTTCAATTTCAATTTCCACAACCTAGCGTTAATAGACATGTTTGAATTTGGATGGACTAGTAGGGTGAAGTATGACTGAAACTCTAAAATTTTGATTTGTTTTAAACACATGGCGAAGAACATCCACCTACTGGTTTGTGTTCATTTGAAGAAGAATTTAAACCATTGAGTTGACAATCCCTAGCTTTCTAAATGGTCTAGAAGATGAAGAACACCACGATAAGGATCAAATTTCAAATCATAGATTATGAATGCACAAGAAAATTGATGGGAGAGCTCTTCATGTTCATGATGAGTAGGGTTTGAATTGTAGAGGGTGCACAAGATTGTGAGAGCTCAAATGTAAATGAAAACAAAGTGCTTAAATGAAGGAAAAAACACATTATATAGCTTATCTGGGTTCAAACATGGGAGCCATTACTGTAGGGAGAAGGTAGGTGGAAGATCGGGTGCAAAATGCTAGAGGATGCAATGGCACAAAAACCTAGAATGGAAGTTTAGATGAGAATCTCCTCAAATTATTGCTTAAACCTTGAAAATTATTTTATGTAAAGGCTTAGACAACTAGACTTAAGGCTCAAAATAGAAAATGGAAGGAGTCAAGTAGAACTCCAGAATCTTGTAAAAGACAACCTTAAAACACCTACATGAACCAAAAGAGGAATGCAAGGATCATCAAGACTTTGAGACATCCAGACCAGAAGGTTGGAAGTCCTGAAGTCTGCCATAATCCCACAAACCCTGAAAAGGCTTAAAATTTTGAATTTTCTTAAGGAAAGCACCTCAAACCCTTTAGTAATGACTCAAGAACTTAACCTATACTTCCACAAACCATTCCTAAGACCAAAATTACATCAAACTTGAGACCAAAGGGATGAAAAGAAAAGATAGGAATAAATCAAACCTAACATAAAGAAAAAGCAAAAGAGGGGGTCCATATTTTGTCAAAAGTAAAATGATGCATGTGTGCAAGGAACAAGTCTTCTTTACGATCATCCCTCATTGCACATGTCAATTATTTAAGTAGGTTTTGGCACAAATGATTTGGTCATTTAAATTATAGGTATCTTCAACAATTGAGCACACAGGCATGGTGATTGGTCTTCCTAGGATTTCATGCATTAAAGGAGTTTTTCAAGATTGTGTACTTGGAAAACATTATCAAGATCCCTTTCCCAAGTACAAGGCCTCTCATGCGAAGACACCCCTCAAGTTCATTCATATTGATCTTATGTCATTTCCAACCCCACCATTTTTAGGGGCCAAGTAGTACTCATCTTTAGTGATGACTTGTCATGATGCACATGGGTGTACTTTCTCACGTATAAGAGTGAGGTATTCACCACTTTCAAGACCTTTAAAGTGTTTATGGAGAAGTAGTCTAGTCTTTCTATTTGACCAATACACACAAATAATGGGGGGTATGTGAACCAATCATTTCAAGATTTTTGCAGTGACCATTGTATTTAGCATTAGTACATTGTTCCTTACACTCATCAGTAGAATGGTATGGCCAAAAGGAAGAACACAAATTTATGAGAGATGGATAATTGCATGATTTAATCTAGGAACATGGCACTCGCCTTTTGGGTTGAACTGGTCAATTATTATTACTACATTCAGAACTGTATGCCCTACAAGGCTTGGTCCCATGTCAAGCCTAATGTGTCTTCTTTTCAAGTATTTGGTAGTGAGGCTTGGATGTTCATTCTAGATGGTCGGTGTAAGGGTATGGAGGAGAAGAGTCAACCTTTGGCCTTTGTTGGCTATTGTGAGGATGCAAAGGCTTATAGGTTGTTTGATCTTGTTACTTGAGTTGTCTTATTTCAATGAGATGTCTTGTTTTGGTGAGACATCCAATTTGATGAGTACTTCACTCAAATGGATACATCGTCACATATTTCTCCCTCACTAACTACTCCTTCATCTCTTAAAGAAACTGTGTTTCTTGAGGAGGATGATGATGGTCCTGATCCACTACCTCTTAGTGCATAGTCAATTATGCTAACTACATTTAGAACCATATGCCCCATGAGGTAGAATGGAATATGACTCTTAAGGAGGCTCGATCCCATGTCAAGTCCGATGTGTCTTCTTCTCAAGTATTGGTAGTGAGGCTTAGGTGTTCACTCTAGATGGTCAGTATAAGGGTACAGAGAAGAAGAGTCAACCTTTGATCTTTGTTGGCTATTGTGAGGATGTGAAGGCTTATAAGTTGTTTGATCCTATTACTTGAGATGTCTTCTTTCAAAAAGATGTCCAGTTTGATGAGTACTTCACTTAGATGGATACACCATCAGCTACTTCTCCCTCACTACCTACTCCTCCTTCATCTCTTGAGGACACTTTGCTTCTTGAGGAGGAGGATGATGATGGTCTTGATCGACCACCTCTTAGTGCGCCCCATTGGGCCTACGCTACTCTTGAGGATAGACCTTTGGTTGGTGATGTTAGTATGTGGTGATTGATCATGCTGCAGGGGTTGTAGGTTCACGCAACAAGGTAAATTTTGATGACTTTGTTTGCCATAGTTTCCCCAAAATAATTAATGGGGGAGTGTAGGGGGTGGGGGCCAGTGCCTCCAAAGCAAAAAATGCCCTATATTTAATAAAGGCATCGGTAGTTAGTTTGGTTATTAGCTGACATGGAAAACCCCACTTTGGATAACTACTAAAGAGGCTTGATAAATAAGCAACTGGAGAAGGCAAAAAGCCATGAATCACACAAGAGACTCAAATGAAATTCTAATGTATTTCATGTAGCATAGCAATGACATTGGGTTGCAAGGTTGTTGGTTGTAATCTGTTCAATTTACTAGATACTAAAATACTAGATGGTTGTTTTGTGGATGTAGCCCACATTGGGCGAAGCATGTTAAATCTCTGTGTTTAATTGTTGTGATATTATTCATTGTTATTTCTGTGTATTTAAATCTACATCTAATTGGTAATGTGTATTGGTTCAACTTGCCATTGAAATCCTAACAGGGGACCCTACAAATTCTCATCGCACTTGTTCACAAATAATAAGTGTTAAGTCTTTTGAGTCATGCACTTTCAGATGATCTTTAGAGGATTTTAGATGTCATGAGTATTCCACAGTGGGATAGTACTATGGTCGAGGAGTATTCTTCTTTGATGAAGATCACACATATGATCTTATACTTGTTCCCAAGGGAAGAAAGTTGATTATATGCAATTGGGTGTACAAAACCAAATATGCAACATATGGGTCCATTGATAAGTACAAGGCATGTCTTGTGGATAAGGGGTTTCCACAGGTTGAGGGCATTGATTATTCTAATACCTTTGCTCCTATTTCCAAGATGGATTATTCATCTTGTCTTTCTTTTGTTGCATCTAGGAATAGTCAATTTATCAAATGGATGTTAAGACTACCTTCTTACATGATCTTCATGAGGAGATAAGGGTCCATTGCTAAATACAATGTACATCTTGTGGATAAGGGGTTCTACAAGTTGAGGGCATTGATTATTCTAATACCTTTGATCCTATTGCCAAGATGGACTATTCATCTTGTACTTTCTTTTGTTGCATCACAGGAATAGTCAATTTATCAGATGGATGTTAAGAGTGCCTTCTTACATGATGATCTTCATGAGGAGATATTTATGTAGAAACCTCAAGGTTATGTGTAGGGCTCCACTTGTCTACAAGCTTCATCATTCATTGTATGCTCTCAAACAATCCACCAAGGCTTGCTATGAGAAGATGGATAGCTTCTTGCTTGCTTTGGGTTTCTTCTGTTGCCATTTTGATTCAATAGTTTACACTCAAAGACATGGAGAGGATCTTTTGATACTTGTTTTGTATGTGGATGACTTGATTCTCATAGGTAGCTCCACCTCCATGATTCAAGGTGTTCAAAGAGCATTGATAGAGTAATTGGATATGACCAATCTATGGCTTCTACATTTCTTCCTTGGTCTTCAGGTTCTTTAGTGTTTCGAGGAGAAACATATGCTCCTAATTTGCTTTATAGATTTGGCATGACTAATTGCAAGCTTGCCTCCACTATCTACTAGTTGCACTACACCTAGAGTTAATGCTACATTATATTGGTAGTTGGTTGGTAGTCTTTTATACTTGACACATAGTCATCCTAATATTTTCTTTGTAGTTAGTCGTGTCTACTATTTCTCTCACGATCTTCATGAGAGTCATTGGAAGGTAGCTAAATGCATCTTGAGGTATATCTAGGGAACTTCACATTTTGGAAATCACTACACATCAAGAGCTTCTCATATTGTGGGCTTCACTAACTCAGATTGGTCTATTGATGTTAATGATTAAAAGTCTACTTCTAGCTTTGTCTACTGCCTTGGTTCTAGTAAAATTACATGGTCTTGCAAGAAGCAAGTAGCTATTGCATTATCATGTACGGAGGTTGAGTATTGAGGTACAATTCATTCTAGCCACGAGCTTCTTTGGCTTCACTAGTTGATGATGGAGTTGGGCCTTCCTCTTGATCACCCCACTACTCTTTAGTGTGATACTCAAAGTGCCATACACATTTCATGCAACCCAATGGAGCATCAGTGGACTAAGCATATTGATATCCACATGCACTTCATTCAACAACTCATCAAGGATGGTGTTCTTAGCTTGGAGTATTTGCCTACTGAGGAGCAGGTTACAAATGTCTTCACTAAGCCTTTGGCATTGCCTCATTATCTTCAGTTGTGATTGATACGTAGGGTGAAGGAAGTAGTCCTTAGGGGTCATCTTGAGTCTTCCTTCCTTATCTTATACATGCTTCTTTTCATGTTTTCTCTCTTTTGGGAAGGAGTTTTTTCCTACAGGTTTTTCTTCTTTTCTCCATTTGTGGAGATCTTTTGTTCATGGGTATTTGATCAAGCCTTGTTATTGAGCCAATATTTGAGTCTTTTTTCTCTTATATTTTTCCTCCTTAAGTTGCACATAAGGGGGTTGTTGATGTAAACGGTGTCATTCCCTAATTGATTTTCCTTTTAAGTCCTTTTCACACCTAGTTAATTGAGTTTACTTGGGGCATTTACTTTTTGTGGAAAGTGGTACAAAGGAGAATGTGATAATTGAAGATGTAAAATCAAAAAGAGAATGAAGTTGTAACTACTCTTTATGGTTTGGGTGGTGTTGTTGATAGAGGTGTGGCATCTTTCAGTAAAATAGACTCCATAATCGATTGGGGTTCTTCTACCAAGAGAAAGACAAGGTATCCTTTTAGATCAAGTCTTTACAAGTTTATCACAAAAAATAGTAGAGGGCTCTCAAAAACAATTACCATTAGACCTTTTCTCAAGTAGATCTATCATTCATAGTAAAGAACATGTATATTTAGAAACCTTAAAAAATGATCCTTTTTTCCTAGAATATAAGGGGTTTGGGTTTGGCCTTTGTCAAAAGTACCCTTTAAGGTAAGATTTGTGGCTTGTAGCTTGATATTATTTTTCTTCAAGAAGCTAAGCTTTTAGAGAAAGAAATACTACAAGTCAAAGAGTCATGGAATAAAAACAAGCATGGGATTGAGTGTATTGGCTCTAGGGGTCAATATGGGGGAATAGCTACAAGTTGGGACAATAGAAAATGAAAACTTATTTAGACAGTTAAGGAGATGTTGTGAATGAAAGCAACTATGGAATGTTAATTTTCCAAAAACTATATTTAACTTTGCTAATGTTTATGGGCCTTATCTTCCCTCTATGGTAAAGAGTGTTGATAAAACATTGGCAAGATGGATAATCCAATGGGCTAGAAAATTGGGTGGTGGGTGGCAACTTTAACTTGATCTTGAAATCGAAGGAGACTAAAGGAGTTGCTTTTGTGGACCAAAATTCCCATTTTGTTTTGGATTTTATGGAAGAAAGAAATCTTGTTGATAATGTTCTCAAAGGTTGCATTTTTACCTAGTCTAATATAAGGAAAGGAAACTCCTTAATTATGGAAAGATTAGATAGATAATTTGTTAATGAATCTTTATTGGGTATCAACAGTGAGGCTGAGTCTTTCATTTTGTACAAAGTCAAATATGATCATGCTTCTATTCTATTAAAACTTTTGGTTTTGAATTGCCTAGAAATACTCCATTAAAATTTAATCCCCACTTGCTGGAGCATAAGGATTTTTCTAAAAAAATTAAAATGTGGTGGCAAGAGGTTAATGTTGAAGGTACTAAAATGTTTAGGTTCCATAGTAAACTTAAATATTTTAAGAATAAGATAAAGATCCAACAAAGAAGCATTATGAAAGCACATTGTGAGTTAAAACAAGAAATTTGTAAAAAATTGGAAATAATAAGCATCATGGTTCAAAATGGTTTAGACTCTGAAGCTAGTAGAGATGAGGAAAATGATTTACTCTCTTAGTTGGAGAAGCTTCAGGATTTGGAGAATTCCTTATTGTGGCTCTGATTTATTGTTCTATGGGTGAAACATGGAGATGCAAATTCTAAATTCTTTCATAAAGTTGTGATTTCTCATCATATGAACATAATTTCTATTATAAAAAGAGGTGAGGAAGTTCTTAATGAGGACAATTCTATAGGAAATGTTTTAAAGGATTATTTTCCATCTCTTCTTTCAAAGGAGGAGTGTGACAAGAGAGAGGCCTAGGAAGAGTTGATTGGGATCATCCTACCTCTTGTCTTTAATGAAATGAATGAGAAACTAGTAAAAGCAATAACTATGGAAGCACTAAATATGTCATCTTCTCCTTTCAACTTAATAAGTCTCCAATTCAAAATATTTTTCAAGCTAATTTATTTAGGGTAGTTTGGGAACATATTTCTGAAGACCTGCTAGAACTTTTGGTAAGGTGTTGCTATCTCTCATCTCTACCTTCATTGCTTTAGTTCTGAAAGAAGGTGATAATTGTAGATCTGATAGAATTAGATGTATTTCTCTTTGCAAATTTTCTTATAAAATTATTTCTAAGATTATGGCAATGAGGATGCAATCTTGGTTCCCTAGTATTATTTTGAAGGAACAAGGAGGGGCAATCTAAGGTAGACAAATCCTTTATGAAGCGATGATTGCTCAAGAAGCAATTCATTTAGTGATCAATGCCAAAAGGAGAATTATGATGGTTAAAATTGATTTTGCCTCTACCTATGATTGTCTTAACCAAAAATTCCTTCTTTTGGTGCTCCACAGGATGGGATTTTGTGATTAGTGGGTTAGATGGGTGGAAGGGTGCATTTGCTCTAGTTCATTATTTGTTTTGGTTAATGGTGGTTCAACCAATCTTCAAGGCTTCCAAGGGAATTAGGCAAGGTTGCCTTCTCTCTCTAGCCTTATATATCATCATGATGGAAGTTTTAGCCTATATGCTTAAGCATGCTAAAGAGCAGGGTCAAATTAAAGGTGTCCCAATTACTTCAAATTTGGTAAACTCTATTCACTCAGTTTATTTATGATTCATTGTTGATGGGTTATGCCTTAATAGAAGACAATTGAAAAACATTCTTGATAGATTTTGCTTAGCCACACAGGCAAAAATCAATGCAAGGAAGTTCATTTTGCTTACAATTGCTACACTACATATTAAGAAGTTGGTTCAGACTTGGTTTTAAATCCAAGAATCCTAAGTAGTTATTTACTTGGTGTTCCGATTGGTCCTTGCAAATGTGGAAAAAAACAATGGGAAGGAATTTTAAGCAAAATCCTAGAAACTCAATTTGTGGACTCGTTGCTAGCTATCTCTTGTTGGACGAGTTATCTTGATTAAATATGTTCCTTCTTCAATCCCTCTTTATCTTATTTATTTATTCTATTAATGCTCCTAGAATTATCGGACTTCTTTGATAAAATTGTTCAATCCTTCTTATAGAATGGGCCTAAAGCTTCAAGTTTGACCTAGAATTATCGGACTTCTTGATAAAATTGATATCTTTGTGTGGACTTTGCTCCATAAAGCCATCTTGACTATTGAAAATTTGACCAAGTGAGTTATTTGTGGAAATTCATGTTGTATTCGCTATAAGAGGAATAAAGTCAGATAATTTGTGACGGAATGGTCAGATAATTATCCTTTTGGACTTTGCGGAATGGAAATTTTTGCCAAGGGCAATCTGCTGGTTTATATGGACTAACAGAAATCGTGCTATTTTTTATAATGCTAATGCTAACAATTTCAGCTGCTTTGCTCATGCCTTTACACTCATAAATTTTTTAGTGCAAATCAACAAAAGTTTTATTCTATTTTGTTGTCACCTAAGGAAGAAGAAAGATTAATTCATATTGTGGAACTGAAGGTGTTTGAGCCCATCATAAATCAAAAGGAAAATCCTCCAAAATTCTTCAAGAATTTGTATCATTTATTTTTTATGATGCTTTCAAACGTAAACCAAGTATTTTTTCAATCTCCATATGAAATTAAACATAATTAAACATAAATCAATACAAACGCTAGACAAAAGAAAATGGCCTCAACTTTTCAATCTCTCTATAATAATTAAAATTTACAAACCAATGAATGAGAACAACCTCTACAACTTTTACATATCCACAGCTGACCCACAAAAACATGCTCATCTTTGATTTTGATCCTTCACTACATTTAATAAAATCACCATAAGATATCAAATGGCCGATATTAAAGAAATAAACGATCATCTAATTATGCATACTTTAGAACTAGCATATTTATATTTTTAAAAATATATCTTAAGTACGTCTATAGATATCAAATATAAAATTTTATTCACCACTTTTTACTTTATCTTTTATAACAAAATATATTGTTTCAAGTTTAAAATAGTATAATAGAAATAATGTAATAGAAATTAAAAAAAAACAATTTATAGAAATAAAAAATAAAAATAATTTATAGAAATTTAATTTTTTGAAATTAATTTAAAGTTTATGGGCTTTCAGCCCCTTCCTGCCACTGTAGGAGGCCTCTCGGTGTAGTTATTCATGACATTGATGTTAAAAATCTTTATACAGTTAACATCCAGAAACACTTCTAAATACTATCATAATACTATCATAGACTCTGGAAATATCTCTCTTAATGACATTGTCTTCTGATCAGCAATCTGGTGAGAACAATTCACAACTAAGTTTAGCCAGTAACCTGACATGCTTTTTAAAGAACAGAAGTATCTATGAAAACACGAGTAGAAACAATTAAACCTCATAATAATACTATATTATTGCAGTGATTATGTACATAAGTTAGACTAGTATCCCAAAGCACAATTTTACTCTTTTCATGGGAGTAGATACAAGCTGCAATTATAACTAGATATACACTAAATGTTCACATGATCAGATTCAAACCTCTCAGTTCTTTTAACAAACTCAATTACAAAAAACATTATCTTATAAGTTATGATCAAGTAGCAATAGTATAGGCACTAGATCCTATTCTGAACAAGCAAATGAAGTATTTTACGCTTGATAGTCTGTGACAAAATTGTTGTATTTAAATTATTTGGGGATTCTTCAACAAGCTGAAAGATGCAATCAAAATGGATCAGAAGAATACAAGCTAAAAAGTTTCCGATTGCTCAGTTGCAAGTCAAAGCTCCTCCCTGCATTAAAAATAAATACATTGTCATATGAACCCTAACAGTGAATTTGGTTTGATAAGGAATAAATAACTCTTGGTAACTTTCCTCGTCCAAAATACAGACTTGTATTCAACAAGAATACAGTAGTGTGAAAACACTATACCTGTTACTTCTACATGCTCGAGTGACACTCTAAAACAAAAGCATATCTATCATGTTTAAAAAATTGGGTTGGGGTAAGGATCACTTGCCTTCAGTTATGGTGGTTTCACACACCCAAGATTGGTATCATAATGGGTATATAAACCACCTATATGTCTCAAATCATGCTCCCAGCTAAAAGGTACAAACAGCTTCAGCATAATTGGCTCAATCAGCAACATTCATGTCCTAAGTTAAAACTCTTGATTCCATGAACAACATCAAGCAGGCTCGGTGGGATCACCAATTCCAGGTTTACCTATAAATGATTGCATATACTCTTTCAGTGGATTCTTCAAAACTTGCATTGATGGTTAATATATGTTGGCATAATAGGTATCATAACAATGTTATTACATTGTTAACATTGTACGTAACTACTGATGATTACGTTAGTTGGGCTATAACTGTTATTTCTGTTATATCAACCAAATATAACACAGTATATATCTGTGTTTGTATGAGCATTTATCATTGAATCAATAAATAAAATTATTACTGCCCCTTCATATGGTATCAGAGCTCTGGCGTTGTTGATCTGGCCTACGCTGCAATGTGAAGGAGCGTGGATCTCCCATAAACATTTTTGTGCTAGTGCATCGAAATTTGAAGGAAGTGGTGACCATCATAGAAGGAGAGTAATTTTGCAATGTTTGAAGGTTATTAAAAAATGAGGCTGCATTGAATAGAAAGTCGGGGACTATGTGGAAGGATGCGTAGAAGTATATAATCATGGACGGTATGCTCATTAACAGAAAAGTAGATCTGAATGCATTGTCAATGGTGTGTGGTAAACAACAGCAACAACAAATAGAAATTTACTTGCCCATCGATGTTTCATTTGACGGGGCCATCTTTTCTATTCCTGATGAGGCCTCCAAAGACTCATCCAAGACATCAATTGGTTAAAGTGCAACAGGGCGGCATTTGAGGATGGAGGATTTTCCATCATTTCAAGTTAGCTTCTTGCTTTGAGATGATGCTTTGCATGAGAAGCGTTTTTGGTTTTGGTTGTTTTGCTTTTCTTTGTTGATGCCGACGGATTTGAAAAATGTATGTTTTGTGAAGATTTTGTTTTGGAGACAGGTTTGGGATTTGGTGTTGAGCTCAATATGGATTGTTGTCCAGCGAGCTTCAAGAGTATATGATCCAAGAATTATACCCTTTTGCAGTCACTAGACAATGATAGAGATCTGTCGTATCTCTTAGGGATTGTTGTCGAATAATTCAAGACTCTGTGATTTGAGAGTTCGGGAGTAAAGAGCTCAAGAACACAGCTTGAAGCTACGCCTTTCCGAGGGTAGACGAGACAACATGATGGAGCCCCACTTGGTTCAAGATTTGTTCTTTGGGAAAAGATCTTCTATAAAATATGTCTTCATATTATGTAATCAACTTTGTTGAGTATATTAGCATTCAGGGGGGTTCCTTAATACTATTGCAGGAACAATGTAATAAGGGGGGGATGTTGGCATAATAAGTATCATAACAATGGTATTACATTGTTAACATTGTACATAACTACTGGTGGTTACGTTAGTTGGGCTATAACTGTTATTTCTGTTATATCAACCAAGTATAACACAATATATATCTGTGTTTGAATGAGCATTTATCATTGAATCAATAAATAAAATTATTACTGCCCCTTCAATATATTGGTTCAAGTCCTTGCATACTCAGAAAAATTGCTACCAAATATGATTGGAACATCTGAAAGGTCAATATGCTGAGTGTAGTGACAAAAATCTGCCTGCTGATAACAGTGCATTTAGTATTATTAAAAAATACAACAGCAAAAACACATAATACGATGGCTTTATTTAACACATTGTGACATACAAAAACATAATCTTGAGAAGATGCAGCAGGGGTTTTACCTATCATTGCTAAGATCTAGAAACCGGATTGGCAGTCCCAGATTATACCTTCTATGTTGAAGGCGTGCATGATCAACAATTTTTTCCCTGTAGTTTTTCTTTTCCATGCAACTAGATTGCATTAAAGCAGTGCTTTTTTGCTTCTGACTGCTGTAGAAAACTCTCTTATATATTCTGTATTGAGTTCGCTGTTTTCAAGGTAATGAACAGCAGATTGAAGAATTTTCTGAGTGAATAAAACAAGTGCTATTTTTCTTTTATCTTCTGCTATGCTGATCTCTCATTTCTTGAACAGTATACGAATAAGATTTTAATGTTTAAGCTCAGTATGGTATAAGTGCTGTTTTTATTAGGAAAGACTTCTTGCCATTAGATATGTGTTTGTGATATAATGATGCATCCTTCTTGTTAGGAAAAATAAACAGTGTCGAATTGAAATAACAGTGAATTAGCAATAAAAGCACTAAATAGACAACACAGATTTACGTGGTTTACAGGCAAAGATCACTCAGTTTTATTCTCAGAAGAAAATTTCCAGTTCCAAAAACTTTTTCTCATACATTGGGATTCAGGCTGGACATGCAAAAAAAACCCATCAAACTGACTTCACATTTCAACACTTCTCTTATGATGCAAATGGACCGCCCATGTGATATTGTCTGTACCATTCTTGCTGCTTTTGTTGTAGAAGAAGTAACTGTTTTTGGGACTCAGATTGCTGCTGGGCCTCATAGAGTGATTGTAGGGTTCCAAATTGCAAGGGCTTTGACTCCATGCCATAATCAAACCACTTATTCTGCTGGTCCTGCAACAACTGTTCAATAGAACCCAAATCTAGTGTCTGCTTTTGTTGCTGATCATCAGCATGGCAAAATCCAGACAAGCCCATTCCTGGAGATGGAAAGCCTGTGCTATCTGGCGAGAAGGGTAATTTATCGCTCAATGTCCATACACCATTGTCTGATGAATGCATTGGAAGGCCCCAGCTTTCACTGTCCATACCAGGAATTCCAGAGAGGAGACCATCAAGTCATGCATCTTCATCACTCTGCCCGGACATGAATTGAGTAGAACCAAAACCAGGGGGTGGACCAATAGCAGGTCCCATCCAACTTCTGCCAGGGTCCTCTTTGGCTACAGGCTGACTGATAGGAACAAATGTTTTCAAAGAAGATTTTCCCACATCCGAGCATTCCAATTGCATTGTAAATGCAGAATTTATACCTATGGCCTCTGTACTGACATTTCCTGCTAGATTTCCATATTGCATACTACTGGAAATATTCCGAGAACTAATTATATTATTTTCCTCTGGAAGCAAAGGTGCTGATGGATGTGGCCTGGCAACTGAGAAAGGAGAATCTGTACAAAAACTAGAAGGGATACCACTATGTTGATTTATGTTACTCTGAAAAGTAGGTCCCGTGAAATTTGATGTCATGCCATATTTCTCACAAGCAGCCTGAGATGATACTGAGTCATTAATAGAGAGACCTGACAGTCCAGCAAGGGACGGCACGTCTGTCTGTGTATTCCAATATGACAAACTCATATCAGTATGCTTCTGTTGTCCAATAATACCTGGAGAATTGATTTTTGAATTTCCCATTCCACCCTTGAGCATCATATCATGATTCTGGATGTCCCAGCTGCTTAGTGTGAGGCTAGGGAGGGCAGGTAATGGCCCTCCAATGCTATTTTGCCTGTTCAGCTGTAGTTCTCCTTGGCAAGCTGGACTAACATCTCCAGGACTGGGAATAACTGAAGAAACAGTTGTACCAACCAATGAATGCATACTGTTGGAAGCTGCAGAATGAATCCCAGTGACTGCTTGACCCAGAGTTACAGCATGGTCTAAAGCCACGCCATTACCTTGAAGCAATGTGTCAGGATGAAAATCAGAAAAGGAACACGTAGGAAATTGAATTAACCCATGTGATACAGAACCTAGTGGGTACTCCTTGCTGATGCTAGACATTTCTAACTTGTCAAGTGCAATTTTATCTTGGAAAGCAGTTGATGTGTAGGAAACAGAAACATTTGGGGCATTGAAAGATACTTCACCAGATTCTTTACCAGAGGAGATACACATTGTGTTCATAGCAGAGACATCCTTTGGCACAGGTTTGAAAACAATGTACTCTTCATCATCTTCATCCCCATTTACTGATTTTGAACATGCGTCTGTCATTGCTACTTTGTATTCTTTAAATTCACCTACATACCGAATATTAGGTATGAGTGAAACATCTTGGTTAGATTCAGCCACCTCTTTGGCTATAATTTCACCTACATACCGAATATTAGGAATGAGTGAAATATCTTGGTTAGATTCAGCCACCTCTTTGGCTATAATCTGTCCATTTACAGACGTCTTGTTATCATTCATGTTCCTTCCTTTTAGCTCTCCAGCCAAGTAAAATTTTCCAGTCTCTTCATCATAGGCAATTCCTCTTCCAGTGCCAACAAATGCAATTCCAATGGCCTTTCCTGCAGCCAAGAGTTGCTAAACACGGACCTGTTGTTCTTTTTTATCTCTCAACCCTACTCTTGCAGGGGTTATTGAATAGTCTAATCCCCCCTGAGCAGGAACAAGAGGAACCAACCCTTGCAGCTCAAGATCTTCCCAGAATGTAATGTCATCCTCAGTTGTCATTTCAGGGTTATCCACACTACTAAATGCATCACTGGCATTCAGATCCTTGCTTCCAAATAATTTGTTCAAAAGTCCAACGCACTGTTTCCAAAAGAAGTGCCTTGCATTTGCTTGCTTTTCATCCACTTCATTTGAAATTGTAATTTCTTTCCTGCAAGCCAAACACTCCATAAAAATTAGCATTGCAGGCAAAAAGGGGCTAGAGACATCATTTGCGTCTGTACATCTGCGCATAAGGCGGCCTGCACACTCAAATGCTGTGGTCAGTGCATTCTGTAATAATTCTGAGCGCTGCAAAATTTCAGCATAGGTCAGTTGCTGCACAGTATTGGAGCCATTTGCAAAAATTTCGTGCTATGAGAGATTTGAATACTGTAGTTGGAGACATGTCTTCTACTACAAGTCAACATGTAGGGACACCATCTACAACATCTCAAGTTGAAAGTTCATCATCACTCACACGTGATGAAGGAGGTATGCCATTGTTCCCACCTCAACCTCAAGGTATGTCATCTATTCCATCTTCGATCGAAGGTATGCCATCTAGCCCATCTCATTTAAATATTGATTAAATTCCTAATGTTGAGATGAATTTACCTAACATAACACCATCTAGAATTTTGCATAGAAAGCCAAAGTATTTGATTGATATTGATGAGAATATTTTGTAGCCAATGGAAGGTAAGATTCCAAAACGCACTTGTAGAAAATATGCTCATAAGATTTGGAGATTGTTCTTTGAAAAGTTAAATGAGACTGCAAAATGTTGTTGGCCTCGTTTTCAACTCTTCCAAATTTAAACTTTTTGTGTTGAAATGATAAATCTAACCATGCTTTGAACCCTTTCTCCAAGAGTCACTTTTCGATTGCAAAACATCAGTGTCATGTTTTTTCTCACATGAGTCATTGAGATAACTTATCTTTGAGATGTCACAATCTATTTCCCTACATTGAACTTTGCATAACAACATCATTTTGGAGCAGAGACGCTCATCATTTCGCTGAGTTTCTTGGGGGCACTTATCCAGATTGCCGCATTTTATGAAAACAATTAAATATTGAAAATCCATGATAGATGGACAAACTAATGTTTATGGCAGTGTTCGTGATTCCATTTAACTTGATCTGGCAACTTTTCGGGTCAAGAAGTCTTATGGTTTCAGAGATTTTAAACTTTTAATTTTTTAGCGGGCGGTTGGCGAAAACAATAAAATTGTGGTTTTTGTAAGGGCTGGACCAAAATTGTTTGGCACAGAGATTTATAATATTAATATGGACAACTTGGCAAGATTTCATGACGATCTGACTTTCTGGTTGAAAGTTATGCACTTTTCGCCATTTTTCGCGCCTGCACAGTTCGCAAGTTACAAATTTGCCTAAAGATATCACTTGTGAATTTGGTCAAGTGGTTTGTTTTCAAATAAAAGTTATTTTATTGGCTTACTTAAGAAAAAATAGAAGTTCACGTCAAACTTGTACTTTTCACAAAACTCGCGTCAACTTTTGCTTCTCGAAAAGTTTGCATTAACTTTTGAATTCTCCTAAGTTTGCGCACACTTTTAGTTTTGGTGAAGTTGTTCAAAAAGTAAAAAAAAAGGGGAGCAACTTGCAGTTTTGACTAACTTGCGAAAAGAAATATGGTTACAAATAAAAGTAGTTATTATAACTACTTAGAAGTTAAAACCCTCGTCAATCTCCTCAGATATCATAGTTCGACATGCTCTGGTAGACATGTATTTCTGCAAAATGGGCAATGCATAAGAATCTTATGGGTGAATGCAGCTGTTGATCTTTTGGCCAATGAAGTAGTGGCATTAATAGAAGCACAAACATATGAGGTTGAACCTTTTCTAGCAGATCTTGGAAAGGCAGTCAATGTTCCAATTCTGTCACTATCTTCAACAAGTCCTGCTCTCTCTAACCAGAGATTCCTATATTCTATTCACATGGCACACAACGATCGCATTCAGATGAAAGCCATTGTAGCTCTGGTTAAGCATTACGGTTGGAGAAGCATCACATTTCTTCACTCAGATGATGATTTTGCTTCCGAAGCCATGTCCTCATTGCGTTATGCCTTTCGAGAACTGTACTCTGAAATTGTATACACCTCAATGATTCCTTCAACTGCACAGAAACAAACAGTAAGGGAAGAACTTCATTAACTCAAGAGGATAGAATCATGAGTTTATGTTGTTCACATGCCTTGTAATCTAGGCATGAATCTATTCAAGGAGGCGCAGGAGATAGGAATGATGGAGGCTGGTTACGTGTGGATAATAACCCAAGGTTTTACCAGTCTTTGGGATTATGTGCTAAATGCTTCTACAATGTCATCTATGCAAGGCATCGTGGGAGTTAAAACACACATCCCAAATTCTAAACAGCTGAACGATTTCACTGAAAGTTTATTGCTTCATTCAAAGACACTGCAAAGTTCAATTCTGAAGAATTTGCTTGAATGGGTCAAGTTTCTTTACCGCCTAGGTTCCGCTTCCATCCCACTGATGAAGAGCTCGTCATTTACTATTTGAAGAGAAAGCTGTGTGGGCAGTCACTTCAAGTCGATTCCATTATAGAGATCGATTTATACAAATACGAGCCTTGAGATTTCCCAGAAGCTGGTTACTGGAAAACTACTGGAAATGACCAGACTGTATTGTCAATTTCTCAAAGAGTTGGAAAGAAAAAGACTCTAGTATATCACACTCGATGGGTTCCTCGTGGAGAAAGGACAAATTGGGTGATGCATGAGTATAGACTTGAAGACAAGGAATTGAACATGTCAGCTATAATTCAGGAGTCATTTGTACTTTGCCGAGTCTTTCAAAAGAGTGGTCCTGGCCCAAAACCTGCGAAACAGTTTGGTGCTCCTTTTAAGGAAGAGGATTGGAATGAGGAGACATCTGCTGAAGCTGGGCCATTACCTTCTTTGCAAGTAGGTCATATTGCGTGTGATCTAAGCAATTCAACTTTGAGCATTGCCGATAAAGAACCAACAAGAGGTAGTTATTGTAACTACTTTAATAACTGAATTGAAATCTTCGTCATCCAGCAACTCTCTTGAGTAGTTTCCAAAGGGAAGATATACAACACTTGAGCTCTATTGTCCTCATCATCTGTGGCATCCTCAAGATTTCAAGTCTTTGAAATTAACAGGTTTTCAATGGTACCCTCACAAAAATCAATTTTGCAGCATTTCAAAATCAAATGTGGCTGACTCATAATGGTGTGGTAAAATCCCATATAGCTGTAAATGCTCTGACAGACCGGTATGCAAAAGCACATAAACTGTTTGACAGAATGCCTCAAAGATTTAGTTCGTAGACTTTGTATGTAAGCATTGTCTCACGTCATTAGTTGTTTCTAACGGCGTATTCCTTAAGCTTCTTAAGGGTGCAAGGCTAGATTCCGCAGCCGTTGCATAATGTGAAATCATAAACAAAGCTTGTCAACTGTTTGATAGAATGTTTCAGTGAAATGTGGTCTCATTGAATGCAATGTCTGCAAGATATGTACAGAACGGGTTAGTTGAAAAGGCCTTGGAAACTTTTAAGCAAATGCGATTGGCAGATTGGGAATTTGCTATTTCTCAACACTCAGCATTACCTGATGGCCTCATGATGCTCATCCGATGGGAATGTTGGTAAGATACAAGGTCGTAAGGGTGTTTTAGGGACAGTAATGGGTGCATAATAAGAACAAAATACATTTGTTAATAAAACCTTTAGAGTATATCAAGCAAATGCATTTCACAGAGGAAAAATTTATGATTCCACGAGTTTTCCTAACATCCTCTCGGCCTGAAGAAGAATAAGAAGTCTTCTATATATTTATCAAAGCATGGTTTTTATTTGCCAAATGGACATGTTTGCAAAATATGAAGCATAGACATAACATGTACTATTTGAAAGCTTGCCCCAAAGATATGCCATCATATGGAATGCAATGACTGCAATATACACATGAAATGGGTTTGTTGAGGGCAAACATGCATATGCATAAAATGCATTTGTCGAAAAGACTTCACAAAACATCTAAACACATTTGGATGTTTTCAAAACCAATGCCCATGTGGGAAGATTACATTGATGAATCATAAGATTGCAACATTAACAAGATCTCTGCTTCATTTAATTGGAGAGATAAATCAATGCCCAAGAAAGTAACTCCACAAGATGCAACTGATAGATGGTGTTTTATGTTCTAGTGTTGGAAGGTGGTCTGATATTTGAAAGCTTGTGTTTTCCTCCTCTAGTTATTGTACCTCAATTGACCTAAAAGATAAGTGGAGAAAACTTTCATTAACAAAGAAGTTAAATCTTCTTTGCAAAAGGGATTTGTCACAAGGGGAGTTTTTACCAAGAACATTGTACAGAGGCATGAGTACCTTGGTGAGTATATCGATGAATTGATTTCACATGAAGGAGTTAAAGAGCAACAAAAAAGAAAAATTTATGATCAAGAAAATTCTTCCCTTTCTCTTTGACTTGAATAAAGATTTTGTGCTTGATGGGCGTTGGATGGGTAGAAAAATGAAGTTCTCAAATTATTCAAGCATACCTAATCACTATGCAAAAGTGATGATGGTTTGTGGTGATCATACAATCAGTATTTTTTCAAAAGAGAATATTTGAATCTCCTAGAAAATTTGAATGAGGTTCATAGAAGAAAAAGATGGTTGAAAGATACAGTTGGAGTGCATTTCCTCGAAGGCCATGTTGCTATTGAACAGATGATTCAAGGATTGGAAAAAGACACGATGCCTACCTTGATAAACTGATAACTTGGTCTTTCTCTCAAAAGTTACAAGTTTTGTTTCTCATTTTGTAAAAGTGACTTACGTCACTTATTGCAACTGAAAGTTAGAAAGTAGACTTTATTTCCAGAAACTTTGAGAAAAGTCTAATAAAGTGTACTTCTATTTTCAAAAATAATTTGGAGGTAGTTAGAAAAAGGTGGTTACTTGAAGTGGTTACAAGTTAGTTACAAGTTGGTTACTAGGTGGTTATGGGAAAAAGCCTATAAATATGAGGCTATTTCAAATGTAAGGGGGGAGGTCTCTTTAGAGGGAGAACTTTTGCAAGGGGAAACTGAGACTTTTGATGTAATACTTTGTACATGAAGGCTTTTTGAAGTTGTATAATTTCATGAAAGAATAATAAAGAATGCATTTGGTTCGTGTGTTCCAATGTTACTTCTGCATTATTGTTACTAATTTTTCGTATGCTAGATTAGTAATATTTCTGTATCATTGTGTTGATCATAGGTCGTTCATTGAAACATTTTTACTGTGAAATTGATGTAGTGAAGCACACTCGTTTCTTGGTATCTTGATATGAATGTGTTCATGTAACCTATCTCTTCGTATGTCGAGACCTATGTGTTATCCTTCTCTCATCATTGTTGCATGTTAAGACATTAGCTGTGAAGTTCAGCATATTTGTTTAGGAACATAGTTTCTAGCTTTTGTGGTGAAGCCCCCTCATATCTTGTTTCGACTTTATGAAATCCGAACCAGTATTCGTATGTCTACTACTAGGGTTTCTGTTAATCATCCTTATTGTTAGTTTTTCTTTTTCTCCTTTTTGTACTTTCAGGTTAAAAGTACACAAGAACCACAAACAACCCTATCATACAAGGGAGCTGCCCCTCTCAAACGCAGAGGAAAGTTGTTAGTCCAGTAACAACTTCTCCAACTGTTGGGACTATTTAGTCACCGCTCTAAGGGCAACAAGTCATTTTCAAAGGTTATTTCGCGGTGACAAATCTATTTACCAACATATTTTTGGCGACTCTACTGGGGATACGAGCTAAAGCATTGGTGCCTATTTATTCCTCACAAATATACAAGTATCTCCCCAGAAAAGAAATTGTCCACTCTATCTGAAAGAAGAATCCTGAAAGATGGTTTGGTATCGAAGAACCCAGATGCATAACTTGCAACTTCCTGAATTAGACAGTGACAATGATGATGAAGATTATCCTTTTTCTATATCCTCTTCTTAGCAAAATCAAGTTCTTGATGATCCTAAGCAAGTAGGGTTTTTGAAGAATTCTATGGTGGCATGCAACTCGCTTCTAACGAGGTTCATCCTTCTTTGCTTCAAACATTGCAAAAGATTGAAGAAAAAGATGGGAAGGAAACTCATTTTCTTGCTCATGATCATAAGCCTCTATCAAAGGAGATTCACACACTAGAATGTAAAATAGATTATGCTGAGATTTATCATTTGCGCAATGAGGACAGCAATGAAGATACGAAAGTGTTTCATGCAAATGAACCTATATTTAATGCAACATCTTCTGATCAAAGGATTGAAAGAGACTCATCAGAACATGCACGTACTAGAGAAGAAGAAGTTATTACATTTCCTCATAATAGGACATCTCCACTGAAGCAAGAAGAAAAAGAAGAAGTGATAGAGATAGAAAATGAAGATCGAATGGAAGCATGCAATAATGAAGAAGAAATTTTTCTAGACGATGGCATGCCTCTTGTGACAACTTGTTCCAGTTCCACAACTATATCTGCCGAGAAAGATTTCTGTGACATGGCTAATGTTCGAGGAAATACAAAAAGTGTAAACGAAGAGGATGAAGATAAGTCACAAAATGTTCTCTTATCATGCATGCAAATCGAACAAGAGGAGAATCATGATGAAATGGTACCGAAAGAACTCTCTCATGATATTTCCATCATAGATTGGCGTCTTAGCGCTCCTGTTGATGATCTTATTCATGAAGAAGATGTTGTCATTTCTCCTTTCTCATTTGTTGAAGAAGAATACTCAACTATTGAAACTAAAGATGCTACTCAAGATGAAGTGTTGAGTACTCCTGCTCCAAATATGCAAGAAGATCCTAAAGATATCAAGTGTGAACCTATACAAAAAGAGTTCAGAAGTGAGTTGGTTCCTAATAATATTGAAGAGAGCAGTAAGATTAATGGTAAAGGAGGACAAAATGTTCATGAGAAGATGCATGAAACTGCTGGTATTCAAAAGACTGACAAAGAGATGCATGTTTTACCTTCTCCTTCTCTACTTTCAAGGGAGGAAAATATTATTCCTTCATCAATTATACAAGAGAATTTTCAAGAGGATAAAGCACACAATGTGGATTCATCATTTTCTCATCCTCGTGCGCAATCCTTCAATGAAGCACATCCTAAGTTAGTAATAATACAGGAGGAGGAATTTTCTTTTGTAAATGATTCAGTGATAAAGGAGAACATTACTCATAAGGAAGATCAGTCACAAGATATTGAGTTTTCTTCGCTAATTGGTTCACATGAAAGGTGTCTGGTTTGTGATTTAGTTTTCTTTGATTCAAGCTATCAGAAGAAATTTCAGATAGAGGATATTCATGTACTTGACATGATGTCGGAAAACATGTTTGAAGCTACACAGTGCAATACCAATATGATTCAAAAGGACTCAGAAGTTTATGATGAAAATTGGTTGTTCGGGACACTATTCAAGGAGTCCTCATTTTTCATGCGGCTTATTTTTCTCGTCACTTTGGAATGGTTATTGACTTCACAGGCACCTCATCTGTGCCCTTCTCTTTTCCGTACAGGTGCCTATTTTTCTCAACCTGTCAATGGCTTCACTTGATCATCTGGAAGCAGTTTGAGGTAGGAGTCACCTACCATGTGCATAGGTTAACTAGGTGTTTTGGTTGTGTCTGTCTTGTTTCGGTTCCTATTAGTTTTTGTTGTTTACCTTGTCTCTGTGTGTGTCTTTGTCGTTTGTCCCTTTGTCTCCTCATTCCCCTTGTATATCATTTTATCTCCTAACTTTACCCACCCAATGGATAAGGCACTGTTCATAACCAGAGATTCTAGGTTCCTCCTGCATCCGCAAGGTCCTTGTCCCCAGTTAGAGCCAGCTGTTGGCCTCGTTTTCAACTCTTCCAAATTTAAACTTTTTACAGTGTTGAAATGATAAATCTAACCATGCTTTGAACCCTTTCTCCAAGAGTCACTTTTCGATTGCAAAACACCAGTGTCATGTTTTTCTCACATGAGTCATTGAGATAACTTATCTTTGAGATGTCACAATCTGTTTCCCTACATTGAACTTTGCATAACAACATCATTTTGGAGCAGAGACGCTCATCATTTCGCTGAGTTTCTTGGGCGCACTTATCCAGATTGCCGCATTTTATGAAAATAATTAAATATTAAAAATCCATGACAGATGGACAAACTAATGTTTATGGTAGTGTTCGTGATTCCATTTAACCTGATCTAGCAATTTTTCGGGTCAAGAAGTCTTATGGTTTCAAAGATTTTAAACTTTTAATTTTTTGGCGGGCGGTTGGCGGAAACAATAAAATTGTGGTTTTTGTAAGGGCTGGACCAAAATTGTTTGGCACAGAGATTTATAATGTTAATATGGACAACTTGGTAAGATTTCATGACGATCTGACTTTCCAGTTGAAAGTTATGCACTTTTCGCCATTTCTCGCGCCTGCACAGTTCGTAAGTTACAAATTTGCCTAAAGATATCACTTGTGAATTTGGTCAAGTGGTTTGTTTTCAAAAAGAAGTTATTTTTGGCTTACTTAAGAAAAAGTAGAAGTTCACGTCAAACTTGTACTTTTCGTAAAACTCGCGTCAACTTTCGCTTCTCGAAAAGTTTGCATTAACTTTTGAATTCTCCTAAGTTTGCGCACAATTTTAGTTTTGGCGAAGTTGTTCAAAAAGTCAAAAAAAAGGGGAGCAACTTGCAGTTTTGACTAACTTGCGAAAAGAAATATGGTTACAAATAAAAGTAGTTATTATAACTACTTAGAAGTTAAAACCCTCGCCAATCTCGTCAGATATCATAGTTCGACATGCTCTGGTAGACATGTATTTCTGCAAAATGGGCAACGCATAAGAATCTTATGGGTGAATGCAGCTATTGATCTTTTGGCCAATGAAGTAGTGGCATTAATAGTAGCACAAACATATGAGGTTGAACCTTTTCTATCAAATCTTGGAAAGGCAGTCAATGTTCCAATTCTGTCACTATCTGCAACAAGTCCTGCTCTCTCTAACCAGAGATTCCTATATTCTATTCACATGGCACATAGTGATCGCATTCAGATGAAAGCCATTGCAGCCCTGGTTAAGCATTACGGTTGGAGAAGCATTGCATTTCTTCACTCAGATGATGATTTTGCTTCCGGAGCCATGTCCTCATTACGTTACGCCTTTCGAGAATTGCACTCTGAAATTGTATACACCTCAATGATTCCTTCAACTGCACAGAAACAAACAGTAAGGGAAGAACTTCATTAACTCAAGAGGATAGAATCATGAGTTTATGTTGTTCACATGCCTTGTAATCTGGGCATGAATCTATTCAAGGAGGCGCAGGAGATAGGAATGATGGAGGCTGGTTACGTGTGGATAATAACCCAAGGTTTTACTAGTCTTTGGGATTATGTGCTAAATGCTTCTACAATGTCATCTATGCAAGGCATCGTGGGAGTTAAAACACACATCCCAAATTCTAAATAGCTGAATGATTTCACTGAAAGTTTATTACTTCATTCAAAGACACTGCAAAGTTCAATTCTGAAGAATTTGCTTGAATGGGTCAAGTTTCTTTACTGCCTGGGTTCTGCTTCCATCCCACTGATGAAGAGCTTGTCATTTACCATTTGAAGAGAAAGCTGTGTGGGCGGTCACTTCGAGTCGATGCCATTATAGAGATCAATTTATACAAGTACGAGCCTTGAGATTTACCAGAAGCTGGTTACTGGAAAACTACTGGAAATGACTGGATTGTATGGTCAGTTTCTCAAAGAGTTGGAAAGAAAAAGACTCTAGTATATCACACTCGACGGGTTCCTCATGGAGAAAGGATGAACTGGGTGATGCATGAGTATAGAGTTGAAGACAAGGAATTGAACATGTCAGCTATAATTCAGGAGTCATTTGTACTTTGCCAAGTCTTTCAAAAGAGTGGTCCTGGCCCAAAACCTGCGAAACAGTTTGGTGCTCCTTTTAAGGAAGAGGATTGGAATGAGGAGACATCTTCCGAAGCTGGGCCATCAGCTTCTTTGCAAGTAGGTCATATTGCATGTGATCCAAGCAATTCAACTTTGAGCATTGCCGATAAAGAACCAACGAGAGGTAGTTATTGTAACTACTTTAATAACTGAATTGAAATCTTCGTCATCCAGCAACTCTCTTGAGTAGTTTCCAAAGGGAAGATATACAACACTTGAGCTCTGTTGTCCTCATCATTTGTGGCATCCTCAAGATTTCAAGTCTTTGAAATTAACGGGTTTTCAATGGTACCCTCACAAAAATCAATTTTGCAGCATATCAAAATCAAATGTGGCTGACTCATAATGGTGTGGTAAAATCCCATATAGCTGTAAATGCTCTGACAGACCGGTATACAAAAGAACATAAACTGTTTGACAGAATGCCTCAAAGATTTAGTTCTTAGACTTCGTATGTAAGCATTGTCTCACGTCATTAGTTGTTTCTAGCGGCATATTCCTTAAGCTTCTTAAGGGTGCAAGGCCAGATTCTGCAGCCGTTGCATAATGTGAAATCATAAACAAAGCTTGTCAACTACTTGATAGAATGTTTCAGTGAAATGTGGTCTCATTGAATGCAATGTCTGCAAGATATGTATAGAACGGGTTAGTTGAAAAGGCCTTGGAAACTTTTAAGCAAATGCAATTGGCAGATTGGGAATTTGCTATTTCTCAACACTCAGCATTACCTGATGGACTTATGGATATCATACAAAAATGCCTCATGATGCTCATCTGATGGGAATGCTGGTCAGATACAAGGTCGTAAGGGTGTTTTAGGGACAGCAATGGGTGCATAATAAGAATGAAATACATTTGTTAATAAAACCTTTAGAGTATATCAAGCAAATGCATTTCACAGAGGAAAAATCTATGATTCCACGAGTTTTGCTAACATCCTCTCGGCCTGAAGAAGAATAAGAAGTCTTCTATATATTTATCAAAGCATGGTTTTTATTTGCCAAATGGACGTGTTTGCAAAATATGAAGCATAGACATAACATGTACTATTTGAAAGCTTGCTCCGAAGATATGCCATCATATGGAATGCAATGACTGCAATATACACATGAAATGGGTTTGTTGAGGGCAAACATGCATATGCATAAAATGCATTTGTCGAAAAGACTTCACAAAACCTCTAAACACATTTGGATGTTTTCAAAACCAATGTCCATGTGGGAAGATTACATTAATGAATCATAAGATTGCAACATTAACAAGATATCTGCTTCATTTAATTGGAGAGATAAATCAATGCCCAATTAAGTAACTCCACAAGATGCAACTGATAGATGGTGTTTTATGTTCTAGTGTTGGAAGGTGGTCTGATATATGAAAGCTTGTGTTTTCCTCCTCTAGTTATTGTACCTCAATTGACCTAAAAGATAAGTGGAGAAAACTTTCATTAACAAAGAAGTTAAATCTTCTTTGCAAAAGGGATTTGTCACAAGGGGAGTTTTTACCAAGAACATTGTACAGAGGCATGAGTACCTTGGTGAGTATATCAATGAATTGATTTCACATAAAGGAGTTAAAGAGCAACAAAAAAGAAAAATTTATGATCAAGAAAATTCTTCCCTTTCTCTTTGACTTGAATAAAGATTTTGTGCTTGATGGGCGTTGGATGGGTAGAAAAATGAAGTTCTCAAATTATTCAAGCATACCTAATCACTATGCAAAAGTGATGATGGTTTGTGGTGATCATACAATCAGTATTTTTGCAAAAGAGAATATTTGAATCTCCTAGAAAATCTGAATGAGGTTCATAGAAGAAAAAGATGGTCAAAAGATGTAGTTGATGTACATTTCTTCGAAGGCCATGTTGCTATTGAACAGATGATTCAAGGATTGGAAAAAGACATGATGCCTACCTTGATAAATTGATAACTTGGTCTTTCTCTCAAAAGTTACAAGTTTTGTTTCTCATTTTGTAAAAGTGACTTACGTCACTTATTGTAACCGAAAGTTAGAAAGTAGACTTTATTTCCAGAAACTTTGAGGAAAGTCTAGTAAAGTGTACTTCTATTTTCAAAAATAATTTGGAGGTAGTTAGAAAAAGGTGGTTACTTGAAGTGGTTACAAGTTAGTTACAAGTTGGTTACTAGGTGGTTATGGGAAAAAGCCTATAAATATGAGGCTATTTCAAATGTAAGGGGGGAGGTCTCTTTAGAGGGAGAACTTTTGCAGGGGGAAACTGAGACTTTTGATGTAATACTTTGTACATGAAGGCTTTCTGAAGTTGTATAATTTCATGAAAGAATAATAAAGAATGCATTTGGTTCGTGTGTTCCAATGTTACTTCTGCATTATTGTTACTAATTTTTCGTGTGCTAGATTAGTAATATTTCTATATCATTGTGTTGATCATAGGTCGTTCATTGAAACATTTTTACTATGAAATTGATGTAGTGAAGCACACTCATTTCTTAGTATCTTGATATGAATGTGTTCAAGTAACCTATCTCTTCGTATGTCGAGACCTATGTGTTATCCTTCTCTCATCATTGTTGCATGTTAAGACATTAGCTGTGAAGTTCATCATATTTGTTCAGGAACATAGTTCTAGCTTTTGTGGTGAAGCCCCCTCATATCTTGTTTCGACTTTATGAAATTTGAACCAGTATTCGTATGTCTACTACTAGGGTTTCTGTTAATCATCCTTATTGTTAGTTTTTCTTTTTCTCCTTTTTGTACTTTCAGGTTAAAAGTACACAAGAACCACAAACAACCCTATCATACGAGGGAGCTGCCCCTCTCAAACGCAGAGGAAAGTTGTTAGTCCAGTAACAACTTCTCCAATTGTTGGGACTATTTAGTCACCGCTCTAAGGGCAACGAGTCATTTTCAAAGGTTATTTCACGGTGACAAATCTGTTTACCAACAGATGTCAACTATTCTTTGAAATGATATGAAGTATAAAGTATAGGTCCATCATGAAGATTCTTGGGTTGAGAACATCAGAGGCTTCAAGTGAAAAATCTATTGTCAAGAATCTAATGAGTGCATATGAGAGTGTGGGTAACACCTCATGCACAAAAGATAGTAATGCAACATGGCGTGTGATTACATCGACTATAGTAAGTAGTCAAATGAGGAAAGCTCATCTCATTAGAAGGACAAGTCAAGCATTAAGAATTAATAAGAAAACTTTATCAAGAGTCGTTGGAAGATGCCAAACAATTAAGGACACTAATGCCAATGAATTATGGGTGTTCTCAGGGAGACTACCACAAAAAGATAAACCAATTGTTGAAGCATTGAGATCACTAATTGAAGACTTTTGGAGGAATTACACAAGGGTATCTCTAAATCAAAGGGATGTGGTAAGAAGGAGAATCGGTAGTCAAAACCGTGAGCCACATCCAAAGCATTTTTTGGATATGAATCAAACACAGTTTTTTTGTAAATTTCTAGAGAAGTTCCTCAAATTAAAATTTGTCAAAGATATTTTGAAATGCTAAAACCTTTTTATGTCAAGATAAATCACACACGCACTACTTGTTGTAGACTACATATTGAATTTTCTAACCATTTTGATGTTTATCAGTCTATATGTTTAGATTTGCATACTAACAATGTTTTGCAGGGTTGTGGCATACGTGCCCCACCAACATCTTCAAGAGACTTCATATTAATAATTTTATGTGAAAGAGAGGAAGGTCAAATATTCTACAGGAAATTACGCTTGGATGGCACATGTTAGCATTGTGGTGGCTTGCAACGTATGCCAATATGTGAACATATGGAAAGAACACATGCAGTTGGAAATGAACTAGTAGAGTTCGGCAAGTATAAAATAGTGGCATACAATATAAAAGATGGTAAAGAAGCAAAGAGGTGTGAATTGGTTATTGAAAAGATTCCAGTGTATCAGTTTATGCCTATATTTCGTGACAGCATAGTGTATGAGTATGCAAGACATGCCCATAGAGATCGATGGTTGGACTTGCAATTCAAGTTATGAAATGACACATTTCTAGTTGGCAGTATTGTTTCAGTCCTCAACTTTGCAGAGAACTACAGTTTACAGCCATAGCGTGAGTTGCAATCACAATATTACAACTCCACACAAGTTTCTATATTTGTGCACATCGCATTTATTCATGCGAATGATAGTACAGAGGATGACAGAAATATCATAAGGGAGTATCATTTCTATATCAGTGATGATCACACACATTCTACAGAGTTCATGCAAGGTTGCTTTCAGGTGTTCTACATTGATTAGGCTAGAAGGGGCATATTGTTCAGTCAGCATATCATATGGTTAGATAACTGTATGTCACAATTAAAGAACTCATAGAAGTTCTATTGGCTAAGCAAGAGGCATAATTTTATAGGTGTTCAACATATGTGGAACTTTTGTGAGGACAGGCATGGAAAGCGGGAGCATGATGGTGCAGGAGCATGTATCAAAAGAGCCATAGCATGAGAAGAGTTAAAGTATAAAGACAATGCAAAGTTGACAGATGCAAAATTGATCGTCGAGTGGTGTAATGCTTCCATGGGTCTAGGTAATGAAGGTAAGTCTTCAGTTCATAGATTTTTTTGGTTGATAGATGATACTAACATTACACCATATGAGGACTGTTTTACACTGACAGGATCAAGTGAGATGCACTCTTTCAGAAGCTTAATTGTAGGTTCATGGAGTATCCATATGTGAAAGATGTCATGCTTTTGTTCTTCCTGTACAATTCAAGCCTAGGATGAGTACGATTCAAAGGAGTAGGTTGATGAATGACAATTAAGTTATCTTAGCCCACTTGACACGTATCGACCCCCGATAGCACTAGAACTAACAAAGATGGAATCATCAGTTGACTTTGACCACATATCAGATCTAGTTCAACTAGGTAATATATCTATTTGCATAGTTTTTGAAATTCCTAATGTTATCTTACTTTGTCATGTTGACTACTTTCATCTAATTTGCTACACATATCAATGTAGGGCATGTATATGCAGTTATTGCAGATGAAGATAACGAAGAGGGAACAAATTATTACTTGTGTCATTGTGTTGAGGCCAAAAAAAAATTGGAGGCCCTAGTTACAGATGGAGAAAACATCGAATACCCTACAGGCTGAGTGGTTGTTACTGGAACATGGCTTAGAAGGTACCCACATAAGAGTGTTAATGTTTGGTTGTTTTAGGACTTTAACACGCATCGGAAGATTCTTCATTACTCAAACCTTGTCGTGGCATCCAATGTTCATTTGATACAATATCAGGGTAGACCTTTGAACAAGACCTTGTGGAAGGTGCATGAGTTTGACCATGAGGCAATACTTGACACAATAAAGAGTAGAGCAGATCCGGATGGTTCATTGGATTAATTTGTAAGTATTCACATTGATTTTGTAAAGTCATGTTACATTGAGTTGTAAGTTTGCACATTAATTTGTAAGTTTACATAGGTTTGTCTTTTTTTATTTTCTACTGCATTTTTACACATATACACATTTTTACATCATCATGTTATGCTTCATGGGGTTAGATCTAAGTGATGGATGAAGTTGATCCTGAGAGTAATGTATAAAATCTAGGTAATGTATAAAATATAGGTGTCTTGGTTTCTAACTAGATAATAGGTGTCTCTACTTGTGTCTTAGGTATATACGATATGTCAACTAGGTAGATAGAGACTAGAAAAAAAGTATTTAATCTAATCTAGGTGTCTTAGGTAGATACTATATATCAACGACCTGTCTAGAGACTAGAATAAGGTATAATCTAGAATGATCTAGGTGTCTTTTAGGTAGGTGTCTTCAATAATTTAATCTAGGTGTCTTAGGTAGGTACTATATGTCAACTAGGTCTACCATAATAGGTGTCTTAGGTAGAACTATAATTTGGGTGTCTAGGTGACTTAGGTCTAGACTACGATAAGGTATAAAGACTAGGTGTCTTAGGTCTACTATGTCTATAAAATCTAGATACATACTATACAATAGGTGTCTTAGGTGTCCTACGTCTACTAGAAAACATGTATCTTAGTCTTAGGTGAGGCCACATGATCTTCCACCTTCACATGGTTGGCCTTGTCAGTATAGAATATTTATATTTCATGAAGCTAAGGGAAGCTCTTTTTCTTAATAGGAAAACTTTATCGACTTCAATGTCCTCATGGTGTAGGGGCACCCAGGTTGTCATGCCTTCAAGAGGGGTCAAAAAGTGAAATTTTGTTTTGATTGAATCAATTGTATGTATTAATGTCTTCTAAGATCATTTAATATGTTTTTGAGTCAGTTTGAGTCTTTGAGTCTTGTTGAAAAAAAGTATCAATGTTGTCATGTTGCACAAAGCAACTTTTGCATTTTTACATTTTTGGTGTCCTGCTCCTGATACGACCAAACTGATAGTTCCAACGCATCTAGATGGGTATGTTTAGGCTAAGCATGGTTCTATTTTGCATCCAAACATGCCAAAACAGTCTGAGCTACATTGTACCGGTGATATCCCTGAAGAGTCTAAAATGCAAAAGGTAGCAATTTTTGACAAGCTGTTACTCAGAAACCGTGTCACTTAAAAACATTCCATCTAAGGCAACATGATCACGTAGGGTTCCTCTACAATAATCTCTCTCAATTTTTATATCTCTGAGGTGTTTTCCTATGGTGAAAGGTTTTATGCTACCCCAAAAATCATCAGAAAGAGGTAGTGTAAAGTTGCAAAGGGGTGTAACTTTTGTCATGCTCTTGATGCGACCAAACTAACTATTCCAACACGTCTAGATGGGTATGTTTAGGCTAGGCATGGTCCTTTTTTTCACCCAAACATGCCGAAACAGTCTGAGCTACATTGTATTGGCGATATCCCTAAAGTGTCTAAAGTGCAAAAAGGCAGCAATCTTTGATGAGCTATTACTCGAAAACCGTATCATTTAGAGACATTCTGTCTAAGGCAATGTGATAACGTAGGGTCCCTCTACAATAACCTCTTTTGGTTTTTTATATTTCTGAGGCATTTGCTCATGGTGAAAGGTTTTTTGTTGCCCCAAAAATTGTTAGAAAGAGGTAGTGTAAAGTTGCAAAGGGGTGTAACTTTCATCCTGCTCCTAATGCGACCAAACTGACTATTCCAACACATTTTAATGGGTACATTTAGGCTAGGCATGGTCCTATTTTTCACCCAAACATGTTGAAACAATCTGAGCTACATTGTACCGACGATATCCTTGAAGAGTCCAAAGTGCAAAAAGGCAACAATCTTTGATGAGATGTTACTTGGCAACCATGTCACTTAGATACATTACGTCTAAGGTAACGCGATCACGTAGGGTTCCTCTACAATAAAATCTCTTAGTTTTTTATATCTCTAAGGCGTTTGCCCATGGTGAAAGGTTTTCTGCTGCCTCGAAAATCGTCAGAAGGAGGTAGTGTAAAGTTGCAAAGGGGTGTAACTTTTGTTCTTCTCCTCATGTGGCCAAATTGACAATTCCAACATGTCTAGATGGGTACGTTTAGGCTAGGCATGGTCATGTTTTGCACCCAAACATGCCGAAACAGTCCGAGCTACATTGTACCGGCGATATCCCTAAAGAGTCTAAAGTGCAAAAAAGCAGCAATCTTTGATGAGCTATTACTGAGAAAACATGTCACTTAGACACATTTCGTTTGAGGTAGCATGATCACATAGGGTACCTTTACAATAAACTCTCTTGGTTTTTTATATCTCTTAGGCGTTTTCCCGTAGTGAAAGGTTTCCTACTGCCCCAAAAATCGTCATAAGGAGGTAGTGTTAAGTTGCAAAGGGGTGTAACTTTCATCCTACTCCTGATGCGACCAAAATTAACTATTCTTATGTGTCTAGATGGGTACATTTAGGCTAGACATGGTCCTATTTTTCACCCAAACATGCTGAAATAGTCTGAGCTACATTGTACCGACGACATCCCTGAAGAGTTCAAAGTGTAAAAAGGAAGCAATCTTTGACGAGCTGTTACTCAGAAACCGTGTCACTTAGATACATTCGATCTAAAGTAACGTGATCACGTAGGGTCCCTCTACAATAACCTCTCTCAGTTTTTTATATCTCTGAGGTGTTTTCTCGTGGTGAAAGTTTTTCTTCTGCCCCAAAAATTATTAGAAGGAGGTAGTGTAAAGTTGCAAAGGGGTGTAACTTTTGTTCTTCTCCTAATGGGGCCAAACTGATAGTTCCAACGTGTCTAGATGGGTACATTTAGGCTAGGCATGGTTTTGTTTTGTACCCAAACATACCAAAACAGTCTGAGCTACAAACACTAACTAGTCTTCAATCTTCAAACACTAAAAATACCATGATATCCTGCATAAAGCTATCTTTTAGCTTTTTATAAAGGCATGCCCATCAAATTCAACCACATAAAGATGACCATTTGTAGTCCAAATTCATTTTAAATATTGACCTTCCAATCCTTTTTCCTGCCCTCATATCAATTAAATATGACCTTCGATTATGATTTGGCACTCAGGCTTATGAGAGTTTACTGGAGAGGCCAGTTGAGTTAGGTTGAAGGGCCAGTGAACTAATGACTTAAAAACCCTTTAGTAGGTTGACTTTAGTGATAGTAACCTGTGATTATAAGTCAATATTAAATTAAAACAAAGTGCACTTTACACATGACAGGCAATTGAGGGTTTTAAAGTCTTAGGAAAAGTAGATTCTTTTTAGGGTTTAATGCCCAATATGCAAACCCTAACTATCAATAAGAAAGACTTAAACATTCTAACTTTCATCAAGAGATATCTCAGACATTTCAGATACTTCAGGGACATCAGAAGAAAGACATTAGAGTATGACACTTATCATAGGCTTAGGGTTCTAAGACATGAAAAACTTCACATTCAAATCAAACTCATGACTCCCCTTGATAAATATAACTCTCCTTGATGATAACATTGAATTATTATTATGAAATCTTGTGTCTTCTCTGACTTCTTATTGCATGAACAAAACCACATCCACCATGAACATGAACCTTGCATCATATCAACCTTCCAAGATAGACCTTATCATGAAAACCATATTCACAACAAAACCTTGCATGAACAAAACCACATCCACCATGAACATGAACCTTGTATCATATGAACCATGTTTGTCTTGTGCAGCATCAACATGAACTGAGAGACCTTATCATGAAAACCATATTCACAACATCATCCACCTCATGACCATCACCTACCTTGAATCACTGTATCACCTTATCAACATCATGGCATCAACCTTGACATCAATGACAAACAACCTTGACCCTTTGACTTCAATGAAAACCTTGAACCTTGATTGTTGATGACTTATGGAAGCCTATAGCCCCAATGTTATGTTGCATACTAAAATTAGGTAAGACTCAATGTACTCTCATAACCTCCCCTTATATGTAAGAGGAATTATATTTAATAACCACAATGGTCATCAGGTTCTCATAAGCATATGATTTTGACTATCTTATTCAAAACAACAAACATACTTTTTGCATCCCAGTATGCTATAATAATAAGAAATTAAGAAATATTTTTAATTGACCAACTCATAAAGAATATGGATCAGCATACTCATTTAAATATTTTGAATTGAGAAACTCATAAAGAATATGAATATTTTCTATTCAACATGATGATTCATTTTTATTTTAAATACGACTTTTATCTTTTAGTTCCAGAATGAGGTTTACGTGATACTTGAATAACAATAGCTAGATTATTGGATCAACAAACATCTGATGTAATATAATTGGACTTTAAATATTTGAAGTAACCATCTACAAATATCCATTGAAATGTGGATTTATAATGCAAATATGGACGCCATCAATAAAAAAGATTTGTATTAACCAAATATTTATATAGGCATACATCAATATCTGTCAATATAAGTATAACATATATACAAAATAGGCATATAGGCTTGCAAGAATACCATAGAGGCATACAATGTCAACTATATGCAATATAAAATATATGTCCACAAATGCCATTTAGGCATACTGTTGATAACTGAGAGGGGGGGTGAATTGCTTATCTTAATTAATTTAACTTTATGTTCTTCTTTAACAACTAGTGCAGCATCAAAGCAAATAAGCATTCATAATCATGAAAGCAGAAATAAAGTCAACATACATAACACAATGATTTTGATGTGGAAAATTGAGATAAGGGAAAAACCACGGGGTGACTAACCCAAGAATGTATTCTCTGTTAGAAGAATAGAAATACAAAATGGCACTTGCCAATTAGGGCTCACTGCCCAAGCACACTGCTCACAAGAGGCTCACTGCCTACAAAAGACTCACTATCTACAAGTTATAAAAAGAGTAACAAGAAACTTGAACTAATGAGAAGCATCCACATATGCTGAGGTTCAGTTCCGGTTAGGCTCAATACACTGATCTACTGCACTTCATTCTTCCTCTTCTTTGGTGCTGATGTCTTGTCACATACTGGACCTGGCTTACTGTCTTCACACTGCCCTTCTACTTTTCTTCATACTTCACCACAGACAACACACACCTTCACATCCAAATCTATCTGGTATATATATCCGCACCAAGGATTTCATCATCTTTCTAGTCAGCATCTGGAATAGTCAATATTTTCCCAAACTCTAGTCTGTCAACTAAATCCTTGCTTATCAAGTGATGCGTATCAAAGAGATGCTTATAGAAGTCATCAATTAAGTTGACCAATCATGAATGATACCTCAGGAAGCTTGATCACCATCAATGTCTCATCCAGATTAAGATCTGATGCTTTGCCAGTCAGTTCTCCCTCTGTCTACTCTGCCAAACAGGAACCCAAAACTTAGGTGCTTATATCTCTTCACTTTTTCATCACCGGAGGCTCAATCCCTAGAATCTATTAGTCAAGGTATTCCTCTTAACTTCCCCAAGTTCACACTTTACATAGATACTTTCTCTGAGAGATCTGGACCTGATTGTCAGACCTTGCTACATACTCTGTTCTTGGTCACCGGACCAAGTTACTCTACAATTTGAATTCCGGTATAGACACACCATGTCCTACGGATGTGTGGAATGAACTTTGTTGCCATCAATGGCAACACTCATGAAGCCACAACGTGTCTCTTGCCAACAATCTCCTCCTTTGGCATTGATGGCAACACTTAGTGAAAAATGACTAAGTGTTATACTACACTCCCCCTTAGCCGATGCTTTGTTCTAATGTACATTTTTCTAGAGCTCCCCCTTAGCTGGATTCCAAATTTTTCACTGCTCCTCACTCCCCCTTTGACATCAATGGCAAAGGGTAGGGTCCGCACACCAAAATTTCTAAAAATAGTCTATACATATCCACATAAGTATATATACAAGTTGCACTTACATATACTTAAGTATGTTTGCAAAAGTATTCTTCAACTGTACAACTTCTGTCACCCAACTCTGTTTCATCTTGTCCAAAATTAAGATGTGACCACTCAATAGGAATGCAAAATCTTCTACCTTCTTAAGATCTGTCAGATCATTAGTCCGAGCTGTGGCATGTGCATCAGTTAGGGCCTCATGCATGGCCTCTAACTTAGGGATAATGATCCCTCTAAGATCACTTAACCTATTTATTCTATTTTTCTTCTCCTTCTCAAGCTTCTTTATTTCATCTATGACTGCAATAGTTTGACACTCTTGATTTACTATGGAGGAGGAGAGAGGATCAAAACTTTGAGATAAACTTAACAGTTTGTCCTCTTGCTCTTTTACTTTCTTCTCAATATCCATGGTCACTTTAGGCTAGGATAAACAAAATTTATAGATATCTCTGCCATCTTTAAGAGAATTTTCTAAGCTCTTTATTCCAATATCCATAACTCTCCTATCATTTTTTATTAGACCTTGTACTTCGGTGAATCTCTTATCCATAAACTCTTTCCAGACCTTCTCCTTAGTTGATTTCTCCAAAGACTCAAAATGAGTGCCGACAGAACTAACAAGAGACTTGAGATTACCAGATGAAGAGACTAAGGAATCCTTTTGAAAGGATGGCATGATCTTTTCCAACACACCAGATGCTATCTCTAGCAGCTCACAGTCTTCCATGTGAGATTTTAGAAGTTTCTCTTTTGCCTTTGCTTGGGAAAAGGATGCTATCTTCATTGTTTGAACTGGGGAGAGAGAACCAAAGTCGAATGGTCCTTGAAGTAGCTTCAGTTCATCAATCTCCATCATTTCTTTAGTCAAGAAATCTTTGACAGTTTCTGCAGTGTCTCTTGCCAGAGACAAAGTTTTCTTTCCTTCTGCAGCTTCAACACTATCACTTGTGGTCTTCTTAGTTTGACCTTCTTCTCTTTCCTTCACTTCTTCTTTTTCCTCTAATCTTTCTCCTCCTTTAGATCTAGAGACTGCTGGGGAATCCGGATGAGAGATATTTTCTTCTTCTTGGACTTCTTCTTTTGGAATAGAGGAATCTTGGTCCTTGGACTTCTCCTCACCTATCTTCTTTGTTTCTTCTGTAATCTTTTTAGTAGGATCTTTCTTTGATGCACTTTTCCTTTCAACATCAGAAGGTTCATCACTTACATCCTCTATAATGGGAATGTTGAATCTTTTGTATGCATTCCGGAGGATCTCTTCTGTCTCTTTTGCTACTTTGTCAGTTTCTCCAAGCATAAGATGATTCATTCTAGCTTTGCTCCGGAACTCATCCTTGCAATCTTTGAAGATCATATTCATTTGCTTCGGAGTGATTGAATAGCTATCTATTCTCGGATCTGAAGATCCTTTGCCTTAGCATTATTCTTCCTTATTCCTAATTCCTTCTCTAGGCTTTTGGGAATGAGAGATATGATTTCAATAAAAGCCTTATTGTAGATATTCAGATACCTGACTGTAGTTTCTTGCAAGATCTTCTGGTCAGCTTCATTATACTCATCATAGAACTTAGTCATTGGTTTTAGGTTCCCATCCATAGTAACTGATTTGATGATATCATCAATGTGAAGAGTGGGCTTTTCAACAAATTCCTCTGCCTTCTCTTCTTTGCCTTGATAGGTAGAGGGTTCACCAGATGTTTTCTTCTTCTTCTTCATTTTCTTGACCTCTTCATCAGATTCAGTCTCTTCATCATCCTTTTGACTGGCATAAGATCTTGTGGCCTTTGTCTTAGTTCTCTTCTCTCCTTTACTGGATTATTTTGCTTCCGGTTTTGATGCCTTTGAGCTCTTAGTAGTGGTAGGTGCAGGGGTCTTAAAGGATCTGGTCTGGGAGGGGACTTCCATTGAAGCACCTTCTTTCTCTGCTTTTTCTTTTTCTTTCTCTACCCTTTCTATCTTCTCTCTATTTGCATTAAGTGCCTCCTTTGAAATTCCATGCCTCTTGGCAAAATCTTCTACTTCCCTTGTTACCTTTCTCTTGATCTCAGGCTGTCTCAGTTCAACATGAACTTTTACACTTAGTTCTTGGTAAGTTCCAAACCTTTCTGCCTTAGGATCTTTGATGGGCTTGAGACAATTTGTTGCAGAGCTCCTTTTCTCTTCTTCTCGAATGTAAAATGAGAAAATGTTCAATAAGAGGACCCTTATATTTCTCTCCAAACCCTAATTTCATATTGCAATAAATGCATAACTTAAGTCATTTCGGTTTGCCTTGTTCTCCTTGTTCTGAGAAAAATCTTTTCCAGATTACTAAGAAGCATTTAGAGTTGTTCTTGGTGATGATTGACAATCTATCTGCCTTACATAATCATTCCATTTATCCGCAGATCAAGATCCCTCAAATTTGAATCATACTGGATCTAATTGTGAAAATAGATGACTATTGAATCGGATCAATCTTGGAAGATCAATATTTTCAAAACATCTTGCGGATCTTCCATATCTTTACCATGGCTTATTTAGATATTTCTCTGAGAACCCTTTGATCTGCAACCTTTCATGTGCCACTTTCAAGCACCTATTGGCTGGCTGGGGGAAATTGTTTTTCTTTTGTTACTCCCCCTGAGCTAGAGTTCATCTATTTAGTTTCTGGAAGGAATATCAGCACCATATTCTAGTGCAGATCCATCCCCATTATTTTCTGTACTTCTCTTCACCCATATCTTGTTCATCTCTCTTTGAATTTCATCCGCATTCACTTTTCCTTTTCCTTTGTCTTGGTTTTGATTATGATGCACGGACCCTTTTTGTCCTGATTCTTACTTCTGCAGAATTTGACAATATGACTGGATCTATTGCAATTGTAGCAAACAACATTACTTTGCATATTTGACTGATATCCTCTTGATCTACACTGATTAGCCATATGTCCCATTCTATTGCAGCACCATAACATCTACCATTGAATGAATTGTTCATTTGCATATTTCTACATTCATGAGTTTTGTGACCATACCTTTTACAATTAAAGCACTGTCCGGAGAAGGATGAATTAGTCTGGTTCATTCTTCTTCTGCACTGATTTGCTTTATGACCAAAGTTATTGCAATTGTGGCAGTATCCATTGAAGGAAGGATATCTTTGGGCATTTGGTTGCCTTAACGGAGGTCTTCTAGGCCTGTTTCTTGGATTTTCTAATCTGGAGTTCTTCTGACTGGATCCGAAGCTTTCACCTTTTTCATACCCCAAGCCTTGCTTGTCATCTAACCTCTTTTGACTTTGAAGAAGAACTTTAAGTTGAGCAGAGCTTATCTTGAATTTCTCTTTGTATTCATTTGCTGTTTGAAGATCCCTTTTAAGAGTATCAATCTGATTCTCAAGTTGTTCTTCATTATCTCTAGCTTCTTCAAGATCAGATTCTAGATGCCTGATTATTCTATCCATTTTGTGGTAGTCTTCTGATTTCTCTCTAAGAAATTGTCTTAGATCATCTTTAGTTTTTCTTTTCTCTTCAATTTCTTGGGTGAATTTCATAACTCCTGATTCCATTTCATGTCTTACCATAATGACCTCTTTTGATAACTTTTCACATAACTTGGTTTTCTCCTTCAGATCTTCATTTGTATCATTGGCTTCACCTTGACTTGCCAATTGCTGAAGTAGATCCTTTCTCTTTTTCATAGAGATACTTAGTTTCCCTTTTAGTTAATTTATTGAATCATCTGCCTGTTTGAGTCTTTCCTTCAATTCATTGACTTCAAAGTTAGATTGCTCAAGATCATCTAGGGCAGACTAAAGTTGTTCCCTCATACCATACACATCCATTTGAATTCCCAGATCTTCCTCAAGCTGTTAGGCTCTATTTGGAGGAACTTGGCTCTGATACTAATTGTTGATAACTGAGAGGGGGGGTGAATCAGTTATCTTAATTAATTTAACTTTCTGTTCTTTAACAACTAGTACAACATCAAATCAAATAAGCATTCATAATCATGAAAGCAGAATTAAAGTCAACATACATAACACAATAATTTTGACATGGAAAACCCTGTTAAGGGAAAAACCATGGGGTGACTAACCCAAGAATGTATTCTCTGTTAGAAGAATAGAAATACAAAATGGCACTTGCCAATTAGGGCTCACTACCAGAGCACACTACTCACAAGAGGCTCACTACCTACAAGAGACTCACTGTCTACAAGTTATAAAGAGAGTAACAAGAAACTTGAACTGATGAGAAGCATCCACATATGTTGAGGTTTAGTTCTGGTTAGGCTCAATACACTGATCTACTACACTTCATTCTTCCTCTTCTTTGGTGCTAATGTCCTATCACATACCGGACCTGTCTTACTGTCTTCACATTGCCCTTCTGCTTTTCTTCACACTTCACCACACACAACACACACCTTCACATCCAAATCCATCTGGTATATATATCTGCACCAAGGATTTCATCATCTTTCTAGTCGGTATCCGGAATAGTCAATATTTTCCCAAACTCTGGTCTGTCGGTTGAATCCTTGCTTATCAAGTGATGCGTATCAAAGAGATGCTTATAGAAGTTATCAATTAAGTTGGCCAATCATGAATGATACGTCAGGAAGCTTGATCACCATCAATGTCTCATCCGAATTAAGATCTGATGCTCTGCCGGTCAGTTCTTCCTCTGTCTACTCTGCCAAATAGGAACCCAAAACTTAGGTGCTTATATCTCTTCACTTTTTCATCACTGGAGGCTCAATCCCTAGAATCTATCAGTCAAGGTATTCCTCTTGACTTCCCCAAGTCTGTACTTTACATAGATACTTTCTCTGAGAGATCCGGACCTGATTGTTGGACCTTGCTGCATACTCTGTTCTTGGTCACCAGACCAAGTTACTCTACAATCTGACTTCCGGTATAGACACACCATGTCCTGCGGATGTGTGGGATGAACTTTGTTGCCATCAATGACAACATCATGAAGCCACAACGTGTCTCTTGCCAACACATACAACAAAGGAACACAATAAAAAGTCATTCCCCTCTGTCCAGTGAAGAGAATAGATCACGGGTAGCCTTTGATCTTTTAGGGGATGGAGACACATATGAGGGTGGTCTACTACGAACCTGAGGGCTGATCCTCCTATTTAGTTCTTCGTGGATCTGTAGCTGTTACAATAAAAAGCATAGGCATTAATATATAGAAATTACATGTTGTCAAAAATAAAAAATTTAACAAAATAATCACTTACCGCTACCATATAATCTGTCTCCTCATTTGCCTTAGTAGCAGGATTAGGCTGTGGTGATGTCATGTCAAATAGAAACCATCCAGATAGATATTAAACTTCAAATCAATAATCATTTGATTTTTCAAAAATAAACAACTATAACAATGAATGTAAATTGAAATTTACTAATCTACCTCATACCCCTGTCAATGGCATGGAGCTATGAATCATAGAGGACACACCATACTCCATTGCCCTATGAACATCGGGAGGTGTCTCTGCAGCCTGCATCATCTGAAAATAAAACAACATAATTCAATTACAAAAACTATAATAGTGATGCAAGTCATGGCTCCTAACATACACACACGTTCACCTAAACATGGAAGTACATGCAATAAAACACACAAGTCACATGCATATATATATACAAATTAGATGAAGATTCATGACTATTATGTGGTATAAGGGTCAACAAAGGAGGGATTATAGTACCATCAAATTTTAGGTTTAAGAGGTCAGAGAGGGAGTGAAGGTGTTAGTTTAGGTTTAGGTTGGTGGTAGGGTGGGGTAGGTTGTGCTCAAATTTTTGTTTGTTTGGTAGTCGTGGAGGTAGGACAATGCCTAAGATAGAGTTTGTGGGTTTATAGGACAATGCCTAAACTAGAAATCACATAGACATTAGGTAAGTTTATGGGTTTACAGAAGGAGGAATATCAAGAGTTTGTGAGATAATGAGGGAGGCAAGATACTAGATAGGAGAAGAAAAACCTTATTTTAAAAATATCTTATCATTTTCTTTTTCTTGAGGTTTGGTAGGGGGTGGGTTGGAAGCAAACTAGGTCTAGGACATCTAGTAGGGGTATATTAGGAAATAGGTAGGGTAGATATGTGTTGGTTAGTAGGTTGGGTGTAGTGTTGGGGAAGTTTCTTAGGCCTACTATTAGAAGTGGATGGGGAAAGGTCCTACACTTTTTCTTTTACTTTATCTTGGAGGGGCGTTAGAGGGGAGATAGAAGTCAATGAGGAAGGTGAAGTAGTAATAGGTGGATATATGGTGGGGAAGATAGGGGCATAGCTAGTGGAGTAGGTGAAGTAATAGAAAGAGGTTGTGGGGGAAGCAATGCGTTTAGAGACATAAGATAGGTAAAGGTGAAAGAGGGAATTGGTATGAGGTTGAGGTGGACCAGAAGGGGTTGACAAAAAATAATCTAAGGAGAAGTGTCTTAAGGTAACAACTAGTTGGTACGGGCTATGAGAAATGATGAAGACATTACCATCATGGGGAATTTTAGAGTCAACAAAGGAGGGACCTAGATGATGTTGGAGTCAAACATATGCTATATAAGATGTCATAGGCTCATACCCCTCTCTGGTGTCATGTCCTGGGGTCTAATTGGTGGTAATTAGATGAGTTTATTAGAGACAATTTGTCGAAGAATAGTGTGGAGTGGATCAACAAGCTTTGGTAGACATGTATGGAAAATGTGGTAGCATAGACAAGGCAGTGAGCTGTTTGAAAAGATGCCTCAAAGAAATGTGGTCTCATGGTGATGTCCTTGTCTATGCATCTGCTTGTCATGACATTCCATGAGACCACATTTCTTTGAGCCATTTTTCCAAATAACTATATTGTAATTGAAATTTTGTCATCTATCAACATCTAGTTATTAGTTATGCAATGTATAGTAATGCTTTGAGTATGAAAGATGTGCAATGAAATGTAACCAACGATATGAATATAAAATACAAAAATATAGTAAGTACAATTCATTCATTAAACTATTTATTTTATTACCTTGGTGAAGCTTTGAAGTCCACCACCACTGGCAGGTGTTGCCGTGAAATCTCCAATATTAACCTATTCAACATCCAAAATTAGATATTAGAATACCATTCATATAATGATGCTATTCACATGTAATATTTATAATTGTTTACTAGTTACATACCCCAACCATAGATGATGTAGTGTAATATGTAGGTGGAGAACCACTGAAACCTGCATCAATGCTATGACCCTAAAATTTCATTAAAATCGTCAAACTAAATTAGTTAATCTTGCATTTCAAAAATAAAATTTAATAAATTAAATTCAATGAACTTGCTAAGATTTACTTGAGTATCAAGCCCGAAAGTCTCACTTAGGAGGGCATCTGTCATCATCATCTGCTCAGCTACAGATGTAGCCTGCACACCTATGTCATGACTATCCATGGGGTCATAACCACATGCTAACCCGCAATCCCGATAAGTATGGGGTGGAACCCTATTCGACCTCTACCCCGGCCCACGTTGTGCTGCAGGACTAGAATGTTGTATGATGCTCTGGGTCAAGGCACTAATGGACTGAAGTGTCTCAACCTCAACACTCTTCGTCACAACGGAAGGGACAGAAACGTGCTCATGGGCTGGTCTGGTGAGTGCTCATCTCATTGGCCGTTGTGGGTCAACATGTGCCCCTGGTCTATCTTGTGCTGACCCCCCACCTCTACCCTAGAACTCCCGCATATCAAAATAATTTGGCACTTTATTTTTGACAAAATCACAGTAGAGTTTCCTCAAAAAATATTGCGGGACCTCATTATTGTTGCATGGAGGATGGTCAAAAACCATCCACCACCTCTACAAAAAATTGTCCCTTATCACTTGGTTGTTGCACCAATAGATAGCGAACCTCTTGCATGTAAGGGGTAGAGCTTGATTTGTTTGTGGGTTTGTGAAAATAGAATACAAGTCCAATTTTGTAATTTATTCATTTTTAACTTGTTCATATGACAACTTGTCTGCATAATACTCTCTAAAATCTCTCCTCCTTTCTGTCCAACTAGTACTTTTCTTGCTAATTGAATCTACATTTGATAACATAGATTCAAAGGATTGAGCAAGCATGGATCTATGCAAGGTTGAAGTTGCAGGTTCTTTCAACCTTGCAATTATGTCCTCAATCTATTTCTTATTATTTTCAATTTGCCCAATTATATTTTCTTGTGTTCTAGGGGCATATTCAAGAATAAATTGAGGTGTTTGTGGTTGGGGTTCTTCTTCAGCAGGTATTTGTTGTTCAGGTGATGGTCGATTTTGTAGATTTTCAGGAGGAGGAGGAGGTGCATTATCAACTCCTGTAAATTTAAGAAATTTACATCAAAAACTATTTTAACCTACCTATTTAGCAACAAATTCACACAAGAGAGCAAATAAAACTTACTTCTTTAATTTCCTTGACGTTGTGCCGACATTTTGATGATGAATCAGCGAGAAATAGCTGACGATTGGATGTTGGATAATGGTAGCGCGCTCTATTCTCTCTTCAAGCCGTGAGTTTCTTGTAAAATGCTATCAAATAATGAAATGAAACGCTACTTTTTTTTAATAGTAGACCATAACGTGAGCACGTTATATCTAATTTTTTTAAAAAAAGTTGGCCACCTTTTGGCCCCCCAAATTTTTGCACCCACCCTTGGGCACCATGATATGGAAGACCATGATGTCATCGTAGCAATATGTTGCAAGGACTTGATACAAATGCAACATCAAAATGATAACAGACGCAAGCAAGAAAGCAAGCATGCACAAATGATTAAAAAATAAACAAGGTATTGCCCTTGTCAAGCTGTAAAGTGATGATTGATTGATTAATGATGAAGAAAGTGTTGCCATTGTGGGGAATGATATATCCCTAGATCAACACAAGGATGCAGGAACAATATATCCCATTGATGATTGATTGATTGATTGGGTTGACAACAAGATTGAAACAAAACCAAGGATGCTTTTGGATAATTTGACTAGATTGGTATGGATTAAGGATTGGTTTGCATTTGGATTTATTGCTTGGATTTTTTTTTATTTTTTTTGTTTTTTGGAATTTTTTGATTTTTTATATTTTTGAATGTTTTGATTTTTTTGTATTTAAAAATATTTTTGGTATGGCATTGGATTACAATTTGGATAGCCTAGATACTAGAACCAATAACAAAGGAAAACCAAGTCTAGATGCATGGATGGAGGCTGGATAAAAGGATTGGCAAAAGTGAAGGGAATGGATGAGAGGTTTAGGATGTGATCTCCAAAGACTATGTCGCATAAGAATAACATGCCCCATTCTAGGTGTAGACTTAGGATTTTACATAACAAAACTTATGACAAGAGGGTGATAGGATCGATTGGGAAAACATTGGGTAAATCAAGAGATGTCCAAAGCATTTTTAAAACATTTTGCCCCTAGTTCTTTATCAAGATCAAACATAGGAAGGGAAGATGGTTGGTGTAATATGATAGGTATGTGGAGATAATGGATAAGGATTGTGGTATATGATGGAAATGATAGGATGAAATGGATAAGACAAAATGCCCCAAATGTAAGTCACATAGATAATCAACCTACACATGATGCCTAGTTTCCAAGTTTTCATCATGGTACTTATCCAAGGAGCCATCGAGATGGTTTTCACCATTAGACGAAGGAATTTCTCTTACTATTTTGATTTTTTTTGGAATATTTGGATAGGATGGGTGGATATGGAGAAAAAAGGAGGGACTCAAATGTTTGTGTCAATAGAAAGGTAATAGTGACTCATAATGGATGGAAGTCACACATGGACCATGTCAAGTGTCATTATGCTCATGGATGTTGGTAAAGGATTGCATGAGAGGGAGATGTAGAAGGTAGATAATGGATTATATAGGGAAGGATAGTTGATTATGATGTGTATTATGGATGGAAGGATGGGGGATAGTGGATTATGATGTGAATTATGTAAGGATGGATAGTGGATTATGATGTAGATTATTGATGGAAGGTGTTGATGATTGTTTTGATGCAATCATAACAATAAGTTAAAATTCACATATAATGAACTGAAACTATACTTGAAAGATAAGAAGGAATCATTTGAGATTCAACTAATCCCAAGTCTACAATGGTTCGGTTGGTCAAGTTCAGTTGGTCAATGTGAAGCTGTAATGTTCAAGGGGCCTTACGTAGTTTAGGTTTGTTTGGTGGTTTACTGGACTAAGAATATGCAAAAAGGTCATAGATTTCAACAAGTATTCTGTTCATTTGCATACAAGTGTTACCGGGCTGCAAGTTTTAGATGGTTTTCTTGGATTTTTTGTAGCTTTCTTCTTTATCTATTTATGAAAACTGTCTACTTATAGCTCTGTTATGCATGCTTCTTCAAATTTGAGACAATTTCCTTTAGATTTCTACGTTTTCAGCTAAATATTTCAGATAGGTTGGGAAAAGTTAGAAAGATCTAATCTATACCTCATTTAATCTACCGAAGGATCTAATTGTTTCTGTTATGCACTATGTAAATACCACAGTAATTTGATCAAATCCACAGTAAAAACCTTAAATGTAAGTTCTGAGCATTTTCACAAACATACATTTAAAATTGCAAGCTCTCAAAGAAGATATTTCAAAATACAAAGAAGGGCAGGAGAACACTCAGAAGATAGATGCAGAACTCCAGATTCTATTGTATTAGAAACGAATAGTCATACATGATTTACTATGTAGGAATGACTCTTAGTTTCATTGATCATACTACAGAGAACTTACAAGCTTTACAGATACAGTAAGGCAGCCAGACATTCCACGCGCACCTTACTGCAGACAAACAGGCGACCTCCTTCTTCTACTTCTAAACTATGCTAACTTGCTGTATGCTTCTAAAAAAACTGTTGTAACCCTTGTTGCTTTCCTAAAATCCCTGTTGTAAAGTATTACAGTGTAGAGAGGCACAATATAAAGACATTCTGATTGTCCTCACTACAGTAAAAAACCTAACTGAACCCCTGGTTCAAACCCCTGGTTACAGCAATAAATACAGGTGAACCAGTTCTCAAAAATATCTCTGAGCAGTGTCAAATCTGGGCGAAATATTGCCCCTTCTGAGAAGTTCCGGCAACTGGGTAATAACTTCTGTTTGTCTGTTGCAGTAATACCTTTAGCTGCAACCTTGTTCTTTACTTGAATGGCCTTGACTTTTCACATTTCATCCTTATCTTCTTGCTCCTGAGATCAGATTTCCTTCCTCCATGAGGTCACTGTGTTGACTTTCCAGTTGCTTCCTCAACTGCAAGCCTGCAAGACAAGACAAGCAATAAGTATTTCATTCATCACATAAACAGCATGAAATTAAAATAAGCGTTTAAATCCAGGTGACTGCGCAAGATTGTGGAAATCAGATCCAGAATACTCCCAAAACGTGTCCAAAATGCACTCAGACTGCTCAAAATTCATCGGGTCAACTATTGCTGACCGGGAAAATGCCACAGGCGCCAAAAAAAATACTTTAAAATTCCACCGCCTCATTTCCCGCCCATCGGCATGACTATCGCTATCGGCGTGTCAAAAAAAACATGTTGGTCGATATACTTCATCATCATGATATTCTGGAAATATGATGTTCTCCCTCCTGAAGGTCCAGATGACGTCATCAGGATGTTTCGCTTCTGCATGTTGGAGATAAGAACAACATCATCATCATCATCATCATCATGTTGAAGGAGAATAGGAGGATATGAAGATAATCCTGCTGCTGAGGAAAGGAAGATGATGGTGACGTCATCGTCATATTCGGGCTTCATAAAAAATGTAAAAGATGACGTCATCGTCATATTCGGTTAAGATTAGGGGGCTAATTATGATATCGGGTCACCTAAGGAGCATGATCAGGATGATGAATGTAATATGACCCTTTTTGCGGCCAAGGTAACCCTCTCGAAAGATCAGGATGATGATGATGATCAGGATATTAGGGGCTTCTGTCGAACTTAGAATAAGACGTCATCATCATATTTGTGAACTGGATCGTGCTTTGGAAGATATCCTGCTGAAGGGAAAATGTGATGATGATGATCATCAGGATATTTGCAAAAGGTCTTACTTCATCGGCAGGAGGACTTTACGAAATGTCGGGTGAACAAACAAGATCATGATGATCTTGACAATAGGACAGGATAAAAATAATATGATGATCATCATCCTCATCGAATTATCATGATGACGTCATCATCATATTTCGTTTTCGGAGCACAAGGATGAGTTGAGGTCATCATGATATTTGCGCTAGGGTGATATTGTAAAATATGATCATGCTGTTGCGGAATGGAATATCGCCCTCCCTTGAAAGATAGGGTGATCATCATGATTATGCAAATATGAGATCAGGAGGATATGAAGTCGTCATCATCATCTTAGCGAAGTTTAGCAAATATCATGATGATGACCCTCCGATAGGATTTGAACATGCACATGCAAATATGCCGAAGGTGGATTTTCTAAGTCAGGGTGATCTTATAATATCATCATGATATTATAAGATCAGGCGATGCAAAAATATCATGATGATGCTCGCTATACAAAGACCGCTCGACGGGGAAACTTACCGTGACTTAAAGTTGACGTCATCATGATATTTGGACCTCAGGATATTATCGGGGGGGGCTTTTCAAATATGATGATGATGTCCTTGATACAGCAAAACTGAGTTTATAAAATATGACCCTCCTAAGATCATGATGCTCACGACGCGCATAAGGCCTTTTGACGGGTAAAGGGCACTACCACCTAAGATTGACGTCCGGATATTGCGACTGCATGATTTTTATCGGGTGATAGACCAAGATCATGATGGCCTTGACAACATGACTTAGGATATAAAAAAATGATGATCCTCCTGCGAATATCAGGTTTGACCAAAACTTTGACCGTGCATAACTTCCACATATGGACGAATTTTCAAGTGAAGTAAAAGGCAAACCTGCATGGAATTTCAAGCTCTTTCTAAATATGAGGTCATAGAAACAAAATATGAACTTTGACAAACTGACCTCATGATGATGAGCTACCTCATCCAATATCATGATGATGATGCACCTGACCTTCATTTTTACCAAACCGCCAGAAAGCAGAAAAACACAAGCAGAAGCAAAAAGCAAAACATCAGCGGGGGTCCCCATTTTGCTAAGGAGCATAATGGGGCGTGTTGTGAACATCACAACAACTAGCAACCAAAACAAAACAATTAAATTCAGAGTGTTCAAGGAAACTAGATGAAATGAACTCATAACTTCCAACTATCTTTTCCTGCAAATTACTATTCAGCTCGAGACTCAAAGTATTCAATAAAGATGCATGAATTTCCATTTTTAGTTTAGTTGTGTGCACGTGATTAATTATCCTCATCTTGAAGATCGGTTGAACAAACCAGTGACTGACATTAGCCTACGTAGGTGAGGATATTCCCTCATAGCCGACCGGATAGAGCCTTGCTGCCAGCGAGCGTCTATAGCCCCGGCAAGGTTATCGTTACAATTCTCCTAAGTAGAGCCCCACTGCCAGCGAGCGTCCATAGCCCCGGTAGAGTTACTTAGATGGCTTAATCTGGATTTTCAGTATAATCCACTTTATTTATTTATTTATTTATTTTTGTTTTCTAATTTTGAAAGATTTCATAAGATATAGCAATTTGTAACTTCATGATGCAAGGAGTGGACACTTGCTGAAATTAAGCTGAGAATTGTAATGGTAGCAAGGGTGACCTCTGATTTTTCACCTAATATCTACACTGGTAAGTTCGACAAACCCAAGGATTTTAGGTGTGTCATCGTGAGAAACTTGCTTTGAATTCTCAATCACATTTATTGAATACAAAACTTCAGAAGATGAACAACTCTCTACATTTATGACAGTGACAGGTTATGTGTAAATTGCAAATGGTTAGCCTGAATATCCTAAATTTTATACTGTTTTGAATAGTTGCTAGTTTTGCTCCTTAATACTCTAAAGTAAAATAAAGATCCCTGCTGAGGAGACAACAAACAAACCAAACAAACAGGCTGTACAAACAACACAACAAAAGAAAAAACTGTACAAATAGAAAGAAACAAAAAGCAAAAACCAACAGAAGACAAGCTATACAAACAGCCAACCCAAAAGAAAAAACAGCAAAAGAAGAACTGTACATTATCTACAGCACTTTACATTAAGAAAAAGGGACTGCCCCCCTTTTACCTCAAGCCTGGAAGTAGTGTTTCAAATGCTGGCCATTAACTGGTAATGGCACATCTTCTCCAGTCAAGGTCTTAAGTCTAAAGGTGTTATCTCCTATTATTTCTGAGATTTGTAATGGACCCGGCCATAATTTATCAAATTTTCCATGGCTTCCTTTCTTTTCATGTGCTTTGTCCCAGCACAACACTAAGTCTGATATCCTAAATGTTTTGACTCTTGCCCTTTTGTCAAACCACCTCTTAACCACCGCTTGGTGTTTAGCAAACTTCTCGAGGGCTTGACCTCTTTTCTCCTTTAGTTGTAACATTTGCACTATTCTGACTTCCCTATGGTTATCAAAGCCTAGATATTCATTGGCAAACTTCCAGGTTGGTATTCTCAGATTAACCGGAAGTATGGGATCAGTCCCATAAACTAAGTGATAAGGTGTGCTACCTAAAGCTGTTTTAAACTTGGTCCTGTCTACCCATAATGCATATCTTAACAGAGTATTCCACTCTCTAGGACTTTTGGCAATTAACCTCTTGATGATGTCTAATAAAATTTTGTTTGTTGATTCAGCCAGTCCATTACCTTGAGGGTAATAATTCGAAGAAAACCTTAGAATAATCCCATATTCAAATGCCCACTTAAAAAATTTTAAAGAAGAGAAAGCAGGGCCGTTATCACATACCAATGAATAGGGCGTTCCAAACCTGGTGATAATGTTTTCTTCAAGGAACTTGATAACTACCTCAGTTGGGGAAAATTTGCAGCAGGTGGCCTCAGTCCACCTTGTACAATAGTCCGTTACCGTCAATATAAATTTGTGTCCTGCAGAAGATGGGGGATTGATGACTCTGATAAAATCCAAGCCCCATTGTGCAAACGGTCTGGACTCGATCACAGGCTGCAGTGGATTGGCCAGATTTCTCCCTTTGTCTGCTGCAGTCTGACAGGTGTGGCAGCTTCTGATGTGACTCTTAGTATCTTTGAACATAGTGGGCCAGTAATAGCCCGCTCTCAATATTTTGTGTTGTAGCTAAATGGGAACCATGACCGGTTCCGTACTTGTCATGTAGTTCTGTCAACACTTTATCAGCTTCAGTTCTGTTTATGCATCTCAAATAAATTCCATCATGGTTCTTCCTGAATAGAAGACCTCCTTGCACCATATAATTTTGTGCCTTAATCTTCAAAGCTCTCCTCTGAGAAGCCTTCATCTTGCTTGGGTACTTTCCAGCTATCAGGAAGGTGCTTAAATCATCGTACCAGCCTGATGCGTCTTGGGAATTCAATACATATTACTGTTTTATCAGATTTGGATCCATGTTTGCTATTGTCTGCACCAGCGCCTGCCCTCTGACCAGCTTTGTGGGAATGATCTCCATGTCGAATTCTTGCAGTGTGGTGATCCATTTGGCTCTTTTTTCTCCAGGCTCGTTTTGCATCAGCAACATTTTTACTGCTGCGTCTGGTACTATGGCTTTAATCTGGCTGCGCAGAATATAATGTCTAAATTTTTTCACAGCCTTCACTAATGCGAATGCCTATCTTTCGATATCTAGATATCTCAGTTGTGCATCCTTCAGAGGCGCACTCATAAATGCTATGGGCCTCTCTTCATTATTTTCACCTTTCTGTGTCAAGGCAGCAGCGACAGAATGAGAAGATGCAAAGGAGTAGATGTAAAACGGGCTTGTGTAGTCTGGACTTGCCAATACAGGAGCATTAGAAATTGCCTCCTTGATATCTTCAAATGCGGCTTTGGCCACTGGCGTCCATTCCATCTGTGCATCTTTCTTTAACATGGCATTCAACGGCTGCACAATCTCTGCAAAACCTGTTATAAACTTCCGAACAAAGTTAATTTTACCAAAAAATGATTTCAATTCTTTCCTACTGTTTGGTATTTGCAAATTTTTTATGGATTCTATTCTATCCGGATCAATTGAAATTCCATTTTTAGAAATGACATGGCCTAATAATTTACCTTCAGTTACGCCAAATATACATTTCTTAGGATTAAGGGAAATCCCATACCTTTCACATCGCCGGAGTACTTTTCTGAGGTCCTCAGCGTGGGTGGATGCATCCTTGGAATACACAGTTAAATCATCCATATACACAACAATGCATTTACCTGATAATCCACGGAATGCAACGTCCATGGCCCTCTGAAAAGTGGCACCTGCATTAATCAAACCAAAAGGCATTCTTCTATACGCATAATTTCCCCATTTGCAAGTGAAGGTGGTTTTTAGTCTATCTTCTCTGTCAATTAAAACCTAGTTATAACCTGAAAAACCATCTAAAAAAGACATCATCTTTGCGTCATTTACTGCTTGCAGTACTTCGTCTATTGGGGGCAAAGGATAATTATCCTTTTCGGAAGCCTTGTTCAAATTCCTAAAATCTACGCACAACCTGATGTCTCCGTTTTTCTTCCTCACTGGTACTAAGTTAGCTACCCAGACAGAATGTCTGACTGGAAAAATTATTCCAGCGAACAGTAATTTTTTAACTTCCTCAAAGATTAAAGGCTCTAGAATGGCATTTACAGGCCTCTGTTTCTGCCTAAATGGTTTGACTTCTTTTCTTAAAGGTATTACGTGAGTTATGATGGACTCATCAAATGTTTTCAAGTCTTCATAAGTCCATGCTATGACATGTTTATATTCTTTCAGAACATCCAGAACCTCTTTTCTAATTTTCTCAGAGCAAGCTTTCCCAATTAGTACATTTTGTGGATTTAGCTCAGTCCCTAAGTTATGTAAATCACACTTACCCCCTTCTGTTTTGGGTAAGTCCTTCTGTCTTACTATTCCGTCGAAGTCAAAGATGTGTTCTAATTCAATTACTCCTTTTGGCAAGAAGTTGCTCTTTAAGTTGATCATATCTTCTTCGTCCCATGTTACTTCAGGCCTTTCTTGTTCATCAATAATTTGGGCCTCAAATGCCTCATTACAAGTCAGAAAATTAATAATTTGCTGATCCTCTCCAAATCCCTGAAAGTGTGTAATGTTGTCTGGTATACTGGGCATGTTAACTAGCTCAACAGCAAATCGTCTTAATCCTGACAGTGTCAATGGTTCTAATGTACTAGCAGCAACTGCTAACGCATCTGGCCTGTGGTTTAGCTCTCTAGGAATGTGCTCTATGTTAAAAGCATCAAATGAATCCATTAAACCCCATACTCTATGTCTGTAACTAATCATTTTCTTATAATTGCAGGCATATAGTTTCCTCACTTGTCTGACTACTAATTCAGAGTCTGAAAATACTCTGATGGTTTTTACCCCTTTCTTGATGGCCATGACAAGTCCTAAAATTAGGGCCTCATACTCAGCAATATTGTTAGTGCAAGAAAATTGTAATCTATATGCTGCCAAATGTGATTTACCTTGAGGATTTATGAGTTCAATACTTGCACCTGCGCCCTGTTTTGATTTGGACCCATCACATTTTAACGTCCACATGCCATCTTTACTTTTCTGATCTTTTACCTTGGCATACTTTGTCCCTTTTATTGCCTGTGGGGTGTTGTCTTGTTTATTCATGGGTTTTTCCGTTTGGTTATCTTGCATATGTGTGTTTTTAGTTTGCAACTCAGAAAGATAACTACCCTCGTCCTCTATTTCTTTTCCTAAATCTGGAATCAAGGCCTCTATATTATCCTGAACATATCTCTGTGGCGGATCAGGATTCTCATTTTCCTCTTGTGATTCTACCCTCCCTATGCACTTTTTGTATTCATATTCAATGATGTCTTTGCATATTTCACAATTCTCCTCAGAATGTTGCCTATCATGGACTCTACACCTATTTTTATATAACTTACATTGGACTGGGAGATTGTGTGTAACGCACTCTTCCACCTCTCGTCTAATGGCATGACCAAATTTGTCTATTGCATTGTTTTCCTCATCTGAAGAATTTCCGTCAGACTCAATGAATAGTGCCGTTCTATTGCTGACACACTTCTTTCTAATGTTTAACATCATAATCTCTTCAATCTGCATCCCATTGTTGGTAATTCTATAGACACGTGGTTCAACAGCAGCATATAATATTTCATTAGTTCGATTATACTCTTTTATCATATGTTTCATTCTGGGCTCTGCCCCTATTCTGATCTGGTTTGGGATGCCTCTCCACGGTAACCACATGTGTGAAAAGTCAGTAGCCATATATCTGTTTAATGTCTTGGACCAATCCCTACTTAGCAACATTCCATAATTTACGAGGATATCCACTACTTGAATGTCAATGATTTGGCTTACCCTAGGGTCTGAAGCTAATTGCACTTGAATGTTCATGAGTTCTCCTATCACGCTAACCTCGGTCTTATCTAATTGCGTGACAACCTTGGCAGATTTGGTGGGAGTCAGCCCAAGAGTTTTACATATTCCTAAGGGCATTACGTTGGCTGAAGCACCAGAATCTACCATGCAATTGTGTATATTCTTCCCACACAACCTAACAGTTAACAAGAAAGGTTGAGTATCCCTCTTATCCGCATGTATTACTACATTTGTATTGGAAGGCTGCTCAACTTTCTTACCTTTCTCCTTAGGTGGTGAATCACTATTAGGAACAGTTATATCAGCAGACACCTTGTTCGTTATGGATGTGTCCAGGGATTTTAAAAAAGCATTTCTGATCCCTGGGGTCTTCAATAATTCATTTAGAGGTATACTGACCTTAATTTTCTTTATTTCCTCTAATAAGTAATTCATTAATCTTGTTGTCTCTATTGCTTCTGTCTTACTTGTTTGATCCTTTTGCACTGCTGTTCCGTTATTTGTGTGCTGACTAGCTTTAAGTATGGCAGGATTGTTGCTAGCATTTTGATCTGGGGGTGTATTGATGTTATTCGGGGGAGTGGAAGTGGTGAAAGGTCCTCCCGGCCTAGGGTTGTTCCTCAAATTGTAGGTGTGGCTTTTATTTGTCTGTTGAAAGGCCTGCACCTCTTCTGTTTCATTTAATATCTCATTTTCAGATTTGAAAGGAAACTGAAAAGCATTTAACACAAAGGCTGATTTAGGATAAAGACTTTCACAACAGTATGGTTCATCCTCTAGCAATTCATCCTCTTTCTCTTCTGCAGTTGCAAAGGTAAACGTTTTTAAGACTAATGCTGTGTCATATTCTGAGGGTACTACCTCATTACCCTTAGGAATGAGAAATTCAGAGGTAGGAGGCTATACATCTATGTTGAAAATACTAGCTGCCAAGTGGAACTGTGGACAGTTGTGCTCGGCATGGGCATTGGTATTGTGAAATCTGCACCAATTTTTGGGTGCTGTACTGGCCATTTGTATGTTAGTTGTTTGTTTTGCACCATGATTATCTGTATTCTCAAAAGGAGAAACCAGAGTACCATTATTGGGCCCCGTGTTCCATGTCTTGGGTGGCCTAGGTTGATTCTGATTTTTGTTATTATTGCCCCAGGTCCTATTATCTATCACTGGCCCCCTATTTTGCATTGGTTGCCCCTGACTGGGGCCTTGATGCTGATTGTAGCTTTGGTTCTGATTGTACTGCTGATTTTGGTTGAGACTATAATTCTGATTTTGGCCTTGGTTGTGATTTTGATGTGGATTGTAGTTTTGGTTGCTTCTTCCATAGAGGTTCTCATTTCTTAGCTGTGTCACTTCGGTTGTTAATCTTTTCAAATGTGCAGTAATCTCTTTGATTTCTTCCCTATCCTCTTTTGCTTTTGCCACAGTTACATCCCTAGGAAGTTGGAAGAAAGGCTGACCATTATTTTGACTGTTATTGGAAGTACTAGCCGTGTAAGGAGTTATAGCTTGGATTGGAGTAGGATTATACACAGGTGTGTAAGAAGGAACCGGATTTACTAGTGGAGCATGCTGCACAGGGACTCCATTCCATGGGTGTGCCTGATTTTGCACCCCAAAATTTCCTCCATTGACGAATGGACTATAAATTGTATGTCTCATTTCTTGGTTCACTGAGGCTGCCTCTTTATAGGCTTTGGATATTGAATCTATGTCAGGTTTTCTTTTGACAAACATGGCAGTTAAAGGATACAAGGCAGCATAGTACATAGCCAACAAGGGAGCATCATCTATGGTATAAGGGGCTACTAGCCTAGAATAGGCCTTTTGAAATCTGTCATTGAAATTATCAATTAGCTCTCCCTCACCTCGTTTTATAGCAGCCAATTTATGATACAAAGCGCAAGGGTCAATGGGTCCTCTAAATCTTGACAGAAATGCTTCTTCCATAAGTGCCCAGGAAGAAATGTAACCATTGGGTAAGTTTACGTACCAGCTAGAGGCCTGCTCATTAAAGGTGTAAGGGAACAATCTACACAACATCCTCGTGCTCTAACATAGCCCTAAAACATGCTTCCTTAAATATTCTAATATGATCTTCTGGGTCCTGATGCAACTGGTATTTGGGACATATCTTTTCTAGATTTTTTGGCATGTCATGATAATCATTGAAGAGTATGGGAGAATTGACATTGAAATAAGCCATTGCAGGTGTTTGAGCTTGACTTGAACTTGCAGAAATACCTGGATTGATTGGTGGATTAGGATTTAGAGGAGGATTGAGACCTCCAGGAGTGCCTGAACCAAGATTTAAAGATCTGAACAGTGATCTGTCAGGACTTACAATACTACGAATGTTAAAAGGTGACCCAGGAGGTGTTCCAGATGAACTTCCTACTTGCGATATCTTTGGATTCCAAATTAAAGGGCTTTTACTTCGCCTTGTATCAGGTAGTTGCACAAATATATCTCCTGAACTGGACCTAGACCTAGTCACTCTGTTACTGTCGTTAGCCAGTTTGAAATGAAACCTAACTCAGGAAGGCCCTCCTTCTAGCGCCAGAAAACTGTTGATGACTGTTTTGATGCAATCATAACAATAAGTTAAAATTCACATATAATGAACTGAAACTATACTTGAAAGATAAGAAGGAATCATTTGAGATTCAACTAATCCCAAGTCTACAATGGTTTGGTTGGTCAAGTTCAGTTGGTCAATGTGAAGCTGTAATGTTCAAGGGGCCTTACATAGTTTAGGTTTGTTTGGTGGTTTACTGGACTAAGAATATGCAAAAAGGTCATAGATTTCAACAAGTATTCTGTTCATTTGCATGCAAGTGTTACCGGGCTGCAAGTTTTAGATGGTTTTCTTGGATTTTTTGCAGTTTTCTTCTTTATCTATTTATGAAAACTGTCTACTTATAGCTCTGTTATGCATGCTTCTTCAAATTTGAGACAATTTCCTTTAGATTTCTACGTTTTCAGCTAAATATTTCAGATGGGTTGGGAAAAGTTAGAAAGATCTAATCTATACCTCATTTAATCTACCGAAGGATCTAATTGTTTCTGTTATGCACTATGTAAATACCACAGTAATTTGATCAAATCCACAGTAAAAACCTTAAATGTAAGTTCTGAGCATTTTCACAAACATACATTTAAAATTGCAAGCTCTCAAAGAAGATATTTCAAAATACAAAGAAGGGCAGGGGAACACTCAGAAGATAGATGCAGAACTCCAGATTCTATTGTATTAGAAACGAATAGTCATACATGATTTACTATGTAGGAATGACTCTTAGTTTCATTGATCATACTACAGAGAACTTACAAGCTTTACAGATACAGTAAGGCAGCCAGACATTCCACGCACACCTTACTGCAGACAAACAGGCGACCTCCTTCTTCTACTTCTAAACTATGCTAACTTGTTGTATGCTTCTAAAAAAACTGTTGTAACCCTTGTTGCTTTCCTAAAATCCCTGTTGTAAAGTATTACAGTGTAGAGAGGCACAATATAAAGACATTCTGATTGTCCTCACTACAGCAAAAAACCTAACTGAACCCCTGGTTCAAACCCCTGGTTACAGCAATAAATACAGGTGAACCAGTTCTCAAAAATATCTCTGAGCAGTGTCAAATCTGGGCGAAATATTGCCCCTTCTGAGAAGTTCCGGAAGCTGGGTAATAACTTCTGTTTGTCTGTTGCAGTAATACCTTCAGCTACAACCTTGTTCTTTACTTGAATGGCTTTGACTTTTCGCATTTCATCCTTATCTTCTTGCTCCTGAGATCAGATTTCCTTCCTCCATGAGGTCACTGTGTTGACTTTCCAGCTGCTTCCTCAACTGCAAGCCTGCAAGAAAAGACAAGCAATAAGTATTTCATTCATCACATAAACAGCATGAAATTAAAATAAGCGTTTAAATCCAGGTGACTGCGCAAGATTGTGGAAATCGGATCCAGAATACTCCCAAAACGTGTCCAAAATGCGCTCAGACTGCTCAAAATTCATCGGGTCAACTATCGCTGACCGGGAAAATGCCACAGGCGCCAAAAAAAACACTTTAAAATTCCACTGCCTCATTTCCCGCCCATCGGCATGACTATCGCTATCGGCGTGTCAAAAAAAACATGTTGGTCGATATACTTCATCATCATGATATTCTGGAAATATGATGCTCTCCCTCCTGAAGGTCCAGATGACGTCATCAGGATGTTTCGCTTCTGCATGTTGGAGATAAGAACAACATCATCATCATCATCATCATGTTGAAGGAGAATAGGAGGATATGAAGATAATCCTGCTACTGAGGAAAGGAAGATGATGGTGACGTCATCGTCATATTCGGGCTTCATAAAAAATGCAAAAGATGACGTCATCGTCATATTCGGTTAAGATCAGGGGGCTAATTATGATATCGGGTCACCTAAGGAGCATGATCAGGATGATGAATGTAATATGACCCTTTTTGCGGCCAAGGTAACCCTCTCGAAAGATCAGGATGATGATGATGATCAGGATATTAGGGGCTTCTGTCGAACTTAGAATAAGACGTCATCATCATATTTGTGAACTGGATCGTGCTTTAGAAGATATCCTGCTGAAGGGAAAATGTGATGATGATGATCATCAGGATATTTGCAAAAGGTCTTACTTCATCGGCAGGAGGACTTTACGAAATGTCGGGTGAACAAACAAGATCATGATGATCTTGACAATAGGACATGATAAAAATAATATGATGATGATCATCCTCATCGAATTATCATGATGACGTCATCATCATATTTCGTTTTCGGAGCACAAGGATGAGTTGAGGTCATCATGATATTTGCGCTAGGGTGATATTGTAAAATATGATCATGTTGTTGCGGAATGGAATATCACGCTCCCTTGAAAGATAGGGTGATCATCATGATTATGCAAATATGAGATCAGGAGGATATGAAGTCGTCATCATCATCTTAGCGAAGTTCAGCAAATATCATGATGATGACCCTCCGATAGAATTTGAACATGCGCATGCAAATATGCCGAAGGTGGATTTTCTAAGTCAGGGTGATCTTATAATATCATCATGATATTATAAGATCAGGCGATGCAAAAATATCATGATGATGCTCGCTATACAAAGACCGCTCGACGGGGAAACTTACCGTGACTTAAAGTTGACATCATCATGATATTTGGACCTCAGGATATTATCGGGGGGGGCTTTTCAAATATGATGATGATGTCCTTGATACAGCAAAACCGAGTTTATAAAATATGACCCTCCTAAGATCATGATGCTCACGACGCGCATAAGGCCTTTTGACGGGTAAAGGGCACTACCACCTAAGATTGACGTCTGGATATTGCGACTGCATGATTTTTATCGGGTGATAGACCAAGATCATGATGACCTTGACAACATGACTTAGGATATAAAAAAAATGATGATCCTCCTGCGAATATCAGGTTTGACCAAAACTTTGACCGTGCATAACTTCCACATATGGACGAATTTTCAAGTGAAGTAAAAGGCAAACCTGCATGGAATTTCAAGCTCTTTCTAAATATGAGGTCATAGAAACAAAATATGAACTTTGACAAACTGACCTCATGATGATGACCTACCTCATCCAATATCATGATGATGATGCACCTGACCTTCATTTTTACCAAACCGCCAGAAAGCAGAAAAACACAAGCAGAAGCAAAAAGCAAAACATCAGCAGGGGTCCCCATTTTGCTAAGGAGCATAATGGGGTGTGTTGTGAACATCACAACAGAAGGATAATGTATTATGATGTGAATTATGGATGGAAGGATAATGGATTATCAATGGAAGTATTATGCAAAAGCATGGACCATAGGGATATGATGGGGTAAATATATAGGATAGTAGATGAAAGATGGGGAGATGGAGTATGTGGGAATGTTGTGGAATGGAAAGGAACCAAGACCAATGGTTGCAAAACCTGTGATAGACATTGAATCTTTTGAATTGAAGGAGATGTAAGAATAAATGGAGATTGGGATTTCATTATGGATTTATGAACCCAAATGGACTTAGGTTTTTAATGATTTTTTCATTAGGTGTGGGATGAAGGAATTTGGGAATTTTGGATGGAGTGGGATTGGGATGCTTCATTTGGATTAATGACTTTTTCTTAGGGACCCACACCATTTTAGTTTTGGATTTTTCTTTTGGAGGTGTGGGCTTGGGTAGCCTTTTGGATGGATTTTTCTTTGATTCTTTGCATTGGTTCCCTAAGGCATGAGGATCTTTAGGCTTTTTTTCTTTATGTAAGGAGGCATCCAAAGTTTTATTTTTGAATCCCATGGGCTTGGTGGAAGCTTCATGTTTGGTCCATGTATGCATTCGTTAGGAATTTTAGGGGATTTAAGTGAACATGATGTGTAGATGGAGGGATTAGTGGACTTGTGGATAAATGAATGAGGGGATTTAAGGATGGGGATATTAGGTGTTGGAAGGAGTGGAGGTAGAGTGGATGGAGGTAGATGTATGGTCACATGCTTTTGGGATTTGTAGGATGATGGAGGAGGGATAGTGACATATGTTTTGGAGGTATGATGTGGTTTGTGATGGAAGGAAGTGGATTTAGGAGGCATGGAGGTGGTACCGACATCTTCGGATTGTTTTCACTGGGGTATATGGCCAAGGCCATATAATCGTGGAGGGACTTTGACATGGATGGGCTCCAAAATAAATTGTTCATGAAGGCCTAAGCCTTTGCCTTGATAGTTCATGTTTTGGAGTATGCAATGTACAATGAGATTTTGGGTGTTTTTGGTGCAGGTGCACCCCTTCAAAAGGACCAACATGCACAAGAGGAAGAAGAAGAAGACTAACATTAGTTTAACATTTCATGTTATCTATAGCACCTCCAAATGTAACATGTAATGTTAGCATTTTCTGTATGAAGTTTCTGATAGCTTGGATTAAGGGGAGGTTAAGTAAGGTGTCTTAGCTTTAAGAGTTTTGCTGTCTTATGCAAAACAGATGTCATTTGTAGTAGATTAAGGGTTTCCACCTATAATTTTGAAAAGATAAAAATCCCAGAAACAGAGGAGAATGTCAGCCCCTCGCATTGGGAAAGATAACAAGGGGAAAACCTTTTGTAGAATACGGAGAAGTAGTTTCTGGCTCTGGTCTCTGAAGAGTGGAATGTAATTTCTGAACAGGAAGAAAGAATAGAAGTTCTACAAGTTATTTTCTTTCCAGTTTCTGAATACTGTGTAGACAACCAGTCTAGATACTCTGTGTAGGAATTCGTCCTGTGTAGATTTTGTATATAGTTTAGTTTTGAACCTCTGTGGTCGAATGAACTAGATAAATCCATTCCACTTGCAGATTTTTGGGGAAATCAGTGGAATGGATTTGTAAACTATCCCCCTCCATTTTTTTTTATTTGTTTGGCTGTTAAGTATGGTGGGATAGAACTTGCAGAATCCTTTCCTGAGAAGATCATCCTTAAGTATGTGTATTTCTGCATTTGTAGAGTGAATATTTTGTGTGTATCCTTCAGTTGTGTCTGTATGAGCATCGTTGAATAGTTTAGATGTCAATTCAAGCCTGAAATGTATGTTTTGGAGACATCAGCGTGAGTTTCCAACTGTGCCTCCGACGGAGAAACCATCGGCGTAAGGATTGATATCGGCGTGCCGAAATTAGATTCATCCGACGGTGAAAGTCTCACCGATAGTAATCGCGGCCGAAGGCATCGGTGAGAGTCAGGGCATCAGCCAAGAGGAAGTGTGTTGGTCTAATGATAGCAAGTCACACCGACAACGGTTTGCATTCAAGTCATCGGCGTGAGCTGTAGGGAAGTCTGGCCGAAAGGGGTCGGCGTAGGAGTTTCGACGGAACATGAGATATCGGCAGAAGGGAGAAAGGTGGCGCCGACGATAGGTGGTCTCGCCGATAGTGATAGGTCATCGGCGAGAAAGGAGGCATCGGCAGAAGAATTCAAAACTAGAGCGATAGTAGGGAGTCTCACCGATCGGGGTGATGAACTAAGAAGTCTCACCGATGGAAGGCTCATCGGTGAGAGATGTGTTGTCGGGGGATGCGGGAAATGTGTTGCCGATGGCCCAAGTCTTACTGATAGCTATGGGTTAGACTCATTGGAGTAACGGAGTCTATCAGCCTGAGATATTTCTCGTCACCCGATAGTCGGGGTGTTGCCGAAGGCAACCAATGTCGAACTTTTCATCGGCGTGAGGGAAGCTTCGGGGAGACTTCTGGTGGACCGGCTGATAGTTATTGTCTTGCCGATAGGCAAGAGTGGGTACATATCGGTGAGACAATTCCAAAGCCTTGCCGATATAGTTTCTTTTGGCTGTCTTGTAGGCTCCAAGAGGTTTTTGAACTAGTTCACACACTTCAGCTGGGCATATGCTCTGCATCAGGTGGTATCAGAGCTAGAGGAAGCTCTGGGAAAGGTTAGTGTGAAAATTTCATTTCTGAAGTTATTTGTTCCATCTAGTAGTAGAAGGAGAAAGCAGAATGTTGGAAGGAGAAGCCTCAGACACTCTTCCAGCAAAGATGTCCAATGCTGAATTGACAGCCTTGGTGAAGAAGCAAATGGCAGAAAGTAGAGCTGATAGAGCTCAGAATCAGGCAATGAAGGAAGAACTAGAGAAGCTGAGGGAAAGAGTGGAGAAAGGGGAAGAAAACTCTGGTGAACGAGAAGATGGGGATGAAGAGGAGACCCCAGAGCAGGAAGAGATAGAGGTTCCTGCAGACCAGAGACCCTTACTCAATGCCCTCAAGGCCATGGAAAGAAGGACCATGGATGTGAAGATAGACCTGCCTGTGTTTGCAGGAAAAATGGAACCTAATTCACTAATGGAGTGGATAGACTGCTTGAATAATTTCTTTGAGACAGAAGAGATACCAGAACACCAATGAGTAAAGATGGCTCAGTCCAAAATGAAAGGAGCTGCACTGACTTGGTGGAATTTCATCCAAGATGACAAGGTGAAAGAGGGAAAGAGCAGAGTTACAACATGGAAGAGAATGATGGTATTGGTGAAAGAAGCCTATGTTCCTTTGGATTACAATATCCAATCACATAAGAGAAAACATAATTTGAAGCAGAAGGAGCTAGATGTCAGTTCATACACAAAAGAATTCATGAAGTTGTGTGTAAAAACAAAGGTAAGGGAAGATGAGGAAGAGAAGGTAGCAAGATACCTCAATGGATTGAGACTTAACATCCAGGAAGAGTTAAATCTATATAATCCAGATACAGCTCAAAAGTGCTATCAATTAGCACTCAAAGTGGAAGAAAAACTAAAGAGAAGGCATGAGCAGAATCATAGAGGTAGGGGAAGACAGCAGAGAGGAGGAAGAAGTCCTTTTAGAGGCAGAGGATTTGGATACCAGAGTGAGTCCAACCAAGAGACCAGCAGAGGAGATAACAGTTAGAACCAAGGAGGAAGCTACAATCAAAGGGGAAACTTCAGGGGCAGAAGACCACCTTATAGAGGAAGATCTTAGGGTAGAGGACCTATCAGATGTTACAATTGCAACCAAGAAGGCCATATAGCCAGTAGATGTCCAGCAAAGGCAACAAGTTCAATAGGAGAAAAGAGGATCAATCTGATCCAAGAATCTGATTGTCAAAGTGTAGCAAGCTCAAGCACTATTCCAAGTGTGAATGCTCCTAGTAGTTATGGGTATCCTGAGAATGGAGAATCTTTGATGATTAGGAGAGCAATGACCACCATGAAAGTACCTGGAAAAGAACCTCCACAAAGGAAGTCTCTCTTCAGAACTACTTGCAAGGCAGGAGGAAAGGTATGTAAAGTTTTGATTGACTCTGGATCTACTGAGAATTTTGTATCCATTGAGATGGTAGAAAAACTTAAGCTTAGGAGACTGCCACATCCTTGCCCTTATAAAATTTCATGGCTTACCCAAGGACAGCAAACAGTTGTAGAAGAATAGGCTTGGGTAGAATTTCAAATTGGCCCATATAGGGATAAGCTATTGTTTGACATTGCCAAGATGGATGCTTGCCATCTCCTGTTTGGAAGACCATGGCAGTATGATTTAAAAGCATACCATGATGGTGTTAGGAACACCTACTCAATTACCAAGAATGGTAAGGTGATAGAATTGATACCATTAATGGAGACAGAGGTTGAGACAAAAGGAAAAGAGGTTAAAGTGATGATGGTAGAAGGAAGACAATTCATGAAAGAGATAAGAGAAGAAGGAGCAGATACATATGCTCTAATTCCTTGCCTAATGGTAAACAAGGAATAGCAGAAAGAAGTCAAGGGAGAAAAGAGACCAAAATCCATAGAACCAGCTGTCCAAGAGCTATTGGACAAGTACAAAGGCATTAGTTCTGATGGGATGCCAAGTTCCTTACCACCTATAAGAGAAATCAGCCATTGTATAGATCTGATCCCAGGATCTACACTTCCCAACAAAGCAGCATATAAGCTCACTCCAGATCAGAATACAGAGGTAGCAAGACAAATTGAAGAGTTGTTGCAGACAGGCCTAATTGGCAAAAGTTTAAGCCCATGTGCGGTACCAGCTGTACTAGCACCAAAGAAGGAAGGCACTTGGAGACTTTGCACTGATTCAAGGGCTATCAACAAAATAACAATCAAGTACAGATTTCCAATCCCTAGGATAGAAGATCTACTTGATTGTTTAGGAGGAGCTAAATACTTCACCAAAATAAATTTAAAGAGTGGTTATCATCAGATTAGGATTAGACCTGGTGATGAGTGGAAAACAGCATTCAAGACAAATGAGGGGTTATATGAGTGGAAGGTCATGCCTTTTGGTTTATCCAACGCTCCTAGTACCTTTATGAGATTGATGAATGAGGTCTTGAGAGAGTTCATAGGTAAATTTGTCATAGTGTATCTAGATGACATCCTGATTTTCAGCAATATGAGGGAAGAACACCTCATCCATATAGACTTAGTTCTCAAAAGGTTACATGAAAAGCAGCTAATGATAAATTTAGCAAAATGTCTGTTTCTGCAAGAAGAAATCATTTACTTAGGATTTGTTATCTCACATAACAAACTGAGAATGGATCCAGAAAAGGTAAGTGCCATACTGTCTTGGCCAACACCCAAAGCTGTGCATGATGTTAGAAGTTTTCATGGATTAGCAACCTTTTATAGGAAGTTTATAAAGGATTTAGTCATATCTGTGCACCCATGCTTGACACTATAAAGGGGGGACAGAAGTGCAAGTTTACATGGACAAAGGAGGCAGATAATTCTTTTGAAATGTTGAAGAAGAAGATAGCAGAACAGCCAGTTCTTGCTTTTCCTGATTTCAGCAAGATTTTTCAAGTAGAATGTGATGCAAGTCATATTGCTATTGGAGCAGTAATCAGCCAAGAAGGTAGGCCAATTGCATTCTTCAGTGAAAAATTAAATGATGCCAAGAAGAGATACTCATCCTATGATTTGGAGATGTATGCTCTAGTCCAGTCACTTAAGAAATGGAGGCATTATTTGATGCCCAAAGAATTCATAGTGTTCACAGATAATCAGGCTCTCAGTTTCTTAAACAGTCAAGAGAAGCTGAATCATAGACACATGAAATGGGTGGAAACTTTACAAGCTTTCACTTTCACACTCAAGCACAAGAAAGGGGTTAAGAACAAAGTAGCAGATGCTTTGAGCCGGAGAGTTCTGATCTTAAATCAGATCCAATTGGAGAGTGTTGGGATTGATTCGTTGAAGACAATGTATGCAGATGATGAAGACTTTGGAGAGATCTATACAAAGTACATGATCAGGTCAAGCATCAACTCCAACAGGCTACAACAAAGTACAAAACATATGCTGACCAGAAGAAAAGAGATTTACAGTTTGAAATTGGAGATTTGGTCTGGGTAAATCTGAAAAAGGAAAGGCTCCCCAAAGGTAAGTATACTAAGATAATGCAGAGAAAGATTGGACCCTGTCAAATTTTAAAGAAGTGTGGACAGAATGCATATGAGATCCAACTTCCTCCAGATCTTGGATTGTCACCAATTTTCAATGTCTATTATTTGACTCCATACAAACCAAGTGCAGATGTAGAACAAGCACCATTGCAGGCAGTAGCTGATGACATTCCGAAGCATGATCCACCAAAGTTGCACCACATCTTACACTCACGAGTGGTCAGGAAGAATAGAAACAAAGAATACTTGGAGTATTTGGTGGCCTGGCAAGGACAACCCGATTCAGAGGCAGTTTGGATGACTGCTGATCAGATTTCCAATCATGGTGCAGACCTACCAACCCTGATCTCAAAGGGGCTTGAGATCTCTTCTCCCTGGGAGTATGGTGCAGGTGCACCCCTTCAAAAGGACCAACATGCACAAGAGGAAGAAGAAGAAGACTAACATTAGTTTAACATTTCATGTTATCTATAGCACCTCCAAATGTAACATGTAATGTTAGCATTTTCTCTATGAAGTTTCTGACAGCTTGGATTAAGGGGAGGTTAAGTAAGGTGTCTTAGCTTTAAGAGTTTTGCTATCTTATGCAAAACAGATGTCATTTGTAGTAGATTAAGGGTTTCCACCTATAATTTTGAAAAGATAAAAATCCCAGAAACAGAGGAGAATGTCAGCCCCTCGCATTGGGAAAGATAAAAAGGGGAAAACCTTTTGTAGAATATGGAGAAGTAGTCTCTGGCTCTGGTCTCTGAAGAGTGGAATGTAATTTCTGAACAGGAAGAAAGAATAGAAGTTCTGCAAGTTATTTTCTTTCCAGTTTCTAAATACTGTGTAGACAACCAGTGTAGATACTCTGTGTAGGAATTCGTCCTGTGTAGATTTTGTATATAGTTTAGTTTTGAACCTCTGTGGTCGAATGAACTAGATAAATCCATTCCACTGGCAGATTTTTGGGGAAATCAGTGGAATGGATTTGTAAACTATCCCCCTCCATTTTTGTTTATTTGTTTGGTTGTTAAGTATGGTGGGATAGAACTTGCAGAATCCTTTCCTGAGAAGATCATCCTTAAGTATGTGTATTTCTACATTTGCAGAGTGAATATTTTGTGTGTATCCTTCAGTTGTGTCTGTATGAGCATCGTTGAATAGTTTAGATGTCAATTCAAGCCTGAAATGTATGTTTTGGAGACATCGGCGTGAGTTTCCAACTGTGTCTCCGACGGAGAAACCATCGGCGTAAGGATTGATATCGGCGTGCCGAAATTAGATTCATCCGACGGTGAAAGTCTCACCGATAGTAATCGCGGCCGAAGGCATCGGCGAGAGTCAGGGCATCAGCCAAGAGGAAGTGTGTTGGTCCAATGATAGCAAGTCACACCGACAACGGTTTGCATTCAAGTCATCGGCGTGAGCTGTAGGGAAGTCTGGCCGAAAGGGGTCGGCGTAGGAGTTTTGACGAAACATGAGATATCGGCAGAAGGGAGAAAGGTGGCACCGACGATAGGTGGTCTCGCCGATAGTGATAGGTCATCGGCGAGAAAGGAGGCATCGGTGGAAGAATTCAAAACTAGAGCGACAGTAGGGAGTCTCACCGATTGGGGTGACGAACTAAGAAGTCTCACCGATGGAAGGCTCATCGGTGAGAGATGTGTTGTCGGGGGATGCGGGAAATGTGTTGCCGATGGCCCAAGTCTTACCGACAGCTATGGGTTAGACTCATTAGAGTAACGGAGTCTATCGGCCTGAGATATTTCTCGTCGCTCGATAGTCGGGGTGTTGCCAAAGGCAACCAATGTCAAACTTTTCATCGGCGTGAGGGAAGCTTCGGGGAGACTTTTGGTGGATCGGCCGATAGTTATTGTCTTGCCGATAGGCAAGAGTGGGTACATATCGGTGAGACAATTCCAAAGCCTTGCCGATATAGTTTCTTTTGGCTGTCTTGCGGGCTCCAAGAGGTTTTTGAACTGGTTCACACGCTTCAGCTGGGCATATGCTCTGCATCAGTTTTGGACACAAGACATGAGCTCATTATTAGATGGGGAAGGCAGGGTGGTGGGTAGATGTGGTTCCTTTCCTAGGAGAGAACATTAATGGATGAAGGTAGTAAGACCAAGTGGATAGGATGATGGATTTTCTATAGGGTCAATAGTGGATGATGAAGGATCAATAGGATATTGATTATCATTACTCTCATTAAAATGTATTGTGCCATGATCCAAGTTATTTGTTGGATTATCTATGTTTTCTTGGGGACCAAGTATCTCATCATTGGATGTGGTTGTTGTATGATCATGGATAGGACTAGTTAGAGGATGGATAGAAGTGGAAGTGGTGGATTTTGGAATAAGTGTACTATGGGTGTGCTCAATTTGATCATGGATAGGCTCTTGATCATAGATAATATCTTGAACATAGAGAAGATATTGGTTATGGATAGGTTGATCATATGATGGAATGTAATCAGGAATGGGATTTAATAGTGTATTTAAATCTTGATTAAGATGAGGGGTTGATGTTTCCACATGCTTTAGATTAAACTCTTGACATAGCTCTTGGGTTTGGATAGAAGTAGAAGTTTCTTGGATGGGAGTAATAGGCTCTTGATGGTCATCAACATGGCTACATGGTGGCTCTTGACTTTCACTTATAGTAAGGGGATCTTCAAGAGGCTTGATGGGTTGTGGGCTATAAGATGGGATTGGAGGAATAAGCATGGTGTTTGAAGGCTCTTTGATAGGTTCAAGGATAGGCATTTGATGACATGGAGATGGTTGATTCCTTGCCAATAGCCAGTGGATCACATCCTTCATAAGTGTATGGGTGGATGGATAATATAATGAGTGGACAACAATGGTGGATGTTATAGGATTAGGATTGGGATTGGGTAAATGGAAAATAGGAGGGGATGGATTAGGATTGGGATGAGGATCAGGTGAAGGGATAATAGGATTGGGATTAGATGGAAGATTTGATGTGTTGGGATTTATGGTTTCTTCAACATGTGGTTGGGAAGGTCCTCCTAATGTTTTAACAACTTGATAAGGATGACCTTAAGGAATCAAAGCATATGGATCAAAATCTAGTGGTACCTTAAATCCTTTGTGCAGTTGGAGTAGCGTTTCAAAATAAGCTTGGGGATTTTTGGGAATAATATAGTCCACAAGTGTTTGGTTATCGGGGTCCTCCATAAAGTCTTGGATTCTAGATTCATAATCAAGGGACTCATGGGTAGAGGTACTTAGACTTTGAGGCTCTTGGGTAGGCATTTGATTGGATGATGGAGTTTACATATAGGATGCATAAATAAGAGTGGTGTTTCCCTTGTCAAAGGTAGCATGAGGAGGACTTAAGGAAACTTGATCTTGGTACAACGGGTAGTTAGTACTAGAATGCTCTTGTTGTGGGGAATCTTGAGGTGGATGTTATTGGATATACATGGGATAGGTTGATGTGGAATTGACATGATATGTGGATGGACTACATTGGTATGATGATGGAGGTGACACATGGGATTGAGGTGTAATTTGTTGAGGTTGTATGGATAAAGGTATAGTGGATGATGTATTAGATGAAGGTTGTGGTTGTGGTTGTTAAATGAATAGAGGTTGTGGTTGTGTTTGTGTTTGTTGGGCTAGGAGTTACTGAAGAAGGGCTTGTTGAGTGGTCATAAGTTGTTGTAAAAGGGCTTGTTGTTGTTGTTGGGTGGTGGGTTGTTGTTGTTGGATGAGTTGTTGGAGCTGTGAGATAGTGGCATTTTGTATGTATGAAGATGAAGCATGGTTAGGAATTTGGACTTGTGAGTTTTGAGGTATGTATACATTGGCTTGGGTGTTAATGGGAGGTAGGTATAATGATGTAGGAGTGACTTGGTGCTTTTTATATAATCTTTTAAGTTCATCAAAAAGTCTATGGGTGCCATAAGGACCTTGCTCTAGGATCTTGTTCTCTAGTGTTGGGATGGATTAACACATATGTCTAAGTCTTTGTATTTCGGCTTGTTCTTCAAAATATGCATCATGATCTACAAGGTTCTCATAATCATTAGGAGGAAATTGTGAACCTCCTAGGATTGTGACTTTGGGTTTTGGATTTGACCCAAGCTTGTTAATGATCACAACCATTTTGACAAATGATGGACTAGATTAGGCTCAAGAAAGGGATTATGATTTAGGATGATAAAGAATGAAGTATGTGGATAAAAGTGACGAGGATGATTAGGGATATGTTGGATGAGGATTAGGATGAATTTGGATTGGATTAGGGATAGAGTGGGATAATGTGGATATGGCAACTAGGCTAACGTAGATGATTAGGATGATTTGGATAAAATTGATTGGATTGGATGATGGATGGTTGAAATGGGATTAAGTGGATAAATGGATTAGATTATAATTTTATGGCTTAAGGTTGATGATTAGATTATGATCTGGATTAGGGTGACAAATGGATGGATGACAAATAAAGAAATGATAAATGATGGGATTGGATGAGGATTAATGGATTGTATATGGATTATGTAGTACAAATGGATGAAGTTGGATTAAGATAATGATGTAGGATGATATTGGATTATGGTAGTGGATTATGATTAGGATAATGGATGGAAGATATGATTAGGTTAGAACTAGAATGATGATGTTGGATGATTAGGATAGGATTAAATGATTAAGGGATGATTAGCTTGGATGAAATGAGTAGTTGGAACAAGATGGTTGGATGATTATGATAAGAGGGATGAAGTGATTAGGATAAAATGGGGTGATTAAAATAAGTGAAAATGAATGATTAGAGATATGAGATGGATAAGAGAAATGATTAGGATAGGTGGATAATGGATAAAGGATGACTAGGAATGAACTTGATTGGATGAAAAAAGATGATTGGGATGAAATGATTAGATGGGCGATTATGATGCAAGGAAATGATTAGGACTAATGATAGATTTGGTTGGAAGAATTAGGATGAAGTGGATGAATAAATAAGATGATGAGGATGATTGAGATAGGTGATTAGGAATGATTAGGATAGGACATGGATGAAATCGATTGGATTATGGATAGATTGGAATTGATTGAGTTATGATGAAGGATTAGAATAATCAGGAATGGGGTGGATAAGAGGGGTGATTAGGATGACTAGGATGGAGTGATTGGATGCTTAAGATGATGAGGATGGGTAATTAGGATGGGTTTAGATGATTGGGTGGATGACTGGGATAATTAGGGATGAGATGATTGGGTGACTTGGAGTGATTGGGATGGGTGGATAAAGAGATGATTAGGATGAATGATTAATATTAGTAGGATAATTAGGGATGATGGGATTGGATGATTTGGTGGATAAAAGATTAACTACTATGATATATGGATGAATAGGATTAAGATTACTGGAGAAGTGACTAGGATAATGCGGATTAGATTGGATGAGGGTTAAAATGATTTAGATTAGATTGGATGATGATTATGATGATGTGGATATGGAAATTAGGATGATTACGGATAATGAGATGGATAATAGGGATGATTAAGATAACTAGGGCGGATAATTAGGATGATGAGTGTTAGAAATGAAGATACAAACCACATAATAGAAATCTAATTCAAACCTTATTATCCTCTAAATAATGTAGAATCAATGGAGATTGCAATAGAAATTAAAACCCATTTCACAGAAATAACATGCACTAAGAATTGAACACATAACACAATATGTAATGTGGAGAAAACCCTTTCGGGTAAAAAACTCCACCAAGAAAAGAGGCTCCAAGTTGTATTATCTTCAAATATGAGATTACAATACATGCACTTCCTTTCTCCTTCAGTCTTCAATCCAGCACTGCCTGTTACTCTCCAATATGATAAAAATGTAGTACAAATATCCTTATAAAAGGGGGTTTCCTTCTAGGGCAAGATAGCTGACAAAATATCAATTGTCAGATATGTGACCTAATGACAAATGGTCCAGATTCACAATGATACCGCCTTGTGACCCCCATTGTGCATGAATGAGCATCATGTACCAGAATAAACATATGGCTGAAACAAGATCGTTGCTGGTGAAACCTTTCATCCCTTATGGGTTATTTACAAAACACATTTGGAGTGATTAATTACATAGGATTTACAAGGTTGATGGCACCTTAATCCTAACAATGAGGGTTTGGATTAGGATGAATATAATGACAAGGATAATTAGGATGATGTGGAGTAGATTTGTTGATAGCTTGAATTTAAGCAATTGCCAACAAAAGATTTCACATGTACATGCATAGATTTGCAAAACACACACACACACACACAAGACACAATGGCAATTTTGATTTTCAAAATTGATTGTTGTAATTTATTAAGACACTTCAAGGCACATGAACAAGCCTAATTTAATCAATCAGGTGTGGAAAATAGGTCTTAATCTAGGATGCACAAGTTCTCTAAGGATGTCCCTAATATATAAAAGGAATGGGGGGGGGGGTTAAATCTATGAAATGAAAACTTGAAATAATGCCAAATAGACGGGAGAAGAGGGTAACCCACCCTTCACCTTCACTTCCCCAAGGTATAAATTTCTTGGGGGCTTATCCTAAATGACAAGATCCCAACTTCCTAGAGGTGCATCTTTTGATTCACTCCCCACTTTTTATACTCCGTTGGAACACTAGAGTTGAAGTTGTCCCTTGGAGTGGTGTGTCTCAAAGAAAGTGTCCTAAGGAAGGGCGACATAAGTGAATCAAATGGTGTTTTTGATCTCCAAGATCACCTTACAGTGCAAGGAGAGAGCATACACACACACTTGACTCACACTAGCAATGTTAATTTACCCTTATAAATTGAAATGTGTGTGTGAAGATGAATGTGGGTAAAGGATGTTTTTGGTTCCCAAGATCACACTAAGTGCAAGGGAAGAGCATATACACTCTAATTCACACTTCAAATCCACCAAACAAAGCAAGCACAAGGTTTTTTATGTCCAAGTCCAAATGTGATGGTGCAAACACAAGTTCATTTTATGCCCAAATCTAAATGTGATGTTGCAAACACAAGTTCTTTTTAAGACCAGATCCAAATGTGATATTACAAACAAGTTCTTTGTTTAATCAGAAATACAAAAATTATGTTGAGTGCACTTGGAAATTTGACTTTAGATTTGATGATGAGGCACACACCTCAAGTCCTACTTAAGTCCACCAAACAAAAAAAGAAAATCTTGCAACCCACTTGTTAGATTGAAAAAGATAAATTTGGTCTTTTAAAAAAAAATAATGAATAGATACAATAGATTTGATATGATGATCAAATTCTACATGAAATTCTAAGCAGTTTAAAAAAATGTTAAATTTTGTTAAGTTTTGCAAAAGTTATAGCAATTTTAAGATTTGCAAGCAAATGGTGTGTTTGTACCTGATGTTTGTTTACAGATTTACCATTTAACTCTATATTCTCTCACCCAAACAAATGACAAATGTAACCACAGTTGAGTCAGTAACAATAATATTTTATCACCAACTCTCTGCTTATTTTACAAGGTGGCAGCTACCTTTGATTAATATTCAACAAATCAAAAATCTATGATGCTTTTAACCAGAAAGAAAAGAAAGGGAATGCTTTTAACTAGAAAGATTTGAAAGAAGATTTTCATACAAATAAATGAACCAATACTCATAGAAGCTCAAAGACTTTTTATAATAATAATCGAAAAGAGAAGATTTTCATTCATAATCACCATAACATATCCATTCAAAGATAGATATCCACAACAGTGAAATCACCAACTGAATTCTCCAACATAAAGAAACATAACCAAAAATATGACATTCAACATAAGCAGAATGATAGCCCAAGCATTATAATACAAAGATCATATATGCCTGGACGATTCCAACTGTGTATCTTCTCTATATATTGAAGTAGATGGAAATCAAACAAAACATACTAGATATCTAACTAAATTGAGAAAAACAAAGTTTGCCCAACCAGAAAGATACTTCCATTGTTCCCGATTACATATTTATAACCATAAAATAGTAACTGTCTTTGAAAGAGGAACAATTTCTTGAGGACAACCGTTTCTTTTTTAAAAATAAAGTCTTTAAAAGTTTTGAGCCAAATAACTTGAAAAGCATAAAAGAACTAAACTTAATTGGGCACCCATTCATTTTCTTTAGGATCTTCAATGCTCTCCACCACTTGATCTTCCGCCATCTTCTCTCACACCTTCAACCTTAGCTTGTACTCTCAATACTTTGTGATGATAGTGGTAATATTTTTGCTCCCTGGAACAGTAGTGTTCTGTAATCTGGTTCTAAATTTGGCCAAGTTCTTAGCTACTCCCGCTATAGTCTCCTAGATCACCTCATCCCTATTTCTGTAACCATTAAGATAGACTTGCTTAAATAGCCCAATTTGCTCAGTGATTCACCAGAAACAGTCTTCGGATCAGCAAGCTCACTATAAAGCATGTCTTTGACTTCCTTGTTGATATCCTTGGGATCACGTAGGTTTTCTCCTAAGTCACCCAAAATATTTATTTCAAGTGCATTACAATCCCTTTGAATACCAACCATTAGATCCAGGTATTCTTGTAGGGCCTTGTTGATTTGATCAATAAGATTGTAGTACATATTGAGCTTCTAGTCCAATGACTCAATCCAGGACAAATTAATTTCACAGGGGTTGCTAGCCAGATTTTCCTTTGTGAGTGTTATGTAATCTAAGGCTGCTAACTTAGTAACCTCCTTTGAAAGCACATAAGTAATTCCTTGTTCCTTTCTTACTTGTTGAAGCTCATTGATCAATTCTTTTCTTTTATTGTATATAAGAGAATAGCTTTGTATCATTTTAGTCAAGAAAAATAAAATATCACAAGATAATTTTTCAACCCACTCATTGATAGCCGTGGCAAAATTTTGACTCTTTTTAATCTGCTTAACAGTATTTGCATCGATCCCAATGACCTCTGAGTTAGGAGGTTCCTGAGGAGAAGGTGTCACTATTGACTGGATGAATTGGCTCAAAGACAAGATTTGAGATTGGAGTTTTATATTTTCTTTCCTTTCTTCCTTGGCCCTTTTAATCAAAACATTGACAGAATAATTTGCATGGTATGACTCCTCCTCAAGAGTAGAAGGGCCCAAGTCAATATAACTTATTTTATAATCTTCCTCAGTTATATCATTTTCATCCAAATCTTTTATGGGGTCAGTAATTTCCAATACCTGGTGGCAAGAAGTAGCATCATTTATCATCCTGGACATTCTCCTAGCCTTCTTAAGCTTTGAAGTCCCTTGTAGAAGCATAGCAACAGTATCAATTTCTTTGGCCATGGTGGGAACATTTTTCCTCTTTTTCTCTACCACCTTTTTTAGCCAGCTAGGAGAGGAAGTCACCACAGTAGTATTTATATTGTCAAACACAGATTTGTTTCTATCTTCTAGTGGGGAACCAACAAGAATTTCCTCATTATCAAGAGAAGAGGATACATCAAGAAAATTGGGAAAAGAGCTATTATTAACAATTGAATAAAAAATGGGGTCGGGGTTCACTGCCACTGTCTGAACATTTCTTTTTTTCACGAGAGGGCTATCTGATTCACACAGTGATTTCAATTTGAGGACATCATTGGGCCTCTCACCATCACCTCTTGACTATGAATTAGAAACAAATTGTGACATGTCATGTGACAGTGAGGAACTCTGCACAGCAGAATTTTACACTGTTTTCTATCAAGTAGCCCTTGAACTACCTAATTCAAGAGGTGAACCTACATGTCCACGCCACTTACCAACCAGCCAATATTCAGTTCTCTTAATCACTAGTGCAGAATGAACATTTATATCCACAACCTCCTTCTTAGACCAATTTATATGGGGAAGGGGTTTTGACAGCAGATTCTGGTATTCCACATCAATTACTTCAGAGTCCTCAACTTTTTCTGGAATATGAATGGGTAAACCAAAATCCTAGATTTGACTTATGGTAAGTCTCATGTAGCTTCTTCTAATAACTTCACGGTCATCCACACAATCCTCCCAGAAGTCTTCTAGGCTCAAACGATGCTCATAAGAGCTAGAACCACAGAAGTTCTGCTTTACATAGTTCTTGCTGTCAAAGTGTTGCCTCAAAGATAAAGAGTGAAGATTAAATTCTACCAATGCATGCTCGACTCCTTTAGTAGCATCTTTATTTTTACAAGAATAAACTGATAAAGACAATGGAAATGTGTAGCCCTTCTTTCTCATGCTCTGGTATTTGACATTTACAGTAATCATTTGTCCACAAACTTCCAAAAAGATAATATAGTCATTAGGGTATCGAGGCAACTTGGTTGGGGCTGACTCATAACCCCCCAGTCTCAGGTAGGTGAACCTATCAAATTGAATATAAAAACTCCCAAATTGCATAACTAGAGATGCAACCTCAGGAGAAATTCTCATTTCAAAGTCACAGTTCAACTTTCTCACCAAAAACATTAAAAAGGCATCATTAACCTGATGAAAATCTTTCATCCCAACATCTTTTGTAAACTAAGGAAAATAAGCATACACAGGTGTATCTGGGGTCAAAGACCCATGAGGCCTCAACCCAGCCCAGACAACCTCTCGAATGGCTAGAACATATACCAATTAGGAGCACATGTGAAATGTAGAGGTCTCATGAAACTTCAACAATTGATCATTCAAGTGATAGCTTATTATTTCAGCCTACTCAATAAACTGACTCTCACTACATATCAACAATATAAAGTGACACATCCAGAATTCAAAAGACCTAGCATCTTCACTACCCACTACCCGGTGCAACAGAGTAACAATATCTAAAATTTTGTCCTTAAAGTGTGCTCTTTTAAGTGTAGGGGGTAGCTGAGACTTACCTCTTTTCTCTGATTTAGCCAGTTGCGTGCAATAGAATTTCTGCACCAGTCTTCATTCTCCTTGAAGAATTCTACACCCAGGGCTACAAACATAACTTCATATTTCTCCTGTCTTAGAAGTTTCAATGCACAAAAGATAGACTCAGAGTCAATCCTCGCGACGACCACACCTTCCTTATTCTTGATCTCCAAAGTCTCAGGGTTGTATCTCTCCATGCATGCAACAATTAAATCTTCACAACACACTGAAATAGGGAAACCTGCTACATGAACCAAACCGCTCTATAGGATTTTCTCTACGAATGATGACCTATCTTCCTGCTGCAAATGAGACTAGAATTCTACCAAATCTATGTGTCCAAGCTCAGTGTCTTTCACTTTAGACCAATTGCTTTCAATTCCAGAGTGGGAGGAGACACTCTGGAATTTGAATTTCATTACAGCGACCAAGTATCAAGGACGATGACAGAGTATTGTGGAAATAATAATTCAGAATAGAAGGAAAGCAAGCAAAACACTCAGACAATTTTTCCACAAATAGTGAAATGATGTGTAGTTATAGCACCCCTGTCATGCTTTTAAATGTTAGGCCATCGTGGTACCATTTCCGCGTCTTGAGAAATTAACACAAGGATTTGCTCATTTTCCAAAAATTTGCTAAAGGACATCTCACGCTGGTGGTGTACAACACTTTAAATGATCATTAATTGACTTGGTTTTGGTCCACCACTCAACCATCACTGAATCGCGAGAAATGAGAACTTTAGAACCTTAAGTCGTGGGTTATAAAGTTTGGAAAACCTGTGACACAATGATAACAAAAGGGAACCAAGCGAGCAACAAAACATAACACAAAGGTTAGGAAACTCCAGAACCTAGCGATATGGTTAGGAAATTTAGGGGAACAACGACTAGGTTAGGAAACTTGTAGTATCCACAATTTCAAATATTTTTCTAAGGAACAACAACAGAAATTCATAACCCTTGGGACTTAGAAACCTAGAGTACCATGAGAATGAACAATAGAAATGAATGAGACTTAGAAATAAAAAGATGGGGTAACAACTGGTTCTAAGTTGGGACAATGATCAATAGGACGCAGAGAATCTAGAACAACATGGCATAAAGCCTTATTCATTGGGCGACAGAGGGAAAAGAAACAAAAACAAAGAAAATAGAAAGAAACTATGGTACAAGACGAAGACTCAAGACTGCTACCAATTAAACAATTTCAAATCTTTCCCATTATAGGTAAGAGGCAAAGGAGTACCATATGGATATTTTAGTAGGAAATAATTATCACCAACAACCTGCCTGATCAGAAAGGGACCTTTCCATAATGAATCAAACTTTATATGCGCACCCTTTGGTTCTTTCCTTCTATCCCAGAGAAGCACAGAATCTCCAACCATAAATTTTCTTTGCTTGGCTCTTTTATCAAAGACCTTCTTGACCATCTGTTGGTGCCTAGTAATTCTATCCACAACCATTCCTCTTTCTTCTTCCAACTTATTCAGATACATGATTCTCTTCTCTAGTGCAGACTGAAATTCCTCATTTTCTATGGTCTTTTGTAAATTTAATGTTGAAAGCTCCAAAGAAATAGGAATAGTACTATCAATGCCATAAACAAGTTGGAAAGGAGACATGCTTATAGCTCTTTTATATGTGATCCTGTCTACCCAAAGAGCATTGTATAGCTTCTTATGCTATCCTCTTTGTCCTTCATCTACCCGTTTCTTGATGATAGAAATTAAATTTTTATTGCTAGACTCGGCTTGTCCATTGCCCTGAGGATAATAATCAGATGAATGTCCCAAACTGATACCATGTTGATAACAGAAAAGAGTAATCTTAGAAGATGAAAAAGAGCTAGCATTGTCTGCGATTATCTTTTTTGGGATACCAAATCTTACTATAATATTCTCTTTCAAGAAATTGCACACTACTTCTGATGTAGTTTGTCTCACTGGGATGGCTTCCACCCATTTGGTAAAATAATCTATGGTAGTAAGGATGTGTGTGTGTCTGACACTTGAGTTAGGATTGACAGGACCAATAAAATCTAGGCCCCATTGTTGGAACGGCTCATCAATCACCACAAGTTTCAAAGGTAATGCTGCTAGATGAGAACAACCAGTGAACTTTAAACACTTTTCACATTTAGATACCCATTCTTGAGCATCTCTAAACATACATGGCCAATAAAAACACAGTCTTAGGATATTAAAAGCTGTCATAGAGGCAGAAAAATGTCCACCACAAGCTTCATCATGGAAGGCTTTTAGAAGTCTCCTTTGTTGTTCCTTGTCAACACACCTAAGAAATGTCCCATCTACCCCTTTCTTCTATAAATTTCCTTCCCAAAGAACATACTTACTAGACTTCAATTTTAGGTTCCTTTTTTCTTTGGCTGATAAGTGAGTAGGGAAATCACCATAAGTTAAAAACTATGAGACATCTGAAAACCACTCATCAATCATACTAGTAAAAAGTACTAGAGGTAATTGCTCTTCATCAATGATTTTGTTTTTTTCAATCACTTTACATAGACCCTTACCCCTTACTAGATTAGTAGGTACATGATGTCTACATCATATTCCTGAACCTTTGCTATCCAAGCCCCCTGTTTGTTACATCCAATTTCTTGTTGTGTAAGGACACTTTTAACAACAGTTTCAGGAACAAAAACCATGGTATGTGAATGCAGAATATAGAACCTAAAACTTTTCAAAGCTCTGACAACAACATAAGCATGTTTTTCAAGTGGTGTGTACTTAAGCTCATAGCTTTTGAGAGGGGTACTCATAAATGAAATAGGGGCTTCAATGCCTTGCTCATTTTTCTGCATTAAAATGGATGATAAAGTATGTTCTAATGCATAGCAGTATACAATGAAATCTTTATTGAAATCAAGACATACTAGTGTAGGTGAATTTGCTATGGCAATTTTTATATCCTCAAATGCCTTCTTTCCTTCGCTGCTCCACTTGAAAACTAGGTGGTTCTTCATCATTTTGGCTATGGGTCTTGTCAACTCAGAGAACTCAAGTACAAATCTCCTCAGGAAGTTCACTTGGCCAAAGAAAGATCTGGTGCTATCCTTATTTGCGGGCAACCCCAATTGCATGATTGCTTTCACCCTTTGGGGATCAACCTTAACCCCATCTTTTGAGACAATGTGTCGCAAAAGCTTACCTTCTGTAACAATAAAAATAGATTTCTTGTGGTTTAATGAGATCCCTTGTTCTTTACAACGCTATAATACAACCTCCAAATCATGTATATGATGTTCCCTTTTTGTCGAGAAAAATGTCAAGTCATCTAGATACACCACAATGATTTTATTTTTCAAATTCCCAAATGAGAAATACATAGCCCACTGAAAAGTAGCACCTGCATTGATGAGACCAAATGGCATTCTATTGTAAGCAAACACACCAATGGGGGTGGTGAATGCCATTTTATGTTGATCTTCTAGAGCCACTTCAATTTGATTATAACCAGAGAAACCATCTAACATTGACATCATTTCAGAACCTGCAACGGTCTGCAGAATGTGATCCATAATAGGTAGTGGATAATTGTCCTTTAATGAAGCCTAGTTTAGGTTCCTAAAGTCAACGCAAATCCTTATCTCTCCATTTTTCTTCCTGACAGGAACTATGTTCATTACCCATGTAGAATGATGGATTGGATAGATAATCTTAGCTTTCAACATCCTATCTATCTCATTGAAGATGGCTTCTACTACTTTGGGGTTATAAGTTCGCTATTTTTGCCTATAAGGTGTAGTGCCAGGTTTCAAAGGTATCCTATGTTGTAATTCTCCATTCCTGAACTTCTTCAAGTCAACATAACACCATACAAAAACATCTTTGTATTTTATCAACAATGAAATCAACCTTTCTCTTTCTTGGGGAACATTTCTGTATACACACTACTTTAGGATCTTCATCTATGCCAATATTGACACGGTCATAATCAGTAGATGATTCAATATTAACCTTAGTCTTTTGTTTCAAGTACTAATCCTGTCTATTGAACAAATCTTCCAGAGAAACCAAACCCTTAGGTATTTTGTTCCCTCTCAATTGAATCATCTAAGTCTTCTCTTCCCCATGTGCATTGACGTATCCATTGGTAACATCATTTCTCACATTATCACTTCCTTCAAAGAAAATGTTAGCAAAAGCTTTAGCCTTCTTGAGAAATGAAATAATTTGCCTGTCACTATCGAACACTTGCCAATGGTTTACATTATCAGGGACACTGGGGTGATATATTAATTCAATCCTATAAGTTTTATCCTTAAAATCAGGATGAGGTAATAATAAGGATGCATAAACGACCGATGAATCAGCTCTTGTATTAAGATCTCTAGGCATTGCTTCAATAGAAAAAAGCATCAAAATCTTCAACACAATCCCAAACTCTATTTATGTAATGTCTCGGTCTACCATTCTTTACAGAGTATTGTTTCCTAACTTGCTTAACTATCAACTCCGCATCCCCTCTGGCTCTCAATTTTTTATGCCCCTTTCCTTAGCTAAGGCTAAGCCAAGTACAAAAGCCTCGTATTCGACAATATTGTTGTTCTCAAATTCCAGTTTGTAAGCAAATGGAAAAATATAACCATCTGGAGAGATTAGAACAACTCCTACTCCAGAGCCAGCATTTGAAGAACTTCCATCAAATTCTAGTGTCCATAACTCATTCTGTAAATCAAGGCTAATAAGGTTTGAGCATTCTTCTTCTGTGGAAGTACACATATAAGTGCCTAGTCCAGTCTCAACAAATAGGATATCTACCCTAGGATCTCTAGACTTTAATACTGTGAACTTGGCCTTAGACTCTAGATTAAGACATAATTTCTTTCCCTCTAGTGTTATTAAAGCATGAGGCCAATCCATTTGTATCTCCCCTCCCAAGTCTCTGCAAAAAATCCTACTCAGAAGCATGCCATAACTAGTGGGAATATCAGCAATGAGGATAGTTAACTTTAATCTTTTTTGGGGGAAAGCAGCTAAAGCAACTTGTGCATCTTTTATTTGTCCCAAAATTGGAACTTGTGAGCCATCCATTGAAAAGCATTTACCATGGGAAGGAGTATAAGACAGCCCTAAAGCTCTAGCCACTTGAGCAAGCATTATATTATCGGAAGCACCAGAGTCAACGACACAATTACTCAATCTAAAACTAGCTATGTAAAGAGACATAAAACGGCTCTGGCTTAGAGAAAGGATCTTGTTGTCCTGATTCTTTTTCATATAGGTTATGGGAAACTTGTTCATCAATAGGTGTCTTGACCTCATTAGACACTTGGACGTTAATTTGAGATGAGGAGGGTTCCTCTCTAATATACTTCACTAATTGGTCAAGCTCAAATGGGTTGAGTCTAAGATACTCAGCTTGGGAGATCTTAATTTTGGTATTCTTTCATGACTCAATTATATCAAATGAACTAGTAACAATAATATCAGGGGAAGGAATGTATGGTACCTCTGTAGACACATTCTTGGAAGTAGTGTTGTCAGGTTTCTTAGAATTGGAAGCAGATTGCCTAGATAGAAGGTACTTTGGAGTGAAAGATGAACCACTCATTTGTCCCTTAGAGTCTGCTCCTTTCTGGGCCTGTTGTCCTCTAGTAAAGATTGCACAGTTAGGATCAATCTCTGCATAAAGATCTTCTCTTTCTTTAGCATCTGATTCATACTCAAAGAAATTAACACTTTCATCATAGGATGGGCCAGGTTCTTCTACATATGGCACTTCAGCTTGTTCATTGGTAGAAAGCATTTGCATGAATTGAACCATCTCTGGGCAAGTGAACCCATCATGATCTATAGTCAAATGAAAATTGCACATCATGTTACCTTTATTAGTAGAGGGAGTGTTCTCAATAGCTAGCCTCTGTGCGGGTCTAGTTAAAGGCAAAGTTTTGTTATTACCACCTTGATTGTTGTAATGCTTCCTTGGTATATCTTGGTAATGTGGTTGAAATTGTTCCTTTGGCATTTGCCTCTTTATGGTGATTATATCATTAGCCAACCTTGGTATGACTGGGTTAGTAGAATTTACACTAGAAGGTTTATCGGTCTGCAAGTCCTTTTTCTATTTCCCTGCTATGATCAAATCTTCTTCTAAGGATATGGCCCTCTCTTGGGCTGCACTTACATCATCTACCCCTTCTCTTTTGATAGTAAAAATAACATCTGGTGGAAGGGAATTAATAAAGAAAAATTTTAACAGATCATCCCCAAGCCTCATGTTCTTAGGAATCCTATTACATAGCTTGTTAAATTTGGCAACAAATTCCCTCATTGGCTCCTGTATCTCTTTTTTCATTGTGGCTAACTGCATAACCAGAGTTTGTTCATTCTCGGCATATTTAAATCTTCTTTCAAACTTTGTTTTCAAGGCATGTTGGGAATTAAGGTGTCTCAACCTTTGCAAGTTTCTAGCATTTATTATTTAATTGTATTTATTTTTTGCCTATTATTGTAATTTGGATGCAAATCCTATTTCGTCACTTTGTGGGAGTTGGCACGGTGATGTGTCATCCTACATGGAAGGTGACCACATGTATTTTTGTCCTCATATGAGGAGATAGGCGTTCCACCTTGTGGTAGAAGAGTTTTGCCATGTGTCAGCATCTTTTGGGCATTGTAAGAGGTTTATGATGTGTAAGAGCTATGACAGAATCTATGACATGTAAGGGCCAGAAATGGAAGATTATATGACAGGTGAAGACAAGTGTCTGAAAGCATCTTGTATGGGGAAGTAGGCATCCAAGTTTGACTATGAAAAGGTTGTAAGAGAATCTTCTATTAATAAACAGTTATGACAGATTCTCTTACAACTGTAAGAGTTGTATTATATGACAGATTTTATGACATTGCAAGAGCATGTCATACCTTAATTGGGTAAATTTGAGGTGCCCAAATTGGGGGGTTGTAAGGGATGAAAGAGAATCACTTACAAGTGTCATACACATGTTTTATGGGCTTGGGAATTGGGCCACATGGATTTGGACGAGTTCCTTGTGTGACTTGGTCTAGAAGCTACCTCCATTCGTACTACTTCTCTTTATATACAGGTGCTTGGAGAGTAGATGTAAGAGGTGATTAACAGGTGTTGTCATGCTACCGGTTTATCTCCAGATATGAGTGTCGAAGACTCCTGAGAAGACTTGCATTGAAAGTGTGTTGTAAACATTGTTGTTTTGATAATACATTGTGTAGGTTTTGGAGTGTGGGGTTTTTTACCCGAAAGGGTTTTCCCCACGTTATATCTTGTCTGTCTCTTCTATCTAAATTCTATGTGTATGTGCATTGTTGCAATATCTCTATTGTTGTATTAAACATTCTATAATTGTAAAGGTTAAAATGAATTTGCACCCATCTCTCCTCATTAGATTAGTGTAGGAAGCGATTTTCGTGCACCTTGCTTCCTTTCAAGGCATCCCAACCATTAATAGAGCCATTAGGAAGATGATAAAACCAATCAGCGGTAGCATCAGTTAGGGATTCTACAAAAAGTCTTACGGCTACATCTTCATGTTGTACAATAAGGATAGAAGAGGCAACAAAAAAGGCTTGCATATGTTCCTCTGGGCTGACTTTCCCATCTCCTCTAAATTTAGGTATAATTTTCCCTGACCCCTTAGGTAAATCATGTAATTGGGCTTCGAGATTGAGTGGACCTATGGTGGCTCCCCATGGAACAAGTGGAGATTGAGCCATGATAAGCAAATTTTGTACTGGGAAATTTACTTGCAAAGGGAGGGTAACTCCGTGTAAAAGGAGAGCTTGACAAGATGTGGATGAAGTACTTGGAGGGTTTTGACTAGATGGAGGGGACGAGGGTCTACTAATAGACCTAACCTTTTAGTTAGGTGGGAAGCAAGAAAAGTTGATGGACTCTAAAAATGTAAAATCCTCGTTGAAGACCCCCTTCTTTCTATCTCCCCTAGTATATCTTTTGGAAGCCATATTTAGACAATAAAACTTGATAAAAATAGAGTCACCAACTTCACTTACTGATTAGCTCATGGAAGATTTTGTTGATTATTTAACTGGTTCCTCTGATTAACCCCCTAATTTATGCACCTATCATTAGGAAGTGCTAGGACAAGAAACACTCTTTCTCTTCATGGCACAGGTACAATAGTTTCAATAATAATAACTTCTTGAGCATTTTCAAAACGCCTGGCATTCTCTCTCACAATTTCACTGATTTCTTCTTCTTCTTCTTCTAACACTTCGTTAACTTGATGGTATTGCAAGTTAGTCCTTCTGTGTTGCCAGGCAAGCAACCTTAATCCATTAATTATATCTTCTTGATCACCTATAAGCTAGTCAACATTCGGTTGAAGAATAGGAGCATTACGTCTCTGAAGACCATTAGAGAAACTCACAACACATACTTAACAATTATAAGTCCCTAGTAGAGTCACCAAAAATCTATTGGTTTACAGATTTGCCATTTAACTCTATATTCTCTCACCCAAACAAATGACAAATGTAACCACAGTTGAGTCAGTAACAATAATATTTTATCACCAACTCTCTGCTTATTTTACAAGGTGGCAGCTACCTTCAATTGATATTCAACAAATCAAAAATCTATGATGCTTTTCACTAGAAAGCAAAGAAAGGGAATGCTTTTAACTAGAAAGCTTTGAAAGGAGATTTTCATACAAATAAATGAACCAATACTCATAGAAGCTCAAAGACTTTGAATAATAAAAATAAAAAAGAGAAGATTTTGAATCATAATCACCATAACATATCCATTCAAAGATAGATATCCACAACAATGAAATCACCAACTGAATTCTCCAACATAAAGAAAGATAACCACAAATATGACATTCAACATAAGCAGAATGATAGCCCAAGCATTATAATACAAAGATCATATATGCCTCAACAATTCCAACTGTGTATCTTTTCTATATATTGAAGTACATTGAAATCAAACAAAACATACGAGATATCTAACTAAATTGAGAAAAACAAAGTTTGTCCAACCAAAAATATGCTTCTATTGTTCCCAATTACATATTTATAAGCATAAAATAGTAACTATCTTTTAAAGAGGAATGGTTTCTTGAGGACAACCGTTTCTTTTTTAAAAATAAAGTCTTTAAAAGTTCTAAGCCAAATAACTTGAAAAGCATAAAAAAAAAAACTTAATTCGCCACCCCTTCATTTTCTTTAGGATCTTCAATGCTCTCCACCACTTGATCTTCCGCCATCTTCTCTTGCATCTTCAACCTTAGCTTGTACTCTTGATACTTTGTTATGATATCGGTAATATTTTTGCTCCTTGGAATAGTAGTGTTCTGTAATCTGGTTCTAAATTTGGCCAAGTTCTTAGCTACTCCCGCTATAGTCTCCTAGATCATCTAATCCCTATTTTTGTAACCATTAAGATAGACTTGCTTATAGTCCAATTTTCTCAGTGATTCACTAGAAACAGTCTGAGGATCAGCAAGCTCACTATAAAGCATGTCTTTGACTTCCTTTTTGATATCCTTGGGATCACGTAGGTTTGCTTTGAAGTCATCCAAAATATTTATTTCAAGTGCATTATAATCTCTTTGAATACCAACCATTAGATCCAGGTATTCTTGTAGAGCCTTGTTGATCTGATCAATAAGATTGTCATACATATTGAGCTTCCAGTCCAATGAGTCAACCTAGGACAAATCAATTTCATGGGGGTCGCTAGCCAGATTTTCCTTCGTGAGTGTTATGGAATCTAAGGTAGCTAACTCAGCAACCTCCTTTGAAAGCACATAAGTACTTCCTAGTTCCTTTCTTACTTGTTGAAGCTCATTGATCAATTCTTTTCTTTTATTGTGTATAAGAGAATAACTTTGTATCATTTTAGTCAAGGAAAATAAAATATCACAGGATAATTTTTCAACCCACTCATTGATAGCCCTGGCAAAATTCTAACTCTTTTTAATCTTCTTAACAATATTTGTATCGATCCCAATGACCTCTGAGTTAGGAGGTTCCTGAGGAGAAGGTGTCACTATTGACTAGATGAATTGGCTCAAAGACAAGATTTGAGATTGGAGTTTTATATTTTCTTTCCTTTCTTCCTTGGCCCTTTTAATCGAAACATTGACAGAATAATTTGCATGGTATGAGTCCCCCTTAAGAGTAGAAGGGCCCAAGTCAATATGACTTATTTTATAATCTACCTCAGTTATATCATTTTCATCCAAATCTTTTATGGGGTCAGCAATTTCCAATACTTGGTGGCCAGAAGTAGCATCATTTATCATCCTGGACATTCTCCTAGCCTTCTTAGGCTTTGAAGTCCCTTGCAGAAGCATAGCAATAGTATCAATTTCTTTGGCCATGGTGGGAACATTTTTCCTCTTTTTCTCTAAAACCTTTTTCAGCCAACTAGGAGAGGAAGTCACTACAGTAGTATTTATATTTTCAGACACAAATTTATTTCTATCTTCCAGTGGGGAAGCAACATGAATTTCCTCATTATCAGGAGAAGAGGATACATCAAGAAAATTGGGAAAAGAGCTATCATTAATAATTGAATAAAAAATGGGTTCGAGGTTCACTGCCGCTGTTTGAACATTTCTTTTTCTCACGAGAGCGCTATCTGATTCACACACTAATTTCAATTTGAAAACATCATTGGGCCTCTCACCATCGCCTCCTGACTATGAATTAGAAAGAGATTGTGACATGTCATGTGATCATGAGAACTTTGCACAGTAGAATTCTGCACCATTTTCTATCTAGTAGCCCTTGAACTACCTGATTCATGAGGTGAACCTGCATGTCCATGCCACTTACCAACCAGCCAATCTTCAGTTCTCTTAATCAATGGTGCAGAATGAACATTTATATCCATAACCTCCTTCTCAGACCAATTTATACAATGAAGGGGTTTTGACAGCAGATTCTGGTATTCCACATCAATTACTTCAGAGTCCTCATCTTTTTCTAGAATATGAATAGGCAAACCAAAATCCCGGATTTGACTTATGGTAAGTCTCATGTAGCTTCTTTGGTGCAGTGCACCTAAAATAAGTTTTAAGTCAAATAATTGAAATTTTAGTGTTAAAAGACTAAATGAAGGTTTGAAAAATGTAATAAAGCATAAACATGTAGTAGAGATTGAAAAATAGTCATTATCCTTAGTGGTCTGTAGTCCTTTTAAGTATGTGATAGTCTATGTTTAGACATTTAGTTTTTTTTGGAAAAAATAGTCTTTTCTGAAAAAGTAGTCAGTGTGAGACTATTTTTAGCCTTTTCCCATGTTTGGGAAGGAAAGAAAAGAAGTGGTGAGCATATATGAGATACCTCTCTCATGAGAATGCATTGTAATATGGATGAAGTTCAAGAGAAGGAAATGAAGAAAATATAGTTTGCTGTCCCTTATATCTGTTTTTCTTTTTTCCTGCAATTTTTTTGTTGCAGACCATACCACAAACTTGTACGAAATAGTTATGCCATGAAACCAATTGGATGTGATAGAAGGGTGAGATAACTATCCAATTCCATTGGTTTGAGGTCATTAAATTTCTTTTTGTGAAAGTTATCACATTTTTTCTTAAAGCTGTCCAAAACCCTATCTTTTTTACTACAACAGTCCTATTCCCGACCATTACACGCCTCTGTACGGAAAGATATAGGGACAAGCCATATAATTATGGAAACAAAGTTGAGATACCTTTCCAATGGTTTTGGTCTGAGGTTTTGATTCAGATTCTAGAAGGAGATGTTGCCTTTTTTCTAAGACTACCCATGTCATTCCAGCAAACACTTGATTTGGGGGTTTTAGAGAGGTTTTTGGTTTTCACAACTTAAATTGCTGTGTTAGAACCCAAAAATTGGTGGAATGAGTGTATAATGGTGAGGTTTCTAATGAGTCTTGTATGAAGGAGTAGGGGATGAGCACAAGTTGAAGTTTGGAACCTTTGAGGCCTTATTGCACCTTGTTTTGGCTAACTAGCTTTGGTGGAGTGAAGATTTGGTCATTGAATGAAGTCAAAAGGCCATAGACCCATGAAACCTTTGAAATTAGTTCATTTTCATCATAATGGATCCTTTGGAATAGGAGTGAGGTGTTTGGGATTGAGTTGGTGAGTACTTCCTTTGCAAAATCACTCTAATTAGGCCTCTTGTGAAATCGGTACAGTCAAGTTTAAAGTGTTGTGCTCCAAAACAACCCATCGTGCATGTTTGGTATGTTGAAGAAACAAATAATGGGTATCCAAAAAACCCTTAATAGTCTGATTTGGAGGTCTGCACCTAAATTTATTGCATGGCAATCCTTTTCTAAGGGCTACAAGGAAGTTGGTTAGAGTGTGAAGGACAGGGTACTAGAAGGCACCTCCAGAGCTTTTTGATGGTTTTTTGAGCTTGGGACAGCCCAACCTAGAAGGTCTAGGGTCTCTAGAAAGTTTGGAAAGTTTCTCATCTATATGAACCTAAAAATGGGGTTGTTGTGTAGTGTTGAAGCCATGGACAGTGAGAGGATAGTCATGTCCTGTTTGATGTCAAATGTTGTAGCTTAGTCCACTAAGGCCTAGAAGAGTTGTTTTCCCTGCCATCCCCTGTATCCTCTTCCTCTTGTGAAGTTGTTGGTGACCCTTTGTTGTCTTTGTGTAGTTACCTCTGCATCAAATTGGTATCAGAGCATAGTTAGTAGGTCTGTGAAGTGTTGAATTGAAGAGGTATTTTGTCAAGATGCCTCCAAGAGTGAGAAACATGGATCAAAAGATGAATGAGCTAAAGTAGAAGCATGCCAGAGAGTTGAGGGAGCTGAAAGAAAGAATGGCTACCCTATAACAAAATCAGAGAAGAGGAGTGGCTCTAGGTGAAGAGATTGAGTCTGAGGAAGAAGAAGAAGCTAAGTATGAAGATGTGGAAGATGAGTTGGACCCTCAGGATCAGAGGATGGTAAAGTTTCTAAGGGTAGTAAAAGAAGACAAGCACAAGATAAAGATAGATGTGCTAAAGTTTGGAGGAAGCCTGAATGATGAAGAATTGCTAGATTGGATAGCAGCATTGGACAACCACTTTGAGTGTGAAGAAGTCCCTAAAGATCAGAAAGTGAAGATTGCAAAGACCAAGCTGACAAGTCATGCTTTGTTATGGCAGGATTATCAGCAAATAGAGAGGAGCAAGCAAGGAAAGGCAAAGATTGTCTCATGGGACAAGATGGTAGCAAAAATCAAAGGTAAATTCTTGCTAAAGATTATGAAGTTCAAATGTTTAAGAAGCTTCAAGGTTTAAGGCAAAAGGAAATGGATGTAAAGACATACACTGAAGAGTTTTATAATATGAGTATAAGGTTTTGTCAAAATGAAAGTGAAGTACAAAAATTTTCTAGATATATTGGTGGCTTGAGGTTTAACATGCAGGATGAACTAGTACTGGCAAATCCAAGAAGTGTTGAAGACTGTTATCAGATGGTAGTAAGAGTGGAAGAGAAGCTAAAGAGAAGATAAGATAAGATAGCCAGAGGTAGAGGCAACACCTCTAGAGGCAGAGGATCCTTTCAAAACACAAAACAAGTTAGTGAGAGTCAAGAGGAGATGAACAAGGCAAAGGACAAAGTGCAGATTTCAGAGGCAGAGGTTCTAGAGGTAGATTTGGTGGTGGAAGAAGTGCAAACAATTTTATGGGTAAGTGTTATAATTGTCAAGTGTTTGGGCACCCAGCATATAAGTGTCCTAAGAAGAAATTTTTTTCAAGTGATGGTGAAAGGAAGAGTGAGAGAAGGACTCATTTAGTCCAAGAAGAAGAATGTGGTTCTAGTTCCACAAGGTGTGATGCTAAGGCAGGAGAAGCATTGATGCTGAGAGAAAGAGCGTTGTTGAAGAATTCTAGGGAGAAGGAGCTAATTCAGAGGAGAGCATTGTTTAGGACAAATTGCAAAAGCAAGGACAAGGTATGTAAAGTGATAGTGGATTTTGGTTGTACTGACAATATGGTGTCTAGTGAGATGGTAGACAAACTGAAATTGAAGATCATTCCAAGGGAAGTTCCCTACAAAATTTCTTGGGTGAGTGATCATCAATCCATTTTAGTGACTAAACAAGCATTAGTTGAGTTTAAGATTGGAGCATATGAGGATAGAGTACTTTGTGACATCCTACTAATGGATTGTTGTCATGTGATACTGAGAAGACATTGGCAATTTGATAGGTTTGCAATATATGATGGAAGAGCCAATACCTTCACTATTAAGAAGGATGAGAAGACTTTTGTACTACTGCCATTAGAGGAGTAGTCAAGGATAGCAAAGATGATTATGTTTGGAAAGAAGGAGCCAGTGATGTTTGAGGAGAGTGAAAACAAGGAGTGTGCAACCTTTTCAAGGCATAAAGTTGTTGAAACAACAAAGAGGAAGTATGAAGCTGAGTTGCAGCTAGTTGTGAAGAGAAATATCTTCATGTGGAAGAAGGAAGTGAGTAAAAATGTGAAGAGTAAGAGTGTAGGGCCTATGGAAAGGCAAGAAATGAGTGAAGGAGTCTTAGTAGGGACAATCATGTGCCCTGTAGTGATGAGTAGGCAGCCAAGTGAAGCTGGTGCAATAGTTTGAAAAGTTCCTAGGACAGTGAACACACTAGTTACATGTCTAACAGAGGTTGGTAAAGGTACTGTGACAGTGAACAGTGGAAAGGAGAGTATGAAACAATGGTGTAAGCAAGAAGGTAAGAATTTAAATGAAAGGACAATAGAGAGAAGCATAGTTGCTGATGAAGATGACAAGGTCAGAGGACCAAGAGTGGGACAGTCTCCAAAGAATGCATATGGTCAAGAAATAAGAAATGTTGGCAAGCATGCCATAGATAGTGAAGATGAACCTGCTAAAGACAAACAAGGAGGACAAAGACAAGCAATGGAGGACAATTTGCAAGAATATTTCCAAGGGACTTGGAAACGTTTCAAGTTAGGTTGTATGGTGCACCTAGAATAAGTTTTAAGTCAAATAATTGAAATTTTAGTGTTAAAAGACTAAATAGAGGTTTGAAAAATGTCATAAATCCTTGAAAGGCATAAACATGTAGTGGAGATTGAAAAATAGTCATTATCCCTAGTGGTCTACAGTAGTTTTAAGTATGTGATAGTCTATGTTTAGACATTGTTTTTTTTGGAAAAAATAATCTTTTCTGAAAAAGCAGTCAGTGTGAGGCTATTTTTAGCCTTTTCCCACATTTGGGAAGGAAAGAAAAGAATAAATTCATGGTGATAATATAGGAGAGACCTCTGTCATGAGAATGCATTGTAATTTGGATGAAGTTCAAGAGAAGGAAATGAAGAAAATATAGTTTGCTATCCCTTATCTCTGTTTTTCTTTTTTCCTGTAATTTTGCTGTTGTAGACCGTACCATGAACTTGTATGAAATATTTATGCCATGAAACCAATTGGATGTGGTAGAGGTGTGAGTTAAATATCTAATTCCATTGGTTTGAGGTCATTTCATTTCTTTTTGTGAAATTTATCACATTTTTTCTTAAAGCTGTCCAAAACCCTATCTTTTTTACTACAACAGTCCTATTCCCAGCCATTGCACGCCTCTGTATAGACATATATAAGGGAAAACCATATATTTATGGAAAGAGGGTAGAGATACCTTTCCAATGGTTCTAGTCTGAGGTCTTGATTCAATTTCCAGAAGGAGATATTGCCTTTTTTCTAAGACTGCCTGTGTCATTCTAGCAAACACTTGATTTGGGGGTTTTAGAGAGGTTTTTTGTTTTCACAACTTAAATTGCTGTGTTAGAACCCCAAAAAGGGTGGAATGAGTGTATAATGGTGTGTTTTCTAATGGGTCTTGTATGCAGGAGCAGGGGATGAACACAAGTTGAAGTTTGGAACCTTTGAGGCCTTATTGCACCTTGTTTTGGCTAACTAGCTTTGGTGGAGTGAAGATTTGGTAATTGAATGAAGTCAAAAGGCCATAGACCCATGAAACATTTTAAATCAGTCCATTTGCATCATAATGGATGCTTTGGAGCAGGAGTGAGGTGTTTGGGATTGAGATGGTGAGTACTTCCTTTACAAAATCACCCTAATTAGGCCTCTTGTGAAATTGGTACAGTCAAGTTTAAAGTGTTGTGCTCCAAAACAGCCCATAGTGCATGTTTGGTTTGTTGAAGAAAAAAATAATGGGTATCCAAAAAATGCTTAACAATCTGATTTAGAGTTTTGCACCTAAAGTTATTTCATGACAGTCCTTTTCTAAGGGCTACAAGGAAGTTGGTTAGAGTGTGAAGGACAGGTACTAGAAGGCACCTCCAGAGCTTTTTGATGGTTTTGTGAGCTTGGGACAGTCAAACATAGAAGGTATATGGTCCATAGAAAGTTTGGAAAGGTTCCCATCTATATGAACCTAAAAATGGGGTTGTGTAGTGTTGAAGCCATGGACAGTGAGAGGATAGTCATGTCCTGTGTGATGTCAAGTGTTGTAGCTTGGTCCACTAAGGCCTAGAAGAGTTGTTTTCCTTGCCATCCCCTGTATCCTCTTCCTGCTGTAAATTTGTTTGTGACCCTTTGTGGTCTTTGTGTAGTTACCTCTGCATTATTCTTCTCAGAACTTCACGGTCATCCACACAATCCTCCCAGAAGTCTTCTAGGCTTGAACAATGCTCATAAGAGCTAGAACCATACAAGTTCTGCTTTACGTAGTTCTTGTTGTCAAAGTGTTGCCTCAAAGATAAAGAGTGAATATTAAATTCTTCCAATGCATGCTCGGCTCCTTTAGCAACATCTTTATTTTTACAAGAATAAATTGATAAAGACAATGGAAATGTGTAGCCCTTCTTTCTCATGCTCTGGTATTTGACATTTACAGTAGTCATTTGTCTACAAACTTCTAAAAAGATAATATAGTCATTAGGGTACCGAGACAACTTGGTTGGGGTTGACTCATAACCCCCCAGTCTTAGGTAGGTGAACCTATCAAATTGAATGTAAAAACTCCCAAATTGCATAACCAGAGATGCTGCCTCAGGAGAAATCCTCATTTCAGAATCATAGTTCAACTTTCTCTCCAAAAACATTAAAATGGCATCATTAACTCGACGAAATCTTTCATCTCAACATCTTTTGTAAACTAAGGAAAATAAGCATACACAGGTGTATCTGGGGTTAAAGATCCACGAGGCCTCAACGCAGCCCAGACAACCTCTTGACTGGCTAGAACATATACCAAATAGGAGAACATGTGAAATGCAGAGGTCTCATGAAACTTCAACAATTGCTCATTCAAGTGATAGCTTATTATTTCAGCCCAGTCAATAAACTGACTCTCACTACATATTAGCAATATAAAGTGACACATCCAGAATTCAAAAGAGCTAGCATCTTCACTACCCACCACCTGGTGCAATAAAGTAACAATATCTGAAATTTTGTCCTTAAAGTGTGCTCTTTTAAGTGTAGGGGGTAGCTGAGACTTACCTCTTTTCTCTAATTTTTTCCAGTTACGTGCAATAGAATTTCTACACCAGTCTTCATTCTCCTTGAAGAATTCTACACCCGCGGCTATAGACATAACTTCGTATTTCTCTTGTCTTAGAATTTTCAATGCACAAGAGATAGACTCAGAATCAATCCTCAAGACCACCATACCTTCCTCAGTCTTGATCTCCAAAGTATCAGGGTCGTATCTCTCCACGCATGCAACAATTAAATCTTCACAACACACTGAAACAGGGAAACCTGCTGCATGAGCCAAATCGCTTTGTAGGATTTTCTCTGCAAATGATGACATGTCTTCCTGCTACAGATGAGACTAGAATTCTACCAAGTCTATGTGTCCAAGCTCAGTGTCTTTCACTTTAGACCAATTGCTCTCAATTCCAGAGTGGGAGGAGATACCCTAAAATTTGAATTTCATTACAGCAACCAAGTACCAAGGACGATGACAGAGTATTGTGGAAATACCAATTCAGAATAGAAGGAAAGCAAGAAGAACACTTAGACAATTTTACCACAAAGAGTGAACTGATGTGTAGTTATAGCACCCCTGTCATACTTTTAAATGTTAGGCTATCGCGGTACCATTTCTGTGGCTTAAGAAATTAAACCAATGATTTGCTCATTTTCTAAAAAATTGCTAAAGGACATCTCATGCCAGCAGTGCACAACACTTTAAATGATCATTAATTGCCTTGGTTTCTGGTCCACCACTTAACCATCACTGAATCGTGAGAAATGAGAATTTCAAAACCTTAAGTCATGGGTTATAAAGTTTGGAAAACCTGTGACACAACGATAACAAAAGGGAACCAAGCGGGCAACAAAACATAACACATAGAATGTAAAGTTGCCGGATTGCGGGGTTTCAAAACCCCAGAACCTAGCAATATGGTTAGGAAATTTAGGGGAACAACGACTAGGTTAGGAAACTTGTAGTATCCACAATTTCAAAGATTTTTCTAAGGCACAACAATAGAAATTCATAACCCTTGGGACTTAGAAACCTAGAGTACCACAAGAATGAACAATAGAAATGAATGAGACTTAGAAATAAAAAGAAGGGGTAACACCTGATAAATATGATCATATGTGCTAATGCTACCTATACTACTACAAAGCTAGGTGAACCAACTTTCCAACGCTTTTGGTTTCGTGAAAATTTGACATCCCTATCAAAAGTTATACAAATTTGAAGAAAAACCTATTTTAGCATGTAGAAAGTGATAAGGGTCTGCCTGATGGTTAGGCTTGACCGCTAGCAGTCTGGCTCACTATGGTCACATGCAAAAACAATTATCATTCACAAAAAATGTTAAAATTGGAGGTTTATGTGAATTTTAATATTGGCGGCTTCAGATAGGGTGTTTACATGAGCAGTCAGTAGACTTTAAGCACTGGCAACTAAAGTTAGGGTCTGACAGTCACAAAAAATGCTTCAACAAACAATTAGTTAGCCATAGCATCAAACTTAGCATTAAACTATAAAATTAGCATCAAATTTTAGTGCTTATCCCTTAGGCGGTCAAGATAGCTGCCAATAGCTATACAAAGCACTCAGGGTTTATGGTTGACGGTTTATTGTAGCAGTTAAGGTTGGTGCAGGTATGAGGCTGCTAGCAGATCAAGTGTCCACGGTCTACCAAATTAATCCTCTAGTATGCAACTCAGTGTAGACAACAATCATATGGGGAGTGAGCAGAGGCTCTGTTGATAGCGATAAGCCTGAAGGCGTATGCAAAACCAGGGGTTGGTCAACAATGTGACTGAAGGCAGAAAGGGCATGGTGGGGTTCTGACCTTGAGTAGGTGGTCCTATGGGAAATCTAGAGGCATGACCCTCTAAAATTTGTAGGTATCTGAAATATTTAAACCCTAACTTTAAAAGAGATTAACCCCCTAAATTTTTACACGATTATAAAACCTGTTAAAATGTATGTCAAAAATTTTGAAACCTGAAATATTGGATACAAAAACATTAAACCCCGATAATTATTTTTCAAACCTGTGATAAGCACAAGGGCCTGCCTGTGCAGGCTACCGTATGGTACAGACCTGCGAGGAGGTAGGGTTAAAAGAATTCAAAAATTTCACAATTTTAGAAATATAAGGTGTTTTATGTCAAAATTTACCCACGAGCTGCTTTGTACACAACAACGAGGTCAATTTCATTGTAGGAGGCCACCTGCAAAAATTAACTCCTAAATCTTGCCAAAAAATGTGTTAGATCTACAACTCAAAGCACGAAAACTTGCAAATGATGAGGGTTAGATCAACGGGCATGCCAAAATGAAGTCTTGAAAATAAGACAAGGCAATGCTATAAAAGATAAAGCAATGCAAGAAATACCCTTTGAACCTTGCACTAATTCAATCTCCTTGATAGAATGGAGTAGAGTGCACCCTAACCCTACTAGCTATGTTCTCTAAGATAGATATGGATTGATAGTATGATATGTTGGTTCCTCACAATTTCAATAGTATAACATTACTTTGAAAGCTCCTCTATGTGATCTAGAATAATTTGGACAGCGTGATGTTACTTTGATAATGACGAATGATAATGGCTAGAGGGAGGCTCAATTTATAGATTGTTGAATGATGAAAATGGTTAGAATTGGTTGAGACAAGATTAGGGCAAGGATAAGGACTTCTAGGGTTTCAAAAGAAGCTTCTAGAGTTTATCCTTATGTGAATGGCTAGGATTAAACTATGTAGTGTGATAATGGAGGGTTGAGATGAAAAGATGATTTAATTTGGGAGAAACTTATTTAATGAAAGTGACAAGTGGTTGAAGATGAGGATAAGTGGGACAAATAATTTAAATAATAAATTTATTTAAATTATGAGAGACATGTGCGAGTATAAGACCAAGGGTGAAATAATTTAAATAATAAAATTATTTAAGTTATGTGGTATGTGAGGGTTGATTTAAATAAATATTTAATTTATTTAAATTGGATGATGGAGGAAAGTGTGAATTAATTAAATAAATACAATTTATTTAATTAATTGGTTAGAGAGGATAAATGGATAAAAAGGGATTAGTTAAACAAATATAAATTATTTAACTAAGGGAATGATGGAAGGGGTCATGAAAGGGTCCTAGGAAAAAATGTGTCACAAGGTGTTGCAAGAGGTGTCGAAAGTGATGTCACAAGACATGGTCAATTTTAGATGTCTATAGTTATAAAATAAATTATTGTACTGTAAATAAAATAGCATATTATTTGATTGTGCATGAAACAAAACGAAACCCTAAAAAATATAGTGTTATAAATATTTATTTTGCTAGTTGAATACGGTGTTAGGGTGCTAGAACCCATATAAAGGAATAAACAAAAAAGTAACTTAAGGCTACTCAAAACTGAGGGCCAAATTCCAAAAAACCAAAGTTTTTTATATTTCTTGCTTTTACATACGTACATATAAGACTTTTGTTTGCATATATCTGTCCTTCTACCTTAACAAAAAATTATATTATTCACATTACAGTACAAAAAAGAGTGGGATCTTATCACAGATTAGGACATACCACCTAGTCAACCTCCATTTCCAGCTCATCTGGTACTAATTCCACCATCTCAGCATCCAATCACTCCAACTCTACCATCGAGTTCAACTCCCCTACACCAGTCAACTATTTAATAAAGTCCACACCTTCTCAAGCTGCACTCCTAGCACTTTCAATGTCCACGTCCATAGCAGGGATCACAAATGGGATCCATGGGTCACTATAATGTGGCAGAATCTCTAGCTAGTAGCCTCTTCCCCATCACATGCCAATGCCTAGAATATCGAGATCCAAAGCTTCTTTTAGTCCACGATGCTATTCAAGCTTGATGAGTGTGAAGGCCAAAGCCCTCATAGATTCCTTCGATTCCCTCAAGCTCAGCAACACTCCTACAAACATTGCCGCCAAATCTGAATTGACTCTATACTTATTGCCTGCTGCAAGGAAATGCTCTCCCAAAACCACACAAATGGCACTCAAACCTAGTGAAGATTTCATCTTAAAGACTTTCATCAATCTCTAGTTCGATATCAGGCCCAGGAAAGCCATTTGGCGCTTGCCAACTAACAATGGCACTATTGCCTCCATCCTTGACACCCAATGCAAGATCTCACCTCTCTGAGAGATGGGGGAATGTGAAGAATGATGAATGAAGAATGAATTCTTTACCTTTCGCATCTCCATTAAAAACCCAATCTTTAACACTAACACCTCCCTTGCATGCTTCAACATGCACCTCCAAGTCAAGTCGAACCTGAAGAATTAATGAAGCAAGACAGATTCAGCCCCTCGCATGAGCAGTCTATCATTCTCCTAATCTCCAACTGTCAGCCTTACAACTTCCTTCAACCAAGAAAAGATCCTCTACCAACGTACTTGATTCATTACCTCATCGCCACCTCGCCAGTTACTATAGCCTCCTCCTTAACAAGGTTCTCCATCTTAGGCACCATAAATTTCAAATCCACAAAAGAATGAGAGATAAGGATGTCCCTATTGGAACCTAGAGCCACATTTGCCAACATGTCTGTAACCTTATTTGCCTCCCTGAATACATGAGATATCTTTAAGTCCTAAAACTTGGCTAAAATATCCAGACATCTGCCCAACAGGTTGTTTAGTTTTCAACTTGGAGTGCTCCCATTTTGGATCACTCTCACCGCTATATGGGAATCACCTTCCACATGGATTCTCCTTATCCCATCTAAAAGACCTAATTGCAGGCCCAAAATGAGTGCCTGAAACTCTGCCTCGTTATTGGAGAGAGAACCTAACTTCTTCAATGCTAAGCCAACTATATCCCCTGCCTCATTTTGAATGATGCAACCTATCGAGGCCTGCCCCGGGTTTCCCCTCATTGCCCCATCAAAATTGAGCTTTAACCACCCTTTATCTGGAAATTCCCATTTAGCCTTTTCTCATCCATTCTTCAGATTATCTCGAGGGACCCCATTAACGAGGGATATAGTGTTATAAATATTAGTTAAGGACATTTTATTTTTATAAAACAACAGCTAGTGAAAAATAAATAAATTAAATTTTATTATGGAGAAAAGAAAACAAAATTAAATTGATGACTCTATAGTAAAATCTATAAAATATAATGCACTTACCATTTGTTGAATATACTTTGCTCTTGTTTTATTTCATATGATAAAACCCTAATAAAATATAGTTATAAAATAAATTAACCTCAGTACTAATAGGGTCGGTAGTCATTAGTTCCTTCTTTAGAGATGAAGAGTGTTTACTTCTTGACAATATTTATGTTTAGTTATTTGTTTAAAAAGTATAATAAGTTTAATTTATGATTACTTTGTAGATTAATTGTTTTTTATATTTTGTATTGTAATCAATCTTTTCTAAATTTATGTCTTTTTAAATTCTCAAATGTCATTATGTGCAATTGTATTCATATACACCCACATTAAGAAAGGTGTCTCAACCTTGCATCCCAATATCTCATATTTATATTATTTTTCCTCACATGGGAAAGAGAGCCTCCCACTATGAGGTGGCATTAATGGTCATGTGTCGACTATCTTGAGATGTGTGTAAGAAGGTGTGTAAGAAGTTGTAAGAGCATCTAATGTCATTATGATGTGTAAGAGCATATTATGACATTGTAAGATGTGGGAGTTACTTATGATTGAATTCTATGATGCATGAGAGTGTGTAAGAGGGGGGTTACTATTTTATAGCAAAAGAGGGAAAGATGGAATTGAAGGCTAGATCCTTCTTTCACTACAAACATTCAAGGACATCCCATCAAGTTGAATCACAACTTTTGTAAGAGGAATCTCCTATATGTGGGTGTGTCACTTGTAACACTATGGAAACTTAGAATTTACTGATTAATTAATGCCTGATTATGCTAGAAACCCTAAGTATCCAAAACCGTAAACAAACAAATAAATCACAACAAATGCTCGCAGATAGAGATGTAAATTCAGACTAGATACATATCAGGTTTTGAGATTTAGATTCTGGAAATGTCGGGGACTAAGGGGCAGGCGCCCAAGCCCAAGGTGTAGTTTTCTGTTGAGAATGTCAGAAGATTTCTGCAACTTATTTCTTCTGTTCCAGAGATTTCAATGTCAGAGATCCCGAGGGCTTTGGTGTAAGATGCCCAAGAGCAAACAATGCTTTTCTTTAGAGATATGAGATCTAAACACTTTGTTTCAACCTCCTGCAACTCCACTCCTTGAGATATGCCACTTGTAACATGCAATCACAGAAAATGGGCTTGGGGGTTGTGGTATTTAGGAGCTTGCCTCAGTCAAGCCCTAGAAGGACATTCAAATCTTCCAAACACCGTTGTCAGATAAAAGAGTGTGTATCCCTACATGATAGAGGGAAAAACAATTGATAAATGATTGGAAACACAAATAGGTATCACCTCAGGGGTGTAGCTCGCATGTAGATGAAAATCCTTCAACACATGAGAAGATGAAGCTAAATCTGCAATCACAAACACATCAACAATATTCTTCTCTGCAACAAAGAATATCTTGAATGGCACTCTAAAATCACAAGTTCACCAAAAGTTCATAATCATCTTCTAGTTTATAAATGAATCCCTAAACATACTTATATATGCATTGTCGCTTTAGTTTCATAATTCAAACTTAAGATGTCGACAACGGAACCTTATAATGGTCACATAACCGACATTCAAATTTAGGACCTGACTAAAATAGGGTAGGACTAGGGTGTGAGTACCCAAGATCTGGGCCCCTATTTCAAGGTAGGATTCAGCTCAACAAGGTCCCCTTAGCCCCATTTGACATGGGCTTCAGGCCATTTTGTTCTGGGAGTTAAATCTAACATGCAAGATGCAAAACAAGGGACTTGGGAGCTAAACTTAGGAGGTAAAAGTCCTAGGGAGACATTTTATGACATAACATTTAGCCCCCACTTTAATGTATGTATGAATGTAAGACCCATACATGCATTAAAGTACGGGAGAAGACAGTAACACACATGCAAGACACAGAGAATACAATGAATGCAGTGATTATTTCTTTTTCATTTTCTCATATATGAATGAATGCATATACATGGAAAGTAAAAATGCAACACACAACCCAAAATGTAGGAGGGGCATTTCTCTATGCCCTTTGGACAACATATTGGGCAACAAACATGAAATACAAACTCAAAGTGTAGGAGGGGCATTTTGCCATGCTCTTTGGACTACACTTGAGAACAAGCATGCCATACAAATCCAAAAGCATAGGAGGGGAATTTCACCACATTCTTTAGACTATACTTGCAAATAAACACACCATACAAATCCCAAAGCATAGGAGGGGCATTTCACCATGCTCTTTGGACTATACTTGGGAACAAACACGCAGAAGACACATGGAAGACACGAGAACCGTATAACATGCCAAAGACATGTTATATGTCTAAAACACGACAAACAAGGTGATGGAAGGAAATTATTGCTAAGTCCCCACCATCTTAGGAATATTATAGGCACTCCTGATGGTTGGGCTTATGCCACAACAACCACCAAAGACATGCTTAAGAGAGGATACACCAACCCTGCCTACTCAGAGGACTTTTGAAATAAAAAGGATGTGCACTAGCTCAAGAGATACACCATCCCTACCTCTGTGGAGGGCTTAAAATGAAAGGATATGCACAATATCCCTCCTCCATAGAGGGCTTTCTCATTGTAATATAAAATAAAGATGTGCACTCACATGGAGATACAACATCCTGCCTCTGTAGAGGGCTTACAAACACGCTTTGTTAGTATCAAATTAAGGCATGAGATTATGCAAAAACACACTATGATGAAACACTACAATCAGAAACTAGTCTTAAAAGAGTGTTTAAAAGAGTAGTAAAATCTGAAACAAGATTTTAACTACAAACCCTAGCTAATGCAAAGACTAGGTTTTATGAAAAATGCACAATTTCAAGCAAAATCTAATAAATTAAACATGAAAATGAAATGTAGATGATTGTAAAATGATGTACTACTGTAATTTATATCAGATCTAATGGAAATATCAGAAATTAAATTAAATTAATGCAAATTATGCCAAAATGCAAGCCTAAAATGCTAATTTTTTCAAAATTTTCAAATGCAATAAGATAAAAATTAAATGAATGAATGTAAATATAAAGTACAACACTCAGCAAGGTGCAAAATTCAAATAAACATGGGTTCACCAAAATGTTTTATAGCAAAATAGGGAAAGATGGGATTGAAGGCTAGATCCTCCTTTCACTACAAACATTCAAGGACATCCCATTGAGTTGAATCACAACTTTTACAAGAGGATTCTCCTAAAAGTGGGTGTGTTACTTGTAACATTGTGGAAACTTGGAATTTATTGATTAATTGATTAATTAAAGCCTGATTATGCTAGAAACCCTAATTTTGCAAAATCATAAACAAACAGACAAATCACGACAAATGCTCACATATAGAGATGTAATATTTAGAGTAGATACATACCAAGTTTCAAGATTCATATTCAAAAAATGTCGGGGACTAAGGGGCAGATGCCCAAGCCCAAGGTGCAGTTTTCTATTGAGAATGTTGAAAGATGTTTGCAACTTATTTCTACTGTTCTAGAGATTTTAGTGTCAGAGATCCCTGAGGATTTGGTGTAAGGCGTCCAAAACCAAATAGTGCTTTTCTTTAGAGATACATGATCTGAACACTTTGTTCTAGCCTCCTGCAACTCCACTCCTTTAGATATGCCACCTATAACCTACAATCATGGAAAATGGGGTTGGGGGTTGTGGTGTTTAGGAGCTTGCCTCAGTCAAGCCCCGAAAGGACATTCAAGTCTTCTGAACACCATTGTTAGATAAAAGAGTGTGTATCCCTATAGGATAGAGGAAAAAACAATTGATAAATGATTGAAAACACAAATAGGTATCACCTCGGGGGTGTAGCTTGGATGTAGATGAAAATCATTCAACACATGAGAAGATGAAGCTAAATTTGCAATCACAAACACAATAATATTCTGTTCTGCAACAATGAATATCTTGAATGCTCTAAAATCATAAGTTCACCAAAAGTTCATAATCATCTTCTAGTCTACAAATGAATCCCTAAACATACTTATATATGCATTCCTGTTTTAATTTCATAATTCAAACTTAAGATGTCGGCAACAGAACCTTATAACGGTCACATAACTGACATTCAAATTTAGGACCTGCCTAAAATATGGTAGGACTAGGGCACAAGAGCCTAAGCCCTGGGTCCCTATTTCAAGGTAGGATTTATCTCAACAAAGCCCCCTTAGCTCCATTTGACATGGGTTTTAGACCATTTTGTTCTGGGAGTTAAATCTAACATGCAAGATGCAAAACAAGGGACTCAGGAGCTAAACTTGGGAGGTAAAAGTCCTAGGGTGACATTTTATGACATAACAGTTACATTAGAATCTTGACCAAAGTTTATTATGCATATCATAAAGCATCTTTTCATGGATAATGGAGACAAAATGGGACACCTAAGTTAGTGGTCAACTATGGCCAGTTATGACAATATGACAAGGCCGAAGAGAATAATCCAAAAATAACCTAGAAGACCAAGACCAAGAGAGGAATTAGAATTTGTGCCATGGGATTTGGGCATCATACTTCTTACATGTTTGTACATGGTTTTCCAAAACCATTGGATGGTTTCTTATTTGTGTTTCATTTATTTATTGGGTGTTTGGATTGGAGTATGTGATAGTATTTTTGCAAGTGTTGTTATGCTACTAGAATCACTCTAAAATTTAATATTGGTGATACTCCTCTAAGGGCATGTACCAAGATATTGTATTGTAGCATTTATTATTAATAATACAATTAGTTTGAGCTTTGGAGTGTGGGGTTTTTATCCTGCAATGGCTTTCCCCACATAAATCATCTTGTTATGGTGAATGTTTATTTGTGTGTATTCTTTCATGAAATGTTTTGGATAGTATTTTCAATACATTCTCCCCTCATAGACTAGCATATGAAGTGTTTTCACACCATTGCTTCCTTTCATCACCTAAACATTATGCATTCCTTCCAAGGTTCAACCTCCAACTTTTCAAATTTATTTGTGAGACTTGACCACGAGACAATGGGGAAGTTAGACACTTCCACACCCTTGGCACAAGTCCCCATTTGCATATAGAGTTTTTAGCCTTTTGTAATTAGCAAAAATGAAGCTCTAATTTTTTATGTTTTTAAATCATTTTTTTGTAAATGTAGAAGTATCACAATAGACTAATTAATGTTTAATATAATATTTGTAGAAATAAAACCAATTAGACATTGATTTGAGTACTTTATAAATTGGAACCATTAATTGTTGCATGTATTATTATATTATTATAGAACACGTGTTATTAATAATATAACAATTAATATAATTTTACATTATATATTTTGTTTTGTAATGATATATAACATAATTTACAATAATATATTATTAAATATTTTGTAGAGGAGAAAATTTCAAACTTCACTCTTTCAACTCTATGTTTTATACCAATTTGGTAGGTGTTGTTAATGCATGATTCTACCATTTAATTTGGCTCTTTAGTTACACTCAATGACCCCAATTCTAAAAACTAGCACTCTTTCATGCCATATCCTCTAGTTCATACAAGCACTAACTCAATTCTAAGGACCATTCCCTTCTTGGATTAGATCGTGCATGTAATCTAGTCCCCTAGATTAAATCATACCTATAGTCTACATGTGATCTAGTCTCCTAGATTAGATCACACTTGTGATTTGTCCCCTAGACTAGATCACAAGTGTAATATGGTCCACTAGTTTTCAAATTCTAATTTCCTAATTCCAAGGATGATAATCCCAATATATGATTCTTATCTATTGACATGGATACCAAAAATTTCAAATTATGTGTCTAGGGTTATGTATTTAATGACATCATCATAAAATATTTTCATTATTAAAATTTCAAAAAGTAGCACTTTTGCATTCACAAACTCAATCACACACATCATGAACTTAATTAGCATTAGGCTTAGTTTGCATCAAATATAGTTACTCGACATCCACTATTTTTTATTTCTTTGTTTCAATATTGTTAAATCAATCTTAGGGGTTGGAATCCCACAAAGGAAGTCAGTCACTCTTCCCTTTGTACATAATTAGCACCACTCTTTCTTTGATGTGGGTGTATTATGTGTTGAACAAGTTTTGTAGGCACTGCACTTAAAATTTACAATGGACTAGATCACACTAGGAAAAGGCATCTAAGGACCAGATTATAGGTGTATGCTATCCTAGTCCCCAAAAATCTCAAGATCCATTCTTCACAAGTTTCTGATTAACAATCTAAGTTTAGATTCTAGTTCTCAGCTCTTTAACACAGTGTCACAACACTCAACATTGATTTACATATAAGCTAGAATTCCTCACTTTCAAATGTTATTTATATGTATCCATCACAATGTCTTACATTCAAGATCATAAAAATTCAAGATTTGATTGCTTTCATTGATTTATCATTACCTGTCTAGACATCTAAATTAATCATGGGGTTTCTTTTTATATGTAATCATAGGTTTAATTTATTTTCGTATATATTAATAAATAATATACACTAATACCCCTTGAATAGGGTAATGCATTTGGAAAAAATAAGTAATGTTAAATAGGTTATACCTAAGAAAGATTATGTGAAATTAAATTTTGAAGGTGATTTTAGAGGCAACCTTAGCCTGGATGGTGCCAAAGTTTTTCATAGATCCCATGAGGATCCTTTCTTGAACATGACGCTCTATCATTCTTGGGATAAATTAAACAATGAATTGGAAGTGTTGGAGTTACTTGAAGGTGTAAAGTTAGTCGTTTTGACTAATTGTGAATCCTTAGAAGTTGAAGGTGAATCACAAGTTATTATCATTGGCTATTGTTGGTTCCCAAAATAGCTAATCCCAAACCCTAGAGCATTACCCAATTATCTCTTAGGCCAAGGGTGTCATCAAGAAGATTGGAAAGGGGCTTATCAATAGGCTAAGGATGATTTAGAGGCAATTGATAAGAGTGGGAAATCTCCTCTTCTCTTCAAGCTTGGCTAGACTTGGGAGGGTGTTCCTAGAGGTATCCCTCAATAGTGACTAAGAACAACATAAAATTCTTTCAAATTTACAACACTGAAGCAATACACAAGTTACAATTTTAACCATCAGACCAAACCTTTGAAGAGGAAAACATTCAACCATCAGACCAAATCTTTGAGGAGGAAAGCATTCCTTTTAACATCATGGTTGACAATAACAATGATAACCCTTTCAATGGAAGGAGAGAAAACCAAGGAGATGGTGATAACCCAAGAAGAGCAGCACAGACATTTACCTATCCTATTGCTCTCAATGAAGATGATGATGCACCCATGAAAAATATTTCACCTTCCATCTTACCAAACTTCAAAGTGTTATCCTTCGAAGACCCTGATCAGTTCCTTTTTGAGTTTAGAGTCCTATGTCAGACATATGACTACAAAAATGATAACCAAAAACTTAAACTCTTCCCCTGCACTCTGAGAGACTCTGTAATGTGTTGGTTCATGGGATTAGTTTTAGGATCAATAACCTTGTGGGATGAAATGGAAACTGTCTTTTTAGACAAATATTAGAGCTACTACAGAGTTCGTGATAGGAAAGAGGAATTGTTCAAACTAAGGAAAAAAGAAGATGAGAGCCTAGAGGATTACCTTGATAGGTTCATCTTTTTAACCAAATAATGTGGCAAAAAGGCCATAAGCCCTGAAATTCTAAAGACCATATTTCTCAAGGGGCTTGATGAGGATGCTAGGATAAGCCTAGATTTAATGGGAAAAGGAGATGTGTCCCAACTTGAACTCGGTGATATTGCTGAGTTATGCAGGAATTTCTCCTGTACTCCTAGAGGTATCCTTAGGTCTAGTCTTTTGAGGGGCTCAAATGAAATTGGTAAACTGTGAGAGGAAATAGCAAATTTGAAAACTGACATTCTTGTTTAGCTAAACACCGCTTTGGATGGAATATAGGCAAAAACACGTAATCCTAAAACCTTATCCATCTACTACCCTAGGTGTCAAAACAAACACCTATTAAGGGAGTGTCCTTTGGACAAAGTTGACAATTGTCAAATTTGTGTAAAGAGTCATGCCACTGACCAATGTGAGATCATGAATGCAATCAAAAATTCTAAGAAAAGGTCATCTCACACTGAGGAAGAGATCAATTTTGTGGGTCAAAGACCTAAAGGGAATTTCTCCTATGGCTAGAATTCAAATCCCTACTGGCGAGCTCCAAATAATTGGAATAATAGTCAATGGGTGGCACCTTGGCCTCCAAAACCACCTAATTGGGCACCTTACCCTTGGGGATCACTTGAATGGGCAAATCAATCTTGGGGAAACCCTCAATGGCCAAATCTGACTCAACAACAATGGTATCCTCAAAATCTTGCCCCTCATTGGAATCAGACCCCAATTCAGTTCTATTATGGACTGAGGAGGATGCCCAATCCATAATAGAACCTCTTGCCAACACCCCAAAACACTCAACAAAATGAGTAGGTCAACCAACCACAACTCCTAGCACAACCTATTCATAATCCAAAGAATAACTGTCAAACCACACCAGTGTATTCCACAGAGCAAGAAAGCATGGCTGGAGTTAACACTATCTATTTTGGAAACCTACAGTTGACATCATGAAAAACACTCCAGCAACCTACCATAGTTGAGATCCTTGACGAACCAAATGCAGAATTTACTGAAGGAATAGAGACACCTTCCATACCTTTAGATAAAAACCCAATGAGTAACCAAGAAAAGATTCTTCAACAATCCTCACCTAAAACTTCTGAGTTACCTCAGGAAGAAGTTGGCCAACATTCAATAGATCTTCCAAAGAAGGATTCCACCTTGAAAAAGAGACCTCAAGCACCTTTTCCAGAGTGCCTTAAAGAAACCTCTATGAAAACCCTCTGAAAATGACCTTAACCACTAAAATTGCGTTAATAAAAGAAATTAAATGACTCCATATTGAGATTCCATTGTTATAGGTGATTAAAGAAATTCCTGAACTAAACCAGCTAGTTAAATAGTTGTGCATAAAAACACTAGGAAGGAAAAGAAATAGATTAACACTGTGCACATCAATGGATACTTAGCTAACCTTCTGGATAGAAAATTCTCAACCCCAAAATATGGTGACCCAAGTAGTCCACTCATAATAGTGGCAATCAACAAGATAGCAATACCTAATGCACTCATGGACTTGGGAGCAGCCATTAATGTCATGACATTGGATGTTATGGAAAAAATGGGACTCATTGATCTACGTCCCACAACCACCATATTGCAAATGGCTTGCAAATGGCAAATCAATCCATAGCTATTCCCAAAGGTGTCTTAGAAAATGTTCCTGTCAAGGTTGATGATTAGGAATACCCAGTAGATATCCAAATAATCCAGTCCCTCACACACAAGGACAGTTACCCGTTAATACTAGGCAGACCTTATTGGCTACAGTTGCAGCTAAAATTGATTGCAAAGTAGGAGTAATGACCATTTCAAATGGTCCTAATAGTAAACACTTATTCCTGTATCCCCTTGCTCAACCTACTATGCATAACCAATTTTGGGTTGATGAACTAGATGGTTTTGACAAATAAGATAATCTAGCCTCACTTGCTATGGTAGTCATCAAACAACACAGTGAAGAATTGGAAGATGAAATGGAAAACAACATGCAAGATCTTGCTGTAGATTCAGGTGATGAAGAAATTTTAGAAGTAGAAGCGATTTTAGGACATCTAATCCACATTGATGATATTGAATAGGATTACACCAACTTCACAGTGTTACCTTATCCTCTAGTTAATATCATTATGAAAACATATCACTTCTTCAAAGATATTTCCAAACTCCACAAAACTATACCGCATAGCTATCCTCTCAACACCTTAATGAGAGAAGTTCATACTGTCACCTCCAACTACCCTGAAACCAAAACTATCATGTTACTACTAGGAAAGACCTTAAATATTAACAGTTGGTTGACAGAGTCAGATGAACTCAAGTTATTTGATGTTTTGGTAAATAGATCTAAAGCTTTTGCTTCGGATTATACAGACATGAGAGGAATACACCCAAGTGTTTGTACCCATCACATCTATACTAAAGATGTTAGACCTATTCATCAACCACAACGAAGACTCAACCCTGCTTTCAAAGATATTGTTAAAATAGAGATTGAAAAACTCCTGCATGTAGGGTTCATCTACCCCATCTCTGACAGAAAATGGGTTTCACCTCTGGTAGTAGTCCCAAAGAAAAATGGGAAGTGGAGAGTGCACATTGATTATAGAGAGCTCAATAAAGCCACCTATAGAGATTACTTCCCTCTACCTTTCATAGACTAGGTCTTGGATAATCTAGTAGGAAGGAAGTATTTCTCATTTTTGGACAGATTTAGTGGATATAACCAAATACAAGTAGCAGTAGAGGACCAGGACAAAACAACTTTCATCTGTCCCTAGTGAACATTCACATATTGTGTTCTTCCCTTTGGGCCATGTAACGCTCCTGCAACATTTCATAGAGTTGTTCTAGCCATCTTTGCTAAGCTTGTAAATGATTGTGTGGAAGTCTGTATGGATGACTTCATAGTGTATGGTTCCACTTTTGCAAAGCTCTTAAAAATTTGGACAAGGTGTTGCAGTGATGTGAGGACCATCAACTATCCCTGAGTCATGAAAAATGTTTAATAATGGTAGAACAAGGGATAGTGTTGGGACACCACATCTCAGCTAAAGGGATACAAGTGGATCCTAAGAAAATCAAAATTATACAACAACTAGAGACTCCAAAGAACCAAACTGATGTCAGAAGTTTCTTCGGACATGCTGGATATTACCAAAGATTCATAGAAAACTTCAGCAAGATTGTAGCCCCCATGTTCTCCCTTCTCAAAAAGGATATAGAATGGAGGGAAATATGCCATCTATTTATGTAGATGCTTCCAATGATGCTATTGGAGTAGTTTTAGCTCAAGAAGATGAGAATGGAGGGAAATATGCCATCTATTTCATCAATAAGAATTTGACTCCCACATAACGAAACTATACCACTATGGAGAAAGAATACTTAGTTGTGGTTCATGCAATCAATAAATTTTGACATTACATTACAGGGTACAAAGTAACTATGTTGACAGACCATTTAGCTATCAAATACCTAATGAACAAACCTACAGTAAATAGAAGAATAATCAAATGGTTATTGCTTCTCCAAGAATTCAACGTGACCATCATTGATAAACCTAGAAAGTTCAACGTAGTCGCAGATTTCTTATCCTGGATCAAACAAGATAATGGAGATTGTGCCCATATACAAGATGAATTCCCAGATGAAAATTTATTTGCCATCTCCATTAAAACCCCTTGGTTTGCAGATGTCGCCAACTATCTTTCCACTTTTGAGTTTCCACCAAACTTTATGTTAAAACAAAAGAAACACCTCATTTAGGAAAAAATGAGCAGTTCAAATGGATTAATGGTATGCTATTTCCATGTGGCCCTAATATGGTTTTACAATGTTGTGTCAGATTAGATGAAACTTATAGGATCCTTAGAGCTTGCAATGATGATCCATCTAGAGGTTATTACTTTGCCAAGAGGACATCCCATAAAATCTTAGGTACAGGATATTATTGGCCCTCTATGCATTAAGATGTAAAAAATTATGTTCGCCGCTGTGATGAATGCCAACGAGTAGGAAGACCCACGACATCCAATGAGATGCCTCTGCAGCCGCAAGTAGTTTTTGAACCATTTGAAAAGTGGTGATTGGATTTTATCGGGCCCATAGACCCTCCTTCATAGGGTAAAGAATACATAGTAGTCTATAATAACTATCTGACTAGGTGGGCTGAAGTCTAAGCATTAAGAGTTACTAGGGAAGAACACGTCGCAGACTTCCTGTATAACAAGATTTTTCTTAGATTTGGAGCCACTAGATCAATTGTCATAGATCAAGGACCCCAATTTATGTCCAAAGTTTTGCTATCTTTTATTGATCATTTCTAGTTAAGCCATAAGAAGTCGTCTCCTTATCACCCACAAGCAAATGGTCAAGTGGAAGTCACTAATAGGGAGCTTGAAAACATTTTGACAAAAATAGTTTCATCAGGAAGAATAAACTAGGCCAAGAAATTACCTAAAGCCCTGTGGGCCTATAATACAACCTAGAAATCAACTACTAGTTTACTCCTTATGAGTTAGTCTTTGGGAAGAAACCTCTTTTACCCATTGAATTTGAACTTCAAATGCTTAGAATGATAATTGAGGTAGGCTTGGACCTCGATCGAGCCCATGTTGAAAGAGTCCTGTAGCTTAGTGAATTAGATGAACTTCGTCATGAAGCCATTCACCAGACTGAGTTAGTCCAACAACAATGGAAGGCCTGGCATGATAAACATATAAAAGAAAGAGAGTTCCATAATGGGGATTGGGCACTATTATTTGATTCTAGATATAAAGATCAGAAAGGTAAACTAAGAACTCATTGGCTAGGTCCATATGAGATTTCTGAAGTATTTCCAAATGGATCAGTGCAGCTTCAAACCATCGACGGTGACACTCAAACTCTCTTAGTTAACGATCATCGATTACGAATCTACCACAAACCTATTACTAAAGAAGAATTTACATGCATGGTAGAAATGCAAGGAGAAACCCAATGTATTGACTCTACTTTGGTAGAGGCAGTATAATTCTGATAAAATTCACGAGTAAATTTTTTTTAAAAATCAATAAATATGGCATGTGTATGTATTCATGATTATTTTAGAGCATTCTTATTGTATCATCATCTTTGTGCTTGTCTAAATTTCATTATTGTTTTGCAGGACTTCATCTTTGAACAAGTACCATATTCTGGCGCATCTTTCAATGATGCTCTAGAAATTTGTTCTTTCATTCCAGCTGCGTCTTTCAGCAATGCTCTAAAACATGTTCCTTCATGTTGTTCCTACATTCTGGTGCATCTTTTAGTGATGCTTCGGAACTTGTTCCTTCATGTTGTTCCTGCATCCTGGCGCATCTTTCAACAATGCTCCAGAACTTGTTCCTTCATGTTGTTCTTGCATTCTAGTGCATCTTTTAGCGACGCTCCAGAACTCATTCTGTCATTTTATTTCTGCATTCTGGAGCATCTTTCAGTGATTCTCCAGAACTCGTTCCTTCATTTTGTTTCTACATTCTGGCACATCTTTCAGTAACGCTCTGAATTTGTTTTTTCATTCTAGCTGCATCTTTTAGTGATGCTCCAAAACTTGTTCCTTCATTTTGTTCTTGCATTCCAGCACATCTTTCAATGATGCTCTAGAATTTTGTTCATGTATTCCAGCCGCATCTTTTAGCGATGCTCCAAAACTTGTTCCTTCATGTTGTTCCTGCATTCCGGTGCATCTTTCAATGATGCTTTGGAACTTCCTTCATTTTGTTCCTGCATTCTGGTGCATCTTTCAGCGATGCATCAGAATTTGTTCTTTCATTCCATCTACATCTTTCAGCGATGCTCTGGAACTTGTTCCTTCATTTTGTCCCTGCATTCTAGTGCATCTTTGAGTGATGCTCCAAAATTTTGTTCCTGTATTCCAGTTGCATCTTTCAACAATTCTCTAGAATTTCTTTCTTTCATTCCAACTGCATCTTTCAATGATGCTCCAAAACTTGTCCCTTCATTTTGTTCTTGCATTCTGACACATCTTTCAGCGATGCTCCATAATTTTGTTCCTGTATTCTGACTGCATCTTTCAATGATGCTCCAGAATTTCATTCTTTCATTCTGGCTATATCTTTCAGCGATGCTCCAGAATTTCATTCTTTCAATCCAGCTGCATCTTTCAGTGATGCTTCAGAATTTGTTCCTGCATTCTGACTGCATCTTTCAACGATGCTCTAGAACCTTGCTTCATACTTCGTATACCCCTTCCATGGCCATCTTTTTATGATGTTCTGGATTCATGATTTCTCTTCTCTACAAATGCTTTGACATCCTCAAAAACATACTTATTTCCATCACCAAACTTTTCCATAAAAATGCCACCTTAGAAATTCACGCCCTATATTGCCATCCCTCACCATAATAAATGATATTATTGTGACAATCTATCATCATAATAATTAGAACACTTTTAGCCACCCCATCTTCATTAATAATTTAAATCCATTACAACCCTTTACCATCTCATCCAAATCGAATAACATCGTTGTCTATGATGCCATTATGTTAGCATAATGAGGCAACTTTCAAATAAATAATAGAACATAAGGTATGTGCATCTTTTGTCTTAAATAGGTAAATTATTGTGAATAAAATTAAATAAATTGGCACGTTCCCCCTTTTTTCCAAATTTAGTAAATTGTGCGAACTGTACCTTCACTAGAAGATGTGGTGACTCATTCATTCCATTCCACGCAAGGTAATAATTAGATACAAAGAAATTGAATGCCATGAATTAATCTGTGTCCTATTAGCATTATAAAAGTACAAGTGACAATAAAGATTGAGTTTTACTTAATCTACATATTAGTTTGTCTGAAATAGTTCTCACCTTGGTGTGCCACTAAGTTTAGTAGACACTCCGCAGAATTGCCAGCAGGGGGTAGAATGGGAGGAGCAAAGTGTAAATCAGGGACAACTTTTGCAGACAAGTTATTGGCCCTTGGTAATATTTCAGAACTATTTCAGAGGGTGGAATGGCTAGAGTTCATGAAAAAGTTTGAGGGACATAATACACAACTAGTTAAAGAGTTCATAGAGAACTTATCAGATGGACAATCAATTATGCAAGGAAAGAAATTTAAGGATAGGACTAGAGAATATCTTCAGGAAGAGAGAACTGTAAGGCTCCACATGAGATACCCTAACTATAAGCCCTTTTCCTTCAAAGCTCAATTCCAAAGGACTAAAAGTTATGAAGCTATGAAGGACAAGTATAATGAAAGTATCAAGATCTATTTTGAAGATTTCAAAGTTAATGGGCCACAATTAATAGACAAAGCATGGAGCGCCTATGAGGAGCGATATACTACCTTGCCTATGTATCTAAAATAAAGGGAGATGAGTTCTCCAACCAATCTCAGATGGTCCTATAAAAGAGCAGAAGCTTTGACAAAAATACTACAGCAGCTCAAGATCAAGTGGATAGGAATGCGATACAGACCTCCATTACTTCTTTAGCCACCCCCTGCAGTTTTCGTAACATCAGAGAAAGATTCCATGGACTTACATGCATGGAAGATGAGGATAAAATTGAACAAAGGCTTTTTTAAGTACCTTGATCATTTGGATGAGGAGGTAGAGGACATGTATGATCTCAGCTCAAAAAATGATGAATTGAACAGAAAGAGGGATGCAAAAAGATAGAGGGCTCATCAGAGAGCAGGAGGACCTACTCAAGCCTAGGAATGGGAGGGTGATGAAGTATAAACAACCTTATTTTTATAACAAGCCATATAACCTATTTGTCTTGCCCAATCACCCTAACCATGCCAATTTGTTTATTTTTAGAAGCAATGTTTATCTATTTCTGATAAAATGATGTCTAAATCTTTATTTCCCAATTGATTGAAATTAGCCACTAATGTTGACATAATTGCATGTAGAGTTGTGTAATTATGCAAGGTTTCATGTATGGCCTAACAGAAGGAGTGGACTTCAAAGCAGCTGGAGTCATAGTACTGGAATTTGAGGACACTAGAAATTTAGGCATACATAATCATAGATTTTGTTAGCAATTCTATTATTTTTTGTTGGGCATACTTAAGACTTTACGGTTCCACTCAAATCCTTTAATGTATTTAATTTCATAGACATCTAGTTAGTTTTCAATTCTATTCTTCTTTAAAAGACTTTTTCAATGGCATTTACCCACCATCTAAAATTTAGGATTTTGGAGTAGTGCATTTTATATATGTAGTTGCTCAAAACAAGGATATGTTATGCTGTGATATGTTATGATCTGATATACAATACAAAAGGGCTATTCATCTATGTTCTGTGTTCTGTGATACTTTTATGACATGAATGAATATCACCATTTCTATTCTGAGTGATCTTTTATGAGCAATGAAAGTAATATGAATGAAATTTACTTTGGAGCTGTTGAAGTACTGAATGTGGTTTGAATCAATAATAGGAACTCCCAAGAGTTGGCCACTCAAGGGATTATAGAATAGATAAGTATTTTTATTATTCATGTTGTTATTTCTGTTTTGTGAATGTTTTAATTAGATTAATGTCACTTCGTGTTTATCTGTGTGATGCATTCCTGCAGGTTGTGGTATTTAAGTTAATGATCTTTGAAATTCTATTCATTTAAAATTTCTGGAGCATCCACTTCATTCACGAATCTGTTGCTAGTTATTAGTTCAAAGTTTCAATGTGTTTTCAGTTAACAAGTTAGTTTTCTTTTCAAATCCATAGTTAAAATCGTGTGTGTGAATTTCTAGATTAAAGTTTATATGGTTTTTAGATTAAAGATTTCAGCACTTTCTAGCGTAGAGTTTGTATGCTTTTTAATTTAGATTCTGTTATAAGCTGTTCAAAAATTTAGAAAATCTATTACTAAGTGAGATGTCCAAAAATATCCCCTTTTGCATGCAGCCTTGGACACTACCCGATCGACATAATTGACATATTTTTAACTAAAGTGTTAGGACCTTACGACAGCCTGTCACACACCCTCTTCCACAAGTAAAGGGTAAGCCCTTTCTACACAAGTCTTGTAGGGTCCATATTCTCATGATTGAATACTTAATTTAGGTGCTTCTCACCATATGAAGCATTCACATGATCTACTTTGTTATCTTTTGATAGTAGTATTTAGATTACAGTGGGAGACTCTTGATAGATTTGGTTTTGGGATCAGGTAAGTATAGTTGGAAGATGGCTGCATGAATGATGTTCACTTAGTTCTAAATATCTCTACTAACCTTCTTTTCATTTATCAGCTTTGTCATTCTTGTGAGGGAAAGATAGTTGAGTTCACAAAACATGATGTAGTCATTTGAGAGCTACAAGAGATTGAGATTGTTGTTGTTATACCAGTGCTGATCATGGATCATGTGTGTATAGGTTTGATAGTTTTGAGTCCATTTGATGGGTGTTTTGACACACTTCTCAGCTCAAATGAAATACTAGGTATCCCACCTCTCTTGAAAGGAATCAAATCCTAAAAGTGATGCAAGAGCATCCCAGGTTGTAGAGAAATCTTGCATCAACTAAAAATATTTGCATTCATTTTGTTTTCTTTATTTTCCCAGTTTAGTACAGTCAGTTCAGTCAGTAGTAGTTTCTGTATTTTGGTTTGCATTCTACCATAGTTTCATTTTAGACCTTGTGGAGTTGGACTTAGTATCTAGATATCATCATGCACATCATATCCAAAATTCAGATCATTTGGATCAGTTTATGGAAAGTTATCGCTATCAAAAGATCAACTGTTTTCTCAAAACAAAGCACTTAGAGAGTCTCAAACTAACAGCTAAAGGAGAAGAGTTGCAGAGCACTTCCATGGCTTGTGGAACTAAATGACACATCATTCAAGATAGTTTGGAACTTGGCTAACCTTCCCTAAGATCCACACATTGATGCATTCACCTGTGGAGGAATACAAGCTGTTTAGGACTAACCTATCTGTGTACACACGTTACATCTCTTTCATTGGAGTTTGTAATCATTCTTGGTTGATGCAGAGGAGATTATATATATTCATGTAATAGATGCATAGTAAAGTAGCTCATGATTTTAGAGATAGTTAGATAGTTTGAATTCTTTTGTAAGGTGCTTCAAAGCCATATCCTGCGCATACATTGTACCTAGAGAATCAGGCCAGTGAGCCCTAATTTGTAAGCTTGCATATTGCCAGCATGTTTGTATTTGAGTCTATGATATACTAAATGACTGAATATGCATTTGCATTCTATAACTGAGTCTCTTCTGTTGTGTTTACTCTTGCTGCACGGCCTAGACTATTCACTTTGTGGACCATCCTAATCGTGACTGCACCAAGTGGTATCAGAGCGAAGTTTAAATCCATTGGGAGTGAAGTGAGTGAAGTTTTTGAAGGAATTCTATAAGATATTACTGTGAACATACTATTTAACCCAAGGCAAACTACTTGTGTTGTCAACCGATCACTGATTGTGAGGCAGTTGTCACCTTGTAGCCCGATCACCGAATTTGAGGCAGTTACACTTGATCTGAGGAAGAGATGTCGCTGAGGAGAATACCTACTATTGGTAATATGGCTAGAAGAATGGATGAGATGATGAAAACAATGCGAGTTCACTTGGATGCTGTTGAAGAAGATCAAAGAAGAGGATTGACACCTCGACCTAATGTTGATAGTGATGATGAAGAATTTCAATCCATTGATCAAAATGAAGAAACCCTAGGAGAAGAAGAAGAATCAAATCAAGTGAAGATGTTGCAAGCTATTTCAAAGATTAGAAAAAGACCTAGAGTGGACGTACCAAACTATACTGGCAATTTGAATCCCAAGGAGCTGATCAATTGGATAAATGACCTAGAAGAATACTTTGAATATGAAGAAATTGAAGATCCAGAGAAGGTGAAATTTTTAAAGACCAAGTTAAAAGGACATGCTGCTATTTGGTGGAAAGAAGTATAGTTGGATAGAAATAGAAGAGGAATAGAGAAGATCATAAAGTGGGATAGAATGGTGACAAAGTTGTAAAATTAGTTTATACCTATTGACTATGAGTTGGAACTATTGAAAAGATTACAAAACTTGAGACAAAAGGAGAAATCTATGAAGGAGTATACTGAAGAATTTCATAAGATGATTATAAGGATAGGACATAGTGAAGCAAGCAAGGAGAAAGTGGCAAGATACATCAATGGACTAAGATTGAACATTCAAGAAGAACTAAGTTTGGTAAGAATGACAACATTGGAAGAAGCATATCAGTTTGCCCTAAAAGTTTGAGAAAAGTTGAACAAGAAGCATGAGAAGAGAGAGAGAGGTAAAGGAGGTAGAATTCAGAGAGGTAGAACATATTCTAAAGGAGAGAGATCATTTGCAGAACAAAACAAACAAGATAGCACATTCAAGAAGGAAGACAGAGATATCAACTCATACTGGAGAGATGATAAAACTTTCTACCACAGAGGAAACCCAAGTGTTGTTATGTGGAACCTAATCAGACTCAGAGGTTAAATTTACCCCACTTTTATTGGTGCAGTTTCCTCCCAAATTCCTACGGGGTCAAGGGGCAGTGCCCCTTGCAGGGATTTGGGGGCAGTGCCCCCAAGACGAGGTTAAGGGGCAGCACTCCTAGCGCTCTCCCTGTCATGATATAGGGCGAGGTCGATGGGCAGTGTCCCCATGTGGGCTCGGGGGCAACGCCCCCAAAACCTCACATTGTTTTTTATTATTTTATAAAGGCACCAGGAGTTATTTTTCATTGGTTGACATAAAAAACCCTATTTTGTAACCGACATAAGGCTTGATAAAAGCGGCTAAGGGTTAGGGTTTTTTGATGATGTATTGTAGCATTTGCAGCAGTATTGAGTTGTAGGGATTGTTGGTTGTAATTGGTTTGATTTACTGGATAATAATATTGGACTCTCTATTTGGTGGATGTAGCTCGAGTTTGGGTGAACCACGTTAAAAACTTGTCTCTCGCTGTTATTATTTCTGTGTATTTTTCATTCCTCTGTTTAATCTTTATTTGCATTTAATTGATATCTTCTGCCAGCTAACCCTAACACCTAGTTCATACCAGAGTGAAGGATACAAAAGAGATGGAAGATGACTTGATAGGAGAACATTCAGAGGAACCTGTTTTAAGTGTGGAGGTGAAGGACATAGAGCATTTGAATGTCATCAAGGAAGTACAAGTAAGAAGATAGAGAATAGTGGAAGAGCAACCTATGTAGAAGAAGAACCTGTTGGATCACCCATTTTAGTTGGTAAACCTAAGAAAGGAGAATCATTAGTCATGAGGAGAGAATTATTTCAAGAAGAGACAAATGAGGAACCACTGTAGAGGGAAAGTTTGTTCCGAACTAGATGTAAATCAAGAGGTAAATGTTGTAAGGTTGTAATTGATAGTGGTAGTTCTGATAATTTGGTTTCAGAGGAGATGGTGAGTAAGCTGAAGTTGGACAGGTTGAAACACTCTAAGACATATCAAATAGCATGGATTCAAGATGATCATAAGGTACTGGTGAGTGAACAATGTTTGGTGAAATTTCATAGTTGATCTTATCATAATGAAGCATTGTGTGATATTATGCCTATGGATGTATGTCATATATTGTTGGGTAGACCATAATAGTATGATAGAAAAGTTATACATGATGGAAGAAAGAACACCTACACTATAACATCAAATGGAAAGAGAATTACTTTGATCCCTTTGGAAGATGATCCTAAGAGTGAAGTAAGTGGGATGCTATAATTTATTTGGTTGATGGAAGGAAATTTCTGGATGGTTTGAGACACGAGAATATGTGTTATGCTTTGATTCCTAAGAAGCCTAAAACCCTAAAGATAGAGATTGAAGAATCACAACCGGAGGAGATAACTAAATTATTGATAGAGTATGAAGACATCATATCAGATAATGTACCTGAAGGATTGCCACCAATCAAGAGTATTAGTCATCACATGGATCTAATACTTGGAGCTAGTTTGCCTAACAAAGCAGCACATAGAATGACACCAGCAGAGAATAAAGAATTGAATAGACAGATACAAGAGTTGTTGAGGAATGGTTTGATCAGAGAAAGCTTGAGCCCTTGTGCAGTTCTTGCAATGTTAGCACCAAAGAAGGATGGAGAATGGAGAATGTGTACAGACTCTAGAGAAATCAACAAAATCACAACTAAGTATAGATTTTCATTGTGGATGACATAATGGATTGTTTGAGTGGAGCAAGATATTTCACAAAGATAGACTTGAAGAGTGAATACCATCATATCATAATCAGAGAAGGAGATGAATGGAAGACTACTTTTCAGACAAATGAAGGATTGTATGAATGGTTAGAGATGACTTTTGGATTGACTATTGCACCGAGTACTTTCATGAGGTTGATGAATGAAGTTTTGAAGAAATTACTGCGTAAGTTTGTTATTGTATACTTGGATGATATTCTGATTTTCAGTAAGACAAAAGAAGAACATTTGTGGCACCTAAGACAAGTATTGCAGATACTGAGAGAAGAGAAATTGCTGATAAACATTAAGAAGTGTAGTTTCATGAAGGAAGAGTTGGCATACTTGGGATTTGTGATTTCTACAGACGGATTGAAGATGGATGCTGAGAAAGTTAGAGCAATTGTTGAATGGCCTACACCTAAGAGCATTGGAGAAGTCAAATCATTTCATGGATTAGCTAGCTTCTACTGAAAGTTCATCAGAAATTTTAGTTTAGTATGTAACCCTATGACAAAGACAATGAGAGGTGATAGAAAAAACTTTAAGTGGATATCAGAAGCATATAAAAGTTTTGAATTGTTGAGTAAAAAGTGACAAAGCAACCAGTATTGGCATTACCAAATTTTAACAAAGTATTTCAAATAGATTGTGATGCAAGTGGAAATGCAATAGGAGCAGTGTTAAGTCAAGAAGGTAGACCTGTAGCATATTTCAGTGAGAATTTGAATGATTCAAGGAGAAGATATTTAGTTTATGATCAGGATTTCTATGCCATAATTCAAGGTTTGAAGAAGTGGAGACATTATTTGTTGCCTAAGGAGTTTGTGTTGCATACAAATCATCAAGCTTTACAATATTTGAACAGTCAAGGAAAGTTGAATAAGAGACATATGAGATGGGTAGAGTTCATGCAAAGTTATACTTTTGTATAGAAGCATAGGAGTGGAAAATCAAACAAAGTTGCAGATGCACTGAGTAGAAGAAGGAATTTGCTGACAGAGATGAGAGTTAAAGTGTTAGGTTTTGAAGAGTTGAAGAACATTAATGAAGAAGACCTTGATTTTGTAGAACCTTGGAAAGTTTGTAAGGAACCTGTTGTGACAGATAGGAGTAAGTGGTTAGATTATTTCATTCAGGAAGATATGTTATTCAAAGGAAACCAATTGTGTATCCCTAGGAGTTCAATGAGAGACAATTTGATAAAAGAGAAACATAGTGGTGGATTGCCAAGACATTTTGGAATTGATAAGACAGTGGCTTTGGTAAGTGTAAATTAGTTTTGGCCTCATATATATAAGGATGTAAGGAGGTTTGTGCAGAGTTGCAAAGTATGTCAAGTTGAAAAAGGGAGTAGTTAGAATACTGGATTGTACAAATCTTTGACAATACCGGAGAGACCTTGGGAAAACATAAGCATGGATTTTATAATGGGATTTCCGAAGACACAGAGAGGACATGATTCTATATTTGAAGTGGTGGACAAATTTTCAAAAATGGCACATTTCATACCTTGTAAGAAAACAAGTCATGCTATGCATGTGGCTAATCTATTTTTCAAGGAGATTGTGAGATTGCATGGATTACCTAAGAGTATAATTTCAGATAGAGATACAAAATTTCTTGGATACTTTTGGAGGACATTATGGAAGAAGATGAAGATAGATTTGAAGTTCAGTTTAGCATTTCATCCACAGACTGATGGACAGACAGAGGTAGTAAATAGGAGTTTGTGAAACTTGTTGAGATGCTTGGTTGGAGAGAAGCCAAGAAATTGGGACTTGATTCTATCACAAGCAGAGTTTGCATACAATAATTCAATAAATAGGAGCACCGGAAGACCACCATTTGAGATTGTGACAAAAACTAACCCTAGAGGAGTAGCAAAGTTGAGAGCTATCAGTATGGAGGATAAAAGAAGTGCATAAGTAGAAGAATTTGCAAGACATATGGAGACAATGCATAATTAGGTTAAGAAGCATTTGGAGGAGATGAATAAAAAGTATAAGGAGAAAGCAGATGAGAAGAGGAGATAAAGAGTTTGCGTTAGAGATGAAGTGATGGTATATCTGAGAAAAGAAAGATTTCCAGGAGGGACATATAACAAGTTGAAGATAAATAAGTTTGGATCATGTAGGATACTCAGAAAGTTTGATTTAGGAAATGCATATGAAGTGGAGCTACATGAGACATTGGGTATATCATCTATTTTCAACATTTTAGACCTATATCAATATCATGAAGCAGAAACCAACTTGACAACATTGCAGAAGACTGGACGAAGCAGTTACTCCAACAAGCACCAGAGTAGATTGAACACATCTTAGACAATAGAATTGGATGCAACACTAGAGGCAAGCAATACAAATAATATCTTGTGAAGTGGAAAGGTAGACCAAAAGAAGATTCATCTTGGATTTCTTAGGCTGAGGTGGACCATCTTAGTTTTCCTCTAGCCCCAACAAAGTGAGGGACTCAAATTTTCAACAACCCTGGGTGTCTGATGCATGAGCATCCTAGGTTTTAGAGAAATCTTGCATCAACCAAAAATATTTGCATTCATTTTCTTTTTTTCATTTTCCTAGTTCAGTACAGTTAGTTTAGTTAGTAGAAGTTTCTAGATTTTGGTCCTCATTTTGCCACAGTTTTATTTTAGACCTTGCGGAGCTAGACTTAGTATCTAGATATCATCATGTACATCATATCCAAAATTGAAATCATTTCGATTAGTTTTTGGAAAGTTATCACTATTAGAAGATCAATTGTTTTCTCATAACAGAGCATTCAAAGAGTCTTAGACTGATAGCTAAAGGAAAAGATTTGTGGAGCTAAATGACACATCATTCAACATAGTTTAGAACCTAGCTAACCTTCCCTAAGAGCTGAACATTGATCCATTCACATGCAGAGGAATACAAGTTGTTTAGGGCCGACCTATCTGTGTACACACATTACATCTCTTTCATTGGAGTTTGTAATCATTCTTGGCCAATGCAGAGGATTCTTGTGATTTGGAGATGATATATATTCATGTAATAGATGCATAGGAAAGTAACTCATGATTTTAGAGATATTTTGATAGTTTGAATTCCTTTGTAAGGTGCTTCAAAGCCATATCTTGCACATACATTGTAACTAGAGAATCAGGCCATTAAGCTGTAATTTGTAAACCCACATGTTGCCGACATGTTTGTATTTGAATCTATGATATACTGAATGACTGAATCTAAATTTACATTCTATAATTGAGTTGCTTCTGTTGTGTTTACTCTTGTTGCACGGCCTGGACTATTCACTTTGTGGACCCTCCTAACCGTGACTGCACCAAAAAGGTAGTTGACTATCCCCAAGGTCTTGGCCTTGCAAGATAAATTAGTGCTTAATGCGAATTTGTTGTTCCAATAAGGAGCCTACAAAATGATAATTTCTTGGAATCTAGTGCAATGGGCTAAATCTTAAAGATTTGAGAATTTACACAAACCGCAACCCTAAGAAATTGCTAGTTTAACTTTAATTCTAAAAATGCTATGTTGGAAACAATCTTACTATCATCAGATATGCAGTTTTTTTTATGCTTTAGTTCATAAACTAATTTCCATTTAAATCTACTCCTAAACTAACCACTCTTTATAAAGAAGAGTCAAAATACAAGGGGGAAAAGAGAATAGTGCAATCTTCAACAAAATATTTTCACAATCATGAAGTTTAATCTTTATTAGACATCCAAATGCTAGAATAGAATAATAAGGCACTTCACAATATGAATAAAAAGTGTTTAGGTTGACCACACAAATCAATTCACCATTAGCAAATCACCACTGATATGAAACACATAAAATCCATTGAACACTCATTCAATAACATGCATAGACAATGAAAAACTCATTTAATGTTTGGAAACCATGTGGGAAAATACTACATAAAATATCTTTGTTCATAAGTTCCTCTTGTCTCAACAATTTCCAACCCTTAATAGAGAAAATGAAGTGCCTTTATAGATGAAGGCAACACACTTAGTACAAACTTGGATGGTTGGGATCAATTCAAATCCAATGGTCTCAATTTACAAAGCATTAATTTTTTGGTGGCACCGGGCTGGCAAGATGATCTCCTCTTTCCCTTTATATAATAAAAACAAATCCAACACTCAACATAAATGGTACAATTTCCAAGTTACTTTTTTTCTTACATGACAACTTTTACAAAAAGTAATTACATTGATTGTATAAGCTTTTAGGTAAACCAATGCTTAAATTCAAAAATACATTAATATTACATATCAAATACAAAATTTAAAACAAATTTTTATTTAGAATCTTCTCCATTTGAAATATTTTCAATGATGATATGATTAAATGTTGCTTCCCTCTTCCTATATTCCATGAAATTTAGAAGGGAAAGATTCAAGACATCCATGTCTAGCTGTTTGACAAAATAAACCTAAAATTATGAGTTTCATAGCTAGTGAGGAATGAGTTGTACTTGATTCTCTTAGGTGCAACCTTCTTATAGGATCTAAGGGTGGCCTTATATTTCATCATTTTATCTAGAGATTCTAGGATAAATGTATATGGTTGTTGCCCTAAACCACTGGTAAGGATCTGCTTTAGATGATTCTTCAAACCATCAAGGTCCTTTATTTCATCATCATGGCCAATGCATTGAGTATTCAAGTCTTCCAACACTACCTAAATATCACATTACACATCAAGAACTTCCTTCCTAGCCTCATTCAGGTCAGTAAAATCTTATCAACTAGTTTATTGCGAAATCTGATGATTTCTACCCAAAGAAGAGATTGATTGATATGCTTCTTATCAAGTATATTCTCTTTGATTAGGAGTTAAGGACCCATTTTGCACAAGACATCAATCTTTGGCAAGTTTTGGGATTTAGTGACTAACTCCTCTTAGCAATCATCCATTATCCTTTTAATCTTGTCATTTAAACTCTTGAATTTGATCTTTGAATCCAAAACTTCATCTAGTACCTTGCAACTTGATCATACAAATCCTCCATCCATTTCTCAATGGCCTTAGCCATGCACTTGATCTTATCTAAATTGGAGGCATATTCCTAGGAAAGAATGATGAGAGGAATGATTAAAGCATCAACAACCTTGAATGAACCAACCAATTACTTGATATAGGTAGCGTGTTCTGCCAATTTCTCTTTTAGATCCCTTTTGGTGTGTGTCCATCATAGACACAATGGTGGATACAACACTTTGCATATCTTGGATTTCCTCCTCTATATTTTGTAAACCAAAGTTGATGGTGGTGACATGATAGTTAGAGGGCAAGAGATCCCTATCCTCTTTATCCACCATTAGCATTACAATTGCTACAATTCTAGTTCCAAAGGCATCAATAGTGATGGAGGAGAGAGTCCTTGGATTTTTCTTTGGTCTTACTACCTCTGTCATTTCCATGATACTAGATAGATCTTTGGATGCAATATTTACCACTTGTTAAATTTTTTGGAAGTTAACATCCAACCATGTTAGTGCAAGAGAAGTGGAAGTATCTACCAGTTGTTGTTGTGAAGAGGATGAAGGGAGTTGTTATGCCTGATGTGTAATGGCCTTTGGTTTCTCCAATAGCTTCTCCATTTCATCCAAGAGATTATCTCCATCAGGTAGCTCTTCTTTAGTCAAAGACTTATTTATTTGTGCCTCTTGAGTGTCTTGTTGGGCATGCTCCTTTACCACTTATTCTTGTATACCAGTTTGTGCTTCTTTCTTTTTATTGTTGTTGGGATCAATCACCCCTTCCTGATGATTGTCCTTGGGACCAACTGCTTCTATCAGTTTCTTCTCCTTTTTAACTTTGCTTGTGCAGCCTTCTGATGAATTTTTACCTATTATTGACTTTGATCATGAGGATGGCTAGTCACTTCTCCCTCCAAAGCCTATTCTCTAGCTTGTTGTTCCTCAAGTTCCATAACAACTTTATCTATTTTTTATAGTGAAGGTGGAGATTTGCGAGGAGAGGAGTGGATAGATTTTGTAAGAGAGGGAGGAGGAGCAACTTGAGCTACAACAACTTATTTATTTTGGGAAGATAATGAAATAATGGAAAAAATTAGGTTTTTTGAAGTAATAGGGGGAGGAACAATTGTTCCAAAAGAATGTACAGTAAGAGGAGGAAGGGTTGTTGTAGCAATGGAAGGGATATAAGATTGTGTTGTAGGCATCCCAAATTCAACAAATATGGGGATCATCTAAGGAAGAACTTGTTGAAGAATGGGATCTTGTTGCAAAGGTTGGGAAGAGATGGTCTCTATGGAAGAGGTTTGTTGTGAGGAAGATTTCTTCTTCTTCTTACTTTGTAATGGAGTGACCTCTTCTTCTATTTCCCCTTCTTATTTTGTAGCCTTCCTTTTATACACCTTCTTAGGCACTTGGACTACAACCACCTTCTTGTCTTTGGAAACCTCTTTCTTTTGTGATGGGTCTTGAGATTGCACTATTACTTCTTTTGCTTAGGAGGCATTTCATATTTTCTTTGATTTTTCTTAGGCTTCTTCATTGCCTCTTCTCCATATGTCAATCTTGTACCTACAACTTCTAGTTGTTCAATCTTCCTCTTTATCCATGTCTTATTGTACTCTAAGACATCCTTTGAGATCTCATCAAAGGAAGTGGCCTCTTCATCTACCCATTTCAATGGAGGAAAGGGTTGCTAGAAGATACCATCTTTATCATATGCATCTTGTTAAATCTTTCCATCATCAAAGAGTTGGTCAAGAACTTGTGCAATTCCAAATTCTTTGAGTTGATAGACTATTATTCTGTAGTACCCTCTCTTTCTAACCTTGTGGTCATCTGCACAATTTCCCTAGAAGTCCTCCAAGTGGGGCACATGATTCATATGTGTACCTCAAAAGACATCATGTTTGTGTGGAAATAGAGGTTTAACCTCTATATCTTAGCATCTGACTCCTTAGCATTTTGGAGTGCAACACAAGCATAAGCTCTAATCATCATGGGGAATTACACACCAACCCCGTGCTTCTCTCCTAAATCATTGTGGGCCTCACATAGTTGCCTTGTTAGTTCCAAGAGGACAATCTTGTCAGTAGGATACTTGGGTCCAGTCTATAGGAGGCAATGTGAATCCCTCTAGTCTAATATATGAAAACTTCAAAAAATGGATAAACCAATACCCATACTACTCAACCACGTTAGAGGCATTAATAGATAGACTCTTAGTCAAATCCCCTTCTAGGGTTCTAATGATATAGAAAATGAAGGTATCATTCACCCTCTTGAAATGGGTCATTGAATTCTTTTGGGTGAGTTGGAGGTAATGATCATACACTTTCACCTCATGGACCCCTTCCAAAGACTTCATTCCTTGTCAATCCTAGGTACATTGCTATCCTTCCTAAAGAATAGATCATGCATGAGGTCATGTGGAAGTTTAGATAGTATCTTCCACTTTAGTTAGCTATTCATGAAAACTATCACTGATGACTTCACCCATTCAATCATTTCCTTATCCTCTAAAATAGTTGTGATGAACTGGAACATCCATGGGAACAAGGTGGAGGCAACTGATAGTCCCATGAACCTACTCAGAAGGATGACTATATCCCCAATTTTAGTTTATAAATCACTCCTCATAAGGCTTTTAGGAATCTTGGAGACTGTCCCCCTGGGATTGGCCATCCATCTTTTATTAACTTCTTTAAGGAAATTGTTAGGATCTTGATTATAGAATTCTAGTGCTTGTGCCATGACCAATTAAACAAATTTTGCATGATGTGGCAACTGGAAGGTTTATGTGATGGTTGTTGGGGATATATTTAGCAAGTCCCAACCTTTTAGGCCCATTTCCCTTCTACGTCTTACATCATAAGCCTTTGCACAAGCAAGGACTAACTCTAGAGATTGGGCTGGGATGGGTAACCCAACTGCTTGTCCAATACAATCGTGAACCATCCTCTAAGATCTGATGGTTATGGCATATCCATACATTTTCCTCTTGAAATCCTGTAGATCCACATGTCCTAGGTCAATGTTTGCAATGGTGTCCCATGTAAAGTTGTTTTTGGATGGAGAAACCATCCCTTGGAACTCATACTTCATTTGTCTAGCTCTTGATATTAATTAGGCTTGCAAAGCACAAGGAAAGTATTAGCACCAAAATTTAGATAAAAAAACATGCATAATTCTAAAGCATTCAAGTGTATTGTGTATTTACCAAGATTTGTGAGGTTTCTCACAACATTTGAACTTTAGGACTAGAAATCAGAAGTCCTTTTGTCTGGAGAAGCTCTATAGTTTAGCTTATTTTAAAACAAATTATTATTTTGAATTATTTGCAGGGATTGTTGAGACTAGTGGACTTTGGGACTTTTGGACTAAAGGTCAAAAGTCTGAGAGGTAATAACAATCCTACAATCTCATGTTTCACTTGGTTTCAAATTTTCTTTTGAAGTATCACACCTTTTGGAAAATGCAAACATCGTCGGGGTTTGTGGACTTTCAAACTAGGAGTCATAAGTCTAGAAGTCCAAACTAACTTTACAACTTTACATTTTCGTTCATGTTTTCTAAAGACTTCATTGTTTGTAAGAAATAAATGTAGGGATTTCTAGGACAATTAGAATTTGGGAATTAAATTTGGAAGTCAAAAAGTTTGGACAAATTCTGCAAACTTCATGTTTTCTCATTGAGTTTTAAAAGATTTCCATTAATCTTTTTAAAGAGGATGTAGAAATTAACTAGACATCTAGACCAAAAGCCAAAAGTCCTTAAGTCTAGTCCAACTCCACAAGTTATACATTTTGCTCATGTTTTCTTTAATAATTTTCTTATTTCTTATGGAAAATGTGGGAATCAACCAAACATCGAGACATCTAGACCAAAAGGTCAGAAGTCCCTAAGTCCAAGATAATTTCACAAACTTTTTCAATTTCCCTTAAGTTTACTTATTTCTTTGATTTATTCTTCGATGATTTTGGTGTGGAGATTTCTAAGACTTTCAGACTTCAAACCCAAAGGTTGAAAGTCTAGTTATCCAAGATAATCACATGTTTTCGCAAAGTTTTAAAATATTCTTGTTTGTTGTTTAAACTAGTTTTGTGCGATCTTAATGAAGGTCGATACATTTTCAACACTTAGTCAATTTTTTATTAGGGTATAATTTAAAATTAAACTTTTTGTTAGTTTAAACCATTTTGCCCTAACATTTGAAAGTTTAAATTTTTAATTGAATGTGCATGAGCTTAGTAAACTAGGGTTAGGTTTTGATGATAGGGTTCAATTTCAATTTCCACAACCTAGCGTTAATAGACATGTTTGAATTTGGATGGACTAGTAGGGTGAAGTTTGACTGAAACTCTAAAATTTTGATTTGTTTTAAACACATGGAGAAGAACATCCACCTACTGGTTTGTGTTCATTTGAAGAAGAATTTAAACCATTGAGTTGACAATCCCTAGCTTTCTAAATGGTCTAGAAGATGAAGAACACCATGACAAGGATCGAATTTCAAATCATAGATTATGAATGCACAAGAAAATTGATGGGAGAGCTCTTCATGTTCACGATGAGTAGGGTTTGAATTGTAGAGGGTGCACAAGATTGTGAGAGCTCAAATGTAAATGAAAACAAAGTGCTTAAATGAAGGAAAAAACACATTATATAGCTTATCTGGGTTCAAACATGGGATCCATTACTGTAGGGAGAAGGTAGGTGGAATATCAGGTGCAAAATGCTAGAGGATGCGATGACACAAAATCCTAGAATGGAAGTTCAGATGAGAATCTCCGCAAAGCATTGCTTAAACCTTGAAAATTATTTTATGGAAAGGCTTGGACAACTAGACTTAAGGCTCAAAATAGAAAGTGGAAGGAGTCAGGTAGAACTCCATAATCTTGTAAATGACAACCTTAAAACACCTACATGAACCAAAAGGGGAATGCAAGGATCATCAGGACTTTGGGACATCCAGACCAGAAGGTTGGAAGTCCTGAAGTCCGCCATAATCCCACAAACCCTGAAAAGGCTTAAAATTTTGAATTTTCTTAAGGAAAGCACCTCAAACCCTTTAGTAACGACTCAAGAACTTAACCTATACTTCCACAATCCATTCCTAAGACCAAAATTATATCAAACTTGAGACCAAAGGGATGAAAAGAAAAGATAGGAATAAATCAAACCTAACATAAAGAAAAAGAAAAAGAGGGGGTCCATATTTTATCAAAAGTAAAATGATGCATGTGTGCAAGGAACAAGTCTTCTTTAGGATCATCCCTTATTGCACATGTCAATTATTTAAGTAGGTTTTTGGCACAAATGATTTGGTCATTTGAATTATAGGTATCTTCAACAATTGAGCACACATGTATGGTGATTGGTCTTCCTAGGATTTCATGCATTAAAGGAGTTTTTCAAGGTTGTGTACTTGGAAAAGATTATCAAGATCCCTTTCCCGAGTACAAGGCCTCTCGTGTGAAGACACCCCTCAAGTTCATTCATAGTGATCTTATGTCATTTCCAACCCCACCATTTTTAGGGGCCAAATAGTACTCATCTTTAGTGATGACTTGTCATGATGCGCATGGGTGTACTTTCTCACGTATAAGAGTGAGGTATTCACCACTTTCATGACCTTTAAAGTGTTTATGGAGAAGCAGTCTAGTCTTTCTATTTGACCAATACACACAAATAATGGGGGGTATGTGAACCAAGCATTTCAAGATTTTTGCAGTGACCATTGTATTTAGCATTAGTACATTGTTCCTTACACTCATCAGTAGAATGGTATGGCCAAAAGGAAGAACACAAATTTGTGGGAGATGGATAATTGCATGATTTAGTCTAGGAACATGGCACTCACCTTTTAGGTTGAACTGGTCAATTATTATTACTACATTCAGAACTGTATGCCCTACAAGGCTTGGTCCCATGTCAAGCCTAATGTGTCTTCTTTTCAAGTATTTGGTAGTGAGTCTTGGATGTTCATTCTAGATGGTCGGTGTAAGGGTATGGAAGAGAAGGGTCAACCTTTGGTCTTTTTTGGCTATTGTGAGGATGCAAAGGCTTATAGGTTGTTTGATCTTGTTGCTTGAGTTGTCTTATTTCAATGAGATGTCTTGTTTTGGTGAGACATCCAATTTGATGAGTACTTCAATCAAATGGATACATCATCACGTATTTCTCCCTCACTAACTACTCCTCCTTCATCTCTTAAAGAAATTGTGTTTCTTGAGGAGGATGATGATGGTCTTGATCCACTACCTCTTAGTGCATAGTCAATTGTGCTAACTACATTCAGAACCATATGCCCCATGAGGTAGTATAGAATATGACTCTTAAGGAGGCTCGATCCTATGTCAAGCTCGATGTGTCTTCTTCTCAAGTATTGGTAGTGAGGCTTCGGTGTTCATTCCAGATGGTAAGTATAAGGGTATGGAGAAGAAGAGTCAACCTTTGATCTTTGTTGGCTATTGTGAGGATGTGAAGGCTTATAAGTTGTTTGATCCTATTACTTGAGATGTCTTCTATCAAAAAGATGTCTAGTTTGATGAGTACTTCACTTAGATGGATACACCATCACTTACTTCTCCCTCACTACCTACTCCTCCTTCTTCATGTCTTGAGGACACTTTTCTTCTTGAGGAGGATGATGATGATGGTCTTGATCGACCACCTCTTAGTGTGCCCCATTTGGCCTACGCTACTCTTGAGGATAGACCTTTGGTTGGTGATGTTAGTATGTGGTGACTGATCATGCTACAGGGGTTGTAGGTCCATGCAACAAGGTAAATTTTGATGACTTTGTTTTCCATAGTTTCCCCAAAATAATTAATGGGGAAGTGTAGGGGGTGGGGGCCAGCACCTCTAAAGCAAAAAATACCCTATATTTAATAAAGGCGTCAGCAGTTAGTTTGGTTATTAGCTGACATGGAAAACCCCACTTTGGATAACTACCAAAGAGGCTTGATAAATAAGAAAATGGAGAAGGTGAAAAGCCATGAATCACACAAGAGACTCGAATGAAATTATAATGTATTTCATGTAGCATAGCAATGACATTGGGTTGCAAGGTTATTGGTTGTAATCTATTCAATTTACTAGATAATAAAATACTGGATGGTTGTTTTGTGGATGTAGCCCACATTGGGTGAAGCATGTTAAATCTCTATGTTTAATTGTTGTGATATTATTCATTGTTATTTCTATGTATTTAAATCTGCATCTAATTGGTAATGTGTATTGCTTTGACTTGCCATTGAAATCCTAACAGGGGACCCTAGAAATTCTCGTCGCACTTGTTCACAAACAACAAGTGTTAAGTCTTTTGATGTTGCAAGTATGGGCCTATCTGGTGTTGTCATTGATGTCAACATACTCTTGTTGCATTAATGATGAGGATTGGATGAGTTGTATGCTAAGGATATTGAGAAAATTAGTCCTAATCAGGAACAGAGAAGAACAGTGAAGATAGTGAGCTAAATATCCTAGCTAAGATGACTATCAGAGGATGCGTTCAAAGGGTTTGTAGATATGTGACTTAAGGTGATCCAGAAAAGATTTCAGAGGTCCGCATGAAGATCTGAAGAAGTTGTGGCCGCTCAAGTAAAACTGGTTCTGGCAAGTGTTCAGAGGTAACAGAGTGATACAGATAGGTCTGGTGAGATCCGAAAAATGCATTATCCTATTCTGCGGTTTTGGTGGAGTGTTTAGGAAGTCCATGTGAAGTGACCACTCAATTGGTCCATGGTCTGGAGGTTCACAAGCATCTATTCCTTTATGATAGTGATGATAGACTATGTTCTCAAGGTTCCAGATGAAGGAGATAAGGATTTCAATAAGCAGATGTAGTACAGATGTTCTTGGTGATTCAGGCAAGCTTGTGGAGGTCTTTGGATCATGTCTAGTTCATGTTGATGGTCCACATTAGAGTTTAGGCTCGCAACTAAAGAATAACTTCCGGATGATGGTGTTCTTCCTAACTCTGGCCGACCGGATGAGTTACACATCTTGCAGATGATCTTAAAGATATTATGTGAAGATTGGCATGTTCCTAGAAGAAGATTGAAGTCTCAGATCTATGTGGCTGACAGTGTGTTGATCCATGTGAAGCCTTTTGTAATTAGTCATGTTGTATTTATGTATTTGCTCTTTAATGTTTGCTGACTTAGATGATCATTCCTAAGTTGATGTCTTGTATAAATAAGGAATTGTAAACTCATTTCAATGCGTATCTTACGTAGACAAGAGAGTAGTAGTGAGGAGGAGAGCGAAAGGCAGAGCAGAAGTATTGGGCTTAAATGGAACTGACTCAAGCATTGTGAAAATGCTATTCTCTAGTTCAAGTATGTGACACTTATTATTTTATAGACAGTGTGTCTCTTGTAGGCAGTGGGCCTCTTGTGAGCAGTGTGCTCGGGCAGTGAGCCCTAATTGGCATGTACCATTTTGTTCTTCCTATTCTTCTAACAGAGAATACAATCTTGGGTTAATCACCCCGTGGTTTTTCCCTTAACCGGGTTTTCCACGTCAAAATCTTGGTGTCTTATGTGTTGATATGTTTCTGCTCTTGATTTAATGCATTATGCTTCCATGATTAATTTATTATTATGTTGCTAAATCACAAAGTGGATTTAAGTGTTTAATTGAAAGAAAGTTTTGGACAACTGATTCAACCCCCCTCTCAGTTGTCTATCCTGAATCTAACATTTGAGTCATGCACTTTCAGATGATCTTTAGAGGATTTTAGATGTCATGAGTATTCCACAGTGGGATAGTACTATAGTTGAGGAGTATTCTTCTTTGATGAAGATCACACATATGATTTTATACTTTTTCCCAAGGGAAGAAAGTTGATTATATGCAATTGGGTGTACAAAACCAAATATGCAACATATGGGTCCATTGATAAGTACAAGGTACGTCTTGTGGATAAGGGGTTTCCATAGGTTAAGGGCATCGATTATTCTAATACCTTTGCTTCTATTGCCAAGATGGATTATTCATCTTGTACTTTCTTTTGTTGCATCTAGGAATAGTCAATTTATCAAATGGATGTTAAGACTGCCTTCTTACACGATGATCTTCATGAGGAGATAAGGGTCCATTGATAAGTACAATGCACATCTTGTGGATAAGGGGTTCCACAAGTTGAGGGCATTGATTATTCTAATACCTTTGATCCTATTGCCAAGATGGACTATTCATCTTGTACTTTCTTTTGTTGCATCACAGGAATAGTCAATTTATCAGATGGATGTTAAGAGTGCCTTCTTACATGATGATCTTCATGAGGAGATATTTATGTAGAAACCTCAAGGTTATGTGCAGGGCTCCACTTGTCTACAAGCTTCATCATTCATTGTATGCTCTCAAACAATCTACCAAGGCTTTCTATGAGAAGATGGATAGCTTCTTGCTTGCTTTTGGTTTATTCTGTTGCCATTCTGATTCAATAGTTTACACTCAAAGACATGGAGAGGATCTTTTGATACTTGTTTTGTATGTGGATGACTTGATTTTCATAGGTAGCTCCACCTCCATGATTCAAGGTGTTCAAAGAGCATTGATAGAGTAATTTGATAGGTGTTCAAAGAGCATTGATAGAGTAATTTGATATGACCAATCTACGGCTTCTACATTTCTTCCTTGGTCTTCAGGTTCTTTAGTGTTTCAAGGAGAAAAGTATGCTCCTAGAATTTGCTTTATAGATTTGGCATGACTAATTGCAAGCTTGACTCCACTATCTACTAGTTGCACTACACCTAGAGTTAATGCTACATTATATTGGTAGTTGGTTGGTAGTCTTTTATACTTGACACATAGGCATCCTGATATTTTCTTTGTAGTTAGTCGTGTCTACTATTTCTCTCACGATCTTCATGGAGTCATTGAAAGGTAGCTAAATGCATCTTGAGGTATATCTAGGGAACTTCACATTTTTGAATTCACTACACATCAAGAGCTTCTCATATTGTGGGCTTCACTAACTCAGATTGGTCTATTGATGTTAATGATTAAAAGTCTACTTCTAGCTTTGTCTATTGCCTTGGTTCTAGTAAAATTACATGGTCTTGCAAGAAGCAGGTAGCTATTGCATTATCATGTACAGAGGTTGAGTATTGAGGTACAATTCATTCTAGCCACGAGGTTCTTTGGCTTCACTAGTTGATGATGGAGTTGGGCTTTCCTCTTGATCACCCCACTACTCTTTAGTGTGATACTCAAAGTGCCATACACATTTCATGCAACCCAATGGAGCATCAGTGGACTAAGCATATTGATATCCACATGCACTTCATTCAACAACTCATCGAGGATGGTGTTCTTAGCTTGGAGTATTTGCCTACTGAGGAGCAGGTTACAAACGTCTTCACTAAGCCTTTGGCATTGCCTCATTATCTTCACTTGCAATTGATACTTAGGGTGAAGGAAGTAGTCCTTAGGGGTCATCTTGAGTCTTCCTTCCTTATCTTATACATGCTTCTTTTCATGTTTTCTCTCTTTTGGGAAGGAGTTTTTTCCTACAGGTTTTTCTTCTTTTCTCCATTTGTGGAGATCTTTTGTTCACGGGTACTTGATCAAGCCTTGTTATTGAGCCAATATTTGAGTCTTTTTTCTCTTATATTTTTCCTCCTTAAGTTGCACTTAAGGGGGGTGTTGATGTAAACGGTGTCATTCCCTAACTGATTTTCCTTTTAAGTCCTTTTCACACCTAGTTAATTGAGTTTACTTGGGGCATTTACTTTTTGTGGAAAGTGGTACAAAGGAGAATGTGATAATTGAAGATGCAAAATCAAAAAGAGAATGAAGTTGTAACTACTCTTTATGGTTTGGGTGGTGTTGTTGATAGAGGTGTGGCATCTTTCAGTAAAATAGACTCCATAATCGATTGGGGTTCTTCTACCAAGAGAAAGACAAAGTATCCTTTTAGATCAAAGTCTTTACAAGTTTATCACAAAAAATAGTAGAGGGCTCTCAAAAACAATTACCATTAGACCTTTTCTCAAGTAGATCTATCATTCATAGTAGAGAACATGTACATTTAGAAACCTTAAAAAATGATCCTTTTTTCCTAGAATATAAGGGGTTTGGGTTTGGCCTTTGTCAAAAGTACCCTTTAAGGTAAGATTTGTGGCTTGTAGCTTGATATTATTTTTCTTCAAGAAACTAAGCTTTTAGAGAAAGAAATATTACAACTCAAAGAGTCATGGAATAAAAACAAGCATGGGATTGAGTGTATTGGCTCTAGGGGTCAATATGGGGGAATAGATACAAGTTGGGACAATAGAAAATGAAAACTTATTGAGACAGTTAAGGAGATGTTGTGGATCAAAGCAACTATGGAATGTTAATTTTCCAAAAACTATATTTAACTTTGATAATGTTTATGGGCCTTATCTTCCCTCTATAGTAAAGAGTGTTGATAAAACATTGGTAGGATGGATCATCCAATGGGCTAGAAAATTGGGTGGTGGGTGGCAACTTTAACTTGATCTTGAAATCGAAGGAGACTAAAGGAGTTGCTTTTGTGGACCAAAATTCCCATTTTGTTTTGGATTTTATGGAAGAAAGAAATCTTGTTGATAATGTTCTCAAAGGTTGCATTTTTACCTAGTCTAATATAAGGAAAGGAAACTCCTTAATTATGGAAAGATTAGATAGATAATTTGTCAATGAATTTTTATTGGGTATCAACAGTGAGGTTGAGTCTTTCATTTTGTACAAAGTCAAATATGATCATGCTTCTATTCTGTTAAAACTTTTGGTTTTGAATTGCCTAGAAATACTCCATTAAAATTTAATCCCCACTTGTTGGAGCATAAGGATTTTTCTAAAAAAATTAAAATGTGGTGGAAAGAGGTTAATGTTGAAGGTACTGAAATGTTTAGGTTCCATTGTAAACTTAAATATTTTAAGAATAAGATAAAGATCCAACAAAGAAGCATTATGAAAGCACATTGTGAGTTAAAACAAGAAATTTGTAAAAAATTGGAAATAATAAGCATCATGGTTCAAAATGGTTTAGACTCCGAAGCTAGTAGAGACGAGGAAAATGATATACTCTCTTAGTTGGAGAAGCTTCAGGATTTGGAGAATTCCTTATTGTGGCTCTGATCTATTGTTCTATGGGTGAAACATGGAGATGCAAATTCTAAATTCTTTCATAAAGTTGTGATTTCTTATCATATGAACATAATTTCTATTATAAAAAGAGGTGAGGAAGTTCTTAATGAGGATAATTCTATAGGAAATGTTTTAAAGGATTATTTTCCATCTTTTTTTTCAAAGGAGGAGTGTGACAAGAGAGAGGCCTAGGAAGAGTTGATTGGGATCATCCTACCTCTTGTCTTTAATGAAATGAATGAGAAACTAGTAAAAACAATAACTATGGAAGCACTAAAAATGTCATCTTCTCCTTTCAGCTTAATAAGTCTCCGATTCCAAATATTTTTCAAGCTAATTTATTTAGGGTAGTTTGGGAACATATTTCTGAAGACCTGTTAGAACTTTTGGTAAGGTGTTGCTATCTCTCATCTCTACCTTCATTACTTTAGTTCTGAAAGAAGGTGATAATTGTAGATCTGATAGAATTAGATGTATTTCTCTTTGCAAATTTTCTTATAAAATTATTTCTAAGATTATGGCAATGAGGATGCAATCTTGGTTCCCTAGTATTATTTTGAAGGAACAAGGAGGGGCAATCAAAGGTAGACAAATCCTTTATGAAGTGATGATTGCTCAAGAAGCAATTCATTCAGTGATCAATGCCAAAAGGAGAATTATGATGGTTAAAATTGATTTTGCCTCTACCTATGATTGTCTTAACCAAAAATTCCTTCTTTTGGTGCTCCACAGGATGGGATTTTGTGATTAGTGGGTTAGATGGGTGGAATGGTGCATTTTCTCTAGTTCATTATTTGTTTTGGTTAATGGTGGTTCAACCAATCTTCAAGGCTTCCAAGGGAATTAGGCAAGGTTGCCTTCTCTCTCTAGCCTTATATATCATCATGATGGAAGTTTTAGCCTGTATGCTTAAGCATGCTAAAGAGCAGGGTCAAATTAAAGGTGTCCCAGTTACTTCAAATTTGGTAAACTCTATTCACTCAGTTTATTTATGATTCATTGTTGATGGGTTATGCCTTAATAGAAGACAATTGAAAAACATTCTTGATAGATTTTGCTTAGCCACACGGGCAAAAATCAATGCAAGGAAGTTCATTTTGCTTACAATTGCTACACTACATATTAAGAAGTTGGCTCAGACTTGGTTTTAAATCCAAGAATCCTAAGTGGTTCTTTACTTGGTGTTCCAATTGGTCCTTGCAAATGTGGAAAAAAACAATGGGAAGGAATTTTAAGCAAAATCCTATAAACTCAATTTGTGGACTCGTTGCTAGCTATCTCTTGTTGGACGAGTTATCTTGATTAAATATGTTCTTTCTTCAATCCCTCTTTATCTTATTTATTTATTCTATTAATGCTCCTAGAATTATCGGACTTCTTTGATAAAATTGTTCAATCCTTCTTATGGAATGGGCCTAAAGCTTCAAGTTTGACCTAGAATTATCGGACTTCTTGATAAAATTGTTATCTTCATGTGGACTTTGCTCCATAAATCCATCTTGACTATTGAAAATTTGACCAAGTGAGTTATTTGTGGAAATTCATGTTGTATTCTCTATAAGAGGAATAAAGTCAGATAATTTTTTTAGTGCAAATCAACAAAAGTTTTATTCTATTTTGTTGTCAACTAAGGAAGAAGAAAGATTAATTCATATTGTGGAACTGAAGGTGTCTGAGCCCATCATAAATCAAAAGGAAAATGCCCCAAAATTCTTCAAGAATTTGTATCATTTATTTTTTATGATGCTTTCAAACGTAAACCAAGTATTTTTTCAATCTCCATATGAAATTAAACATAATTAAACATAAATCAATACAAACGCTAGACAAAAGAAAATGGCCTCAACATTTCAATCTCTCTGTAATAATTAAAATTTACAAACCAATGAATGAGAACAACCTCTATAACTTTTACAAATCCACAGCTGACTCACAAAAACATGCTCATCTTTGATTTTGATCCTTCACTACATTTACTAAAATCACCATAAGATATCAAATGACCGATATTAAAGAAATAAAATTGCTGGATGGGAAATGATCATCTAATTGTGGATACTTTAGAACTAGCATATTTATATTTTTAAAAATATATCTTAAGTATGTCTATAGATATCAAATATAAAATTTTATCCACCACTTTTTACTTATCTTTTATAACAAAAAATATTTTTTAAAGTTTAAAATAGTATAATAGAAATAATGTAATAGAAATTAAAAAAAAACAATTTATAGAAAATAAAAAATAAAACAATTTATAGAAATAAAAAATAAAAACAATTTATAGAAATTTAATTTTTTGAAATTAATTTAAAGTTTACGGGCTTTCAGCCCCTTCCTGTAGGAGGCCTCTGGGTGTAATTACTCATGACATTGATGTTAAAAATCTTTATACAGTTAACATCCAGAAACACTTCTAAATACTATCATAGACTCTGGAAATATATCTCTTAATGACATTGTCTTCTGATCAGCAATCTGGTGAGAACAATTCACAACTAAGTTTAGCCAGTAACCTGACATGCTTTTTAAAGAACAGAAGTATCTATGAAAACACGAGCAGAAACAATTAAACCTCATAATAATACTATATTATTGCAGTGATTATGTACATAAGTTAAACTAGTATGCCAAAGCACAATTTTACTCTTTTCATGGGAGTAGATACAAGCTGCAATTATAACTAGATATACACTAAATGTTCACATGATCAGATTCAAACCTCTCAGTTCTTTTAACAAACTCAATTACAAAAAACATTATCTTACAAGTTATGATCAAGTAGCAATAGTATAGGCACTAGATCCTATTCTGAACAAGCAAATGAAGTATTTTACGCTTGATAGTCTGTGACAATATTGTTGTATTTAAATTATTTGGGGATTCTTCAACAAGCTGAAAGATGCAATCAAAATGGATCAGAAGAATACAAGCTAAAAAGTTTCCGATTGCTCAGTTGCAAGTCAAAGCTCCTCCCTGCATTAAAAATAAATACATTGTCATATGAACCCCAACAGTGAATTTGGTTTGATAAGGAATAAATAACTCTTAGTAACTTTCCTCGTCCAAAATACAGAATTGTATTCAACAAGAATACAATAGTGTGAAAACACTATACCTGTTACTTCTACATGCTCGGGTAACACTCTAAAACAAAAGCATATCTATCATGTTTAAAAAATTGGGTTGGGGTAAGGATCACTTGCCTTCAGTTATGGTGGTTTCACACACCCAAGATTGGTATCATAATGGGTATATAAACCACCTATATGTCTCAAATCATGCTCCCAGCTAAAAGGTACAAACAGCTTCAGCATAATTGGCTCAATCAGCAACATTCATGTCCTAAGTTAAAACTCTTGATTCCATGAACAACATCAAGCAGGCTCGGTGGGATCACCAATTCCAGGTTTACCTATAAATGATTGCATATACTCTTTCAGTGGATTCTTCAAAGCTTGCATTGATGGTTAATATATGTTGGCATAATAGGTATCATAACAATGGTATTACATTGTTAACATTGTACATAACTACTGATGATTACGTTAGTTGGGCTATGACTGTTATTTCTGTTATATCAACCAAATATAACACAGTATATATCTGTGTTTGTATGAGCATTTATCATTGAATCAATAAATAAAATTATTACTGCCCCTTCATATGGTATCAGAGCTCTGGCGTTGTTGATCTGGCCTGCGTGAGGATCTTGTGTATGGCATTGAAGTCTGCAATGTGAAGAAGCATGGATCTCCCATAAACATTTTTGTGCTAGTGCATCGAAGTTTGAAGGAAGCGGTTACCATCATGGAAGGAGAGTAATTTTGCAATGTTTAAAGGTCATTAAAAATGAGGCTGCATTGAATAGAAAGTCGGGGACTGTGTGGAAGGATGCGTAGAAGTATATAATCATGGACGGTATGCTCATTAATAGAAAAGTAGATCTGAATGCATTGTCAATGGTGTGTGGTAAACAGCAGCAACAAAAGATAGAAATTTACTTGCCCATCGATGTTTCATTTGACGGGGACATCTTTTCTATTCCTGATGAGGCCTCCAAAGACTCATCCAAGACATCAGTTGGTTAAAGTGTAACAGGGCGGCATCCGAGGATGGAGGATTTTCCATCATCTCAAGTTAGCTTCTCGTTTTGAGATGATGCTTTGCATGAGAAACATTTTTGGTTTTGGTTGTTTTGGTTTTCTTTGTTGATGCCGACGGATTTGAAAATTGTATGTTTTGTGAAGATTTTGTTTTGGAGACAGGTTTAGAATTTGGTGTTGAGCTCAATATGGATTGTTGAGCTCAATATGGATTGTTGTCCAGCGAGCTTCAAGAGTATATGTTCGAGAATTATACCCTTTTGCGGTCACTAGACAAAGATAGAGATCTGTCGTATCTCTTAGGGATTGTTGTCGAATAATTCAAGACTCTGTGATTTGAGAGTTCGGGACCAAAGAGCTCAAGAACAGAGCTTGAAGCTACGCCTTTCCGAGAGTAGACGAGACAACATGATGGAGCCCCACTTGATTCAGAATTTATTCTTTGGGAGAAGATCTTCTATAAAATATGTATTCATATTATGTAATCAACTTTGTTGAGTATATTAGCATTTAGGGGGTTCCTTGATACTATTGCAGAAACAATGTAATAAGGGGGGAATGTTGGCATAATAAGTATCATAACAATGGTATTACATTGTTAACATTGTACATAACTACTGGTGGTTACGTTAGTTGGGCTATAACTGTTATTTCTGTTATATCAACCAAGTATAACACAGTATATATCGGTGTTTGTATGAGCATTTATCATTGAATCAATAAATAAAATTATTACTGCCCCTTCAATATATTGGTTCAAGTCCTTGCATACTCAGAAAAATTGCTACCAAATATGATTGGAACATCTGAAAGGTCAATATGCTGAGTGTAGTGACAAAAACCTGCCTGCTGATAACAGTGCATTTAGTATTATTAAAAAAAAACAATAGCAAAAACACATAATACGATGGCTTTATTTAACACATTGTGACATACAAAAACATAATCTTGAGAAGATGCAGCAGGGGTTTTACCTATCATTGTTAAGATCTAGAAACCGGATTGGCAGTCCCAGATTATACCTTCTATGTTGAAGGCGTGCATGATCAACTAGTTTTTTCCTGTGGTTTTTCTTTTCCATGCAACTAGATTGCATTAAAGCAGTGCTTTTTTGCTTTTGACTGCTGTAGAAAACTCTCTTATATATTCTGTATTGAGTTCGCTGTTTTCAAGGTAATGAACAGCAGATTGAAGAATTTTCTGAGTGAATAAAACAAGTGCTATTTTTCTTTTATCTTCTGCTATGCTGATCTCTCATTTCTTGAACAGTATACGAATAAGATTTTAATGTTTAAGCTCAGTATGGTATAAGTGCTGTTTTTATTAGGAAAGACTTCTTGCCATTAGATATGTGTTTGTGATATAATGATGCATCCTTCTTGTTAGGAAAAATAAACAGTGTCGAATTGAAATAACAGTGAATTAGCAATAAAAGTACTAAATAGACAACACAGATTTACGTGGTTCACAGGCAAAGATCACTCAGTTTTATTCTCAGAAGAAAATTCGCAGTTCCAAAAACTTTTTCTCATGCATTGGGATTCAAGCTGAACATGCAAAAAAACCGATCAAACTGACTTCACATTTCAACACTTCTCTTATGACGCAAATGGACCGCCCATGTGATATTGTCTGTACCATTCTTGCTGCTTTTGTTGTAGAAGAAGTAACTGTTTTTGGGACTCAGATTGCTGCTGGGCCTCATAGAGTGATTGTAGGGTTCCAAATTGCAAGGGCTTTGACTCCATGCCATAATCAAACCACTTATTCTGCTGGTCCTGCAACAACTGTTCAATAGAACCCAAATCTAGTGTCTGCTTTTGTTGCTGATCATCAGCATGGCAAAATCCAGACAAGCCCATTCCTGGAGACGGAAAGCCTGTGCTATCTGGCGAGAAGGGTAATTTATCGCTCAATGTCCATACACCATTGTCTGATGAATGCATTGGAAGGCCCCAGCTTTCACTGTCCATACCAGGAATTCCAGAGAGGAGACCATCAAGCCATGCATCTTCATCACTCTGCCCGGACATGAATTGAGTAGAACCAAAACCAGGGGGGGGACCAATAGCAGAAGGTCCCATCCAACTTCTGCCAGGGTCCTCTTTGGCTACAGGCTGACTGATAGGAACAAATGTTTTCAAAGAAGATTTTCCCACATCCGAGCATTCCAATTGCATTGTAAATGCAGAATTTATACCTTTGGCCTCTGTACTGACATTTCCTGCTAGATTTCCATATTGCATACTACTGGAAATATTTCGAGAACTAATTATATTATTTTCCTCTGGAAGCAAAGGTGCTGATGGATGTGGCCTGGCAACTGAGAAAGGAGAATCTGTACAAAAACTAGAAGGGATACCACTATGTTGATTTATGTTACTCTGAAAAGTAGGTCCCGTGAAATTTGATGCCATGCCATATTTCTCACAAGCAGCCTGAGATGATACTAAGTCATTAATAGAGAGACCTGACAGTCCAGCAAGGGACGGCACGTCTGTCTGTGTATTCCAATATGACAAACTCATATCAGTATGCTTCTGTTGTCCAATAATACCTGGAGAATTGATTTTTGAATTTCCCATTCCACCCTTGAGCGTCATATCATGATTCTGGATGTCCCAGCTGCTTAGTGTACCAACCAATGAATGCATACTGTTGGAAGCTGCAGAATGAATCCCAGTGACTGCTTGACCCAGAGTTACAGCATGGTCTAAAGCCACGCCATCACCTTGAAGCAATGTGTCAGGATGAAAGTCAGAAAAGGAACACGCAGGAAATTGAATTAACCCATGTGATACAGAACCTAGTGGGTACTCCTTGCTGATGCTAGACATTTCTAACTTGTCAAGTGCAATTTTACCTTGGAAAGCAGTTGATGTGTAGGAAACAGAAACATTTGGGGCATTGAAAGATACTTCACCAGATTCTTTACCAGAGGAGATACACATTGTGTTCATAGCAGAGACATCCTTTGGCATAGGTTTGAAAACAATGTACTCTTCATCATCTTCATCCCCATTTACTGATTTTGAACATGCGTCTGTCATTGCTACTTTGTATTCTTTAAATTCACCTACATACCGAATATTAGGTTTGAGTGAAACATCTTGGTTAGATTCAGCCACCTCTTTGGCTATAATTTCACCTACATACCGAATATTAGGAATGAGTGAAATATCTTGGTTAGATTCAGCCACCTCTTTGGCTATAATCTGTCCATTTACAGACGTCTTGTTATCATTCATATTCCTTCCTTTTAGCTCTCCAGCCAAGTAAAATTTTCCAGTCTCTTCATCATAGGCAATTCCTCTTCCAGTGCCAACAAATGCAATTCCAATGGCCTTTCCTGCAGCCAAGAGTTGCTGAACACGGACCTGTTGTTCTTTTTTATCTCTCAACCCTACTCTTGCAAGGGTTATTGAATAGTCTAATCCCCCCTGAGCAGGAGCAAGAGGAACCAACCCTTGCAGCTCAAGATCTTCCCAGAATGTAATGTCATCCTCAGTTGTCATTTCAGGGTTATCCACACTACTAAATGCAGCACTGGCATTCAGATCCTTGCTTCCAAATAATTTGTTCAAAAGTTCAACGCACTGTTTCCAAAAGAAGTGCCTTGCATTTGCTTGCTTTTCATCCACTTCACTTGAAATTGTAATTTCTTTCCTGCAAGCCAACCACTCCATAAAAATTAGCATTGCAGGCAAAAAGGGGCTAGAGACATCATTTGCGTCTGTACAACTGCGCATAAGGCGGCCTGCACAGTCAAATGCTGTGGTCAGTGCATTCTGTAATAATTCTGAGCGCTGCAAAATTTCAGCATAGGTCAGTTGCTGCACAGTATTGGAGCCATTTGAATTGTGCACAGTGGAAATAAGGTTGCATACAAGCTGCATTAGCCCAGCAGTCCCACTGCTTCCAGTGCCTATCCCACTTCGAAGCTCTGAGTCTAAGGCATATATCATCTAAAGCAACCAATTGCTCCAAGTCACGTATGGTAGCAGCATAAACCTCTGGAAATGTCTCCAGGCTAAAAGGAATACACCATGAGCACCAGATGGAGAGCACAGAAAAGTAAAAGAATTAGTGCACAAACTTGATAGATACTGCGAATAATTAGTAAGATAGAAAATGCTAAAGAAATTTCAGCATGGGACAGAAGTAATAAAAGAACAAAATGAAAGAGAACTAATTGCAAAAATATAGAACATGAATGACATCACGTATGATTTTGCAAAATAATATTGATCTCAAAGAAAAAGGTTATGTTGCATTCCTTTTACCATGTATCAAATAGCGGTTATAAAGTTTATTTCCATAAAACACACTAATACATGTATACATGCAAGCACACACAACTGTGTAGTCATATACAAAATATATTCATGTCTATTTAACACCACATGCAGTTCCTTTACAAGTGCATGCATAATGCAGTAAGACAACCAACATGCATTAATACATACATATAACATTTTGATTTAACCTCTAAAGTATGAATAAATTCTTCACCAAACTTTGGTTGCCAGGAAATATAGAGCATAATCATCTCAATTTCACGAGTTTAAGGCAAACGACACAGATTTTCTTCACAAATCTCAAGACACAACTTTTACATTGTGAGGAGATAACATATGCAACAAACATAACATATTAAAGAATTTCGAACTTATAAATGACAAGTGAATGAAAAGTGTGGAATAATAAGGATTCACATTTGGTGCTCCTTGGATCACTGCATCAACATTCTTTATAATCAGCATTCGCAGTTTATCTATGAAACTCATTGTTGGGAGGGAAAAAGAAGTGAGTTGACAGCCAGCAGTGCCCACAGATGGCATTAGATGTAATAAGGATACCCCAGTTAAATCCAGAAACACTTACAAAAATTCTTACACAGTTAAATCCAGAAACACTTATTTACAATACCATACCATAGACTGTGGAAATTTTATGTCTTTAATCGATACCTCCAGTAGAAGAAATTTGGGCTTCCCTACATTAATCAGTTAAAATATAGAAAGAAGACAAGTGTAATGCTAGATGACAACTTTCCATGCTAGATGAAAATTATTTGGTATTTATACAGTGATTTATTTGAATGGATCCAATTCCAAATGATGAAGCTATCAGACATTGATATAACCTTGACTGGTAAAGGGTGGATGTCTTGTTGAGATACTGCAAAGTTGCAGAAAGTGAGGAAAGTGGAAAACAATTGCAGGTCTTGAAGGTAAGATGTCGGGAACGAAAATTTCCCAAATGAGAAAGCCTAGAATGTGTGATATGCCATTTTAACATGCAGCACTGAATTTGATGTGAGTCTCTCCAACAAGTTCTCCAGGCCATTGATGAATAACAAGACATTGGACTAGTCCAATAAATCCCTAGCCCCTCCCAGATATCACTTGTCAAAGCTTTATGAGATAATGAGATTTACTTGAACCACATTATGTTGTGTTTCCCCAATCCAATACATGTCAAGGAAACCAAATGCTAAACATCCATGCCAATATATTGGTCAGCATATAGAATTTTAAAATCAATAACAAGCATGAAAGCAAAATACAGGCATTTCAAGGTACAACAATGGGGAATTGATGTAAGAAAAACCATGAATAGTATAAACCAAGAGTATTGAGAAGAGAAAACACACATTGTGTATATGCACCACCAAAGAAATGAACAAAGGGGAGAACCATCCATGATTATCATTACCACCATCAGTATAAATAACCCTCTTATCTATTTGCAAGGGAAGCTAGAAAATCAAGAGAACCAGGTCAAACCCTACCAAGTTCTTAAAAGCTTCTCAATAGGTAGTCTGAATCATAGGTGGGAAGTATCTATGCTAGCCTTGTAAACTCCCTAGGGGACATACAGTTTTAGCAATACATATTCCTCCTGAATATGCCTAAAGGTTTTAGTTATTCCCTGAATGTCATATTCTAGTAGCAAAGCCGACTAGGAGATCACAATCATACAAAAGAAGTTGCTAATTTGTATAGAATGAAGTGTAGACTTGCAATGAGAAAAATTACTTTCTATTACAATTATAACACAGAAAAGGCTGAAATATTATTGAAATAACAAGACTGATCAGCCTAAAAGACTATTGAAATGACAAGCCGCCCAACCACTATCCTATGCTACTCCCACCTATAAAGAAGAAAAAAGTTACAAAGTAGGTACAATACAAGTCAACATAACTCCCTTGACTTAATCCACTACACATCTTTGAAACTCATCAATAAATTCACCATCAACCAGTTAGTGGGTGACTCTCCAAGAAATGAGATGTTCCCAACCTTGAGGCATTACTTGGGACTAGTTATTATTGAAATAATCATACCTCTCAGTTGGTTGATGAGTAATTTGTTGACTTTTTTCTTTCTGAGAGTTACTGGGTTGTTCTCTTTGAGAGTCACCGGGTTGTTCTTCTCTTTGAGAGTCGCTCAGTTGTTGAAATGATCGTGTGTCATTTTTATTTCTTTTAGCATCTGTCATTTGTTGTCGTTGTCTTCTTCTATATTCTCTTTGGTATTCTCTTTAATGTTGTATGTGTTGTTCTTTATTTTTGAACAACCTTGGGCGTCCCATATCTACAAAACAAACATCAATATATTAATAATTAAACATGATGATGCTCTCCCAGATGGATTTCAACATTGGAAATGTGTAGTGTCTTCTTAGAATAATGTGATTTTATTTTGCAAGCATGTAGTGAAGACATAAAAGAATTCATACAGTAAATGAAGCAACATATTAATTTGGTTTAATATGTTTTTATGATTTTATTTCATATTGAAACCTAGGTTTTCATTTTTTTATTTCATATTTGCGTTGGTTTTAATTTAGTAATGTTTTGTTAAATAAATAACATATCTGAACAATTAAGACAAACTATTTTAATTAAAATAACTCTAGAAGATATAAAAACAGCATATTAATTTTTTGTTTTTAATATATCTAAACAACTTGGGAAGGGGGCTTGGCTCTATTGGCAAGAGCTTCATGTGGTAGGCACGAGGTCTAGTCTCCCCCTTGCCCACTTGATATTGTACCTGATTCATAGCTCGGGTCAAAAGGGTTTACCGAATAAAAAGAAACCAATAAATTAAATCTAATTGTGTAAAAAACTATACGAAACCCTAATAAAATATAGTTATAAAACAAATTATTCTACTGTAAGTAAAATAACATATTAATTGTTTGGAGGAAAAAACCTTTTATTTCATATTGACTCCAAGGGTTTGAATTTTTTTTTTCATATTTAGCTAGGGTTTTATTGACTAAACATTTCATTCTTAATATAGATTAGACTTTATTGTTTTAAACATATATGTAGATAACTAACACAAAGTATTTTCATTAAAATAACTATATAGTAAATAAAACAACATATTATAAGTTAGTAAATCTGATTGTGTAGAAAACTATACGAAACCCTAATAAAATATAGATATAAAATAAATTATTCTACTGTAAGTAAAATAACATATTAATTGATTGGAGGAAATAAAGTGAAACCTTAATAATAAAAGAACATATTGATTCCAGAGAAAACAAAACAAAACCCTCATAAAATATAGTGTTTACGACAGTTTATTGGTTTAATTGATTATGTAGAAAACCAAACGAAACCTTAAAAAAAAATAGTTTTATAAAATATTAGTTTAGGACACTTTATTTTTATAAAAGAGCCAGTGAAAAAAAAAATTAAATTGATAACTCTATAGTAAAATCTATAAAATATAATGCACTTACGGTTGGAATAACTTTTGCTATTGTTGAATATACTTTGCTCAGGTTTTATTTCATATGATTAAACCCTATATTAGTTTAGGACATTTTATTTTTTATAAAACATCATTGAGTAAAAAAAATCAATTAAATTTCATTATGCAGAAAAAAGAAAAAGAAAATTAATGACTGTATTGTAAAATCTATAAACTATAATGCACTTACGTTCGAATAACTTCTCTGCTTGTGGAATGTACTTGCTCCTCCGTTTTCCCTAATAAAATATCATTATGAAACTCCTCTATGTGGTCTAGAATAATTTGAACAGCATGATGTTACTCTGATAATGATGAATGATAATGGCTAGAGGGAGGCTCAATTTATAGATTGTTGAATGATGAAATGGATGGACAGGATTATATATTAAGATTAATGGTTAGAATTGGTTGAGACAAGATTAGAGCAAGGATAAGGATTTCAAAGGAAGTTTCTAGAGTTTATCCTTATGTGAATGGCTAGGATTAAAAGATGTAGTGTGATAATGGAGGGTTGAGATGAAAAGATAGATTTAATTTGGGAGGCACTCATTTAATGAAAGTGGCAAGTGGTTGAGGATGAATATAAATGGGATAGATAATTTAAATAATAAAATTATTTAAATTATGAGAGACATGTGTGAGGATAAGACCAAGGGAGAAATAATTTAAATAATAAAATTATTTAAATTATGTGTTATGTGAGGGTTAATTTAAATAAATATTTAATTTATTTAAATTGAATGATGGAGGAAAGTGTGAATTAATTAATTAAATACAATTTATTTAATTAATTGGCTAGAGAAGATAAATGGATAAAAGGGGATTATATAAATAAATAAAATTTATTTAACTAAGGAAATGGTAGAAGGGGTCATGAAAGGGTTCTAAGACAAAAGGTGTCGCAAGAGGTGTCGAAAGTGATGTCACAAGACATGGTCAATTTTAGGTGTCTAAATTTTGCCCCTTTTGAGATGATGTTGTGACGAAGTGAAGTAACATCATTTCAAAAAAGATAAGGTATGGATGATGGAAAAGGATGCCCTTGCCACTTGAAGAAGTGACAAGGAGGAATGATGTAAGGATGGGATGCCCCCTCGAGAGGATAGGTGGGTTGGAAGAACACGGATATGCTCTCGAAATAGATGAAACATATTGGTTAAGGAAAGTGGATGCAAGAGAAAGGATGGAGAAAAAATGGAGGGATGATACGTTATGTTGCACTAAGTGAACAACCATATAGTTTGATATAGCACTAGACATTATGCACCAAGGTATAAAAACTAGGGTGACGATGTATTGTGTGCATGAAAAGACTGACTCAAAAGACAGAGGTCACAAGAAAACATACGCCCTTGGGCACCATGACATGGAAGACCATGATGTCATCGTAGTAATCTGTTGCAAGGACTTGATACAAATGCAAGATCAAAATGATAACAGACACAAGCAAGAAAGCAAGCATGCACAAATAATTAAAAAACAAACAAGGTATTGCTCTTGTCAAGTTGCAAATCGATGATTGATTGATTAATGATGAAGAAAGTGTTGTCATTGCGAGGAATGATATATCCATAGATCAACACAAGGATGTGGGAACAATATATTCCATTGATGATTGATTGATTGATTGGGTTGACAACAAGATTGAAACAAAACCAAGGATGCTTTTAGATAATTTGACTAGATTGGTATGGATTAAGGATTGGTTTGCATTTGGATTTATTGCTTGGATTTTTTTTTATTTTTTTTGTGTTTTTTGGAATTTTTTTATTTTTTGTATTTTTGTATTTTTGAATGTTTTGATTTTTTTGTATTTTTAAAATATTTTTGGTATGGCATTGGATTACAATTTGGATAGCCTAGATACTAGATACCAATGACAAAGGAAAACCAAGTCTAGATGCAAGGATGGAGGTGGGATAAATGGTCAAAAGGATGGGCAATAGTAAATGGGATGGAAGACTCGTGATAAATCGATGGATAAAAGGATTGGCGATAGTGAAGGGAATGGATGAGAGGTTTAGGATGTGATCTCCAAAGACTATGTCGCATAGGAATAATATGCCCCATTCTAGGTGTAGACTTAGGATTTTACATGACAAAACTTATGACGAGAGGGTGATAGGATTGATTGGGAAAAGATTAGGTATATCAAGAGATGTCCAAAGCATTTTTGAAACATTTGGCCCCTATTTCTTTATCAAGATCAAACATAGGAAGGGAGGATGGTTGGTGTAATTTGATAGGTATGTGGAGATAATGGATAAGGATGGGAGGATATGATGGAAATGATAGGATGAAATGGATAAGACCAAATGCCCCCAAGTGTAAGTCACATAGATATTCAACCTACACATGATGCCTATTTGCCAAGTTTTCATCATGGTACTTATCCAAGGTACCATCGAGATGGTTTTCACCATTGGACGAAGGAATTTCTCTTACTATTTTGATTTTTTTTGGAATATTTGGATAGGATGGGTGGATATGGAGAAAAAAGGAGGGACTCAAGCGTTTGTGTCCATAGCAAGGTAATAGTGACTCATAATGGATGGAAGTCACACATGGACCATGTCAAGTGTCATTATGCTATTGTTGAATATACTTTGCTCCATTTTTATTTCATATGATAAAACCCTATATTAGTTTAGGACATTTTATTTTTTATAAAACATCACTAAGTGAAAAAAAATCAATTAAATTTCATTTTGCATTAAAAAAAGAAAAAGAAAATTAATGACTGTATAGTAAAATCTATAAACTATAATGCACTTACAGTTCGAATAACTTCTCTGCTTGTCCAATGTACTTTATCCTCCATTTTTATTTCATATGATGTTGAATGTACTTTCTCCTTTATTTTTATTTCATATGATAAAACCCTAATAAAACATCATTATTGAAGACTTCAAAATAATACAAGGCAATGATATAAAATATGAAACTCCTCTATGTGATCTAGAATAATTTGAACATCATGATGTTACTTTGATAATGATGAATGATAATGGCTAGAGGGAGGCTCGATTTATAGATTGTTGAATGATGAAATGGATGGCTAGGATTAGAGATTAAGATCAATGGTTGGAATTGGTTGAGACAAGATTAGAGCAAGGATAAGGATTTCAAAGGAAGATTCTAGAGTTTATCCTTATGTGAATGGCTAGGATTAAAAGATGTAGTGTGATAATGGGGGGTTGAAATGAAAAGATAGATTTAATCTGGGAGGCAATCATTTAATGAAAGTGGCAAGTGGTTGAGGATGAAGATAAGTGGGACATCTAATTTAAATAATAAAATTATTTAAATTATGAGATACACATGTGAGGATAAGACCAAGGGTGAAATAATTTAAATAATAAAATTATTTAAATTATGAGAGATATGTGTGAGGATAAGACCAAGGGTGAAATAATTTAAATAATAAAATTATTTAAATTATGTGGCATGTGAGGGTTAATTTAAATAAATATTTAATTTATTTAAATTGAATGATGGAGGAAAGTGTGAATTAATTAAATAAATACAATTTATTTAATTAATTGGCTAGAGAGGATAAATGGATAAAAGGGGATTAATTAAATAAATATAATTTATTTAACTAAGGGAATGATGGAAGGGGTCATGAAAGGGTTCTAGGACAAAAGGTGTCACAAGGTGTCGCAAGTGGTGTCGAAAGTGATGTCACAAGACATGGTCAATTTTAGGTGTCTAAATTTTGCCCCTCTTGAGATGATGTTGTGACAAAGTGAAGTAACATCATTTCAAAAAAGATAAGGTATGGATGATGGAAAAGGATGCTCCACCCACTTGAAGAAGTGACAAGGAGGAACGATGTAAGGTTGGGATGCCCCCTCGAGAGAATAGGTGGATTGGAAGAACACGTACATGCTCTCGAAATAGATGAAATAGATTGGTTAAGGAAAGTGGATGCAAGAGAAAGGATGGAGAAAAAATGGAGGAATGATACGTTATGTTGCACTAAGTGAACAACCATATAGTTTAATAAAGCATTAGACATTATGCACCAAGGTATAAAAACCAGGGTGACGATGTATCGTGTGCATGAAAAGATTGACTCAAAAGACAAAGGTCACAAGAAAAGATACGCCGTTGGGGGTAAGTGCAAGAAGATGGGGGGCCAAAAAAGGGGTCTTAAGTGGCCACATTTTTTCTAAAATTAGGAAATGCTGGCCTTAGATGAGAAATTAAGCATAGTTACACTCAAAATTTCGAGATGCAACCAAAACAATGTTCGTAGTGCTCCGAGTCTACTTTCTAAACTACTTTTTTTTTTTAAATGGTATAGATTAAGGGGTTCAAAAGAGGGAGCCACAGAAATTGGTGTTGTTTCTGTCAAAAAAACATAACATAGCATGTTTTGTGGCTCCCTCAAAAGGTTAACTTTTTTTTGGTATTTTTAAAATCGATTCAGTGAGAAATTAGCTAACAACATGTAGTTTATGCCTGATTTTTCTGATAATTTTTTGATGAATATTTAATTTTTTACTAATTTTCAAAGTGGACACATCCTAAAAAATAGAATTTTGGCCTTGCTACCCCTATAAAATTTGAAAACTAATTGAAAATCATTTTTTTAATATGTGTAGAATGGAGTCTAGTTTCTAAATATGTAATTTTTTTGAAATTTCAATGAATGGTTAATTTACAATGAAAAAAAGACCAAACAGTGGTTTTTGCCCAAAAATAGACACACAAACAAAAGAAATTAAAGATGAAAGGCTTAACATTGTCAAAATGTGAAAAAAATTACATCGTTAAATAGATAAGAGAAAGCCTAACATTACCCAGGTGTTTGATTTGTTTGACCTTGAAATATGTGCAAATCTGAGGGTTAACACGAACAAAATTATGTGAAATCTTGTAGAATTTGCAAAAACATGTCTGTGGATGTTGAGAACGCACTCCAAGCCTTTGGGTTGGAAATCCAAAGCAAATCCCAAGCCTAACACGCTCGCGTTTATATTGCGCTTTTTCCCCTTTTTTGCATGTTTGCCGATGTTTTCTTAGTTCGACATAACGCGAGTATGTTATAACATGTTCGCGTTATGTCTTCCTTTGAAAGATTTATGTTCAAGTTTCATAAGTATGTTTCATGGATGTATATATATGTATGCTTGTAGGTATGTATGCATGCTTGTATATATGTACATGTATGCATGCTTGTATGTATGTAAATGTATGCATGCTTGTATGTATGTATATATGTATGCATGTTTGTATGTTTGTATGTCTGTATGTATGCATGTATGCATGTATGTATGTAAGTGTTTTGGGTTTAGGGTATATAAGGACCTGAGCCTGTATAGTTTTTAGGGTTGAGGGTTGAGGGTTAAGGGATTAGGGCTTAAGTAATAGGTAGAGGGTAGAGAGTAGAGATTAGAGGGTTGAGGGTTACAGTTGAGGGTTAATATTCAGGTTGTTGAGTGTATAAGATTAAGTGTGTAAGGGGTGGGGATTAGGGTTTAGGATATTGGGTTTAGGGTTTACAATATGGATTGAGAGTATATAAGGCATAGGGTGACTTGGGTTGAGAGTATGTATGGTTTAGGTTTAATTTAAGTATAGGGTTGAGGCACAATATTCGGGGTTTAGGATATAAGGGTGAGGTTATATGGTATAGGGATGAGGGTTTGTGGGTGTAGGCTTCAAGGTTTAAGGTATAGGGTTGAGGATTGAGGGAATATGGCTTAAGTATATGGTTGAGGGTTTAGGGATAGGTTTTATGGTTTAAGGTTTAAGGGTTAAGGGTTGAGGGATAGGGTTTAAGGTTTAGGGGTAAGGGATTAGGGTTTGAGGTATAGTGTCTTGGGTTGAGGGTTTAGGAATAGGGATAACATTTAGGGTTTAGGGATGGGGGATTAGGGTTGAGGGTTGAGGGATTAAGGTTTAAGGTATAGTGCTAAGGGTTGAGGGTTTAGGGTTTATGGTTTAGGGATTAGGGTTTAAGGAATAGTGTTGAGGGTTGAGGGTTTAGGGATAGGGTTTAGGGAACTGAGGGATCAGGGTTTAGGGTTGATGGATTAGGGTTTAAGGAATAGTGTTGAGGGTTTAGGAATATGTTTTACTATTGAGGGATTAGGGTTTAGGGTTGACGGATTAGGGTTTAATGTTGAGAGTTGAGGGTTGAGGGTTAAGGGTGTAGGGATAGGGTTGATGGTCAAGGGATTAAAGTTAAAGTAGAGTGTCAAGGGTAGAGGGATTAGGGATAGGATTTAGGGTTGAAGGTTTAAGGATAATTGAGGGTTGAGGCTTTAGGACTAAGGGTTAAGGGATTAGGGTTTAAGATATAGTGTTGAGTGTCAAGGGTTTAAGGATAGGTTTTAGGGTTTAAGTTTTAAGGGTTAAGGGTTGAGGGATAGGGTTTAGGGTTTAGGGATAAGGAATGAGGGTTTAAGGTATAGTGTCAATGTTTGAGGGTTTAGGAATAGGGACATCATTTAGGGTTTAGGGATGAGGGATTAGGGTTGAGGGTTGAGGGTTGAGGGATTAGGGTTTAAGGTATAGTTTTGAGGGATGAGGGTTTAGGGTTGAGGGATTAGGGTTTAAGGTTGACAGATTAGGGTTTAATGTTGAGAGTTGAGGGTTGAGGGTTTAGGGATAGGGTTGATGGTCAAGGGATTAGGGTTCTAGAGTATCGAGGTTAGAGGGATTAGGGATAGGGTTTAGGGTTGAAGGTTTAAGGATTGAGGGTTGAGGCTTTAGGGATGAGGGTTTAGGGTTTAAGGCTTAAGATATAGTGTTAAGTGTTGAGGGTGTAGGGATAGGTTTTAGGGTTGAGGGATAGGGATTAGGGTTTAAGGTATAGTGTTGAGGGTTGAGGGATTAGGGTTGAGGGTTGACAGATTAGGGATAGGGTTTAGGGTTGAAGGTTTAAGGATTGAGGGTTGAGGCTTTAGGGATGAGGGTTTAGGGTTTAAGGCTTAAGATATAGTGTCGAGTGTTGAGGGTTGATGGTTTAAGGATAGGGTTTAGGGTTGATGGATTAAGGTTTAGGGTTGACAGATTAGGGTTTAATGTTCAGAGGAGAGGGTTGAGGGTTGAGGGTTTAGGGATAGGGTTGATGGTTAAGGGATTAGGGTTCTAGAGTGTCAAGGGTAGAGGGATTAGGGATAGGGTTTAGGGTTGAAGGTTTAAGGATTGAGGGTTGAGGCTTTAGGGATGAGGGTTAAGGGATTAGGGTTTAAGATATAGTGTTGAGTGTCAAGGGTGCAGGGATAGGTTTTAGGGTTTAAGTTTTAAGGGTTAAGGGTTGAGGGATAGGGATTAGGGTTTAGGGATAAGGGATTAGGGTTTAAGGTATAGTGTCAAGGGTTGAGGGTTTAGGAATAGGGATAGTATTTAGGGTAGAGGCATTAGGGATAGGGTTTAGGGTTGAAGGTTTAAGGATTGAGGGTTGAGGCTTTAGAGCTAAGGGTTAAGGGATTATGGTTTAAGGTATAGTGTCAAGGGTAGAGGGTTCATGGATAGGGTTTAGGGTTTACGGATAGGTAGAGAGGTGAGGGGAAACCAAGGTGAGAGATAGAGAGGTGAGGGGAAAGATATAATAAAATGAGAGTGAAGTTGACAACTTGAGGGAAACATGGGTAAGGAGGAGGGAGAGAGATGGAGAGGAAGGGAAATATGTAGAGAGCCGTGAGAGACATACAAGTGAGACCTATAACCTAGGGAGAGAGGGGTGAGAGAGATAGGGGAGAGATAGGGGCAAGGCAGATAAGGGAGGAGAGGGGTGGATAAGGGTTGAGGGTTTAAGGCTTTAGGGTTTAAGGGTGAAGGGTTTAGGGTTTAAGGGTTGAGGTATTAAGGGTTTAGGGTTGAGGGATTAGGGTTTAAGGTATAGTTTCGATGGTAGAGGGTTTAGAGATAGGGTTTAGGATTTAAGGTTTAAGGGTTGAGGGTTGAGGTTTTAAGGATAGGGTTTTGGGTTTAGGGATAAGGGATTAGGGTTTAAGGTATAGTATCGAGTGTTGAGGGTTTAGGGATAGGGTTTAGGATTTAAGGTTTAAGGGTTGAGGGTTGAGGCTTTAGGGAATAGGGTTTACGATTTAGGGATGAGGGATTAGGGTTTAAGGTATAGTATCGAGGGCTAAGGGTTTAGGGATAAGGTTTAGGATTTAAGGTTTAAGGGTTGTGAGTTGAGGCTTTAGGGATAGGGTTTAGGGTTGAGGGATTAGGGTTAAGGGTTGAGGGATTAGGGTTACACGTTGAGGGTTGAGGGTTGAGGGTTGAGGTTTGAAGCTTGAGGGTTTAGGGATAGGGTTGAGGGTCGAGGGATTAGGGTTAAAGTAGAGTGTCGAGGGTATAGGGATTAGGGATAGGGTTGGAGGCAGGGCTTAAATTTAATGGTCGACCCTGCCTGTCAAGCAATTTTTTCGTGACGGCCATTTATTTGTAGTTGCCTTTCAAATATTAAAGCCTGACTATTTTAGGAAAAATACATACAGACTAAAAATATATATAAGAATAATTACATAGAAATTTTGACAGTTTACTTGAAATATTACCTTTCAGGTGATATGGTCTTCCTAAAATTTTAATTGTATTTTACGACTAAAATGACTAAATGCTACCATACGACCATTAAATTTAAGCCTTGGTTGGAGGGTTTAGGGATAAGGGATTAGGGTTTAAGGTATAGTATCGAGCCCGTTGAGGGTTTAGGAATAGGGATAGCATTTAGGGTTTAGGGACGAGGGATTAGGTTTGAGGGTTGAGGAATTAGGGTTGAGGGTTGAGGGATTAGGGTTTAGGGTTTAGGGTTGAGGGATTAGGGTTTAAGGTATAGTGTTGAGGTTTTAGGGATAGGGTTTAGGGTTGAGGGATTAGGGTTAAGGGTTGAGGGATTAGGGTTTGACATTAAGGGTTGAGGGTCAAGGGATTAGGGTTAAAGTAGAGTGTCAAGGGTATAGGGATTAGGGTTAAAGGTTTAAGGATTGAGGGTTGAGGCTTTAGGGCTAAGGGTTAAGGGATTAGGGTTTTATTGATAGGGTGTAGGGTTTAGTGATAGGGTGTAGGGTTTAGGGTTAAGGGATTAGGGCTTATGGTTGAGGGAATAGGGTTTAAGATAAAGTGTTGAGGGTTTAGGGATATAGTTTAGGATTTAAGGTTTAAGAGTTGAGGGTTGAGGCTTTAGGGTTTAGGGTTAAGTGAGACCTATATGGCTAAGGATTGATGGAGAGGTAGACAAGGAGCGATTGAGAGACATAGAGAGGGGAGAGGTAGAGAGTGAGGGGGGTAGATAAATGGGATATAGAGAGGTGAGAGATAGAACATGAGCTAATGGAACTAGAGGTGAGATATTGCAAAGGTGCTATCAAAGGTGAGATAGGCACAAATATTTATGGATCAATCTATAGAAGGACAAAACGCGAGTGCGTTATAACATGCTCACTTTTTGTCCTACTATAGAAAAGGTAAAAAGGCCTAGACCCCCATGATCCAGGCCCACATGCTTTGTTTTCATGCTGATTATGCGCGTGTTCCAACAAAAAAAAGTGTTTTCATGCTGTTGGGAAGTTCACATGCACATTTTGCACATTCTACCACCTTTGCATGATCTTTCCACCACCTTTTCTACTTTGCCAACTTGAGAAGGAGGAAATAACATAGTTTTCACATCAAATTTGATATATATCTATTCAAGTTTCAATTTTTGTAGTGTTGTAATGTTAATTGTGATTAAATTTTAGGAATTTAACATTATAGATTGGTTAATAGTATTGTTGTTACTAATTATATTTGAGTGTTATTTAATTTAACATTGAAAAGGAAGCAAGTGGTGAAAAACTCAAATTATTCTCAAGGAGTTTGATGCAAGAAGAAAAAAACACTACATAACTGGGTACTCTCTCCATTCGAATCTCTATTTTTTAGGTATGTCAAGTCTTTACATGCATGTTCTTTACATTTTCCTTAATTCTATTTGGATTACTTTAGCATGCTTTATCATACATGTTTATATCACTTGTATCCAGTATGCATAATAAAAGACTATGTATACATATCTTGTGTTTATATAATTGAGTATGTTTTAAATTAGTTCATGGTATGCATAATAAAAGACCTTAATTATAATAAACAGACCTTAACACACCATGATGTCAAACTATACAAGAATAAATCCTTACAACATAATAAAAATACAATCCCACTATTATCTTGTCATATTAACAAGTTAAAATACAAATGAATAGGTGCCAAGATCATACAAGTATACACATGACATGATGATTTGTATGCACATATCTTGGGCTAAGACATTCCTTATGCACCTATTCATGATGATTTGTATGCAAATGACACAACAATATTTCAAAATTTCCTAATTGTCCTTTATTAGCACATGATGGTGGTTACCTTGATTGACTATATACCATTCAATACCCTAAATTATAGAGATTAGTCTAATGATTTTTATGACAGTCCTAGGTATGTGACGCAGAGGTAGGGTTCAACTCAATCCAAAGGAGGCATATTTCACAACAATGGGCTCATACCAACAGTTTATTCTAATTTCATAAGCTTTCCTCTCAAGCAACCTCCCTCTACAAAGGCACAAAGAGGGTATTCAATACTTCAAAACCTAACAAGGTTACTAGAGGTCTTCTTACCCCTCAGGAACTCAGACACAACCAAACCCTTACTCAAGTCTGTACTCTTCAATTGTTGTCTATTCCTTCACAAGCCACCCGAATCCTAGTAGCCCTAGTACCAACAAAACACCTTCTCAATTCCAAATTTCAACTTCTTGATCTTGACCAAGTCTCAAATAGCCAGAATCAAAAACTTTTATCCTCTAGATCACTTCCCTATTCACCAAATCATTAAACCCTCATTTAGGTCATTCTAGGCATGCTCAAGGTGAGTTTATTGGAACTCAATACCTTAGGCTCTGTTTCACCTTACCAATTCTTCCAACACATCATAATATGTCTGCCTATGCTTCCTAAACCGTCATCCACACTTTAACAATGCTATTTCATCAAAACCCTACTTGAAAGCATCACTTTTCACCGAAAGAAGACATGTGATTTAACAATTATAGATTGTAGTGTTGCAATGTTAATTGTGATTGAATTTTAGGAATTTAACATTTAACAATTTTGAGCATTATATTCATCATAAATAAGTCACCTTTAGTCAATAGAAGCCAAAATACATCCATTTGTAATCATGGATCAGTTAAGGACAGCTAGGTGGTAAATTTGTTGCCATTGGCAACTTCACAAATTTGGTGTCCTATCTTGTCCTCCTCGGTTTTATCCATGGATCTCCATCATTGTCTTCATGAATTGTATAATTCATCATGTCATAGTGCCTCCATCATTCCATAATTATCTTCTATTTCCCTTACAGGACAACAAACATGGTTTTTGTGGTATATCTTGCAGAAATCAACTCCAACCCATAATCCAAAAGCTGTTTAGGATACCCTTTTGGGAGTTTTAAAACATATCCAAAATTTAAGGGTGGTTGTTTTATAATACAAGACCTTAAAATTGATTGTCCCACTTGACAAGAGGCCTAATTAGGCTTGTGTAAATAGGTCACTATAGGTTTTTTGATCTCCAGGCTTCCAATCTTCAAACCAAGACACCAAACATGTCAAATTGGGTCTGCCTCAACCTTTTCAAGCATTACAAACACCTTACAAAGAGTTTCTCTACAAACCCTAACCCTTATGCAACTTAATTGCCTAAAAACATTAGTTTTTAGCCTGGAATAATTTGCCTCTAAAATGCACATGATTATCTACTTGAGTTTGGCATTGCCATATTAATGAGCCTTGACTTTAATAATTATCTCCTGATATCCCTTCTTCACCCTCTACACTAATCCAAACCATGCCCTTATGTGATGTCTCCCACAATCTCAATCACATATCCTTTCATGACTAGATGGCTATCAACAAGAAGTCAACATGAAGTTCAATGTACTCTTCACTTGTAGCCTCTATAGGTGACTCTCTTAGGAACTAATATTGGTCTCTTTATCATGCTATAGACAAATTCTCTATCATGCCAAGGAGACGATCAAGAATTAAAGCAACACAGGAAGAGACAGAAGCTAAGAATGCAAAGAAAGTAGCGGCTATGAGGGAACTTCGTGAGAAGAGGGAATTGGACATGATAAATGAAGACATGCCAATTGAAGAGGAACCACAACCATCGCAAAGAGATATGGTATTGACAGCACAAAGAGAACGAATGCAAAAATTTCGTGCTATGAGAGATTTGAATACTGTAGTTGGAGACACGTCTTCTACTACAAGTCAACATGTAGGGACACCATCTACAACATCTCAAGTTGAAGGTTCATCATCACTCACATGTGATGAAGGAGGTACACCGTCGTTCCCACCTCAACCTCAAGGTATGTCATCTATTCCATCTTTGATCGAAGGTATGCCATCTAACCCATCTCATTTAAATATTGATGAAATTCCTAATGTTGAGATGAATTTACCTAACTTAACACCACCTAGAATTTTATATAGAAAGCCAAAGTATTTGATTGATATTGATGAGAATATTTTGTAGCCAATGGAAGGTAAGATTCCAAAACGCACTTGTAGAAAATATGCTCATAAGATTTGGAGATTGTTTTTTGAAAAGTTAAATGAGACTGCAAGATGTCAACTATTCATTGAAATGATGTGAAGTATAAAGTATAGGTCCATCATGAAGATTCTTGGGTTGAGAACATCAGAGGCTTCAAGTGAAAAATCTATTGTCAAGAATCTAATGAGTGCATATGAGAGTGTGGGTAACACCTCATGCACAAAAGATAGCAATGCAACATGGCGTGTGATTACATCGACTATAGTAAGTAGTCAAATGAGGAAAGCTCATCTCATTAGAAGGACAAGTCAAGCATTAAGAATTAATAAGAAAACTTTATCAAGAGCCGTTGGAAGATGCCAAAGAATTGAGGACACTAATGCCAATGAATTATGGGCGTTCTCAGGGAGACTACCACAAAAAGATAAACCAATTGTTGAAGCATTGAGATCACTAATTGAAGACTTTTGGAAGAATTACACAAGGGTATCTCTAAATCAAAGGGATGTGGTAAGAAGGACAATCAGTAGTCAAAACTGTGAGCCACATCCAAAGTATTTTTTGGATATGAATCAAACACAGTTTTTTTGTAAATTTCTAGGGAAGTTCCTCAAATTAAAATTTGTCAAAGATATTTTGAAATGCTAAAACCTTTTTATGTCAAGATAAATCACACACGCACTACTTGTTGTTGTAGACTACATATTGAATTTTCTAACCATTTTGATGTTTATCGGTCTATATGTTTAGATTTGCATACTAACAATGTTTTGCAGGGTTGTGGCATACGTGCCCCATCAACATCTTCAAGAGACTTCATATCAATAATTTTATGTGAAAGAGAGGAAGGTCAAATATTCTACAGGAAATTACGCTTGGATGGCACATGTTAGCATTATGGTGGCTTGCAACGTATGCCAATATGTGAACATATGGAAAGAACACATGCAGTTGGAAATGAACTAGTAGAGTTTGGCAAGTATAAAATAGTGGCATACAATACAAAAGATGGTAAAGAAGCAAAGAGGTGTGAATTGGTTATTGAAAAGATTCTAGTGTATCATTTTATGCCTATATTTCATGACAACATAGTGTATGAGTATGCAAGACATGCCCATAGAGATCGATGGTTGGATTTGCAATTCAAGCTATGCAATGACACATTTCTAGTTGGTAGCATTGTTTTAGTCCTCAACTTTGCAGAGAACTACAGTTTATAGCCATAGCGTGAGTTACAATCACAATATTACAACTCCACACAAGTTTCTATATTTGTGCACATTGCATTCATTCATGCGAATGATAGTACAGAGGATGACAAAAATATCATAAGGGAGTATCATTTCTATATCAGTGATGATCACACACATTCTACGGAGTTCGTGTGAGGTTGCTCTCAGGTGTTCTACATTGATTTGGCTAGAAGGGGCATATTGTTCAGTCAGCATATCATATGGTCAGATAACTGTACGTCACAATTAAAGAACTCATAGAATTTCTATTGGCTAAGCAAGAGGCATAATTTTATAGGTGTTCAACATATGTGGAACTTTTGTGAGGCCAAGCATGGAAAGGGGGAGCATGATGGTGCAGGAGCATGTATCAAAAGAGCCATAGCATGAGAAGAGTTAAAGTATAAAGACAATGCAAAGTTGACAGATGCAAAATTGATCGTCGAGTGGTGTAATGCTTCCATGGGTCTAGGTAATGAAGGTAAGTCTTCAGTTCATAGATTTTTTTGGTTGATAGATGATACTAACATTGCACCATATGAGGACTTTTCTACACTAACAGGATCAAGTGAGATGCACTCTTTCAGAAGCTCAATTGTAGGTTCATGGAGTATCCATACGTGAAAGATGTCATGCTTTTGTTCTTCCTATACAATTCAAGCCTGGGATGAGTATGATTCAAAGGAGTGGGTTGACAAATGACAATTAAGTTATCTTAGCCCACTTGACATGTATCGACCCCTGATAGCACTAGAACTAACAAAGATGGAATCATCAGTTGACTTTGACCATATATCAGATCTAGTTCAACTAGGTAATATATCTATTTGCATAGTTTTTGAAATTCCTAATGTTATCTTACTTTGTCATGTTGACTAATTTCATCTAATTTGCTACACATATCAATGTAGGGCATGTATATGTAGTTATTGCAGATGAAGATAATGAAGAGGGAACAAATTATTACTTGTGTTATTGTGTTGAGGCTAAAAAAAAATTGGAGGCCCCAGTTATAGATGGAGAAAATATTGTATACCCTACAGGCTTAGTGGTTGTTACTGGAACATGGCTTAGAAGGTACCCACATAAGAGTGTTAATGTTTGGCTGTTTCAGGACTTTAACACGCATCGGAAGATTCTTCATTACTCAAACCTTGTCGTGGCATCCAATGTTCATTTGATACAATATCAGGGTAGACCTTTGAACAAGACCTTGTGGAAGGTGCACGAGTTTGACCATGAGGCAATACTTGACACAATAAAGAGTAGAGCAGATCCGGATGGTTCATTGGATTAATTTGTAAGTATTCACATTGATTTTGTAAAGTCATGTTACATTGAGTTGTAAGTTTGCACATTAATTTGGAAGTTTACATAGGTTTGTCTTTTTTTATTTTCTACTGCATTTTTACACATATACACATTTTTACATCATCATGTTATGCTTCATGGGGTTAGATCTAAGTGATGGATGAAGTTGATCCTGAGAGCAATGTATAAAATCTAGGTAATGTATAAAATATAGGTGTCTTGGTTTCTAACTAGATAATAGGTGTCTCTACTTGTGTCTTAGGTATATACGATATGCTAAGTAGGTAGATAGAGACTAGAAAAAAAGTATTTAATCTAATCTAGGTGTCTTAGGTAGATACTATATATCAATGACCTGTCTAGAGACTAGAATAAGGTATAATCTAGAATGATCTAGGTGTCTTCTAGGTAGGTGTCTTCAATAATTTAATCTAGGTGTCTTAGGTAGGTACTATATGTCAACTAGGTCTACCATAATAGGTGTCTTAGGTAGAACTATAATTTGGGTGTCTAGGTGACTTAGGTCTAGACTACGATAAGGTATAAAGACTAGGTGTCTTAGGTCTACTATGTCTATAAAATCTAGATACATACTATAAAATAGGTGTCTTAGGTGTCCTACGTCTACTAGAATACACGTGTCTTAGTCTTAGGTGAGGTCACATGATCTTCGACCTTCACGTGGTTGGCCTTGTCAGTATAGAATATTTATATTTCATGAAGCTAAGGGAAGCTCTTTTTCTTAATAGGAAAACTTTATCGACTTCAATGTCCTCATGGTGCAGGGGCACCCAGGTTGTCATGCCTTCAAGAGGGGTCAAAAAGTGAAATTTTGTTTTGATTGAATCAATTGTATGTAATAATGTCTTCTAAGATCATTTAATATGTTTTTGAGTTAGTTTGAGTCTTTGAGTCTTGTTGAAAAAAAGTGTCAATGGTGTCAAGTTACACAAAGCAACTTTTGCATTTTTACATTTTTGGTGTCCTGCTCCTGATACGACCAAACTGATAGTTCCAATGCATCTAGATGGGTATGTTTAGGCTAGGCATGGTTCTATTTTGCATCCAAACATGCCAAAACAGTCTGAGCTACATTGTACCGGCGATATCCCTGAAGAGTCTAAAGTGCAAAAGGTAGCAATTTTTGACAAGCTATTACTTAGAAACTGTGTCACTTAGCAACATTCCATCTAAGGCAACACGATCACGTAGGGGTTCTTCTACAATAATCTCTCTTAATTTTTATCTCTGAGGTGTTTTCCCGTGGTGAAAGGTTTTCTGCTACCCCAAAAATCATCAGACGGAGGTAGTGTAAAGTTGCAAAGGGGTGTAACTTTTGTCATGCTCCTGCTGCGACCAAACTGACTATTCCAACGCATCCAAATGGGTATGTTTAGGCTAGGCATGGTCCTTTTTTTTACCCAAACATGCCGAAACAGTCTGAGCTACATTGTATTAACGATATCCCTGAAGAGTCCAAAGTGCAAAAAGCCAGCAATCTTTGATGAGCTATTACTCAAAAATCGTATCATTTAGAGACATTCTATCTAAGGCAACGTGATAACGTAGGGTCCCTCTACAATAACCTCTCTTGGTTTTTTATATTTCTGAGGCGTTTGCTCATGGTGAAAAATTTTTTGCTGCCCCAAAAATTGTCAGAAGGAGGTAGTGTAAAGTTGCAAAGGGGTGTAACTTTCGTCCTGCTCTTGATGCGACCAAACTGACTGTTCCAACGTGTTTGAATGGGTACATTTAGGCTAGGCATGGTCCTATTTTTCACCCAAACATGTTGAAACAATCTTAGCTATATTGTACCGACGATATCCTTGAAGAGTCCAAAGTGTAAAAAGGCAACAATGTTTGATGAGATGTTACTTGGCAACCATGTCACTTAGATAGATTATGTCTAAGGTAACACAATCACATAGGGTTCCTCTACAATAAACTCTCTCAGTTTTTTATATCTCTGAGGCATTTGCCCATGGTGAAAGGTTTTCTGCTACCTCGAAAATCATTAGAAGGAGGCAGTGTAAAGTTGCAAAGGGGTGTAACTTTTGTTCTTCTCCTCGTGTGGCCAAATTGATAGTTCCAACACATCTAGATGGGTACGTTTAGGCTAGGTATGGTCCTGTTTTGCACCCAAACATGCCGAAACAGTCTGAGCTACATTGTACCAGTGATATCCCTAAAGAGTCCAAAGTGCAAAAAGGCAGCAATCTTTGATGAGCTGTTACTCAGAAACCATGTCACTTAGACACATTTTGTTTGAGGTAGCACGATCACATAGGGTTCCTCTACAATAAACTCTCTTGGTTTTTTATATCTCTAAGGCGTTTTCCCATAGTGAAAGGTTTTCTACTACCCCAAAAATTGTCATAAGGAGGTAGTGTAAAGTTGCAAAGGGGTGTAACTTTCATCCTACTCCTGATGCGACCAAAACTAACTGTTCCAACGTGTCTAGATGGGTACATTTAGGCTAGGCATGGTCATGTTTTTCACCCAAACATGCCGAAACAGTCCAAGCTACATTGTATCGACAACATCCCTGAAGAGTTCAAAGTGCAAAAAGGAAGCAATCTTTGACGAGCTGTTACTTAGAAATTGTGTCACTTAGATACATTCTGTCTGAAGTAACATGATCATGTAGGGTCCCTCTACAATAACCTCTCTCAGTTTTTTATATCTCTGAGGTGTTGTCTCGTGGTGAAAGTTTTTCTGTCGCCCCAAAAATTATTAGGAGGCAGTGTAAAGTTGCAAATGGGTGTAACTTTTGTTCTTCTCCTCATGCGTCCAAACCGACAGTTCCAACGTTTCTGGATGGGTACGTTTAGGCTAGGCATGGTTTTGTTTTGCACCCAAACATACCAAAACAGTCTAAGCTACAAACACTAACTAGTCTTCAATCTTCAAACACTAAAAATACCATGATATCCTGCATAAAGCTATCTTTTAGCTTTTTATAAAGGCATGCCCATCAAATTCAACTGCATAGAGATGACCGTTTGTATTCCAAATTCATTTTAAATATTGACCTTCCAATCCTTTTTCCTGCCCTCATATCAATTAAATATGACCTTCGATTATGATTTGGCACTCGGGCTTATGAGAGTTTACTGGAGAGGCTGATTGAGTTAGGTTGAAGGGCCAGTGAACTAATGACTTAAAGACCCTTTAGTAGGTTGACTTTAGTGATAGTAACCTATGATTATAAGTCAATATTAAATTAAAACAAAAGTGCACTTTACACATGACAGGCAATCGAGGGTTTTAAAGTCTTAGGAAAAGTAGATTCTTTTTAGGGTTTAATGCCCAATATGCAAACCCTAACTATCAATAATAAAGACTTAAACATTCTAACTTTCATCAAGAGATATCTCAGACATTTTAGAGACTTCAGGGACATCAGAAGAAAGACATTAGAGTATGACACTTATCATAGGCTTAGGGTTCTAAGACATGAAAAACTTCACATTCAAATCAAACTCATGACTCCCCTTGATAAATATAACTCTCCTTGATGATAACATTGAATTATTATTATGAAATCTTGTGTCTTCTCTGACTTCTTATTGCATGAACAAAACCACATCCACCATGAACATGAACCTTGCATCATATCAACCTTCCAAGATAGACCTTATCATGAAAACCATATTCACAACAAAAACTTGCATGAACAAAACCACATCCACCATGAACATGAACCTTGTATCATATGAACCATGTTTGTCTTGTGCAGCATCAACATGAACTGAGAGACCTTATCATGAAAACCATATTCACAACATCATCCACCTCATGACCATCACCTACCTTGAATCACTGTATCACCTTATCAACATCATGGCATCAACCTTGACATCAATGACAAACAACCTTGACCCTTTGACTTCAATGACAACCTTGAACCTTGATTGTTGATGACTTATGGAAGCCTATAGCCCCAATGTTATGTTGCATACTAAAATTAGGTAAGACTCAATGTACTCTCATAACCTCCCCTTATATGCAAGAGGAATTATATTTAATAACCACAATGGTCATTAGGTTCTCATAAGCATATGATTTTGACTATCTTATTCAAAACAACAAACATACTCTTTGCATCCCAATATGGTATAATAATAAGAAATTAAGAAATATTTTCAATTGACCAACTCATAAAGAATATGGATCAGCATACTCATTTGAATATTTTGAATTGAGAAACTCATAAAGAATATGAATATTTTCTATTCAACATGATGATTCATTTTTATTTTAAATACAACTTTTATCTTTTAGTTCCAGAATGAGGTTTACGTGATACTTGAATAACAATAGCTAGATTATTGGATCAACAAACATCTGATGTAATATAATTGGATTTTAAATATTTGAAGTAACCATCTACAAATATCCATTGAAACATGGATTTATAATGCAAATATGGATGCCATCAATAAAAAAGATTTGTATTAACCAAATATCTATATAGGCATACATCAATATCTGTCAATATAAGTATAACATATATAAAAAATAGGCATATAGGCTTGCAAGAATGCCATAGAGGCATACAATGTCAACTATATGCAATATAAAATATATGTCCACAAATGCCATTTAGGCATATTGTTGATAACTGAGAGGGGGGGTGAATCAGTTATCTTAATTAATTTAACTTTATGTTCTTCTTTAACAACTAGTGCAACATCAAAGCAAATAAGCATTCATAATCATGAAAGCAGAAATAAAGTCAACATACATAACACAATGATTTTGACGTGGAAAACTGAGATAAGGGAAAAACCACGGGGTGACTAACCCAAGAATGTATTCTCTGTTAGAAGAATAGAAATACAAAATGGCACTTGCCAATTAGGGCTCACTACCCGAGCACACTGCTCGCAAGAGGCTCACTACCTACAAGAGACTCACTGTCTACAAGTTATAAAGAGAGTAACAAGAAACTTGAATTGATAAGAAGCATCCACATATGCTGAGGTTCAGTTCCGGTTAGGCTCAATTCACTGATCTACTGCACTTCATTCTTCCTCTTCTTTGGTGCTGATGTCCTGTCACATACCGGACCTGGCTTACTGTCTTCACACTGCCCTTCTACTTTTCTTTGTACTTCACCACACAACACACACCTTCACATCCAAATCCATCTGGTATATATATATCCGCACCAACGATTTCATCATCTTTCTTGTCGGCATCTGGAATAGTCAATATTTTCCCATACTCTGGTCTGTCGGCTGAATCCTTCCTTATAAAGTGATGCGTATCAAAAAGATGCTTATAGAAGTCATCAATTAAGTCGACCAATCATGAATGATACCTCAAGAAGCTTGATCACCATCAATGTCTCATCCAAATTAAGATTTGATGCTTTGCCGGTCAGTTTCTTCCTCTGTCTACTCTGCCAAACAGGAACCCAAAACTTAGGTGTTTATATCTCTTCACTTTTTCATCATTGGAGGCTCAATCCCTGGAATCTATCAGTCAAGGTATTCCTCTTGACTTCCCCAAGTCTGCACTTTGCATAGATACTTTCTCTGAGAGATCCAGACCTGATTGTTAGACCGTGCTGCATACTCTGTTCTTGGTCACCGGATCAAGTTACTCTACAATATGAATTCCAGTATAGACACACCATGTCTTGCAGATGTGTGGGATGAACTTTGTTGTCATCAATGACAACACTCATGAAGCCACAACGTGTCTCTTGCCAACAATCTCCCCCTTTGGCATTGATGGCAACACTTAGTGAAAAATGACTAAGTGTTATACTACACTCCCCCTTGGCTAATGCTTTGTTCTAATGTACATTTTTCTGGAGCTCCCCCTTAGTTGGATTCCATATTTTTCACTGCTCCTCACTCCCCCTTTGACATCAATGGCAAAGGGTAGGGTCCGCACACCAAAATTTCCAAAAACAGTCTATACATATCTGCATAAGTATATATACAAGTTGTACTTACATATACTTAAGTATGTCTGCAAAAGTATTCTTCAACTGTACAACTTCTGTCACCTAACTCTGTTTCATCCTATCCAAAATTAAGATGTGACCACTCAATAGGAATGCAAAAGCTTCTGCCTTCTTAAGATCTGTCAGATCATTGGTCCAGGCTGTGGCCTGTGCATTAGTTAGGGCCTCATGCATGGCCTCTAACTTAGGGATAATGATCCCTCTAAGTTCACTTAACCTATTTATTCTATTTTTCTTCTCCTTCTCAAGCTTCTTTATTTCATCTATGACTGCAATAGTCTGACACTCTTGATTTACTATGGAGGAGGAGAGAGGATCAAAACTTTGAGATAAACTTAATAGTTTGTCCTCTTGCTCTTTTACTTTCTTCTCAATATCCATGGTCACTTTAGGCTAGGATAAACAAAATTTATAGATATCTCCACCATCTTTAAGAGCATTTTCTAAGCTCTTTATTCCAAAATCCATAACTCTCCTATCATTTTTTATTAGACCTTGTACTTCGGTGAATCTCTTATCCATAAACTCTTTCCGAACCTTCTCCTCGGCTGATTTCTCCAAAGACTCAAAATGAGTGCCGACAGAACTACCAAGAGACTTGAGATTACTGGATGAAGAGACTGAGGAATCCTTCTGAAAGGATGGCATGATCTTTTCCAACACACTGGATGCTATCTCTAGTAGCTCACAGTCTTCCATGTAAGATTTTAGAAGTTTCTCTTTTGCCTTTTCTTGGGAAAAGGATGCTATCTTCATTGTTTGAACCGGGGAGAGAGAACCAAAGTCGAATGGTCCTTGAAGTAGCTTCGGTTCATCAATCTCCATCATTTCTTTAGTCAAGAAATCTTTGATAGTTTCTGTAGTGTCTCTTGCCAGAGACAAAGTTTTCTTTCCTTCTGCAGCTTCAGCACTATCACTTGTGGTCTTCTTAGTTTGACCTTCTTCTCTTTCCTTCACTTCTTCTTTTTCCTCTAATCTTTCTCCTCCTTTAGATCTAGAGACTGCTGGGGAATCCGGATGAGAGATATTTTCTTCTTCTTGGACTTCTTCTTCCGGAATAGAGGAATCCTGGTCCTTGGACTTCTCCTCACCTATCTCCTTTGTTTCTTCTATAATCATTTTAGTAGGATCTTTCTTTGATGCGCTTTTCCTTTCAACATCAAAAGGTTCATCACTTACGTCCTCTATAATGGGAATGTTGAATCTTTTGTATGCATTCCAGAGGATCTCTTCTGTCTCTTTTGCTACTTTGTCAGTTTCTCCGAGCATAAGATGATTCATTCTAGCTTTGCTCCAGAACTCATCCTTGCAATCTTTGAAGATCATATTCATTTCCTTCAGAGTGATTGAAGGATATAGCTGAATAGCTATCTGTTCTCAGATCTCAAGATCCTTTGCCTTAGCATTATTCTTCCTTATTCCTAATTCCTTCTCTAGGCTTTTGGGAATGAGAGATATGATTTCAATAAAAGCCTTATTGTAGATATTCAGATACCTGACTGTAGTTTCTTGCAAGATCTTCTGGTCAGCTTCGTTATACTCATCATAGAACTCAGTCATTGGTTTTAGGTTCCCATCCATAGTAACTAATTTGATGATATCATCAATGTGAAGAGTGGGCTTTTCAACAAATTCCTCCGCCTTCTCTTCTTTGCCTTGACCAGTAGAGGGTTCACTGGATGTTTTCTTCTTCTTCATTTTCTTGACCTCTTCATCAGATTCAGTCTCTTCATCATCCTTTTGACTGGCACAAGATCTTGTGGCCTTTGTCTTAGTTCTCTTCTCTCCTTTATCGAATGATTTTGCTTCCGGTTTTGATGCCTTTGAGCTCTTAGCAGTGGTAGGTGCAGGGGTCTTAAAGGATCTGGTCTGGGAGGGGATTTCCACTGGAGCACCTTCTTTCTCTGCTTTTTCTTTTTCTTTCTCTACCCTTTCTATCTTATCTCTATTTGCATTAAGTGCCTCCTTTGAAATTCCATGCCTCTTGGCAAAATCTTCTACTTCCCTCCTTACGTTTCTCTTGATCTCAGGCTGTCTCAGTTCAACATGAACTTTTACACTTAGTTCTTGGTAAGTTCCAAACCTTTCTGCCTTAGGATCTTTGATGGGCTTGAGGCAATTTGTTGCAGAGCTCCTTTTCTCTTCTTCTCGAATGTAAAATGAGCAAATGTTCAATAAGGGGACCCTTATATTTCTCTCCAAACCCTAATTTCATATTGCAATAAATGCGTAACTTAAGTCATTCCAGTTTGCCTTGTTCTCCTTGTTCTGAGAAAAATCTTTTCTGGATTACTGAGAACCCTTTGATCCGCAACATTTCATGTGCCACTTTCAAGTACCTATTGGCTGGCTGGGGAAATTGTTTTTCTTTTGTTACTCCCCTTGAGCCAGAGCTCATCTATTTAGTTTCCGGAAGGAATATCAGCACCATATTCTGGTGCGGATCCATCCCCATTATTTTTTGTACTTCTCTTCACCCATATCTTGTTCATGTCTCTTTGAATTTCATCCGCATTCACTTTTCCTTTTCCTTTGTCTTGGTTTTGATTATGATGCACCGGACCCTTTTTGTCCTGATTCTTACTTCTGCAGAATTTGACAATATGACCAGATCTATTGCAATTGTAGCAAACAAAATTTCTTTGCATATTTGATTGATATCCTCTTGATCTAAATTGATTAGCCATATGTCCCATTCTATTGCATGCAAAACATCTACCATTGAATGAATTGTTCATTTGCATATTTTTGCATTCATGAGTTTTGTGACCATACCTTTTCCAATTAAAGCACTGTCTAGAGAAGGATGAATTAGTCTTGTTCATTCTTCTTCTGCATTGATTTGCTTTATGACCAAAGTTATTGCAATTGTGGTAGTATCCATTGAAGGAAGGATATCTTTGGGCATTTGGTTGCCTTGACGGAGGTCTTCTAGGCTTGTTTCTTGGATTTTCTAATATGGGGTTCTTCTGACCGGATCCGAAGCTTTCACCTTTTTCATACCCCAAGCCTTGTTTGTCATCTACCCTCTTTTGACTTTGAAGAAGAACTTTAAGTTGAGCAGAGCTTATCTTGAATTTCTCTTTGTATTCATTTGCTATTTGAAGATCCCTTTTAAGAGTATCAATCTGATTCTCAAGTTGTTCTTCATTATCTCTAGCTTCTTCAAGATCAAATTCTAGATGCCTAATTATTCTATCCATTTTGTGGTAGTCTTCTGATTTCTCTCTGAGAATTTGTCTTAGATCATCTTCAGTTTTTCTTTTCTCTTCAATTTCTTGGGTGAATTTCATAACTCCTGATTCCATTTCATGTCTTACCATAATGACCTCTTTTGATAACTTTTCACATAACTTGGTTTTCTCCTTCAGATCTTCATTTGTATCATTGGCTTCACCTTAACTTGCCAATTGCTGAAGTAGATCCTTTCTCTTTCTCATAAAGATACTCAGTTTCCCTTTAGTTCATTTATTGAATCATCTGCCTGTTTGAGTCTTTCCTTCAATTCATTGACTTCAGAGTTAGATTGCTCAAGATCATCTAGGGCAGACTAAAGTTGTTCCCTCATACCATACACATCCATTTGAATTCCCAGATCTTCCTCAAGCTGTTAGGCTCTGTTTGGAGGAACTTGGCTTTGATACCAATTGTTGATAACTAAGAGAGGGGGGGTGAATCATTTATCTTAATTAATTTAACTTTCTATTCTTCTTTAACTAGTACAACATCAAAGCAAATAAGCATTCATAATCATGAAAGCAGAAATAAAGTCAACATACATAACACAATAATTTTGACGTGGAAAACCCTGTTAAGGGAAAAACCATGGGGTGACTAACCCAAGAATTTATTCTCTATTAGAAGAATAGAAATACAAAATGGCACTTGCCAATTAGGGCTCACTGCCCAAGCACACTGCTCACAAGAGGCTTACTGCCTACAAGAGACTCACTGTCTACAAGTTATAAAGAGAGTAACAAGAAACTTAAACTGATGATAAGCATCCACATATGCTGAGGTTCAGTTCCGGTTAGGCTCAATACACTGATCTACTGCACTTCATTCTTCCTCTTCTTTGATGCTGATGTCCTGTCACATACTGGACCTATCTTACTATTTTCACACTGCCCTTCTACTTTTCTTCACACTTCACCACACACAACACACACCTTCACATCCAAATCCATCTGGTATATATATCTGCACCAAGGATTTCATCATCTTTCTAGTTGGTATCTGGAATAGTCAATATTTTCCCAAACTCTGGTCTGTCGGCTGAATCCTTACTTATCAAGTGATGCATATCAAAGAGATGCTTATAGAAGTTATCAATTAAGTTGGCCAATCATGAATGATACCTCAGGAAGCTTGATCACCATCAATGTCTCATCCGGATTAAGATTTGATGCTCTACCGGTCAGTTCTTCCTCTGTCTACTCTGGCAAATAGGAACCCAAAACTTAGGTGCTTATATCTCTTCACTTTTTCATCACCGGAGGCACAATCCCTAGATTCTATCAGTCAAGGTATTCCTCTTGACTTCCCCAAGTCTGTACTTTACTTAGATACTTTCTCTGAGAGATCCGGACCTAATTGTTGGACCTTGCTGCATACTCTGTTCTTGGTCACCGGACCAAGTTACTCTATAATCTAACTTCCGGTATAGACACACCATGTCCTGCGGATGTGTGGGATGAACATTGTTGCCATCAATGACAACACTCATGAAGCCACGTGTCTCTTGCCAACACATACAACAAAGGAACATAATAAAAAGTCATTCCCCTCTGTCCGGTGAAGAGAATAGATCACGTGTAGCCTTTGATCTTCTAGGGGATGGAGACACATATGAGGGTGGTCTACTACGAACCTAAGGGTTGATCCTCCTATTTAGTTCTTCATGGATCTGTAGCTGTTACAATAAAAAGCATAGACATTAATATATAGAAATTACATGTTATCAAAAATAAAACATTTAACAAAATAATCACTTACCACTACCATAAAATCTATCTCCTCATTTGCCTTAGTAGCAGGATTAGGCTGTGGTAATGTCATGTCAAATAGAAACCATCCAGATAGAAATTAAACTTCAAATCAATAATCATTTGATTTTTCAAAAATAAACAACTATAACAATGAATGTAAATTGAAATTTACTAATCTGCCTCATACCCCCGTCAATGGCATGGAGCTATGAATCACAGAGGACACACCATGCTCCATTGCCCTATGAACATCAGGAGGTGTCTCCGCAGCCTGCATCATCTGAAAATAAAACAACATTATTCAATTACAAAAACTATAATAGTGATGCAAGTCATGGCTCCTAACATACACACACGTTCACCTAAAAATGGAAGTACATGCAATAAAACACACAAGTCACATGCATATATACAAATTAGATGAAGATTCATGACTCTTGTGTGGTATAAGGGTCAACAAAGGAGGGACCATAGTACCATCAAATTTTAGGTTTAAGAAGTCAGAGAGGGAGTGAAGGTGTTAGTTTAGGTTTAGGTTGGTGGTAGGGTGGGGTAGGGTTGTGCTCAAATTTTTGTTTGTTTGGTAGTCGTGGAGGTAGGACAGTGCCTAAGATAGAGTTTGTGGGTTTATAGGACAATGCCTAAACAAGAAATCACATAGACATTAAGTAAGTTTATGGGTTTATGGGAAGGAGGAATATCAAGAGTTTGTGGGATAATGAGGGAGGCAAGATACTAGATAGGAGAAGAAAAACCTTATTTTAAAAGTATCTTATCATTTTCTTTGTCTTGAGGTTTGGCAGGGGGTGGGTTGGAAGCAAACTAGGTCTAGGACATCTAGTAGGGGTATATTAGGAAATAGGTAGGGCAGATATGTGTTGGTGAGTAGGTTGGGTGTAGTGTTGGGGAAGTTTCTTAGGCCTACTATTAGAAGTGGATGGGGAAAGGTCCTACACTTTTTCTTTTACTTTATCTTTGAGGGGCGTTAGAGGGGAGATACAAGTCAATGAGGAAGGTGAAGTAGTATTAGGTGGATATATGGTGGGGAAGATAGGGGCATAGCTAGTGGAGTAGGTGAAGTAATAGAAAGAGGTTGTGGGGGAAGCAATGCGTCTAGAGACATAAGATAGGTAAAGGTGAAAGAGGGAATTGGTATGAGGTTGAGGTGGACCAGAAGGGGTTGACAAAAATAATCTAAGGAGAAGTGTCTTAAGGTAACAACTAGTTGGTACGGGCTATGAGAAATGATGAAGACATTACCATCATGGGGAATTTTAGAGTCAACAAAGGAGGGACCTAGATGATGTTGGAGTCAATCATATGCTATATAAGATGTCATAGGCTCATACCCCTCTCTGGTGTCATGTCCTGGGGTCTAATTAGTGGTAATTAGATGAGTTTATTAGAGACAATTTGTTGAAGAATAGTGTGGGGTGGATCAACAAGCTTTGGTAGACATGTATGGAAAATGTGGTAGCATAGACAAGGTAGTGAGCTGTTTGAAAAGATGCCTCAAAGAAATGTGGTCTCATGGTGATGTCCTTGTCTATGCATCTGCTTGTCATGACATTCCATGAGACCACATTTCTTTGAGGCATTTTTTCAAATAACTATATTGTAATTGAAATTTTGTCATCTATCAACATCTAGTTATTAGCTATGCAATGTATAGTAATGCTTTGAGTGTGAAAGATGTGCAATGAAATGTAACCAACGATATGAATATAAAATACAAAAATATAGTAAGTACAATTCATTCATTAAACTATTTATTTTATTACCTTCGTGAAGCTTTGAAGTCCACCACCACTAGCAGGTGTTGCTGTGAAATCTCCAATATTAACCTATTCAACATCCAAAATTAGATATTAGAATACCATTTATATAATAATGCTATTCACATGTAATATTTAAATTGTTTACTAGTTACATACCCCAACAATAGATGATGTAGTGTAATATGTAGGTGGAGAACCACTGAAACCTGTATCAATGCTATGACCCTGAAATTTCATTAAAATCGTCAAACTAAATTAGTTAATCTTGCATTTCAAAAATGAAATTTAATAAATTAAATTAAATGAACTTGCTAAGATTTACCTGAGTATCAAGCCTGAAAGTCTCACTTAGGAGGGCATCTGTCATCACCATCTGCTCAGCTGTAGATGTAGGCTGCGCACCTATGTCATGACTATCCGTGGGGTCATAACCACATGTTGACCCGCAATCCCAATAAGTATGGTGTGGAACCCTACTCGACCTCTACCTCGGCCCATGCTGTGCTACAGGACTAGCATGTTGTATGATGCTCTGGGTTAAGGCACTAATGGACTGAAGTGTCTCAACCTCAACACTCTTCGTCACAACGAAAGGGACAGAAACATGCTCATGGGCTGGTCTAGTGAGTGCTCATCTCGTTGGCCGTTGTGGGTCAACATGTGCCCTTGGTCTATCTTGTGCTGACCCCCCACCTCTACTCTAGAACTCCCGCATATCAAAATAATTTGGCACTTTATTTTTGACAAAATCACAGTAGAGTTTCCTCAAAAAATATTGTGGGACCTCATTATTGTTGCATGGAGGATGGTCAAAAACCATCCACCACCTCTACAGAAAATTGTCCCTTATCACTTGGTTGTTGCACCAATAGATAGGGAACCTCTTGCATGTAAGGGGTAGAGCTTGATTTGTTCGTGGGTTTGTGAAAATAGAATACAAGTCCAATTTTGTAATTTATTCATTTTTAACTTGTTCATATGACAACTTGTTTGCATAATACTCTCTAAAATCTCTCCTCTTTTCTGTCCAACTAGTGATTTGCTTGCTAATTGAATCTACATTTGATAACATAGATTCAAGGGATTGAGCAAGCATGGATCTATGCAAGGAAGCAAGAAAGCAAGCATGCACAAATGATTAAAGAACAAACAAGGTATTGCCCTTGTCAAGCTGTAAATTGATGATTGATTGATTAATGATGAAGAAAGTGTTGTCATTGTGGGGAATGATATATCCCTAGATCAACACAAGGATGCAGGAACAATATATCCCATTGATGATTGATTGATTGATTGGGTTGACAACAAGATTGAAACAAAACCAAGGATGCTTTTGGATAATTGTTTGACTAGATTGGTATGGATTAAGGATTGGTTTGCATTTGGATTTATTTCTTGGATTTTTTTTTTGATTTTTTTGTGTTTTTGGAATTTTTTGATTTTTTATATTTTTGAATGTTTTGATTGTTTTGTATTTTAAAATATTTTTGGTATGGCATTGGATTACAATTTGGATAGCCTAGATACTAGAACCAATGACAAAGGAAAACCAAGTCTAGATGCAAGGATGGAGGTGGGATAAATGGTCAAAATGATGGGCAATAGTAAATCTGATGGAAGACTTGTGATAGATCGCTGGATAAAAGGATTGGCGAAAGTGAAGGGAATGGATGAGAGGTTTAGGATGTGATCTCCAAAGACTATGTTGCATAAGAATAACATGCCCCATTCTAGGTGTAGACTTAGGATTTTACATAACAAAACTTATGAAGAGAGGGTGATAGGATTGATTGGGAAAACATTGGGTAAATCAAGAGATGTCCAAAGTATTTTTGAAACATTTTGCCCCTATTTCTTTATCAAGATCAAACATAGGAAGGGAAGATGGTTGGTGTAATATGATAGGTATGTGGAGATAATGGATAAAGATTGTGGTATATGATGGAAATGATAGGATGAAATGGATGAGACAAAATTCCCCAAGTGTAAGTCACATAGATAATCAACCTACACATGATGCCTAGTTTCCAAGTTTTCATCATGGTACTTATCCAAGGAGCCATCGAGATGGTTTTCACCATTAAACGAAGGAATTTCTCTTACTATTTTGATTTTTTTTGGAATAGTTGGATAGGATGGGTGGATATGGAGAAAAAAGGAGGGACTCAAGTGTTTGTGTCAATAGCAAGGTAATAGTGACTCATAATGGATGGAAGTCACACATGGACCATGTCAAGTGTCATTATGCTCATGGATGTTGGTAAAGGATTGCATGAGAGGGAGATGTAGAAGGTAGATAATGGATTATGTTGGGAAGGATAGTGGATTATGATGTGTATTATGGATGGAAGGATGGGGGATAGTGGATTATGATGTGAATTATGTAAGGATGGATAGTGGATTATGATGTGGATTATGTAAGGATGGATAGTGGATTATGATGTAGATTATTGATGGAAGGATAATGTATTATGATGTGAATTATGGATGGAAGGATAATGGATTATCAATGGAAGTATTATGCAAAAGCATGGACCATAGGGATATGATGGGGTAAATATATAGGATAGTAGATGAAAGATGGGGAGATGGAGGTATGTGGGAATGTTGTGGAATGGAAAGGAACCAAGACCAATGGTTGCACAACCTGTGATAGACATTGAATCTTTTGAATTGAAGGAGATGTAAGAATCAATGGAGATTGGGATTTCATTATGGATTTATGAACCCAAATGGACTTAGGTTTTTAATGATTTTTGCATTAGGTGTGGGATGAAGGAATTTGGGAATTTTCGATGGAGTGTGATTGGGATGCTTCATTTGGATTAATGACTTTTTGCTTAGGGACCCACACCATTTTAGTTTTGGATTTTTCTTTTGGAGGTGTGGGCTTAGGTAGCCTTTTGGATGGATTTTTCTTTGATTCTTTGCATTGGTTCCCTAAGGCATGAGGATCTTTAGGCTTTTTTTCTTTATGTAAGGAGGCATCCAAAGTTTTATTTTTGAATCCCATGGGCTTGGTGGAAGCTTAATGTTTGGTCCATGTATGCATTCGTTAGGAATTTTAGGGGATTTAAGTGAACATGATGTGTAGATGGAAGGATTAGTGGACTTGTGGATAAATGAATGAGGGGATTTAAGGATGGGGATATTAGGTGTTGGAAGGAGTGGAGGTAGAGTGGATGGAGGTAGATGTATGGTTACATGCTTTTGGGATTTGTAGGATGATGAAGGAGGGATAGTGACATATGTTTTGGAGGTATGATGTGGTTTGTGATGGAAGGAAGTGGATTTAGGAGGCATGGAGGTGGTACCGACATCTTGGGATTGTTTTCACTGGGGTATATAGCCAAGGCCATATGATCTTGGAGGGACTTTGAAATGGATGGGCTCCAAAATAAATTGTTCATGAAGGCCTAAGCCTTTGCCTTGATAGTTCATGTTTTGGTGTATGCAATGTACAATGAGATTTTGGGTGTTTTAGACACAAGACATGAGCTCATTATTAGATGGGGAAGGCAGGGTGGTGGATATAGGTGGTTCCTTTCCTAGGAGAGAACATTAATGGATGAAGGTAGTAAGACCAAGGGGATAGGATGATGGATTTTCTATAGGGTCGATAGTGGATGATGAAGGATCAATAGGATATTGATTATCATTACTCTCATTAAAATGTATTGTGCCATGATCCAAGTTATTTGTTGGATTATCTATGTTTTCTTGGGGACCAAGTATCTCATCATTAGATGTGGATGTTGTACGATCATGGATAGGACTAGTTGGAGGATGGATAGAAGTGGAAGTGGTGGATTTTAGAATAAGTGTACTATGGATGGGATCAATTTGATCATGGATAGGCTCTTGATTGTAGATAATATCTTGATCATAGAGAAGCTATTGTTTATGGATAGGTTGATCATATGATGGAATGTAATCGGGAATGGGATTTGATAGTGTATTTAAATATTGATTAGGATGAGCGGTTGATGTTTCCACATGCTTTAGATTAAACTCTTGACATAGCTCTTGGGTTTGGATAGAAGTAGAAGTTTCTTGGATGGGAGTAATAGGCTCTTGATGGTCATCAACATGGCTACATGGTGGATCTTAACTTTCACTTATAGTAAGGGGATCTTCAAGAGGTTTGATGGGTTATGGGCTCTAAGATGGGATTGGAGGAATAAGCATGGTGTTTGAAGGCTCTTTGATAGGTTCAAGGATAGGCATTTGATGACATGGAGATGGTTGATTCCTTGCTAATAGCCAGTGGATCACATCCTTTATAAGTGTATGGGTGGATGGATAATATAATGAGTGGACAATAATGGTGGATGTTATAGGATTAGGATTGGGATTGGGTAAATGGAAAATAGGAGGGGATGGATTAGGATTGGGATGAGGATCAGGTGAAGGGATAATAGGATTGGGATTAGATGGAAGATTTGATGTGTTGGGATTTATGGTTTCTTCAACATGTGGTTGGGAAGGTCCTCCTAATGTATTAACAACTTGATAAGGATGACCTTAAGGAATCAGAGCATATGGATCAAAATCTAGTGGTACCTTAAATCCTTTGTGTAGTTGGAGTAGCCTTTCAAAGTAAGCTTGGGGATTTTTGGCAATAATATAGTCCACAAGTGTTTGGTTATCGGCGTCCTCCATAAAGTCTTGGATTCTAGATTCATAATCAAGGGACTCATGGGTAGAGGTACTTAGACTTTGAGGCTCTTGGGTAGGAATTTGATTGGATGATGGAGTTTACATATAGGATGCATAAACAGGAGTGGTGTTTCCCTTATCAAAGGTAGCATGAGGAGGACTTAAGGAAACTTGATCTTGGTACAAGGGGTAGTTGGTACTAGAATGCTCTTGTTGTGGGGAATCTTGAGGTGGATGTTATTGGATATACATGGGATAGGTTGATGTGGAATTGACATGATATGTGGATGGACTAGGTTGGTATGATGATGGAGGTGACACATGGGATTGAGGTGTAATTTGTTGAGGTTGTATGGATAAAGGTATACTGGATGATGTATTAGATGAAGGTTGTGGTTGTGGTTGTTAAATGGATAGAGGTTGTGGTTGTGTTTGTGTTTGTTGGGCTAGGAGTTATTGAAGAAGGGCTTGTTGAGTGGTCATAAATTGTTGTAAAAGGGCTTGTTGTTGTTGTTGGGTGGTGGGTTGTTGTTGTTGGAGCTGTGAGATAGTGGCATTTTTTATATATGAAGATGAAGCATGGTTAGGAATTTGGACTTGTGAGTTTTGAGGTATGTATACATTGGCTTGGGTGTTGATGGGAGGTAGGTATAATGACGTAGGAGTGACTTGGTTCTTTTTATATAATCTTTTAAGTTCATCAAAAAGTCTATGGGTGCCATAAGGACCTTGCTCTAGGATCTTGTTCTCTGGTGTTGGGATGAATTTACACATATGTCTAAGTCTTTGTATTTCAGCTTGTTCTTTAAAATATGCATCATGATCTACAAGGTTCTCATAATCATTAGGAGGAAATTGTGAACCTCCTAGGATTGTGACTTTGGGTTTTGGATTTGACCCAAGCTTGTTAATGATCACAACCATTTTGACAAATGATGGATTAGATTAGGCTCAAGAAAGGGATTATGATTTAGGATGATAAATAATGAAGTATGTGGATAAAAGTGACGAGGATGATTAGGGATATGTTGGATGAGGATTAGGATGAATTTGGATTGGATTAGGGATAGAGTGGGATAATGTGGATATGACAACTAGGATGACGTAGATGATTAGGATAAGATTTGAATGATTAGGATGATTTGGATAAAATTGATTGGATTGGATGATGGATGGTTGAAATGGGATTAAGTGGATAAATGGATTAGATTATAATTTTATGGCTTAAGGTTGATGATTAGATTATGATCTAGATTAGGGTGATAAATGGATGGATGACAAATAAAGAAATGATAAATGATAGGATTTGATGAGGATTAATGGATTGTATATGGATTATGTAGTACAAATGGATGAAGTTGGATTAAGACAATGATGTAGGATGATATTGGATTATGGTAGTGGATTATGATTAGGATAATGCATGGAAGATATGATTAGGTTAGAACTAGAATGATGATGTTGGATGATTAGGATAGGATTAAATGATTAAGGGATGATTAGCTTGGATGAAATGAGTAGTTGGAATGAGATGGTTGGATGATTATGATAAGAGGGATGAAGTGATTAGGATAAAATGGGGTGATTAAAATAAGTGAAAATGAATGATTGGAGATATGAGATGGATAAGAGAAATGATTAGGATAGGTGGATAATGGATAAAGGATGACTAGGAATGAACTTGATTGGATTAAAAAAGATGATTGGGATGAAATGATTAGATGGGCGATTATGATGCAAGGAAATGATTAGGACTAATGATAGATTTGGATGGAAGAATTAGGATGAAGTGGATGAATGAATAAGATGATGACGATGATTGAGATAGGTGATTAGGAATGATTAGGATAGGATATGGATGAAATCGATTGGATTATGGATAGATTGGAATTGATTGAGTTATGATGAATGATTAGAATAATTAGGAATGGGGTGGATAAGAGGGGTGATTAGGATGACTAGGATGGAGTGATTGGATGCTTAAGATGATGAGGATGGGTAATTAGGATGGGTTTAGATGATTGTGTGGATGACTAGGATAATTAGGGATGAGATGATTGGGTGACTTGGAGTGATTGGGATGGGTGGATAAAAGAGATGATTAGGATGAATGATTAATATTAGTAGGATAATTAGGGATGATGGGATTGGATGATTAGGTGGATAAAAGATTGACCACTATGATATATGGATGAATAGGATTAAGATTATTGGAGAAGTGACTAGGATAATGCGAATTAGATTGGATGAGGGTTAAAATGATTTAGATTAGATTGGATGATGATTATGATGATGTGGATATGGAAATTAGGATGATTAGGGATAATGAGATGGATAATAGGGATGATTAAGATAACTAGGGTGGATAATTAGGATGATGAGTGTTAGAAATGAAGATACAAACCACACAATAGAAATCTAATTCAAACCTTATTATCCTCTAAATAATGTAGAATCAATGGAGATTGCAACAAAAATTAAAACCCATTACACAGAAATAACATGCACTAAGAATTGAACACATAACACAATATGTAATGTGGAGAAAACCCTTTCAGGTAAAAAACTCCACCAAGAAAAGAGGCTCCAAGTTGTATTATCTTCAAATATGAGATTACAATACGTGCACTTCCTTTCTCCTTTAATCTTCAATCCAGCACTGCCTGTTACTCTCCAATATGATAAAAATGTAGTACAAATATCCTTATAAAAGGGGGTTTCCTTCTAGGGCAAGATAGCTGACAAAATATCGATTGTTAGATATGTGACCTAATGACAAACGATCTAGATTCACAATGATACCGCCTTGCGACCCCCATTCTGGATGAATGAGCATCATGTATCGGATATAAACATATGGCTGAAACAAGATCACTGCTGGTGAAACCTTTCATCCCTTATGGGTTATTTACAAACAACATTTGGAGTGATTAATTACATAGGATTTACAAGGTTGATGGCACCTTAATCCTAACAATGAGGGTTTGGATTAGGATGAAGATAATGACAAGGATAATTAGGATGATGTGGAGTAGATTTGTTGATATCTTGAATTTAAGCAATTGCCAACAAAAGATTTCACATGTACATGCATAGATTTGCAAAACACACACACACACACAAGACACAATGGCAATTTTGATTTTCAAAATTGATTGTTGTAATTTATTAAGACACTTCAAGGCACATGAACAAGCCTAATTTAATCAATCAGGTGTGGAAAATAGGTCTTAATCTAGGATGCACAAGTTCTCTAAGGATGTCCCCAATATATAAAAGGAATGGGGGGGGGGTTAAATCTATGAAATGAAAACTTGAAATAATGCCAAATAGCCAGGAGAATAGGGTAACCCACCCTTCACCTTCACTTCCCCAAGGTATAAAGTTCTTGGGGGCTTATCCTGAATGACAAGATTCCAACTTCCTAGAGGTGCATCTTTTGATTCACTCCCCACTTTTTATACTCTGTTGGAACACTAGAGTTGAAGTTGTCCCTTGGAGTGGTGTGTCTCAAAGAAAATGTCCTAAGGAAGGGTGACATAAGTGAATCAAATGGTGTTTTTGATCTCCAAGATCACCTTACAGTGCAAGGAGAGAGCATACATACACACTTGACTCACACTAGCAATGTTAATTTACCCTTATAAATTGAAATGTGTGTGTGAGATGAATGTGGGTAAAGGATGTTTTTGGTTCCCAAGATCACACTAAGTGCAAGGGAAGAGCATATACACTCTAATTCACACTTCAAATCCACCAAACAAAGCAAGCATAAGGTTTTTTTATGTCCAAGTCCAAATGTGATGGTGCAAACACAAGTTCATTTTATGCCCAAATCTAAATGTGATGTTGCAAACACAAGTTCTTTTTAAGACCAGATCCAAATGTGATATTACAGACAAGTTCTTTGTTTAATCGGAAATACAAAATTTATGTTGAGTGCACCTAGAAATTTGACTTTAGATTTGATGATGAGGCACACACCTCAAGTCCTACTTAAGTCCACCAAACAAAAAAAAGAAAATCTTGCAACCCACTTGTTAGATTGAAAAAGATAAATTTGGTCTTTTTATTTTTAAAATAATGAATAGATACAATAGATTTGATATGATGATCAAATTCTACATGAAATTCTAAGCAGTTTAAAAAAATGTTAAATTTTGTTAAGTTTTGCAAAAGTTATAGCGATTTTAAGATTTGCAAGCAAATGGTGTGTTTGACTAATTATACTTGATGTTTGTTTACAGATTTACCATTTAACTCTATATTCTCTCACCCAAAAAAATGACAAATGTAACCACAGTTGAGTCAGTAACAATAATATTTTATCACCAACTCTCTGCTTATTTTACAAGGTGGCAGCTACCTTTGATTAATATTCAACAAATCAAAAATCTATGATGCTTTTAACCAGAAAGAAAAGAAAGGGAATGCTTTTAACTAGAAAGATTTGAAAGGAGATTTTCATACAAATAAATGAACCAATACTCATAGAAGCTCAAAGACTTTGAATAATAATAATCGAAAAGAGAAGATTTTGATTCATAATCACCATAACATATCCATTCAAAGATAGATATCCACAACAATGAAATCACCAACTAAATTCTCCAACATAAAGAAAGATAACCAAAAATATGACATTCAACATAAGCAGAATGATAGCCCAAGCATTATAATACAAAGATCATATATGCCTGAATGATTCCAACTGTGTATCTTTTCTATATATTGAAGTAGATGGAAATCAAACAAAACACACTAGATATCTAACTAAATTGAGAAAAACAAAGTTTGCCCAACCAGAAAGATACTTCCATTGTTCCCAATTACATATTTATAGGCATAAAATAGTAACTGTCTTTGAAAGAGGAACAGTTTCTTGAGGACAACCGTTTCTTTTTTAAAAATAAAGTCTTTAAAAGTTTTGAGCCAAATAACTTGAAAAGCATAAAATAAATAAACTTAATTGGGCACCCATTCATTTTCTTTAGGATCTTCAATGCTCTCCACTGTTTGATCTTCTGCCATCTTCTCTCACACCTTCAACCTTAGCTTGTACTCTCGATACTTTGTGATGATAGTGGTAATATTTTTGCTCCCTGGAACAGTAGTGTTCTACAATCTGGTTCTAAATTTGGCCAAGTTCTTAGCTACTCCCACTATAGTCTCCTCGATCATCTCATCCCTATTTCTGTAACCATTAAGATAGACTTGCTTAAATAGCCCAATTTTCTCAGTGATTCACCAGAAACAGTCTCAGGATTAACAAGCTCACTATAAAGCATGTCTTTGACTTCCTTGTTGATATCCTTGGGATCACGTAGGTTTTCTCCAAACTCATCCAAAATATTTATTTCAAGTGCATTACAATCCCTTTGAATACCAACCATTAGATCCAGGTATTCTTGTAGAGCCTTGTTGATCTGATCAATAAGATTGTCATACATATTGAGCTTCCAATCCAATGACTCAACCTAGGACAAATCAATTTCACGAGGGTTGCTAGCCAGATTTTCCTTTGTGAGTGTTATGGAATCTAAGGCTGCTAACTCAGTAACCTCCTTTGAAAGCACATAAGTACTTCCTTGTTCCTTTCTTACTTGTTGAAGCTCATTGATCAATTCTTTTCTTTTATTGTGTATAAGACAATAGCTTTGTATCATTTTAGTCAAGAAAAATAAAATATCACAGGATAATTTTTCAACCCACTCATTGATAGCCTTGGCAAAACTCTGACTCTTTTTAATCTGCTTAACAGTATTTGCATCAATCCCAATGACCTCTGAGTTAGGAGCTTCCTGAGGAGAAGGTGTCACTATTGACTGGATGAATTGGCTCAAAGACAAGATTTGAGATTGGAGTTTTATATTTTCTTTCCTTTCTTCCTTGGCCCTTTTAATCAAAACATTGACAGAATAATTTGCATGGTATGACTCCTCCTCAAGAGTAGAAGGGCCCAAGTCAATATAACTTATTTTATAATCTTCCTCAGTTATATCATTTTCATCCAAATCTTTTATGGGGTCAGTAATTTCCAATACTTGGTGGCAAGAAGTAGCATCATTTATCATCCTGGACATTCTCCTAGCCTTCTTAGGCTTTGAAGTCCCTTGCAGAAGCATAGCAACAGTATCAATTTCTTTGGCCGCGATGGGAACATTTTTCCTCTTTTTCTCTACCACCTTTTTTAGCCAGCTAGGAGAGAAAGTCACCACAGTAGTATTTATATTGTCAAACATAGATTTATTTCTATCTTCTAGTGGGGAAGCAACAAGAATTTCCTCATTATCAGGAGAAGAGGATACATCAAGAAAATTGGGAAAAGAGCTATCATTAACAATTGAATAAAAAATGGGGTCGGGGTTCACTGCCGCTGTCTAAACATTTCTTTTTTTCACGAGAGGGCTATCTGATTCACACACTAATTTCAATTTGAGGACATCATTGGGCTTCTCACCATCACCTCCTAACTATGAATTAGAAACAAATTGTGACATGTCATGTGACCGTGAGGAAATTTGCACAGCAGAATTTTGCACTATTTTCTATCCAGTAGCCCTTGAACTACCTAATTCAAGAGGTGAACCTGCATGTCCACGCCACTTACCAACCAGCCAATATTTAGTTCTCTTAATCACTAGTGCAGAATGAACATTTATATCCACAACCTCCTTCTCAGACCAATTTATACGGGGAAGGGGTTTTGACAGCAGATTCTAGTGTTCCACATCAATTACTTCAGAGTCCTCAACTTTTTCTGGAATATGAATGGGTAAACCAAAATCCTAGATTTGACTTATGGTAAGTCTCATGTAGCTTCTTCTAAGAACTTCACAGTCATCCACACAATCCTCCTAGAAGTCTTCTAGGCTCAAACGATGCTCATAAGAGCTAGAACCATAGAAGTTCTGCTTTACGTAGTTCTTGCTATCAAAGTGTTGCCTCAAAGATAAAGAGTGAAGATTAAATTCTGCCAATGCATGCTCGACTCCTTTAGCAACATCTTTATTTTTACAAGAATAAACTGATAAAGACAATGGAAATGTGTAGCCCTTCTTTCTCATGCTCTGGTATTTGACATTTACAGCAGTCATTTGTCCACAAACTTCCAAAAAGACAATATAGTCATTAGGGTATCGAAGCAACTTGGTTGGGGCTGACTCATAACCCCCCAGTCTCAGGTAGGTGAACCTATCAAATTGAATATAAAAACTCCCAAATTGCATAACTAGAGATGCAACCTTAGGAGAAATCCTCATTTCAAAGTCATAGTTCAACTTTCTCACCAAAAACATTAAAAAGGCATCATTAACCTGATGAAAATCTTTCATCCCAACATCTTTTGTAAACTAAGGAAAATAAGCATACATAGGTGTATCTGGGGTCAAAGACCCACGAGGCCTCAACCCAGCCCAAACAACCTCTCGAATGGCTAGAACATATACCAAATAGGAGCACATGTGAAATGTAGAGGTCTCATGAAACTTCAACAATTGCTCATTCAAGTGATAGCTTATTATTTCAGCCTAGTCAATAAACTGACTCTCACTACATATCAACAATATAAAGTGACACATCCAGAATTCAAAAGAGCTAGCATCTTGACTACCCACTACCCGGTGCAACAGAGTAACAATATCTAAAATTTTGTCCTTAAAGTGTGCTCTTTTAAGTGTAGGGGGTAGCTGAGACTTACCTCTTTTCTCTGATTTAGCCAGTTGCGTGCAATAGAATTTCTGCACCAGTCTTCATTCTCCTTGAAGAATTCTACACCCAGGGCTACAGACATAACTTCGTATTTCTCCTGTCTTAGAAGTTTCAATGCACGAAAGATAGACTCAGAATCAATCCTCGCGACCACCACACCTTAGTCTTGATCTCCAAAGTCTCGGGGTTGTATCTCTCCATGCATGCAACAATTAAATCTTCACAACACACTGAAACAGGGAAACCTGCTGCATGAGCCAAACCGCTCTATAAGATTTTCTCTATGAATGATGACCTATCTTCCTGCTGCAGATGAGACCAGAATTTTGCCAAATCTATGTGTCCAAGCTCAATGTCTTTCACTTTAGACCAATTGCTCTCAATTCCAGAGTGGGAGGAGACACTCTGGAATTTGAATTTCATTATAGCGACCAAGTACCAAGGATAATGACGGAGTATTGTGGAAATAACAATTCAGAATAGAAGGAAAGCAAGAAGAACACTTAGACAATTTTTCCACAAAGAGTGAAATGATGTGTAGTTATAGCACCCCTATCATGCTTTTAAATGTTAGGCCATTGTGGTACCATTTCCGCGCCTTGAGAAATTAACACAAGGATTTACTCATTTTCCAAGAATTTGCTGAAGGACATCTCACGTTGGTGGTGTACAACACTTTAAATGATCATTAATTGACTTGGTTTTTGGTCCACCACTCAACCATGACTGAATCGTGAGAAATGAGAACTTCAAAACCTTAAGTCATGGGTTATAAAGTTTGGAAAACCTGTGACACAATGATAACAAAAGGGAACCAAGTGAGCAACAAAACATAACACAAAGAATGTGAAGTCGTGGGATCGTGGGGTTTCGAAACTCCAGAACCTAGCGATATGATTAGTAAATTTAGGGAAACAATGACTAGGTTAGGAAACTTGTAGTATCCGCAATTTCAAATATTTTTCTAAGGCACAACAACATAAATTCATAACCCTTGGGACTTAGAAACCTAGAGTACCATGAGAATGAACAATAGAAACGAATGAGACTTAGAAATAAAAAGATGGGGTAACAACTAGTTCTAAGTTGGGACAAGGATCAATAGGACATAGAGAATCTAGAACAACATGGTATAAAGCCTTATTCATTGGGCGATAGATGGAAAAGCAACAAAAACAAAGAAAATAGAAAGAAACTATGGTACAAGACGAAGACTCAAGACTGCTACCAATTAAACAATTTCAAATATTGCCCATTATAGGCAAGAGGCAAAGGAGTACCATCTGGATATTTTAGTAGGAAATAATTATCACCAACAACCTGCCTGATCAGAAAGGGACCTTTCCATAATGAATCAAACTTTTTATGCGCACCCTTTGGTTCTTTCCTTCTATCCTAGAGAAGCACAGAATCTCCAACCAAAAATTTTCTTTGCCTGGCTCTTTTATCAAAGACCTTCTTGACCATCTGTTCGTGTCTGGTAATATTGTCCATAACCATTCCTCTTTCTTCTTCCAACTTATTCAGATACATGATTCTCTTCTCTAGCGCAGACTGAAATTCCTCATTTTCTATGGCCTTTTGTAAATTTAATGCTGAAAGCTCCAAAGAAATAGGAATAGTATTGTCAATGCCATAAACAAGTTGGAAAGGAGACATGCTTATATCTCTTTTATATGTGATCCTATCTGCCCAAAGAGCATTGTATAGCTTCTTATACTATCCTCTTTGTCCTTCATCTACCCGTTTCTTGATGATAGAAATTAAATTTTTATTGCTAGACTCGGCTTGTCCATTGCCCTGAGGATAATAATCAGATGAATGTCTCAAACTGATACCATGTTCATAACAGAAAAGAGTAATCTTAGAAGATGAAAAAGAGCTAGCATTGTCTATGATTATCTTTTTTGGGATACCAAATCTTACTATAATATTCTCTTTCAAGAAATTGCACACTACTTCTGATGTAGTTTGTCTCACTGGGATGGCTTCCACCCATTTGGTAAAATAATCTATGGCAGTAAGGATGTGTGTGTGTCTGACACTTGAGTTAGGATTGACAGGACCAATAAAATCTAGGCCCCATTGTTGGAATGGCTCATCAATCACCACAAGTTTCAAAGGCAATGCTGCTAGATGAGGACGACCAGTGAACTTTAAACACTTTTCACATTTAGATACCCATTCTTGAGCATCTCTAAACATACCTGGCCAATAAAAACACTGTCTTAGGATCTTAAAAGCTGTCATAGAGGTAGAAAAATGTCCACCACAAGCTTCATCATGGAAGGCTTTCAGAAGTCTCCTTTGTTGTTCCTTGTCAACACACCTAAGAAATGTCCCATCTACCCCTTTCTTCTATAAATTTCCTTCCCAAAGAACATACTTACTAGACTTCAGGTTTAGGTTCTTTTTTCTTTGGCTGATAAGTGAGTAGGGAAATCACCATAAGTTAAAAACTATGAGACATCTGAAAACCACTCATCAATCATACTAGTAAAAAGTACTAGAGGTAATTGCTCTTCATCAATGATTTTATTTTTTTCAATCACTTTACATAGACCCTTACCCCTTACTAGATTAGTAGGTATGATGTCTACATCATATTCCTGAACCTTCGCTATCCAAGCCCCCCGTTTGTTACATCCAATTTCTTGTTGTGTAAGGATACTTTTAACAGCAGTTTCAGGAACAAAAACCATGGTATGTGAATGCAGAATATAGAACCTAAAACTTTTCAAAGCTCTGACAACAACATAAGCATGTTTTTCAAGTGGTGTGTACTTAAGCTCATAACTTTTGAGAGGGGTACTCATAAATGAAACAAGGGCTTCAATGCCTTGCTCATTTTTCTGCATTAAAATGGATGATAAAGTATGTTCTAATGCATAGCAGTATACAATGAAATATTTATTGAAATCAAGACATACTAGTGTAGGTGAATTTGCTATGGCAATTTTTATATCCTCAAATGCCTTCTTTCCTTCACTGCTCCACTTGAAAACTAGGTGGTTCTTCATCATTTTGGCTATGGGTCTTGTCAACTCAGAGAACTCAGGTACAAATCTCCTCAGGAAGTTCACTTGGCCAAAGAAAGATCTGGTGCTATCCTTATTTGCGGGCAACCCCAATTGCATGATTGCTTTCACCCTTTCGGGATCAACCTTAACCCCATCTTTTGAGATAATGTGTCACAAAAGCTTACCTTCTGTAATAGTAAAAACAGATTTCTTGGGGTTTAATGAGATCCCTTGTTGTTTACAATGTTGTAATACAACCTCCAAATCATGTATATGATGTTCCCTTTTCGTTGAGAAAAATGTCAAGTCATCTAGATACACCACAATGATTTTATTTTTCAAATTCCCAAATGAGAAATCCATAGCCCGCTGAAAAGTAGCACCTGCATTGATGAGACCAAATGGCATTCTATTGGAAGCAAACACACCAATGGGGGTGGTGAATGCCATTTTATGTTGATCTTCTGGAGCCACTTCAATTTGATTATAACCAGAGAAACCATCTAACATTAACATCATTTCAGAACCTGCAACGGTCTGCAGAATGTGATCCATAATAGGTAGTGGATAATTGTCCTTTAATGAAGCCTAGTTTAGGTTCCTAAAGTCAACGCAAATCCTTATCTCTCCATTTTTCTTCGTGACAGGAACTATGTTCGCTACCCATGTAGAATGATGGATTGGATAGATAATCTTAGCTTTCAACATCCTATCTATCTCATTGAAGATGGCTTCTGCTACTTTAGGGTTACAAGTTCATTATTTTTGTCTGTAAGGTGCAGTGTTAGGTTTCAAAGGTAACCTATGTTGTAATTCTCCATTCCTGAACTTCTTCAAGTCAACATAACACCATACAAAAACATCTTTGTATTTTATCAACAATGAAATCAACCTTTCTCTTTCTTGGGGAGGGCAACATCTCCCTATGCACACTACTTTAGGATCTTCATCTATGCCAATATTGACACGGTCATAATCAGTAGATGATTCAATATTAACCTTAGTCTTTCATTTCAAGTACTGATCCTATCTATTGAACAAATCTTCCAGAGAAACCAAACTCTTAGGTATTTTGTTCCCTCTGAATTGAATCATCTAAGTCTTCTCTTCCCCATGTGCATTGACGTATCCATTGGTAACATCATTGCTCGCATTATCACTTCCTTCAAAGAAAATGTTAGCAAAAGCTTTAGCCTTCTTGAGAAATGAAATAATTCGCCTGTCACTATCGAACACTTGCCAATGGTTTACATTATCAGGGACACTGGGGCAATATATTAATTCAATCCTATAAGGTTTATCCATAAAATTAGGATGAGGTAATAATAAGGATGCATAAACGACTGATGAATCAGCTCTTGTGTTAAGGTCTCTAGGCATTGCTTCAATAGAAAAAGAATCAAAATCTTCAACACAATCCCAAACTCTATTTCTGTAATGTCTCAATCTACCATTATTTACAGAGTATTGTTTCCTAACCTGCTTAACTATTAACTCTGCATCCCCTCTGGCTTTCAATTTTTTAGGCCCATTTCCTTAGCTAAGGCTAAGCCAAGTAGAAGAGCCTTGTATTCGGCAGTATTGTTGTTCTAAAATTCCAGTTTGTAAGCAAATGGAAAAATATAACCATCTAGAGAGATTAGAACAACTCCTGCTCCAGAGCCAGCATTTGAAGAACTTCCATCAAATTCTAGTGTCCATAACTCATTCTATAAATCAAGGCTAATAAGGCTTGAGCATTCTTCTTCTGTGGAAGTACACATATAAGTGCCTAGTCCAGTCTCAACAAATAGGATATCTACCCTAGGATCTCCAGACTTTAATACTGTGAACTTGGCCTTAGACTCTAGATTAAGACGTACTTTCTTTCCCTCTAGTGTTAATAAAGCATGAGGCCAATCCATTTGTATCTCCCCTCCCAAGTCTCTACAAAAAATCCTACTCAGAAGCATGCCATAACTAGTGGGAATATCAGCAATGAGGATAGTTAACTTTAATCTTTTTTGGGGGAAAGCAACTAAAGCAACTTGTGCATCTTTTATTTGTCCCAAAATTGGAACTTGTGAGCCATCCATTGAAAAGCATTTACCATGGGAAGGATTATAAGACAGCCCTAAAGCTCTAACCACTTGAGTAGGCATTACATTATTGGAAGCACCAAAGTCAATGACACAATTACTCAATCTAAAACCAGCTATGTAAAGAGACATAAAATAGCTCTGGCTTAGAGAAAGGATCTTGTTGTCCTGATTCTTTTTCATATAGGTTATGGGAAACTTGTTCATCAATAGGTGTCTTGACCTCATTAGACACTTGGATGTTACTTTGAGATGAGGAGGGTTCCTCTCTAATATACTTCACTAATCAGTCAAGCTCAGATGGGTTGAGTCTAAGATACTCAGCTTGGGAGATCTTAATTTTGGTATTCTTACATGACTCAATTATATCAAATGAACTAGTAACTATAGTATCAGTGGAAGGAATGGATGATACCTCTGTAGACACATTCTTGGAAGTAGTGTTGTCAGGTTTCTTAGATCTGGAAGCAAATTGCCTAGATAGAAGGTACTTTGGAGTGAAAGATGAACCACTCATTTGTCCCTTAGAGTCTACTCCTTTCTGGGCCTGTTGTCCTCTAGTAAAGACTGCACAGTTAGGATCAATCTCTGCATAAAGATCTTCTCTTTCTTCAGCATCTGATTCATACTCAAAGAAATTAACACTTTCATCATAGGATGGGCCAGGTTCTTCTACATATGGCACTTCAGCTTGTTCATTGGTAGAAAGCATTTGCATGAATTGAACCATCTCTGGGCAAGTGGACCCATCATGATCTATATTCAAATGAAAATTGTACATCATGTTACCTTTATTAGTAGAGGGAGTGTTCTCAATAGCTAGCCTCTGTGCGGGTCTAGTTAAAGGAAAAGTTTTGTTATGACCACCTTGATTACCGTAATGCTTCCTTGGTATATCTTGGTAATGTGGTTGAAACTGTCCCTTTGGCATTTGCCTCTTTATGGTGATTATATCATTAGCCAACCTTGGTATGACTAGGTTAGTAGAATTTACACTAGAAGGTTTATCAATCTGCAACTCCTTTTTCTATTTCCCTGCTATGATCAAATCTTCTTCTATGGATATGGCCCTCTCTTGGGCTGCACTTACATCATCTGCCCCTTCTCTTTTGATAGTAAAACTAACATCTGGTGGAAGGGAATTAATAAAGAAAAATTTTAACAGATCATCCCCAAGCCTCATGTTCTCAGGAATCCTATTACATAGCTTGTTAAATTTGGCAACAAATTCCCTCATTGGCTCCTGTATCTCTTTTTTCATTGTGGCTAATTGCGTAACCAGAGTTTGTTCATTCTTGGCAGATTTGAATCTTCTTTCAAACTTTGTTTTCAAGGCATGTTGGGAATTAAGGTGTCTCAACCTTTGCAAGTTTCTAGCATTTATTATTTAATTGTATTTATTTTTTGCCTATTATTGTAATTTGGATGCAAATCCTATTTTGTCACTTTGTGGGAGTTGGCACGGTGATGTGTCATCCTACATGGAAGGTGACCACATGTATTTTTGTCCTCATATGAGGAGATAGGCGTTCCACCTTGTGGTAGAAGAGTTTTGCCATGTGTCAGCATCTTTCGGGCATTGTAAGAGGTTTATGATGTGTAAGAGCTATGATAGAATCTATGACATGTAAGGGCTAGAAATGGAAGATTATATGACAGGTGAAGACAAGTGTCCAAAAGCATCTTGCATGGGGAAGTAGGCACCCAAGTTTGACTATGACAAGGTTGTAAGAGAATCTGCTATTAATAGATAGTTATGATAGATTCTCTTACAACTGTAAGAGTTGTCATATATGATGGATTTTATGACATTGTAAGAGCATCTGTCATACCTTAATTGGGTAAATTTGGGGTGCCCAAGTTGGGGGGTTGTAAGGGATGAAAGAGAATCACTTACAAGTGTCATACACATGTTTTATGACCTTGGGAATTGGGCCACATGGATTTGGACGAGTTCCTTGTGTGACATGCTCTAGAAGCTACCTCCATTCGTACTACTCTTTATATACAGGTGCTTGGAGAGGAGATGTAAGAGGTGATTAACAGGTGTTGCTATGCTCCCAGTTTATCTCCAGATATGAGTGTCGAAGACTCCTGAGAAGACTTGCATTGCAAGTGTGTTGTAAACATTGTTGTTTTGATAATACATTGTGTAGGTTTTGGAGTGTGGGATTTTTTACCTGAAAGGGTTTTCCCCACGTTATATCTTGTCTCTCTCTTCTATCTACATTCTATGTGTATGTGCATTGCTTCAATATCTCTATTGTTGTATTAAACATTCTGTAATTGTAAAGGTTAAAATGAATTTGCACCCATCTCTCATTAGATTAGTGTAGGAAGCAATTTCCGCACACCTTGCTTCCTTTCAGTTGGTATCAAAGCTATTCTCTTTGGTTCTAGTTATTGGATAGGGGTTTTGTGTACTAATCTTAAGTTGAGTGGGAGTCCATGCAGAGTATTCTGAAATCTTGTTGTAGGAATGAGATGGCAGGCACATCTGGAAGAATACAGATGGGGATGTTTAACAACACAAATTTTGAGTTACAAAAACTTAAGATGGAGTGTTATGGAGTTGATCATTTGGTTACATTTAGTATGATATTGATCTGGAGCTCCTGTTTGATAGTATGCAATAACCCTCATGCATGGTGGTTATGTTCTATCATTCTATGGTCGTTTGCAGCAAAGTATTCATGTTGGGTGTTTGTTCTTGACTCCCTAATCACATGGAGAAACTTAGGTTGTTATGATTATGGTTTGATGTGCTTATGTTGGGTGCTTGGTTTTAGTCCTTGACATTGCAAGACATTGTCTTGTTAACCTTGAATGCATGTAGGTTGTGGAGATGATCATTGAATGATCTGAAAGCTTTTGGAACAACCTAGCTTCTTCGTATGCTTGTACATGGTGATGGTTGTGAAGTTGGCCTACAAGTGGGCCTAAAGTTCCTAGACCTCTATTTCATTTAGTTGGTTGTAATCGCATGTCTTAGTTTCATATTGATTTGATCTGAGGGTTTTGTAGATGTTCCCTTTCAAAAATCTATGGTTATGTTGATCTATGTTAGTCCACTATTCTGTTTTAACTATATTAGTGATTTTTAGAGCTGTGTGTTTTTCAGATGATAAGTGGATATGGATTTGCATGTATGTCAGTGACATGGTGGTTTTACAAGTTTTGCATGGTTAATCAAAACTTGTGGTTTTGTGAATCTGCAGACAAACTATTTTTCAAATTATGATTCCTTGAGAGTGTTTTTGGATGTAAGATAGTTGCAGATTTGTATGTATGCTTCGTGCACAATGTGAGGAGGTTTGTATCTTTCTCAGTGTGGAGATGTTGGTACATGATTTATCACTCATCATTTCTACAGCATATGCTTGATTAGTTCCTTGACTACAATTACTCATTTGTGGACTTGTTGGCAAATTGAATCTAGAATTGATTTGATGGTTGAGTCTTGAAGTCTATAGATTGTCTTCTTTGATATCTCAGTTTGCAAGTTACTAATGTGATGATGAGTTTGCATGTTTCATGTTTGGGATCTACGAGTTATGCAGTTTTGTGGGCTGATCACCTATTTGATTATAGTGGGATGACTTGGATGTGGACTGTCTATATCCACAAGATTTGATTCAGTGTTTATGCATACTTTGTTAGTTGGCCTTGTCTGTGGTCATTTGTGTATTTGGTATGTTGCTTTGGGATAAGAGGATGGATAATTTTGAGTGCATGGATAGTCAGTTATTGGGACTTATAGCATGTTTATCTCGATGTCATGGATAGCTTGGTTACACAGTTTAGTGTAAGCTTTTGACAATGATGGTTTTATCTTCTTGACTTGGAGATCTTGGTTCTACTTTATTCTTTTGTGTTGTTGATATTGCATAGGACAATTATTTGATTATGTTAGAGCCATGGACGATCTTCATTGAGAGGATGGTTATCATGATGCCTTGATAAGCTCAGTATCACAGTTTCAGTGGGAGCTTTGGTAGTGGTGTTGGATTCATCATAAGTGATGGATGATCTTCTGTAGTGGATATTGGTGTCATGGAGGAGCTCTTGGTTTTGAGAGTTCTTTGACATTTTTAGTTTTGTTGTTAGGAAATGGTTATCTTCATATGTTTGGAGATGTTGACATCTTGATTTAGGTGTCGGGTTTATGATTTGTCAGTATGACATGTTTATCCTTTGTTTAGAGATGTTAATGTGTCATGGTTTACTCTTGATGCTAGCTTAAAGTTTTGGCATGATACTTGTTCTGTTGAGACAGGATGTATGCATCATTGTACACTTTGTTGTATGTGATCTTCTTATGAGGAGATGGTTAGATCATGATGTCATGATGGGCTTCTTGATCATGCAAATGTGTAGTGGGAGTTCTGATAGTGATCTTGTTTGTTCTCTTTGATTTTGAGTATTAATCATTTGCTTGAAGCTTCATGATTTTGTAGGATGCATTTGAAGTTGGCATGTATTGGTTGATGGATTCTCATGGATACTAGAGAGACTTGAGGTGAGGCTTGAGACTTCTTGTTGTAGGGATCATGTGTTGGAATGGTTAAATCTTAGTAGAAAGACTGAGAAGCCTTCACTTGTTATGGACGTGAGTTCATATTTGAACTTGAGAGGAGATTGTTCTTAGAGAGAGTATATGAGATTCGGTGTATCTCAGTGGATCATTCTCATTCCCCACTCTCAGTTCACTTAGCAGAAAATATTCTGATAGGTATTGCCCAGGTTATTTCAAATTCATTTTTTTTTATGCCTTTATTTCTCATGGATATGAGTCTTGAGCTAGAAGTTATTATTTCTGGAGGTTTCATTTGAGGGTTGCTAGCATGGTTATCTTCTTGATTTGTATGGTTTGGTTTATGATGTTCATTTATGAGGAGTTTAGAAGATGTGATTGGGCTTATTCCTTGTTATGGAATGGTTATGAGTTTGATCTACCTTGTTTAGAAAGGCTTACATCCATGTTGATGTTTATTTGAGCTTATGAGATTGAATGGTTGGGTGTTGTTGAGGCTTTTTCAGTTGGGGTTTTGTGAAGGAGATCATACTTGGCACAACTTAGCACAACTTAGCACTTGGTGATGTTGGCAGAAGGACATGTTATGGTTTGCAGTTTCTCTTTATGGTCTCATTCTTCTTCCTAGAGGTTCTTATTCATCTAGTATGATCACTGGGTTTGTGATCATCTACTGTTGTTGTACTTTATTGTTTTTTGGCAACAATTTGTGTTCTTTTTAGATGTGGACTTGGGAGAAGTGGAGAAGATCAGAGGTGAGAGAGTGAGCAGAAAACTATTTGTGGAAGTATGTTCTATTTTGCAGTAGTTGGTTGCAGTTTGCAGATCATTGTGATTGTTCTTTGTATTATATGTTTTGATTATAAGACACTTTTATGTAAGTGTTGATTGGTAGACTTTGAGTTACTTTAGTTGGCATTGCTCATGTAGCTTGATTCCTAGGATGTATGTATATCTTTGGTAGATGGTTTTTCATTGGACTCCAATATCAAAGGTCTTCAGAGTTTTTGCACATCAATGCTTATTGGTATGTTTGTTATCATGGGAGACAGTAACTTTGTGTGAGATAGTGGATTATACAGGAATGAGAGTTACAGTATGGGCTAAATATGTCATGTGCAAAAGTTCTATCAATGGTGGTTATTTAGTTGGATGTAAACAAATAGCTATGGTTGTTCTAATTGTCTTGGAGCTTACGTTCTTGATCTTGTTTTGAAGATGTTTGGACTTCAAGTTATATTCCATTAACCAATTTGAAGTTGGATACATTGGTGTGTCTATGTGGCATTTAGTGTTTCATCATATTTTTTGGCATTCTAATCCTTTTGTCATGTTGGTGATCACTTGGAAGATGTTATAGGTGCTTCTGTAAAGCTAGTGAGCATCGTGGAGTTCAGTTGAGTTGAGTATTTGGTAGCTACTCATGTTTGCAAGGAAGCCATTTGGCTTAAGATATTGTGTTCAAATATTGGTGTTGGTGCAAGATAGTTTACTATCTATTGCGACAGTCAGAGTGTGATGTTGCATATGCATTAACGAAACCAGTTGGCATAGAGAAGTTCAGATGGTGTTCAGAGTCTATGGGCCTCTCGGCCTATAGCAGTTAAACATTATTATTTCCATTGGCTCTTGAAAGGTGTTCAACAAGTGGGAGAATGTTGGGAATTAAGGTGTCTCAACTTTTGCAAGTTTCTAGCATTTATTATTTAATTGTATTTATTTTTTGCCTATTATTGTAATTTGGATGCAAATCCTATTTCGTCACTTTGTGGGAGTTGGCACGGTGATGTGTCATCCTACATGGAAGGTGACCACATGTATTTTTGTCCTCATATGAGGAGATAGGTGTTCCAACTTGTGGTAGAAGAGTTTTGCCATTTGTCAGCATCTTTCATGTGTTGTAAGAGGTTTATGACGTGTAAGAGCTATGACAGAATCTATGACATGTAAGGGCCAGAAATGGAAGATTATATGACAGGTGAAGACAAGTGTCTGAAAGCATCTTGTATGGGGAAGTAGGCACCCAAGTTTGACTATGAAAAGGTTGTAAGAGAATCTTCTATTAATAAACTATTATGACAAATTCTCTCACAACTGTAAGAGTTGTCTTATATGACGGATTTTATGACATTGCAAGAGCATGTCATACCTTAATTGGGTAAATTTGAGGTGCCCAAGTTGGGGGGTTGTAAGGGATGAAACAGAATCACTTACAAGTGTCATACACATGTTTTATGGCCTTGGGAATTGGGCCAGATGGATTTGGACGAGTTCCTTGTGTGACTTGCTCTAGAAGCTACCTCCATTCGTACTACTTCTCTTTATATACAGGTGCTTGGAGAGTAGATGTAAGAGGTGATTAACAGGTGTTGTTATGCTACTGGTTTATCTCTAGATATGAGTGTCGAAGACTCCTGAGAAGACTTGCATTGAAAGTGTGTTGTAAACATTGTTGTTTTGATAATACATTGTGTAGGTTTTGGAGTGTGGGGTTTTTTACCTGAAAGGGTTCTCCCCACGTTATATCTTGTCTCTCTTCTGTCTACATTCTATGTGTATGTGCATTGTTGCAATATCTCTATTGTTGTATTAAACATTCTATGATTGTAAAGGTTAAAATGAATTTGCACCCATCTCTCCTCATTAGATTAGTGTAGGAAGCAATTTTCATACACCTTGCTTCCTTTCAAGGCATCCCAACCATTAATAGAGCCATTAGGAAGATGATAAAACCAATCAACGATAGCATCAGTTAGGGATTCTACAAAAAGTCTTACGACTACATCTTCATGCTGTACAACAAGGATAGAAGAGGCAACAAAAAAGGCTTGCATATGTTCCTCTGGGGTGACTTTCCCATCTCCTCTAAATTTAGGTATAATTTTCCCTGACCCCTTAGGTAAATCATGTAATTGGGCTCTGAGATTGAGTGGACCTATGGTGGCTCCCCATGGAACAGGTAGAGGCTGAGCCATGATAAGCAAATTTTGTAATGGGAAATTTACTTGCAAAGGGAGGGTAACTCCGTGTAAAAGGAGAGCTTGACAAGATGTGGATGAAGTACTTGGAGGGTTTTGACTAGGTGGATGGGATGACGGTCTACTAATAGACCTAACCTTTCAGTTAGGTGGGAAGGAAGAAAAGTTGATGGACTCTAAAAATGTAAAATCCTCATTGAAGACCCCCTTCTTTTTATCTCCCCTAGTATATCTTTTGGAAGCCATATTTAGATAATAAAACTTGATAAAAATAGAGTCACCAACTTCACTTACTGATTAGCTCATGGAAGATTTTGTTGATTATTTAACTGGTTCCTCTGATTAACCCCCTGATTTATGCACCTATCATTAGGAAGTGCTAGGACAAGAAACACTCTTTCTCTTCATGGCACAGGTACAACAGTTTCAATAATAATAACTTCTTGAGCATTTTCAAAACGCCTGGCATTGTCTCTCACAATTTCATTGATTTCTTCTTCTTCTTCTTCTTCTAACACTTTGTTAACTTGATGGTATTGCAAGTTAGTCCTTCTGTGTTGCCAGGCAAGCAACCTTAATCCATTAATTATATCTTCTTGATCCCCTATAAGCCAGTCAACATTGGGTTGAAGAATAGGAGCATTACGTCTTTGAAGAACCATTAGAGAAACTCACAACACATACTTAACAATTATAAGTCCCTAGTAGAGTTGCCAAAAATATGTTGGTTTACAGATTTGCCATTTAACTCTATATTCTCTCACCCAAACAAATGACAAATGTAACCACAGTTGAGTCAGTAACAATAATATTTTATCACCAACTCTCTGCTTATTTTACAAGGTGGCAGCTACCTTTGATTGATATTCAACAAATCAAAAATCTATGATGCTTTTCACTAGAAAGCAAAGAAAGGGAATGCTTTTAACCAGAAAGCTTTGAAAGGAGATTTTCATACAAATAAACAAACCAATACTTATAGAAGCTCAAAGACTTTGAATAATAATAATCGAAAAGAGAAGATTTTGAATCATAATCACCATAACATATTCATTCAAAGATAGATATCCACAACAATGAAATCACCAATTGAATTCTCCAACATAAAGAAAGATAACCACAAATATGACATTCAACATAAGCAGAATGATAGCCCAAGCATTATAATACAAAGATCATCTATGCCTCAACGATTCCAACTGTGTATCTTTTCTATATATTGAAGTAGATGGAAATCAAACAAAACATACGAGATATCTAACTAAATTGAGAAAAACAAAGTTTGCCCAACCAAAAAGATGCTTCCGTTGTTCCCAATTACATATTTATAAGCATAAAATAGTAACTATCTTTGAAAGAGGAATGGTTTCTTGAAGAAAACCGTTTCTTTTTTAAAAATAAAGTCTTTAAAAGTTTTGAGCCAAATAACTTGAAAAGCATAAAAGAAATAAACTTAATTCACCACCCCTTCATTTTCTTTAGGATCTTCAATGCTCTCCACCACTTGATCTTTTGCCATCTTCTCTCGCATATTCAACCTTAGCTTGTACTCTCGATACTTTGTTATGATATCGGTAATATTTTTTCTCCTTGGAATAGTAGTGTTCTGCAATCTGGTTTTGAATTTGTCCAAGTTCTTAGCTACTCCCGCTATAGTCTCCTGGATCATCTCATCCCTATTTTTGTAACCATTAAGATAGACTTGCTTATAGCCCAATTTTCTCAGCGATTCACTAGAAACAGTCTGAGGATCAGCAAGCTCACTATAAAGCATGTCTTTGACTTCCTTTTTGATATCCTTGGGATCATGTAGGTTTGCTTTGAAGTCATCCAAAATATTTATTTCAAGTGCATTATAATCCCTTTGAATACCAACCATTAGATCCAGGTATTCTTGTAGAGCCGTGTTGATCTGAACAATAAGATTGTCATACATATTGAGCTTCCAGTCCAATGAGTCAACCAAGGATAAATCAATTTCATGGGGGTCGCTAGCCAGATTTTCCTTCGTGAGTGTTATGGAATCTAAGGCAGCTAACTCAGCAACCTCCTTCGAAAGCACATAAGTACTTCCTAGTTCCTTTCTTACTTGTTGAAGCTCATTGATCAATTCTTTTCTTTTATTGTGTATAAGAGAATAACTTTGTATCATTTTAGTCAAGGAAAATAAAATATCACAGGATAATTTTTCAACCCACTCATTGATAGCCCTGGCAAAATTCTGACTCTTTTTAATTTGCTTAACAGTATTTGCATCGATCCCAATGACCTCTGAGTTAGGAGGTTCTTGAGGAGAAGGTGTCACAATTGACTGGATGAATTGGCTCAAAGACAAGATTTGAGATTGGAGTTTTATATTTTCTTTCCTTTCTTCCTTGGCCCTTTTAATCGAAACATTGACAGAATAATTTGCATGGTATGAATCCCCCCTCAAGAGTAGAAGGGCCCAAGTCAATATGACATATTTTATAATCTTCCTCAGTTATATCATTTTCATCCAAATCTTTTATGGGGTCAGTAATTTCCAATACCTAGTGGCCAGAAGTAGCATCATTTATCATCCTGGACATTCTCCTAGCCTTCTTAGGCTTTGAAGTCCCTTGCAGAAGCATAGCAACAGTATCAATTTCTTTGGCTGCGGTGGGAACATTTTTCCTCTTTCTCTCTACCACCTTTTTCAGCCAACTAGGAGAGGAAGTCACTACAATAGTATTTATATTTTCAGACACAGATTTATTTCTATCTTCCAGTGGGGAAGCAACATGAATTTCCTCATTATCAGGAGAAGAGGATACATCAAGAAAATTGGGAAAAGAGCTATCATTAATAATTGAATAAAAAATGGGGTTGAGGTTCACTGCCGCTATTTGAACATTTTTTTTCTTACGAGAGCGCTATCTGATTCACACACTGATTTCAATTTGAGGACATCATTGGGCCTCTCACCATCACCTCCTGACTATGAATTAGAAAGAGATTGTGACATGTCATGTGACCGTAAGGAACTTTGCATAGTAGAATTCTGCACCATTTTCTATCCAGTAGCCCTTGAACTACCTAATTCATGAGGTGAACTTGCATGTCCATGCCACTTACCAACCAGCCAATCTTTAGTTCTCTTAATCAATGGTGCAGAATGAACATTTATATCCACAACCTCCTTCTCAGACCAGTTTATACAGTGAAGGGGTTTTGACAGCAGATTCTGGTATTCCACATCAATTACTTCAGAGTCCTCATCTTTTCCTATAATATGAATGAGCAAACCAAAATCCCAGATTTGACTTATGGTAAGTCTCATGTAGCTTCTTTGGTGCAGTGCACCTAGAATAAGTTTTAAGTCAAATAATTGAAATTTTAGTGTTAAAAGACTAAATGGAGGTTTGAAAAATGTAATAAAACATAAACATGTAGTAGAGATTGAAAAATAGTCATTATCCTTAGTGGTCTGCAGTCCTTTTAAGTATGTGATAGTCTATGTTTAGACATTTAGTTTTTTTTTGGAAAAAATAGTCTTTTCTGAAAAAGCAGTCAATGTGAGGCTATTTTTAGCCTTTTCCCACATTTGGGAAGGAAAGAAAAGAAGTGGTGAGCATTTATGAGGTACCTTTCTCATGAGAATGCATTGTAATATGGATGAAGTTCAAGAGAAGGAAATGAAGAAAATATAGTTTGCTGTCCCTTATATCTGTTTTTCTTTTTTCCTGCAATTTTTCTGTTGCAGACCATACCACGAACTTGTATGGAATAGTTATGCCATGAAACCGATTGGATGTGATAGAAGGGTGAGATAACTATCCAATACCATTGGTTTTAGGTCATTTAATTTCTTTTTGTGAAAGTTATCATGTTTTTTCTTAAAGATGTCCAAAACCCTATCTTTTTGACTACAACAGTCCTATTCCCGACCATTGCACACCTTTGTACGGAAAGATATAGGGACAAGCCATATATTTATGGAAACAGAGTTGAGATACCTTTCCAATGGTTTTGGTCTAAGGTTTTGATTTAGATTATAGAAGGAGATATTGCCTTTTTTCTAAGACTACCCGTGTTATTCCAGCAAACACTTGATTTGGGGGTTTTAGAGAGGTTTTTGGTTTTCACAACTTAAATTGCTATGTTAGAACCCAAAAATGGGTGGACTGAGTGTATAATGGTGAGGTTTCTAATGGGTCTTGCATGCAGGAGTAGGGGATGAGCACAAGTTGAAGTTTGGAACCTTTGAGGCCTTATTGCACATTGTTTTGGCTAACTAGCTTTGGTGGAGTGAAGATTTGGTCATTGAATGAAGTCAAAAGGCCATAGATCCATGAAACCTTTGAAATCAGTTCATTTTCATCATAATGGATCCTTTGGAATAGGAGTGAGGTGTTTGGGATTGAGTTGGTGAGTACTTCCTTTACAAAATCACTCTAATTAGGCCTCTTGTGAAATCGGTACAGTCAAGTTTAAAGTGTTGTGCTCCAAAACAACCTATAGTGTATGTTTGGTATGTTGAAGAAAAATATAATGGGTATCCAAAAAACCCTTAACAGTCTGATTTGGAGGTCTGCACCTAAATTTATTGCATGACAATCCTTTTCTAAGGGCTACAAGGAAGTTGGTTAGAGTGTGAAGGACAGGGTACCTCCAGAGATTTTTGATGGTTTTTTGAGCTTGGAACAGCCAAACCTAGAAGGTCTAGGGTCCCTAGAAAGTCTGGAAAGTTTCTCATCTATATGAACCTAAAAATGGGGTTGTTGTGTAGTGTTGAAGCCATGGACAGTGAGAGGACAGTCATGTCCTGTTTGATGTCAAATGTTGTAGCTTGGTCCACTAAGGCCTAGAAGAGTTGTTTTCCCTGCCATCCCCTGTATCCTCTTCCTCCTATGAAGTTGTTTGTGACCCTTTGTGGTCTTTGTGTAGTTACCTCTGCATCAAATTGGTATCAAAGCATAGTTAGTAGGTCTATGAAGTGTTGAGTTGAAGAGGTAGTTTGTCAAGATGCCTCCAAGAGTGAGAAACATGGATCAAGAGATGAATGAGCTAAAGGAGAAGCATGCCAGAGAGTTGAGGGAGCTAAAAGAAAGAATGGCTACCCTAGAACAAAATCAGAGAAGAGGAGTGGCTCTAGGTGAAGAGATTGAGTCTGAGGAAGAAGAAGAAGCTAAGTATGAAGATGTGGAAGATGAGTTGGACCCTGAGAATCAAAGGATGGTAAAGTTGCTAAGGGCAGTAAAAGAAGACAAGCACAAGATAAAGATAGATGTGCTAAAGTTTGGAGGAAGCCTGAATGATGAAGAATTGCTAGATTGGATAGCAGCATTGGACAACCACTTTGAGTGTGAAGAAGTCCCTGATGATCAGAAAGTGAAGATTGCAAAGACCAAGCTGACAAGTCATGCTTTGTTATGGTGGGATTATCAGAAAATAGAGAGGAGAAAGCAAGGAAAGGAAAAGATTGTCTCATGGGACAAGATGGTAGCAAAAATTAAAGGTAAATTCTTGCTAAAGATTATGAAGTTTAAATGTTTAAGAAGCTTCAAGGTTTAAGGCAAAAGGAAATGGATATAAAGACATACATTGAAGAGTTTTATAATATGAGTATAAGGTTTTTATCAAAATGAAAGTGAAGTACAAAAAGTTTCTAGATATATTGGTGGTTTGAGGTTTAACATTCAGGATGAACTAGTGCTGGCAAATCCAAGAAGTGTTGAAGACTGTTATCAGATGGTAGTAAGAGTGGAAGAGAAGCTAAAGAGAAGACAAGATAAGATAGCCAGAGGTAGAGGCAACACCTCTAGAGGTAGAGGATCCTTTCAAAACACAAAACAAGTTAGTGAGAGTCAAGAGGAGATGAACAAGGCAAAGGACAAAGTGCAGATTTCAGAGGTAGAGGTTCTAGAGGTAGATTTGGTGGTGGAAAGAGTGCAAACAATTTTATGGGTAAGTGTTATAATTGTCAAGTGTTTGGACACCCAGCATATAAGTGTCCTAAGAAGAAATTTTTTTCAAGTGATGGTGAAAGGAAGAGTGAGAGGACTCATTTAGTCCAAGAAGAAGAATGTGGTTCTAGTTCCACAAGGTGTGATGCTGAGGCAGGAGAAGCATTGATGCTGAGAGAAAGAGCATTGTTGAAGAATTCTAGGGAGAAGGAGCTGATTCAGAGGAGAGCATTGTTTAGGACAAATTGCAAAAGCAAGGACAAGGTATGTAAAGTGATAGTGGATTCTGGTTGTATTGACAATATGGTGTCTAGTGAGATGGTAGACAAACTAAAATTGAAGAGCGTTCCTAGGGAAGTTCCCTACAAAATTTCTTGGGTGAGTGATCATCAGTCCATTTTAGTGACTAAACAAGCATTAGTTGAGTTTAAGATTGGAGCATATGAGGATAGAGTACTTTGTGACATCCTACTAATGGATTGTTGTCATGTGATACTATTAAGAAGGATGAGAAGACTTTTGTACTACTACCATTAGAGGAGTAGTCAAGGATAGCAAAGATGATTATGTTTGGCAAGAAGGAGCCAGTGATGTTTGAGGAGAGTGAAAACAAGGAGTGTGCAACCTTTTCAAGGCATAAAGTTGTTGAAACAACAAAGAGGAAGTATGAAGCTAAGTTGCAGCCAGTTGTGAAGAGAAATATCTTCATGTGGAAGAAGGAAGTGAGTAAAAATGTGACGAGTAAGAGTGTAGATCCTATGGAAAGGCAAGAAATGAGTGAAGGAGTCTTAGTAGAGACAATCATGTGCCCTGTAGTGATGAGTAGGCAGCCAAGTGAAGTTGGTGCAATAGTTTGCAAAGTTCCTAGGATAGTGAACACACTAGTTACATGTCTGACAGAGGTTGGTAAAGGTACTATGACAGTGAACAGTGGAAAGGAGAGTATGAAACAATGGTGTAAGCAAGAAGGTAAGAAGTTAAATGAAAGGACAATAGAGAGAAGCATAGTTGCTGATGAAGATGACAAGGTCAGAGGACCAAGAGTGGGACAGTCTCCAAAGAATGCTTATGGTCAAGAAATAAGAAATGTTGGCAAGCATGCCATAGACAGTGAAGATGAACCTGCTTAAGATAAACAAGGAGGACAAAGACAAGCAATGGAGGACAATTTGCAAGAATATTTCCAAGGGACTTGGAAAAGTTTCAAGTTAGGTTGTATGGTGCACCTAGAATAAGTTTTAAGTCAAATAGTTGAAATTTTAGTGTTAAAAGACTAAATAGAGGTTTGAAAAATGTAATAAAGCCTTGAAAGGAATAAACATGTAGTGGAGATTGAAAAATAGTCATTATCCTTAGTGGTCTACAGTAGTTTTAAGTATGTGACAGTCTATGTTTAGACATTGTTTTTTTTGGAAAAAACAATCTTTTCTGAAAAAGCAGTCAATGTGAGGCTATTTTAGCCTTTTCCCACGTTGGGGAAGGAAAGAAAAGAAGGAATTCATGGTGAGAATATAGGAGAGACCTCTCTCATGAGAATGCATTGTAATTTGGATGAAGTTCAAGAGAAGGAAATGAAGAAAATATAGTTTGCTATCCCTTATCTCTGTTTTTCTATTTTCTTGCAATTTTTCTATTGTAGACCATACCACGAACTTGTATGAAATATTTATTCCATGAAACCAATTGGATGTGATAGAGGTGTGAGTTAAATATCTAATTCCATTGGTTTGAGGTCATTTCATTTCTTTTTGTGAAATTTATCACATTTTTTCTTAAAGCTGTCCAAAACCCTATCTTTTTTACTGCAACAGTCCTGTTCCCAGCCATTGCACGCCTCTGTACAGATAGATATAAGGGGAAACCATATATTTATGGAAATAGGGTTGAGATACCTTTCCAATGGTTCTAGTCTGAGGTCTTGATTCAATTTCTAGAAGGAGATATTGCCTTTTTTCTAAGACTGCCTGTGTCATTCCAGCAAACACTTGATTTGGGGGTTTTAGAGAGGTTTTTGGTTTTCACAACTTAAATTGCTGTGTTATAACCCCAAAAAGAGTGGAATGAGTGTATAATGGTGTGTTTTCTAATGGGTCTTGTATGCAGGAGCAGGGGATGAACACAAGTTGAAGTTTGGAACCTTTGAGGCCTTATTGCACCTTGTTTTGGCTAACTAGCTATGGTGGAGTGAAGATTTGGTTATTGAATGAAGTCAAAAGGCCATAGACCCATGAAACATTTTAAATCAGTCCATTTTCATCATAATGGATCCTTTGGAGCAGGAGTGAGGTGTTTGGGATTGAGTTGGTGAGTACTTCCTTTGCAAAATCACCCTAATTAGGCCTCTTGTGAAATCGATACAGTCAAGTTTAAAGTGTTGTGCTCCAAAACAACCCATAGTGCATGTTTGGTATGTTGAAGAAAAAAATAATGGGTATCCAAAAAATGCTTAACAGTCTAATTTAGAGGTCTGCACCTAAAGTTATTTCATGACAGTCCTTTTCCAAGGGCTACAAGGAAGTTGGTTAGAGTGTGAAGGACAGGGTACTAGAAGGCACCTCCAGAGCTTTTTGATGGTTTTGTGAGCTTGGGACAGTCAAACATAGAAGGTCTAGGGTCCCTAGAAAGTTTGGAAAGGTTCCCATCTATATGAACCTAAAAATGGGGTTGTGTAGTGTTGAAGCCATGGACAGTGAGAGGATAGTCATGTCCTGTTTGATGTCAAGTGTTGTAGCTTGTTCCACTAAGGCCTAGAAGAGTTGTTTTCCTTGCCATCCCCTGTATCCTCTTCCTCCTGTGAAGTTGTTTGTGACCCTTTGTGGTCTTTGTGTAGTTACCTCTGCATCATTCTTCTCAGAACTTCACGGTCATCCACACAATCCTCCCAGAAGTCTTCTAGGCTTGAACAATGCTCATAAGAGCTAGAACCATAGAAGTTTTGCTTTACGTAGTTGTTTCTATCAAAGTGTTGCCTCAAAGATAAAGAGTGAATATTAAATTCTTCCAATGCATGCTCGGCTCCTTTAGCAACGTCTTTATTTTTACAAGAATAAATTGATAAAGACAATGGAAATGTGTAGCCCTTCTTTCTCATGCTCTGGTATTTGACATTTACAGTAGTCATTTGTCTACAAACTTCTAAAAAGATAATATAGTCATTAGGGTACTGAGACAACTTGGTTGGGGCTGACTCATAACCCCCCAGTCTTAGGTAGGTGAACCTATCAAATTAAATGTAAAAACTCCCAAATTGCATAACCAGAGATGCTGCCTTAGGAGAAATCCTCATTTCAGAATCATAGTTCAACTTTCTCACCAAAAACATTAAAATGGCATCATTAACTCGACGAAAATCTTTCATCTCAACATCTTTTGTAAACTGAGGAAAATAAGCATACACAGGTGTATCTGGGGTCAAAGATCCATGAGGCCTCAACCCAGCCCAGACAACCTCTCGACTGGCTAGAACATATACCAAATAGGAGCACATGTGAAATGCAGAAGTCTCATGAAACTTCAACAATTGCTCATTCAAGTGATAGCTTATTATTTCAGCCCAGTCAATAAACTGACTCTCACTACATATCAGCAATATAAAGTGACACATCAGAATTCAAAAGAGCTAGCATCTTCACTACCCACCACCTGGTGCAATAGAGTAACAATATTTAAATTTTCATCCTTAAAGTGTGCTCTTTTAAGTGTAGGGGGTAGCTGAGACTTACCTCTTTTCTCTGATTTTTTCCAGTTACGTGCAATAGAATTTCTACACCAGTCTTCATTCTCCTTGAAGAATTCTACACCCACGGCTACAGACATAACTTCGTATTTCTCTTGTCTTGGAATTTTCAATGCACAAGAGATAGACTCAGAATCAATCCTCAAGACCACCACACCTTCCTTAGTCTTGATCTCCAAAGTATAGGGGTCATATCTCTCCATGCATACAACAATTAAATCTTCACAACACACTGAAACAGGGAAACCTGCTGCATGAGCCAAACCGCTCTGTAGGATTTTCTTTGCAAATGATGACATGTCTTCCTGCTGCAAACGAGACTAGAATTCTACCAAGTCTATGTGTCCAAGCTTAGTGTCTTTCACTTTAGACCAATTGCTCTCAATTCCAGAGTGGGAGGAGATACCCTGAAATTTGAATTTCATTACAGCAACCAAGTACCAAGGACGATGACAGAGTATTGTGGAAATAACAATTCAGAATAGAAGGAAAGCAAGAAGAACACTTAGACAATTTTACCACAAAGAGTGAACTGATGTGTAGTTATAGCACCCCTGTCATGCTTTTAAATGTGAGGCTATCATGGTACCATTTCTGTGGCTTAAGAAATTAAACCAATGATTTGCTCATTTTCTAAAAATTTGCTAAAGGACATCTCACGCCAGCAGTGCACAACACTTTAAATGATCATTAATTGCCTTGGTTTCTGGTCCACCACTTAACCATCACTGAATCGTGAGAAATGAGAATTTCAGAACCTTAAGTCGTGGGTTATAAAGTTTGGAAAACCTGCGACACAACGATAACAAAAGGGAACCAAGCGGGCAATAAAACATAACACAAAGAATGTAAAGTCACCGGATTGCAGGGTTTCGAAACTCTAGAACCTAGCAATATGGTTAGGAAATTTAGGGGAACAACGACTAGGTTAGGAAACTTGTAGTATCCACAATTTCAAAGATTTTTCTAAGGCACAACAATAGAAATTCATAACCGTTGGGACTTAGAAACCTAGAGTACCACGAGAATGAACAATAGAAATGAATGAGACTTAGAAATAAAAAGAAGGGGTAACACCTGATAAATATGATCATATGTGCTAATGATACCTATACTACTACAAAGCTGAGTGAACCAACTTTCCAACGCTTTTGGTTTCATGAAAATTTGACATCCCTGTCAAAAGTTATACAAATTTGAAGAAAAACCTATTTTAGTATGTAGAAAGTGATAAGGGTCTGCCTGATGGTTAGGCTTGACCGCTAGCAGTCTGGCTCACTATGGTCACATGCAAAAACAATTATTATTCACAAAAAATGTTAAAATTGGAGGTGTATGTGAATTTTAATGTTGGTAGCTTCAGATAGGGTGTTCACATGCGCAGTCAGTAGACTTTAAGCACTAGCAGCTAAAGTTAGGGTTTGGCAGTCACAAAAAATGCTTCAACAAACAATTAGTTAGCCATAGCATCAAACTTAGCATTAAACTATAAAATTAGCATCAAATTTTAGCGCTTATCCCTTAGGCGGTTAAGATAGCTGCCAATAGCTATACAAAGCACTCAGGGTTTATGGTTGACGGTTTCTTATAGCGGTTAAGGTTGGTGCAAATATGAGGCTACTAGCAGATCAAGTGTCCACGGTCTACCAAATTAATCCCCTAGTATGCAACTCAGTGTAGACAACAATCATATGGGGAGTGAGCAGAGGCTCTGTTGATAGTGATAAGCCTAAAGGTGTATGCAAAACCAGGGGTCGGTCAACAATGTGACTAAAGGCAGAAAGGGCATGGCGAGGGTCTGACCTTGAGTAGGTGGTCCTATGAGAAATCTAGAGGCATGACCCTCTAAAATTTGTAGGTATCTAAAATATTTAAACCCTAACTTTAAAAGAGATTAACCCCCTAAATTTTTACACGATTATAAAACCCGTTAAAATATATGTCAAAAATTTTGAAACCTGAAATATTGGATACAAAAACATTAAAGCTCGATAATTGTTTTTCAAACCTGTGATAAGCAGAAGGGCCTGCCTGTGCAGGCTACCGTATGGTACAGAGCTGCGAGGAGGTAGGGTTAAAAGAATTCAAAAATTTCACAATTTCAGAAATATAAGGTGTTTTATGTCAAAATTTACCCACGAGCTGCTCTGTACACAACAACGAGGTCAATTTCATTATAGGAGGCCACCTGCAAAAATTAACTCCTAAATCTTGCCAAAAAATGTGTTAGATCTACAACTCAAAGCACAAAAACTTGCAAATGATGAGGGTTAGATCAGCGGGCATGCCAAAATGAAGTCTTGAAAATAAGACAAGGCAATGCTATAAAAGATAAAGTAATGCAAGAAATACCCTTTGAACTTTGCACTAATTCGATCTCCTTGATAGAATGGAGTAGAGTGCACCCTAACCCTACTAGCTATGTTCTCTAAGATAGCTATGGATTGATAGTATGATATGTTGGTTGCTCACAATTTCAATAGTATAACATTACTTTGAAAGATCCTCTATGTGATCTAGAATAATTTGGACAGTGTGATGTTACTTTGATATTGACAAATGATAATGGCTAGAGGGAGGCTCAATTTATAGATTGTTGAATGATGAAAATGGTTAGAATTGGTTGAGACAAGATTAGGGCAAGGATAAGGACTTCTAGGGTTTCAAAAGAAGCTTCTAGAGTTTAACCTTATGTGAATGGCTAGGATTAAACTATGTAGTGTGATAATGGAGGGTTGAGATGAAAAGATGATTTAATTTGGGAGAAACTTATTTAATGAAAGTGACAAGTGGTTGAGGATGAGGATAAGTGGGACAAATAATTTAAATAATAAATTTATTTAAATTATAAGAGACATGTGCGAGTATAAGACCAAGGGTGAAATAATTTAAATAATAAAATTATTTAAGTTATGTGGTATGTGAGGGTTAATTTAAATAAATATTTAATTTATTTAAATTGGATGATGGAGGAAAGTGTGAATTAATTAAAAAAATACAATTTATTTAATTAATTGGGTAGAGAGGATAAATGGATAAAAAGGGATTAGTTAAACAAATATAAATTATTTAACTAAGGGAATGATGGAAGGGGTCATGAAAGGGTCTTAGGAAAAAATGTGTCGCAAGGTGTTGCAAGAGGTGTCGAAAGTGATGTCACAAGACATGGTCAATTTTAGATGTCTATAGTTATAAAATAAATTATTGTACCATAAATAAAATAGCATATTATTTGATTGTGCATGAAACAAAATGAAACCCTAAAAAATATAGTGTTATAAATTTTTATTTTGCTAGTTGAATAGGGCATTAGGGTGCTAGAACCCATATAAAGGAATAAACAAAAAAGTAACTTAAGGCTACTCAAAAGTGAGGGCCAAATTCCAAAAAACCAAAGTTTTCTATATTTCTTATTTTTACATACGTACATATAAGACTTTTGTTTGCATATATCTGTCCTTCTACCTTAACAAAAAATTATATTATTCACATTACAGTACAAAAAAGAGTGGGGTCTTATCAGAGATTAGGACATACCACCTAGTCAACCTCCATTTCTAGCTCATCCGGTACTAATTCCACCATCTCAGCATCCAATCACTCCAACTCTACCATCGAGTTCAACTCTCCTACACCAGTCAACTATTTAATAAAGTCCACACCTTCTCGAGTTGCACTCCTAGCACTTTCAATGTCCACGTCCATAGCAGGGATCACAAATGGGATCCATGGGCCACTATAATGTGGCAGAATCTCTGGCTAGTAGCCTCTTCCCCATCGCATGCCAATGCCTAGAATATCAAGATCCAAAGCTTCTTTTAGTCCATGATGCTATTCAGGCTTGATGAGTGTGAAGGCCAAAGCCCTCATAGACTCCTTTGATTCCCTCAAGCTCAGCAACACTCCTACAAACTTTGTCGCCAAATCTGAATTGACTCTATTGCCTGCTACAAGGAAATGCTCTCCCAAAACCATACGAATGGCACTCAAACCTAGTGAAGATTTCATCTTAAAGACTTTCATCAATCTCTAGTTTGATATCAGTCCTAGGAAAGCCATTTGGCTCTTGCCAACTAACAATGGCACTATTGCCTCCATCCTTGACACCCAATGCAAGATCTCACCTCTCCGAGAGATGGGGGAATGTGAAGAATGATGAATGAAGAATGAATTCTTTACCTTCCGCATCTCCATTAAAAACCCAACCTTTAACACTAACACCCCCCTTGCATGCTTCAACATGCACCTCCATGTCAAGTCGAACCTGAAGAATTAATGAAGCAAGACAGATTCAGCCCCTCACATGAGCAGTCTATCATTCTCCTAATCTCCAACTGCCAGCCTTACAACTTCCTTCAACCAAGAAAAGATCCTCTGCCAACGTACTTGATTCATTACCTCATCGTCACCTCGCCAGTTACTATAGCCTCCTCCTTAACAAGGTTCTCCATCTTAGGGACCATAAATTTCAAATCCTCAAAAGAATGAGAGATAAGGATGTCCCTATTGGAACCTAGAGCCACATTTGCCAACATGTCTGCAACCTTATTTGCCTCCCTGAATACATGAGATATCTTTAAGTCTTGAAACTTGGCTAAAATATCCAGACCTCTACCCAACAGGTTGTTTAGATTCCAACTCGGAGTGCTCCCATTTTGGATCGCTCTCACCGCTATCTAGGAATCACCTTCCACATGGATTCTCCTTATCCCATCTGAAAGACCTAATTGTAGGCCCAAAATGAGTGCCTGAAACTCTGCCTCGTTATTGGAGAGAGAGCCTAACTTCTTCAACGCCAAGCCAACTATATCCCCTACCTCATTTTGAATGATGCAACCTATCGAGGCCTGCCCCGGGTTTCCCCTCATTGCCCCATCAAAATTGAGCTTTAACCACCCTTTCTCTAGAAATTCCCATTTAGCCTTTTCTCGTCCATTCTTTGGATTATCTCGAGGGACCCCATTAACGAGGGATATAGTGTTATAAATATTAGTTTAGGACATTTTATTTTTATAAAATAACAGCTAGTGAAAAATAAATAAATTAAATTTTATTATGGAGAAAAGAAAACAAAATTAAATTGATGACTCTATAGTAAAATCTATAAAATATAATGCACTTACCGTTTGTTGAATATACTTTGCTCCTGTTTTATTTCATATGATAAAACCCTAATAAAATATAGTTATAAAATAAATTAACCTCAGTACTAATAGGGTCGGTAGTCATTAGTTCCTTCTTTAGAGATGAAGAGTGTTTACTTCTTGACAATATTTATGTTTAGTTATTTGTTTAAAAAGTATAATAAGTTTAATTTATGATTACTTTGTAGATTAATTGTTTTTTATATTTTGTATTGTAATCAATCTTTTCTAAATTTATGTCTTTTTAAATTCTCAGATGTCATTATGTGCAATTGTATTCATATACACCCACATTAAGAAAGGTGTCTCAACCTTGCATCCCAATATCTTGTATTTATATTATTTTTCCTCACATGGGAAAGAGAGCCTCCCACTATAAGGTGGCATTAATGGTCATGTGTCGACTATCTTGAGATGTGTGTAAGAAGGTATGTACGAAGTTGTAAGAGCATCTAATGTCATTATGATGTGTAAGAGCATATTATGACATTGTAAGATGTGGGAGTTACTTATGATTGAATTCTATGATGCATGAGAGTGTGTAAGAGGGGGGTTACTATTTTATAGCAAAAGAGGGAAAGATGGAATTGAAGGCTAGATCCTCCTTTCACTACAAATATTCAAGGACATCCCATCAAGTTGAATCACAACTTTTGCAAGAGGATTCTCCTATAGGTGGGTGTGTCACTTGTAACACTATGGAAACTTAGAATTTACTGATTAATTGATTAATTAATGCCTGATTATGCTAGAAACCCTAAGTATCCAAAATCGTAAACAAACAGACAAATCACAAGAAATGCTTGCAGATAGAGATGTAATATTCATACTAGATACATATCAGGTTTTGAGATTTAGATTCTAGAAATGTCAGGGACTAAGGGGCAGGTGACCAAGCCCAAGGTGCAGTTTTCTATTGAGAATGTCAGAAGATGTCTGCAACTTATTTCTTCTATTCTAGAGATTTCAATGTCAGAGATCCCGGGGGCTTTGGTGTAAGATTCCCAAGAGCAAACAATGCTTTTCTTTAGAGATACGGGATCTAAACACTTTGTTTCAGCCTCCTGCAACTCCACTCCTTGAGATATGCCACTTGTAACATGCAATCACAGAAAATGGGCTTAGGGGTTGTGGTATTTAAGAGCTTGCCTCAGTCAAGCCTTAGAAGGACATTCAAATCTTCCAAACACCGTTGTCAGATAGAAGAGTGCGTATCCCTACGTGATAGAGGCAAAAACAATTGATAAATGATTAGAAACACAAATAGGTATCACCTCAAGGGTGTAGCTTGCATGTAGATGAAAATCCTTCAACACATAAGAAGATGAAGCTAAATCTGCAATCACAAACACAACAACAATATTCTGCTCAGCAACAAAGAATATCTTGAATGGCACTCTAAAATCATACGTTCACCAAAAGTTCATAATCATCTTCTAGTTTACAAATGAATCCCTAAACATACTTATATATGCATTGCTGCTTTAATTTAGTAATTCAAACTTAAGATGTCGACAACGGAACTTATAATGGTCACATAACCCACATTCAAATTTAGGACCTGACTAAAATAGGGCAGGACTAGGGTGTGAGTACCCAAGCCCTGGGCCCCTATTTCAAGGCAGGATTCAGCTCAACAAGGTCCCCTTAGCCCCATTTGACATGGGCTTTAGGCCATTTTGTTCTGGGAGTTAAATCTAACATGCAAGATGCAAAACAAGGGACATGGGAGCTAAACTTAGGAGGTAAAAGTCCTAGGGAGACATTTTACGACATAACATTTAGCCCCCACTTTAATGTATGTATGAATGTAAGACCCATACATGCATTAAAGTATGGTCAAAACACAACAAACACGCTAGGCACTTAAAGCTAATGCATACACAAAGATTGAGGAATTATTTCTAGCCCCCAGTCTCATGTAGACATTAGAGAAAACACACCGCATATATGCCAAAAATAGTGAAGACAGCATCAGGCATGCAAAACACGGAGAAGACAGTAACACACACGCAAGACACAGAGAATACAATGAATGCAGTGATTATTTCTTTTTCATTTTCTCATCTATGAATGAATGCATATACATGGAAAGTAAAATGCAACACACAACCCAAAATGTAGGAGGGGCATTTCTCTATGCTCTTTGGACAACATATTGGGCAACAGACATGCAATACAAACTCAAAGTGTAGGAGGGGCATTTTGCCACGCTCTTTGGACTACACTTGAGAACAAGCATGCCATACAAATCCAAAAGCATAGGAGGGGCATTTCACCACATTCTTTAGACTATACTTGGGAACAAACACACCATACAAATCCCAAAGCATAGGAGGGGCATTTCACCATGCTCTTTGGACTATACTTGGGAACAAACATGTAGAAGATACATGGAAGACATGAGAACCGTATAACATGCCAAAGACATGTTATATGTCTAAAACATGACAAACAAGGCGATGGAAGGAAATTATTGCTAAGCCCCCACCATCTCAGGCATATTACAAGCACACCTGATGGTTGGGCTTATGCCACAACAACCACCAAAGACATGCTTAAGAGAGGATACACCAACCCTGCCTACTCAGAGGACTTTTGAAATAAAAAGGATGTGCACTAGCTCAAGAGATACACCATCCCTACCTCTGTGGAGGGCTTAAAATAAAAGGATATGCACAATATCCCTCCTCCATAGAGGGCTTTCTCATTGCAATATAAAATAAAGATGTGCACTCACGTGGAGATACAACATCTTGCCTCTGCAGAGGGCTTACAAACATGCTTTGTAAGTATCAAATTAAGGCATGAGATTATGCAAAAACACACTATGATGAAACACTACAATCAGAAACTAGTCTTAAAAGAGTGTTTAAAAGAGTAGTAAAATCTGAAACAAGATTTTAACTACAAACCCTAGCTAATGCAAAGACTAGGTTTTATGAAAAATGCACAATTTCAAGCAAAATCTAATAAATTAAACATGAAATGAAATGTAAATGATTGTAAAATGATGTACTGCTGTAATTTATATCAGATCTAATGGAAATATCAGAAATTAAATTAAATTAATGCAAATTATGCCAAAATGCAAGCCTAAAATGCTAATTTTTTCAAAATTTTCAAATGCAATAAGATAAAAATTAAATGAATGAATGTAAATATAAACTACAACACTCAGCAAGGTGCAAAATTCAAATAAACATGGGTTCACCAAAATGTTTTATAGCAAGAGAGGGAAAGATGGGATTGAAGGCTAGATCCTCCTTTCACTACAAACATTCAAGGACATCCCATTGAGTTGAATCACAACTTTTACAAGAGGATTCTCCTAAAAGTGGGTGTGTTACTTGTAACACTGTGGAAACTTGGAATTTATTGATTAATTGATTAATTAAAGCCTGATTATGCTAGAAACCCTAATTATGCAAAATCGTAAACAAACAGACAAATCATGACAAATGCTCACAGATAGAGATGTAATATTTAAAGTAGATACATACCAAGTTTCAAAATTCATATTCCAAAAATTTCGGGGACTAAGGGGCAGATGCCCAAGCCCGAGGTGCAGTTTTCTATTGAGAATGTTGAAAGATGTCTGCAACTTATTTCTACTGTTCTAGAGATTTCAGTGTCAGAGATCCCTAAGGATTTGGTGTAAGGCATCCAAAACCAAATAGTGCTTTTCTTTAGAGATACAGTATCTGAACACTTTGTTCTAGCCTCCTGCAACTCCACTCCTTTAGATATGCCACCTATAACCTACAATCATGGAAAATGGGGTTGGGGGTTGTGGTGTTTAGGAGCTTGCCTCAGTCAAGCCCCGAAAGGACATTCAAGTCTTCTGAACACCATTGTTAGATAAAAGAGTGTGTATCCCTATAGGATAGAGGAAAAAATAATTGATAAATGATTGAAAACACAAATAGGTATCACCTTGGGGGTGTAGCTTGGATGTAGATGAAAATCATTCAACACATGAGAAGATGAAGCTAAATCTGCAATCACAAACACAACAATATTCTATTCTGCAACAATGAATATCTTGAATGCTCTAAAATCATAAGTTCACCAAAAGTTCATAATCATCTTCTAGTCTACAAATGAATCCCTAAACATACTTATATATGCATTCCTATTTTAATTTCATAATTCAAACTTAAGATGTCAGCAATAGAACCTTATAACAGTCACATAACTGACATTCAAATTTAGGACCTGCCTAAAATAGGGTAGGACTAGGGTGCAAGAGCCTAAGCCCTGGGTCCCTATTTCAAGGTAGGATTTATCTCAACAAGGCCCCCTTAGCTCCATTTGACATTGGTTTTAGACCATTTTGTTCTGGGAGTTAAATCTAACATGCAAGATGCAAAACAAGGGACTCAGGAGCTAAACTTGGGAGGTAAAATTCCTAGGGTGACATTTTACGACATAACAGTTACATTAGAATCTTGACCAAAGTTTATTATGCATATCATAAAGCATCTTTTCATGGATAATGGAGACAAAATGGGACACCTAAGTTAGTGGTCAACTATGGCCAGTTATGACAATATGACAAGGCAGAAGAGAATAATCCAAAAATAACCTAGAAGACCAAGACCAAGAGAGGAATTAGAATTTGTGCCATGGGATTTGGGCATCATACTTCTTACATGTTTGTACATGGTTTTCCAAAACCATTGGATGGTTTCTTATTTGCGTTTCATTTATTTATTGGGTGTTTGGATTGGAGTATGTGATAGTATTTTTGCAAGTGTTGTTATGCTACCAGAATCACTCTAAAATTTAATATTGGTGATACTCCTCTAAGGGCATGTACCAAGATATTGTATTGTAGCATTTATTATTAATAATACAATTAGTTTGAGCTTTGGAGTGTGGGGTTTTTATCCTGCAATGGCTTTCCCCACATAAATCATCTTGTTATGGTGAATGTTTATTTGTGTGTATTCTTTCATGAAATGTTTTGGATAGTATTTTCAATACATTCTCCCCTCATAGACTAGCATATGAAGTGTTTTCACACCATTGCTTCCTTTCATCACCTAAACATTATGCATTCCTTCCAAGGTTCAACCTCCAACTTTTCAAATTTATTTGTGAGACTTGACCACGATACAATGGGGAAGTTAGACACTTCCACACCCTTGGCACAAGTCCCCATTTGCATATAGATTTTTTAGCCTTTTGTAATTAGCAAAAATGAAGCTCTAATTTTTTATGTTTTTAAATCATTTTTTTGTAAATGTAGAAGTATCACAATAGACTAATTAATGTTTAATATAATATTTGTAGAAATAAAACCAATTATACATTGATTTGAGTACTTTATAAATTGGAACCATTAATTGTTGCATGTATTATTATATTATTATAGAACACGTGTTATTAATAATATAACAATTAATATAATTTTACATTATATATTTTGTTTTGTAATGATATATAACATAATTTACAATAATATATTATTAAATATTTTGTAGAGGAGAAAATTTCAAACTTCACTCTTTCAACTCTATGTTTTATACCAATTTGGTAGGTGTTGTTAATGCATGATTCTACCATTTAATTTGGCTCTGTAGTTACACTCAATGACCCCAATTCTAAAATCTAGCACTCTTTCATGCCATATCCTCTAGTTCATACAAGCACTAACTCAATTCTAAGGACCATTCCATTCTTGGATTAGATCGTGCATGTAATCTAGTCCCTTAGATTAAATCATACCTATAGTCTACATGTGATCTAGTCTCCTAGATTAGATCACACTTGTGATCTGTCCCCTAGACTAGATCACAAGTGATGGTCCACTAGTTTTCAAATTCTAATTTCCTAATTCCAAGGATGATAATCCCAATATATGATTCTTATCTATCGACATGGATAAAAAAAATTTCAAATTCTGTGTCTACGGTTATGTATTTAATGACATCATCATAAAATATTTTCGTTATTAAATATCAAAAAGTAGCACTTTTGCATTCACAAACTCAATCACACACATCATGAACTTAATTAGCATTAAGCTTAGTTTGCATCAAATATAGTTACTCGACATCCACTATTTTTTATTTCTTTGTTTCAATATTGTTAAATCAATCTTAGGGGTTGGAATCCCACAAAGGAAGTCAGTCACTCTTCCCTTTGTACATAATTAGCACCACTGTTTCTTTGATGTGGGTGTATTATGTGTTGAACAAGTTTTGTAGGCACTGCACTTAAAATTTACAATGGACTAGATCACACTAGGAAAAGGCATCTAAGGACCAGATTATAGGTGTGATGCTATCCTAGTCCCCAAAAATCTCAAGATCCATTCTTCACAAGTTTCTGATTAACAATCTAAGTTTAGATTCTAGTTCTCATCTCTTTAACACAGTGTCACAACACTCAACATTGATTTACATATAAGCTAGAATTCCTCTCACTTTGAAATAATATTTATATGTATCCATCACAATGTCTTACATTCAAGATCATAAAAATTCAAGATTTGATTGCTTTCATTGATTTATCATTACCTGTCTAGACATCTAAATTAATCATGGGGTTTCTTTTTATATGTAATCATAGGTTTAATTTATTTTCGTATATATTAATAAATAATATACACTAATACCCCTTTAATAGGGTAATGCGTTTGGAAAAAATAAGTAATGTTAAATAGGTTATACCTAAGAAAGATTATGTGAAATTGAATTTTGAAGGTGATTTTAGAGGCAACCTTAGCCTTGATGGTGCCAAGGTTTTTCATAGATCCCATGAGGATCGTTTCTTGAACATGAGGCTCTATCATTCTTGGGATAAATTAAACAATGAATTGGAAGTGTTGGAGTTACTTGAAGGTGTAAAGTTAGTCATTTTGACTAATTGTGAATCCTTAGAAGTGGAAGGTGAATCACAAGTTATTATCATTGGCTATTGTTGGTTCCCAAAATAGCTAATCCCAAACCCTAGAGCATTACCCAATTATCTCTTAGGCCAAGGGTGTCATTAAGAAGATTGGAAAGGGGTTCATCAATAGGCTAAGGATGATTTAGAGGCAATTGATAAGAGTGGGAAATCTCCTCTTCTCTTCAAGCTTGGCTAGACTTGGGAGGGTGTTCCTAGAGGTATCCCTCAACAGTGACTAAGAACAACATAAAATTCTTTCAAATTTACAACATTGTAGCAATACACAAGTTACAATTTTAACCATCAGACCAAACCTTTGAAGAGGAAAACATTCAACCATCAGACCAAATCTTTGAGGAGGAAAGCATTCCTTTTAACATCATGGTTGACAATAACAATGATAACCCTTTCAATGGAAGGAGAGAAAACCAAGGAGATGGTGATAACCCAAGAAGAGAAGCACATACATTTACCTATCCTATTGCTCTCAATAAAGATGATGATGCACCCATGAAAAACATTTCACCTTCCATCTTACCAAACTTCAAAGTGTTATCCTTCGAAGACCCTGATCAGTTCCTTTTTGAGTTTAGAGTCCTGTGTCAGACATATGACTACAAAAATTATAACCAAAAACTTAAACTCTTCCCCTCCACTCTGAGAGACTCTATAATGTGTTGGTTCATGGGATTAGTTTTAGGTTTAATAACCTCATGGGACGAAATGGAAATTGTCTTTTTAGACAAATATTAGAGCTACTACAGAGTTAGTGATAGGAAAGAGGAATTATTCAAACTAAGGAAAAAAGAAGATGAGAGCCTAGAGGATTACCTTGATAGGTTCATCTTTTTAACCAAATGATGTGGTGAAAAGGCCATAAGCCCTGAAATTCTGAAGACCATATTTCTTAAGGGGCTTGATGAGGATGCTAGGATAAGCTTAGATTTAATGGAAAAAGGAGATGTGTCCCAACTTGAACTCGGTGCTATTGCTAAGTTATGTAGGAATTTCTCCCGTACTCGTGGAGGTATCCTTAGGTCTAGTCTTTTGAGGGGCTCAAATGAAATTGGTAAACTGTGAGAGGAAATAGCAAATTTGAAAATTGACATTTTTGTTTAGCTAAACACCACTTTGGATGGAATATAAGCAAAAACACGTAATCATAAAACCTTATCCATCTACTACCCTAGGTGTCAAAATAAACACCTATTAAGGGAGTGTCCTTTGGACAAAGTTGACAATTGTCAAATTTGTAAAAAGAGTCATGCCACTGACCAACGTGAGATCGTGAATGCAATCAAAAATTTCAAGAAAAGGTCATCTCACACTGAGGAAGAGATCAATTTTCTAGGTCAAAGACCTAAAGGGAATTTCTCCTATGGCTAGAATTCAAATCCCTGCTGGCGACCTCTAAATAATTGGAATAATAGTCAATGTGTGGCACCTTGGCCTCCAAAACCACCTAATTGGGCACCTTACCCTTGGGGATCACTTGAATGGGCAAATCAATCTTGGGGAAACCATCAATGGCCAAATCTGACTCAACAATAATGGTATCCTCAAAATCTTGCCCCTCATTGGAATCAGACCCCAATTCAGTTCTATCATGGACTGAGGAGGATGCCCAATCCACAACAGAACCTCTTGCCAACACCCCAAAACACTCAACAAAATGAGTAGGTCAACCAACCACAACTCCTAGCACAACCTATTCATAATCCAAAGAATAACTGTCAAACCACACCAATGTATTCCACAGAGCAAGAAAGCATGGCTGGAGTTAACGCTATCTATTTTGGAAACCTGCAGTTGACATCAGGAAAAACACTCCAGCAACCTACCATAGTTGAGATCCTTGACGAACGAAATGCAGAATTTGCTGAAGGAATAGAGACACCTTCCATACCTTTAGATAAAAACCCAATGAGTAACCAAGAAAAGATTCTTCAACAATCCTCACCTAAAACTTCTGAGTTACCTCAGGAAGAAGTTCGCCAACATTCAATAGATCTTCCAAAGAAGGATTCCACCTTGAAAAAGAGACCTCAAGCACCTTTTCCAAAGTGCCTCAAAGAAACCTCTATGAAAACCCTCTGAAAATGACCTTAACCACTAAAAATGCGTTAATACAAGAAATTAAATGACTCCATATTGAGATTCCATTGTTATAGGTGATTAAAGAAATTCCTGAACTAAACCAGCTAGTTAAATAGTTGTGCATAAAAACACTAGGAAGGAAAAGAAATAGATTAACATTGTGCACATCAATGGATACTTAGTTGACATTCTGGCTAGAAAATTCTCAACCCCAAAATATGGTGACCCAAGTAGTCCACTCATAATAGTGGCAATCAACGAGATAGCAATACCTAATGCACTCATGGACTTGGGAGCAACCATTAATGTCATTACATTGGATGTTATGGAAAAAATGGGACTCACTGATCTACGTCCCACAACCACCATACTGCAAATGGCTTGCAAATGGCAAATCAATCCATAGCTATTCCCAAAGGTGTCATAGAAAATGTTCCTGTCAAGGTTGATGATTGGGAATACCCAATAGATATCCAAATAATCTAGTCCCTCACACCCAAGGACAGTTACCCATTAATACTGGGCAGACCTTGTTGGCTACAGTTGTACCTAAAATTGATTGCAAAGGAGTAATGACCATTTCAAATGGTCCTAATAGTAAACACTTATTCATGTATCCCCTTGCTCAACCTACTATGCATAACCAAGTTTGGGTTGATGAACCAAATGGTTTTGACAAATAAGATAATCTAGCCTCACTTGCTATGGTAGTCATCAAACAACACAGTGAAGAATTGGAAGATGAAATGGAAAACAACATGCAAGATCTTGCCGTAGATTTAGGTGATGAAGAAATTTTAGAAGTAGAAGCGATTTTAGGACACCTGATCCACACTGATGATATTGAACAGGATTACACCAACTTCACAGTGTTACCTTATCCTCTAGCTAATATCATTATGAAAACATATCACTTCTTCAAAGATATTTCCAGACTCCACAAAACTATACCGCATAGCTATCCTCTCAACACCTTAATGAGAGAAGTTCATATTGTCACCTCTAACTACCCCAAAACCAAAACTATCATGTTACTACTAGGAAAGACCTTAAATATTAACAGTTGGTTGACAGAGTTAGATGAACTCAAGTTATTTGATGTTTTGGTAAATAGATCCAAATCTTTTGCTTCAGATTATACAGACATGAGAGAAATACACCCAAGTGTTTGTACCCATCACATCTATACTAAAGATGTTAGACCTGTTCATCAACCACAACGAAGACTCAACCCTGCTTTCAAAGATATTGTTAAAATAGAGATTGAAAAACTCCTGCAAGTAGGGTTCATCTATCCCATCTCTGACAAAAAATGGGTTTCACCTCTGGTAGTAGTCCCAAAGAAAAATGGGAAGTGGAGAGTGCACATTGATTATAGAGAGCTCAATAAAGCCACCTATAGAGATTACTTCCCTCTACCTTTCATAGACTAGGTCTTGGATAATCTAGTAGGAAGGAAGTATTTCTCATTTTTGGATGGATTTAGTGGATATAACCAAATACAAGTAGCAGCAAAGGACCAGGACAAAACAACTTTCATCTGTCCCTGGTGAACCTTCACATATTGAGTTCTTCCCTTTGGGCCATGTAATGCTCCTGCAACATTTCATAGAGTTGTTCTAGCCATCTTTACTGAGCTTGTAAATGATTGTGTGGAAGTCTATATGGACGAATTCATAGTGTATGGTTCCACTTTTGTGAAGCTCTTAAAATTTTGGACAAGGTGTTGCAGCGATGTGAGGACCATCAGCTATCCCTGAGTCACAAAAAATGTTTAATAATGGTAGAACAAGGGATAGTGTTGGGACACCACATCTCAGCTGAAGGGATACAAGTGGATCCTAAGAAAATCAAAGTTCTACAACAACTAGAGACTCCAAAGAACCAAACTGATGTCAGAAGTTTCTTAGGACATGCTGGATATTACCAAAGATTCATAGAAAACTTTAGCAAGATTGCAGCCCCCATGTTCTCCCTTCTCAAAAAGGATATAGAATGGAGGGAAATATGCCATCTATTTATGCAGATGCTTCCAATGATGTTATTGGAGTAGTTTTAGGTCAGGAAGATGAGAACGGAGGGAAATATGCCATCTATTTCATCAGTAAGAATTTGACTCCCACATAACGAATCTATACCACTACAGAGAAAGAATTCTTAGTTGTGGTTCATGCAATCAATAAATTTTGACATTACATTACAGGGTACAAAGTAACTATGTTGACAGACCATTCAGCTATCAAATACGTAATGAACAAACCTACAGTAAATAGAAGAATAATCAGATGGTTATTGCTTCTCCAAGAATTCAACGTGACCATCATTGATAAACCTAGAAAGTTCAACGTAGTCACAGATTTCTTATCCTGGATCAAACAAGATAATGGAGATTGTACCCATATACAAGATGAATTCCCAGATGAAAATTTATTTGCCATCTCCATTAAAACCCCTTGGTTTGCAGACGTTGCCAACTATCTTTCCACTTTTGAGTTTCCACCAAACTTTATGTTAAAACAAAAGAAACACCTCATTCAGGAATAAATGAGCAATTCAAATGGATTAATGGAATGCTATTCCAATGTGGCCCTGATATGGTTTTACAATGTTGTGTCAGATCAGATGAAACTTATAGGATCCTTAGAGCTTGCAATGATGATCCATCTAGAGGTTATTACTTTGCCAAGAGGACATCCCATAAAATCTTAGGTACATGATATTATTGGCCCTCTATGCATTAAGATGTAAAAAATTATGTTCGCCGCTGTGATGAATGCATAGTAGGAAGACCCACGACATCCAATGAGATGCCTCTGCAACCGCAAGTAGTTTTTGAACCATTTGAAAAGTGGTGATTGGATTTTATCAGGCCCATAGATCCTCCTTCACAGGGTAAAGAATACATAGTAGTCTGTACTGACTATCTGACTAGGTGGGCTGAAGTCCAAGCGTTAAGAGTTGCTAGGGAAGAACACGTCACAGACTTCCTGTATAACAAGATTTTTCTCAGATTTGGAGCCCCTAGATCAATTGTCATAGATTAAGGACCCCAATTTATGTCCAAAGTTTTGCTAGCCTTTATTGATCATTTCCAGTTAAGCCATAAGAAGTTGTCTCCTTATCACCCACAAGCAAATGGTCAAGTGGAAGTCACTAATAGGGAGCTTGAAAACATTTTGACAAAAATAGTTTCATCAGGAAGAATAAACTAGGCCAAGAAATTACCTGAAGCCCTGTGGGCCTATAATACAACCTAGAAATCAACTACTAGTTTACTCCTTATGAGTTAGTCTTTGGGAAGAAACCTCTTTTACCCATTGAATTTGAACTTCAAATGCTTAGAATGATAATTGAGGTAGGCTTGGACCTTGATCAAGCCCATATTGAAAGAGTCCTGCAGCTTAGTGAATTAGATGAACTTCATCATGAAGCCATTCACTAGACTGAGTTAGTCCAACAACAACAGAAGGCCTGGCATGATAAACATATAAAAGAAAGAGAGTTCCATAATGGGGATTGGGCACTGTTATTTGATTCTAGATAGAAAGATCAGAAAGGTAAACTAAGAACTCATTGGCTAGGTCCATATGAGATTTCTGAAGTATTTCCAAATGGATCAGTGTAGCTTAAACTCATTGATGGTGACACTCAAACTCTCTTAGTTAACGATCATCGATTACGAATCTACCACAAACTTATTACTAAAGAAGAATTTACACGCATGGTAGAAATGCAAGGAGAAACCCAATGTATTGACTCTACTTCAGTAGAGGCAGTATAATTCTGATAAAATACATGAGTAAAAAAATTTAAAAAATCAATAAATATGGCGTGTGTATGTATTCATGATTATTTTGGAGCATTCTTATTGTATCATCATCTTTGTGCTTGTCTAAATTTTATTATTATTTTGCAGGACTTCATCTTTGAACAAGTACCATATTCTGGCACATCTTTCAATGATGCTCTAGAAATTTGTTCTTTCATTCCAGCTGCATCTTTCAGTAATGCTCTGAAACGTGTTCCTTCATGTTGTTCCTGCATTCTGGCACATCTTTCAGCGATACTTCAGAACTTGTTCCTTCATGTTGTTCCTGCATTTCGGCGCATCTTTCAACAATGCTCTAGAACTTGTTCCTTCATGTTGTTCTTGCATTCTAGTGCATCTTTCAACGATGCTCTAGAACTCATTCGTTCATTTTATTTCTGCATTCTGGAGCATCTTTCAGCGATGCTCCAGAACTCGTTCCTTCATTTCATTTCTACATTCTGGTGCATCTTTCAGCAATGCTCTGAAATTTGTTCTTTCATTCCAGCTGCATCTTATAGTGATGTTCCAAAACTTGTTCCTTCATTTTGTTCTTGTATTCCAACACATCTTTCAATGATGCTCTAGAATTTTGTTCATGTATTCCAACCGCATATTTTAGCGATGCTCCAGAACTTGTTCTTTCATGTTGTTCTTGCATTCTGGTACATCTTTCAGCGATGCTTTGGAACTTCCTTCATTTTGTTCCTGCATTCTGGTGCATCTTTCAGCAATGCATCATAATTTGTTCTTTCATTCCATCTGCATCTTTCAGCGATGCTTTGGAACTTGTTCCTTCATTTTATCCCTGCATTCTGGTGCATCTTTGAGCGATGCTCTAGAATTTTGTTCCTGTATTCCAGTTGCATCTTTCAACGATGCTCTAGAATTTCGTTCTTTCATTCCAACTACATCTTTCAATGATGCTCCAGAACTTGTCCCTTCATTTTGTTCTTGCATTCTGGCGCATCTTTTAGCAATGCTCCATAATTTTGTTCTTGTATTCTGACTGCATCTTTCAGCGATGCTCTGAAATTTCATTCTTTCATTCTGACTATATCTTTCAGTGATGCTCCAGAATTTCATTCTTTCAATCCGGCTGCATCTTTCAGTGATGCTTCAAAATTTGTTCCTGCATTCTGACTGCATCTTTCAGCGATGCTCTGGAACCTTGCTTCATACTTCGTATACCCCTTCCATGGCCATCTTTTTCTGATGTTCTAGATTCGTGATTTCCCTTCTGTACAAATGCTTCGACATCCTCAAAAACATACTCATTGCCATCACCAAACTTTTCCATAAAAATGCCACCTTAGAAATTCACGCCCTATATTGCCATCCCTCACCATAATAAATGATATTATTGTGACAATCTATCATCATAATAATTAGAACACTTTTAGCCACCCCATCTTCATTAATAATTTAAATCCATTACAACCCTTTACCATCTCATCTGAATCGAATAACATCATTGTTTATGATGCCATTATGTCAGCATAATGAGGCGACTTTCAAATAAATAACAGAACATAAGGTATGTGCATCTTTTGTCTTAAATAGGTAAATTATTGTGAATAAAATTAAATAAATTGGCATGTTCCCCCTTTTTTCCAAATTTAGTAAATTGTACAAACTGTACCTTCACTAGAAGATGTGGTGACTCATTCATTCCATTCCATGCAAGGTAATAATTAGATACAAAGAAATTGAATGCCATGAATTAATCTGTCCTATTAGCATTATAAAAGTACAAGTGGCCATAAAGATCGAGTTTTACTTGATCTGCATATTAGTTTGTCTGAAATAGTTCTCACCTTGGTGTGCCAGTAAGTTCAGTAGACACTCCGCAAAATTGCCAGCAGGGGGTACAATGGGAGGAGCAAAGTGCAAATCAAGGACAACTTTTGCAGACAAGTTATTGGCCCTTGGTAATATTTCAGAACTATTTCAGAGGGTGGAATGGCTAGAGTTCATGAAAAAGTTTGAGGGACATAATACACAACTAGTTAAAGAGTTCATAGAGAACTTATCAGATGGACAATCAATTGTGCAAGGAAAGAAATTTAAGGATAGGACTAGCAAATATCTTCAGGAAGAGAGAACTATAAGGCTCCACATGAGATACCCTAACTGTAAGCCCTTTTTCCTTCAAAGCTCAATTCCAAAGGACTAAAAGTTATGAAGCTATGAAGGACAAGTATAATGAAAGTATCAGGATCTATTTTGAAGATTTCAAAGTTAATGGGCCACAATTAGTAGACAGAGTATGGAGCGCCTATGAGGAGCGATATACTGCCTTGCCTATGTATCTAAAATGAAGGGAGATGAGTTCTCCAACCAATCTCAGATGGTCCTATAAAAGAGCAGAAGCTTTGACAAAAATACTACAGCAGCTCAAGATCAAGTGGATAGGAATGCGATACAGACCTCCATTGCTTCTTTAGCCACCCCCTGCAGTTTTAGTAATAGCAGAGAAAGATTCCAAGGACTTACATGCATGGAAGATGAGGATAAAATTGAACAAAGGCTTTTTTAAGTACCTTGATCATTTGGATGAGGAGGTAGAGGACATGTATGATCTCAGCTCAAAATATGATGAATTGAACAGAAAGAGGGATGCAAAAAGATAGAGGGCTCATCAGAGAGCAGGAGGACCTACTCAAGCCTAGGAAGGGGAGGGTGATGAAGTATAAACAACCTTATTTTTATAACAAGCCATATAACCTGTTTGTCTTGCCCAATCACCCTAAACATGCCAATTTGTTTATTTTTAGAAGCAATGTTTATCTATTTCTGATAAAATGATGTCTAAATCTTTATTTCCCAATTGATTGAAATTAGCCACTAATGTTGACATAATTGCATGTAGAGTTGTGTAATTATGCAGGGTTTCATGTATGGCCTAACAGAAGGAGTGGACTTCAAAGCAGCTGGAGTCAGAGTACTGGAATTTGAGGACGCTAGAAATTTAGGCATACATAATCATAGATTTTGTTAGCAATTCTGTTATTTTTTGTTGGGCATACTTAAGACTTTACGGTTCCACTCAAATCCTTTAATGTATTTCATTTCATAGACATCCAGTTAGTTTTCAATTCTATTCTTCTTTAAAAGACTTTTTCTATGGCATTTACCCACCATCTAAAATTTAGGATTTTGGAGTAGTGCATTTTATTTATGTAGTTTCTCAAAACAAGGATATGTTATGCTGTGATATGTTATGATCTGATATACAATATGAAAGGGCTATTCATCTATGTTCTATGTTTTGTGATACTTTTATGACATGAATGAATATCACCATTTCCATTCTGAGTGATCCTTTCTGAGCAATGAAAGTAATATGAATGAAATTTACTTTGGAGCTATTGAAGTACTGAATGTGGTTTGAATCAATAATAGGAACTCCCAAGAGCTAGCCACTCAAGGGATTATAGAATAGATAAGTATTTTTATTATTCATGTTGTTATTTTTGTTTTGTGAATGTTTTGATTAGATTAATGTCACTTCGTGTTTATCTATGTGATGTGTTCCTGCAGGTTGTGGTATTTTAGTTAATGATCTTTGAAATTCTATTCATTTAAAATTTCTGGAGCATCCACTTCATTCATGAATCTATTGTTAGTTATTAGTTCAAAGTTTCAATGTGTTTTCAGTTAACAAGTTAGTTTTCTTTTCAAATCCATAGTTAAAATCGTGTGTGTGAATTTCTAGATTAAAGTTTATATGCTTTTTAGATTAAAGATTTCAACACTTTCTATCTTAGAGTTTGTATGCTTTTTAATTTAGATTCTGTTATAAGTTGTTCAAAAATTTAGAAAATCTATTACTAAGTGAGATGTCCAAAAATATCCCCTATTGCATGCAGCCTTGGACACTACCCGATCGACATAATTGACATATTTTTAACTAAAGTGTTAGGACCTTACAACAGCCTGTCACACACCCTCTTCCACAAGTAAAGGGCAAGGCCTTTCTACACAAGTCTTGTAGGGTCCATATTCTCATGATTGAATACTTAATTTAGGTGCTTCTCACCATATGAACCATTCACATGATCTACTTTGTTATCTTTTGATAGTAGTACTTAGATTACAATGGTAGACTCTTGATAGATTTTGGTTTTGGGATCAGGTAAGTATAGTTGGAAGATGGTTGCGTGAATGATGTTCACTTAGTTCTAAATATCTCTACTAACCTTCTTTTCATTTATCAGATTTGTCATTCTTGTGAGGGAAAGATATTTGAGTTCACACAACATGATATAGTCATTTGAGAGCTACAAGAGATTGAGATTGTTGTTGTTATACCAGTGCTAATCATGGATCATGTGTGTATAGGTTTGATAGTTTTGAGTCTTGTTGATGGGTGTTTTGACACACTTCTCAGCTCAAATGAAATACTAGGTATCCCACCTCTCTTGAAAGGAATCAAATCCTAAAAGTGATGCAAGAGCATCCTAGGTTGTAGAGAAATCTTGCATCAACTAAAAATATTTGCATTCATTTTGTTTTCTTTCATTTTCCCAGTTCAGTATAGTCAGTTCAGTCAGTAGCAGTTTTTGTATTTTGGTCTACATTCTACCATAGTTTCATTTTAGACCTTGTGGAGCTGGACTTAGTATCTATATATCATCATGCACATCACATCCAAAATTTAGATCATTTGGATTAGTTTATGGAAAGTTATCACTATCAAAAGATCAATTGTTTTCTCAAAACAAAGCATTTAGAGAGTCTCAAACTAACAGCTAAAGGAGACGACTTGCAGAGCACTTCCACAGCTTGTGGAACTAAATGACATATCATTCAAGATAGTTTGGAACTTGGCTAACCTTCCCTAAGATCCACACATTGATGCATTCACCTGCGGAGGAATACAAGTTGTTTAGGACTAACCTATCTGTGTACACACGTTACATCTCTTTCATTGGAGTTTGTAATCACTCTTGGCTAACACAGAGGAGATGATATATATTCATGTAATAGATGCATAGTAATGTAGCTCATGATTTTAGAGATAGTTAGATAGTTTGAATTCTTTTGTAAGGTGCTTCAAAGCCATATCCTGCGCATACATTGTAACTGGAGAATCAGGCCAGTGAGCCCTAATTTGTAAGCTTGCATATTGCCAACATGTTTGTATTTGAGTCTATGATATACTAAATGACTGAATATGCATTTGTATTCTATAACTGAGTTTCTTCCGTTGTGTTTACTCTTGCTGCACGACCTGGACTATTCACTTTGTGGACCATCATAATCGTGACTGCACCAAGTGGTATCAGAGGGAAGTTTAAATCCATTGGGAGTGAAGTGAGTGAAGTTTTTGAAGGCATTCTATAAGATATTGCTGTGAGCATACCATTTAACCCAAGGCAAACTACTTGTGTTGTCAACCAATCACTGATTGTGAGGCAGATGTCACCTTGTAGCCCGATCACTGAATTTGAGGCAGTTACACTTGATCCGAGGAAGAGATGCCACCGAGGAGAATACCTACTATTGGTAATATGGCTAGAAGAATGGATGAGATGATGAAAACAATGCGAGTTCACTTGGATGCTGTTGAAGAAGATCAAAGAAGAGGATTGACACCTCGACCTAATGTTGATAGTGATGATGAAGAATTTTAATCCATTGATCAAAATGAAGAAACCCTAGGAGAAGAAGAAGAATCAAATCAAGTGAAGATGTTGCAAGCTATTTCAAAGATTAGAAAAAGACCTAGAGTGGATGTACCAAACTATACTGGCAATTTGAATCCCAAGGAGCTGATCGATTGGATAAATGACCAAGAAGAATACTTTGAATATGAAGAAATTGAAGATCCAGAGAAGGTGAAATTTGCAAAGACCAAGTTAAAAGGACATGTTGCTATTTGGTGGAAAGAAGTATAGTTGGATAGAAATAGAAGAGGAAAAGAGAAGATCATAAAGTGGGATAGAATGGTGACAAAGTTGTAAAATTAGTTTATACCTATTGACTATGAGTTGGAACTGTTGAAAAGATTGCAAAACTTGAGACAAAAGGAGAAATCTGTGAAGGAGTATACTAAAGAATTTCATAAGATGATTATAAGGATAGGACATAGTGAAGCAAGCAAGGAGAAAGTGACAAGATACATCAATGGACTAAGATTGAACATTCAAGAAGAACTAAGTTTGGTAAGGATGACAACATTGGAAGAAGCATATCAGTTTGCCCTAAAAGTTTGAGAAAAGTTGAACAAGAAGCATGAGAAGAGAGAGAGAGGTAAAGGAGGTAGATTTCAGAGAGGTAGAACATATTCTAAAGGAGAGAGATCATTTGCAGAACAAAACAGACAAGATAGCACATTCAAGAAGGAAGACAGAGATATCAGCTCATACTGGAGAGATGATAGAACTTTCTACCACAGAGGAAACCCTAGTGTTGTTATGTGGAACCTAATCAGACTCAGAGGTTAAATTTACCCCACTTTTATCGGTGCGGTTTCCCCCAAAATTCCTACGGGGTCAAGGGGCAGTGCCCCTTGCGGGGATTTGGGGGTAGCGCCCCCAAGACGGGGTCAAGGGGTAGCGCTCCTAGTGCTCTCCCTTTCGTGATACAGGGTGAGGTCGATGGGCAGTGTCCCCATGTGGGCTCGGGGACAACGCCCCCAAAACCTCACATGCTTTTTTATTATTTTATAAAGGCACCGGGAGTTATTTTTCATTGGTTGACATAAAAAACCCTATTTTGTAACCAACATAAGGCTTGATAAAAACAGCTAAGGGTTAGGGTTTTTTGATGATGTAATGTAGCATTTGCAGCAATATTGAGTTGCAGGGATTACTGGTTGTAATCGGTTTGATTTACTTGATAATAATATTGGACTCTCTATTTGGTGGATGTAGCTCGAGTTTGGGTGAGCCACATTAAAAACTTGTCTCTCGCTGTTATTATTTCTGTGTATTTTTCATTCCTCTATTTTATTTGCATTTAATTGATATCTTTTGCCAGCTAACCCTAACACCTAGTTCATACCATAGTGAAGGATACAAAAGAGATGGAAGAGGACTTGATAGGAGAACATTCAGAGGAACCTATTTTAAATGTGGAGGTGAAGGACATAGAGCATTTGAATGTCATCAAGGAAGTACAAGTAAGAAGATAGAGAACAGTGGAAGAGCAACCTATGTAGAGGAAGAACCTATTGGATCACCCATTTTAGTTGGTAAACCTGAGAAAGGAGAATCATTAGTCATGAGGAGAGAATTATTTCAAGAAGAGACAAATGAGGAACCACTGTAGAGGGAAAGTTTGTTCTGGACTAGATGTAAATCAAGAGGTAAATGTTGTAAGGTTGTAATTAATAGTGGTAGTTCTGATAATTTGGTTTTAGAGGAGATGGTGACTAAGCTGAAGTTGGAGAGGTTGAAACACTCTAAGACATATCAAATAGCATGGATTCAAGATGATCATAAGGTACTGGTGAGTGAACAATGTTTGGTGAAATTTCATATTTGATCTTATCATAATGAAGCATTGTGTGATATTATGCCTATGAATGTATGTCATATATTGTTGGGTAGACCATGACAGTATGATAGAAAAGTTATACATGATGGATGAAAGAACACCTACACTATAACATCAAATGGAAAGAGAATTACTTTGATCCCTTTGGAAGATGATCCTAAGAGTGAAGTAAGTGGGATGGTAGAATTTATTTGGTTGATGGAAGGAAATTTCTGGATGGTTTGAGACACGAGAATATGTGTTATGCTTTGATTCCTAAGAAGCCTAAAACCTTAAAGATAGAGATTGAAGAATCACAACTAGAGGAGATAACTAAATTACTGACAGAGTATGATGACATCATATCAGATAATGTACCTGAAGGATTGCCACCAATCAAGAGTATTAGTCATCACATATATCTAATACCTAGAGCTAGTTTACCTAACAAAGCAGCACATAGAATGACACCAATAGAGAATGAAGAATTGAATAGATAGATACAAGAGTTGTTGAGGAATGGTTTGATCAGAGAAAGCTTGAGCCCTTATGCAGTTCTTGCAATGTTAGCACCAAAGAAGGATGGAGAATGGAGAATGTGTACAGACTCTAGAGAAATCAACAAAATCACAACTAAGTATAGATTTTCATTGTGGATGACATAATGGATTGTTTGAGTGGAGCAAGATATTTCAGAAAGATAGACTTGAAGAGTGGATACCATTATATCATAATCAGAGAAGGAGATGAATGGAAGACTACTTTTCAGACAAATGAAGGATTGTATGAATGGTTAGAGATGACTTTTGGATTGACTATTGCACCGAGTACTTTCATGAGGTTGATGAATGAAGTTTTGAAGAAATTACTGGGTAAGTTTGTTATTGTATACTTGGATGATATTCTAATTTTCAGTAAGACAAAAGAAGAACATTTGTGGCACCTGAGACAAGTATTGTAGATACTTAGAGAAGAGAAATTGTTGATAAACATTAAGAAGTGTAGTTTCATGAAGGAAGAGTTGGCATACTTGGGATTTGTGATTTCTGCAGACAGATTGAAGATGGACCCTGAGAAAGTTAGAGCAATTGTTGAATGGCCTACACCTGAGAGCATTGGAGAAGTCAAATCATTTCATGGATTAGCTAGCTTCTACCAAAAGTTCTTCAGAAATTTCAGTTTAGTATGTAACCCTATGACAAAGACAATGAGAGGTGATAGAAAAAACTTTAAGTGGATATCAGGAGCATATGAAAGTTTTGAATTGTTGAGTAAAAAGTGACAGAGCAACCAATATTGGCATTACCAAATTTCAACAAAGTATTTCAAATAGATTGTGATGAAAGTGGAAATGCAATAGGAGCAGTGTTAAGTCAAGAAGGTAGACCTGTAGCATATTTCAGTGAGAATTTGAATGATTCAAGGAGAAGATATTTAGTTTATGATCAGGATTTCTATGCCATAATTCAAGGTTTGAAGAAGTGGAGACATTATTTGTTGCCTAAGGAGTTTGTGTTGCATACAAATCATCAAGCTTTACAATATTTGAACAGTCAAGGAAAGTTGAATAAGAGACATATGAGATGGGTAGAGTTCATGCAGAGTTATACTTTTGTATAGAAGCATAGGAGTGGAAAATCAAACAAAGTTGTAGATGCACTAAGTAGAAGAAGGAATTTGTTGAGAGATGAGAGTTAAAGTGTTAGGTTTTGAAGAGTTGAAGAACATTAATGAAGAAGACCATGACTTTGTAGAACCTTAGAAAGTATGTAAGGAACCTATTGTGATAGATAGGAGTAAGTGGTTAGATTATTTCATTCAGGAAGATATGTTATTCAAAGGAAACCAATTGTGTATCCCTAGGAATTCAATGAGAGACAATTTGATAAAAGAGAAACATAGTGGTGGATTGCCAGGACATTTTGGAATTGATAAGACAGTGGCTTTGGTAAGTGAAAATTAGTTTTGGCCTCATATATATAAGGATGTAAGGAGGTTTGTGCAGAGTTGCAGAGTATGTCAAGTTGAAAAAGGGAGTAGTTAGAATACTGGATTGTACAAATCTTTGACAGTACCGGAGAGACCTTGGGAAAACATAAGCATGGATTTTATAATGGTATTTCTGAAGACACAGAGAGGACATGATTCTATATTTGTAGTGGTGGACAAATTTTCAAAAATGACACATTTCATACCTTGTAAGAAAATGTAAGTCATGCTGTTCATGTGGCTAATCTATTTTTCAAAGAGATTGTGAGATTGCATGGATTACCTAAGAGTATAATTTCAGATAGAGATACAAGATTTCTTGGATACTTTTGGAGGACATTATGGAAGAAGATGAAGATAGATTTGAAGTTTAGTTCAGCATTTCATCCACAGACTGATGGATAGATAGAGATAGTAAATAGGAGTTTGTGAAACTTGTTGAGATGCTTGGTTGGAGAGAAGCCAAGAAATTGGGACTTGATTCTATCACAAGCAGAGTTTGCATACAATAATTTAGTAAATAAGAGCACCGGAACAACACCATTTGAGGTTGTGATAGGAACTAACCCTAGAGGAGTAGCAGAGTTGAGAGATATCAGTATGGAGGATAAAAGAAGTGCATAAGCAGAAGAATTTGCAAGACATATGGAGACAATGCATAATCAGGTTAAGAAGCATTTGGAGGAGATGAACAAAAAGTATAAGGAGAAAGCAGATGAGAAGAGGAGACACAAAGAGTTTGTAGTTAGAGATGAAGTGATGGTATATCTGAGAAAAGAAAGATTTCCTGGAGGGACATATAACAAGTTGAAGATAAATAAGTTTGGATCATGTAGGATACTCAGAAAGTTTGATTTAGGAAATGCATATGAAGTGGAGCTACATGAGACATTGGGTATATCATCTATTTTCAACATTTTAGACCTATATCAATATCATGAAGCAGAAACCAACTTGACAACATTGTAGAAGATTGGACGAAGCAGTTACCCCAACAAGCACCAGAGTAGATTGAACACATCTTGGACAACAGAATTGGATGCAACACTAGAGGCAAGCAATACAAATAATATCTTGTGAAGTGGAAAGGTAGACCAAAAGAATATTCATCTTGGATTTCTTAGGCTGAGGTGGACCATCTTGGTTTTCCTCTAGCCCCAACAAAGTGAGGGACTCAAATTTTCAACAACCCTGGGTGTCTGATGCATGAGCATCCTAGGTTTTAGAGAAATCTTGCATCAACCAAAAATATTTGCATTCATTTTCTTTTTTTCATTTTCCCAGTTTAGTACACTCAGTTTAGTTAGTAGCAGTTTCTATATTTTGGTCCTCATTCTACCATAGTTTTATTTCAGACCTTGCAGAGCTAGACTTAGTATCTAGATATCATCATGTACATCATATCCAAAATTGAAATCATTTTGATTAGTTTTTGGAAAGTTATCACAATTAGAAGATCAACTGTTTTCTCATAACAGAGCATTCAGAGAGTGTCAGACTGATAGCTAAAGGAGAAGACTTGTGGAGCTAAATGACACATCGTTCAACATAGTTTAGAACTTGGCTAACCTTTCCTTATAGCTGCACATTGATCCATTCACATGCGGAGGAATACAAGTTGTTTAGGGCCGACCTATCTGTGTACACACATTACATCTCTTTCATTGGAGTTTGTAATCATTCTTGGCCAATGTAGAGGATTCTTGTGATCTAGAGATGATATATATTCATGTAATAGATGCATAGGAAAGTAATTCATGATTTTAGAGATATTTAGATAGTTTGAATTCTTTTGTAAGGTGCTTCAAAGCCATATCTTGCACATACATTGTAACTAGAGAATTAGGCCATTAATCTGTAATTTGTAAACCCACATGTTGCCAACATGTTTGTATTTGAATCTATGATATACTGAATGACTGAATCTAAATTTACATTCTATAATTGAGTTGCTTCCATTGTGTTTACTCTTCTTGTACGGCCTGGACTATTCACTTTAAGGACCCTCCTAACCATGACTGCACCAAAAAGGTAGTTGACTATGCCCAAGGTCTTGGCCTTGCAAGATAAATTAGTGCTTAATGCGAATTTGTTGTTCCAATAAGGAGCCTACAAAATGATAATTTGTTGGAATCTAGTGCAATGGGCTAAATCTTAAAGATTTGAGAATTTACACAAACCGCAACCCTAAGAAATTGCTAGTTTAACTTTAATTCTAAAAATGCTATGTTGGAAACAATCTTACTATCATCAGATATGCAGTTTTTTTTATGCTTTAGTTCATAAACTAATTTCGATTTAAATCTACTCCTAAACTAACCACTCTTTATAAAGAAGAGTCAAAATACAATGGGGAAAAGAGAAGAGTGTCAGACAACCTAATTTTGAATCTCTAACACCATGCAATGATAGATGAATAGATAGATCTGAAAATGCTAATCCTTGTTTAACTAGAAATTCATAGCTCCACAAAGAATAGTGCAATCTTCAACAAAATATTTTCACAATCATGAAGTTTAATCTTTATTAGACATCCAAATGCTAGAATAGAATAATAAGGCACTTCACAATATGAATAAAAAGTGTTCAGGTTGACCACACAAATCAATTCACCATTAGCAAATCACCACTGATATGAAACACATAAAATCCATCGAACACTCATTCAATAACATGCATAGACAATGAAAAACTCATTTAATGTTTGGAAACCATGTGGGAAAATACTACATAAAATATCTTTGTTCATAAGTTCCTCTTGTCTCAACAATTTCCAACCCTTAATAGAGAAAATGAAGTGCCTTTATAGATGAAGGCAACACACTTAGTACAAACTTGGATGGTTGGGATCAATTCAAATCCAATGGTCTCAATTTACAAAGCATTAATTTTTTGGTGGCACCGGGGTGGTAAGATGATCTCCTCTTTCCCTTTATATAATAAAAACAAATCCAACACTCAACATAAATGGTACAATTTCCAAGTTACTTTTGTTCTTACATGACAACTTTTACAAAAAGTAATTACATTGATTGTATAAGTTTTTAGGTAAACCAATGCTTAAATTCAAAAAGACATTAATATTACATATCAAATACAAAATTTAAAACAAATTTTTATTTAGAATCTTCTCCATCTGAAATATTTTCAATGATGATATGATTAAATGTTGCTTCCCTCTTCCTATATTCCATGAAATCTAGAAGGGAAAGATTCAAGACATCCATGTCTAGCTGTTTGACAAAATAAACCTAAAATTATGAGTTTCATAGCTAGCGAGGAATGAGTTGTACTTGATTCTCTTAGGTGCAACCTTCTTATAGGATCTAAGGGTGGCCTTCAGTTTCATCATTTTATCCAAAGATTCTAGGCTAAATATATATGGTTGTTGCCCTAAACCACTAGTACGGATCTGCTTTAGATGATTCTTCAAACCATCAAGGTCCTTTATTTCATCATCATGGCCAATGCATTGAGTATTCAAGTCTTCCAACACTACCTAAATATCACATTGCACATCAAGAACTTCCTTCCTAGCCTCATTCAGGTCAGTAAAATCTTATCAACTAGCTTATTGCGAAATCTGATGATTTCTACCCAAAGAGGAGATTGATTGATATGCTTCTTATCAAGTATATTCTCCTTGATTAGGAGTTAAGGATCCATTTTGCACAAGACATCAATCCTTGGCAAGTTTTGGAATTCAATGACTAACTCCTCTTGGCAATCATCCATTATCCTTTTAATCTTGTCATTTAAACTCTTGAATTTGATCTTTGAATTCAAAACTTCATCTAGTACCTTGCAACTTGATCATACAAATCCTCCATCGATTTCTGAATGGCCTTAGCCATGCACTTGATCTTATCTAAATTGGAGGCATATTCCTAGGAAAGAATGATGGGAGGAATGATTAAAGCATCAACAACCTTGAATGAACCAACCAATTACTTGATATAGGTAGCGCGTTCTGCCAATTTCTCTTTTAGATCCCTTTTGGTGTGTGTCCATCCTAGACACAATGGTGGATACAACACTTTGCATGTCTTGGATTTCCTCCTCTATATTTTGTAAACCAAAGTTGATGGTGGTGACATGATAGTTAGAGGGCAAGAGATCCCTATCCTCTTTATCCACCATTAGCATTACAATTGCTACAATTCTGGTTCCAAAGGCATCAATAGTGATGGAGGAGAGAGTCCTTGGATTTTTCTTTGGTCTTGCTGCCTCTGTCATTTCCATGATACTAGATAGATCTTTGGATGCAATATTTACCACTTGTTATATTTTTTGGAAGTTAACATCCAACCATGTTGGTACAAGAGAAGTGGAAGTATCTACCAATTGTTGTTGTGAAGAGGATGAAGGGAGTTGTTATGCCTGATGTGTAATGGCCTTTGGTTGCTCCAATAGCTTCTCTATTTCATCCAAGAGATTACCTCCATCAGGTAGCTCTTCTTTAGTCAAAGACTTATTTATTTGTGCCTCTTGAGTGTCTTGTTGGGCATGCTCCTTTACCACTTATTCTTGTATACTAGTTTGTGCTTCTTTCTTTTTATTGTTGTTGGGATCAATCACCCCTTCCTGATGATTGTCCTTGGGACCAACTACTTCTAGTGGTTTCTTCTCCTTTTTAACTTTGCTTGTGCAGCCTTTTGATGAATTTTTACCTATTATTGACTTTGATCATGAGGATGGCTAGTCACTTCTCCCTCCAAAGCCTATTCTCCAGCTTGTTGTTCCTCAAGTTCCTTAACAACTTTATCTATTTTTTATAGTGAAGGGGGAGATTTGCGAGGAGAGGAGTGGATAGATTTTGTAAGAGAGGGAGGAGGAGCAACTTGAGCTACAACAACTTATTTATTTTGGGAAGATAATGAAATAATGGAAAAAATTAGGTTTTTTGAAGTAATAGGGGGAGGAACAATTGTTCCAAAAGAATGTACAGTAAGAGGAGGAAGGGTTGTTGTAGCAATGGAAGGGATATAAGATTGTGTTGTAGGCATCCCAAATTCAATCAATATGGGGATCGTCTGAGGAAGAACTTGTTGAAGAATGGGATCTTGTTGCAAAGGTTGGGAAGAGATGGTCTCTATGGAAGAGGTTTGTTGTGAGGAAGATTTCTTCTTCTTCTTCCTTTGTAATGGAGTGACCTTTTCTTCTATTTCCCCTTCTTATTTTGTAGCCTTCCTTTTATACACCTTCTTAGGCACTTGGACTACAACCACCTTCTTGTCTTTGGAAACCTCTTTCTTTTGTGATGGGTCTTGAGATTGCACTATTACTTCTTTTTTCTTAGGAGGCATTTCATATTTTCTTTGATTTTTCTTAGGCTTCTTCATTGCCTCTTCTCCATATGTCAATCTTGTACCTACAACTTCTAGTTGTTCAATCTTCCTCTTTATCCATGTCTTATTGTACTCTAAGACATCCTTTGAGATCTCATTGAAGGAAGTGGCCTCTTCATCTACCCATTTCAATGGAGGAAAGGGTTGGAAGATACCATCTTTATCATATGCATCTTGTTAAATCTTGCCATCATCAAAGAGTTGGTCAAGAACTTGTGCAATTCCAAATTCTTTGAGCTGATAGACTGTTATTTTGTAGTACCCTCTCTTTCTAACCTTGTGGTCATCTACACAATTTCCCTAGAAGTCCTCCAAGTGGGGCACATGATTCATATGTGTACCTCAAAAGACATCATGTTTGTGTGGAAATGGAGGTTTAACCTCTATATCTCAGCATCTGACTCCTTAGCATTTTGGAGTGCAACACAAGCATAAGCTCTAATCATTATGGGGAATTACACCCCAACCTTGTGCTTCTCTCCTAAATCATTGTGGGCCTCACATTGTTGCCTTGTTAGTTCCAAGAGGACAATCTTGTTAGTAGGTCATCTACTTTGGTCCAGTCTATAGGAGGCAATGTGAATCCCTCTAGTTTGATATTAGTCCTCAACCACGTTAGATACTTATCATACTACTCAACCACATTAGAGGCATTAATAGATAGACTTTTAGTCAAATCCCCTTCTAGGGTTCTAATGATATAGAAAATGAAGGTATCATTCATCCTCTTGAAATGGGTCATTGAATTCTTTTGGGTGAATTGGAGGTAATGATCATACACTTTCACCTCATGGACCCCTTCCAAAGACTTCATTCCTTGTCAATCCTAGGTACATTGCTATCCTTCCTAAAGAATAGATCATGCATGAGGTCATGTGGAAGTTTAGATAGTATCTTCCACTTTAGTTAGCTATTCATGAAAACTATCACTGATGACTTCACCCATTCAATCATTTCCTTACCCTCTAAAATAGTTGTGATGAACTGGAACATCCATGTGAAGAAGGTGGAGGCAACTGATAGTCCCATGAACCTACTCAGAAGGATGACTATATCCCCAATTTTAGTTTATAAATCACTCCTCATAAGGCTTTTAGGAATCTTGGAGACTGTCCCCCTGGGATTGGCCATCCATCTTTTATTAACTTCTCTAAGGAAATTGTTAGGATCTTGATTATAGAATTCTAGTGCTTGTGCCATGACCAATTAAATAAATTTTGCATGATGTGGCAACTGGAAGGTTTCTATGATGGTTGTTGTGGATATATTTAGCAAGTCCCAACCTTTTAGGCCCATTTCTCTTCTACGTCTTACATCATGAGCCTTTGCACAAGCAAGGACTAACTCTAGAGATTGGGCTGGGATGGGTAACCCAACTGCTTGTCCAATACGATCGTGAACCATCCTCTAAGATCTGATGGTTATGGCATATACATACATTCTCCTCTTGAAATCCTATAGATCCACATGTCTTAGGTCAATGTTTGCAATGGTGTCCCATGTAAAGTTGTTTTTGGATGGAGAAACCATCCCTTGGAACTCATACTTCATTTGTCTAGCTCTTGATATTAATTAGGCTTGCAAAGCACAAGGAAAGTATTAGCACCAAAATTCAAATAAAAAAAAAATGCATAATTCTAAAGCATTCAAGTGTATTGTGTATTTACAAAGATTTGTGAGGTTTCTCACAACATTTGAACTTTAGGACTACAAATCAGAAGTCCTTTTGTCTGGAGAAGCTCTACAGTTTAGCTTATTTTAAAACAAATTATTATTTTGAATTATTTGCGGGGATTGTTGAGACTAGTGGACGTTGGGACTTCCGGACCAAAGGTCAAAAGTCTGAGAGGTAATAACAATCCTACAATCTCATGTTTCACTTGGTTTCAAATTTTCTTTTGAAGTATCACACCTTTTGGAAAATGCAAACATCGTCGGGGTTTGTGGACTTTCAAACTAGGAGTCGGAAGTCTAGAAGTCCAAACTAACTTTACAACTTTACATTTTCGTTCATGTTTTCTAAAGACTTCATTGTTTGTAAGAAATAAATGTAGGGATTTCTAGGACAAGTAGAATTTGGGAATTAAATTTGGAAGTCAAAAAGTTTGGACAAATTCTGCAAACTTCATGTTTTCTCATTGAGTTTAAAAAGATTTCCATTAATATTTTTAAAGAGGATGTAGAAATTAATTGGACATCCAGACCAAAAGCCAAAAGTCCTTAAGTCTAGTCCAACTCCACAAGCTATACATTTAGCTCATGTTTTCTTTAATAATTTTCTTATTTCTTATGGAAAATGCGGGAATCAACCAAACATCGAGACATCTAGACCAAAAGGTCAGAAGTCCCTAAGTCCAAGAGAATTTCACAAACTTTTTCAATTTCCCTTAAGTTTACTTATTTCTTTGATTTATTCTTCGATGATTTTGGTGTGGAGATTTTTAAGAATTTCAGACTTCAAACCCAAAGGTTGAAAGTCTAGTTATCCAAGATAATCACATGTTTTCGCAAAGTTTTAAAATATTCTTCTTTGTTGTTTAAACTAGTTTTGTGGGATCTTAACGAAGGTCGAGACATTTTCAACACTTAGTCAATTTTTATTTAGGGTATAATTTAAAATTAAACTTTTTGCTAGTTTAAACCATTTTGCCCTAACATTTGAAAGTTTAAATTTTTAATTGAATGTGCATGAGCTTAGTAAACTAGGGTTAGGTTTTGATGATAGGGTTCAATTTCAATTTCCACAACCTAGCATTAATAGACATGTTTGAATTTGGATGGACTAGTAGGGTGAAGTATGACTGAAACTCTAAAATTTTGATTTGTTTTAAACACATGGTGAAGAACATCCAACTACTGGTTTGTGTTCATTTGAAGAAGAATTTAAACCATTGAGTTGACAATCCCTAGCTTTCTAAATGGTCTAGAAGATGAAGAACACCACGACAAGGATCAAATTTTAAATCATAGATTATGAATGCACAAGAAAATTGATGGGAGAGCTTTTCATGTTCACGATGAGTAGGGTTTGAATCGTAGAGGGTGCACAAGATTGTGAGAGCTCAAATGTAAATGAAAACAAAGTGCTTAAATGAAGGAAAAAACACATTATATAGCTTATCTAGGTTCAAACATGGGATCCATTACTGTAGGGAGAAGGTAGGTGGAATATCGGGTCAAAATGCTAGAGGATGTGATGGCAGAAAAACCTAGAATGGAAGTTCAGATGAGAATCTCTGCAAAGCATTGCTTAAACCTTGAAAATTATTTTATGGAAAGGCTTAGACAACTAGACTTAAGGCTTAAAATAGAAAGTGGAAGGAGTTAGGTAGAACTCCATAATCTTGTAAATGACAACCTTAAAACACCTACATGAACCAAAAGGGGAATGCAAGGATCATCAGGACTTTGAGACATCCAGACCAGAAGGTTGGAAGTCCTGAAGCCCGCCATAATCCCACAAACCCTGAAAAGGCTTAAAATTTTGAACTTTCTTAAGGAAAGCACCTCAAACCCTTTAGTAATGACTCAAGAAATTAACCTATACTTCCACAAACCATTCCTAAGACCAAAATTATATCAAACTTGAGACCAAAGGGATGAAAAGAAAAGATAGGAATAAATCAAACCTAGCATAAAGAAAAAGAAAAAGAGGGGGTCCATATTTTGTCAAAAGTAAAATGATGCATGTGTGCAAGGAACAAGTCTTCTTTAGGATCATCCCTCATTGCACATGTCAATTATTTAAGTAGGTTTTGGCATAAATGATTTGGTCATTTGAATTATAGGTATCTTCAACAATTGAGCACACATGTATGGTGATTGGTCTTCCTAGGATTTCATGCATTAAAGGAGTTTTTCAAGGTTGTGTACTTGGAAAACATTATCAAGATCCCTTTCCCAAGTACAAGGCCTCTCATGTGAAGACACCCCTCAAGTTCATTCATAGTGATCTTATGTCATTTCCAACCCCACCATTTTTAGGGGCCAAATAGTACTCATCTTTAGTGATGACTTGTCATGATGCACATGGGTGTACTTTCTCATGTATAAGAGTGAGGTATTCACCACTTTCATGACCTTTAAAGTGTTTATGGAGAAGCAGTCTAGTCTTTCTATTCGACCAATACACACAAATAATGGGGGGTATGTGAACCAAGCATTTCAAGATTTTTGCAGTGACCATTGTATTTAGCATTAGTACATTGTTCCTTACACTCATCAATAGAATGGTATGGCCAAAAGGAAGAACACAAATTTATGGGAGATGGATAATTGCATGATTTAGTCTAGGAACATAGCACTCACCTTTTGGGTTGAACTGGTCAATTATTATTACTACATTCAGAATTGTATGCCCTACAAGGCTTGGTCCCATGTCAAGCCTAATGTGTCTTCTTTTCAAGTATTTGGTAGTGAGGCTTGGATGTTCATTCTAGATGGTCGGTGTAAGGGTATGGAGGAGAAGAGTCAACCTTTGGTCTTTGTTGGCTATTGTGAGGATGCAAAGGCTTATAGGTTGTTTGTGTTGGATCTAAGGCATACAACTGAGAGGGGGGGGGGTGAATCAGTTGTATAAAACTTCTTCTCATTCAAACACTTAACTCACTGTTGTTAGTTAGCAGCATATCAAATAATCATCCATGGAAGCATAATACATAAACACAAGAGCAGATAAGCATCAACACATTGAACACCAAGATTTTGACGTGGAAAACCCGGTTAAGGGAAAAACCACGGGGTGATTAACCCAAGAATTATTCTCTGTTAGAAGAATAAAGAAAAATGAATGGCACATGCCAATAAGGGCTCACTGCCCGAGCACACTGCTCACAAAGAGGCCCACTGCCTACAAGGAGACACACTGTCTACAAAGTGATGAAAATCACAGTCTTGAACTGGAGAATGACATCTCTACCATGTCCGGATCAGTTCCAATTAACCCCAACAATCTCTGCTCTGCCTTTCGCACGTTTCTTCGCTATACCATGCTCATCCTCACACCACACACTGAAATGAACTCACAAACCGTTATTTATACAAGACATCGACTTAGGAACAAACATCTAAGTCGGCAAACAACCATAGGAGTATCCGCAAGATGAATAACACATCCGATCGGCCATCACAAGAACATTCGCAGGATGAACAACTCATCCGGTCGGCTACACAGAGCAAGAACTTCATCCGGAAGAGTAACTTCAATTCCGGGCTCTACCATCAATGCGGACCAACAAAACAACCTAAACATGATCCAAGAACCTTCACAAGCCTGTCTGAATGTCCGGATACATCCGCACTTCCTCTGCTTACTGGGATCTCTTGTCTTCCTCATCCGGAACTTCAAGAACACAGTCTGTCGCCACTGTCATAATGCAAGAGGTACTTCCGGACCTCCAAATCATACACAAATCAGGATGACACATCACAAGGACATCCCAAACACTCCTTCCAATCCGCAGATTAGGGTAATACAATTCCGGACCTCACCGGACCTTTTTGTGATCCTCTGTCACCTCCGGATACTTGCCGGACCCGGTTCTATACCGGCAGCCACAACTCCTTCAGATCTTCATGCGGACCTCTAAAATCTTAACTGTAGCATCTCAAGACTCATATCTACTAACCCTTTGATCCGCATCCTCCGGTTCTCATCCTATACAGTACATTTACCTTCTTCTCATCACTGTTCTTCACTGTTCCTGACTGAGACTAATTTTCTCAATATCCTCAGCACACAGCTCATCAAATCCTTCTTGTCAATGCAATATGAGTATGTTGACATCAATGACAACACTGGATAACCTCATACTTGCAACAATCTCCCCCTTTGTCATTGATGGCAACATATGATGTGAAAAACCATTAAGGCAAGAACTTCAACTTTTCATATGTCTTCTCTTCCTTTACTGCTCCCCCTTTGATCATCAACCACTTGTTTTTCACATGTTTTCTCTCCCCCTTTGACATCAATGGCAAAGGGCTCATACTTGCAGTTCTCATACATCAGAATCATACCAGCTGCTCCCCCTTAGTTGCAGCTCCCCATTAGTCCGGATCACAAGATATGACTGTGATAGCCACCGGACTGATGCAGATCAGTGCATCTTAGTTCATCACCGGAGGGGCCATGACCCCTAACTTCTCCCGGAGATATTCAAAAGAGTCCTTGGGAAGGGGTTTTGTAAAGATATCTGCAATCTGATCCTTGGAGGGAACATACTCCAATCTGACTTCTTCCTTGTTTACTTGTTCTCTCAAAAAGTGAAATTTGATAGATATGTGCTTAGTCTTAGAATGCAATACCGGATTCTTGGAAATATTAATTGCACTTGAATTATCACAGAAGATTGTGATAGGCTCCTCATATTCAACTTTGATGTCTCTTAGCATCTGCTTCATCCATAAGATTTGAGTGCAACTACCTGCTGCTGCAATGTATTCTGCTTCAGTTGTAGACAGAGATATTGCATCTTGTTTCTTGCTTAGCCAAGAAACCAATCTCTTCCCCAAAAAGAATGCTCCACCACTAGTGCTCTTCTGGTCGTCCACATCTCCTGCCCAATCTGCATCTATGTAAGCATGAAGAGAGAAATCCGGATCTCTAGGATACCATAGACCATACTCAACTGTTCCTTTCAAGTATCTAAAAATTCTTTTGATTGCCATAACATGAGATTCTCTAGGATCAGCCTGGAATCTTGCCACAAGACCAACAGCCTGCATTATATCTGGTCTAGTTTGAGTGAGATACAACAATCCACCAATCATTGATCTATACTTTGTCTGATCTGCCTTTGGAGAATCATCATCTTTGCTTAACTTACATCCGGTTGCCATAGGAGTGTTCATAGGCTTTGAGTCTTCCATACCAAATTTCTTTAACAATTCTTTCACATATTTGGTCTGAGAGATGAAGATCCCTTCTTTTGTTTGAGTAATTTGCAGACCCAAGAAGAAATTCATTTCACCAAGCATAGACATTTCAAACTCACTTTTCATCTGATTTGCAAAAGTTTTGCACATACTATCTCTTCCTCCAAAAATGATATCATCCACAAACACTTCAACAATTAGAATGTTTTCATGATCAATTTTGAAATATAAGTTACTGTCAGCAGTACCTTTGTTGAATCCAATCTGCACAAGATGCTTATCCAACCTTTCATACCATGCTCTTGGGGCTTGCTTCAATCCATACAAAGCTTTCTTCAACTTGCAGACCATATCATTGTTATCAGACAATTGAAATCCATCCGGTTGTTCAATGTAGACTTCTTCTTCCAGATCACCATTTAGGAAGGCAGACTTGACATCCATCTGATATACCTTGAAGTCTTTGAAGGCAGCAAATGCAAGAAGTAATCTGACTGCTTCAATTCTTGCTACCAGAGCAAAAGTCTCTTCAAAGTCAATTCCTTCTATTTGAGAGTAGCCTTTGCAGACCAATCTAGCTTTGTTTCTGATTACTTCACCAGCTTCATTTAGTTTGTTCCGGAAGACCCACTTGGTTCCAATTACATTCCTGTCTCTAGGTCTGGGAACAAGATCCCAAGTATGATTTTTCTCAATTTGCATCAGTTCATCTTCCATTGCTTTGGTCCAGTTTTCATCATTGCAGGCTTCATTTATTGTTTTAGGTTCAATCTTTGAAATCAGACAACATTCATTCTGATCTTGAGCAATATTCCTTCTAGTTTGTACACCTTTGCTTCTGTCACCTATGATCTGATCTTCAGAGTGATTCAGTCTTACATACCTTGGAATTTTGGGAGTATCCAGCACTGTTGTTTCTTGATCAGCCTCATTCAAATCTAACTCTTCTTCCTGATTTACCGGATCAGGCTGACTTTGTCTCACCGGAGAGGATTGAGGTCCTTGAACACTGTCTTGGTCATCTTCATCAAACTCATAAAATCTTGAAGGCTTCTCAATTCCTTCATCAACCTTCACATTGGTGCTTTCTATCATCTTCCTCAATCTCTTATTGTAACACCGGTATGCTTTGCTTTGAGTGGAGTAGCCCAAGAAAATTCCTTCATCACTTCTAGCATCAAACTTTCCTAGATCTTCATCTCTTTTAATATAACACTTGCTACCAAATACTCTGAAATATTTCACAGTAGGAGTGATGCCAAACCAGAGTTCATAGGGGGTCTTACCGGTGTTGTTTCTGATTTGAACTCGATTGAGAGTGTAGACTGCAGTGCTGATAGCTTCTTTCCAAAACATTTGAGGAACATTTGCTTCCAACATCATTGTCCTAGCAGCTTCCTGGATGGTCCGGTTCTTTCTCTCAACTACTCCATTCTGCTGTGGAGTCTTAGGAGCAGACAACTGTCTCCTTATACCCTGTTTCTCACAAAAGTCAATGAATTCACCAGATGTAAATTCACCACCTCTATCAGACCTTAGACACTTTAATTTCAATCCGGTTTGATTCTCCACCATAGCTTTGAAGATTTTGAACTTCTCAAAAGCTTCTGATTTTTCTTTTAGAAAGGTAACCCACATCATCCGGGAATGATCATCAATTAACAACATGAAATATCTATCACCTTGCAGACTCTTGATTCTTGTCGGACCACATAGATCAGTATGTACTAATTCCAATAATCCGGTAGAAGACTGATCTTTGCTTTTAAAAGAGACTCTGCTTTGTTTGCCTAACTGACATTCTTTACACACACTATTTGTAGGTTTTATCAACTTTGGAAGATCTCTCACAGCCTGAGTATTGCTTATTTTGATGATGTTATCAAAATTTACATGACACATTCTTCTATGCCATAACCAACTCTGATCAATTTGAACAAACAAACAACTTTTATTTGAACCAACCAGATGAAAGATGTTACCTCTTGTCTGAGTACCGGATGCAATTTCAGTTCCGGAGCTTGTAAAGATTCTGCATTTTCCATTCTTGAACCGGAGATCATAGCCTTTGTCCACTAACTGACCAACACTGAGAAGATTGTGCTTCAATCCTTCAACATACAGTACATTTCCTATTTTGCTCTTACCATCAAAGGAAATAGTTCCCCTACCTCTGATTCTGCCAGCAGAATTGTCACCAAACTTTACCATTCCTCCTTCATATCTTTCCAAGTCTAAGAACTTATTCTTGTCACCAGTCATATGGTGAGAACATCCACTGTCAATAACCCAATCATCCTTTTCTTCCACTTGAGCAGCCAAGGCTTTTTCAACAACTTTGTGATTGACAGATTCAGAGAGCATGGAATCTTCTTCCTTGATGGCTATAAACACCACTCATTTCCGGATTTGCTTCCTGGTTCTGATTCATCATCTGTTACTCCTTCATTGTCATCTTCTTCATGAACATAATAGCAATTCTTTTGAAACCTTTGTCTGTGAGTATTAGATCTTGTAGATCTCTCCGGACATCTTGAGGCAAAATGACCAATCTTATTGCAGTTGAAACACTTAAAGGGTAGTTTTCCTTCATACTTACCGGATCCTCTTGGCAGTCTCTTTGCAATGAGGGCTTCAAGTTGAGCTGTTTCTGCTTCTTCTTCTTCCATGTCTCTTCTTGCTTGATCATACCATGACATTTTCCTTGATGAGTTTTCACCCGGATCAAATCTCTGTTTGCCTTTCACATAGGCACTGGCTTTGAAAGCAGATTCAGTCTTGGGAGGATCATCTCCAAACTCGGTCATTTCAAATGCAGCTAGTTTGCCAGCCAGTTGTTCTCTTGTGACAGTTGTGTGGGCTCTGAATTCATCAATGGCAGCAACTTTGATTTTGTAGGCAGCAGGAAGGGATCTTAGGATTTTGCAGACAATCTCATTTTCATCTAAAGTTCCACCAGCATTTCTGATTCCACATACCAGCTCATTTACTCTTGGCATAAAGGTAGTGATGTTTTCATCATCTCTCATTTTCAATCTTTCAAATTTCCCTTTCAGACTTTGCAACCTTGCACTTTTGACAAATTCATCTCCTTCATACAGAAGTTCCAGTTTAGTTAGGATCTCATATGCAGTGGGTAGGTCAATGACATTCGAGAGATCTGAGTCATTCAATGCGCTTAGAAGAGCTTCCTTGGTCCGCAGATTGTTTTCAGCTTCTGTGATTTCATTCAGAGTTGTCGGACCACCTTGTGGAGGTACATATGGTTTTGAAATCATACCCAGATATGCTTTTCCCATGCATTCCAAGTGACACTTCATGCGACCTTTCCAGAGAGTGAAGTTGGTTCCATCGAACTTCGGACTATCCTTCTTGTATGACGACATCCTGGATCTCCTCAAGCGGTTAAGCTCCTATCAGAGGAACTTGGCTCTGATACCAATTGTTGGATCTAAGGCATACAACTGAGAGGGGGGGGTGAATCAGTTGTATAAAACTTCTTCTCATTCAAACACTTAACTCACTGTTGTTAGTTAGCAGCATATCAAATAATCATCCATGGAAGCATAATACATAAACACAAGAGCAGATAAGCATCAACACATTGAACACCAAGATTTTGACGTGGAAAACCCGGTTAAGGGAAAAACCACGGGGTGATTAACCCAAGAATTATTCTCTGTTAGAAGAATAAAGAAAAATGAATGGCACATGCCAATAAGGGCTCACTGCCCGAGCACACTGCTCACAAAGAGGCCCACTGCCTACAAGGAGACACACTGTCTACAAAGTGATGAAAATCACAGTCTTGAACTGGAGAATGACATCTCTACCATGTCCGGATCAGTTCCAATTAACCCCAACAATCTCTGCTCTGCCTTTCGCACGTTTCTTCGCTATACCATGCTCATCCTCACACCACACACTGAAATGAACTCACAAACCGTTATTTATACAAGACATCGACTTAGGAACAAACATCTAAGTCGGCAAACAACCATAGGAGTATCCGCAAGATGAATAACACATCCGGTCGGCCATCACAAGAACATTCGCAGGATGAACAACTCATCCGGTCGGCTACACAGAGCAAGAACTTCATCCGGAAGAGTAACTTCAATTCCGGGCTCTACCATCAATGCGGACCAACAACACAACCTAAACATGATCCAAGAACCTTCACAAGCCTGTCTGAATGTCCGGATACATCCGCACTTCCTCTGCTTACTGGGATCTCTTGTCTTCCTCATCCGGAACTTCAAGAACACAGTCTGTCGCCACTGTCATAATGCAAGAGGTACTTCCGGACCTCCAAATCATACACAAATCAGGATGACACATCACAAGGACATCCCAAACACTCCTTCCAATCCGCAGATTAGGGTAATACAATTCCGGACCTCACCGGACCTTTTTGTGATCCTCTGTCACCTCCGGATACTTGCCGGACCCGGTTCTATACCGGCAGCCACAACTCCTTCAGATCTTCATGCGGACCTCTGAAATCTTAACTGTAGCATCTCAAGACTCATATCTACTAACCCTTTGATCCGCATCCTCCGGTTCTCATCCTATACAGTACATTTACCTTCTTCTCATCACTGTTCTTCACTGTTCCTAACTGAGACTAATTTTCTCAATATCCTCAGCACACAGCTCATCAAATCCTTCTTGTCAATGCAATATGAGTATGTTGACATCAATGACAACACTGGATAACCTCATACTTGCAACAGTTTGATCTTGTTGCTTGAGTTGTCTTATTTCAATGAGATGTCTTGTTTTGGTGAGACATCCAATTTGATGAGTACTTCAATCAAATGGATACATCATCACGTATTTCTCCCTCACTAACTACTCCTCCTTCATCTCTTAAAGAAATTGTGTTTCTTGAGGAGGATGATGATGGTCTTGATCCACTACCTCTTAGTGCATAGTCAATTGTGCTAACTACATTCAGAACCATATGCCCCATGAGGTAGTATGGAATATGACTCTTAAGGAGGCTCGATCCCATGTCAAGCCTGATGTGTCTTCTTCTCAAGTATTGGTAGTGAGGCTTAGGTGTTCATTCCAGATGGTCAGTATAAGGGTATGGAGAAGAAGAGTCAACCTTTGATCTTTGTTGGCTAATGTGAGGATGTGAAGGCTTATAAGTTGTTTGATCCTATTACTTGAGATGTCTTCTTTCAAAAGATGTCTAGTTTGATGAGTACTTCACTTAGATGGATACACCATCACTTACTTCTCCCTCACTACCTACTCCTCCTTCTTCATCTCTTGAGGACACTTTTATTCTTGAGGAGGAGGATGATGATGGTCTTGATCGACCACCTCTTAGTGCGCCCCATTGGACCTATGCTACTCTTGAGGATAGACCTTTGGTTGGTGATGTTAGTATGTGGTGACTGATCATTCTACAGGGGCTGCAGGTTCATGCAACAAGGTAAATTTTGATGACTTTGTTTTCCATAGTTTCCCCAAAGTAATTAATGGGGGAGTGCAGGGGGTGGGGGCCAGCACCTCCAAAGCAAAAAATGCCATATATTTAATAAAGGCATCGACAGTTAGTTTGGTTATTAGTTGACATGGAAAACCCCACTTTGGATAACTACTAAAGAGGCTTGATAAATAAGAAAATGGAGAAGGTGAAAAGCCATGAATCACAAAAGAGACTCGAATGAAATTGTAATGTATTTCATGTAGCATAGCAATGACATTGGGTTGCAAGGTTGTTGGTTGTAATCTGTTCAATTTACTGGATAATAAAATACTGGATGGTTGTCTTGTGGATGTAGCCCACATTGGGTGAAGCATGTTAAATCTCTGTGTTTAATTGTGGTGATATTATTCAATGTTATTTCTGTGTATTTAAATCTGCATCTAATTGGTAATGTGTATTTCTTTGACTTGCCATTGAAATCCTAACAGGGGACCCTACAAATTCTCGTCGCATTTGTTCACAAACAACAAGTGTTAAGTCTTTTGATGTTGCAAGTATGGGCCTATCTGGTGTTGTCATTGATGTCAACATACTCTTGTTGCATTAATGATAAGGATTGGATGAGCTGTATGCTGAGGATATTGAGAAAATTAGTCCTAATCAGGAACAGAGAAGAACAGTGAAGATAGTGAGCTAAATATCCTATCTAAGATGACTATCAGAGGATGCGGTTCAAAGGGTTTGTAGATATCTGTCTTAAGGTGATCCAGAAAAGATTTCAGAGGTCTACATGAAGATCTAAAGAAGTTGTAGCCGCTCAAGTAAAACTAGTTCTGGCAAGTGTTCAAAGGTAACAGAGTGATACAGATAGGTCCGGTGAGATCCGGAAATGCATTATCCTATTCTGTGGTTTTAGTGGAGTGTTTAGAAAGTCCATGTGAAGTGACCACTCAATTGGTTCATGGTCTGGAGGTCCGCAAGCATCTATTGCTTTATGATAGTAATGATAGACTATGTTCTAGAGGTTCCAGATGAAGGAGATAAGGATTTCAGTAAGCAAATGTAGTACGGATGTTCTTGGTGATTTAGGCAAGCTTGTGGAGGTCTTTGGATCGTGTCTAGTTCATGTTGATGGTCCGCATTAGAGTTTAGGCTCGCAACTAAAGAATAACTTCTGGATGATGGTGTTCTTCCTAATTCTGGCCGACCGGATGAGTTACACATCTTGCAGATGATCTTAAAGATATTATGTGAAGATTAGCATGTTCCTAGAAGAAGATTGAAGTCTCAGATCTATGTGGCCGACAGTGTGTTGATCCGCGTGAAGCCTTTTGTAATTAGTCATGTTGTATTTATGTATTTGCTTTGTAATGTTTGCTGACTTAGATGATCATTCCTAAGTCGATGTCTTGTATAAATAAGGAATTATAAACTCATTTCAATGTGTATCTTGTGTAGATGAGAGAGTAGTAGTGAGGAGGAGAGCAAAAGGCAAGGCAGAAGTATTGGGCTTAAATGGAACTGACTCAAGCATTGTGAAGATGTTATTCTCCAACTTTCAAGTATGTGACACTTATTATTATGTAGACAGTGTGTCTTTTGTAGGCAATGGGCCTCTTGTGAGCAGTGTGCTCGGGCAGTGAGCCCTAATTGACATGTGCCATTTTGTTCTTCCTATTCTTCTAACAGAGAATACAATCTTGGGTTAATCACCCCGTGGTTTTTCCCTTAACTGGGTTTTCCATGTCAAAATCTTGGTGTCTTATGTGTTGATATGTTTCTGCTCTTGATTTAATGCATTATGCTTCCATGATTAATTTATTATTATGCTACTAAATCACAAAGTGGATTTAAGTGTTTAATTGAAAGAAAGTTTTGGACAACTGATTCACCCCCCCTCTCAGTTGTCTGTCCTGAATCTAACATTTGAGTCATGCACTTTCAGATGATCTTTAGAGGATTTTAGATGTCATGAGTATTCCACAGTGGGATAGTACTATGGTTGAGGAGTATTCTTCTTTGATGAAGATCACACATATGATTTTATACTTGTTCCCAAGGGAAGAAAGTTGATTATATGCAATTGGGTGTACAAAACCAAATATGCAACATATGAGTCCATTGATAAGTACAAGGTACGTCTTGTGGATAAGGGGTTTCCACAGGTTGAGGGCATTGATTATTCTAATACCTTTGCTCCTATTGCCAAGATGGATTATTCATCTTGTACTTTCTTTTGTTGCATCTAGGAATAGTCAATTTATCAAATGGATGTTAAGACTGCCTTCTTACATGATGATCTTCATGAGGAGATAAGGGTCCATTGATGAGTACAATGCACATTTTGTGGATAAGGGGTTCCACAAGTTGAGGGCATTGATTATTCTAATACCTTTGATCCTATAGTGCAACTAGTAGATAGTGGAGTCAAGCTTGTAATTAGTCATGCCAAATCTATAAAGCAAATTCTAGGAGCATACTTTTCTCCTTGAAACACTAAAGAACCTGAAGACCAAGGAAGAAATGCTACATTATATTGGTAGTTGGTTGGTAGTCTTTTATACTTGACACATAGTCATCCTGATATTTTCTTTGTAGTTAGTCGTGTCTACTATTTCTCTCACGATCTTCATGGAGTCATTGAAAGGTAGCTAAATGCATCTTGAGGTATATCTAGGGAACTTCACATTTTTGAATTCACTACACATCAAGAGCTTCTCATATTGTGGGCTTCACTAACTCAGATTGGTCTATTGATGTTAATGATTAAAAGTCTACTTCTAGCTTTGTCTACTGCCTTGGTTCTAGTAAAATTACATGGTCTTGCAAGAAGCAGGTAGCTATTGCATTATCATGTATAGAGGTTGAGTATTGAGGTACAATTCATTCTAGCCACGAGGTTCTTTGGCTTCACTAGTTGATGATGGAGTTGGGCTTTCCTCTTGATCACCCCACTACTCTTTAGTGTGATACTCAAAGTGCCATACACATTTCATGCAACCCAATGGAGCATCAGTGGACTAAGCATATTGATATCCATATGCACTTCATTCAACAACTCATCGAGGATGGTGTTCTTAGCTTGGAGTATTTGCCTACTGAGGAGCAGGTTACAAACGTCTTCACTAAGCCTTTAGCATTGCCTCATTATCTTCACTTGCAATTGATACTTAGGGTGAAGGAAGTAGTCCTTGGGGGTCATCTTGAGTCTTCCTTCCTTATCTTATACATGCTTCTTTTCATGTTTTCTCTCTTTTGGGAAGGAGTTTTTTCCTACAGGTTTTTCTTCTTTTCTCCATTTGTGGAGATCTTTTGTTCATGGGTACTTGATCAAGCCTTGTTATTGAGCCAATATTTGAGTCTTTTTTCTCTTATATTTTTCCTCCTTAAGTTGCACTTAAGGGGGGTGTTGATGTAAACAGTGTCATTCCCTAACTGATTTTTCTTTTAAGTCCTTTTCACACCTAGTTAATTGAGTTTACTTGGGGCATTTACTTTTTGTGGAAAGTGGTACAAAGGAGAATGTGATAATTGAAGATGCAAAATCAAAAAGAGAATGAAGTTGTAACTACTCTTTATGGTTTGGGTGGTGTTGTTGATAGAGGTGTGGCATCTTTCAGTAAAATAAACTCCATAATCGATTGGGGTTCTTCTACCAAGAGAAAGACAAAGTATCCTTTTAGATCAAAGTCTTTACAAGTTTATCACAAAAAATAGTAGAGGGCTCTAAAAAAAAATTACCATTAGACCTTTTCTCAAGTAGATCTATCATTTATAGTAGAGAACATGTACATTTAGAAACCTTAAAAAATGATCCTTTTTTCCTAGAATATAAGGGGTTTGGGTTTGGCCTTTGTCAAAAGTACCCTTTAAGGTAAGATTTGTGGCTTGTAGCTTGATATTATTTTTCTTCAAGAAACTAAGCTTTTAGAGAAAGAAATATTACAAGTCAAAGAGTCATGGAATAAAAACAAGCATGGGATTGAGTGTATTGGCTCTAGGGGTCAATATGGGGGAATAGATACAAGTTGGGACAATAGAAAATGAAAACTTATTGAGACAGTTAATGAGATGTTGTGGGTCAAAGAAACTATGGAATGTTAATTTTCCAAAAAATATATTTAACTTTGATAATGTTTATGGGCCTTATCTTCCCTCTATGGTAAAGAGTGTTGATAAAACATTGGTAGGATGGGCTAGAAAATTGGGTGGTGGGTGGCAACTTTAACTTGATCTTGAAATCGAAGGAGACTAAAGGAGTTGCTTTTGTGGACCAGAATTCCCATTTTGTTTTGGATTTTATGGAAGAAATAAATCTTGTTGATAATGTTCTCAAAGGTTGCATTTTTACCTAGTCTAATATAAGGAAAGGAAACTCCTTAATTATGGAAAGATTAGATAGATAATTTGTTAATGAATCTTTATTGGGTATCAACAGTGAGGTTGAGTCTTTCATTTTGTACAAAGTCAAATATGATCATGCTTCTATTCTGTTAAAACTTTTGGTTTTGAATTGCCTAGAAATACTCCATTAAAATTTAATCCCCACTTGTTGGAGCATAAGGATTTTTCTAAAAAAATTAAAATGTGGTGGAAAGAGGTTAATGTTGAAGGTACTGAAATGTTTAGGTTCCATTGTAAACTTAAATATTTTAAGAATAAGATAAAGATCCAACAAAGAAGCATTATGAAAGCACATTGTGAGTTAAAACAAGAAATTTGTAAAAAATTGGAAATAATAAGCATCATGGTTCAAAATGGTTTAGACTCCGAAGCTAGTAGAGACGAGGAAAATGATATACTCTCTTAGTTGGAGAAGCTTCAGGATTTGGAGAATTCCTTATTGTGGCTCTAATCTATTGTTCTATGGGTGAAACATGGAGATGCAAATTCTAAATTCTTTCATAAAGTTGTGATTTCTCATCATATGAACATAATTTCTATTATAAAAAGAGGTGAGGAAGTTCTTAATGAGGACAATTCTATAGGAAATGTTTTAAAGGATTATTTTCCATCTCTTTTTTCAAAGGAGGAGTGTGACAAGAGAGAGGCCTAGGAAGAGTTGATTGGGATCATCCTACCTCTTGTCTTTAATGAAATGAATGAGAAACTAGTAAAAACAATAACTATGGAAGCACTAAAAATGTCATCTTCTCCTTTCAGCTTAATAAGTTTCCGATTCCAAATATTTTTCAAGCTAATTTATTTAGGGTAGTTTGGGAACATATTTCTGAAGACCTGCTAGAACTTTTGGTAAGGTGTTGCTATCTCTCATCTCTACCTTCATTGCTTTAGTTCTGAAAGAAGGTGATAATTGTAGATCTGATAGAATTAGATGTATTTCTCTTTGCAAATTTTCTTATAAAATTATTTCTAAGATTATGGCAATGAGGATGCAATCTTGGTTCCCTAGTATTATTTTGAAGGAACAAGGAGGGGCAATCAAAGGTAGACAAATCCTTTATGAAGTGATGATTGCTCAAGAAGCAATTCATTCAGTGATCAATGCCAAAAGGAGAATTATGATGGTTAAAATTGATTTTGCCTCTACCTATGATTGTCTTAACCAAAAATTCCTTCTTTTGGTGCTCCACAGGATGGGATTTTGTGATTAGTGGGTTAGATGGGTGGAAGGGTGCATTTTCTCTAGTTCATTATTTATTTTGGTTAATGGTGGTTCAACCAATCTTCAAGGCTTCCAAGGGAATTAGGCAAGGTTGCCTTCTCTCTCTAGCCTTATATATCATCATGATGGAAGTTTTAGCCTGTATGCTTAAGCATGCTAAAGAGCAGGGTCAAATTAAAGGTGTCCCAGTTACTTCAAATTTGGTAAACTCTATTCACTCAGTTTATTTATGATTCATTGTTGATGGGTTATGCCTTAATAGAAGACAATTGAAAAACATTCTTGATAGATTTTGCTTAGCCACACGGGCAAAAATCAATGCAAGGAAGTTCATTTTGCTTACAACTGCTACACTACATATTAAGAAGTTGGCTCAGACTTGGTTTTAAATCCAAGAATCCTAAGTGGTTCTTTACTTGGTGTTCCAATTGGTCCTTGCAAATGTGGAAAAAAACAATGGGAAGGAATTTTAAGCAAAATCCTATAAACTCAATTTGTGGACTCGTTGCTAGCTATCTCTTGTTGGACGAGTTATCTTGATTAAATATGTTCTTTCTTCAATCCCTCTTTATCTTATTTATTTATTCTATTAATGCTCCTAGAATTATCGGACTTCTTTGATAAAATTGTTCAATCCTTCTTATGGAATGGGCCTAAAGCTTCAAGTTTGACCTAGAATTATCGGACTTCTTGATAAAATTGATATCTTCATGTGGACTTTGCTCCATAAAGCCATCTTGACTATTAAAAATTTGACCAAGTGAGTTATTTGTGGAAATTCATGTTGTATTCTCTATAAGAGGAATAAAGTCAGATAATTTTTTTAGTGCAAATCAACAAAAGTTTTATTCTATTTTGTTGTCAACTAAGGAAGAAGAAAGATTAATTCATATTGTGGAACTGAAGGTGTCTGAGCCCATCATAAATCAAAAGGAAAATCCCCCAAAATTCTTCAAGAATTTGTATCATTTATTTTTTATGATGCTTTCAAACGTAAACCAAGTATTTTTTCAATCTCCATATGAAATTAAACATAATTAAACATAAATCAATACAAATGCTAGACAAAAGAAAATGGCCTCAACTTTTCAATCTCTCTGTAATAATTAAAATTTACAAACCAATGAATGAGAACAACCTCTACAACTTTTACAAATCCACAGCTGACTCACAAAAACATGCTCATCTTTGATTTTGATCCTTCACTACATTTACTAAAATCACCATAAGATATCAAATGACCGATATTAAAGAAATAAAATTGCTGGATGGGAAATGATCATCTAATTGTGGATACTTTAGAACTAGCATATTTATATTTTAAAAATATATCTTAAGTACGTCTATAGATATCAAATATAAAATTTTATCCACCAATTTTTACTTATCTTTTATAACAAAATATATTTTTTAAAGTTTAAAATAGTATAATAGAAATAATGTAATAGAAATTAAAAAAAAAAAATTTATAGAAAATAAAAAATAAAACAATTTATAGAAATAAAAAATAAAAACAATTTATAGAAATTTAATTTTTTGAAATTAATTTAAAGTTTATGGGCTTTCAGCCCCTTCGTGTAGGAGGCCTCTGGGTGTAATTACTCATGACATTGATGTTAAAAATCTTTATACAGTTAACATCCAGAAACACTTCTAAATACTATATAGACTCTGGAAATATCTCTCTTAATGACATTGTCTTCTGATCAGCAATCTGGTGAGAACAATTCACAACTAAGTTTAGCCAGTAACCTGACATGCTTTTTAAAGAACAGAAGTATCTATGAAAACACGAGCAGAAACAATTAAACCTCATAATAATACTATATTATTGCAGTGATTATGTACATAAGTTAAACTAGTATGCCAAAGCACAATTTTACTCTTTTCATGGGAGTAGATACAAGCTGCAATTATAACTAGATATACACTAAATGTTCACATGATCAGATTCAAACCTCTCAGTTCTTTTAACAAATTCAATTACAAAAAACATTATCTTATAAGTTATGATCAAGTAGCAATAGTATAGGCACTAGATCCTATTCTGAACAAGCAAATGAAGTATTTTACGGTTGATAGTCTGTGACAAAATTGTTGTATTTAAATTATTTGGGGATTCTTCAACAAGCTGAAAGATGCAATCAAAATGGATCAGAAGAATACAAGCTAAAAAGTTTCCGATTGCTCAGTTGCAAGTCAAAGCTCCTCCCTGCATTAAAAATAAATACATTGTCATATGAACCCCAACAGTGAATTTGGTTTGATAAGAATAAATAACTCTTAGTAACTTTCCTCGTCCAAAATACAGAATTGTATTCAACAAGAATACAGTAGTGTGAAAACACTATACCTGTTACTTCTACATGCTCGGGTAACACTCTAAAACAAAAGCATATCTATCATGTTTAAAAAATTGGGTTCGGGTAAGGATCACTTGCCTTCAGTTATGGTGGTTTCACACACCCAAGATTGGTATCATAATGGGTATATAAACCACCTATATGTCTCAAATCATGCTCCCAGCTAAAAGGTACAAACAGCTTCAGCATAATTGGCTCAATCAGCAACATTCATGTCCTAAGTTAAAACTCTTGATCCCATGAACAACATCAAGCAGGCTCGGTGGGATCACCAATTCCAGGTTTACCTATAAATGATTGCATATACTCTTTCAGTGGATTCTTCAAAGCTTGCATTGATGGTTAATATATGTTGGCATAATAGGTATCATAACAATGGTATTACATTGTTAACATTGTGCGTAACTACTGATGATTACGTTAGTTGGGCTATAACTGTTATTTCTGTTATATCAACCAAATATAACACAGTATATATCTGTGTTTGTATGAGCATTTATCATTGAATCAATAAATAAAATTATTACTGCCCCTTCATATGGTATCAGAGCTCTGGCGGCGTTGATCTGGCCTGCATGAGGATCTTGTGTATGGCACTGAAGTCTGCAATGTGAAGGAGTGTGGATCTCCCATAAACATTTTTGTGCTAGTGCATCGAAGTTTGAAGGAAGCAGTTACCATCATGGAAGGAGAGTAATTTTGCAATGTTTAAAGGTTATTAAAAATGAGGCTGCATTGAATAGAAAATCGGGGACTGTGTGGAAGGATGCGTAGAAGTATATAATCATGGACGGTATGCTCATTAACAGAAAAGTAGATCTGAATGCATTGTCAATGGTGTGTGGTAAACAACAGCAACAAAAGATAGAAATTTACTTGCCCATCTATGTTTTATTTGACGGGGCCATCTTTTCTATTCCTGATGAGGCCTCCAAAGAATCATCCAAGACATCAGTTGGTTAAAGTGTAACAAGGCGGCATCCGAAGATGGAGGATTTTCCATCATCTCAAGTTAGCTTCTCGCTTTGAGATGATGCTTTGCATGAGAAACATTTTTGGTTTTGGTTGTTTTGCTTTTCTTTGTTGATGCCGACGGATTTGAAAAATGTATGTTTTGTGAAGATTTTGTTTTGGAGACAGGTTTGGGATTTGGTGTTGAGCTCAATATGGATTGTTGTCCAGCGAGCTTCAAGAGTATATGATCGAGAATTATACCCTTTTGTCTGTCGTATCTCTTAGGGATTGTTGTCGAATAATTCAAGACTCTGTGATTTGAGAGTTCGGGACTAAAGAGCTCAAGAACACAACTCGAAGCTACGCCTTTCTAAGGGTAGACGAGACAACATGATGGAGGCCCACTTGGTTCAGGATTTGTTCTTTGAGAGAAGATCTTCTATAAAATATGTCTTCATATTATGTAATCAGCTTTGTTGAGTATATTAGCATTCAGGGGGGTTCCTTGATACTATTGTAGGAACAATGTAATAAGGGGGGAATGTTGGCATAATAAGTATCATAACAATGGTATTACATTGTTAACATTGTACATAACTACTGATGGTTACGTTAGTTGGGCTATAACTGTTATTTCTGTTATATCAACCAAGTATAACACAATATATATCTGTGTTTGTATGAGCATTTATCATTGAATAAATAAATAAAATTATTACTGCCCCTTCAATATATTGGTTCAAGTCCTTGCATACTCAGAAAAATTGCTACCAAATATGATTGGAACATCTGAAAGGTCAATATGCTGAGTGTAGTGACAAAAACCTGCCTGCTGATAACAGTGCATTTCGTATTATTAAAAAATACAACAGCAAAAACACATAATACGATGGCTTTATTTAACACATTGTGACATACAAAAACATAATCTTGAGAAGTTGCAGCAGGGGTTTTACCTATCATTGTTAAGATCTAGAAACCGGATTGGCAGTCCCAGATTATACCTTCTATATTGAAGGCGTGCATGATCAACAATTTTTTCCCTGTAGTTTTTCTTTTCCATGCAACTAGATTGCATTAAAGCAGTGCTTTTTTGCTTTTGACTGCTGTAGAAAACTCTCTTATATATTCTGTATTGAGTTCGCTGTTTTCAAGGTAATGAACAGCAGATTGAAGAATTTTCTGAGTGAATAAAACAAGTGCTATTTTTCTTTTATCTTCTGCTATGCTGATCTCTCATTTCTTGAACAGTATACGAATAAGATTTTAATGTTCAAGCTCAGTATGGTATAAGTGCTGTTTTTATTAGGAAAGACTTCTTGCCATTAGATATGTGTTTGTGATATAATGATGCATCCTTCTTGTTAGGAAAAATAAACAGTGTCGAATTGAAATAACAGTGAATTAGCAATAAAAGCACTAAATAGACAACACAGATTTACGTGGTTTACAGGCAAAGATCACTCAGTTTTATTCTCAGAACAAAATTCGCAGTTCCAAAAACTTTTCTCATACATTGGGATTCAAGCTGGACATGCAAAAAAACCCATCAAACTGACTTCACATTTCAACACTTCTCTTATGATGCAAATGGACCGCCCATGTGATATTGTCTGTACCATTCTTGCTGCTTTTGTTGTAGAAGAAGTAACTGTTTTTGGGACTCAGATTGCTGCTGGGCCTCATAGAGTGATTGTAGGGTTCCAAATTGCAAGGGCTTTGACTCCATGCCATAATCAAACCACTTATTCTGCTGGTCCTACAACAACTGTTCAATAGAACCCCAATCTGGTGTCTGCTTTTGATGCTGATCATCAGCATGGCAAAATCCAGACAAGCCCATTCCTGGAGACGGAAAGCCTGTGCTATCTGGCGAGAAGGGTAATTTATCGCTCAATGTCCATACACCATTGTCTGATGAATGCATTGGAAGGCCCCAGCTTTCACTGTCCATACCAGGAATTCCAGAGAGGAGACCATCAAGCCATGCATCTTCATCACTCTGCCCGGACATGAATTGAGTAGAACCAAAACCAGGGGGTGGACCAATAGCAGAAGGTCCCATCCAACTTCTGCCAGGGTCCTCTTTGGCTACAGGCTGACTGATAGGAACAAATGTTTTCAAAGAAGATTTTCCCACATCCGGGCATTCCAATTGCATTGTAAATGCAGAATTTATACCTTTGGCCTCTGTACTGACATTTCCTGCTAGATTTCCATATTGCATACTACTGGAAATATTCCGAGAACTAATTATATTATTTTCCTCTGGAAGCAAAGGTGCTGATGGATGTGGCCTGGCAACTGAGAAAGGAGAATCTGTACAAAAACTAGAAGGGATACCACTATGTTGATTTATGTTACTCTGAAAAGTAGGTCCCGTGAAATTTGATGCCATGCCATATTTCTCACAAGCAGCCTGAGATGATACTGAGTCATTAATAGAGAGACCTGACAGTCCAGCAAGAGACGGCACGTCTGTCTGTGTATTCCAATATGACAAACTCTTATCAGTATGCTTCTGTTGTCCAATAATACCTGGAGAATTGATTTTTGAATTTCCCTTTCCACCCTTGACCATCATATCATGATTCTGGATGTCCCAGCTGCTTAGTGTGAGGCTAGGGAGGGCAGGTAATGGCCCTCGAATGCTATTTTGCCTGTTCAGCTGTAGTTCTCCTTGGCAAGCTGGACTAACATCTCCAGGACTGGGAATAACTGAAGAAACAGTTGTACCAACCAATGAATGCATACTGTTGGAAGCTGCAGAATGAATCCCAGTGACTGCTTGACCCAGAGTTACAGCATGGTCTAAAGCCACGCCATCACCTTGAAGCAATGTGTCAGGATGAAACTCAGAAAAGGAACACGTAGGAAATTGAATTAACCCATGTGATACAGAACCTAGTGGGTACTCCTTGCTGATGCTAGACATTTCTAACTTGTCAAGTGCAATTTTACCTTGGAAAGCAGTTGATGTGTAGGAAACAGAAACATTTGGGGCATTGAAAGATACTTCACCAGATTCTTTACCAGAGGAGATACACATTGTGTTCATAGCAGAGACATCCTTTGGCACAGGTTTGAAAACAATGTACTCTTCATCATCTTCATCCCCATTTACTGATTTTGAACATGCGTCTGTCATTGCTACTTTGTATTCTTTAAATTCACCTACATACCGAATATTAGGTATGAGTGAAACATCTTGGTTAGATTCAGCCACCTCTTTGGCTATAATATCACCTACATACCGAATATTAGGAATGAGTGAAATATCTTGGTTAGATTCAGCCACCTCTTTGGCTATAATCTGTCCATTTACAGACGTCTTGTTATCATTCATATTCCTTCCTTTTAGCTCTCCAGCCAAGTAAAATTTTCCAGTCTCTTCATCATAGGCAATTCCTCTTCCAGTGCCAACAAATGCAATTCCAATGGCCTTTCCTGCAGCCAAGAGTTGCTGAACACGGACCTGTTGTTCTTTTTTATCTCTCAACCCTACTCTTGCAGGGGTTATTGAATAGTCTAATCCCCCCTGAGCAGGAACAAGAGGAACCAACCCTTGCAGCTCAAGATCTTCCCAGAATGTAATGTCATCCTCAGTTGTCATTTCAGGGTTATCCACACTACTAAATGCAGCACTGGCATTCAGATCCTTGCTTCCAAATAATTTGTTCAAAAGTTCAACGCACTGTTTCCAAAAGAAGTGCCTTGCATTTGCTTGCTTTTCATCCACTTCACTTGAAATTGTAATTTCTTTCCTGCAAGCCAACCACTCCATAAAAATTAGCATTGCAGGCAAAAAGGGGCTAGAGACATCATTTGCGTCTGTACATCTGCGCATAAGGCGGCCTGCACACTCAAATGCTGTGGTCAGTGCATTCTGTAATAATTCTGAGCGCTGCAAAATTTCAGCATAGGTCAGTTGCTGCACAGTATTGGAGCCATTTGAATTGTGCACAGTGGAAATAAGGTTGCATACAAGCTGCATTACCCCAGCAGCCCCACTGCTTCCAGTGCCTATCCCACTTCGAAGCTCTGAGTCTAAGCCTACTTCAAGGCATATATCATCTAAAGCAACCAATTGCTCCAAGTCACGTATGATAGCAGCATAAACCTCTGGAAATGTCTCCAGGCTAAAAGGAATACACCATGAGCACCAGATGGAGAGCACAGAAAAGTAAAAGAATTAGTGCACAAACTTGATAGATACTGCGAATAATTAGTAAGATAGAAAATGTTAAAGAAATTTCAGCATGGGACAGAAGTAATAAAAGAACAAAATGAAAGAGAACTAATTGCAAAAATATAGAACATGAATGACATCACGTATGATTTTGCAAAATAATATTGATCTCAAAGAAAAAGGTTATGTTGCATTCCTTTTACCATATATCAAATAGCGGTTATAAAGTTTATTTCCATAAAACACACTAATACATGTATACATGCAAGCACACACAACTGTGTAGTCATATACAAAATATATTCATGTCTATTTAACACCACATGCAGTTCCTCTACAAGTGCATGCATAATGCAGTAAGACAACCAGCATGCATTAATACATACATATAACATTTTGATTAACCTCTAAAGTATGAATAAATTCTTCACCAAACTTTGGTTGCCAGGAAATATAGAGCATAATCATCTCAATTTCACGAGTTTAAGGTAAACGACACAGATTTTCTTCACAAATCTCAAGACACAACTTTTACACTGTGAGGAGATAACATATGCAACAAACATAACATATTAAAGAATTTCAAACTTATAAATGACAAGTGAATGAAAAGTGTGGAATAATAAGGATTCACATTTGGTGCTCCTTGAATCATTGCATCAACATTCTTTATATTCAACATTCGCAGTTCATCTATGAAACTCATTGTTGGGAGGGAAAAAAAAGTGAGTTGACAGCCAGCAGTGTCCACAGATGATGTAATAAGGATACTCCAGTTAAATCCAGAAACACTAACAAAAATTCTTACACAGTTAAATCCAGAAACATTTATTTACAATACCATACCATAATACCATAGACTGTGGAAATTTTATGTCTTTAATCGATACCTCTAGTGGAAGAAATTTGGGCTTCCCTACATTAATCAGTTAAAATATAGAAAGAAGACAAGTGTAATGCTAGATGACAACTTTCCATGCTAGATGAAAATTATTTGGTATTTATACAGTGATTTATTTGAATGGATCCAATTCCAAATGATGAAGCTATCAGACAATGATATAACCTTGACTGGTAAAGGGTGGATGTCTTGTTGAGATACTGCAAAGTTGCAGAAAGTGAGGAAAGTGGAAAACAATTGCAGGTCTTCAAGGTAAGATGTCGGGAACGAAAATTTCCCAAATGAGAAAGCCTAGAATGTGTGAGACGCCATTTTAACATGCAGCACTGAATTTGATGTGAGTCTCTCCAACAAGTTCTCCAGGCCATTGATGAAAAACAAGACATTGGACTAGTCCAATAAATCCCTAGCCCCTCCCAGATATCACTTGTCAAAGCTTTATGAGATAATGAGATTTACTTGAACCACATTATGTTGTGTTTCCCCAATCCAATACATGTCAAGGAAACCAAATGCTAAACATCCATGCCTATATATTGGTCAGCATATAGAACTTTAAAATCAATAACAAGCATGAAAGCAAAATACAGGCATTTCAAGGTACAATAATGGGGAATTGATGTAAGAAAAACCATGAATAGTATACACCAAGAGTATTGAGAAGAGAAAACACACATTGTGTATATGCACCTCCAAAGAAATGAACAAAGGGGAGAACCATCCATGATTATCATTACCACCATCAGTATAAATAACCCTCTTATCTATTTGCAAGGGAAGCTAGAAAATCAAGAGAACCAGGTCAAACCCTACCAAGCTCTTAAAAGTTTCTCAATAGGTAGTCTGAATTATAGGTGGGCAGTATCCATGCTAGCCTTGCAAACTCCCCAGGGGACATACAGTTTTAGCAATACATATTCCTCACGAATATGCCTAAAGGTTTTAGTTATTCCCTGAATGTCATATTCTAGTAGCAAAGCCGACTAGGAGATCACAATCATACAAAAGAAGTTGCTAATTTGTATAGAATGAAGTGTAGACTTGCAACTAGAAAAATTACTTTCTATTACAATTATAACACAGAAAAGGCTGAAATATTATTGAAATAACAAGATTGATCAGCCTGAAAGACTATTGAAATGACAAGCTGCCCAACCACTATCCTATGCTACTCCCACCTATAAAGAAGAAAAAAAGTTACAAAGTAGGTACAATACAAGTCAACATAACTCCCTTGACTTAATCCACTACACATCTTTGAAACTCATCAATAAATTCACCATCAACCAGTTAGTGGGTGACTCTACAAGAAATGAGATGTTCCCAACCTTGAGGCATTACCTGGGACTAGTTATTATTGAAATAATCATACCTCTCAGTTGGTTGATGAGTACTTTGTTGACTTTTTTCTCTCTGAGAGTTACTGGGTTGTTCTCTTTGAGAGTCACTGGGTTGTTCTTCTCTTTGAGAGTCGCTCAGTTGTTGAGATGATCGTGCACGACATCTTCTCATCTTATTTGCATGTTCACATTTTTGTTTTTCTAATTCCTCAACTGTTAATTTAGCTCTACGCTTGGCAACTCTTTCTCTGTCATTTTTATTTCGTCTTTTTCTCCATTCTTGTCTTTTAGCATCTGTCATTTGCTGTCGTTGTCTTCTTCTATATTCTCTTTGGTATTCTCTTTGATGTTGTATGTGTTGTTCTTTATTTTTTAACAACCTTCGGCGTCCCATATCTACAAAACAAACATCAATATATTAATAATTAAACATGATGATGCTCTCTCAGATGGATTTCAACATTGGAAATGTGTAGTGTCTTCTTAGAATAATGTGATTTTATTTTGCAAGTGTGTAGTGAAGACATAAAAGAATTCATGCAGTAAATGAAACAACATATTACTTTGGTTTAATATGTTTTTATGATTTTATTTCATATTGAAACCTAGGTTTTCATTTTTTTATTTCATATTTGCGTTGGTTTTAATTTAGTAATGTTTTGTTAAATAAATAATATATCTGAACAATTAAGACAAACTATTTAATTAAAACAACTCTAGAAGAGATAAAAACAACATATTAATTTCTTTTTTTTTAATATATCTAAACAACTTGGGAAGGGGACCTGGCTCTATTGGCAAGAGCTTCCCGTGGTAGGCACGAGGTCCAGTCTCCCCCCTGCCCACCTGATATTGTACCTGGTTCATAGTTAAATCTGATTGTGTAGAAAACTATACGAAACCCTAATAAAATATAGTTATAAAACAAATTATTCTACTATAAGTAAAATAACATATTAAATGATTGGAGGAAAAAACCCTTTATTTCATATTGACTCCAAGGGTTTAATTTTTTTTTTCATATTTAGGTAGGGTTTTATTGACTAAACATTTCATTCTTAATATAGATTAGACTTTATTGTTTTAAACATATATGTAAACAACTAACACAAAGTATTTTCATTAAAATAACTATACAGTAAATAAAACAACATATTATAAGTTAGTATATCTGATTGTGTAGAAAACTATACGAAACCCTAATAAAATATAGATATAAAACAAATTATTCTACTGTAAATAAAATAACATATTGGAGGAAATAAAATGAAACCCTAATAATAAAAGAACATATTGATTATGGAGAAAACAAAACAAAACCCTAATAAAATATAGTGTTTATGACAATTTATTGGGTTAATTGATTATGCAGAAAACCAAACGAAACCTAAAAAAAAAGTTTCATAAAATATTAGTTTAGGACACTTTATTTTTATAAAAGAGCCAGTGAAAAAAAAAATTAAATTGATAACTCTATAGTGAAATCTATAAAATATAATGCACTTACAGTTGGAATAACTTCTGCTATTGTTGAATATACTTTGCTCAGGTTTTATTTCATATGATAAAACCCTATATTAGTTTACAACATTTTATTTTTTATAAAACATCATTGAGTGAAAAAAATTAATTAAATTTCATTATGCAGAAAAAAGAAAAAGAAAAGTAATGACTGTATAGTAAAATCTATAAACTATAATGCACTTACGGTTCGAATAACTTCTCTGCTTGTCGAATGTACTTGCTCCTCCGTTGTCCCTAATAAAATATCATTATGAAACTCCTCTATGTGATCTAGAATAATTTGAATAGCATGATGTTACTTTGATAATGATGAATGATAATGGCTAGAGGGAGGGTCAATTTATAGATTGTTGAATGATGAAATGGATGGATAGGATTAGATATTAAGATCAATGGTTAGAATTGGTTGAGACAAGATTAGAGCAAGGATAAGGATTTCAAAGGAAGCTTCTAGAGTTTATCCTTATGTGAATGGCTAGGATTAAAAGATGTAGTGTGATAATGGAGGGTTGAGATGAAAAGATAGATTTAATTTGGGAGGCACTCATTTAATGAAAGTGGCAAGTGGTTGAGGATGAAGATAAATGGGACAGATAATTTAAATAATAAAATTATTTAAATTATGAGAGACATGTGTGAGGATAAGACCAAGGGTGAAATAATTTAAATAATAAAATTATTCAAATTATGTGGTATGTGAGGGTTAATTTAAATAAATATTTAATTTATTTAAATTGAATGATGGAGGAAAGTGTGAATTAATTAATTAAATACAATTTATTTAATTAATTGGCTAGAGAAGATAAATGGATAAAAGGGGATTAATTAAATAAATATAATTTATTTAACTAAGGGAATGATGGAAGGGGTCATGAAAGGGTTCTAGGACAAAAGGTGTCACAAGGTGTCGCAAGAGGTGTCGAAAGTGATGTCAGAAGACATGGTCAATTTTAGGTGTCTAAATTTTGCCCCTATTGAGATGATGTTGTGACGAAGTGAAGTAACATTCTTTCAAAAAAGATAAGGTATGGATGATGGAAAAGGATGCCCTAGCCACTTGAAGAAGTGACAAGGAGGAATGATGTAAGGATGGGATGCCCCCTCGAGAGGATAAGTGGGTTGGAAGAACACGGATATGCTCTCAAAATAGATGAAACAGATTGGTTAAGGAAAGTGGATGCAAGAGAAAGGATGGAGAAAAAATGGAGGAATAATACGTTATGTTGCACTAAGTGAACAACCATATAGTTTGATATAGCACTAGACATTATGCACCAAGGTATAAAAACTAGGGTGATGATGTATCGTGTGTATGAAAAGACTGACTCAAAAGACAAAGGTCACAAGAAAACATATGCCATTGGGCACCATGATATGGAAGACCATGATGTCATCGTAGCAATATGTTGCAAGGACTTGATACAAATGCAAGATCAAAATGATAACAGACACAAGCAAGAAAGAAAGCATGCACAAATGATTAAAAAACAAACAAGGTATTGCCCTTGCAAGTTGCAAATCGATGATTGATTGATTAATGATGAAGAAAGTGTTGTCATTGCGAGGAATGATATATCCCTAGATCAACACAAGGATGTGGGAACAATATATTTCATTGATGATTGATTGATTGATTGTGTTGACAACAAGATTGAAACAAAACCAAGGATGCTTTTAGATAATTTGACTAGATTGGTATGGATTAAGGATTGGTTTGCATTTGGATTTATTGCTTGGATTTTTTTTTTATTTTTTTGTGTTTTGTGGAATTTTTTGATTTTTTGTATTTTAGTATTTTCGAATGTTTTGATTTTTTTGTATTTTTAAAATATTTTTGGTATGGCATTGGATTACAATTTGGATAGCCTAGATACTAGATACCAATAACAAAGGAAAACCAAGTCTAGATGCAAGGATGGAGGTGGGATAAATGGTCAAAAGGATGGGCAATAGTAAATGGGATGAAAGATTCATGATAGATCGATGGATAAAAGGATTGGCGATAGTGAAGGGAATGGATGAGAGGTTTAGGATGTGATCTCCAAAGACTATGTCTCATAGGAATAACATGCCCCATTCTAGGTATAGACTTAGGATTTTACATGACAAAACTTCTGATGAGAGGGTGATAGGATTGATTGGGAAAAGATTGGGTATATCAAGAGATGTCCAAAGCATTTTTGAAACATTTTGCCCATATTTCTTTATCAAGATCAAACATAGGAAGGGAAGATGGTTGGTGTAATATGATAGGTATGTGGAGATAATGGATAAGGATGGTAGGATATGATGGAAATGATAGGATGAAATGGATGAGACAAAATGCCCCCAAGTGTAAGTCACATAGATAATCAACCTACACATGATGCCTATTTGCCAAGTTTTCATCATGGTACTTATCCAAGGCACCATCGAGATGGTTTTCACCATTGGAGGAAGGAATTTCTCTTACTATTTTGATTTTTTTTGGGAATATTTGGATAGGATGGGTGGATATGGAGAAAAAAGGAGGGACTCAAGCATTTGTGTCCATAGCAAGGTAATAGTGACTCATAATGGATGGAAGTAACACATGGACCAAGTCAAGTGTCATTATGCTATTGTTGAATATACTTTGCTCCAGTTTTATTTCATATGATAAAACCCTATATTAGTTTAGGACATTTTATTTTTTATAAAACATCACTGAGTGAAAAAAAATCAATTAAATTTCATTTTGCATAAAAAAAAGAAAAAGAAAATTAATGACTGTATAGTAAAATCTATAAACTATAATGCACTTACAGTTCGAATAACTTCTTTGCTTGTCCAATGTAATTGCTCCTCCATTTTTATTTCATATGATGTCGAATGTACTTTCTCCTCTATTTTTATTTCATATGATAAAACCCTAATAAAATATCGTTATTGAAGACTTCAAAATAATACGAGGCAATGATATAAAATATGAAACTTGTCTATGTGATCTAGCATAATTTGTACAGCATGATTTTACTTTGATAATGATGAATGATAATGGCTAGAAGGAGGCTCAATTTATAGATTGTTGAATGATGAAATGGATGGCTAGGATTAGAGATTATGATCAATGGTTAGAATTGGTCGAGACAAGATCAAAGCAAGGATAAGGATTTAAAGGAAGTTTTTAGAGTTTATCCTTATGTGAATGGCTAGGATTAAAAGATGTGTGTGATAATGGGGGGTTGAAATGAAAAGATAGATTTAGTTTGGGAGGCAATCATTTCATGAAAGTGGCAAGTGATTGAGGATGAAGATAAGTGGGACATACAATTTAAATAATAAAATTATTTAAATTATATCCTTATGTGAATGGCTAGGATTAAAAGATGTAGTGTGATAATGGGGGGTTGAGATGAAAAGATAGATTTAATTTGGGAGGCACTCATTTAATGAAAGTGGCAAGTGGTTGAGGATGAAGATAAGTGGGACATATAATTTAAATAATAAAATTATTTAAATTATGAGATATATGTGTGAGGATAAGACCAAGGGTGAAATAATTTAAATAATAAATTTTTTTAAATTATGTGGCATGTGAGGGTTAATTTAAATAAATATTTAATTTATTTAAATTGAATGATGGAGGAAAGTGTGAATTAATTAAATAAATACAATTTATTTAATTAATTAGCTAGAGAGGATAAATGGATAAAAGGGGATTAATTAAATAAATATCATTTATTTAACTAAGGGAATGATGGAAGGGGTCATGAAAGGGTTCTAGGACAAAAGGTGTCACAAGGTGTCGCAAGAGGTGTCGAAAGTGATGTCACAAGACACAATCAATTTTAGGTGTCTAAATTTTGCCCCTCTTGAGATGATGTTGTGATGAAGTGAAGTAACATCATTTCAAAAAAGATAAGGTATGGATGATGGAAAAGGATGCCCCAACCACTTGAAGAAGGGACAAGGAGGAACGATGTAAGGATGGGATGCCCCCTCGAGAGGATAGGTGGGTTGGAAGAACACGTATATGCTCTCGAAATAGATGAAACAGATTGGTTAAGGAAAGTGGATGCAAGAGAAAGGATGGAGAAAAAATGGAGGAATGATACGTTATGTTGCACTAAGTGAACAACCATATAGTTTAATATAGCATTAGACATTATGCACCAAGGTATAAAAACTAGGGTGATCAGGTATCGTGTGCATGAAAAGACTGACTCAAAAGACAAAGGTCAAAAGAAAACATACGTCGTTGGGGGTAAGTGCAAGAAGATGGGGGGCCAAAAAGGGGTCTTAAGTGGCCACTTTTTTTCTAAAATCAGGAAATGCTGGCCTTGGATGAGAGATTGAGCATAGTTACACTCAAGATTTGGAGATGCAACCAAAACAATGTTCGTAGTGCTCCGAGTCTACTTTCTAAACTACTATTTAAAAAAAAAAAATAGTATAGATTAAGGGGTTCAAAAGAGGGAGCCACAGAAATTGGTATTGTTTCTATCAAAAAAACATAACATAGCACGTTTTGTGGCTCCCTCAAAAGGTTAACCTTTTTTTGGTATTTTTAAAATCGCTTCAATGAGAAATTAGCTAACAGCATGTAGTTTATGCATGGTTTTTTGATAATTTTTTGATGAATATTTGATTTTTTAGTAATTTTCAAAGTGGACACATCCTAAAAAATAGAATTTTGGACTTGCTACCCCTATAAATTTTGAAAATTAATTGAAAATAATTTTTTTAATATGTGTAGAATGGAGTCTAGTTTCTAAATATGTATTTTTTTTAAAATTTCAATGAATGGTTAATTTACAATGAAAAAAAGACCAAACAGTGGTTTTTTTCCCAAAAATGGACACACAAACAAAAGAAATTAAAGATGAAAGGATTAACATTGTCAAAATGTGAAAAAAATTACATCGTTAAATAGATAGGGGAAAGCCTAACATTACCCAGGTGTTCGATTTGTTCGACCTTGAAACACATGCAAATCTGAGGGTTAGCATGAACAAAATTATGTGAAATCTTGTAGAATTTCCAAAAACACGTCTGTGGATGTTGAGAATGCACTCCAAGCCTTTGGGTTGGAAATCCAAAGCAAATCCCAAGCCTAAGGCTTTGGATTCCCAAAGCATAATATAACATGAGCACGTTATAATGTGCTCGCGTTATATTGTGTTTTTTTCCCTTTTTTGCATGTTTTCCGGTGTTTTCTTAGTTCGACATAACGCGAGTGCGTTATAACACATTTGCATTATGTCTTCCTTTGAATGATTTATGTTTAAGTTTCATAAGTATGTTTCATGGATGTATATATGTATGCTTGTAGGTATGTATGCATGTACATGTATGCATGCTTGTATGTATGTACATGTATGAATGCTTGTATGTATGTAAATGTATGCATGCTTGTATGTATGTATATATGTATGCATGTTTGTATGTCTATATGTCTGTATGTATGCATGTATGTATGTATGTATGTATGTAAGTGTTTTGGGTTTAGGGTATATAAGGACCTGAGCCTATATAGTTTTTAGGGTTGAGGGTTGAGGGTTAAGGGATTAGGGCTTAAGTAATAGGTAGAGATTAGAGGGTAGAGATTAGAGGGTTGAGGGTTACAGTTGAGGGTTAATATTTAGGTTGTTGAGTGTATAAGATTAAGTGTGTAAGGCATGGGGATTAGGGTTTAGGATAATGGGTTTAGGGTTTACAATATGGATTGAGGGTATACAAGGCATAGGGTGACTTGGGTTGAGAGTATGTATGGTTTAGAGTATGTATGGTTTAGGTTTAATTTAAGTATAGGGTTGAGGTACAATATTGAGGGTTTAGGATATAAGGGTGAGGTTATATGGTATAGGGATGAGGGTTTGTGGGTGTAGGCTTCAAGGTTTAAGGTATAGGGTTGAGGATTGAGGGATTATGGCTTAAGTATAAGGTTGAGGGTATAGGGTTGAGAGCTTAGGGATAGGTTTTATGGTTTAAGGTTTAAGGGTTAAGGGTTGAGGGATAGGGTTTAAGGTTTAGGGGTAAGGGATTAGGGTTTGAGGTATAGTGTCTTGGGTTGAGGGTTTAGGAATAAGGATAGCAGTAGGGTTTAGGGATGAGGGATTAGGGTTGAGGGTTGAGGGTTGAGGGTTGAGGGATTAAGGTTTAAGGTATAGTGCTAAGGGTTGAGGGTTTAGGGTTTATGGTTTAGGGATTAGGGTTTAAGGAATAGTGTTGAGGGTTAAGGGTTTAGGGATAGGGTTTAAGGTTGAGGGATTAGGGTTTAGGGTTGATGGATTAGGGTTTAAGGAATAGTGTTGAGGGCTGAGTGTTTAGGAATAGGTTTTAGGGTTGAGGGATTAGGGTTTAGGGTTGACGGATTAGGGTTTAATGTTGAGAGATGAGGGTTTAGGGATAGGGTTGATGGTCAAGGGATTAGGGTTAAAGTAGAGTGTCGAGGGTAGAGGGATTAGGGATAGGATTTAGGGTTGAAGGTTTAAGGATAATTGAGGGTTGAGGCTTTAGGGCTAAGGGTTGAGGGATTAGGGTTTAAGATATAGTGTTGAGTGTCGAGGGTTTAGGGATAGGTTTTAAGGTTTAAGTTTTAAGGGTTAAGGGTTGAGGGATAGAGTTTAGGGTTTAGGGATAAGGGATTAGGGTTTAAGGTATAGTGTTGAGGGTTTAGGAATAGGGACATCGTTTAGGGTTTAGGGATGAGGGATTAGGGTTGAGAGTTAAGTGATTAGGGTTGAGGGTTGAGCAATTAGGATTTAAGGTATAGTGTCAAGGGTTGAGGGTTTAGTGATAGGGTTTAGGGTTGAGGGTTGAGGGATTAGGTTTTAGGGTTGAAGGATTAGGGTTTAAGGGATAGTCTTAAGGGATGAGGGTTTAGGGTTGACAGATTAGGGTTTAATGTTGAGAGTTGAGGGTTGAGGGTTTAGGGATAGGGTTGATGGTCAAGGGATTAGGGATCTAGAGTATTGAGGGTAGAGGGATTAGGGATAGGGTTTAGGGTTGAAGGTTTAAGGATTGAGGGTTGAGTCTTTAGGGATGAGGGTTTAGGGTTTAAGGCTTAAGATATAGTGTCGAGTGTTGAGGGTGTAGGGATAGGTTTTAGGGTTGAGGGATAGGGATTAGGGTTTAAGGTATAGTGTTGAGGGTTGAGGGTTTACGGTTGAGGGATTAGGGTTTAGGGTTGACAGATTAGGGATAGATTTTAGGGTTGAAGGTTTTAGGATTAAGGGTTGAGGCTTTAGGGATGAGGGTTTAGGGTTTAAGGTTTAAGATATAGTGTCAAGTGTTGATGGTGTAGGGATAGGTTTTAGGGTTTAAATTTTAAGGGTTAAGGGTTGAGGGGTAGGGATTAGGGTTTAATGTATAGTGTTGAGGGTTGAAGTTTTAGGGATAGGGTTTAGGGTTGATGGATTAAGGTTTAGGGTTTAATGTTGAGAGTTGAGGGTTGAGGGTTTAGGGATAGGGTTGATGGTCAAGGGATTAGGGTTCTAGAGTGTCAAGGGTAGAGGGATTAGGGATAGGGTTTAGGGTTGAAGGTTTAATGATTGAGGGTTGAGGCTTTATGGATGAGGGTTAAGGGATTAGGGTTTAAGATATAGTGTCGAGTGTCGAGGGTGAAGGGATAGGTTTTAGGGTTTATGTTTTAAGGGTTAAGGGTTGAGGGATAGGGATTAGGGTTTAGGGATAAGGGATTAGGGTTTAAGGTATAGTGTCGAGGGTTGAGGGTTTAGGAATAGGGATAGAATTTAGAGTAGAGGCATTAGGGATAGGGTTTAGGGTTGAAGGTTTAAGGATTGAGGGTTGAGGCTTTAGAGCTGAGGGTTAAGGGATTATGGTTTAGCGTATAGTTTCAAGGGTAGAGGGTTCGTGGATAGGGTTTAGGGTTTACGGATAGGTAGAGAGGTGAGGGGAAACAAAGGTGAGAGATAGAGAGGTGAGGGGAAAGATATAATAAAATGAGAGAGTGAAGTTGACAACTTGAGGGAAACATGGGTAAGGAGTAGGGAGAGAGATGGAGAGGAAGGGAAATATGTAGAGAGCCGTGAGAGACATACAAGTGAGACCTATAACCTAGGGAGAGAGGGGTGAGAGAGATAGGGGAGAGATAGGGGTGATGCAGATAGGGGAGGAGAGGGGTGGATAAGGGTTGAGGGTTTAAGGCTTTAGGGTTTAAGGCTGAAGGGTTGAGGGTTTAAGGGTTGAGGGTTTAAGGGTTGAGGTATTAAGGGTTTAGGGTTGAGGGATTAGGGTTTAAGGTATAGTGTCGATGGTAGAGGGTTTAGAGATAGGGTTTAGGATTTAAGGTTTAAGGGTTGAGGGTTGAGATTTTAAGGATAGGGTTTAGGGTTTAGGGATAAGGGATTAGGGTTTAAGGTATAGTATCAAGCCCATTGAGGGTTTAGGAATAGGGATAGCGTTGAGGGTTTAGGCATAGGGTTTAGGGTTTAGGGTTGAGGGATTAGGGTTTAAGGTATAGTTTTGAGGGTTTAGGGATAGGGTTTAGGGTTGAGGGATTAGGGTTAAGGGTTGAGGGATTAGGGTTTGACGTTGAGGGTTGAGGGTCGAGGGATTAGGGTTAAAGTAGAGTGTTGAGGGTATAGGGATTAGGGATAGGGTTTAGGGTTAAAGGTTTAAGGATTGAGGGTTGAGGCTTTAGGGATAAGGGTTAAGGGATTAAGGTTTTATTGATAGGGTGTAGGGTTTAGTGATAGGGTGTAGGATTTAGGGTTGAGGGATTAGGGTTTATGGTTGAAGGAATAGGGTTTAAGGTAAAGTGTTGAGGGTTTAGGGATAGGGTTTAGGATTTAAGGTTTAAGGGTTGAGGGTTGAGGCTTTAGGGTTTAGGGTTAAGTGAGACCTATATGGCTAAGGATGGATTGAGAGGTAGACAAGGAGTGACTGAGAGACATAGAGAGGGGAGAGGTAGAGTGGTGAGGGGGGGAGATAAATGAGATATAGAGAGGTGAGAGATAAACCACGAGCTAATGGAACTAGAGGTGAGATATTACAAAGGTGCTATCAAAGGTGAGATAGGCACAAATATTTATGGATCAATCTATAGCAGGACAAAACACGAGCGTGTTATAATGTGCTCACATTTTTTCCTTCTATAGAAAAGGTAAAAAGGCCTGGACCCCCGTGATCCAGGCCCACATGCTCTGTTTTCATGCCAATTATGCGTGTGTTTTGACAAAAAAAAGTGTTTTCATGCTGTTGGAAAGTTCACATGAACATTTTACACATTCTACCACCTTTGCATGATCTTTCCACCACCTTTTCTGCTTTGACAACTTGAGAAGGAGGAAATAACATATTTTTCACATCAAATTTGATATATATCTATTCAAGTTTCAATTTTTGTAGTGTTGCAATGTTAATTGTGATTAAATTTTAGGAATTTAACATTATAGATTGGTTAATAGTATTGTTGTTACTAATAATATTTGAGTGTTATTCAATTTAACATTGAAAAAGAAGCAAGTGGTGAAAAACTCAAATTGTTCTCAAGGAGTTTGATGCAAGAAGAAAAAAACACTACATAATTGGGTACTCTCTCCATTCAAATATTTGTTTTTTTAGGTATGTCAAGTCTTTACATGCATGTTCTTTACATTTTCCTTAATTCTATTTGAATTACTTTATCATGCTTTATCATACATGTTAATATCGCTTGTATCCAGTATGCATAATAAAAGACTATGTATACATATCTTGTGTTTATATAATAGACTATGTTTTAAATTAGTTCATGGTATGCATAATAAAAGATATCTCAAAGGTCAACATTAATTAAAATAAACACATTCACAATCAAGAAAGCAACCTACAATCTCACATGATGCCATGTATATTTTCTACACTTGGGCTCTTTAATAATTATAATAAACAGACCTTAACATACCATGATGTCAAACTATACAAGAATAAATCCTTACAACATAATAAAAATACAATCCCACTATTATCTTGTCATTTAACAAGTTAAAATACAAATGAATAGGTGCCAAGATCATACAAGTATGCACATGACATGATGATTTGTATGCACATATCTTGGGCTAGGACATTCCTTATGCACCTATTCATGATGATTTGTATGCAAATGACACAATAATATTGCAAAATTTCCTAATTGTCCTTTGTTAGCACATGATGGTGGTTACCTTGATCGACTATATACCATTCAATACCCTAAATTATAGAGATTAGTCTAATGATTTTTATGACAGTCCTAGGTATGTGATGCAGAGGTAGGGTTCAACTCAATCCAAAGGAGGCATAATTCACAACAATGGGCTCATACCAACAGTTTCTTCAAATTTCATAAGCTTTCCTCTCAAGCAATCTCCCTCTACAAAGGCACAAAGAGGCTCTTCAATACTTCAAAACCTAACAAGGTTACTAGAGGTCTTCTTACCCCTCAGGATCTCAGACACAACCATTCTAAACCCTTACTCAAGTCTGCACTCTTCAATTGTTGTCTATTCCTTCACAAGCCACTCGAATCCTAGTAGCCCTAGTACCAACAAAACACCTTCTCAATTCCAAATTTCAACTTCTTGATCTCAACCAAGTCTCAAATAGCCAGAATCAAAAACTTTTATCCTCTAGATCACTTCCCTATTCACCAAATCATTAAACCTTCATTTAGGCCATTCTAGGCATGCTCAAGGTGAGTTATTTTGGAACTCAATACCTTAGGCTCTGTTTTACCTTACCAATTCTTCCAACACATCATAATATGTCTGTCTATGCTTCCTAAACCATCATCCACACTTTAACAATGCTCTTTCATCAAAACCCTACTTGAAAGCATCACTTTTCACCAAAAGAAGACATGTGATTTAACAATTATAGATTGTAGTGTTGCAATGTTAATTGTGATTGAATTTTAAGAATTTAACATTTAACAATTCTGAGCATTATATTCATCATAAATAAGTCACCTTTAGTCAATAGAAGCCAAAATACATCCATTTGCAATCATGGATTAGTTAAGGACAGCAAGGTGGTAAATTTGTTGCCATTGGCAACTTCACAAATTTGGTGTCTTATCTTGTCCTCCTTGGTTTTCTCCATGGATCTCCATCATTGTCTTCATGAATCATATAATTCATCATGTCATAGTGCCTTCATCATTCCATAATTATCTTCTATTTCCCTTGCAAGATAGCAAACAAGTTTTTGGTGGTATATCTTGCAGAAACCAACTCCAACCCACAATCCAAAATCTGTTTAGGATACCCTTTTGGGAGTTTTAAAACATATCCAAAATTTAAGGGTGGTTGTTTTGTAATACAAGACCTTAAAAGTGATTGTCCCACTTGACAAGAGGCCTAATTAGGCTTGTGCAAATAGGTCACTATAGGTTTTTTGATCTCCAGGCTTCCAATCTTCAAGCCAAGACACCAAACATGTCAAATTGGGTCTACCTCAACCTTTTCAAGCATTACAAACACCTTTCAAAGAATTTCTCTACAAACCCTAACCCTTACACAACTTAATTGCCTAAAAACATGAGTTTTCAGCGTGGAATAATTTGCCTCTAAAATGCACATGATTATCTACTTGAGTTTGGCAGTGCCATATTAATGAGCCTTGACTTTAATAATTATCTCTTGATATCCCTTCTTCACCCTCTACACTAATCCAAACCATGCCCTAGTGTGATGTCTCCCACAATCTCAATCACATATCCTTTCATGACTAGATGGTTATCAACAAGTAGTCAACATGAAGTTCCATGTACTCTTCACTTGTAGCCTCAATAGGTGACTCTCTTAGGAACTAATATTGGTCTCTTTATCATGCTATAGACAAATTCTCCATCATGCCGAGGAAACGATCAAGAATTAAACCAACACAGGAAGAGATAGAAACTAAGAATGCAAAGAAAGCAATGACTATGAGGGAGCTTCGTGAGAAGAGGGAATTGGACATGATAAATGAAGACATGCCAATTGAAGAGGAACCACAACCATACAAAGAGATATGGTATTGGCAGCACAAAGAGAACGAATGCAAAAACTTCGTGCTATGAGAGATTTGAATATCGTAGTTGGAGACACATCTTCTACTGCAAGTCAACATGTAGAGACACCATCTACAGCATCTCAAGTTGAAAGTACATCATCACTCACATGTGATGAAGTAGGTATGCCATCGTTCCCACCTCAACCTTAAGGTATGTCATCTATTCCATCTTCTATCGAAGGTATGCCATCTAGCCCATCTCATTTAAATATTGATTAAATTCCTAATGTTGAGATGAATTTACCTAACATAACACCATCTAGAATTTTGCATAGAAAGCCAAAGTATTTGATTGATATTGATGAGAATATTTTGTAGCCAATGGAAGGTAAGATTCTAAAACGCACTTGTAGAAAATATGCTCATAAGATTTAGAGATTGTTCTTTGAAAAGTTAAATGAGACTGCAAGATGTCAACTATTCATTGAAATGATGTAAAGTATAAAGTATAGGTTCATCATGAAGATTCTTGGGTTGAGAACATCAGACGCTTCAAGTGAAAAATCTATTGTCAAGAATCTAATGAGTGCGTATGAGAGTGTGGGTAACACCTCACGCACAAAAGATAGTAATGCAACATGGCGTGTGATTACATCAACTATAGTAAGTAGTCAAATGAGGAAAGATCGTCTCATTAGAAAGACGAGTCAAGCATTGAGAATTAATAAGAAAACTTTATCAAGAGCCATTGGAAGATGCCAAAGAATTGAGGACACTAATGCCAATGAATTATGGGCGTTCTCGAAGAGACTACTACGAAAAGATAAACCAATTGTTGAAGCATTGAGATCACTAATTGAAGACTTTTGGAAGAATTACACAAGGGTATCTCTGAATCAAAGGGATGTGGTAAGAAGGAGAATCAATAGTCGGAACCATGAGCCACATCCAAAGCATTTTTTGGATATGAATCAAACACAATTTTTTGGTAAATTTCTAGAGAAGTTCCTCAAATTAAAATTTGTCAAATATATTTTGAAATGCTAAAACCTTTTTATGTCAAGATAAATCACACACGCACTACTTGTTGTTGTAGACTACATATTGAATTTTCTAACCATTTTGATGTTTATCGGTCTATATCTTTAGATTTGCATACTAACAATATTTTGCAGGGTTGTGGCATATGTGCCCCACCAACATCTTCAAGAGACGTCATATCAAGAATTTTATGTGAAAGAGAGGAAAGTCAAATATTCTACAGGAAATTATGCTTGGATGGCACATGTTAGCATTGCGGTGGCTTGCAACGTATGCCAATATGTAAACATATGGAAAGAACACATGCGGTAGGAAATGAACTAGTAGAGTTCGGCAAGTATAAAACAGTGGCATACAATACAAAAGATGGTAAAGAAGCAAAGAGGTGTGAATTGGTTATTGAAAAGATTCCAGTGTATCAGTTTATGCCTATATTTTGTGACAGCATAGTGTATGAGTATGCAAGACATGCCCATAGAGATCGATCATTGGACTTGCAATTCAAGTTATGCAATGACACATTTCTAGTTGGTAGCATTGTTTCAGTTGTCAACTTTGTAGAGAACTACAGTCTACAGCCACAGCGTGAGGTGCAATCACAATATTACAACTCCACATAAGTTTCTATATTTGTGCACATCGCATTCATTCATAAGAATGATAGTACAAAGAATGACAGAAAGATCATAAGGGAGTATCATTTCTATATCAGTGATGATCGCACACATTCTACGGAGTTCGTGCAATGTTGCTTTCAGGTGTTCTATAATGATTTGGCTAGAAGGGGCATATCGTTCAATTAGCATATCATATGTTCGGATAACTATGCATCACAATTCAAGAACTCATGAAATTTCTATTGGCTAAGCAAGAGGCATAATTTTACAGGTGTTCAGCATATGTGGAACTTTTGTGAGGCCAAGCATGGAAAGGGGGAGCATGATGGTGCAGGACCATGTATCAAAAGAGCCATAGCATGAGAAGAGTATAAAGACAATGCAAAATTGACAGATGCAAAATTGATCCTTGAGTGGTGTAACGCTTCCATGGGTCTAGGTGATGAAGGTAAGTCTTCAATTCATAGATTTTTTTGGTTGATAGATGATACTAACATTGCACCATATGAGGACTATTCTACACTGACAAGATCAAGTGAGATGCACTCTTTCAGAAGCTCAATTGTAGGTTCATGGAGTATCCATACATGAAAGATGTCATGCTTTTGTTCTTCCTATACAATTCAAGCCTAGGATGAGTGCGATTCAAAGGAGTGGATTGACGAATGGCAGTTAAGTTATCTTAGCCCACTTGACACGTATTGACCTTGATAGCACTGGAACTAACACAGATGGAATCATCAGTTGAATTTCACCACATATCAGATCTAGTTCAACCAGGTCATATATTTATTTGCATAGTTTTTGAAATTTCTAATGTTATCTTACTTTGTCATGTTGACTAATTTCATCTAATTTGCTACACATATCAATGTAGGGCATGTATATGCAGTTATTGCAGATGAAGATAATGAAGAGGGAACAAATTATTACTTGTGTCATTGTGTTGAGGCCAAAAACAAATTGGAGGCCCCAGTTACAGATGGAGAAAACATCGAACACCCTGCAGGCTCAGTGGTTATTACTGGATCATGGCTTAGAAGGTACCCACATAAGAGTGTTAATGTTTGGTTGTTTCAGGACTTTAACATACATTAAAAAAATTTCATTACATTACTCGAACCTTGTCGTGGCATCTAATGTTCATTTGATACAATATCGGGGTAGACCTTTGAACAAGACCTTGTGGAAGGTGCATGAGTTTGACTATGAGGCAATACTTGACACAATAAAGAGTAGAAAAAACCCGGATGGTTCATTGGATTAATTTGTAAGTATTCACATTGATTTTGTAAAGTCATGTTACATTGAGTTGTAAGTATGCACATTAATTTGTAAGTTTACATAGGTTTGTCTTTTTTTATTTTCTACTACATTTTTACACATATACACATTTTTACATAATCATGTTATGCTTCATGGGGTTAGACCTAAGTGATGGATGAAGTTGATCCTGAGATTAATGTATAAAATCTAGGTAATGTATAAAATATAGGTGTCTCTAGGTGTCTTGGTTTCTAACTAGATAATAGGTGTCTCTACTTATGTCTTAGGTATATACGATATGTCAACTAGGTAGATAGAGACTATAAAAAAGGTATTTAATCCAATCTAGGTGTCTTAGGTAGATACTATATATCAACGACCTATCTAGAGACTAGAATAAGGTATAATCTAGAATGATCTAGGTGTCTTCTAGGTAGGTGTCTTCTATAATTTAATCTAGGTGTCTTAGGTAGGTACTATATGTCAACTAGGTCTACTGTAATAGGTGTCTTAGGTAGAACTATAATTTGGGTGTCTAGGTGACTTAGGTCTAGACTACAATAAGGTATAAAGACTAGGTGTCTTAGGTCTACTATGTCTATAAAATCTAGATACATACTATACAATAGGTGTCTTAGGTGTCCTATGTCTACTAGAATACATGTGTCTTAGTCTTAGGTGAGGCCACATGAGCTTCCACCTTCATGTGGTTGGCCTTGTCAGTATAGAATATTTATATTTCTTGAAGCTAAGTGAAGCTCTTTTTCTTAATAGGAAAACTTTATCGACTTCAGTGTCCTCATGGAGCAGGGGCACCCAGGTTGTCATGCCTTCAAGAGGGGTCAAAAAGTGAAATTTTGTTTTAATTGAATCAATTGTATGTAATAAGGTCTTCTAAGATCATTTAATATGTTTTTGAGTCAATTTGAGTCTTTGAGTCTTGTTGAAAAAAAGTGTCAATGTTGTCAAGTTGCACAAAGCAACTTTTGCATTAAATTTACATTTTTGGTGTCCTGCTCCTGATGCGACCAAACTGATAGTTCCAATGCATCTAGATGGGTACGTTTAGGCTAGGCATGGTTCTGTTTTGTATCCAAACATGTCGTAACAGTTCGAGCTACATTGTATCGGCGATATCCCTGAAGAGTCTAAAGTGCAAAAAGGTAGCAATTTTTGACGAGCTATTACTCAGAAACTGTGTCACTTAGCAACATTCCATCTAAGGCAATGCGATCATGTAGGGTTCCTCTACAACAATCTCTCTCAATTTTTATATCTCTGAGGCGTTTTCCCATGGTGAAAGGTTTTTTGCTGCCCCAAAAATTATCAGAAGGAGGTAGTGTAAGGTTGCAAAGGGGTGTAACTTTCATCCTACTCCTGATGCAACCAAATTGACTATTCCAACGTGTCTAGATGGGTATGTTTAGGCTAGGCATGGTCCTATTTTTCACCCAAACATGCTGAAACAATCCGAGCTACATTGTACTGACGATATCCCTGAAGAGTCCAAAGCGCAAAAAGATAGCAATCTTTGACGAGCTGTTACTCAGAAACCATATCATTTAGAGACATTCTGTCTAAGGCAACGTGATCACATAGGGTCCCTCTACAATAACCTCTCTTGGTTTTTTATATCTCTGAGATGTTTTCTCGTGGTGAAAGGTTTTCTGTTGCCCCAAAAATTGTCAGAAGGAGGTAGTGTAAAGTTGCAAGGGGGTGTAACTTTCGTCCTGCTCCTGATGCGACTAAACTGAATATTCCAACATGTCCAGATGGGTACATTTAGGCTAGGCATGGTCCTATTGTTCACCCAAACATGTTGAAACAATCCGAGCTACATTGTACTAGCTATCCCTGAAGAGTCCAAGTGCAAAAAGGTAGCAATCTTTGATGAGATGTTATTCGGCAACCATGTCACTTAGAGACATTACGTCTAAGGTAACACAATCATGTAGGGTCCCTCTACAATAACCTCTCAGTTTTTTATATCTCTGAGGCATTTGCCCATGGTGAAAGGTTTTCTGCTGCCCCAAAAATCGTCAGGAGGCAGTTTAAAGTTGTAAAGGGGTGTAACTTTTGTTCTTCTCCTCATGTGGCCAAATCGACAGTTCCAATGCATCTAGATGGGTATGTTTAGGCTAGGCATGGTCCTTTTTTGTACCCAAACATGCCGAAACAGTCTGAGCTAGATTGTATCAGCGATATCCCTGAAGAGTCTAAACTACAAAAAGGCAACAATCTTTGACGAGTTGTTACTCAGAAACCATGTCACTTTGACACATTTTGTTTGAGGTAGCACGATCAGGTAGGGTTCCTCTACAATAACCTCTCTTGGTTTTTTTATCTCTGAGGTGTTTTCCCGTAGTGAAAGGTTTTCTGCTGCCCCAAAAATCGTCGTAAGGAGGTAGTGTAAAGTTGTAAAGGGGTGTAACTTTTGTCCTGCTCTTGATGTGACCAAACTAACTATTCCAAAACATCTATATGGGTACATTTAGGCTAGGCATGGTCCTATTTTCACCCAAACATGCCGAAATAGTCTGAGCTACATTGTACCGGCGATATCCTTGAAGAGTTCAAAGTGCAAAAAGGTAGCAATCTTTGACGAGATATTACTTAGAAACCATGTCACTTAGATACATTCCATCTGAAGCAACATGATCATGTAGGGTCCCTCTACAATAACCTCTCTCATTTTTTTATATCTCTAAGGTGTTTTCCCATGGTTAAAGGTTTTCTACTGCCCCAAAAATCATTAGAAGGAGGTAGTGTAAAGTTGCAAAGGGGTGTAACTTTTGTTCTTCTCCTCGTGTGGCCAAAATGACAGTTCCAATGCATCTGGATTGGAATGTTTAGGCTAGGCATGGTCTTGTTTCACACCCAAACATACCAAAACAGTCTGAGCTACAAACACTAACTAGTCTTCAATCTTCAAACACTACAAATACCATGATATACTACATAAAGCTATCTTTTAGCTTTTTATAAAGGCATGCCCATCAAATTCAACTGCATAGAGATGACCGTTTGTATTCCAAATTCCTTTTAAATATTGACCTTCCAATCCTTTTTCCCACCCTCATATCAATTAAATATGACCTTCAATTATGATTTGGCCCTCGGGCTTATGAGAGTTTACCGGAGAGGCCGGTTGAGTTAGGTTGAAGGGCGAGTGAACTAATGACTTAAAGACCCTTTAGTAGGTTGACTTAAGTGATAGTAACCTATGATTATAAGTCAATATTAAATTAAAACAAAAGTGCACTTTACACACGACAGGCAATTGAGGGTTTTAAAGTCTTAAGAAAAGTAGATTATTTTTAGGGTTTAATGCCTAATATGAAAAACCTAACTATCAATAAGAAAGACTTAAGCATTCTAACTTTCATCAAGAGATATCTCAGACATTTCAGAGACTTCAGGGACATCAGAAGAAAGACATTAGAGTATGACACTGATCATAGGCTTAGGGTTCTAAGACATGAACAACTTCACATTCAAATCAAACTCATGACTCCCCTTGATAATTATAACTCTCCTTGATGATAACATTGAATAATGATTATGAAAGCTTGTGTCTTCTCTGACTTCTTGTTGCATGAACAAAACCACATCCACTATGAACATGAACCTTGCATCATATCAACCTTCCAAGATAGACCTTATCATGAAAACCATATTCACAACAAAACCTTGCATGAACAAAACCACATCCACCATGAACATGAACTTTGTATCATATGAACCATGTTTGTCTTGTGTAGCATCAACATGAACTAAGAGACCTTATCATGAAAACCATATTCACAACATCATGCACCTCATGACCATCACCTACCTTGAATCACTGTATCACCTTATCAACATCATGGCATCAACCTTGACATCAATGACAAACAACCTTGACCCTTTGACTTCAATGACAACCTTGAACCTTGATTGTTGATGACTTATGGAAGCCTATAGCCCCAATATTATGTTGCATACTAAAATTAGGTAAGACTCAATGTACTCTCATAACCTCCCCTTATATGCAAGAGGAATTATATTTAATAACCACAATGGTCATCATGTGCTCATAAGCATATGATTTTGACTATCTTATTCAAAACAACAAACATACTCTTTGCATCCCACTATGGTATAATAACAAGAAATTAAGAAATATTTTCAATTGACCAACTCATAAAGAATATGGATCAGCATACTCATTTAAATATTTTCAATTGAGTAACTCATAAAGAATATGAATATTTTCTATTCAACATGATGATTCATTTTTATTTTAAATACAACTTTTATCTTTTAGTTCCAGAATGAGGTTTATGTGATACTTGAATTATAATAGCTAGATCATTGGATCAACAAACATCCGATGTAATACAATTGGACTTTAAATATTTGAAGTAACCATCTACAAATATCCATTGAAACATGGATTTATAATGCAAATATGGATGCCATCAATAAAAAAGATTTGTATTAACCAAATATCTATATAGGCATACATCAATATATGTCAATATAAATATAACATATATACAAAATAGCCATATAGGCTTGCAAGAATGCCATAGAGGCATACAATGTCAACTATATGCAATACAAAATGTATGTCCACAAATTCCATATAGGCATACAACAAAGGAACACAATAAAAAGTCATTCCCCTCTGTCCAGTGAAGAGAATAGATCACAGGTAGCCTTTGATCTTCTAGGGGATGGAGACGCATATGAGGGTGGTCTACTACGAACCTGAGGGCTGCTCCTCCTATTTAGTTCTTTGTGGATCTGTAGCTATTACAATAAAAAGTATAGACATTAATATATAGAAATTACATGTTATAAAAAATGAAACATTTAACAAAATAATCACTTACCGCTACCATATAGTATGTCTCCTCATTTGCCTTAGTAACAGGATTAGGCTCTGGTGATGTCATGTCAAATAGAAACCATCCAGATAGAAATTAAACTTCAAATCAATAATCATTTGATTTTTCAAAAATAAACAACTATAACAAGGAATGTAAATTGAAATTTACTAATTTGCCTCATGCCCCCATCAATGGCATAGAGCTATGAATTGCAGAGGACACACCATGCTCCATTGCCCTATGAACATCGGGAGGTGTCTCCATAGCTTGCATCATCTGAAAATAAAACAACATTATTCAATTACGAAAACTATAATAGTGATGCAAGTCATGGCTCCTAACATACACACACGTTCACCTAAACATGGAAGTACATGCAATAAAACACACAAGTCACATGCATATATACAAATTAGATGAAGATTCATGACTATTGTGTGGTATAAGGGTCAATAAAGGAGGGACCATAGTACCATCAAATTTTAGGTTTAAGAAGTCAGAGAGGGAGTGAAGGTGCTAGTTTAGGTTTAGGCTGGTGGTAGGGTGGGGTAGGGTTGTGCTCAAATTTTTGTTTGTTTGGTAGTCGTGGAGGTAGGACAATGCCTAAGATAGAGTTTGTGGGTTTATAGGACAATGCCTAAACTAGAAATCACATAGACATTAGGTAAGTTTATGGGTTTACGTGAAGGAGGACTATCAAGAGTTTGTGGGATAATGAGGGAGGAAAGATACTAGATAGGAGAAGAAAAACCTTATTTTAAAAATATCGTATCATTTTCTTTATCTTGAGGTTTGTCAGGGGGTGGGTTGGAAGCAAACTAGGTCTAGGACATCTAGTGGGGGTATATTAGGAAATAGGTAGGGTAGATATGTGTTGGTTAGTAGGTTGGGTGTAGTGTTGGGGAAGTTTCTTAGGCCTACTATTAGAAGTGGATGGGGAAAGGCCCTACACTTTTTCTTTTACTTTATCTTGGAGGGGTGTTAGAGGGGAGATAGAAGTCAATGAGGAAGGTGAAGTAGTAATAGGTGGATATATGGTGGGGAAGATAGGGGCATAGCTAGTGGAGTAGGTGAAGTAATAGAAAGAGGTTGTGGGGTTGGGGTAGCAATGCTTTTAGAGACATAAGATAGGTAAAGGTGAAAGAGGGAATTGGTATGAGGTTGAGGTGGACCATAAGGGGTTGACAAAAAATAATCTAAGGAGAAGTGTCTTAAGGTAACAACTAGCTGGTATGGGCTATGAGAAATGATGACGACATTACCATCATGGGGAATTTCAGAGTCAACAAAGGAGGGATCTAGATGATGTTGGAGTCAATCATATACTATATAAGATGTCATAGGCTTATACCCCTCTCTGGTGTCATGTCTTGGGGTCTAATTGGTGGTAATTGGATGAGTTTATTAGAGACAATTTGTCAAAGAATAGTGTGGAGTGGATAAACAAGCTTTGGTAGACATGTATGGAAAATGTGGTAGTATAGACAAGGCAGTGAGTTGTTTGAAAAGATGCCTCAAAGAAATGTTGTCTCATGGTGATGTCCTTGTCTATGCATCTGCTTGTCATGACATTCCATGAGACCACATTTCTTTGAGATATTTTTTCAAATAACTATATTGTAATTGAAATTTTGTCATCTATCAACATCTAGTTATTAGTTATGCAATGTATAGTAATGCTTTGGGTTTGAAAGATGTGCAATGAAATGTAACCAACGATATGAATATAAAATACAAAAATCTAGTAAGTACAATTCATTCATTAAACTATTTATTTTATTAGTGAAGCTTTGAAGTCCACCAACACTAGCAGGTGTTGCCGTGAAATCTCCAATATTAACCTATTCAACATCCAAAATTAGATATTAGAATACCATTCATATAACGATGCTATTCACATGTAATATTTATAATTGTTTACTAGTTACATACCCCGACAATAGATGATGTAGTGTAATATGCAGGTGGAGAACCACTGAAAACTGCATCAACGCTATGACCCTGAAATTTCATTAAAATCATCAAACTTTAAATTAGTTAATCTTGCATTTCAAAAATGAAATTTAATAAATTAAATTCAATGAACTTGCTAATATTTACTTGAGTATCAAGCCCGAAAGTCTCACTCAGGACGGCATCTGTCATCACCATCTGCTCAGCTGCAGATGTAGCCTGCGCACCTGTGTGATGACTATCTGTGGGGTCATAATAACATGTTGACCCGCAATCCCAATAAGTATGTGGTGGAACCCTACTTAACTCTACCCCGGCCCATGCTATACTGTAGGACTAGCATGTTGTATGATGCTCTGGGTCAAGGCACTAATGGACTGAAGTGTCTCAACCTCAACACTCTTTGTCACAATGGAAGGGATAGAAACGTGCTCATGGGCTGGTCTGGTGAGTGCTAGTCTCGCTGGCCACTATGGTTCAACATGTGCCCTTGGTCTATCTTGTGTGACCCCCCACCTCTACCCTAGAACTCCTGCATATCAAAATAATTTGGCACTATATTTTTGAAAAACTCACAGTAGAGTTTCCTCAAAAAATATTGCAGGACCTCATTATTGTTGCATGGAGGATGGTCAAAAACCATCCACCACCTCTACGGAAAATTATCTCTTATCACTTGGTTGTTGCACCAATAGATAGCGAACCTCTTGCATGTAAGGCGTAGAGCTTGATTTGTTCATGGGTTTGTGAAAATAGAATACAAGTCCAATTTTGTAATTTATTCAATTTTAACTTGTTCATACGACAACTTGTCTGCATAATACTCTCTAAATTCTCTCCTCTTTTCTATCCAACTAGTGATTTGCTTGCTAATTGAATCTACATTTGATAACATAAATTCAAGGGATTGAGCAAGCATGGATCTATGCAAGGTTGAAGTTGTAGGTTCTTTAAACCTTGCAATTATGTCCTCAATTTATTTCTTATTGTTTTCAATTTGCCCCATTATATTTTCTTGTGTTCTAGGGGCGTATTCAAGAATAAATGGAGGTGTTTGTGGTTGGGGTTCTTCTTCAGTAGGTATTTGTTGTTCAGGTGATGACGATTTTGTGGATTTTTAAGAGGAGGAGGAGGTGCATTATCAACTCCTATAAATTTAAGAAAATTACATTAAAAACTATTTTAACCTACCTATTTAGCAAAAAATTCACACAAGAAAGCAAATAGAACTTACTTCTTCGATTTCCCCGACGTTGTGCCGACATTTTGATGATGAATCAGTGAGAAATAGCTGATGATTGGATGTTGGATAACGCGAGCATACTCTATTCTCTCTTCAAGCCACGGGTTTCTTGTAAAATGCTATCAAATAATGAAATGAAACGCTACTTTTTTTTAATAGCAGACCATAACGTGAGCGCATTATATCTAATTTTTTAAAAAAAGTTGGCCACTTTTTGGCCCCCCAAATTTTTGTACCCACCCTTGGGCACTATGATATGGAAGACCATGATGTCATCGTAGCAATATGTTGCAAGGACTTGATACAAATGCAAGATCAAAATGATAATAGACACAAGCAAGAAAGCAAGCATGCACAAATGATTAAAAAACAAAAAAGGTATTGCCCTTGTCAAGTTGTAAATCGATGATTGATTGATTAATGATGAAGAAAGTGTTGTCATTACGGGGAATGATATATCCCTAGATCAACACAAGGATGCAGGAACAATATATCCCATTGATGATTGATTGATTGATTGGGTTGACAACAAGATTGAAAAAAAACCAAGGATGCTTTTGGATAATTTAACTAAATTGTTTGACTAGATTGGTACGGATTAAGGATTGGTTTGCATTTGGATTTATTACTTGGATTTTTTTTGATTTTTTTTTATGTTTTTGAATGTTTTGCTTTTTTTGTATTTTAAAATATTTTTGGTATGGTATTGTATTACAATTTGGATAGCCTAGATACTAGATACCAATGACAAAGGAAAACCAAGTCTAGATGCAAGGATGAAGGTGGGATAAATGGTCAAAAGGATGGGCAATAGTAAATGGGATGGAAGACTCGTGATAGATCACTGGATAAAAGGATTGGTGAAAGTGAAGGGAATGGATGAGAGGTTTAGGATGTGATCTCCAAAGACTATGTCGCATAAGAATAACATGCCCCATTCTAGGTGTAGACTTAGGATTTTACATAACAAAACTTATGATGAGTGGGTGATAGGATCGATTGGGAAAACATTGGGTATATCAAGAGATGTCCAAAGCATTTTTGAAACATTTTGCCCCTATTTCTTTATCAAGATCAAACATAGGAAGGGAAGATGGTTGGTGTAATATGATAGGTATGTGGAGATAATGGATAAGGATGGTAGTATATGAAGGAAATGATAGGATAAAATGGATGAGACAAAATGCCCCAAGTGTAAGTCACATAGATAATCAACCTACACATGATGCCTATTTTCCAAGTTTTCATCATGGTACTTATCCAAGGCACCATCAAGATGGTTTTTAGCATTAGACGAAGGAATTTCTCTTACCATTTTGATTTTTTTTGGAATAGTTGGATAGGATGGGTGGATATGGAGAAAAAAGGAGGGACTCAAGTGTTTGTGTCAATAGCAAGGTAATACTAACTCATAATGGATGGAAGTCACACATGGACCATGTCAAGTGTCATTATTGATGCAGAGTGATCAACAAAAATGTGGTTTCAATCTAACATTTCACTTTATGACCCTTTGGCGAGACTTAACTCATCGATGAACCCAAATACTTTTCCCTCGATACACCGATCACCTCAACCGTCAGTATGACCTTTACTATCGGTGAGCTTGAGAGCTACTTCGTCGATACACACCGGTCACTCCGATGCTAATGTCTTCAAACCATACTTGTCAGTCAGACTATTCTCATCGGCCATGGTAAGATTAACTTCGCCGATACACCGATACAACCGTCGTCGGCGAGACTCCAAACATCGATGAAATCCTTACTTATTATCCTGATGGACCGATATGTATTTCTGTATTCTTCACTGATATGCCAATCTACGTTGTCTTCGGCGTGACCACTCCCGTCGGTGAACCCTTATGAACTTAGGTCAATGCACCCATGACTAACACCCTTGGCGAGGTTCTTATTATCGGTGGGACTCAACACCTTCGGTGGAACTTCAATACACTTCCAGCGATGCAACAATACACTATTTGCTTCACTCACACCCTAGCACATGGAAATGCTAGGTTGGTCTACTACGCAGCACAGTTGATCTGGACCCCTCCACCATCAAACAGAACACAACCAACAAAAATAGAAACAAGAAATAAAAACATATATGTACACCGAGAAGCCATTCCACTAATTTTGATAGAAATCTCACCAGTGGAATGCTTCATATATGCATGGTATGGCAACTTGTAGGACAGAGATTAACTACGACTGCAGAAGGAAAATTGCTATGTACAATTATGAGATTTTGACACACAAAGGACAGAACAGAGTTTCTTTATTCTTCAATTTTCTTCATACATAGGCAATGAACACACACATAGAAGATACTGAACTCCTCCTGTTCGATCTACCTTGTTTTAAACCCACTATTGAGGGAGTTTCACCATTCTTGAGCAGTTGGGGAAGCTCAACCGCTTCCTATCCCCAAACTGCCATGTTCTCAAACTGTCTACATGGTCAGTTACAAACTAAACAAAAATAAAAACTGAAAGTAAAACAACTGGTCGGTTTGACCTTATTACAAACAAAACAAGGGTTTGTTAGGTGCCCCTGCACCATACTCCTGGGGCTTAAAAAAACTCAAGTCCCTTGAGGAACAAAGTCTGAAATGTTAACCCCATGCTTGATGATGTCTTCCTCGCTCATCCAGGTAGCATCATCATTAGGCAAACCACGCCATTTGACCAGATACTGATTGTAGGTTTTATGTCTGGTCTTCTTTTGAACTTTGGTGTCCAAAATCCATTCCAGCTATACTGGATGACTCAATGGAAGATCAGAAATCCATTCTGCATCCCCTGCTTCTGTCACATCTGAACTAGCAATATTGTCTCCCCTGAATGGAAACAATTATGACACATTAAAAATGGGTGATATTGCTAAACCTGGAGGAAGTTCAATTTCATATGTATTAGGCCCAAATTTGTGAACAACCTTGCATGGACCAATCTTTTTCATAAGAAGTTTCATGGGCTGCCCCTTCGGAAGTCTCTCCTTCTTCAGATATGCCATTATCATATCTCCAACTTTGTATTGGACATCCCTTTTTTTCTAATCAGCTCTCTCTTTGTATTTCCCTGTGTTCTTCTGGAAAGTTTCCCTTACAGCATCATGGATAGCCTTCATTCTAACTACAAAATCTTCTCCTTGTGCACTCCTTTTCTCAATGTCCTGGAGATCCCTAAGTTCCAAAATTCCCCTAGGATGAATCCCATATACAACTTCAAAAGGGCTTTTTCCTGTGCTCCTATTAACAAAATCGTTATATGCAAACTCTACTTGTGGGATGATCATATCCCATGCTTCTCCATGCTCTGTTTAGTTAAACACCCCAAAAGATTACCCAGTGATCTATTCACCACCTCAGTTTGTCCATCCATCTAAGGGTGATAGGCTGACGTGAAAGATAATTGAGTGCCCAATTTCTTCCACAAAGTGCGCCAAAAATGTCCCACAAATTTGGGATCTCTATCATTGACAATATTCAATGGCAAACCATAAATTCAAACAATCTCCTTAAAGAATAGACCAGCAATGTGTGAAGCATCATACGTACATTTGCATGGCACAAAATGAGCCATTTTACTGAATCTATCAACTACAACAAATACACTGTCGAAACCTCTTTGAGTCCAGGGAAGACCCAAAACAAAATCCATACTGATGCACTCCCATGGCCTTTGCGGAATTGGAAGTGGTTGATAGAGACCAGCATTGCATGAAGTTCCTTTTGCCCTCTAACAAATGCTACAAGTTTCTACAAATTTCTTGACATCTATTTGCATCTTAGGCCAGAAGTAAAGCCTTCTCACTTGTTCCAACGTCTTGTCCAGTCCAAAATGACTTCCAAGACTACGTAATGTTTCTCTTTTATGATGTTCTCCCTCAGGGAACACCTAGGTACACACAGTTGGCTTCCTTTGAACAGTAGCCCTTGTTGTAACAAATATTTAGAAAAATTAGAATGATAGGAATCTGAAAATTGTGAACAAACTGGATATATCTCTTTAAAGTCCTAATCATCCTGGTACATATTCTTGAGAGAATCCACTCGCACACTTTGTAACTAGATTTCCTATATAGTGCACACTCTTCTACTCAGAGCATCTGCCACCTTGTTGGCTTGTCCCTTCTTATGTTTAATGGAAAAACTATATGCCTAGAGTTGTTCGACCCACTTCATATGCCTGTGATTTAGCTTCTCCCACGAATTCAGAAAACTCAAAGCATGGTTGTCAGTATAAATGATGAATTCCTTGGGCAAGAGATAATGTCTCCATTTTTTCAATGCTTGAACCATTGCATACAATTCTAGATCATATGTGGAATACTTTCTTTTAGCATCATTCAACTTTTCACTAAAGAAAGCAATAGGTCTTCCTTCCTAACTCAAGACAACACCAATGGCAAGGTTACTGGCATCACATTCCATAGTAAACAACTTATTAAAATCAGGCAAAACCAAAATGGGTTTCTCTGCTATTTTCTATTTGAGAATCTCAAAAGACTCATCAGCTGCTCTATTCCAAACAAACTTACATTTCTATCCTCCTTTTATGGTATCCAGAATGGGTGCACAAATATGACTGAATCCTCTTATGAATTTCCTATAAAAAGTTGCCAAACCGTGAAAACTTCTTACATCACTCATAGTTTTAGGTGTTGGCCAAGATAGAGTAGCATCTACCTTTTCTGGATCCATTTTCAAATTGCCACTCTTCATGCTCATGCTCTTGCCACTCTTCATCCTTTCTCCCTGGGTGTAGTTCCACCATGTGAGTGCAGCGCCTTTCAATTTCATCTTTTCAAACTTGACTCTTTTATTCTCTAGTACCTCCTTGTACTCGAAGTAATTGTTCAAAGCCTCGACCCATTCTATGACTTCATCTGCATCCATCTTTCCGCTGAACATCAGAATCTCCATTTTTGATTTAGACGACTCCTTACCAAGTGTCCTTATGGCATCCAGAAATTGTTTCTGGTCTGTAGATATATCTGCCTATTTTGGGGTTATTTCCTCTTCCCCACCTTCTTCTTCTTCATCAGATTCACCATTTGATTTCTTTCCTATCTTTAGTGCCTTCAACTCAGCCTGGAGTGTTTCCTTGACTCCAACCTTGATCATCTCTTCCATCTCTTAGAACTTCTTAAGCACTTTTGCTGTCATCCCCTTTGGAGGCATGCTACTAGCCTCTCCTTCGCTTTCTCTGTCTGACATAAACATTCACAGACAATGCCAGCACTTCTGCAGACTTTTCACTAGCTCTGATACCAAAATGATGCAGAGTGATCAACAAAAACGTGGTTTCAGTCCAACATTTCACTTTATGACCCTTCGGCAAGACTTAACTCATCAGCGAACCCAAATACTTTTCCCCTGATACGCCGATCACCTCAACCGTCAGTATGACCTTTACTATCGGCGAGCTTGAGAGCTACTCTGCCAATACACACTGGTCACTCCAATGCTAATATCTTTGAACCATACTTGTCGGCCAGACTCTTCCCATTGGCCATGGTAAGATTAACTTCACCGATACACCGATACAACCATCGTCGGCGAGAATCCAAGCGTCGGTGAACTCCTTACTTATTATCCCGATGGGCCGATATGTATTTCTGCATTCTTCACCGATATGCCAATCTACGTTGCCTTCGGCGTGACCACTCGCATCGGTGAACCCTTATGTACTTAGGCCGATGCACCCATGACTAACACCCTTGGCAAGGTTCTTATTATCGGTGGGACTCAACACCTTTGATGGAACTTCAATACACTTCTGGCGATGCAACGATACACTGTTTGCTTCACTCACACCCTAGCACATGGCAATGCTAGGTTGGTCTACTGCGTAGCACAGTCGATTCAGACCTCTCCACCATCCAATAGAGCACAACCAACAAAACAGAAACAAGAAATAAAAACATATATGTACACCGAGAAGCCATTCCACTGATTTCGATAGAAATCTCACCAATGGAATGCTTCATCAATCCATGGTATGGCAACTTGTAGGAAAAAGATTAACTATGACTGCAAAAGGAAAATTTCTATGTACAATTATGAGATTTGACACACAAAGGATGGAATAGAGTTTCTTTATTCTTCAATTTTCTTCATACACAAGCAACGAACACACACATATAAGATACCAAACTCCTCTTGTTTGATCTACCTTGTTTTTAAACCACTGTTGAGGGAGTTCAACAGTTCTTGAGCAGTTGGGGAAGCTCAACCACTTATTATCCCCAAACTACCATGTTCTCAAATTGTCTACATGGTTGATTACAAACTGAACAAAAACAAAAATTGAAAGTAAAACAACTGGTCGGTTTGACCTTATTACAAACAAAACAAGGGTTTGTTAGGTGCCCTTGCACCATACTCTCGGGGCTTAAAGAACTCAAGTCCCTTGAGGAACCAAATCTGAAATGTTAACCCCATGCTTGATGATGTCTTCCTGGCTCATCCAGGTAGCATCCTCATCAAGCAAACCACGCCATTTGACCAGATACTGCTTGTAGGTTTTATGTCTGGTCTTCTTCTGAAATTTGGTGTCCAAAATACATTCCAGCTGTACTGGCTGACTCAGTGGAAGATCAAAAATCCATTCTGCATCCCCCGCTTCTGTCACATTTGAACCAGCAACATTGTCTCCCCTGAATGGAAACAATTCTGACACATTGAAAATGGGTGATATTGCTAAACCTAGAGGAAGTTCAATTTCATATGCATTAGGCCCAAATTTGTGAACAACCTTGCATGGACTAATCTTTTTCATAAGAAGTTTCATGGGCTGCCCCTTCAGAAGTCTCTCCTTCAGATATGCCATTATCTGATCTCCAACTTTGTATTGGACATCCCTTTTTTTCTGATCAGCTCTCTCTTTGTATTTCCCTGCGTTCTTCTGGATAGTTTCCCTTATAGCATCATGGATATCCTTCATGCTGACTGCAAAATCTGATGGTGACTGATTGTCATTGATGTCAAAAAGGTGTAGTATAGTTTGTCATTAATGATGCAAGGTTGGTTGACAAAGTGAGTTCATAGGTTATCCTTCAATGCAGAGATCATTCTTTTGGGGAATCAAGACTTTTGTGTATTTTATGTTCTTCGTTCATATGTTCATGATGTTTTGTGAAGAACATCATCAGGTTATCTTCATTGTAGTACTTATAAGGTCTGAATGCTTTGTTCAAAGTATGATGTGTGTATTGTTGACATAATCAGGAGTTACATTACAAAGGGTCTCAAAACATAGTTGATAATTTGTGAGAATGTGGGATTGTTTGACGTCAGTAATTGAAATGGAGATTTTTCTTCATTGGAGAACATTATGATATGCTTCATGCTTCAGGGTGGTCTTGCTTGTTGTATTGATTTGGTAAAGAATGCTTCTACCTAAGTTGGTTATCACAGCTATTGCTTCATGATCTTGTTGATAATATGTTGAGGATAGTCTTGTTCTTCAGATGTTGATCATACAGGAATTCACATGTTTATGATCAAGCAATGCTGTTGCAGTCCACATACTCTTGCTGCATACTTCATATCATGAAGATATCAATGGGTGTACTATTAGTTGAATTGGTACATGAAAGAGATGTCATGCTTCATTTTCAAAGGACACATTTGATGATGGTTTCATTGATGTTATATGGATATAAGGATATAATGTGGTTCATAAAGCCATGGTTCTCATAGGATTTATTTGATCAGTTTGATCATAGTTTGATCACAATCAATGGTGATAGTAATTATCAGGTTCACACAATGCGTGTTCTTGGTATAGGTTGTGTTTACAAGTTGGAACTTGGTTTGGAGTTGCTTTCATGGAGTTAATGTTTGTCTTCTTATGATAGGAAATTTCAGGAGTTCACTCATGCATAATTAAGGCTTTTCATTGTCATTGGTATTCAATATGTTATGATTCTAAGTCATAAAATTCTAGAGTGCTTTCATGATATTCATTCTTTGCCTGTCATATAACATATTGCACTTTTTGTCTTATTGTTTATTGACTTGGTGTCAGAGGTAATTTCACTAACTGTAACTTGCTGAATGGGTATTGAAACATTCTTATAACTGGCCCTCCTCTCCTTACCACTGATGGAACTAATCTTCTCCATAGTCGTGGGGTGCCAAAAAGCCATCAATGGCTTTGTTTGAATGTTTCATGGGTGCGAAAAGCTAAATCAATGGATATTATTCAATTTAAGATATCTTTTTTGTGAATGCCCTTTGACATGCATATTGTTGGCAAGAGACACTATATGGATTCATGGTTGTTGTCATTGATGGCAACAAAGGTCATCCCACATATCCGCAAGTCATGATGTGTCTCTACCGGAAGTCAGAATAAAGAAAGTTGTGGTCCGGTGAAGAAGAACAGAGCATGTGGCAAGGTCCGACAGATTGGTCCGAACCTCTCAGAGGAAGTGTCTTGGTGCAGTGCGGATTTGGGGAAGTCAAGAGGACTACCTTTAGTGGTATATTCCAAGGATTTAGCCTCCGGTGATGGACAAGGAAAAAGATATGAATGGTTGAGTACCGGATTCCTGAGAGACAGTGAAAACAGAGGAAGAACTGACTGACAGAGTATCAGACTGCTTTCCGGATGGGTTACTGTTGATGACAGAAGTTGTGAAGGCATGAATCATGTTTGGCCGACATGATTAATGATATCTACAAGTATATGCTTGATCCGCATTGCTTGGTGAGGAAGGATTCAGCCGACAGAATGAGAGTTTGTAAGAAACTAGACTGTTCCGGATGCCGACTAAAAAGGTGATGAAATTACTTGTGCGGATATATATAGAGGATGGATTTAGTTGTGAAATGTGTGTTGATATGGAGTGATATGCGAATAAGTCCAGATAAAGAGCAGAGGTAGCAAAAAGGATCCGGTATGTGAAAGATAGCAGAATAAAGAACAGAGGAAAGATGAAGTGCAGCAGATCAGTGTACTGAGCCTAACCGGAACTGAACTCCAGCATATGCAGATGCTTCCAATCAGTTCAAGACTGTGATTCTCATCACTTTGTAGACAGTGTGTCTTCTTGTAGGCAGTGGGCCTCTTGTGAGCAGTGTGCTCGGGCAGTGAGCCCTAATTGGCAAGTGCCATCTTTGTAATTTCCTATTCTTCTAACAGAGAATAATTTTGGGTTAATCACCCCGTGGTTTTCTCCCTTAACAGGGTTTCCACGTCAAAAATACTGTGTCATGTGTTTTTTGTTTTATGGTTAATGTTTTATGTTTGATCTTATGCTGCATCAATTAAAAGGAAAGTTCAATAAAAGAAATAATTAGGATAACTGATTCACCCCCCCCTCTCAGTTATCAACACATATAAACGTCATCTGCAGTTAGAAAAGGTTAATTTTAGTATGTTTGGTGGCAGATTCTCTTGAAGATTTTTCAAGCCCGATTTTTTGGAAGATTTTTCTAATTTTAAACTATAGTGACTATCCTCTTTGAGCATGAAATCTAATAAGGAAGGATAGTTTTTTTATATATAAAGATTGTCTTTTTAATGGGACATAAGGAAAAGATTTTTTTTTTAGGAGACTTTATTTTTCATGCAAATGGACAAAGAAGGTTTATTGTTGGAGAGATATATTTTTCTGGTTGAAGGCTTTATTTTTTTTTAAGACAATATTTGTAGAGGAATATAAATAAAATCATATCATTTTGATTTGATTTTTTTTTCTGGAGGACTAATATTCAGATTGAAGATATTTGCAAAGAAGGAGAATGATTTTTTTTTAAGAAATATGAAAAGACTTATGCAGATGATTTAGAGAAATAGAGGAAAGATTGATTTTATTTTTTATTGCAGGATGGAGGAGAAGAAAATGAATGGTTATGGGAATAAAAGAAAAATTGATTTTATTTTTCTTTTTAGATTCTTCATAGATGCAGTAAAGAAATATATGATGTTTTTATGCAGACAATGTTGCAGAAGAGAGAATGTGAAAGGTCATTAAAATTTGAATATAATGAAGTTTCAAGAATATTGGTTAGTGTGTAATGGATGTGAGTCAATATGCAAATTGAATACAACTTGTGATACAGATTGATTCTTATGAAGTTTAAAGACCATATGCAAAGATAAATTGAATCGGGTTTTTATTGAAGATGAAATGCAGAGGAAGACATTGAAAATGTATTATGAATCAGGTAATTTGATTATGCAGAGATCATGAAATTGATAAGCATATTGGATTGAGTATGATTGCAAATTCAGAGAAGACATGTTGAGTAATGGTGCAAATCAGATTGAGTGGCAATCACTTCCTGCACACTTTGCAGTTTGTTCTATATTACAGGTTGGTGCTCCTTGTAGTTGGTGCTTCTAAATGAATTAGGGGTTGGTGCTCCTTGAAGTTGGTGCTTCTAAATGAATTAGGGGTTGGTGGTCCTTGAAGTTGGTTCTTCTAAATATTGTAATCAATGAGATTTTTGTAAAAGCCAGTGAGGCAGTTTTGGAGTGGTTTTTCTATCCCTGGAGGGTTTTCCACTCGTGCAAATCTTGTGTCATGATCTTCTCTATGTGTGTATGATTTTCTCATGAGGTTTTGTTCTCTTTCTTCATTCTCACTCATGTGCATATGTGTTAGACAAATCAATGATATCTTTCTCTTTGTGTCTTGAAAGTTAAAGTTTGTAAAAAGATTTGAAAATTTACACAACACTGATTCACCCCCCCTCTCAATGTTGTCCTGGACTCCTACAAAATCTTCTCCTTGTGCACTCCTTTTCTCCATGTTCTGGAGATCCCTGAGTTCCAAAATTCCCCTGGGATGAATCCTATATACAACTTCAAAAGGGCTCTTTCCTCTGCTTCTATTAATAGAATCGTTATATGCAAACTTTGCTTGTGGGATGATCATATCCCATGCTTCTCCATGTTGTTTAGTCAAACACCTCAAAAGATTACCCAGTGATCTATTCACTACCTCAGTTTGTCCATCCGTCTGAGGGTGATAGACTAACGTGAAAGATAATTGAGTGCCCAATTTCTTCCACAAAGTGCGCCAAAAATGTCCCACAAATTTGGGATCTCTGTTAGTGACAATATTCAATGGCAAACCATGAATTCAAACAATCTCCTTAAAGAATAGACCAGCAATGTGTGAAGCATCATTGGTACATTTGCATGGCACAAAATGAGCCATTTTACTGAATCTATCAACTACAACAAATACACTGTCGAAACCTCTTTGAGTCCAGGGAAGACCCAAAACAAAATCCATATTGATGCACTCCCATGGCCTTTGTGGAATTGGAAGTGGTTGATAGAGACCGGCATTGGATGAAGTTCCTTTTGCCCTTTGACAAATGCTACAAGTTTCTACAAATTTCCTAACATCTGTTTGCATCTTAGGCTAGAAGTAAAGCCTTCTCACTTGTTCCAACATCTTGTCTAGTCCAAAATGACCTCCAAGACTACTGCAATGTTTCTCTTTTATGATGTTCTCCCTCATGGAACACCTAGGTACACACAGTTGGCTGCCTTTGAACAGTAGCCCTTGCTGTAACAAATATTCAGAAAAATCAGAATGATAGGAATCTAAAAATTGTGAACAAACTGCATATATCTCTTTAAAGTCCTCATCATCCTGGTACATATTCTTGAGAGAATCCACTCCCATGCTTTGTAACTGGATTTCCTGTATAGTGCACACTCTTCTGCTCAGAGCATCTGCCACCTTGTTGGCTTGTCCCTTCTTATGTTTAATGAAAAAAGTATACGCCTAGAGTTATTCGACCCACTTCATATGCCTATGATTTAGCTTCTCCTGTGAATTTAGAAAACTCAAAGCATGGTTGTCAGTATAAACAATGAATTCCTTGGGCAAGAGATAATGTCTCCATTTTTTCAATGCTTGAACCATTGCATACAATTCTAGATCATATGTGGAATACTTTCTTTTAGCATCATTCAACTTTTCACTAAAGAAAGCAATAGGTCTACCTTCCTGACTCAAGACAACACCAATGGCAAGGTTACTGGCATCACATTCCACAGTAAACAACTTATTAAAATTAGGCAAAACCAAAATGGGTTTCTCTGCTATTTTCTGTTTGAGAATCTCAAAAGACTCATCAGCTGCTCTATTCCAAACAAACTTACATTTTTGTCCTCCTTTTATGGTATCCAGAATGGGTGCACAAATATGACTGAATCCTCTTATGAATTTCCTATAAAAAGTTACAAAACCAGGAAAACTTCTTACATCACTCACAGTTTTAGGTGCTAGCCAAGACAGAATAGCATCTACCTTTTCCGGATCTATTTTCAAATCGCCCTGGGATATCACAAATCCAAGGTATGTGAGTTCTTCCTTCATGAAGACACTCTTCTCCATATTGATCATCAGTTTCTCCTCATGTAGCTTCTTCAACACCTATTCCAAATGTTGCAAGTGTTCTTTCTTTGTCCTGCTGAAAATTAGAATATTTTCAAGATAGACAACAACAAATTTGCCAATAAAATCTTTCAATACCTCATTCATTAGACGCATGAAAGTACTGGGAGCATTGGACAGTCCAAATGGCATCACCACCCATTCATAAAGACCCTCATTAGTCTTAAAGGTTGTATTTCCATTCATCTCCTTGTCTAATCTTGATCTGATGGTATCCACTTTTGAGATCAATTTTAGAAAAAGTACCGAGCTCCACCCAAACAATCCATTAGGTCCTCTATTCTGGGCATAGGAAACCTATATCTGATGGTGATCTTATTGATGGCTCTCAAATCAGTACATAACCTCCATTTGCCATCCTTCTTGGGAGCTAAAACTGTAGGTACAACACACGGACTAAGACTTTTCTTCACCAAGCCCTTATCCAACAGTTCTTGTACTTGTTTAGCAATCTCTTCATTCTGATTAGGTGTCATTTTATAAGCTGGTTTATTTGGCAATGTGGATCCTGGGATGAAGTCAATCTGATGACTTACGTCTCTCACAGGGGGTAGTGTATTGGGCATATCCTCCACCATGATACTCTTATACTTGTCTAACAATTCCTGCACTTCCTTAGGGACTTTTTCCTTGCAGTTTTTAGACAAATCAGAATTGTCTTTAGGTTTCAAAATTAGAGCATACCCCTAGAGTATGGAGAAACTCTTTCCCACTCACTAACATGATACTTGAGCCTACATTCTTGTCTAGACCCTCTTCTAGTAAAGGATCCATCTTATATTGTCTACCATTCTTGGTGATAGCAAAGGAATTGGATTTACCATCATGCTGGGCTTGTACATCATACTGCCAAGGCCTTCCTAATAGTAAATGGCATGCATCCATGGGAATTATATCACACAACAGTTTGTCCCTATATTCCCCTATCTAAAATTCTACCCAAGCTTGTTCATCAACCAAGGTTTGTTGCCCTTTGTTCATCCAGGACACTTTGTATGGACTAACATGTGGCAATCTTTTCAAATCCAATTTCTCTACCATTTCTACTGAAACTAAATTTTTAGTGGAGCCGGAGTCAACAATTACCTTACACCTTTTGCCAGAGACTTTGCACAGAGTTCTGAACAGTGTCTTCCTTTGCGATGGTTCTTTGTTCTGTGGTACCTTTAGCATCATCCTTCTCATCATGAGATTCTCTCCATCTTGTGTTGGAGCTATGCTTCCCATAGGTGAGTTCACACTCTGACAATCTTCTTCTTGAATCAGCTAGCTCCTTCTCTCTCCTCCATGAGAGCTTGAGGCTTTCTCCGGACACTTGCCTGCTATGTGCCCAATTTGGTTACAATTATAACATCTTCCTGTGAAGACGTTAGGGCCTTTGCCTGGTCCACCAAATCTACCTCTCTCATTGGGTCTCCTTCCTCTGAAACCCCCTATGGAACTAGATTCTCCACTATGTTCTTGCTGACTGGACTCCCCTTGATTCTTCTGGAACTAATTTCTGCCACCAAAGCTATTTCTGCCCCTGAAATTTCTTCCACCTCTGCCTCTGTTCTGTTGTTCTCCCTTTCTTTTCTGCTTCTCTTCTACTCTCAGTGCCACTTGGAAACACTTGTCCATGGTTTCTGGTATCAAGATGGTAATCTCATCTTGTATACTATATTTTAGGCCATTAATATACCTGGCAACTCTTCCTTTCTCATCCTCAGCAAGTCAACACCTTAGAGACAATTTGTGAAATTCCTCTGTATAGGTGGATACGTCCATATCCTTCTGTCTGAGATTCTACATTTTCCTGTATATTTGCACTTTGTAATATGCTAGTAGGAACTGTGCCTTGATCCTCTCTACCATCCAACTCCGGGATGAGATCATGCTCTTGCCACTTTTCACCCTTTCTCCCTGGGTGTAGTTCCACCATGTGAGTGCAGTGCCTTTCAATTTCATCTTTGCAAACTTGACTCTTTTATTCTCCGGTACCTCCTTGTACTCAAAGTAATTGTTCAAAGCCTTGACCCATTCGATGACTTCATCTGTGCCCATCTTTTCGTTGAACATCAGAATCTCCATTTTTGATTCAAATGACTCCTTACCAAGTGTCCTTATGGCATCTAGAAATTGTTTCTAGTCTGCAGATATATCTGCCTGTTCTGGGGTTGTTTCCTCTTCCCCACCTTCTTCTTCTTCATCAGATTCACCATCTGATTTCTTTCCTATCTTCAGTGCCTTCAACTTAGCCTAGTGTGTTTCCTTGACTCCAACCTTGATCATCTCTTCCATCTCTTGGAACTTCTTAAGCAGTTCTGCTGTCATCCCCTTTGGAGGCATGTTGCTAGCCTCTCCTTCGCTTTCTTTGTTTGACATAAACATTCACAGACAACGCCAACATTTTTGTTGATTTTTCACTAGCTCTAATACCAAAATGATGCAAAGTAATCAATGAAAACGTGGTTTCAATCTAACATTTCACTTTATGACCCTTCGGCGAGGGTTAACTCATCGGTGAACCCAAATACTTTTCCCCCGATATGCCGATCACCTCAACTGTCGGTATGACCTTTACTATTAGTGAGCTTGAGAGCTACTCTGCCAATACACACCGGTAACTTTGATGCTAATATCTTCAAACCATACTTGTTGGCTAGACTCTTCTCATCGGCCATGGTAAGATTAACTTCGCTGATACGCCAATACAACCGTCATCGGTGAGACTCCAAATGTCAGAGAACTCCTTACTTATTATCCCAATGGGCTGATATGTATTTCTACATTATTCACTGATATGCCAATCTACGTTGTCTTCGGCATGACCACTCCTATCAGTGAACCCTTATGAACTTAGGCTGACGCACCCATGACTAACACCCTTGGCGAGGTTCTTATTATCAATGGGACTCAACACCTTTGGTGGAACTTCAATACACTTCCGGCGATGCAACGATACACTGTTTGCTTCACTCACACCGTAGCACATGGCAATGCTAGGTTGGTCTACTACGTAGTATAGTCGATCCAAACCTCTCCACCATCAAACACAACACAACCAACAAAAATAGAAACAAGAAATAAAAACATATATGTACACCGAGAAGCCATTCCACTGATTTCGACAGAAATCTCACCAATGGAATGTTTCATCGATCCATGGTATGGCAACTTGCAGGACATAGATTAACTACAATTGTAGAAGGAAAATTGCTATGTACAATTATGAGATTTTGACACACAAAAGATGGAACAGAGTTTCTTTATTCTTTAGTTTTCTTCATACATAGGCAACGAACACACACATACAAGATACCGAACTCCTCCTGTTTGATCTACCTTGTTTTTAACCCACTGTTGAGGGAGTTCAATTGTTCCTGAGCAATTGGGTAAGCTCAACCACTTCCTATCCCCAAACTACCCTATTCTTGAACTATCTACATGGTCAGTTACAAACTGAACAAAAACAAAAACTGAAAGTAAAACAACTGGTCGGTTTGACCTTATTACAAACAAAACAAGGGTTTGGTAGGTGCCCCTGCACCAATTATGCTCATGGATGTTGGTAAAGGATTTCATGAGAGGGAGATGTAGAAGGTAGATAATGGAGTATGTAGGGAAGGATAGTGGATTATGATGTGTATTATGGATGGAAGGATGGGGGATAGTGGATTATGATGTGAATTATGTAAGGATGGATAGTGGATTATGATGTGGATTATGTAAGGATGGATAGTGGATTATGATGTAGATTATTGATGGAAGGATAATGTATTATGATGTGAATTATGGATGGAAGAATAATGGATTATGAATGGAAGTATTATGCAAAAGCATGGACCATAGGGATATGATGGGGTAAATATATAGGATAGTAGATGAAAGATGGGGAGATGGAGGTATGTGGCAATGTTGTGGAATGGAAAGGAACCAAGACCAATGGTTGCACACCCTGTGATAGACATTGAAGATTTTGAATTGAAGGAGACATAAGAATAAATGGAGATTGGGCTTTCATTATGGATTTATGAACCCAAATAGACTTAGGTTTTTAATTATTTTTGCATTAGGTGTGGGATGAAGGAGTTTGGGAATTTTGGATGGAGTGGGATTGGGATGCTTAATTTGGATTAATGACTTTTTGCTTAGGGACCCACACCATTTTAGTTTTGGATTTTTATTTTGGAGGTGTGGGCTTGGGTAGCCTTTTGGATGGATTTTTCTTTGATTCTTTGCATTGGTTTCCTAAGGCATGAGGATCTTTAGGCTTTTTTTCTTTACGTAAGCAGGCATCCAAAGTTTTATTTTTGAATCCCATGGGCTTGGTGGAAGCTTCATGTTTGGTCCATGTATGCATTCATTTGGAATTTTAGGGGATTTAAGTGAACAGAATGTGTAGATGGAGGTATTAGTGGACTTGTGGATAAATGGATGAGGGGATTTAAGGATGGGAATATTAGGTGTTGGATGGAGTGGAGGTAGATGTATGGTCACATGCTTTTGGGATTTGTAGGATGATGGAGGAGGGATAGTGACATATGTTTTGGAGGTATGATGTGGTTTGTGATGGAAGGAAGTGGATTTAGGAGGCATGGAGGTGGTACCAACATCTTGGGATTGTTTTCATGGGGGTATATAGCCAAGGCCATATGATTGTGGAGGGACTTTGACATGGATGGGATCCAAAATAAATTGTTCTTGAAGGCCTAAGCCTTTGCCTTGATAGATCATGTTTTGGAGTATGCAATGTACAATGAGATTTTGGGTGTTTTGGACACAAAACATGAGCTCATTATTATATGGGGAAGGCGGGGTGGTGGATAGAGGTGGTTCCTTTCCTAGGAGAGAACATTAATAGATGAAGGTAGTAAGACCAAGGGGATAGGATGATGGATTTGCTATAGGGTCGATAGTGGCTGATGAAGGATCAATAGGATATTGATTATCATTACTCTCATTAAGATGTATTGTGCTATGATCCAAGTTATTTGTTGGATTAGCTATGTTTTCTTGAGGACCAAGTATCTCATAATTGGATGTGGATGTTGTAGGATCATGGATAGGACTAGTTGGAGGATGGATAGGAGTGGAAGTGGTGGATTTTGGAATAAGTGTACTATGGATGGGATCAATTTGATCATGGATAGGCTCTTGATCGTAGATAATATCTTGACCATAGAGAAGATATTGGTTATGGATAGGTTGATCATATGATGGAATGTAATCGGGAATGGGATTTGATAGTGTATTTAAATCTTGATTAGGATGAGGGGTTGATGTTTCCACATGCTTTAGATTAAACTCTTGACATAGCTCTTGGGTTTGGATGGAAGTGGAAGTTTCTTGGATGGGAGTAATAGGCTCTTGATGGTCATCAACATGGCTAGATGGTGGATCTTGGCTTGCACTTATAGTAAGGGGATCTTCAAGAGGCTTGATGGGTTGTGGGCTATAAGATGGGATTGGAGGAATAAGCATGGTGTTTGAAGGCTCTTTGATAGGTTCAAGGATAGGCATTTGATGACATGGAGATGGTTAATTCCTTGCTAATAGCCAGTGGATCACATCCTTCATAAGTGTATGGGTGGGTGGATAATATAATGAGTGGACAACAATGGTGGATGTTATAGGATTAGGATTGGGATTGGGTAAATGGAAAATAGGAGGGGATGGATTAGGATTGGGATGAGGATCAGGTGAAGGGATAATAGGATTGGGATTAGATGGAAGATTTGATGTGTTGGGATTTATGGTTTCTTCAACATGTGGTTGGGAAGGTCCTCCTAATGTATTAACAACTTGATAAGGATGACCTTAAGGAATCAAAGCAGATGGATCAGAATCTAGAGGCACCTTAAATCCTTTGTGTAGTTGGAGTAGCCTTTCAAAATAAGTTCGGGGATTTTTGGCAATAATATAGTCCACAAGTGTTTGATTATCGGGGTCCTCCATAAAGTCTTGGATTCTAGATTCATAATCAAGGGACTCATGGGTAGAGGTACTTAGACTTTGAGGCTCCTGGGTAGGCATTTGATTGGATGATGGAGGATACACATAGGATGCATAAACGGGAGTGGTGTTTCCCTTGTCAAAGGTAGCATGAGGAGGACTTAAGGAAACTTGATCTTGGTATAAGGGGTAGTTAGTACTAGAATGCTCTTGTTGTGGGGAATCTTGAGGTGGATGTTATTGGATATACATGGGATAGGTTGATGTGGAATTGACATGATATGTGGATGGACTAGGTTGGTATGATGATGGAGGTGACACATGGGATTGAGGTGTAATTTGTTGAGGTTGTATGGATAAAGGTATAGTGGATGATGTATTAGATGAAGGTTGTGGTTGTGGTTGTGTTTGTGTTTGTTGGGCTAGGAGTTACTGAAGAAGGGCTTGTTGAGTGGTCATAAGTTGTTGTAAAAGGGCTTGTTGTTGTTGTTGGGTGGTGGGTTGTTGTTGGATGAGTTGTTGGAGCTATGAGATAGTGGCATTTTGTATGTATGAAGATGAAGCATGGTTAGGAATCTAGACTTGTGAGTTTTGAGGTATGTATACATTGGCTTGGGTGTTGATGGGAGGTAGGTATAATGATGTAGGAGTGACTTGGTGCTTTTTATATTATCTTTTAAGTTCATCAAAAAGTATGTGGGTGCCATATGGACCTTGCTCTAGGATCTTGTTCTCTAGTGTTGGGATGGATTTACACATATGTTTAAGTCTTTGTATTTCAGCTTATTCTTTAAAATATGCATCATGATCTACAAGGTTCTCATAATCATTAGGAGGAAATTACGAACCTCCTAGGATTGTGACTTTGGGTTTTGGATTTGACCTAGGCTTGTTAATGATCACAACCATTTTGACAAATGATGGATTAGATTAGGATCAAGAAAGGGATTATGATTTAGGATGATAAAGAATGAAGTATGTGGATAAAAGTGATGAGGATGATTAGGGATATCTTGGATGAGGATTAGGATGAATTTGGATTGGATTAGGGATAGAGTGGGATAATGTGGATATGACAACTAGGATGATGTAGATGATTAGGATAAGATTTGAATGATTAGGATGATTTGGATAAAATTGATTGGATTGGATGATGGATGGTTGAAATGGGATTAAGTGGATAAATGGATTGGATTAGAATTTTATGGCTTAAGGTTGATGATTACATTATGATGTGGATTAGGGTGATAAATGGATGGATGACAAATAACGAAATGATAAATGATAGGATTGGATGAGGATTAATGGATTGTATATGGATTATGTAGTACAAATGGATCAAGTTGGATTAAGACAATGATGTAGGATGATATTGGATTATGATTAGGATAATGGATGGAAGATATGATTAGGTTAGAACTAGGATGATGATGTTGGATGATTAGGATAGGATTAAATGATTAAGGGATGATTAGCTTGGACGAAATGAGTAGATGGAATGAGATGGTTGGATGATTATGATAAGAGGGATGAAGTGATTAGGATAAAATGGGGTGATTAAAATAAGTGAAAATGAATGATTAGAGATATGAGATGGATAAGAGAAATGATTAGGATAGGTGGATAATGGATAAAGGATGACTAGGAATGAACTTGATTGGATGAAAAAAGATGATTGGGATGAAATGATTAGATGGGTGATTATGATGCAGGTAAATGATTAGGACTAATGATAGATTTGGTTGGAAGAATTAGGATGAAGTGGATGAATGAATAAGATGATGAGGATGATTGAGATAGGTGATTAGGAATGATTAGGATAGGATATGGATGAAATCAATTGGATTATGGATAGATTGGAATTGATTGAGTTATGATGAAGGATTAGAATAATTAGGAATGGTGGATAAGAGGGGTGATTAGGATGACTAGGATGGAGTGATTGGATGCTTAAGATGATGAGGATGGATAATTAGGATGGGGTTAGATGATTGGGTGGATGACTAGGATAATTAGGGATGAGATGATTGGGTGACTTGGAGTGATTGGGATGGGTGGATAAAAGAGATGATTAAGATGAATGATTAATATTAGTAGGATAATTAGGGATGATTGGATTGGATGATTAGGTGGATAAAAGGTTGACTACTATGATATATGGATGAATAGGATTAAGATGACTAGAGAAGTGACTAGGATAATGCGGATTAGATTGGATGAGGGTTAAAAGGATTTAGATTAGATTGGATGATGATTATGATGATGTGGATATGGAAATTAGGATGATTAGGGATAATGAGATGGATAATAGGGATGATTAAGATAACTAGGGTGGATAATTAGGATGATGAGTGTTAGAAATCAAAATGCCAACCACACAACAAAAATCTAATTCAAACCTTATTATCCTCTAAATAATGTAGAATCAATGGAGATTACAATAGAAATTAAAACCCATTACATAGGAATAACATGCACTAAGAACTAAACACATAACACAGTATGTAATGTGGAGAAAACCCTTTCGGGTAAAAAACTCTACCAAGAAAAGAGGCTCCAAGTTGTATTATCTTCAAATATGAGATTACAATACGTGCACTTCCTTTCTCCTTCAGTCTTAAATCAAGCATTGCTTGTTACTCTCCAATATGATATAAATGTAGTACAAATATCCTTATAAAAGGGGGTTTCCTTCTAGGGCAAGATAGCTGACAAAATATTGACTATCAGTTATGTGACCTAATGACAAATGGTCCAGATTCACAATGATACCCCCTTGCGATCCCCGTTGTGGATGAATGAGCATCATGTACCGGATATAAACATACGACTGAAACAAGATTGTTGTTGGTGAAACCTTTCATCCCTTATGGGTTATTTACAAATAACATTTGGAGTGATCAATTACATAGGATTTACAAGGTTGATGGCACCTTAATCCTAACAATGAGGGTTTGGATTAGGATGAAGATAATGACAAGGATAATTAGGATGATGTGGAGGAGATTTGTTTATAGCTTGAATTTAAGCAATTGCCAACAAAAGATTTCACATGTACATGCATAGATTTGCAAAACACACACACACACAAGACACAATGGCAAGTTTGATTTTCAAAAGTGATTGTTGTAATTTATTAAGACACTTCAAGACACATGAACAAACCTAATTTAATCAATCAGGTGTGGCAAATAGGTCTTAATCTAGGATGCACAAGTTCTCTAAGGATGTCCCCAATATATATAAGGAATGGGGGGGTTAAATCTATGAAATGAAAACTTGAAATAATGCCAAATAGCTGGGAGAAGAGGGTAACCCACCCTTCGCCTTCACTTCCCCAAGGTATAAAGTTCTTCGGGGATTATCCTGAATGACAAGATTCCAACTTCCAAGAGGTGCGTCTTTTGATTCACTCCCCACTTTTTATACTCCGTTGGAACACTAGAGTTGAAGTTGTCCCTTGGAGTGGTGTGTCTCAAAGAAAGCCTCCTAAGGAAGGGTGACATAAGTGAATCAAATGGTGTTTTTGATCTCCAAGTTCACATTGCAGTGAGAGGAGAGAGCATACACACACACTTGACTCACACTAGCAATGTTAATTTACCCTTAGAATTGAAATGTGTGTGTGAAGATGAATGTGGGTAAAGGATGTTTTTTGTTTCCAAAATCACACTAAGTGCAAGGGAAGAGCATACACACTCTAATTCACACTTCAAATCTACCAAACAAAGCAAGCACAAGGTTTTTTATGTCCAAGTCGAAATGTTATGGTGCAAACACAAATTCAACACAAGTTCATTTTATGCCCAAATCTAAATGTGATGTTGCAAACACAAGTTCTTTTTAAGCCCAGATCCAAATGTGATATTACAAACAAGTTCTTTGTTTAATTGGAAATACAAAAGTTATGTTGAGTGCACCTAGAAATTTTACTTTAGATTTGATGATGAGGCACACACCTCAAGTCCTACTTAAGTCCACCAAACAAAAAGAAAGAAAATCTTGCAACCCACTTGTTAGATTGAATAAAATAAATTTGGTCTTTTTTTTGAAAATAATGAATAGATACAACAAATTTGATATGATAATCAAATTCTACATGAAATTCTAAGTAGTTTAAAAAAATGTTAAATTTTGTTAAGTTTTGCAAAAGTTATAGCGATTTTAAGATTTGCAAGTAAATGGTGTTTGACTAATTATACCTGATGTTGGTTTACAGATTTACCATTTAACTCTATATTCTCTCACCCAAACAAATGACAAATGTAACCACAGTTGAGTCAGTAACAATAATATTTTATCACCAACTCTCGGCTTATTTTACAAGGTGGCAGCTACCTTCGATTAATATTCAACAAATCAAAAATCTATTATGCTTTTAACCAAAAAGCAAAGAAAGGGAATGCTTTTATGTAGAAAGCTTTGAAAGGAGATTTTCATACAAATAAATGAACCAATACTCATAGAAGCTCAAAGACTTTGAATAATAATAATCGAAAAGAGAAGATTTTGAATCATAATCACCATAACATATCCATTCAAAGATAGATATCCACAACAATGAAATCACCAACTGAATTCTCCAACATAAAGAAATATAACCACAAATATTACATTCAACATAAGCAAAATGATAGCCCAAGCATTATAATACAAAGATCATATATGCCTGAACAATTCCAACTGTGTATCTTTTCTATATATTGAAGTAGTTTGAAATCAAACAAAACATACTAGATATCTAACTAAATTGAGAAAAACAAAGTTTGCCCAACTAGAAAGATGCTTCCATTTTTCCCAATTACATATTTATAAGCATAAAATAGTAACTATCTTTGAAAGAGGAATGGTTTCTTGAGGACAACCGTTTCTTTTTTAAAAATAAAGTCTTTAAAAGTTTTGAGCCAAATAACTTGAAAAGCATAAAAGAAATAAACTTAATTCACCACCCATTCATTTTCTTTAGGATCTTCAATGCTCTCCACTGCTTGATCTTCTGCCATCTTCTCTCACACCTTCAACCTTAGCTTGTACTCTCGATACTTTGTGATGATAGTGGTAATATTTTTTGTTCCTGGAATAGTAGTGTTCTGCAATTTGGTTCTAAATTTGGCCAAGTTCTTAGCTACTCCCGCTATAGTCTCCTGAATCATCTCATCCCTATTTCTGTAACCATTAAGATAGACTTGCTTAAATAGCCCAATTTGCTCAGTGATTCACCAAAAATAGTCTCAGGATCAACAAGCTCACTATAAAGCATGTCTTTGACTTCCTTGTTGATATCCTTGCAATCACATAGGTTTTCTCTGAAGTCATCCAAAATATTTATTTCAAGTGCATTACAATCCATTTGAATACCAACCATTAGATCTAGGTATACTTGTAGAGCCTTGTTGATCTGATCAATAAGATTGTCATACATATTGAGCTTCCAGTCTAATGACTCAACCTAGGACAAATCAATTTCACGGGGGTCGCTAGCTAGATTTTCCTTCGTGAGTGTTATGGAATGTAAGGCTGCAACTCAGTAACCTCCTTCGAAAGCACATAAGTACTTCCTTGTTCCTTTCTTACTTGTTGAAGCTCATTAATCAATTCTTTTCTTTTATTGTGTATAAGAGAATAGCTTTGTATCATTTTAGTCAAGAAAAATAAAATATCACAGGATAATTTTTCAACCCACTCATTGATAGCCCTAGCAAAATTCTAACTCTTTTTAATGTGCTTAACAATATTTGCATCAATCCCAATGACCTCTGAGTTAGGAGCTTCCTGAGGAGAAGGTGTCACTATTGACTGGATGAATTGGCTCAAAGACAAGATTTGAGATTGGAGTTTTATATTTTCTTTCCTTTCTTTCTTGGCCCTTTTAATCAAAACATTGATAGAATAATTTGCATGATATGACTCCTCCTCAAGAGTAGAAGGGCCCAAGTCAATATGACTTATTTTATAATCTACCTCAGTTATATCATTTTCATCCAAATCTTTTATGGGGTTAGCAATTTCCAATACCTGGTGGCTAGAAGTAGCATCATTTATCATCGTGGACATTCTCCTAGCCTTCTTAGGCTTTGAAGTCCCTTGCAGAAGCATAGCAACAATATCAATTTCTTTGTTCACAGTGGGAACATTTTTCCTCTTTTTCTCTACCACCTTTTTCAGCCAGCTAGGAGAGGAAGTCACCACAGTAGTATTTATATTGTCAACGACAGATTTATTTCTATCTTCTAGTGGGGAAGCAACAGGAATTTCCTCATTATCAAGAGAAGAGGATACATCAAGAAAATTGGGAAAAGAGATATCATTAACAATTGAATAAAAAATGGGGTCGGGTTTCACTGCCACTGTCTGAACATTTCCTTTTTTCACGAGAGGGCTATCTGATTCACACACTGATTTCAATTTGAGGACATCATTGGGCCTCTCACCATCACCTCCTAACTGTGAATTAGAAACAAATTGTGACATGTCATGTGACCATGAGGAACTCTGCACAGTAGACTTTTTCACCGTTTTCTGTCTAGTAGCCCTTGAACTACCTAATTCATGAGGTGAACCTGCATGTCCATGCCACTTACCAACTAGCTAATCTTCAGTTCTCTTAATCACTGGTGCAGAATGAACATTTATATCCACAACCTCCTTCTCAAACCAATTTATACAGGGAAGGGGTTTTGACAGCAAATTCTGGTATTCTGCATCAATTACTTTAGAGTCCTCAACTTTTTTTAGAATATGAATGGGTAAACCAAAAGCCCGGATTTGACTTATGGTAAGTCTCATGTAGCTTCTTCTAAGAACTTCATGGTCATCCACACAATCCTCCCAGAAGTCTTCTAGGCTTGAATGATGCCCATAAGAGCTAGAACCATAGAAGTTCTGCTTTATGTAGTTCTTTCTATCAAAGTGTTGCCTCAAAGATAAAGAGTGAAGATTAAATTCTACCAATGCATGCTTGACTCCTTTAGCAACATCTTTATTTTTACAAGAATAAACTGATAAAGACAATGGAAATGTGTAGCCCTTCTTTCTCATGCTTTGGTATTTGACATTTACAGCAGTCATTTGTCTACAAACTTCCAAAAAGACAATATAGTCATTAGGGTACCGAGGCAACTTGGTTGGGGCTGACTCATAACCCCCCAGTGTCAGATAGGTGAACCTATCAAATTAAATATAAAAACTCCCAAATTACATAACCAGAGATGTAGCCTTAGGAAAAATCTTCATTTCAAAGTCACAGTCAACTTTCTCACCAAAAACATTAAAAAGGCATCATTAACCCCATGAAAATCTTTCATCCCAGCATCTTTTGTAAACTAAGGAAAATAAGCATACACAGGTGTATATGGGGTCAAAGACCCACGAGGCCTCAACCCAGCCCAGACAACCTCTCGACTGGCTAGAACATATACCAAATAGGAGCACATGTGAAATGTAGAGGTCTCATGAAACTTCAACAATTACTCATTCAAGTGATAGCTTATTATTTCATCCCAGTCAATAAACTGACTCTCACTACATATCAACAATATAAAGTATCACATCCAGAATTCAAAAGACCTAGCATCTTCACTACCCACTACCTGGTGCAACAGAGTAACAATATCTAAAATTTGCCCTTAAAGTGTGCTCTTTTAAGTGTAGGGGGTAGCTGAGACTTACCTCTTTTCTCTGATTTAGCCGGTTGCGTGCAATAGAATTTCTACACCGGTCTTCATTCTCCTAGAAGAAGTCTATACCCAGGGCTACAGACATAACTTCATATTTCTCCTGTCTTAGAAGTTTCAATGCATGAGAGATAGACTCAGAATCAATCCTTGCGACCACCACACCTTCCTTAGTCTTGATCTCCAAAGTCTTGGGGTTGTATCTCTCCATGCATGCAACAATTAAATCTTCACAACACACTGTAACAGGGAAACCTGCTACATGAGCCAAACCACTCTGTAGGATTTTCTCTACGAATGACGACCTATCTTCCTGCTACAGATGAGACTATAATTCTACAAGGTCTATGTGTCCAATCTCAGTGTCTTTCACTTTAGACAAATTGCTCTCAATTCCAAAGTGGGAGGAGACACCCTGAAATTTGAATTTGATTACAGCGACCAAGTACCAAGGACGATAACAATTTAGAATAGAAGGAAAGCAAGCATAACACTTAGACAATTTTGCCACAAAGAGTGAAATGATGTGTAGTTATAGTGCCCTTGTCATGCTTTTAAATGTTAGGCTATTGTGGTACCATTTCTGTGGCTTAAGAAATTAACCCAAGGATTTGCTCATTTTCCAAAAAATTTCTAAAGGACATCTCACGCGTTTGGCGTACAACACTTTAAATGATCATTAATTGCCTTGGTTTTTGGTCCACCACTCAACCATCGCTGAATCAAAGAAATGAGAACTTCAGAACCTTAAGTCGCAGGTTATAAAGTTTGGAAACCTGCGAAACAATGATAACAAAAGGGAACCAAGTGGGCAACAAAACATAACACAAAGAATGTGAAGTCGGGGGATCGTAGGGTTTCGAAACTCCATAACCTAGCGATATGGTTAGAAAATTTAGGGGAACAATGACTAGGTTAGGAAACTTGTTGTATCCACAATTTCAAATATTTTTCTATGGCACAATAATAGAAATTCATAACCCTTGGGACTTAGAAACCTAGAGTACCATGAGAATGAACAATAGAAACGAATGAGACTTAGAAATAAAAAGATGGGGTAACAACTGGCTCTAAGCTGGGACAAGGATCAACAGGACACAAAGAATCCAGAACAACATGGCATAAAGCCTTATTCATTGGGCGACAGAGGGAAAAGCAACAAAAATAAAGAAAATAGAAAGAAACTATGGTATAAGACGAAGACTCAAGACTGCTACCAATTAAACAATTTCAAATCTTGCCCATTATAGGCAAGAGCCAAAGGAGTACCATTTGGATATTTTAGTAGGAAAGAATTATCACCAACAACTTGCCTGATCAGAAAGGGACCTTTCCATAATGAATCAAACTTTTTATGCACACCCTTTGGTTCTTTCCTTCTATCCCAGAGAAGCATAGAATCTCCAACCATAAATTTTCTTTGCCTGGCTCTTTTATCAAAGACCTTCTTGACCATCTGTTGGTGTCTGGTAATTCTATCCACAACCATTCCTCTTTCTTCTTCCAACTTATTTAGATACATGATTCTCTTCTTTAGCATAGATTGAAATTCCTCATTTTCTATGGCTTTTTGTAAATTTAATGTTGAAATCTCCAAAGAAATAGGAATAGTCCTGTCAATTCCATAAACAAGTTGGAAAGGAGACATGCCTATAGCTCTTTTATATGTGATCCTGTCTGCCCAAAGAGCATCGTATAGCTTCTTATGCCATCCTCTTTGTCCTTCATCTACCAGTTTCTTGACGATAGAAATTAATTTTTTATTGCTAGACTTGGCTTGCCCATTGCCCTGAGGATAATAATCAGATGAATGCCCCAAACTAATACCATGTTCATAACAAAAAAGAGTAATCTTAGAAGATGAAAAAGAGCTAGCATTGTCTATGATTATCTTTTTTGGGATACCAAATCTTACTATAATATTCTCTTTCAAGAAATTGCACACCACTTCTGAGGTAGTTTGTCTCACTAGGATGGCTTCCACCCATTTAGTAAAATAATCTATGGCAGTAAGGATGTATGTGTGTCTGACACTTGAGTTAGGATTGACAGGACCAATAAAATCTAGGCCCCATTGTTGGAATGGCTCATCAATCACCACAAGTTTCAAAGGCAATGCTGCTAGATGAGGATGACCAGTGAACTTTAAGCACTTTTCACATTTACATACCCATTCCTGAGCATATCTTTACATACTTGGCCAACAAAAACACTGTCTTAGGATCTTAAAAGCTATCACAGAGGCAGAAAAATGTCCACCACAAGCTTCATCATGGAAGGCTTTCAGAAGTCTCCTTTGTTGTTCCTTGTCAACACACCTAAGAAATGTCCCATCTACCCCTTTCTTATATAAATTTCCTTCCCAAAGAACATACTTAATAGACTTTAGTTTTAGGTTCCTTTTTTCTTTGGCTGATAAGTGAGTAGGGCAATCACCATAACTAAAAAAGTATGAGACATCTGAAAACCACTCATCAATTGTACTAGTAAAAAGTACTAGAGGTAATTGCTCTTCATCAATGATTTTATTTTCTGAAATTAGTTTACATAGACCCTTACCCCTTACTAGATTAGTAGGTCTAATGTCTACATCATATTCCTGAACCTTCACTATCCAAGCCCCCCATTTGTTACATCCAATTTCTTGTTGTGTAAGGATACTTTTAACAGCAGTTTCAGGAACAAAAACCATGGTATGTGAATGCAGAATATAGAACCTAAAACTTTTCAAATCTCTGACAACAATATAAGCATTTTTTTCAAGTGGTGTGCACTTAAGCTCATAGCTTTTGAGAGGGGTAATCATAAATGAATCAGGGGCTTCAATGCCTTGCTCATTTTTTTGAATTAAAATGGCTGATAAAGTATGTTCTGATGCATAGTAGTATACAATGAAATCTTTATTAGAATCAAGACATACTAGTGTAGGTGAATTTGCTATGACAATTTTTATATCCTCAAATGTCTTCTTTCCTTCGCTACTCCACTTGAAAACTGGGTGGTTCTTCATCATTTCAACTATGGGTCTTGTCAACTCAGCGAACTTAGGTACAAATCTCCTCAGGAAGTTCACTTGGCCAAAGAAAGATTTGATGCTCTCCTTATTTGCAGGCAACCCCAATTGCATGATTGCTTTCACCCTTTCAGGATCAACTTTAACCCCATCTTTTGAGATAATGTGTCGCAAAAGATTACCTTCTGTAATAGCAAAAATAGATTTCTTGGGGTTTAATAAGATCCTTTGCTCTTTACAACACTGTAATACAACCTCCAAATCATGTATATGATGTTCCGTTTTCCTCAAGAAAACTGTCAAGTCATCTAGATACACCACAATGATTTTATTTTTCAAATCCCCAAATGAGAAATCCATAGCTCGCTGAAAAGTAGCACCTGCATTGATGAGACCAAATGGCATTCTATTGTAAGCAAACACACCAATGGGGGTGGTGAATGCCATTTTATGTTGATCTTCTGGAGCCACTTCAATTTGATTATAACCAGAGAAACCATCTAACATTGACATTATTTCAGAACCTGCAATGGTCTACAAAATGTGATCCATAATAGGTAGTGGATAATTGTCCTTTAATGAAGCCTAGTTTAGGTTCCTAAAGTCAACACAAATCCTTATCTCTCCATTTTTCTTCGTGATAGGAACTATGTTCGCTGCCCATGTAGAATGATGGATTGGATAGATAATCTTAGCTTTCAACATCTTATCTATCTCATTGAAGATGGCTTCTGCTACTTTGGGGTTATAAGTTCGCTATTTTTGCCTGTAAGGTGCAGTACCAAGTTTCAAAGGTATCCTATGTTGTAATTCTCCATTCCTGAACTTCTTCAAGTCAACATAACACCATGCAAAAACATCTTTGTATTTTATCAACAATGAAATCAACCTTTCTCTTTCTTGGGGAGGGCAACATTTCCCTATGCACACTACTTTAGGATCTTCATCTGTGCCAATATTGACACGGTCATAATCAGTAGATGATTCAATATTAACCTTAGTCTTTCATTTCAAGTACTGATCCTATCTATTGAACAAATCTTCAAGAGAAACCAAACCCTTAGGTATTTTGTTTCCCCTCAATTGAATCATCTTAGTCTTCTCTTCCCCATGTGCATTGACGTATCCATTGGTAACATCATTGCTCACATTATCACTTCCTTCAAAGAAAATGTTACCAAAAGCTTCAGCCTTCTTAAGAAATGAAATAATCTACCTGTCACTATCAAACACTTGCCAATGGTTTACATTATCAGGGACACTGGGGCAATGTATTAATTCAATCCTATAAGGTTTATCCTTAAAATTAGGATGAGGTAATAATAAGGATATAGAAACATCCAATGAATCAGCTCTTGTGTTAAGGTCTCTAGGCATTGCTTCAATAGAAAAAGCATCAAAATCTTCAACACAATCCCAAACTCTATTTCTGTAATGTCTCAGTCTACCATTCTTTACAGAGTATTGTTTCCTAACCTACTTAACTATCAACTCTGCATCCCCTCTGTCTCTCAATTGTTTTATGCTCCTTTCCTTAGCTAAGGCTAAGCCAAGTAGAAGAGCCTCATATTCGGCAGTATTGTTGGTGTTCTCAAATTCCAGTTTGTAAGTAAATGGAAAAATATAACCATTTGGAGAGATTAGAACAACTCCTACTTCAGAGCCATCATGGGAACAACTTCCATCAAATTCTAGTGTCCATAACTCATTCTGTAAATCAAGGCTAATAGGGCTTGAACATTCTTCTTCTGTGGAAGTACACATATAAGTTCCTGGTCCAGTCTCAACAAATAGGATACATGCCCTAGGATCTCCAGACTTTAATACTGTGAACTTGGCCTTAGACTCTGGATTAAGACATACTTTCTTTCCCTCTAGTGGTATTAAAGCATGAGACCAATCCATTTGTATCTCCCCTCCCAAGTCTCTGCAAAAATCCTACTCAGAAGCATGTCATAACTAGTGGGAATATCAACAATGAGGATAGTTAACTTTAATCTTTTTTGGGGGAAAGCATCTAAAGAAACTTGTGCATCTTTTATTTGTCCCAAAATTGGAACTTGTGAGCCATCCATTGAAAAGCATTTACCATGGGAAGGAGTATAAGATAGCCCTAAAGCTCTATCCACTTGAGTAGGCATTACATTATCGCAAGCACCAGAGTCAATGACACAATTACTCAATCTAAAACCAGCTATGTAAAGAGACACATAAAACAACTCTGGCTTAGAGAAAGGATCTTTTTGTCCTGATTCTTTTTCATATAGGTTATGGGAAACTTGTTCATCAATAGGTGTCTTGACCTCATTAGACACTTGGACGTTACTTTGAGATGAGGAGGGTTCCTCTCTAATATACTTCACTAATCGGTCAAGCTCAGATGGGTTGAGTCTAAGATACTCAGCTTGGGAGATCTTAATTTTGGTATTCTTACATGACTCAATTATATCAAATGAACTAGTAACTATAGTATCAGCGGAAGGAATGGATGATACCTCTGTAGACACATTCTTGGAAGTAGTGTTGTCAGGTTTCTTAGATCTGGAAGCAAATTGCCTAGATAGAAGGTACTTTGGAGTGAAAGATGAACCACTCGTTTGTCCCTTAGAGTCTACTCCTTTCTAGGCCTGTTGTCCTCTAGTAAAGACTGCACAGTTAGGATCAATCTTTGCATAAAGATCTTCCCTTTCTTCAGCATCTGATTCATACTCAAAGAAATTAACACTTTCATCATAGGATGGGCCAGGTTCTTCTACATATGGCACTTCAGCTTGTTCATTGGTAGAAAGCATTTGCATGAATCGAACCATCTCTGGGCAAGTGGACCCATCATGATTTGTAGTCAAATGAAAATTTCACATCATGTTACCTTTACTAGTAGAGGGAGTGTTCTCAATAGCTAGCCTCTATACGGATCTAGTTAAAGGCAAAGTTTTGTTATGACCACCTTGATTGCCGTAATGCTTCCTTGGTATATCTTGGTAATGTGGCTGAAACTGTCCCTTTGGCATTTGCCTCTTTATGGTGATTATATCATTAGCCAACCTTTGTATGACTGGGTCAGTAGAATTTACACCAGAAGGTTTATCAGTTTGCAACTCCTTTTTCTATTTCCCTACTATGATCAAATCATCTTCTATGGATATGGCCCTCTCTTGGGCTGCACTTACATCATTTGCCCCTTCTCTTTTGATAGTAAAACTAACATCTGGTGGAAGGGTATTAATAAAAAAACATTTTAACAGATCATCCCCAAGCCTCATGTTCTTAGGAATCCTATTACATAGCTTGTTAAATTTGGCAACAAATTCCCTCATTGGCTCATGTATCTCTTTTTTCATTGTGGCTAACTGCGTAACTAGAGTTTGTTCATTCTCGACAGATTTGAATCTACTTTCAAACTTTGTTTTTAAGGCATGTTGGGAATTAAGGTGTCTCAACCTTTGCAAGTTTTTAGCATTTATTAATTAATTGTATTTATTTTTTGCCTATTATTGTAATTTGGATGCAAATCCTATTTCGTCACTTTGTGGGAGTTGGCACGGTGATGTGTCATCCTACATGGAAGGTGACCACATGTATTTTTGTCCTCATATGAGGAGATAGGTGTTCCACCTTGTGGTAGAAGAGTTTTTCCATGTGTCGGCATCTTTCAGGTGTTGTAATAGGTTTATGACGCGTAAGAGCTATGACAGAATCTATGACATGTAAGGGCCAGAAATGGAAGATTATATGACAGGTGAAGACAAGTGTCCAAAAGCATCTTGCATGGGGAAGTAGGCACCCAAGTTTGACTATGACAAGGTTGTAAGAGAATCTACTATTAATAAACAGTTATGACAAATTCTCTTACAACTGTAAGAGTTGTCATATATGACAGATTTTATGACATTGTAAGAGCATCTGTCATACCTTAATTGGGTAAATTTGAGGTGCCCAAGTTGGGGGGTTGTAAGGGATGAAAGAGAATCACTTACAAGTGTCATACGCATGTTTTATGGCCTTGGGAATTGGGCCACATGGATTTGGACGAGTTCCTTGTGTGACTTGCTCTAGAAGCTACCTCCATTAGTACTACTTCTCTTTATATATAGGTGCTTGGAGAGGAGATGTAAGAGGTGATTAACAGGTGTTGTTATGCTGCCAATTTATCTCTAGATATGAGTGTCAAAGACTCCTGAGAAGACTTGCATTGCAAGTGTGTTGTAAACATTGTTGTTTTGATAATACATTGTGCAGGTTTTGGAGTGTGGGGTTTTTTACCCAAAAAAGTTTTCCCCACGTTATATCTTGTCTCTCTCTTCTGTCTACATTCTATGTGTATGTGCATTGCTGCAATATCTCTATTGTTGTATTAAACATTCTGTAATTGTAAAGGTTAAAATGAATTTACACCCATCTCTCCTCATTAGATTAGTGTAGGAAGTGATTTCTGCACACCTTGCTTCCTTTCAATTGGTATCAGATCTATTCTCTTTGGTCCTAGTTATTGGATAGGGGTTTTGTGTACTAATCTTAAGTTGAGTGGGAGTCCATGCAGAGTATTCTAAAATCTTGTTGTAGGAATGAGATGGCAGGCACATCTAGAAGAATAGAGATGGGGATGTTTAACGGCACAAATTTTGAGTTACGGAAACTTAAGATGGAGTGTTATGGAGTTGATCATGTGGTTACATTTAGTATGATATTGATCTAGAGCTCATGTTTGAAAGTATGCAATAACCCTCATTCATGGTGGTTATGTTCTATCATTCTATGGTCAGTTGCAACAAAGTATTCATGTTGGGTGTTTGTTCTTGACTCCCTAATCACATGGAGAAACTTGGGTTGTTATGACTATGGTTTGATGTGCTTATATTGGGTGCTTGGTTTTAGTCCTTGGCATTGGAAGACATTGTCTTGTTAACCTTGAATGCATGTAGGTTGTGGAGCTAATCATTGAATGATTTGAAAGCTTCTAGAACAACCTAGCTTCTCCGTATGCTTGTACATGGTGATGGTTGTGAAGTTGGCCTACAAGTGGGCTTGAAGTTCCTAGACCTCTATTTCATTTAGTTGGTTGTACTCGCATGTCTCAGTTTCATATTGATTTGATCTAAGGGTTTTGTAGATGTTCCCTTTCAAAAATCTATGGTTATGCTTATCTATGTTATTCCACTATTCTGGTTTAACTATATTGGTGATTTTCAGACCTGTGTGTTTTCAGATGATAAGTGGATATGGATTTGCATGTATGTCAGTGACATGGTGGTTTTACAAGTTTTACATGGTTAATCAAAACTTGTGGTTTTGTAAATCTGTAGACAAACTATTTTTTAGATTATGATTCCTTGAGAGTGTTTATGGATGTAAGATAGTTGCAGATTTGTATGTATGCTTCATGTACAATGGTTTGTATCTTTCTCAGTGTGGAGATGTTGGTATGTGATTTATCACTCATCATTTCTACAGCATGTGCTTGATTAGTTCCTTGACTACGATCACTCGTTTGTGGACTTGTTGGCAAATTGAATCTAGAATTGATTTGATGGTTGAGTCTTGAAGTCTACAGATTGTCTTGTTTTATATCTCAGTTTGCAAGTTACTAATGTGATGATGAGTTTGCATGTTTCATGTTTGGGATCTATGAGTTATGCAGTTTTGTGGTCTGATCACCTATTTGATTGCAATGGAATGACTCGGATGTGGACTATCTATATCCACAAGATTGATTCAGTGTTTATGCATACTTTGTTAGTTGGCCTTGTCTGTGGTCATTTGTGTATTTTGGGATAAGAGGATGGATAATTTTGAGTGCATGGATAGTTAGTTATTGGGACTTATAGCATGTTTATCTCGATGTCATGGATAGCTTGGTTACATAGTTTAGTGTAAGCTTTTGACAGTGATGGTTTTATCTTCTTGACTTGGAGATCTTGGTTCTACTTTATTCTTTTGTGTTGCTGATATTGCACAAGACAATTATTTGAATATGTTAGAGCCATGGACAGTCTTCATTGAGAGGATGGTTATCATGATGCCTTGATAAGCTCGGTATCACAGTTTCAGTGGTAGCTTCGGTAGTGGTGTTGGATTCATCATAAGTGATGGATGATCTTCTACAGTGGATATTGGTGTCATAGAGGAGCTCTTGGTTTTGAGAGTTCTTTGACATTTTTAGTTTTGTTGTCAAGAAATGGTTATCTTCATATGTTTGGAGATGTTGACATCTTGATTGACATGTCGGGTTTATGATTTGTCAGTATGACATGTCTATCCTTTGTTTAGAGATGTTGTTATTGTGTCATGGTTTACTCTTGATGCTAGCTTAAAGTTTTGGCATGATACTTGTTCTCTTGAGATAGGATGTATGCATCATTGTACACTTTGTTGTATGTGATCTTCTTACGAGGAGATGGTTAGATCATGATGTCATGATGGGCTTCTTGATCATGCAAATGTGTAGTGGGAGTTATGTTGATAACTGAGAGGGGGGGTGAATCGGTTATCTTAATTAATTTAACTTTCTATTCTTCTTTAATAACTAGTGCAGCATCAAAACAAATGAGCATCCATAACCATGAAAGCAGAAACAAAATCAATACACATAACACAATGATTTTGACATGGAAAACCCTATTAAGGGAAAAACCACAGGGTGACTAACCCAAGATTGTATTCTCTGTTAAAAGAATAGAAGTACAAAATGGCACTAGATAATTAGGGCTCAATGCCCGAGCACACTGCTCACAAGAGGCTCACTGCCTACAAGAGACTCACTATCTACAAGGTACAAAGAAAGTAACAAGATACTTGAATTGATGAGAAGCATCCACATATGCTGAGGTTCAGTTCCGGTTAGGCTTAATACACTGATCTACTGCACTTCATTCTTCCTCTTCTTTGGTGCTACTGTCCTGTCACATACCATACCTATATTACTACTCCCACACTACTCTCTGCTTTTCTTCACACTTCAAAACACACCACACACACCTTCTCATTGAAATCCATCTGGTATATATATCCATACAAAGGATTTCAACATCTTTTTAGTCAACATCCAGAATACTCAATATTTTCCCAACCTCTGGTCTGTCAGCTGAATCCTTGCTTACCAAGTGATGCATATCAAGGAGATGCTCATAGAAGTCATCAATCATGTTAGCCAATCATGAATGATCCCTTAAGAAACTTGATTACCATCAATATCTCATCTGGATTAAGGTCTGAAGCTCTACCGGTCAGATCTTCCTTAGTCTACTCTACCAAACAGGAACCCAACACTTAGGTGTTCATATCTTTTCACTCTTATATCACCAGAGGCTCAATCTCTGGAATATATTAGTCATGGTACTCCTCTTGACTTCCCCAAATCCGCACTTTACTGAGATACTTTCTCTGAGAGATCTAGACCTTGCTGCATGCTCTGTTCTTGGTCACCAGACCAAAACACTCTTCAATCTGACTTCCGGTATAGACACACCATATCCTGTGGATGTGTGGGATGGACTTTGTTGCCATCAATGACAACACTCATGAAGCCACATAGTGTCTCTTGCCAACAAGTTCTGACAGTGATCTTGTTTGTTCTCTTTGATTTTGAGTATTAATCATTTGCTTGAAGCTTCATGATTTTGCAGGATGCATTTGAAGTTGGCATGTATTGGTTGATGGATGCTCATGGATACTAGAGAGACTTGAGGTGAGGCTTGAGATCTCTTGTTGTAGGGATCATGTGTTGGAATGGTTAAATTTCAGCAGAAAGACCGAGAAGCCTTCACTTGTTATGGATGTGAGTTCATATTTGAACTTGAGAGGAGATTGTTCTTGGAGAGAGTATATGAGACTCAGTGTATCTCAGTGGATCATTCTCATTCCCCACTCTCAGTTCACTCAGCAGAAAATGTTCTGATAGGTATTGCCCAGGTTATTTCAAATTCATTTTGTTTTATGCCTTTATTTCTCATGGATATGAATCTTGAGCTACAAGTTATTAGTTTTGGAGGTTTCATTTGAGGTTTGTTAGCGTGGTTATCTTCTTGATTTGTATGGTTTGGTTAATGATGTTCATTTATGAGGAGTTTAGAAGATGTGATTGGGCTTATTCCTTGTTATGGAATGGTTATGAGTTTGATCTACCTTGTTTAGAGAGGCTTACATCCATGTTGATGTTTATTTGATCTTAGAGAGGCTTACATCCATGCTGTTATTTCCATTAGCTCTTGAAAGGTGTTCAAGAAGTGGGAGAATGTTGGGAATTAAGGTGTCTCAACCTTTGTAAGTTTCTAGAATTTATTATTTAATTGTATTTATTTTTTGCCTATTATCGTAATTTGGATGCAAATCCTATTTCGTCACTTTGTGGGAGTTGGCACAGTGATGTGTCATCCTACATGGAAGGTGACCACGTGTATTTTTGTCCTCATATGAGGAGATAGGAGTTCCACCTTGTGGTAGAAGAGTTTTGCCATTTGTCGGCATCTTTCAGGTGTTGTAAGAGGTTTATGACACGTAAGAGCTATGACAGAATCTATGACATGTAAGGGCCAGAAATGGAAGATTATATGATAGGTGAAGACAAGTGTCCGAAAGCATCTTGCATGGGGAAGTAGGCACCCAAGTTTGACTATGACAAGGTTGAAAGAGAATCTACTATTAATAAACAGTTATGACAGATTCTCTTACAACTGTAAGAGTTGTCTTATATGATGGATTTTATGACATTGTAAGAGCATATGTCATACCTTAATTGGGTAAATTTGAGGTGCCCAAGTTGGGGGGTTGTAAGGGATGAAAGAGAACCACTTACAAGTGTCATACACATGTTTTATGGCCTTGGGAATTGGGCCGCATGGATTTGGACGAGTTCCTTGTGTGACTTGCTCTAGAAGCTACCTCCATTCGTACTTCTCTTTATATACATGTGCTTGGAGAGATGTAAAAGGTGATTAACAAGTGTTGTTATGCTATCAGTTTATCTCTAGATATGAGTGTCAAAGACTCCTGAGAAGACTTACATTGGAAGTGTGTTGTAAATATTGTTGTTTTGATAATACATTGTGCAGGTTTTGGAGTGGGGTTTTTTACCCAAAAGGGTTTTCCCCACATTATATCTTGTCTCTCTTTTCTGTCTACATTCTATGTGTATGTGCATTGCTGCAATATATCTATTATTGTATTAAACATTCTGTAATTGTAAAGGTTAAAATGAATTTGCACCCATCTCTCCTCATTAGATTAGTGTAGGAAGCGATTTCCGTACACCTTGCTTCCTTTCAAGGCATCCCAACCATTAATAGAGCCATTAGGAAGATGATAAAACTAATCAGCAACAGCATCAGTTAGGGATTCTACAAAAAGTCTTACGGTTACATCTTCATGTTGTACAACAAGGATAGAAGAGGCAACAAAAAAAGCTTGCATATGTTCCTCTGCGGTGACTTTCCCATCTCCTCTAAATTTAGGTATATTCTTCCCTGACCCCTTAGGTAAATCATGTAATTGGGCTTTGAGATTGAGTGGACCTATGGTGGCTCCCCATGGAATAGGGGAGGCTGAGCCATGATAAGTAGATTTTGTACCAAGAAATTTACTTGCAAAGGGAGGGTAACTCCATGTAAAAGGAGAGCTTGACAAGATGTGGACAAAGTACTTGGAGGGTTTTGACTAGGTGGAGGGGATGAGGGTCTACTACCATAACTAACCTTTTGGTTAGGTGGGAAGGAAGAAAAGTTGATGGACTCTATAAATGCAAAATCCTCATCACAAAATTCTCGTCGAAGATCCCCTTCTTTCTATCTCCCCTAGTATATCTTTTGGAAGCCATATTTAGACAATAAAACTTAATAAAAACAGAGTCACCAGCTTTACTTACTAATTAACTCATGGAAGATTTTGTTGATTGTTTAACTGGTTCCTCTGATTATCCCCCTGATTTATGCACCTATCATTAGGAAGTGCTAGGACAAGAAACATGCTTTCTCTTCGTGGCACAGGTACAACAACTTCAATAATAATAACTTATTGGGCATTTTCAAAACGTCTGGTGTTCTCTCTCACAATTTCACTGATTTCTTCTTCTTCTTCTTCTTCTAACAGTTCGTTAACTTGATGGTATTTCAAGTTAGTCCTTCTGTGTTGCCAGGCAAGCAACCTTAATCCAGTAATGATATATTCTTGATCACCTATAAGCCAGTCAACATTGGGTTGAAGAATAGGAGTGTTACGTCTCTAAAGAACCACTAGAGAAACTCACAACACATACTTAACAGTTATAAGTCCCCAGTAGAGTTGCCAAAAATCTGTTGGTTTACAGATTTTCTATTTAACTCTATATTCTCTCACCCAAACAAATGACAAATGTAACCACAGTTGAGTCAGTAACAATAATATTTTATCACCAACTCTCTCCTTATTTTACAAGGTGGCAGCTACCTTCGATTGATATTCAACAAATCAAAAATCTATGATGCTTTTAACCAAAAAGCAAAGAAAGGGAATGCTTTTAACTAGAAAGCTTTGAAAGGAGATTTTCGTATAAATAAATGAACCAATACTCATAGAAGCTCAAAGACTTTGAATAATAATAATTGAAAAGAGAAGATTTTGAATCATAATCACCATAACATATCCATTCAAAGATAGATATCCACAGCAATGAAATCACCAACTAAATTCTCCAACATAAAGAAAGATAACCACAAATATGAGATTCAACATAAGCAGAATGATAGCCCAAGCATTATAATACAAAGATCATATATGCCTGAACGATTCCAACTGTGTATCTTTTCTATATATTTGATTGAAATCAACAAAACATATGAGATATCTAACTAAATTGAGAAAAACAAAGTTTGTCCAACCAAAAAGATGCTTCCATTGTTCCCATTTACATATTTATAAGCATAAAATAGTAACTGTCTTTGAAAGAGGAATGGTTTCTTGAGGACAACTGTTTCTTTTTTAAAAATAAAGTCTTTAAAAGTTTTGAGCCAAATAACTTGAAACGCATAAAAGAAATAAACTTAATTTGCCACCCCTTCATTTTCTTTAGGATCTTCAACGCTCTCCACCACTTGATCTTCCACCATCTTCTCCCGCACCTTCAACCTTAGCTTGTACTCTCGATACTTTGTTATGATAGCTGTAATATTTTTGCTCCCTAGAATAGTAGTGTTCTGCAATCTGGTTCTAAATTTGGCCAAGTTCTTAGCTACTTCCGCTATAGTCTCCTAGATCATCTCATCCCTATTTTTGTAACCATTAAGATAGACTTGCTTATAGCCCAATTTGCTCAACGATTCATCAGAAACAGTCTTAGGATCAACAAGCTCACTATAAAGCATGTCTTTGACTTCCTTGTTGATATCCTTGGGATCACGTAGGTTTTCTTTGAAGTCATCCAAAATATTTATTTCAAGTGCATTACAATCCCTTTGAATACCAACCATTAGATCTAGGTATTCATATAGAGCCTTGTTGATATGATCAATAAGATTGTCATACATATTGAGCTTCCAATCTAATGAGCCAACCTAGGACAAATCAATTTCATGGGGGTCGCTAGCCAGATTTTCCTTCGTGAGTGTTATGGAATCTAAGGCTGCTAACTCAGCAACCTCCTTCGAAAGCACATAAGTACTTCCTAGTTCCTTTCTTACTTGTTGAAGCTCATTGATCAATTCTTTTCTTTTATTATGTATAAAAGAATAGCTTTGTATCATTTTAGTCAAGAAAAATAAAATATCACAGGATAATTTTTCAACCCACTCATTAATAGCCCTGGCAAAATTCTGACTATTTTTAATCTGCTTAACAGTATTTGCATCGATCCCAATGACCTCTAAGTTAGGAGGTTCCTGAGGAGAAGGTGTCACTATTGACTAGATGAATTGGCTCAAAGACAAGATTTAAGATTGGAGTTTTATATTTTCTTTCCTTTCTTCCATGGCCCTTTTAATTGAAACATTGACAGAATAATTTGCATGGTATGACTCCCCCTCAAGAGTAGAAGGGCCCAAGTCAATATGACTTATTTTATAATCTACCTCAGTTATATCATTTTCATCCAAATCTTTTATGGGGTTAGCAATTTCCAATACCTGGTGGCCAGAAGTAGCATCATTTATCATCCTGGACATTCTCCTATCCTTCTCAGGCTTTGAAGTCCCTTGCAGAAGCATAGCAACTATATCAATTTCTTTGGCCGCAGTGGGAACATTTTTCCTCTTTTTCTCTACCACCTTTTTCAGCCAACTAGGAGAGGAAGTCACTACAGTAGTATTTATATTGTCAGACATAGATTTATTTATATCTTCTAGTGGGGAAGCAATAGGAATTTCCTCATTATCACGAGAAGAGGATACATTAAGAAAATTGGGAAAAGAGCTGTCATTAACAATTGAATCAAAAATGGGGTCGAGGTTCACTGCTACTATTTGAACATTTCTTTTTCTCACGAGAGGGCAATCTGATTCACACACTGATTTCAATTTGAGGACATCATTGGGCCTCTCACCATTACCTCCTGACTGTGAATTAGAAATAGATTGTGACATTTCATGTGACCATGAGGAACTTTGCATAGTAGAATTTTGCACCATTTTCTATCCAGTAGCCCTTGAACTATCTGATTCATGAGGTGAACCTGCATGTCCATGCCACTTACCAACCAACCAATCTTCAGTTCTCTTAATCACTGGTGCAGAATGAACATTTATATCCACAACCTCCTTCTCAGAATAACTTATACAGGGAAGGGGTTTTGACAGCATATTCTGGTATTCCACATCAATTACTTCAGAGTCCTCATCTTTTTCTATAATATGAATGGGTAAACCAAAATCCCATATTTGACTTATGGTAAGTCTCATGTAGCTTCTTTGGTGCAGTGCACCTAGAATAAGTTTTAAGTCAAATAATTGAAATTTTAGTGTTAAAAGACTAAATGGAGGTTTGAAAAATGTAATAAAGCCTTGAAAGGCATAAACATGTAGTAGAGATTGAAAAATAGTCATTATCTTTAGTGGTCTGCAGTCCTTTTAAGTATGTGACAGTCTATGTTTAGACATTTAGTTTTTTTTGGAAAAAATAGTCTTTTATGAAAAAGCAGTTAGTGTGAGGCTATTTTTAGCCTTTTCCCATGTTTGGGAAGGAAAGAAAAGAAGGAATTAGTGGTGATAATATAGGAGAGACCTCTCTCATGAGAATGCATTGTAATTTGGATGAAGTTCAAGAGAAGGAAATGAAGAAAATATAGTTTGTTGTCCCTTATCTCTATTTTTCTTTTTCCCTGCAATTTTTTTGTTGCAGACCATACCACGAACTTGTACGGAATAGTTATGCCATGAAACCAATTGGATGTGATAGAAGGGTGAGTTAACTATCCAATGTCATTGGTTTGAGGTCATTTCATTTCTTTTTGTGAAAGTTATCATGTTTTTTCTTAAAGCTATCCAAAACCCTATCTTTTTTACTGCAATAGTCCTATTCTCGACCATTGTACGCCTTTGTACGGAAAGATATAGGGACAAGCCATATATTTCTGGAAATAGGGTTGAGATACCTTTCCAATGGCTCTATTCTAAGGCCTTGATTCAATTTCTAGAAAGGAGATATTGCCTTTTTTCTAAGACTGCCTATGTCATTCCAGCAAACACTTGATTTGGGGGTTTTAGAGAGGTTTTTGGTTTTCACAACTTAAATTTCTATGTTAGAACCCCAAAATGGGTGGAATGAGTGTATAATGGTGAGGTTTATAATGGGTCTTTCATGCAGGAGCAAGGGATGAGCACAAGTTGAAGTTTGGAACCTTTGAGGCCTTTTGCACCTTGTTTTGGCTAACTAGCTTTGGTGATGTGAAGATTTGGTCATTGAATGAAGTCAAAAGGCCATAGACCCATGAAACCTTTGAAATTAGTCCATTTTCATCATAATGGGTCCTTTGGAATAGGAGTGAGGTGTTTGGGATTGAGTTGGTGAGTACTTCCTTTGCAAAATCACCCTAATTAGGCCTCTTGTGAAATCAGTACAGTCAAGTTTAAAGTGTTGTGCTCCAAAACAACCCATAGTGCATGTTTGGTATGTTGAAGAAAAAAAAATGGGTATCCAAAAAACCCTTAATAGTCTGATTTAGAGGTCTGCACCTAAATTTATTGCATGACAGTCCTTTTCTAAGGGTTATAAGGAAGTTGGTTAGAGTGTGAAGGACAGGGTACTAGAAGGCACCTCCAGAGTTTTTTGATGGTTTTTTGAGCTTGGGATAGCCAAACATAGAAGGTCTAGGGTCCATAGAAAGTTTGGAAAGGTTCCCATCTATATGAACCTAAAAATGGGGTTGTTGTGTAGTGTTGAAGCCGTGGACAGTGAGAGGATAGTCATGTCCTATTTGATGTCAAGTGTTGTAGCTTGGTCCACTGAGGCCTAGAAGAGTTGTTTTCCCTACCATCCCCTATATCCTCTTCCTCCTATGAAGTTGTTTGTGACCCTTTGTGGTCTTTGTGTAGTTACCTCTACATCAAATTGGTATCAGAGCATAGTTAGTAGGTCTGTGAAGTGTTGAGTTGAAGAGGCAGTTTGTCAAGATGCCCCCAAGAGTGAGAAACATGGCTCAAGAGATGAATGAGCTAAAGGAGAAGCATGCCAGAGAGTCAAGGGATCTTAAAGAAAGAATGGCTACCCTAGAACAAAATCAAAGAAGAGGGGTGGCTCTAGGTGAAGAGATTGAGTCTGAGGAAGAAGAAGAAGAAGCTAAGTATGAAGATGTGGAAGAAGAGTTGGACCCTGAGGATCAGAGGATGGTAAAGTTGTTGAGGGCAGTAAAAGAAGACAAGCACAAGATAAATATAGATGTGCCAAAGTTTGGAGGAAGCCTGAATGATGAAGAATTGCTAGATTGGATAGCAGCATTGGACAACCAATTTGAGTGTGAAGAAGTCCCTGATGATCAGAAAGTGAAGATTGCAAAGACCAAGCTAACAAGTCATGCTTTGTTATGGTGGGATTATTAGCAAACAAAGAGGAGAAAGCAAGGAAAGGCAAAGATTGTCTCATGCGACAAGATGGTAGCAAAAATCAAAGGTAAATTCTTGCCTAAAGATTATCAAGTTCAAATGTTTAAGAAGCTTCAAGGTTTAAGGCAAAAGGAAATGGATGTAAAGACATACACTGAAGAGTTTTATAAGCTGAGTATAAGGTCTAGTCAAAATGAAAGTGAAGTACAAAAAGTTGCTAGATATATTGGTGGTTTGAGGTTTAACATGCAGGATGAACTAGTGCTAGCAAATCCAAGAGGTCTTGAAGACTGTTATCAGATGGCAGTAAGAGTGGAAGAGAAGCTGAAGAGAAGACAAGATAAGACAACCAAAGGTAGAGGTAGCACCTCTAGAGGTAGAGGATCCTTTCAAAACACAAAACAAGTTAGTGAGATTCAAGACTAGATGAACAAGGCACAAGGACAAAGTGCAGATTTCAGAGGCAGATTTGGTGGTGGAAGGAGTGCAAACAATTTTATGGGTAAGTGTTATAATTGTCAAGTGTTTGGACACCCAGCATATAAGTGTCCTGAGAAGAAATTTTTTTCAAGTGACGGTGAAAGGAAGAGTAGGAGAAGGACTCAATTAGTCCAAGAAGAAGAATGTGGTTCTAGTTCCACAAGGTGTGATGCTGAGGCAGGAGAAGCATTGATGCTGAGAGAAAGAACGCTGTTGAAGAATTCCAGGGAGAAGGAGCTGAATCAGAGGAGAGAATTATTTAGGACAAATTTCAAAAGCAAGGACAAGGTATGTAAAGTGACAGTGGATTCTGGTTGTACTGACAATATGTTGTCTACTGAGATGGTAGACAAACTAAAATTGAAGAGAGTTCCTAGGGAAGTTCCCTACAAAATTTATTGGGTGAGTGATCATCAGTCCATTTTAGTGACTAAACAAACATTAGTTGAGTTTAAGATTGAAGCATATGAGGATAAAGTACTTTGTGACATCCTACTAATGGATTGTTGTCATGTGATACTGGGAAGACCCTGACAATTTGATAGGTTTGCAGTATATGATGGAAGAGCCAATACCTTCACTATTAAGAAGGATGAGAAGAATTTTGTACTACTACCATTAGTGGAGCAGTCAAGGACAGCAAAGATGATTATGTTTGGCAAGAAGGAGCCAGTGATGTTTGAGGAGAGTGAAAACAAGGAGTGTGCAAATTTTTCAAGGCATAAAGTTGTTGAAACAACAAAGAGCAAGTATGAAGCTGAGTTGCAGCTAGTTGTGAAGAGAAATATCTTCATGTGGAAGAAGGAAGTGAGTAAAAATATGAAAAGTAAGAGTGTAGAGCCTATGGAAAGGAAAGAGATGAGTGAAGGAGTCCTAGTAGGGACGATCATGTGCCCTGTAGTGATGAGTAGGCAGCTAAGTGATGCTAGTGCAGCAGTTTGCAAAGTTCCTAGGACAGTGATCACACTAGTTACATGTCTTACAGATGTTGGTAAAGGTACTATGACAGTGAACAATGGAAAGGAGAGTATGAAATAGTGATGTAAGAAAGAAGGTAAGAAGTTAAATGGAAGGACAATAGAGAGAAGCATAGTTGCTAATGAAGATGACAAGGTCAGAGGACCAAGAGTGGGATAGTCTCCAAAGAATGCATATGGTCAAGAAGCAAGAAATGTTGGCAAGCATGCCATAGACAGTGAAGATGAACCTGCTAAAGACAAATAAGGAGGACAAAGACAAGCAATGGAGGACAATTTGCAAGAATATTTCCAAGGGACTTGGAAAAGTTTCAAGTTAGGTTGTACGGTGCAGTGCACCTAGAATAAGTTTTAAGTCAAATAATTTAAATTTTAGTGTTAAAAGACTAAATGGAGGTTTGAAAAATGTAATAAAGCCTTGAAAGGCATAAACATGTAGTGGAGATTTAAAAATAGTCATTATCCTTAGTGGTCTACAGTCCTTTTAAGTATGTGACAGTCTATGTTTAGACATTGTTTTTTTTGGAAAAAATAGTCTTTTCTGAAAAAGCAGTCAGTGTGAGGCTATTTTTAGCCTTTTCCCACATTTGGGAAGGAAATAAAAGAAGGAATTAGTGGTGATAATATAAGAGAGACCTCTCTCATGAGAATTCATTGTAATTTGGATGAAGTTCAAGAGAAGGAAATGAAGAAAATATAGTTTGTTGTCCCTTATCTCTGTTTTTCTTTTTTCCTGCAATTTTGCTGTTGCAGACCATGCCACGAACTTGTATGAAATATTTATGCCATTAAACCAATTGGATGTGATAAAGGGGTGAGCTAAATATCTAATTCCATTGGTTTGAGGTCATTTCATTTCTTTTTGTGAAAGTTATCACGTTTTTTCTTAAAATTGTCCAAAACCCTATCTTTTTTACTGCAACAGTCCTGCTCCCGGCCATTGCACACCTTTGTGTAGATAGATATAGGGGAAAAATATATATTTATGGAAAGAGGGTTGAGATACCTTTCCAATGGTTTTGGTATGAGGTCTTGATTCAATTTCTAGAAGGAGATATTACCTTTTTTCTAAGACTGCCCGTGTCATTCCAACAAACACTTGATTTGGGGGTTTTAGAGAGGTTTTTGGTATTCACAACTTAAATTGCTGTGTTAGAACCCTAGAAAGGGTGGAATGAGTCTATAATGGTGAGTTTTTTTAATGGGTCTTTCATGCAGGAGCAGGGGATGAACACAAGTTGAAGTTTGGGACCTTTGAGGCCTTATTGCACCTTGTTTTGGCTAACTAGCTTTGGTGGAGTGAAGATTTGGTAATTGAATGAAGTCAAAAGTCCATAGACCCATGAAACCTTTGAAATCAGTCCATTTGCATCATAATGGGTCCTTTGGAACAGGAGTGAGGTGTTTGGGATTGAGTTGGTGAGTACTTCCTTTGCAAAATCACCCTAATTAGGCCTCTTGTGAAATCAGTACAGTCAAGTTTGAAGTGTTGTGCTCCAAAACAACCCATAGTGCATGTTTGGTATGTTGAAGAAAAAAATAATGGGTATCCAAAAAACCCTTAACAGTCTGATTTGGAGGTCTGCACCTATAGTTATTTCATGACAGTCCTTTTCTAAGGGCTACAAGGAAGTTGGTTAGAGTGTGAAGGACAGGGTACTAGAATGCACCTCCAGAGCTTTTTGATGGTTTTGTGAGCTTGGGACTGTCAAACCTAGAAGTTCTAGGGTCCCAAGAAAGTTTGGAAAGGTTCCCATCTATATGAACCTAAAAATGGGGTTGTGTAGTGTTGAAGCCATGGATAGTTAGAGGATAGTCATGTCCTGTTTGATGTCAAGTGTTGTAGCTTGGTCCACTGAGGCCTAGAAGAGTTGTTTTCCCTACCATCCCCTATATCCTCTTCCTCCTATGAAATTGTTTGTGACCCTTTGTGGTCTTTGTGTAGTTACCTCTGCATCATTCTTCTCAGAACTTCACGGTCATCCACACAATCCTTCCAGAAGTCTTCCAGGCTTGAACAATGCTCATAAGAGCTAGAACCATAGAAGTTTTGCTTTACGTAGTTCTTGTTGTCAAAGTGTTTCCTCAAAGATAAAGAGTGAATATTAAATTCTACTAATGCATGCTCAGCTCCTTTAGCAACATCTTTATTTTTACAAGAATAAATTGATAAAGACAATGGAAATGTCTAGCCCTTCTTTCTCATGCTCTGGTATTTGACATTTACAGTAGTCATTTGTCTACAAACTTCCAAAAAGACAATATAGTCATTAGGGTACCGAGACAACGTGGTTGGGGTTGACTCATAACCCACCAGTCTTAGGTAGGTGAACCTATCAAATTGAATATAAAAAGTCCCAAATTGCATAACCAGAGATGCAGCCTCAGGAGAAATCCTCATTTCAGAATCACAGTTCAACTTTCTCACCAAAAACATTAAAAAAGCACCATTAACCTGATGAAAATCTTTCATCTCAACATCTTTTGTAAACTAAGGAAAATATGCATACATAGGTGTATCTAGGGTCAAAGATCCACGAGGCCTCAACCCAGCCCAGACAACCTCTCGACTAGCTAGAACATATACCAAATAGGAGCACATGTGAAATGCAGAGGTCTCATGAAAGTTCAACAATTTCTCATTCAAGTGATAGCTTATTATTTCAGCCCAGTCAATAAACTAACTCTCACTACATATCAGCAATATAAAGTGACACATCTAGAATTCAAAAGAGCTAGCATCTTCACTACCCACCACCTGGTGCAACAGAGTAACAATATCTAAAATTTTGTCCTTAAAATGTGCTCTTTTAAGTGTAGGGGGTAGCTGAGACTTACCTCTTTTCTCTAATTTTTGCCAGTTACATGCAATAGAATTTCTGCACCAGTTTTCATTCTCCTTGAAGAATTCAACACCCACGGCTACAGACATAACTTCGTATTTCTCTTGTCTTGGAATTTTCAATGCACGAGAGATAGACTCAGAATCAATCCTCATGACCACCACAACTTCCTTAGTCTTGATCTCCAAAGTCTTGGGGTCATATCTCTCCACGCATGCAACAATTAAATCTTCACAACACACTAAAACAGGGAAACCTGCTGCATGAGCCAAACCACTCCGTAGGATTTTCTCTACAAATGATGACCTGTCTTCCTACTGTAGATGAGACTAGAATTCTACCAAGTCTATGTGTCCAAGCTCAGTGTCTTTCACTTTAGACCAATTGCTCTCAATTCCAGAGTGGGAGGAGATACCCTGAAATTTGAATTTCATTACAGTGACCAAGTACTAAGGACGATGATAGAGTATTATGGAAATAACAATTCAGAATAGAAGGAAAGCAAGCAGAACACTTAGACAATTTTACCCCAAAGAGTGAAATGATGTGTAGTTATAGCGCCCCCCTATCATGCTTTTAGATGTTAGGCCGTCGTGGTACCATTTCCATGGCTTAAGAAATTAACCCAAGGATTTGCTCATTTTCTAAAAATTCGCTAAAGGACATCTCATGCCAGTGGTGCACAACACTTTAAATGATCATTTATTGCCTTGGTTTCTGGTCCACCACTTAACCATCACTAAATCATGAGAAATGAGAACTTCAAAACCTTAAGTCGTGGGTTATAAAGTTTGGAAGGCCTGTGACACAATGATAACAAAAGGGAACCAAACAGGCAACAAAACATAACACAAAGAATGTGAAGTTGCTAGATTGTAGGGTTTCAAAACTCCAGAACCTAGCAATATGGTTAGGAAATTTAGGGGAACAACGACTAGGTTAGGAAACTTGTAGTATCTGCAATTTCAAATATTTTTCTAAGGCACAACAATAGAAATTCATAACCCTTGGGACTTAGAAACCTAGAGTACCACGAGAATGAGCAATAGAAATGATTAAGACTTAGAAATAAAAAGAAGGGGTAACACCTAATAAATATGATCATATGTGCTAATGATACCTATACTACTACAAAGCTGGGTGAACCAACTTTCCAACGCTTTTGGTTTCGTGAAAATTTGACATCCCTGTCAAAAGTTATACAAATTTGAAGAAAAACCTATTTTAGCATGTAGGAAGTGATAAGGGTCTGCTTGACGGTTAGGCTTGACCACTAGCAGTCTGGGTCACTATGGTCACATGCAAAAATAATTATCATTCACAAAAAATGTTAAAATTGGAGGTTTATGTGAATTTTAATGTTGGCAGCTTTAGATAGGGTGTTCACATGCGTAGTCAGTAAACTTTAAGCACTGGCAGCTAAAGTTAGGGTCTGGCAGTCACAAAAAATGCTTCAACAAACAATTAGTTAGCCATAGCATCAAACTTAGCATTAAACTATAAAATTAGCATCAAATTTTAGTGCTTATCCCTTAGGCGATTAAGATAGCTGCCAACAGCTATACAAAGCACTCAGGGTTTATGGTTGACAGTTTCTTGTAGTGATTAAGGTTGGTGCAGGTATGAGGCCACTAGCAGATCAAGTGTCCACGATCTACCAAATTAATCCTCCAGTATGCAACTCAGTGTAGACAACAATCATATGGGGAGTGAGTGAAGGCTCCATTGATAGTGATAATCCTGAAGGCGTATGCAAAACCAGGGATCAATCAACAATGTGACTGAAGGTGGAAAGGGCGTGGCGGGGGTTCGACCTTGAGTATCTAAAATATTTAAACCCTAACTTTAAAAGAGATTAACCCCCTAAATTTTTACACAATTATAAAACCCGTTAAAATGTATGTCAAAAATTTTGAAACCTGAAATATTGGATACAAAAACATTAAAGCCCGATAATTTTTTTTCAAACGTGTGATAAACACAAGGGCTTGCCTATGCAGGCTACCGTATGGTACAGACCTACGAGGAGGCAGGGTTAAAAGAATTCAAAAATTTCACAATTTCAGAAATATAAGGTGTTTTATGTCAAAATTTACCCGCGAGCTGCTCTATACACAACAATGAGGTCAATTTCATTGTAAGAGGCCACCTGTAAAAATTAACTCCTAAATCTTGCCAAAAAATGCGTTAGATCTGCAACTCAAAGCTCAAAAACTTGCAAATGATGAGGGTTAGATCAGCGGGCATGCCAAAATGAAGTCTTGAAAATAAGACAAGGCAATGCTATAAAAGATAAAGCAATGCAAGAAATACCCTTTGAACCTTGCACTAATTCAATCTCCTTGATAGAATGGAGTAGAGTGCACCCTAAACCTACTAGCTATGTTCTCTAAGATAGATATGGATTGATAGTATGATATGTTGGTTGCTCACAATTTCAATAGCATAACATTACTTTGAAAGTTCCTCTATGTGATCTAGAATAATTTGGACAGCATGATGTTACTTTGATAATGATGAATGATAATGGCTAGACGGAGGCTCAATTTATAGATTGTTGAATGATGAAAATGGTTAGAATTGGTTGAGACAAGATTAGGGCAAGGATAAGGACTTCTAGGGTTTCAAAAGAAGCTTCTAGAGTTTATCCTTATGTGAATGGCTAGGATTAAAATATGTAGTGTGATAATGGAGGGTTGAGATGAAAAAATGATTTGATTTGGGAGAAACTTATTTAATAAAAGTGACAAGTGGTTGAGGATGAGGATAAGTGGGACAAATAATTTAAATAATAAATTTATTTAAATTATGAGAGACATCTGCGATTATAAGACCAAGGGTGAAATAATTTAAATAATAAAATTATTTAAGTTATGTGGTATGTGAGGGTTGATTTAAATAAATATTTAATTTATTTAAATGGGATGATGGAGGAAAGTGTGAATTAATTAAATAAATATAATTTATTTAATTAATTGGCTAGAGAGGATAAATGGATAAAAAGGGATTAGTTAAACAAATATAAATTATTTAACTAAGGGAATGATGGAAGGGGTCATGAAAGGGTCCTAGGAAAAAATGTGTTGCAAGGTGTTGCAACAGGTGTCGAAAGTGATGTCACAAGACATGGTCAATTTTAGATGTCTATAGTTATAAAATAAATTATTCTACCGTAAATAAAATAGCATATTATTTGATTGTGCATGAAACAAAATGAAACCCTAAAAAATATAGTGTTATAAATATTTTTTTTCTGGTTGAATACAACATTAGGGTGCTAGAACCCATATAAAGGAATAAACAAAAAAGTAACTTAAGGCGGCTCAAAACTGAGGGCCAAATTCCAATAAACCAAAGTTTTTTATATTTCTTGCTTTTACATACATATAAGACTTTTGTTTGCATATATCTGTCCTTCTACCTTAACAAAAAACTATATTATTCACATTACAGTACAAAAAAGAGTGGGATCTTATCATAGATTAGGACATACCACCTTGTCAACCTCCATTTCTAGCTCATTCGGTACTAATTCCACCATCTCAGCATCCAATCACTCCAGCTCCACCATCGAGTTCGACTCCCCTGCACTAGTCAACTATTTAATAAAGTCCACACCTTCTTGAGCTACACTCTTGGCACTTTCAATGTCCACGTCCATAGTAGGGATCACAAATGGGATCCATGGGCCACTATAATGTGGCAGAATCTCTGGCTAGTAGCCTCTTCCCCATTGCATGTCAATGCCTATAATATTGAGATCCAATGCTTCTTTTAGTTCATGATGCTATTCAGGCTTGATGAGGGTGAAGGCCAAAGCCCTCATAGACTCCTTCGATTCCCTCAAGCTCAGCATCACTCCTACGAACATTGCTGCCAAATCTGAATTGACTCTATACTTATTGCTTGCTGCAAGGAAAGGCTCTCCCAAAACCACACGAATGGCATTCAAACCCAGTGAAGATTTCATCTTAAAGACTTTCATCAATCTCTAGTTTGATATCAGTCCTAGGAAAGCCATTTGGTGCTTGCCAACTAACAATGGCACTATTGCCTCCATCCTTGATGCCTAATGCAAGATCTCACCTCTCCGAGAGATAGGGGAATGTGAAGAATGATGAATGAATTCTTTACCTTTCGCATCTCCATTAAAAGCCCAACCTTTAACATTAACACCCCCCTCACATGCTTCAACATGCACCTCCAAGTCAAGTCGAACCTAAAGAATTAATGAAGCAAGACAGATTCAGCCCCTTGCGTGAACGGTCTATCATTCTCCTAATCTCCAACTGCCAGCCTTACAGCTTCCTTCAACCAAGAAAATATCCTCTACCAATGTACTTGATTCATTACCTCATCGCCACCTCGCCAGTTACTGTAGCCTCCTCCTTAACAAGGTTCTCCATCTTAGGCACCATAAATTTCAAATCCTCAAAAGAATGAGAGATAAGGATGTACCTATTGGAATCTAGAGCCACATTTGCCAACATGTCTGCAACCTTATTTACCTCCCTGAATACATGAGATATCTTGAAGTTTTGAAACTTGGCTAAAATATCCAGACCTCTGCCCAACAGGTTGTTTAGTTTCCAACTTGAAGTGCTCCCATTTTGGATCGCTCTCACCACTATCTAGTAATCACCTTCCACATGGATTCTCCTTATCCCATCTGAAAGACCTAATTGCAGGCCCAAAATGAGTGCCTGAAACTCTACCTCGTTATTGGAGAGAAAATCTAACTTCTTCAATGCCAAGCCAACTATATCCCCTACCTCATTTCGAATGATGCAACCTGTTGAGGCCTACCTTGGGTTTCCCCTCACTGCCCCATCAAAATTGAGCTTTAACCACCCTTTCTCTGGAAATTCCCATTTAGCCTTTTCTCATCCATTCTTCAAATTATCCTGAGGGACCCCATTAATGGGGGATATAGTGTTATAAATATTAGTTTAGGACATTTTATTTTTATAAAACAACAACCAGTGAAAAATAAATAAATTAAATTTTATTATGGAGAAAAGAAAACAAAATTAAATTGACGACTCTATAGTAAAATCTATAAAATATAATGCACTTACCGTTTGTTGAATATACTTTGCTCCTATTTTATTTCATATGATAAAACCCTAATAAAATATAGTTATAAAATAAATTAGCCTCAGTACTAATAGGGTCGCTAGTCATTAGTTCCTTCTTTAGAGATGAAGAGTGTTTACTTCTTGACAATATTTATGTTTAGTTATTTGTTTAAAAAGTATAATAAGTTTAATTTATGATTACTTTGTAGATTAATTGTTTTTTATATTTTGTATTGTAATCAATCTTTTCTAAATTTATGTATTTTTAAATTCTCAAATGTCATTATGTGCAATTGTATTCATATACACCCACATTAAGAAAGGTGTCTCAACCTTGCATCCCAATATCTCGTATTTATATTATTTTTCCTCACATGGGAAAGAGAGCCTCCCACTATGAGGTGGAATTAATGGCCATGTGTTGACTATCTTGAGATGTGTGTAAGAAGGTGTGTAAGAAGTTGTAAGAGCATCTAATGTCATTATGATGTGTAAGAGCATATTATGACATTGTAAGCTGTGGGAGTTACTTATGATTGAATTCTATGATGCATGAGAGTGTGTAAGAGGGGGGTTACTATTTTATAGCAAAAGAGGGAAAGAAGGAATTGAAGGCTAGATCATCCTTTCACTACAAACATTCAAGGACATCCCATCAAGTTGAATCACAACTTTTGCAAGCGGATTCTCCTACAGGTGGGTGTGTCACTTGTAACGCTGTGGAAACTTAGAATTTACTGATTAATTCATTAATTAAAGGCCGATTATGCTAGAAACCCTAATTATCCAAAATCATAAGCTAACGGACAAATCACAACAAATGCTCACAGATAGAGATGCAATATTCAGACTAGATACATACCAGGTTTTGAGATTTTGATTCTAGAAATGTCGGGGACTAAGGGGCAGGTGCCCAAGCCCAAGGTGTAGTTTTCTATTGAGAATGTCAAAAGATGTCTGTAACTTATTTCTTCTATTCCAAAGATTTTAATGTCAGAGATCCCGGGGGCTTTGGTGTAAGATGCCCAAGAGCAAACAATGCTTTTCTTCATAGATACGAGATCTAAACACTTTGTTTCAGCCTCCTGCAACCCCACTCCTTGAGATATGCCACTTGTAACCTGCAATCATGGAAAATGGGCTTGGGGGTTGTGGTATTTAGGAGCTTGCCTCAGTCAAGCCCCAAAAGGACATTCAAATCTTCCAAACACCGTTGTCATATAAAAGAGTGCATATTAGGCAAAAACAATTGATAAATGATTGAAAACATAAATAGGTATCACCTCAGGGGTGTAGCTCGCATGTAGATGAAGCTCCTTCAACACATGAGAAGATGAAGCTAAATCTGCAATCACAAACACAACAATATTTTTCTCTGCAACAATGAATATCTTGAATGGCACTCTAAAATCATAAGTTCACCAAAAGTTCATAATCATCTTCTAGTTTACAAATGAATCCCTAAACATACTTATATATGCATTCCCACTTTAATTTCGTAATTCAAACTTAAGATGTTGGCAACAGAACCTTATAATGGTCACATAACCGACATTCAAATTTAGGACCTGACTAAAATAGGGCAGGACTAGGGTGTAAGCACCAAGCCCTGGGCCCCTATTTCAAGGCAAGATTCAGCTCAACAAGGTCCCCTTAGCCCCATTTGACATGGGCTTCAGGCCATTTTGTTTTGGGAGTTAAATCTAACATGCAAGATGCAAAACAAGGGACCTGGGAGCTAAACTTAGGAGGTAAAAGTCCTAGGGAGACATTTTACAACATAACATTTAGCCCCCACTTTAATGTATGTATGAATGTAAGACCCATACATGCATTAAAGTATGGTCAAAACATAGCAAACATGCAAGGCACTTAAAGCTAATGCATACACAAAGATTGAGGAATTATTTCTAGCCCCCAGTCTCAGGTAGACATTAGAGAAAACACACCGCAGACATGCCAAAAACAATGAAGACAATATCAGGCATGCAAAACATGGAGAAGCCAGTAACACGCACACAAGACACACAGAAGACAATATTGAAGACACACAAAACACGATGAATACAATGAATGCAGTGATTATTTCTTTTTCATTTTCTCATATATATGAATGAATGCATATACATGGAAAGTAAGAATGCAACACACAACCCAAAATGTAGGAGGGGCATTTCTCCATGCTCTTTGGACTACATATGGGGCAACAGACATGCAATACAAATCTCAAAGCGTAGGAGGGGTAACAGACATTCTTTGGACTATACTTGGGAACAAATGCGCAGAAGACACATGGAAGACACGAGCACCGTATAGCATGCCAAAGACATGTTATATGTCTAAAACATGAAAAACAAGGTGATGGAAGGAAATTATTGCTAAGCCCCCACCATCTTAGGCATATTACAGGCACACCTAATGGTTGGCCTTTTGCCACAACAACCACCAAAGACATGCTTAAGAGAGGATACACCAACCCCACCTACTTAGAGGACTTTTGAAATAAAAAGGATGTGCACTAGCTCAAGAGATACACCATCCCTGCCTCTGCAGAGGGCTTAAAATAAAAGGATATGCACAATATCCCTCCTCCATAGAGGGCTTTCTCATTGCAATATAAAATAAAGATGTGCACTTGCCTGGAGATACAACATCCTGCCTCTACAGAGGGCTTACAAACACACTTCGTTGGTATCAAATTAAGGCATGAGAATATGCAAAAACACACTATGATGAAACACTACAATCAGAAACTAGTCTTAAAAGAGTGTTTAAAAGAGTAGTAAAATCTGAAACAATATTTTAACTACAAACCCTAGCTAATGCAAATACTAGGTTTTATGAAAAATGCACAATTTCAAGCAAAATCTAACAAATTGAGCATGAAAATGAAATGTAAATGATTGTAAAATGATGTACTACTGTAGTTTATATCATATTTAATGGAAATATTAGAAGTTAAATTAAATTAATGCAAATTATGCCAAAATGCAAGCCTAAAATGCTAATTTTAAAAAAAAATTCAAATGCAATAAGATGAAAATTAAATGAATGAATGTAAATTTAAAGTACAACACTTAGCAAGGTGCAAAATTCAAATAAGCATGGGTTCACCAAAATGATTTATAGCAAAAGAGGGAAAGATGGGATTGAAGGCTAGATCCTCCTTTCACTACAAACATTCAAGGACATCCCATTGAGTTGAATCACAACTTTTACAAGAGGATTCTCTTAAAAGTGGGTGTGTTACTTGTAACACTGTGGAAACCTAGAATTTATTGATTAATTGATTAATTAAACCCTGATTATGCTAGAAACCCTAATTATGCAAAATCATAAACAAATAGACAAATCACGACAAATGCTCGCAGATAGAGATGTAATATTTAGAGTAGATACATACCAAGTTTCAAGATTTAGATTCCAGAAATGTCGGGGACTAAGGGGCAGATGCCCAAGCCCAAGGTGTAGTTTTTTTTTGAGAATGTTGAAAGATGTCTACAACTTATTTCTACTGTTCCAGAGATTTCAGTGTCAGAGATCCCCAAGGATTTGGTGTAAGGCGTCTGAAACCAAATAGTGCTTTTCTTTAGAGATACAGGATCTAAACACTTTGTTCTAGCCTCCTGCAACTCCACTCCTTTAGATATGCCACCTATAACCTACAATCATGGAAAATGGGGTTGGGGGTTGTGGTGTTTAGGAGCTTGCCTTAGTCAAGCCCCAGAAGGACATTCAAGTCTTTTGAACACCATTGTTAAATAAAAGAGTACGTATCCCTACAGGATAGAGGCAAAAACAATTGATAAATGATTGAAAACACAAATAGGTATCACCTCGGGGGTGTAGCTTGCATGTAGATGAAAATCATTCAACACATGAGAAGATGAAGCTAAATCTGCAATCACAAACACAACAATATTCTACTCTGCAACAATGAATATCTTGAATGCTCTAAAATCATAAGTTCGCCAAAAGTTCATAATCATCTTCTAGTCTATAAATGAATCACTAAACATACTTATATATGCATTCTTGTTTTAATTTCGTAATTCAAAATTAAGATGTCAGCAACAGAACCTTATAACGGTCACATAACTGACATTTAAATTTAGGACCTACCTAAAATAGGGTAGGACTAGGGCGCAAGAGCCTAAGCCCTGGGTCCCTATTTCAAAGTAGGATTTAGCTCAACAAGGCCCCCTTAGGTCCATTTGACATGGGTTTCAGGCCATTTTGTTCTGGGAGTTAAATCTAACATGCAAGATGCAAAACAAGGGACTCATGAGCTAAACTTGGGAGGTAAAAGTCCTAGGGAGACATTTTACGACATAACAGTTACATTAGAATCTTGACCAAAGTTTATGATGCATATCATAAAGCATCTTTTCATGGATAATGGAGAGAAAATGGGACACCTAAGTTAGTGGTCAACTATGGCCAGTTATGACAATATGACAAGGCAGAAGAGAATAATCCAAAAAATAACCTAGAAGACCAAGACCAAGAGAGGCATTAGAATTTGTGCCATGGGATTTGGGAATCATACTTCTTACATGTTTGTACATGGTTTTCCAAAACCATTGGATAGTTTCTAATTTGTGATTCATTTATTTATTGGGTATTTGGATTGGGGTATGTGATAGTATTTTTGCAAGTGTTGTTATGCTACCAGAATCACTCTAAAATTTAATATTGGTGATACTCCTCTAAGGGAATGCACCAAGATATTGTATTGTAGCATTTATTATTAATAATACAATTAGTTTGAGCTTTGGAGTGTGGGGTTTTTGTCCTACAATGGTTTTCCCCACATATATCATCTTGTTATGGTGAATGTTTATTTGTGTGTATTCTTTCATGAAATGTTTTGGATAGTATTTTCAATACATTCTCCTCTCATAGACTAGCATATGAAGTGTTTTCACACCATTGCTTCCTTTCATCACCTAAACATTATGCATTCCTTCCAAGGTTCAACCTCCAACTTTTCAAATTTATTTGTGAGACTTGACCATGATACAATGGGGAGATTAGACACTTCCACACCCTTGGCACAAGTCCCCATTTGTATATAGATTTTTTAGCCTTTTGTAATTAGCAAAAATGAAGCTCTAATTTTTTATTATTTTAAATCATTGTTTTGTAAACGTAGAAGTATCACAATAGACTAATTAATGTTCAATATAATATTTGTAAAAATAAAACCAATTATACATTGATTTGAGTACTTTATAAATTGGAACCATTAATTGTTGCATGTATTATTATATTATTATAAAACACGTGTTATTAATAATATAACAATTAATATAATTTTACATTACATATTTTGTTTTGCAATGATATATAACATAATTTACAGTAATATATTATTAAATATTTTGTAGAGGAGAAAATTTCAAACTTCACTCTTTCAACTCTATGTTTTATACCAATTTGTTAGGTGTTGTTAATGCATGATTCTACTATTTAATTTGGCTCTTTAGTTACACTCAATGACCCCAATTCTAAAATCTAGCACTCTTTCATGCCATATCCTCTAGTTCATACAAGCACTAACTCAATTCTAAGGGCCATTCCCTTCTTGGATTAAACCGTGCATGTGATCTAGTCTCCTAGATTAGATCACACTTGTGATCTGTTCCCTAGACTAGATCACAAGTGTACTATGGTCCACTAGTTTTCCAATTCTAATTTCCTAATTCCAAGGATGATAATCCCAATATATGATTCTTATCTATCGACATGGATACCAAAAATTTCAAATTATGTGTCTAGGGTTATGTATTTAAGGACATCATCATAAAATATTTTCATTATAAAATATCAAAAAGTAGCACTTTTGCATTCACAAACTCAATCACACACATCATGAACTTAATTAGCATCAGGCTTAGTTTGAATCAAATATAGTTACTCGACATCCACTATTCTTTATTTCTTTGTTTCAATGTTGTTAAATCAATCTTAGGGGTTGGAATCCCACAAAGGAAGTCAGTCACTCTTCCCTTTGTACATAATTAGCACCACTCTTTCTTTGATGTGGGTGTATTATGTGTTGAACAAGTTTGTAGGCACTGCACTTAAAATTTACAATGGACTAGATCACACTAGGAAAAGGCATCTAAGGACTAGATTACAGGTGTGATACTATCCTAGTCCCCGAAAAACTCAAGATCCATTCTTCACAAGTTTCTGATCAACAATCTAATTTTAGATTCTAGTTCTCAACTCTTTAACATAGTGTCACAACACTCAACATTGATTTACATATAAGCTAGAATTCCTCTCACTTTCAAATGTTATTTATATGACTCCATCACAATGTCTTACATTCAAGATCATAAAAATTCAAGATTTGATTGCTTTCATTGATTTATCATTACCTGTCTAGACATCTAAATTAATCATGGGGTTTCTTTTTATATATAATCATAGGTTTAATTTATTTTCATATATATAATAGATAATATACACTAATACCCCTTTAATAGGGTAATGCATTTGGAAAAAATAAGTAATGTTAAATAGGTTATACCTAAGGAAGCTTATGTGAAATTGAATTTTGAAGGTGATTTTAGAGGCAACCTTAGCCTTGATGGTGCCAAGGTTTTTCATAGATCCCATGAGGATCCTTTCTTGAACATGAGGCTCTATCATTCTTGGGATAAATCAAACAATGAATTAGAAGTGTTGGAGTTACTTGAAGGTGTAAAGTTAGTTGTGTTGACTAATTGTGAATCCTTAGAAGTTGAAGGTGAATCACAAGTTATTATCATTGGCTATTGTTGGTTCCCAAAATAGCTAATCCCAAACCCTAGAGCATTACCCAATTATCTCTTAGGCCAAGGGTGTCATAAAGAAGATTGGAAAGGGGCTCATCAATAGGTTGTGGATGATTTAGAGGCAACTGATAAGAGTGGGAAATCTCCTCTACTCTTCAAGCTCAGCTAGACTTGGGAGGGTGTTCCTAGAGGTATCCCTCAATAGTGACTGAGAACAACATAAAATTCTTTCAAATTTACAACACTGTAGCAATACACAAGTTACAATTCTAACCATCAGACCAAATCTTTGAGAAGGAAAGCATTCCTTTTAACATCACGGTTGACAATAAAAATGATAACCCTTCCAATGGAAGGAGAGAAAACCAAGGAGATGGTGATAACCCAAGAAGAGCAGCACAGACATTTACCTATCCTATTGCTCTCAATGAAGATGACGATGCACCCATGAAAAACATTTCACCTTCCATCTTACCAAACTTCAAAGGGTTATCTTCCGAAGACCCTGATCAGTTCCTTTTTGAGTGTAGAGTCCTGTGTCAGACATATGACTACAAAAATGATAACCAGAAACTTAAACTCTTCCCCTCCGCTTTGAGAGACTCTGCAATGCGTTGGTTCATGGGATTAGTTTCAGGATCAATAACCTCATGGGACGAAATGGAAATGGTCTTTTTAGACAAAATTTCAGAGCTACTACAAAGTTAGTGATAGGAAAGAGGAATTGTTCAAACTAAGGAAAAAAGAAGATGAGAGCCTGGAGGATTACCTTGATAGGTTCATATTTTTAACCAAACGATGTGGCGAAAAGGCCATAAGCCCTGAAATTCTGAAGACCATATTTCTCAAGGGGTTTGATGAGGATGCTAGGATAAGCCTAGATTTAATAGGAAAAGGAGATGTGTCCCAACTTGAACTCGGTGATATTGCTGAGTTATGCAGGAATTTCTCCCGTACTCGTGGAGGTATCTGTAGGTCTAGTCTTTTGAGGGGCTCAAATGAAATTGGTAAACTGTGAGAGGAAATAGCAAATTTGAAAACTGACATTCTTGTTCAGCTAAACACCACTTTGGATGGAATATAGGCAAAAACACGTAATCCTAAAACCTTATCCATCTATTGCCCTAGGTGTCAAAACAAACATCTGTTAAGGGAGTGTCCTTTGGAAAAAGTTGACAATTGTCAAATTTGTGAAAAGAGTCATGCCACTAACCAATGTGAGATTGGGAATGCAATCAAAAATTCCAAGAAAAGGTCATCTCACACTAAGGAAGAGATCAATTTTGTGGGTCAAAGACCTAGAGGGAATTTCTCCTATGGCTAGAATTCAAATCCCTACTGGTGACCTCCAAATAATTGGAATAATAGTCAATGGGTGGCACCTTGGCCTCCAAAACCACCTAATTGGGTACCTTACCCTTGGGGATCACTTGAATGGGCAAATCAATCTTGGGGAAACCCTCAATGGCCAAAGCTGACTCAAAAATAATGGTATTCTCAAAATCTTGCCCCTCATTGGAATCAGACCCCAAATTAGTTCTATCATGGACCTAGGAGGATGCCCAATCCACAATAGAACCTCTTGCCAACACCCCAAAACACTCAACAAAATGAGCAGGTCAACCAACCACAACTCCCAACACAACCTATTAATAATCCAAAGAATAACCGTCAAACCACACCAGTGTATTCCACAGAGCAAGAAAGCATGGCTGGAGTTAACACTATCTATTTTGGAAACCTATAGTTGAGGTCATGAAAAACAATCCAGTAGCTTACCATAGTTGAGATCCTTGATGAACCAAATGCAGAATTTGCTGAAGGAATAGAGACACCTTCCATACCTTTAGATAAAAACCCAATGAGTAACCAAGAAAAGATTCTTCAACAATCCTCACCTAAAACTTCTGAGTTACCTCAGAAAGAAGTTGGCCAACATTCAACAGATCTTCCAAAGAAAGATTCCACCTTGAAAAGGAGACCTCAAGCACCTTTTGTAGAGTGCCTCAAAGAAACCTCTATGAAAACCCTCTATAAATGACCTTACCCTTTGAAACCGCGTTAATACAAGAAATTAAATGACTCCATATCGAGATTCCATTGTTACAGGTGATTAAAGAAATTCCTGAACTAAACCAACTAGTTAAATAGTTGTGCATAAAAACACTAGGAAGGAAAAAGAAATAGATTAACACTGTGCACATCAATGGATACTTAGCTAACCTTCTAGCTAGAAAATTCTCAACCCCAAAATATGGTGACCCAGGTAGTCCACTCATAATAGTGGCAATCAACGAGGGTAGCAATACCTAATGCACTCGTGGACTTGGGAGCAGCCATTAACATCATGATGGTGGATCTTATGGAAAAAATGAGACTCACTGATCTACGTCCCACAACCACCATACTGCAAATGGCTTGCAAATGGCAAATCAATCCATAGCTATTCCCAAAGGTGTCTTAGAAAATTTTCCTGTCAAGGTTGATGATTGGGAATACCCAGTAGATATCCAAATAATCCAGTCCCTCACACTCAAGGACAGTTACCCGTTAATACTGGGTAGACCTTGTTGGCTACAGTTGCAGCTAAAATTGACTGCAAAGCAGGAGGAATGACCATTTCAAATGGTCTCAATAGCAAACACTTATTCCTGTATCCCCTTGCTCAACCTCCTGGACATAACCAAGTTTGGGTTGATGAACCAGATGGTTTTGACAAATAAGAGAATCTAGCCTCACTTGCTATGGTAGTCATCAAACAACACAGTGAAGAATTGGAAGATGAAATGGAAAACAACATGCAAGATCTTGCCGTAGATTTAGGTGATGAAGAAATTTTAGAAGTAGAAGTGATTTTAGGACACCCGATCCACACTGATGATATTGAATAGGATTACACCAACTTCACAGTGTTACCTTATCCTCTGGCTAATATCATTCTGAAAACATATCACTTCTTCGAAGATATTGCCAAACTCCACAAAACTATACCGAAGAGCTATCCTCTCAACACCTTAATGAGAGAAGTTCATACTGTCACCTCCAACTACCTCGAAACCAAAACTATCATGATACTACTAGGAAAGACCTTAAATATTAACAGTTGGTTGACAGATTCAGATGAACTCAAGTTATTTGATGTTTTGGTAAATAGATCCAAAGCTTTTGCTTCGGATTATACAGACATGAGAGGAATACACCCAAGTGTTTGTACCCATCACATCTATACTAAAGATGTTAGACCTGTTCATCAACCACAATTAAGACTCAACCCTGCTTTCAAAGATATTGTTAAAATAGATATTGAAAAACTCCTGCAAGTAGGGTTCATCTATCCCATCTCTGACAGAAAATGGGTTTCACCTCTGGTAGTAGTCCCAAAGAAAAATGGGAAGTGGAGAGTGCACGTTGATTATAGAGAGCTCAATAAAGCCACCTATAGAGATTACTTTCCTCTACCTTTCATAGACTAGGTCTGGGATAATCTAGTAGGAAGGAAGTATTTCTCATTTTTGGATGGATTTAGTGGGTATAACCAAATACAAGTAGCAGCAGAGGACCAGGACAAAACAAATTTCACCTGTCCTTGGTGAACATTCGCATATTGAGTTCTTCCCTTCGGGCCATGTAACACTCCTGCAACATTTCAAAGAGTTTTTCTAGCCATATTTGTTGAGATTGTAAATGATTGTGTGGAAGTCTATATGGACAACTTCACAGTGTATGGTTCCACTTTTGTGAAGCTCTTAAAAATTTAGACAAGGTGTCGCAGCAATGTGAGGACCATCAGCTATCCCTGAGTCACGAAAAATGTTTAATAATGGTAGAACAAGAGATAGTGTTGGGACACCACATCTCAGCTAAAGGGATACAAGTGGATCCTAAGAAAATCAAAGTTATACAACAACTAGAGACTCCAAAGAACCAAACTGATGTCAGAAGTTTCTTAGGACATGCTAGATATTACTGAAGATTCATAGAAAACTTCAGCAAGATTACAGCCCCCATGTTCTCCCTTCTCCAAAAGGATATAGACTTCGTCTGGACAACAAAATGTTAAACATCATTTAATATCATTAAGGAGAAAGTCATTTCTACTCCAGTCTTATGTGGACCTAACTGGAATCTTCCTTTCCGTATTTATGTAGATGCTTCCAATGATGCTATTGGAGTAGTTTTAAGTCAGGAAGATGAGAATGGAGGGAAATAAGCCATCTATTTCATCAGTAAGAATTTGACTCCCACAGAATGAAACTATACCACTACAGAGAAATAATTCTTAGTTGTGGTTCATGCCATCAATAAATTTTGACATTACATTACAGGGTACAAAGTAACTATGTTGACAGACCATTCAACTATCAAATACCTAATGAACAAACCTACAGTAAATAGAAGAATAATTAGATGGTTATTGCTTCTCCAAGAATTCAACATGACCATCATTGATAAACCTAGAAAGTTCAACGTAGTTGCAGATTTCTTATCCTAGATCAAACAAGATAATGGAGATTGTACCCATATACAAGATGAATTCCCAGATGAAAATTTATTTGCCATCTCCATTAAAACCCCTTGGTTTGTAGACGTCACCAACTCTCTTGCCACTTTTGAGTTTCCACCAAACTTTATGTTAAAACAAAAGAAACACCTCATTCAGGAAAACACGAGCAGTTCAAATGGATTAATGGTATGCTATTCTGATGTGGCCCTGATATGGTTTTACAATGTTGTGTCAGATCATATGAAACTTACAGGATCCTTAGAGCTTGCAATGATGATCCATCTGGAGGTTATTAATTTGCCAAGAGGACATCCCATAAAATCTTAGGTATAGGATATTATTGGCCCTCTATGCATAAAGATGTAAAAAATTATGTTCGCCACTGTGATGAATGCCAATGAGTAGGAAGAACCACGACATCCAATGAGATGCCTCTGCAGCCGCAAGTAGTGTTTGAACCATTTGAAAAGTGGTGATTGGATTTTATCGGGCCCATAGATCCTCCTTCACAGGGTAAAGAATACATTCTAGTCTGTACTAACTATCTGACTAAGTGGGTAGAAGTCCAAGCGTTAAGAGTTGCTAAGGAAGAGCATGTCACAAACTTCCTGTATAACAAGATTTTTCTCAGATTTGGAGCCCCTAGATCAATTGTCATAGATCAAGGACCCCAATTTATGTCCAAAGTTTTGCTAGCCTTTATTGATCATTTCCAGGTAAGCCATAAGAAGTCCTCTCCTTATCACCCACAAGCAAATGGTCAAGTGGAAGTCACTAATAGGGAGCTTGAAAACATTTTGACAAAAACAGTTTCATCAGGAAGAAGAAACTAGGCCAAGAAATTACCTGAAGCCATGTGGGCCTATAATACAACCTGGAAATCAACTACCAGTTTACTCCTTATGAGTTAGTCTTTGGGAAGAAACCTCTTTTACCATTGAATTTGAACTTCAAACGCTTAGAATGACAATTGAGGTAGGCTTGGACCTTGATCAAGCCCATATTGAAAGAGTCCTGCAGCTTAGTGAATTAGATGAACTTCATCGAGAAGCCATTCACTAGACCGAGTTAGTCCAACAACAATGGAAGGCCTGGCATGATAAACATATAAAAGAAAGAGAGTTCCATAATGGGGATTGGGCACTGTTATTTGATTCTAGATATAAAGATCAGAAAGGTAAACTAAGAACTCATTGGCTAGGTCCATCTGAGATTTCTGAAGTATTTCCAAATGGATCAGTGCAGCTTAAACCCATCAACAGTGAAACTTTAACTCTCTTAGTTAACAATCATCGATTATGAATCTACCACAAACCTATTACTAAAGAAGAAGTTATGCGCATGGTAGAAATGCAAGGAGAAACCCAATGGATTGACTCTGCTTCGGTAGAGGCAGTATAATTCTGATAAAATACACGAGTAAAAAAATTAAAAAAATCAATAAATATGGTGTGTGTATGTATTCATGATTATTTTAGAGCATTCTTATTGTATCTTCATCTTTGTGCTTGTCTAAATTTCATTATTGTTTTGTAGGACTTCATCTTTGAACAAGTACCATATTCTGGCTCATCTTTCAACGATGCTCTAGAAATTTGTTCTTTCATTCCAGCCGCGTCTTTCAGCAATGCTCTGAAACTTGTTCCTTCATGTTGATCCTACATTCTGGCACATCTTTCAGCAATGCTTTAGAACTTGTTCCTTCATGTTGTTCCTGCATTCCGACGCATCTTTCAGCAATGCTCCAGAACTTGTTCCTTCATGTTGTTCTTGCATTCTAGTGCATCTTTCAGCGATGCTCTGGAACTTGTTCCTTCATTTCATTTTTGCATTCTGGAGCATCTTTCAGCAATGCTCCAAAATTTGTTCTTTCATTCCAGCTGCATCTTTCAGTGATGCTCCAAAACTTGTTCCTTCATTTTGTTCTTGCATTCCAGCACATCTTTCAACGATGCTCTAGAATTTTGTTCATGTATTCCAGCTGCATCTTTTAGCGATGCTTCAGAACTTGTTCCTTCATCTTGTTCCTACATTCTGGTGCATCTTTCAGCAATGCTTTGGAACTTCCTTCATTTTGTTCTTGCATTCTGGTGCATCTTTCAATGATGTGTTAGAATTTGTTCTTTCATTTCGTCTGCATCTTTCAACGATGCTCTGGAACTTGTTCCTTCATTTTTTCCCTGCATTCTGGTGCATCTTTGAGCAATGCTCTAGAATTTTGTTCCTGTATTCCAGTTGCATCTTTCAACGATGCTCTAGAATTTCATTTTTTCATTCCGACTGCATCTTTCAATGATGCTCCAGAACTTGTCCCTTCATTTTGTTCTTGCATTCTGGTGCATCTTTCAGCGATGCTCCATAATTTTGTTCCTGTATTCTGACTGCATCTCTCAGTGATGCTCCGAAATTTTGTTCTTTCATTCTGGCTATATCTTTCAGTGATGCTCCAAAATTTCATTCTTTCAATCTGGCTACATCTTTCAGTGATGCTTCAGAATTTGTTCTTGCATTCTGACAACCTCTTTCAACGATGCTCCAGAACCTTGCTTCATACTTCGTATACCCCTTCCATGGCCATCTTTTTCTGATGTTCTGGATTCATGATTTCCCTTCTGTACAAATGCTCCGACATCCTCAAAAACATACCCATTGCCATCACCAAACTTTTCCATACCAATGCCACATTAGAAATTCATGCCCTATATTGCCATCCCTCACCATAATAAATGATATTATTGTGACAATCTATCGTCATAATAATTATAACACTTTTAGCCACCCCATCTTCATTAATAATTTAAATCCATTACAACCCTTTACCATCTCATCCGAATCGAATGACATCGTCATCTATGATGTCATTATGTCAGCATAATGAGGTGACTTTCAAATCAATAATGGAACATAAGGTACATGCATCTTTTTTCTTAAATAGGTAAATTATTGCGAATAAAATTAAATAAATTGGCACGTTCCCCCTTTTTTCCAAATTTAGTAAATTGTGTGAACTGTACCTTCACTAGAAGAGGTGGCAACTCATTCATTCCATTCCATGCAAGGTAATAATTAGATACAAAGCAATTGAATGACATGAATTAATCCATGTCCTATCAGCATTATCAAAGTACAAGTGGCCATAAAGATTGAGTTTTACTTAATCTACATATTAGTTTGTCTGAAATAGTTCTCGCCTTGGTGTGCCACTAAGTTCAGTAGACACTTCGTAGAATTGCTAGTAGGGGGTAGAATGGGAGGAGAAAAGTGTATTTCAGGGCTAACTTTTGCAGACAAGTTATTGGCCCTTGGTAATATTTTAGAACTATTTCAGAGGGTGGGATGGCTAGAGTTCATGAAAAAGTTTGAGGGACATAATACACAACTAGTTAAAGAGTTCGTAGAGAACTTATCAGACAGACAATCAATTGTGCAAGGAAAGAAATTTAAGTATAGGACTAGAGAGAATATCTTCAGGTAGAGAGAACTGCAAGGCTCCACATGAGATACCCTAACTGTAAGCCCTTTTCCTTTAAAGCTCAATTCCAAAGGACTAAAAGTTATGAAGCTATGAAGGACAAGTATAATGAAAGTATCAGGATCTATTTTGAAGATTTCAAAGTTAATGGGCCACAATTAATAGACAGAGCATGGAGTGCCTATGAGGAGTGATATACTCCCTTACCTATGTATCTAAAATGAAGGGAGATGAGTTCTCCAACCAATCTCAGATGGTCCTATAAAAGAGAAGAAGCTTTGACAAAAATACTTCAATAGCTCAAGACCAAGTGGATAGGAATGCGATACACACCTCCATTGCTTCTGTAGCCACCCCCTGTAGTTTTAGTAACTGCAGAGAAAGATCCCAGGGACTTACATGCATGGAAGATGAGGATAAAATTGAACAAACGCTTTCTTAAGTACCTTGATCATTTGGATGAGGAGGCAGAGGACATGTATGATCTTAGGTCAAAATATGATGAATTGAACAGAAAGAGGGATGCAAAATGAAAGAGGGATCATTAGAGAGTAGGATGACCTGCTCAAGCCTAGGAAGGGGAGGGTGATGAAGTATAAACAACCTCATTTTTATAACAAGCCATATAACCTATTTGTCTTGCCCAATCACCCTAACCATGCCAATTTGTTTATTTTTAGAAGTAATGTTTATCTATTTCTGATAAAATGATGTCTAAATCTTTATTTCCCAATTAATTGAAATAAGCCACTAATGTCGATATAATTGCATGTAGATTTGTGTAATTATGTAGGGTTTCATGTATGGCCTAACAAAAGGAGTGGACTTCAAAGCAGCTGGAGTCAGAGCACTGGAATTTGAGGGCATTAGAAATTTAGGTATACATAATCATAGATTTTGTTAGCAATTCTATTATTTTTTGTTGGGCATACTTAAGACTTTACGGTTCTACTCAAAGCCTTTAATGTATTTAATTTCATAGACATCCAGTTAATTTTCAATTCTATTTTTCTTTAAAAGACATTTTCAATGGCATTTACCCACCATCTAAAATTTAGGATTTTGGAGTAGTGCAGTTTATATATGTAGTTGCTCAAAACAAGGATGATTTATGCTGTGATATGTTATGATCTGATATATAATACGAAAGGGCTATTCATCTATGTTTTGTGTTCTATGATACTTTTATGACATGAATGAATATCACCAGTTCTATTCTGAGTGATCTTTTATGAGCAATGGAAGTAATATGAATGGAATTTACTTTGGAGTTGTTGAAGTACTGAATGTGGTTTGAATCGATAATAGGAACTCCCAAGAGCTGGCCACTCAAGGGATTATAGAATAGATAAGTATTTTTATTATTGGTGATGTTATTTCTATTTTGTGAATGTTTTGATTAGATTAATGTCACTTCGTGTTTATCTGTGTGATGTGTTCCTGCAGGTTGTGGTATTTAACTTAATGATCTTTGAAATTCTATTCATTTAAAATTTCTGGAGCATCCACTTCATTCATGAATCTGTTGTTAGTTATTAGTTCAAAGTTTCAATGTGTTTTCAGTTAACAAGCTAGTTGTCTTTTCAAATCCATAGTTAAAATCGTGTGTGTGAATTTCTAGATTAAAGTTTATATGCTTTTTAGATTAAAGATTTTAACACTTTCTAGCTTAGAGTTTGTATGCTTTTTAATTTAGATTCTATTATAAGCTGTTCAAAAATTTAGAAAATATGTTACTAAGTGAGATGTCCAAAAATATCCCCTATTGCATACAGCCTTGGACACTACCCGATCGACATAATTGACATATTTTTAACTAAAGTGTTAGGACCTTACGACGGCCTGTCACACACCCTCTTCCACAAGTAAAGGGCAAGCCCTTTCTACACAAGTCTTGTAGGGTCCATATTCTCATGATTGAATACTTAATTTAGGTGCTTCTCACCATATGACCCATTCACATGATCTACTTTGTTATCTTTTGATAGTAGTACTTAGATTACAGTGGGAGACTCTTGATAGATTTTGGTTTTGGGATCAGGTAAGTATAGTTGGAAGATGGTTGCATGAATAACGTTCACTTAGTTCTAAATATCTCTACTAACCTTCTTTTCATTTATCAGATTTGTCATTCTTGTGAGGGAAAGACAGTTGAGTTCACACCACATGATGTAGTCATTTGAGAGCTACAAGAGCTTGAGATTGTTGTTGTTATACCAGTGCTAATCATGGATCATGTGTGTATAGGTTTGATAGTTTTGAGTCTTGTTGATGGGTGTTTTGACACACTTCTCAGCTCAAATGAAATACTAGGTATCCCGCCTCTCTTGAAAGGAATCAAATCCTAAAAATAATGTAGGAGCATCCCAGGTTGTAGAGAAATCTTGCATCAACCAAAAATATTTGCATTCATTTTGTTTTCTTTCATTTTCCCAGTTCAGTACAATCAGTTTAGTCAGTAGCAGTTTCTATATTTTGGTCTGCATTCTACCATAGTTTCATTTTAGACCTTGTGGAGTTGGACTTAGTAACTAGATATCATCATGCACATCATATCCAAAATTCAGATCATTTGGATCAGTTTATGGAAAGTTATCGCTATCAGAAGATCAACTATTTTCTCATAGCAGAGCATTTAGAGAGTCTCAGACTGATAGCTAAAGGAGAAGACTTGTGGAGCACTTCCACGGCTTGCGGAGCTAAATGACACATCATTCAAGATAGTTTGGAACTTGGCTAACCTTCCCTAAGATCCACACATTGATCCATTCACCTGTGGAGGAATACAAGTTGTTTAGGATTGACCTATCTGTGTACACACGTTACATCTCTTTCATTGGAGTTTGTAATCATTCTTGGTTGACACAGAGGAGATGATATATATTCATGTAATAGATGCATAGTAAAGTAGCTCATGATTTTAGAGATAGTTAGATAGTTTGAATTCTTTTATAAGGTGCTTCACAGCCATATCCTACGCATACATTGTAACTGGAGAATCAGGCCAGTGAGCCCTAATTTGTAAGCTTGCATGTTGCCAGCATGTTTGTATTTGAGTCTATGATATACTAAATGACTGAATATGCATTTGCATTCTATAACTGAGTTGCTTCTGTTGTGTTTACTCTTGTTGCATGGCCTGGACTGTTCACTTTGTGGACCGTCCTAACCGTGACTGCACCAAGTGGTATCAGAGAAAATTTTAAATCCATTGGGAGTGAAGTGAGCAAAGTTTTTGAAGGCATTCTTTAAGATCTTGTTGTGAACATACCGTTTAACCCAAGGCAAACTACTTGTGTTGTCAACCAATCACTGATTGTGAGGCAGTTGTCACCTTGTAGCCCGATCACTGAATTTGAGGCAGTTACACTTGATCTGAGGAAGAGATGCCATCGAGGAGAATATCTACTATTGGAAATATGGCTAGAAGAATGGATGAGATGATGAAAACAATGTGAGTTTGCTTGGATGCTATTGAAGAAGATCAAAGAAGAGGACTGACACCTCGACCTAATGTTGATAGTGATGATGAAGAATTTCAATCCGTTGATCAAAATGAAGAAACCCTAGGAGAAGAAGAAGAATCAAATCAAGTGAAGATGTTGCAAGCTATTTCAAAGATTAGAAAAAGACCTAGAGTGGATGTACCAAACTATATTGGCAATTTGAATCCCAAGGAGCTGATTGATTGGATAAATGACCTAGAAGAATATTTTGAATATGAAGAAATTGAAGATTCAGAGAAGGTGAAATTTGCAAAGACCAAGTTGAAAGGACATGCTGCTATTTGGTGGAAAGAAGTATAGTTGGATAGAAATAGAAGAGGAAAAGAGAAGATCATAAAGTGGGATAGAATGGTGACAAAGTTGTAAAATTAGTTTATACCTATTGACTATGAGTTGGAACTGTTGAAAAGATTACAAAAATTGAGACAAAAGGAGAAATCTGTGAAGGAGTATACTGAAGAATTTCATAAGATGATTATAAGGACAGGACATAGTGAAGCAAGCAAGGAGAAAGTGGCAAGATACATCAATGGACTAAGATTGAACATTCAAGAAGAACTAAGTTTGGTAAGGATGACAACATTGGAAGAAACATATCAGTTTGCCCTAAAAGTTGAAGAAAATTTGAACAAGAAGCATGAGAAGAGAGAGAGAGAGGTAAAGGAGGTAGATTTCAGAGAGGTAGAAATATTCTAAAGGAGAGAGATCATTTGCAGAACAAAACAGACAAGATAGCACATTCAAGAAGGAAGATAGAGATATCAACTCATACTGGAGAGATGATAGAACTTTCTACTATAGAAGAAACCCTAGTGTTGTTATATGGAGCCTAATCAGACTCAGAGGTTAAATTTACCCCACTTTTATCAGCGCAGTTTCCCCCCAAATTCCTACAGGGACAAGGGGTAGTGCCCCTTGTGGGGGTTTGGGGGCAGCGCCCCCAAGATGGGGTCAAAGGGTAGCCTCCCTTGCGGGGTCTAGGGGTAGCGCTCCTGGCACACTCCCTATCGTGATACAAGGTGGAGTCGAGGGGCAGGACCCCCGTGGGGGCTCAGGGGCAACACCCCCAAAACCTCACACAGTTTTTTTCTTATTTTATAAAGGCACCGAGAGTTATTTTTCATTGGCTGACATAAAAAATCCTATTTTGTAACCAACATGAGGCTTGATAAAAGCAGATAAGGGTTAGGGTTTTTTGATGATGTATTGTAGCATTTGCAGCGGTATTGAGTTGCAAGGATTGCTAGTTGTAATCGATTTGATTTACTAGATAATAATATTGGACTCTCTATTTGGTGGATGTAGCCCGAGTTTGGGTGAACCACGTTAAAAACTTGTCTCTCGCTGTTATTATTTCTATGTATTTCTCATTCCTTTGTTTAATCTTTATTTGCATTTAATTGATATCTTATGTTGGCTAACCCTAACACGTAGTTCATACCAGAGTGAAGGATACAAAAGAGATGGAAGAGGACTTGATAGGAGAACATTTAGAGGAACCTATTTTAAGTGTGGAGGTGAAGGACGTAGAGCTTTTGAATGTCATCAATGATGTACAAGTAAGAAGATAGAGAACAGTGGAAGAGCAGCCTATGTAGAAGAAGAACCTGTTGGATCACCCATTTTAGTTGGTAAACCTGAGAAAGGAGAATCATTAGTCATGAGGAGAGAATTATTTCAAGAAGAGACAAATGAGGAAGCACTGTAGAGGAAAAGTTTGTTCTGGACTAGATGTAAATCAAGAGGTAAATGTTGTAAGATTGTAATTGATAGTGGTAGTTCTGATAATTTGGTTTCAGAGGAGATGGTGACTAAGCTGAAGTTGGAGAGGTTGAAACACTCTAAGACATATTAGATAGCATGGATTTAGGATGATCATAAGGTACTGGTGAGTGAACAATGTTAGGTGAGATTTCATATTTGATCTTATCATAATGAAGCATTGTGTGATATTATGCCTATGGATGTATGTCATATATTGTTGGGTAGACCATGACAGTATGATAGAAAAGTTATACATGATGGAAGAAAGAACACCTACACTATAACATCAAATGGAAAGAGAATACTTTGATCCCTTTGGAAGATGATCCTAAGAGTGAAGTAAGTGGGATGCTAGAATCTATTTGGTTGGTGGAAGGAAATTTTTGGATGGTTTGAGACACGAGAATATGTGTTATGCTTTGATTCCTACAAAGCCTAAAACCCTAAAGACAAAGATTGAAGAATCACAATCGGAGGAGATAACTGAATTACTAACAGAGTATGAAGACATCATATCCGATAATGTACCTGAAGGATTGCCATCAATCAGGAGTATCAGTCATCACATGGATCTAATACCTGGAGCTAGTTTGCCTAACAAAGCAGCACACAGAATGACACCAGCAGAGAATGAAGAATTGAATAGTTAGATACAAGAGTTGTTGAGGAAAGGTTTGATCAGAGAAAGCTTGAACCCTTGTGTAGTGCTTGCAGTGTTAGCACCAAAGAAGGATGGAGAATGGAGAATGTGTACAGACTCTAGAGTAATCAACAAAATCACAGCTAAGTATAGATTTTCATTGTGGATGACATAATGGATTGTTTGAGTGGAGCAAGATATTTCACAAAGATAGACTTGAAGAGTGGATACCATCATATCAGAATCAGAGAAGGAGATGAATGGAAGACTACTTTTCAGACAAATGAAGGATTGTATGAATGGTTAGTGATGCCTTTTGGATTGACTAATGCACCAAGTACTTTCATGAGGTTGGTGAATGAAGTTTTGAAGAAATTCTTGGGTAAGTTTGTTATTGTATACTTGGATGATATTCTGATTTTTAGTAAGACAAAAGAAGAACATTTGTGGCACCTAAGACAAGTATTGCAGATACCGGGAGAAGAGAAATTGTTGATAAATATTAAGAAGTGTAGTTTCATGAAGGAAGAGTTGGCATACTTGGGATTTGTGATTTCTGTGGAAGGATTGAAGATGGACCCTGAGAAAGTTAGAGCAATTGTTGAATGGGCTACACCTAAGAGCATTGGAGAAGTCAGATCATTTCATGGATTAGCTAGCTTCTACCAAAAGTTTAGAAATTTTAGTTTAGTATGTAACCCTATGAAAAAGACAATGAGAGGTGATAGAAAATACTTTAAGTGGACATCAGGAGCACATAAAAGTTTTGAATTGTTGAAGCAAAAAGTGACAGAGCAACTAGTATTGGCATTACCAGATTTCAACAAAGTATTTCAAGTAGATTGTGATGCAAGTGGAAATGCAATAGGAGCAGTGTTAAGTCAAGAAGGTAGACCTGTAGCATATTTTAGTGAGAATTTGAATGATTCAAGGAGAAGCTATTCAGTTTATGATCAGGATTTCTATGCCATAATTCAAGGTTTGAAGAAGTGGAGACATTATTTGTTGCCTAAGGAGTTTGTGGTGCATACAAATCATCAAGCTTTACAATATTTGAACAGTCAAGGAAAGTTGAATAAGAGACATATGAGATGGGTAGAGTTCATGTAGAGTTATACTTTTGTACTGAAGCATAGGAGTGGAAAATCAAACAAAGTTGCAGATGCACTGAGTAGAAGAAGGAATTTGCTGACAAAGATGAGAGTTAAAGTGTTAGGTTTTGAAGAGTTGAAGAACATGTATGAACAAGAGCTTGATTTTGTAGAACCTTGGAAAGTATGTAAGGAACCTGTTGTGACAGATAGGAGTAAGTGGTTAGATTATTTCATTCAGGAAGATATGTTATTCAAAGGAAACTAGTTGTGTATCCTTAGGAGTTCAATGAGAGACAATTTGATAAAAGAGAAACATAGTGATGGATTGCTAGGACATTTTGGAATTGATAAGACAGTGGCTTTGGTAAGTGAAAATTACATTTGGACTTAGATATATAAGGATGTAAGAAGGTTTGTGCAGAGTTGCAGAGTATGTCAAGTTGAAAAAGGGAGTAGTTAGAATACTAGATTGTACAAATCTTTGACAGTACTGGAGAGACCTTGTGAAAACATAAGCATGGATTTTATAATGGGATTTCTGAACACATAGAGAGGACATGATTCTATATTTGTAGTGGTGGATAAATTTTCAAAAATGGTACATTTCATACCTTGTAAGAAAACAAGTGATGTTTTTCATGTGGCTAATCTATTTTTCGAGATTGTGAGATTACATGGATTACATAAGAGTATAATTTCAGATAGAGATACAAGATTTCTTGGATACTTTTGGAGGACATTGTGGAAGAAGATGAAGATAGATTTGAAGTTTAGTTCATCATTTCATCCACAGACTGATGGATAGACAGAGGTAGTAAATAGGAGTTTGGGAAACTTGTTGAGATGCTTGGTTGGAAAGAAGGCAGGAAATTGGGACTTGATTCTATCACAAGCAGAGTTTGCATACAATAATTTAGTAAATAGGAGTACCAGAAGAACACCATTTGAGATTGTGATAGGAACTAACCCTAGAGGAGTAGCAGAGTTGAGAGATATCAGTATGGAGGATAAAAGAAGTACATAAGTAGAAGAATTTGCAGGACACATGGAGACAATGCATAATCAGGTTAAGAAGCATTTGAAGGAGATAAACAACAAGTATAAGGAGAAAGCAGATGAGAAGAGGAGACACAAAGAGTTTGTAGTTGGAGATGAAGTGATGGTATATCTGAGAAAAGAAAGATTTCTAGGAGGGACATATAACAAGTTGAAGATAAATAAGTTTGGATCATGTAGGATAATCAAAAAATTTGATATAGGAAATGCATATGAAGTGGAGCTACATGAGACATTGGGTATATCATCTATTTGCAACATTTCAGATCTATATCAATATCATGAAGAAGAAACCAACTTGACAACATTGCAGAAGACTAGATGAAGCAGTTATCCCAACAAGCACCGAAGTAGATTAAACACATCTTGGACAACAGAATTGGATGCAGCACTAGAGGCAAGCAATACAAATAATATCTTGTGAAGTGGAAAGGTAGACCAAAAGAAGATTCATCTTGGATTTATTAGGCTGAGGTGGATCATCTTGGTTTTCTTCTAGCCCCAACAAAGTGAGGGACTCAAATTTTCAACAACCCTCGGTGTCTGATGCATGAGCATCCTAGGTTTTAGAGCAATCTTGCATCAACCAAAAATATTTGCATTCATTTTCTTTTCTTTCATTTTCCCAGTTCAGTACAGTCAGTTTAGTTAGTAGCAGTTTCTATATTTTGGTCCTCATTCTGCCATAGTTTTATTTTAGACCTTGCAGAGCTAGACTTAGTATCTAGATATCATCATGCACATCATATCCAAAATTTAATTCATTTCAATTAGTTTTTGGAAAGTTATCACTATCAGAAGATCAACTGTTTTCTCATAACAGAGCATTCAAAGAGTCTCAAACTGATAGCTAAAGGAGAAGACTTGTGGAGCTAAATGACACATCATTCAAGATAGTTTGGAACCTGGCTAACCTTCCCTAAGATCTGCACATTGATCCATTCACCTGCGGAGGAATACAAGTTGTTTAGGGCTGACCTATCTGTGTACACACATTACATCTCTTTCATTGGAGTTTGTAATAATTATTGGCCAATGCAAAGGATTCTTGTGATCTGGAGATGATATATATTCATGTAATAGATGCATAGGAAAGTAATTCATGATTTTAGAGATAGTTAGATAGTTTGAATTCTTTTGTAAGGTGCTTCAAAGCCATATCCTGCACATACATTGTAACTAGAGAATCAGGCCATTAAGATGTAATTTGTAAGCCCACATGTTGCCGACATGTTTGTATTTGAATCTATGATATACTGAATGACTAAATCTAAATTTACATTCTATAATTGAGTGGCTTCCATTGTGTTTACTCTTGTTGCACGGCTTGGCTATTCACTTTGTGGACCCTCCTACAGGTGACTGCACCAAAAAGGTAGTTGACTATCCCCAAGGTCTTGGCCTTGCAAGATAAATTAGTGCTTGATGCAAATTTGTTGTTCCAATAAGGAGCCTACAAAATGATAATTTGTTGGAATCTAGTGCAATGGGCTAAATCTTAAAGATTTGAGAATTTGCACAAACCCTAACCCTAAGTAATTGCTAGTTTAACTTTAATTCTAAAAATGCTATGTTGGAAACAATCTTACTATCATCAGATATGCAGTTTTTTTATGCTTTAGTTCATAAACTAATTTCCATTTAAATCTACTCCTAAACTAACCACTCTTTATAAAGAAGAGTCAAAATACAAGGGGGAAAAGAGAAGAGTTTTAGAAAACCTAATTTTGAATCTCCAACACCATGCAATGATAGATGAATAAATAGATCTGAAAATGCTAATCCTTGTTTAACTAGAAATTCATAGCTCCACAAAGGATAGTGCAATCTTCAACAAAATATTTTCACAATCATGAAGTTTAATCTTTATTAGATATCCAAATGTTAGCATAGAATAATAAGGCACTTCACAATATGAATAAAAAGTGTTCAGGTTGACCACACAAATCAATTCACCATTAGCAAATCACCACTGATATGAAACACATAAAATCCATCGAACACTCATTCAATAACATGTATAGACAATGAAAAACTCATTTAATGTTTGGAAACCATGTGGGAAAATACTACATAAAATATAGTGTTCATAAGTTCCTCTTGTCTCAACAATTTCCAACCCTTAATAGAGAAAATGAAGTGCCTTTATAGATGAAGGCAACACACTTAGTACAAACTTGGATGGTTGGGATCAATTCAAATCCAATGGTCTCAATTTACAAAGCATTAATTTTTTGGTGGCACCGGGGTGGCAAGATGATCTCTTCTTTACCTTTATATAATAAAAACAAATCCAACACTCAACATAAATGGCACAATTTCCAAGGTATTTTTGTTCTTACATGACAACTTTTACAAAAAGTAATTACATTGATTGTATAAGTTTTCAGGTAAACCAATGCTTAAATTCAAAAAGACATTAATATTACATATCAAATACAAAATTTAAAACAAATTTTTATTTAGAATCTTCTCCATCTGAAATATTTTCAATGATGATATGATTAAATGTTGCTTCCCTCTTCCTATATTCCATGAAATCTAGAAGGGAAAGATTCAAGACATCCATTTCTAGCTCTTTGACAAAATAAACCTAAAATTATGAGTTTCATAGGTGGCGAGGAATGAGTTGTACTTGATTCTCTTAGGTGTAACCTTCTTATAGGATCTAAGGGTGGCCTTCAGTTTCATCATTTTATCCAGAGATTCTAGGCTAAATGTATATGGTTGTTGCCCTAAACCACTAGTAAGGATCTGCTTTAGATGATTCTTCAAACCATCAAGGTCCTTTATTTCATCCTCATGGCCAATGTATTGAGTATTCAAGTCTTCCAACATTGCCTAAATATCACATTGCACATCAAGAACTTCCTTCCTAGCCTCATTCAGGTCAGTAAAATCTTATCAACTAGCTTAGTGCAAAATTTGATGATTTCTACCCAAAGAGGAGATTGATTGATATGCTTCTTATCAAGTATATTCTCCTTGATTAGGAGTTGAGGATCCATTTTGCACAAGACATCAATCCTTGGCAGGTTTTGGGATTTAGTGACTAACTCCTCGTAGCAATCATCCATTATCCTTTTAATCTTGTCATTTAAACTCTTGAATTTGATCTTTGAATTCAAAACTTCATCCAGTACCTTGCAACTTGATCATACAAATCCTCCATCCATTTCTCAATGGCCTTAGCCATGCACTTGATCTTATCTAAATTGGAGGCATATTCCTAGGAAAGAATGATGGGAGGAATGATTAAAGCATTGACAACCTCGAATGAACCAACCAATTACTTGATATAGGTAGCGCATTCTGCCAATTTCTCTTTTAGATCCCTTTTGGTGTGTGTCCATCCTAGACACAATGGTGGATACAACACTCTACATATCTTGGATTTCCTCCTCTATATTTTGTAAAACAAAGTTGATGGTGGTGACATGATAGTTAGAGGGCAAGAGATCCCTATCCTCTTTATCCACCATTAGCATTACAATTGCTACAATTCTGGTTCCAAAGGCATCAATAGTGATGGAGGAGAGAGTCCTTGGATTTTTCTTTGGTCTTGTTGCCTCTATCATTGCCGTGATACTAGATAGATCTTTGGATGCAATATTTACCACTTACATTACCTTTTTTGGAAGTTAACATCCAACCATGTTGGTGTAAGAGAAGTGGAATTATCTACCAGTTTTTGTTGTGAAGAGGATGAAGGGACTTGTTATGCCTAATGTGTAATGGCCTTTGGTTGCTCCAATAGCTTCTCCATTTCATCCAAGAGATTATCTCCATCAGCTAGCTCTTCTGTAGTCAAAGACTTATTTATTTGTGCCTCTTGAGTGTCTTGTTGGGCATGCTCCTTTACCACTTATTCTTGTATACCAATTTATGCTTCTTTCATTTTATTGTTGTTGGGATCACTCACCCCTTCCTGATGATTGTCCTTGGGACCAACTGCTTCTAGCGGTTTCTTCTCCTTTTTAACTTTTCTTGTGTAGCTTTCTAATCAATTTTTACCTATTATTGACTTTGTTAATGAGGATGGCTAGTCACTTCTCCCTCCAACTCCTATTCTCCAGCTTGTTGTTCCTCAAGTTCCTTAACAACTTTATCTATTTTTTATAGTGAAGGGGGAGATTTGGGAGGAGAGGAGTGGATAGAATTTCTAAGAGAGGGAGGAGGAGTGACTTGAGCTACAACAACTTATTTATTTTGGGAAGATAATGAAATAATGGAAAAAATTAGGTTTTTTGAAGTAATAGAGGGAGGAACAATTGTTCCAAAAGAATGTGTAGTAAGAGGAGGAAGGGTTGTTGTAGCAATGGAAGGGGTATAAGATTGTGTTGTAGGCATCCCAAATTCAATCAATATGGGGATCATCTGAGGAAGAACTTGTTGAAGAATGGGATCTTGTTGCAAAGGTTGGGAAGATATGGTCTCTATGGAAGAGGTTTGTTGTGAGGAAGATTTCTTCTTCTTCTTCTTCCTTTGTAATGGAGTGACCTCTTCTTCCATTTCCCCTTCTTATTTTGTAGCCTTCCGTTTATACACCTTCTTAGGCACTTGGACTACAACCACCTTCTTGTCTTTGGAAACCTCTTTCTTTTGTGATGGGTCTTGAGATTGCACTATTACTTCTTTTTGCTTAGGAGGCATTTCATATTTTCTTTGATTTTTCTTAGGCTTCTTCATTGCCTCTTCTCCATATGTTAATCTTGTACCTACAACTTCTATTTGTTCAATCTTCCTCTTTATCCATGTCTTATTGTACTCTAAGACATCCTTTGAGATCTCATCGAAGGAAGTGGCCTCTTCATCTACCCATTTCAATGGAGGAAAGGGTTGCTGGAAGATACCATCTTTATCATATGCATCTTGTAAAATCTTTCCATCATCAAAGAGTTGGTCAAGAACTTGTGCAATTCCAAATTCTTTGAGTTGATAGACTGTTATTCTGTAGTACCCTCTCTTTCTAACCTTGTGGTCATCTGCACAATTTCCCTAGAAGTCATCCAAGTGGGGCACATGATCATATGTGTACCTCAAAAGACATCATGTTTGTGTGGAAATAGAGGTTTAACCTCTATATCTCAGCATCTGACTCCTTAGCATTTTGGAGTGCAACACAAGCATAAGCTCTAATCATCATGGGGAATTACACCCCAAACCTATGCTTCTCTCCTAAATCATTGTGGGCCTCACATAGTTGCCTTGTTAGTAGGATACTTGGGTCCAGTCTATAGGAGGTAATGTGAATCCCTCTAGTCTGATATATGAAAACTTCAAAAATTGGATAAACCAATACCCATACTACTCAACCACCTTAGAGGCATTAATAGATAGACTCTTAGTCAAATCCCCGTCTAGGGTTCTAATGATATAGAAAATGAAGGCATCATTCACCCTCTTGAAATGGGTCATTGAATTCTTTTGGGTGAGCTGGAGGTAATGATCATACACTTTCACCTCATGGACCCCTTCCAAAGACTTCATTCCTTGTCAATCCTAGCTACATTGCTATCCTTCCTAAAGAATAGATCATGCATGAGGTCATGTGGAAGTTTAGATAGTATCTTTGACTTTAGCTATTCATGAAAACTATCACTGATGACTTCACCCATTCAATCATTTCCTTATCCTCTAAAATAGTTGTGGTGAACTAGAACATCCATGGGAAGAAGGTGGAGGCAACTGATAGTCCCATGAACCTACTCAAAAGGATGACTATATCCCCAATTTTAGTTTAGAAATCACTCCTTATAATGGTTTTAGGAATCTTGGAGACTGTCCCCCTAAGATTGGCCATCCATCTTTTATTAACTTCTCTAAGGAAATTGTTAGGATCTTGATTATACAATTCTAGTGCTTGTGCCATGACCAATTAAACAAATTTTGCATGATGTGGCAACTAGAAGGTTTCTATGATGGTTGTTGGGGATATATTTAGCAAGTCCCATCCTTTTAGGTTCATTTCCCTTCTACGTCTTACATCATAAGCCTTTGCACAAGCAAGGACTAACTCTGGAGATTGGGCTGGGATGGGTAACCCAACTGCTTGTCCAATACGATTGTGAACCATCCTCTAAGATCTTATGGTTATGGTATATCCATACATTCTCCTCTTGAAATCCTGTAGATCCACATGTCCTAGGTCAATGTTTGCGATGTTGTCCCATGTAAAGTTGATTTTGGATGGAGAAACCATCCCTTGGAACTCATACTTCATTTGTCTAGCTCTTGATATTAATTAGGCTTGCAAAGCACAAGGAAAGTATTAGCACCAAAATTCAAATAAAAAAACATTCATAATTCTAATAATTCAAGTGTATTGTGTATTTACAAATATTTTTGAGGTTTCTCATGACATTTGAACTTTAGGACTAGAAATCGGAAGTCCTTTTGTCTGGAGAAGCTCTACAATTTAGCTTATTTTAAAACAAATTATTATTTTGAATTATTTGTGGGGATTGTTGAGACTAGAGGACTTTGGGACTTCTGGGCCAAAGGTCAAAAGTTTGAGAGGTAATAACAATCCTACAATCTCATGTTTCACTTGGTTTCAAATTTTCTTTTGAAGTATCACACCTTTTGGAAAATGCAAACATCGTCGAGGTTTGTGGACTTTCGAACTAGGAGTCGGAAGTCTAGAAGTCGAAACTAATTGTACAACTTTACATTTTCATTCATGTTTTCTAAAGACTTCATTGTTTGTAAGAAATAAATGTAGGGATTTCTAGGACAAGCAGACTTTGGGAATTAAATTTGGAAGTCAAAAAGTCTGGACAAATTCTACAAACTTCATGTTTTCTCATTGAGTTTCAAAAGATTTCCATTAATCTTTTTAAAGAGGATGTAGAAATTAACTGGACATCCAGACCAAAAGCCAAAAGTCCTTAAGTCTAGTCCAACTCCACAAGTTATACATTTTGCTCATGTTTTCTTTAATAATTTTCTTATTTCTTATGGAAAATGCGGGAATCAACCAAACATCGAGACATCTAGACCAAAAGGTCAGAAGTCCCTAAGTCCAAGATAATTTCACAAACTTTTTCAATTTCCCTTAAGTTTACTTATTTCTTTGATTTATTCTTCGATGATTTTGGTGTGGAGATTTCTAAGACTTTTAGACTTCAAACCCAAAGGTTGAAAGTCTAGTTATCCAAGATAATCACATGTTTTCGCAAAGTTTTAAAATATTGTTCTTTGTTGTTTAAACTAGTTTTGTGGGATCTTAACGAAGGTCAAGACATTTTCAACACTTAGTCAATTTTGTATTAGGGTATAACTTAAAATTAAACTTTTTGCTAGTTTGAACCATTTTGCTCTAACATTTGAAAGTTTAAATTTTTAATTGAATGTACATGAGCTTAGTAAACTAGGGTTAGGTTTTGATGATAGGGTTCAATTTCAATTTCCACAACCTAGCATTAGTAGACATGTTTGAATTTGGATGGACTAGTAGGGTGAAGTATGACTGAAACTCTAAAATTTTGATTTGTTTTAAACACATGGCAAAGAACATCCACCTACTGGTTTGTGTTCATTTGAAGAAGAATTTAAACCATTGAGTTGACAATCCCTAGCTTTCTAAATGGTCTAGAAGATGAAGAACACCACGACAAGGATCAAATTTCAAATCATAGATTATGAATGCACAAGAAAATTGATGGGAGAGCTCTTCATGTTCATGATGAGTAGGGTTTGAATTGTAGAGGGTGCACAAGATTGTGAGAGCTCAAATGTAAATGAAAACAAAGTGCTTAAATGTAGAAAAAAACACATTATATAGCTTATCTAGGTTCAAACATGGGAGCCATTACTGTAGGGAGAAGGTAGGTGGAAGATCGGGTGCAAAATGCTAGAGGATGCGATGGCACAAAAACCTAGAATGGAAGTTCAGATGAGAATCTCCTCAAATTATTGCTTAAACCTTGAAAATTATTTTATGTAAAGGCTTGGACAACTAGACTTAAGGCTCAAAATAGAAAATGGAAGGAGTCAAGTAGAACTCCAGAATCTTGTAAAAGACAACCTTAAAACACCTACATGAACCAAAAGGGGAATGCAAGGATCATCAGGACTTTGAGATATCTAGACCAGAAGGTTGGAAGTCCTGAAGTCCGTCATAATCCCACAAACCCTGAAAAGGCTTAAAATTTTGAATTTTCTTAAGGAAAGCACCTCAAACCCTTTAGTAATGACTCAAGAACTTAACCTATACTTCCACAAACCATTCCTAAGACCAAAATTACATCAAACTTGAGACCAAAGGGATGAAAAGAAAAGATAGGAATAAATCAAACCTAACATAAAGAAAAAGCAAAAGAGGGGGTCCATATTTTGTCAAAAGTAAAATGATGCATGTGTGCAAGGAACAAGTCTTCTTTACGACCATCCCTCATTGTACATGTCAATTATTTAAGTAGGTTTTGGCACAAACAATTTGGTCATTTAAATTATAGGTATCTTCAACAATTGAGCACACAAGTATGGTGATTGGTCTTCCTAGGATTTCATGCATTAAAGGAGTTTTTCAAGATTGTGTACTTGGAAAACATTATCAAGATCCCTTTCCCAAGTACAAGGCCTCTCATGCGAAGACACCCCTCAAGTTCATTCATATTGATCTTATGTCATTTCCAACCCCACCATTTTTAGGGGCCAAGTAGTACTCATCTTTAGTGATGACTTGTCATGATGCACATGGGTGTACTTTCTCACGTATAAGAGTGAGGTATTCACCACTTTCAAGACCTTTAAAGTGTTTATGGAGAAGTAGTCTAGTCTTTCTATTTGACCAATACACACAAATAATGGGGGGTATGTGAACCAATCATTTCAAGATTTTTACAGTGACCATTGTATTTAGCATTAGTACATTGTTCCTTACACTCATCAGTAGAATGGTATGGCCAAAAGGAAGAACACAAATTTATGAGAGATGGATAATTGCATGATTTAATCTAGGAACATGGCACTCACCTTTTGGGTTGAACTGGTCAATTATTATTACTACATTCAGAACTGTATGCCCTACAAGGCTTGGTCCCATGTCAAGCCTAATGTGTCTTCTTTTCAAGTATTTGGTAGTGAGGCTTGGATGTTCATTCTAGATGGTCGGTGTAAGGGTATGGAGGAGAAGAGTCAACCTTTGGTCTTTGTTGGCTATTGTGAGGATGCAAAGGCTTATAGGTTGTTTGATCTTGTTACTTGAGTTGTCTTATTTCAATGAGATGTCTTGTTTTGGTGAGACATCCAATTTGATGAGTACTTCACTCAAATGGATACATCGTCACATATTTCTCCCTCACTAACTACTCCTTCATCTCTTAAAGAAACTATGTTTCTTGAGGAGGATGATGATGGTCCTGATCCACTACCTCTTAGTGCATAGTCAATTATGCTAACTACATTCAGAACCATATGCCCCATGAGGTAGTATGGAATATGACTCTTAAGGAGGCTCAATCCCATGTCAAGCCCGATGTGTCTTCTTCTCAAGTATTGGTAGTGAGGCTTAGGTGTTTACCCTAGATGGTCAGTATAAGGGTATGGAGAAGAAGAGTCAACCTTTGATCTTTGTTGGCTATTGTGAGGATGTGAAGGCTATAAGTTGTTTGATCCTATTACTTGAGATGTCTTCTTTCAAAAAGATGTCCAGTTTGATGAGTACTTCACTTAGATGGATACACCATCAGCTACTTCTCCCTCACTACCTACTCCTCCTTCTTCATCTCTTGAGGACACTTTGCTTCTTGAGGAGGAGGAGGATGATGGTCTTGATCAACCACCTCTTAGTGCGCCCCATTGGGCCTACACTACTCTTGAGGATAGACCTTTGGTTGGTGATGTTAGTATGTGGTGATTGATCATGCTGCAGGGGCTGTAAGTTCACGCAACAAGGTAAATTTTGATGACTTTGTTTGCCATAGTTTCCCCAAAATAATTAATGGGGGAGTGCAGGGGGTGGGGGCCAGTGCCTCCAAAGCAAAAAATGCCCTATATTTAATAAAGGCATCGGTAGTTAGTTTGGTTATTAGCTGACATGGAAAACCCCACTTTGGATAACTACCAAAGAGGCTTGATAAATAAGCAACTGGAGAAGGCAAAAAGCCATGAATCACACAAGAGACTCAAATGAAATTCTAATGTATTTCATGTAGCATAGCAATGACATTGGGTTGCAAGGTTGTTGGTTGTAATCTGTTCAATTTACTGAATACTAAAATACTAGATGGTTGTTTTGTGGATGTAGCCCACATTGGGTGAAGCATGTTAAATCTCTGTGTTTAATTGTTGTGATATTATTCATTGTTATTTCTGTGTATTTAAATCTACATCTAATTGGTAATGTGTATTGGTTCAACTTGCCATTGAAATCCTAACAAGGGACCCTACAAATTCTTGTCACACTTGTTCACAAACAACAAGTGTTAAGTCTTTTGAGTCATGCACTTTCAGATGATCTTTAGAGGATTTTAGATGTCATGAGTATTCCACAGTGGGATAGTACTATGGTCGAGGAGTATTCTTCTTTGATGAAGATCACACATATGATCTTATACTTCTTCCCAAGGGAAGAAAGTTGATTATATGCAATTGGGTGTACAAAACCAAATATGCAACATATGGGTCCATTGATAAGTACAAGGCACGTCTTGTGGATAAGGGGTTTCCACAGGTTGAGGGCATTGATTATTCTAATACCTTTGCTCCTATTTCCAAGATGGATTATTCATCTTGTACTTTCTTTTGTTGCATCTAGGAATAGTCAATTTATCAAATGGATGTTAAGACTACCTTCTTACATGATCTTCATGAGGAGATAAGGGTCCATTGCTAAGTACAATGTACATCTTGTGGATAAGAGGTTCTACAAGTTGAGGGCATTGATTATTCTAATACCTTTGATCCTATTGCCAAGATGGACTATTCATCTTGTACTTTCTTTTGTTGCATCACAAGAATAGTCAATTTATCAGATGGATGTTAAGAGTGCCTTCTTACATGATGATCTTCATGAGGAGATATTTATGTAGAAACCTCAAGGTTATGTGTAGGGCTCCACTTGTCTACAAGCTTCATCATTCATTGTATGCTCTCAAACAATCCACCAAGGCTTGCTATGAGAAGATGGATAGCTTCTTGCTTGCTTTGGGTTTCTTCTGTTGCCATTCTAATTCAATAGTTTACACTCAAAGACATGGAGAGGATCTTTTGATACTTGTTTTGAATGTGGATGACTTGATTCTCATAGGTAGCTCCACCTCCATGATTCAAGGTGTTCAAAGAGCATTGATAGAGTAATTGGATATGACCAATCTATGGCTTCTGCATTTCTTCCTTGGTCTTCAGGTTCTTTAGTGTTTCGAGGAGAAACATATGCTCCTAATTTGCTTTATAGATTTGGCATGACTAATTGCAAGCTTGCCTCCACTATCTACTAGTTGCACTACACCTAGAGTTAATGCTACATTATATTGGTAGTTGGTTGGTAGTCTTTTATACTTGACACATAGTCATCCTAATATTTTCTTTGTAGTTAGTCATGTCTACTATTTCTCTCACAATCTTCATGAGAGTCATTGGAAGGTAGCTAAATGCATCTTGAGGTATATCTAGGGAACTTCACATTTTGGAATTCACTACACATCAAGAGCTTCTCATATTGTGGGCTTCACTAACTCAGATTGGTCTATTGATGTTAATGATTAAAAGTCTACTTCTAGCTTTGTCTACTGCCTTGGTTCTAGTAAAATTACATGGTCTTGCAAGAAGCAAGTAGCTATTGCATTATCATGTACGGAGATTGAGTATTGAGGTACAATTCATTCTAGCCACGAGGTTCTTTGGCTTCACTAGTTGATGATGGAGTTGGGCTTTCCTCTTGATCACCCCACTACTCTTTAGTGTGATACTCAAAGTGCCATACACATTTCATGCAACCCAATGGAGCATCAGTGGACTAAGCATATTGATATCCACATGCACTTCATTCAACAACTCATCAAGGATGGTGTTCTTAGCTTGGAGTATTTGCCTACTGAGGAGCAGGTTACAAACGTCTCACTAAGCCTTTGGCATTGCCTCATTATCTTCACTTGTGATTGATATGTAGGGTGAAGGAAGTAGTCCTTGGGGGTCATCTTGAGTCTTCCTTCCTTATCTTATACATGCTTCTTTTCATGTTTTCTCTCTTTTGGGAAGGAGTTTTTTCCTACAGGTTTTTCTTCTTTTCTCCATTTGTGGAGATCTTTTGTTCATGGGTACTTGATCAAGCCTTGTTATTGAGCCAATATTTGAGTCTTTTTTCTCTTATATTTTTCCTCCTTAAGTTGCACATAAGGGGGGTGTTGATGTAAATGGTGTCATTCCCTAACTGATTTTCCTTTTAAGTCCTTTTCACACCTAGTTAATTGAGTTTACTTGGGGCATTTACTTTTTGTGGAAAGTGGTACAAAGGAGAATGTAATAATTGAAGATGCAAAATCAAAAAGAGAATGAAGTTGTAACTACTCTTTATGGTTTGGGTGGTGTTGTTGATAGAGGTGTGGCATCTTTCAGTAAAATAGACTCCATAATCGATTGGGGTTCTTCTACCAAGAGAAAGACAAGGTATCCTTTTAGATCAAAGTCTTTACAAGTTTATCACAAAAAATAGTAGAGGGCTCTCAAAAACAATTACCATTAGACCTTTTCTCAAGTAGATCTATCATTCATAGTAGAGAACATGTATATTTAGAAACCTTAAAAAATGATCCTTTTTTCCTAGAATATAAGGGGTTTGGGTTTGGCCTTTGTCAAAAGTACCCTTTAAGGTAAGATTTGTGGCTTGTAGCTTGATATTATTTTTCTTCAAGAAGCTAAGCTTTTAGAGAAAGAAATATTACAAGTCAAAGAGTCATGGAATAAAAACAGGCATGGGATTGAGTGTATTGGCTCTAGGGGTCAATATGGGGGAATAGCTACAAGTTGGAACAATAGAAAATGAAAACTTATTTAGACAGTTAAGGAGATGTTGTGAATCAAAGCAACTATGGAATGTTAATTTTCCAAAAACTATATTTAACTTTGCTAATGTTTATGGGCCTTATCTTCCCTCTATGGTAAAGAGTGTTGATAAAACATTGGCAAGATGGATCATCCAATGGGCTAGAAAATTGGGTGGTGGGTGGCAACTTTAACTTGATCTTGAAATCGAAGGAGACTAAAGGAGTTGCTTTTGTGGACCAAAATTCCCATTTTGTTTTGGATTTTATGGAAGAAAGAAATCTTGTTGATAATGTTCTCAAAGGTTGCATTTTACCTAGTCTAATATAAGGAAAGGAAACTCCTTAATTATGGAAAGATTGGATAGACAATCTGTTAATAAATCTTTATTGGGTATCAACAGTGAGGCTGAGTCTTTCATTTTGTACAAAGTCAAATATGATCATGCTTCTATTCTGTTAAAACTTTTGGTTTTGAATTGCCTAGAAATACTCCATTAAAATTTAATCCCCACTTGCTGGAGCATAAGGATTTTTCTAAAAAAAATTAAAATGTGGTGGCAAGAGGTTAATGTTGAAGGTACTGAAATGTTTAGGTTCCATAGTAAACTTAAATATTTTAAGAATAAGATAAAGATCCAACAAAGAAGCATTATGAAAGCACATTGTGAGTTAAAACAAGAAATTTGTAAAAAATTGGAAATAATAAGCATCATGGTTCAAAATGGTTTAGACTCTGAAGCTAGTAGAGATGAGGAAAATGATTTACTCTCTTAGTTGGAGAATCTTCAGGATTTGGAGAATTCCTTATTGTGGCTTTGATCTATTGTTCTATGGGTGAAACATGGAGATGCAAATTCTAAATTCTTTCATAAAGTTGTGATTTCTCATCATATGAACATAATTTCTATTATAAAAAGAGGTGAGGAAGTTCTTAATGAGGACAATTCTATAGGAAATGTTCTAAAGGATTATTTTCCATCTCTTCTTTCAAAGGAGGAGTGTGACAAGAGAGAGGCCTAGGAAGAGTTGATTGGGATCATCCTACCTCTTGTCTTTAATGAAATGAATGAGAAACTAGTAAAAGCAATAACTATGGAAGCACTAAAAATGTCATCTTCTCCTTTCAACTTAATAAGTCTCTGATTCCAAATATTTTTCAAGCTAATTTATTTAGGGTAGTTTGGGAACATATTTCTGAAGACCTGCTAGAACTTTTGGTAAGGTGTTGCTATCTCTCATCTCTACCTTCATTGCTTTAGTTCTGAAAGAAGGTGATAATTGTAGATCTGATAGAATTAGATGTATTTCTCTTTGCAAATTTTCTTATAAAATTATTTCTAAGATTATGGCAATGAGGATGCAATCTTGGTTCCCTAGTATTATTTTGAAGGAACAAGGAGGGGCAATCAAAGGTAGACAAATCCTTTATGAAGCGATGATTGCTCAAGAAGTAATTCATTTAGTGATCAATACCAAAAGGAGAATTATGATGGTTAAAATTGATTTTGCCTCTACCTATGATTGTCTTAACCAAAAATTCCTTCTTTTGGTGCTCCACAGGATGGGATTTTGTGATTAGTGGGTTAGATGGGTGGAAGGGTGCATTTGCTCTAGTTCATTATTTGTTTTGGTTAATGGTGGTTCAACTAATCTTCAAGGCTTCCAAGGGAATTAGGCAAGGTTGCCTTCTCTCTCTAGCCTTATATATCATCATGATGGAAGTTTTAGCCTATATGCTTAAGCATGCTAAAGAGCAGGGTCAAATTAAAGGTGTCCCAGTTACTTCAAATTTGGTAAACTCTATTCACTCAGTTTATTTATGATTCATTGTTGATGGGTTATGCCTTAATAGAAGACAATTGAAAAACATTCTTGATAGATTTTGCTTAGCCACACGGGCAAAAATCAATGCAAGGAAGTTCATTTTGCTTACAATTGCTACACTGCATATTAAGAAGTTGGTTCAGACTTGGTTTTAAATCCAAGAATCCTAAGTAGTTCTTTACTTGGTGTTCCAATTGGTCCTTGCAAATGTGGAAAAAAACAATGGGAAGGAATTTTAAGCAAAATCCTAGAAACTCAATTTGTGGACTCGTTGCTAGCTATCTCTTGTTGGACGAGTTATCTTGATTAAATATGTTCCTTCTTCAATCCCTCTTTATCTTATTTATTTATTCTATTAATGCTCCTAGAATTATCGGACTTCTTTGATAAAATTGTTCAATCCTTCTTATGGAATGGGCCTAAAGCTTCAAGTTTGACCTAGAATTATCGGACTTCTTGATAAAATTGATATCTTCGTGTGGACTTTGCTCCATAAAGCCATCTTGACTATTGAAAATTTGACCAAGTGAGTTATTTGTGGAAATTCATGTTGTATTCGCTATAAGAGGAATAAAGTCAGATAATTTGTGACGGAATGGTCAGATAATTATCCTTTCGGACTTTGCGGAATGGAAATTTTTGCCAAGGGCAATCTGCTGGTTTATATGGACTAACAGAAATCGTGCTATTTTTTATAATGCTAATGCTAACCATTTCAGCTGCTTTGCTCATGCCTTTACACTCATAAATTTTTTAGTGCAAATCAACAAAAGTTTTATTCTATTTTGTTGTCACCTAAGGAAGAAGAAAGATGAATTCATATTGTGGAACTGAAGGTGTCTGAGCCCATCATAAATCAAAAGGAAAATCCTCCAAAATTCTTCAAGAATTTGTATCATTTATTTTTTATGATGCTTTCAAACGTAAACCAAGTATTTTTTCAATCTCCATATGAAATTAAACATAATTAAACATAAATCAATACAAACGCTAGACAAAAGAAAATGGCCTCAACTTTTCAATCTCTCTATAATAATTAAAATTTACAAACCAATGAATGAGAACAACCTCTACAACTTTTACAAATCCACAGCTGACCCACAAAAACATGCTCATCTTTGATTTTGATCCTTCACTACATTTAATAAAATCACCATAAGATATCAAATGGCCGATATTAAAGAAATAAAATTGCTGGATGGGAAATGATCATCTAATTATGGATACTTTAGAACTAGCATATTTATATTTTTAAAAATATATCTTAAGTACGTCTACAGATATCAAATATAAAATTTTATCCACCACTTTTTACTTTATCTTTTATAACAAAATATATTGTTTTGAGTTTAAAATAGTATAATAGAAATAATGTAATAGAAATTAAAAAAAACAATTTATAGAAATAAAAAATAAAAATAATTTATAGAAATTTAATTTTTTGAAATTAATTTAAAATTTATGGGCTTTCAGCCCCTTCCTGCCACTGTAGGAGGCCTCTCGGTGTAGTTACTCATAACATTGATGTTAAAAATCTTTATACAGTTAACATCCAGAAACACTATCATAGACTCTGGAAATATCTCTCTTAATGACATTGTCTTCTGATCAGCAATCTGGTGAGAACAATTCACAACTAAGTTTAGCCAGTAACCTGACATGCTTTTTAAAGAACAGAAGTATCTATGAAAACACGAGCAGAAACAATTAAACCTCATAATAATACTATATTATTGCAGTGATTATGTACATAAGTTAGACTAGTATCCCAAAGCACAATTTTACTCTTTTCATGGGAGTAGATACAAGCTGCAATTATAACTAGATATACACTAAATGTTCACATGATCAGATTCAAACCTCTCAGTTCTTTTAACAAACTCAATTACAAAAAACATTATCTTATAAGTTATGATCAAGTAGCAATAGTATAGGCACTAGATCCTATTCTGAACAAGCAAATGAAGTATTTTACGCTTGATAATCTGTGACAAAATTGTTGTATTTAAATTATTTGGGGATTCTTCAACAAGCTGAAAGATGCAGTCAAAATGGATCAGAAGAATACAAGCTAAAAAGTTTCCGATTGCTCAGTTGCAAGTCAAAGCTCCTCCCTGCATTAAAAATTAATACATTGTCATATGAACCCCAACAGTGAATTTGGTTTGATAAGGAATAAATAACTCTTGGTAACTTTCCTCGTCCAAAATACAGACTTGTAATCAACAAGAATACAGTAGTGTGAAAACACTATACCTGTTACTTCTACATGCTCGAGTGACACTCTAAAACAAAAGCATATCTATCATGTTTAAAAAATTGGGTTGGGGTAAGGATCACTTGCCTTCAGTTATGGTGGTTTCACACACCCAAGATTGGTATCATAATGGGTATATAAACCACCTATATGTCTCAAATCATGCTCCCAGCTAAAAGGTACAAACAGCTTCAGCATAATTGGCTCAATCAGCAACATTCATGTCCTAAGTTAAAACTCTTGATTCCATGAACAACATCAAGCAGGCTCGGTGGGATCACCAATTCCAGGTTTACCTATATATGATTGCACATACTCTTTCAGTGGATTCTTCAAAACTTGCATTGATGGTTAATATATGTTGGCATAATAGGTATCATAACAATGGTATTACATTGTTAACATTGTACGTAACTACTGATGATTACGTTAGTTGGGCTATAACTGTTATTTCTGTTATATCAACCAAATATAACACAGTATATATCTGTGTTTGTATGAGCATTTATCATTGAATCAATAAATAAAATTATTACTGCCCCTTCATATGGTATCAGAGCTCTGGCGTTGTTGATCTGGCCTACGTGAGGATCTTGTGTATGGCACTGAAGTCTGCAATGTGAAGGAGCGTGGATCTCCCATAAACATTTTTGTGCTAGTGCATCGAAGTTTGAAGGAAGCGGTTACCATCATGGAAGGAGAGTAATTTTGCAATGTTTGAAGGTTATTAAAAAATGAGGCTGCATTGAATAGAAAGTCCAGGACTATGTGGAAGGATGCGTAGAAGTATATAATCATGGACGGTATGCTCATTAACAGAAAAGTAGATATGAATGCATTGTCAATGGTGTGTTGTAAACAACAGCAACAACAAATAGAAATTTACTTGCCCATCGATGTTTCATTTGACGGGGCCATCTTTTCTATTCCTGATGAGGCCTCCAAAGACTCATCCAAGACATCAATTGGTTAAAGTGTAACAGGGCGGCATCTGAGGATGGAGAATTTTCCATCATTTCAAGTTAGCTTCTCGCTTTGAGATGATGCTTTGCATGAGAAGCGTTTTTGGTTTTGGTTGTTTTGCTTTTCTTTGTTGATGCTGACGGATTTGAAAAATGTATGTTTTGTGAAGATTTTGTTTTGGAGACAGGTTTGGGATTTGGTGTTGAGCTCAATATGGATTGTTGTCCAGCGAGCTTCAAGAGTATATGATCCAAAATTATACCCTTTTGCGGTCACTAGACAATGATAGAGATCTGTCGTATCTCTTAGGGATTGTTGTCGAATAATTCAAGACTCTGTGATTTGAGAGTTTGGGACTAAAGAGCTCAAGAACACAGCTCGAAGCTACGCCTTTCCGAGGGTAGACGGGACAACATGATGGAGCCCCACTTGGTTCAGGATTTGTTCTTTGGGAAAAGATCTTCTATAAAATATGTCTTCATATTATGTAATCAACTTTGTTGAGTATATTATCATTCAGGGGGTTCCTTATACTATTGCAGGAACAATGTAATAAGGGGGGAATGTTGGCATAATAAGTATCATAACAATGGTATTACATTGTTAACATTGTACATAACTACTGGTGGTTACGTTAGTTGGGCTATAACTGTTATTTCTGTTATATCAACCAAGTATAACACAATATATATCTGTGTTTGTATGAGCATTTATCATTGAATCAATAAATAAAATTATTACTGCCCCTTCAATATATTGGTTCAAGTCCTTGCATACTCAGAAAAACTGCTACCAAATATGATTGGAACATCTGAAAGGTCAATATGCTGAGTGTAGTGACAAAAATCTGCCTGCTGATAACAGTGCATTTAGTATTATTAAAAAATACAACAGCAAAAACACATAATACGATGGCTTTATTTAACACATTGTGACATACAAAAACATAATCTTGAGAAGACGCAGCAGGGGTTTTACCTATCATTGTTAAGATCTAGAAACCGGATTGGCAGTCCCAGATTATACCTTCTATGTTGAAGGCGTGCATGATCAACAATTTTTTCCCTGTAGTTTTTCTTTTCCATGCAACTAGATTGCATTAAAGCAGTGCTTTTTTGCTTTTGACCGCTGTAGAAAACTCTCTTATATATTCTGTATTGAGTTCGCTGTTTTCAAGGTAATGAACAGCAGATTGAAGAATTTTCTGAGTGAATAAAACAAGTGCTATTTTTCTTTTATCTTCTGCTATGCTGATCTCTCATTTCTTCAACAGTATACGAATAAGATTTTAATGTTTAAGCTCAGTATGGTATAAGTGCTGTTTTTATTAGGAAAGACTTCTTGCCATTAGATATGTGTTTGTGATATAATGATGCATCCTTCTTGTTAGGAAAAATAAACAGTGTCGAATTGAAATAACAGTGAATTAGCAATAAAAGCACAAAATAGACAACACAGATTTACGTGGTTTACAGGCAAAGATCACCCAGTTTTATTCTCAGAAGAAAATTCGCAGTTCCAAAAACTTTTTCTCATACATTGGGATTCAAGCTGGACATGGAAAAAAACCCATCAAACTGACTTCACATTTCAACACTTCTCTTATGATGCAAATGGACCGCCCATGTGATATTGTCTGTACCATTCTTGCTGCTTTTGTTGTAGAAGAAGTAACTGTTTTTGGGACTCAGATTGCTGCTGGGCCTCATAGAGTGATTGTAGGGTTCCAAATTGCAAGGGCTTTGACTCCATGCCATAATCAAACCACTTATTCTGCTGGTCCTGCAACAACTGTTCAATAGAACCCAAATCTAGTGTCTGCTTTTGTTGCTGATCATCAGCATGGCAAAATCCAGACAAGCCCATTCCGGGAGACGGAAAGCCTGTGCTATCTGGCGAGAAGGGTAATTTATCGCTCAATGTCCATACACCATTGTCTGATGAATGCATTGGAAGGCCCCAGCTTTCACTGTCCATACCAGGAATTCCAGAGAGGAGACCATCAAGCCATGCATATTCATCACTCTGCCCGGACATGAATTGAGTAGAACCAAAACCAGGGGGTGGACCAATAGCAGAAGGTCCCATCCAACTTCTGCCAGGGTCCTCTTTGGCTACAGGCTGACTGATAGGAACAAATGTTTTCAAAGAAGATTTTCCCACATCCGAGCATTCCAATTGCATTGTAAATGCAGAATTTATACCTTTGGCCTCTGTACTGACATTTCCTGCTAGATTTCCATATTGCATACTACTGGAAATATTCCGAGAACTAATTATATTATTTTCCTCTGGAAGCAAAGGTGCTGATGGATGTGGCCTGGCAACTGAGAAAGGAGAATCTGTACAAAAACTAGAAGGGATACCACTATGTTGATTTATGTTACTCTGAAAAGTAGGTCCTGTGAAATTTGATGCCATGCCATATTTCTCACAAGCAGCCTGAGATGATACTAAGTCATTAATAGAGAGACCTGACAGTCCAGCAAGGGACGGCACGTCTGTCTGTGTATTCCAATATGACAAACTCATATCAGTATGCTTCTGTTGTCCAATAATACCTGGAGAATTGATTTTTGAATTTCCCATTCCACCCTTGAGCATCATATCATGATTCTGGATGTCCCAGCTGCTTAGTGTGAGGCTAGGGAGGGCAGGTAATGGCCCTCCAATGCTATTTTGCCTGTTCAGCTGTAGTTCTCCTTGGCAAGCTGGACTAACATCTCCAGGACTGGGAATAACTGAAGAAACAGTTGTACCAACCAATGAATGCATACTGTTGGAAGCTGCAGAATGAATCCCAGTGACTGCTTGACCCAGAGTTACAGCATGGTCTAAAGCCACGCCATCACCTTGAAGCAATGTGTCAGGATGAAAATCAGAAAAGGAACACGTAGGAAATTGAATTAACCCATGCGATACAGAACCTATTGGGTACTCCTTGCTGATGCTAGACATTTCTAACTTGTCAAGTGCAATTTTACCTTGGAAAGCAGTTGATGTGTAGGAAACAGAAACATTTGGGGCATTGAAAGATACTTCACCAAGCTGCATACAAGCTGCATTACCCCAGCAGCCCCACTGCTTCCAGTGCCTATCCCACTTCGAAGCTCTGAGTCTAAGCCTACTTCAAGGCATATATCATCTAAAGCAACCAATTGCTCCAAGTCACGTATGGTAGCAGCATAAACCTCTGGAAATGTCTCCAGGCTAAAAGGAATACACCATGAGCACCAGATGGAGAGCACAGAAAAGTAAAAGAATCAGTGCACAAACTTGATAGATACTGCGAATAATTAGTAAGATAGAAAATGCTAAAGAAATTTCAGCATGGGACAGAAGTAATAAAAGAACAAAATGAAAGAGAACTAATTGCAAAAATATAGAACATGAATGACATCACGTATGATTTTGCAAAATAATATTGATCTCAAAGAAAAAGGTTATGTTGCATTCCTTTTACCATGTATCAAATAGCGGTTACAAAGTTTATTTCCATAAAACACACTAATACATGTATACATGCAAGAACACACAACTGTGTAGTCATATACAAAATATATTCATGTCTATTTAACACCACATGCAGTTCCTTTACAAGTGCATGCATAATGCAGTAAGACAACCAACATGCATTAATACATACATATAACATTTTGATTTAACCTCTAAAGTAGAATAAATTCTTCACCAAACTTTGGTTGCCAGGAAATATAGAGCATAATCATCTCAATTTCACGAGTTTAAGGCAAACGACACAGATTTTCTTCACAAATCTCAAGACAACTTTTACATTGTGAGGAGATACATATGCAACAAACATAACATATTAAAGAATTTCAAACTTATAAATGACAAGTGAATGAAAAGTGTGGAATAATAAGGATTCACATTTGGTGCTCCTTGGATCACTGCATCAACATTCTTTATATTCAACATTCGCAGTTCATCTATGAAACTCATTGTTGGGAGGGAAAAAAAAGTGAGTTGACAGCCAGCAGTGTTCACAGATGGCATTAGATGTAATAAGGATACCCCAGTTAAATCCAGAAACACTTACAAAAATTCTTACAAAGTTAAATCCAGAAACACTTATTTACAATACCATACCATAATACCATAGACTGTGGAAATTTTATGTCTTTAATCAACACCTCCAGTGGAAGAAATTTGGGCTTCCCTACATTAATCAGTTAAAATATAGAAAGAAGACAAGTGTAATGCTAGATGACAACTTTCCATGCTAGATGAAAATTATTTGGTATTTATACAGTGATTTATTTGAATGGATCCAATTCCAAATGATGAAGCTATCAGACAATGATATAACCTTGACTGGTAAAGGGTGGATGTCTTGTTGAGATACTGCAAAGTTGCAGAAAGTGAGGAAAGTGGAAAACAATTGCAGGTCTTCAAGGTAAGATGTCGGGAACGAAAATTTCCCAAATGAGAAAGCCTAGAATGTGTGATACGCCATTTTAACATGCAGCACTGAATTTGATGTGAGTCTCTCCAACAAGTTTTCCAGGCCATTGATGAATAACAAGACATTGGACTAGTCCAATAAATCCCTAGCCCCTCCCAAATATCACTTGTCAAAGCTTTATGAGATAATGAGATTTACTTGAACCACATTATGTTGTGTTTCCCCAATCCAATACATGTCAAGGAAACCAAATGCTAAACATCCATGCCAATATATTGGTCAGCATATAGAACTTTAAAATCAATAACAAGCATGAAAGCAAAATACAGGCATTTCAAGGTACAACAATGGGGAATTGATGTAAGAAAAACCAGGAATAGTATACACCAAGAGTATTGAGAAGAGAAAACACACATTGTGTATATGCACCTCCAAAGACATGAACAAAGGGGAGAACCATCCATGATTATCATTACCACCATCAGTATAAATAACCCTCTTATCTATTTGAAAGGGAAGCTAGAAAATCAAGAGAATGAGGTCAAACCCTACCAAGCTCTTAAAAGCTTCTCAATAGGTAGTCTGAATTATAGGTGGGCAGTATCCATGCTAGCCTTGTAAACTCCCCAGGGGACATACAGTTTTAGCAATACATATTCCTCACTAATATGCCTAAAGGTTTTAGTTATTCCCTGAATGTCATATTCTAGTAGCAAAGCCAACTAGGAGATCACAATCATACAAAAGAAGTTGCTAATTTGTATAGAATGAAGTGTAGACTTGCAACTAGAAAAATTACTTTCTATTACAATTATAACACATAAAAGGCTGAAATATTATTGAAATAACAAGACTGATCAGCCTGAAAGACTATTGAAATGACAAGCTGCCCAACCACTATCCTATGCTACTCCCACCTATAAAGAAGAAAAAAAGTTACAAAGTAGGTACAATACAAGTCAACATAACTCCCTTGACTTAATCCACTACACATCTTTGAAACTCATCAATAAATTCACCATCAACCAGTTAGTGGGTGACTCTCCAAGAAATGAGATGTTCCCAACCTTGAGGCATTACTTGGGACTAGTTATTATTAAAATAATCATACCTCTCAGTTGGTTGATGAGTACTTTGTTGACTTTCTTCTCTCTGAGAGTTACTGGGTTGTTCTCTTTGAGAGTCACTGGGTTGTTCTTCTCTTTGAGAGTCACTTAGTTGTTGAGATGATCGTGCACGACATCTTCTCATCTTATTTGCATGTTCACATTTTTGTTTTTCTAATTCCTCAACTGTTAATTTAGCTCTACGCTTGGCAACTCTTTCTATGTCATTTTTATTTCGTCTTTTTCTCCGTTCTTATCTTTTAGCATCTGTCATTTGCTGTCGTTGTCTTCTTCTATATTCTCTTTGGTATTCTCTTTGATGTTGTATGTGTTGTTCTTTATTTTTGAACAACCTTCGTCGTCCCATATCTACAAAACAAACATCAATATATTAATAAGTAAACATGATGATGCTCTGGATTTCAACATTGGAAATGTGTAGTGTCTTCTTAGAATAATGTGATTTTATTTTGCAAGTGTGTAGTGAAGACATAAAAGAATTCATGCAATAAATGAAACAACATATTACTTTGGTTTAATATGTTTTTATGATTTTATTTCATATTGAAACCTAGGTTTTCATTTTTTTATTTCATATTTGCGTTGGTTTTAATTTAGTGATGTTTTGTTAAATAAATAATATATCTGAACAATTAAGACAAACTATTTTAATTAAAACAACTCTAGAAGAGATAAAAACAACATATTAATTTCATTTTTTTTTAATATATCTAAACAACTTGGGAAGGGGGCCTGGCTCTATTGGCAAGAGCTTCCTGTGGTAGGCACGAGGTCCAGTCTCCCCCCTACCCACCTGATATTGTACCTGGTTCATAGTTCAGGTCAAAAGGGTTTACCCATGTTGAGTAATATATATATATATATATGAAAAAAAAATATTTTAATTAATCTAATACTGTGGTCTAGCAATAAAATATTATGCACTTATAGTAAATAAAAAAAGTTTTTATCCTTTTATTTCATATTGATTTTTTTTTCATATTTAGCCAGGGTTTAGGGTTTTATTGACTAACCATTTCATTCTTAATATAGTTAATACTTTATTGTTGTAAACATATATGTAAACAACTAACACAAATTATTTTCATTAAAATAACTATTTGATTATACAAAAATCCTATCACGAATTAAAAAAAAACCAATAAATTAAATCTGATTGTGGAGAAAACTATATAAAACCCTAATAAAATACAGTTATAAAACAAATTATTCTACTGTAAGTAAAATAACATATTAAATGATTGGAGGAAAAAACCCTTTATTTCATATCAATTGACTCCAAGGTTTTGAATTTTTTTTTCATATTTAGCTAGGGTTTTATTGACTAAACATTTCATTCTTAATATAGATTAGACTTTATTGTTTTAAACATATATGTAAACAACTAACACAAAGTATTTTCATTAAAATAACTATACAGTAAATAAAACAACATATTATAAGTTAGTATATCTGATTGTGTAGAAAACTATACGAAACCCTAATAAAATATAGATATAAAACAAATTATTCTACTGTAAATAAAATAACATATTAATTGATTGGAGGAAATAAAATGAAACCCTAATAATAAAAGAACATATTGATTATGGAGAAAACAAAACAAAACTCTAATAAAATATAGTGTTTATGACAGTTTATTGGTTTAATAGATTATGCAGAAAACGAAACGAAACCTAAAAAAAATAGTTTTATAAAATATTAGTTTATGACACTTTATTTTTGTAAAAGAGCCAGTGAAAAAAAAAAAAATTGATAACTCTATAGTAAAATCTATAAAATATAATGCACTTACGGTTGGAATAACTTCTGCTATTGTTGAATATACTTTGCTGGGGTTTTATTTCATATGATAAAACCCTATATTAGTTTAGAACATTTTATTTTTTATAAAACATCATTGAGTGAAAAAAATCAATTAAATTTCATTATGCAGAAAAAAGAAAAAGAAAATTAATGACTGTATAGTAAAATATATAAACTATAATGCACTTACGGTTCGAATAGTAAAATATATAAACTATAATGCACTTACGGTTCGAATAACTTCTCTGCTTGTCTAATGTACTTGCTCCTCGGTTTCCCTAATAAAATATCATTATGAAACTCCTCTATGTGATCTAGAATAATTTGAACAGCATGATATTACTTTGATAATGATGAATGATAATGGCTAAGGGAGGCTCAATTTATAGATTGTTGAATGATGAAATGGATGGTAGATATTAAGATCAATGGTTGGAATTGGTTGAGACAAGATTAGAGCAAGGATAAGGATTTCAAAGGAAGCTTCTAGAGTTTATCCTTATGTGAATGGCTAGGATTAAAAGATGTAGTGTGATAATGGAGGGTTGAGATGAAAAGATAGTTTTAATTTGGGAGGCACTCATTTAATTAAAGTGGCAAGTGGTTGAGGATGAAGTTAAATGGGATAGATAATTTAAATAATAAAATTATTTAAATTATGAGAGACATGTGTGACGATAAGACCAAGGGTGAAATAATTTAAATAATAAAATTATTTAAATTATGTGGTATGTAAGGGTTAATTTAAATAAATATTTAATTTATTTAAATTGAATGATGGAGGAAAGTGTGAATTAATTAATTAAATACAATTTATTTAATTAATTGGCTAGAGAAGATAAATGGATAAAAGGGGATTAATTAAATAAATATAATTTATTTAACTAAGGGAATGATGGAAGGGGTCATGAAAGGGTTCTAGGACAAAAGGTGTCACAAGGTGTCGCAAGAGGTGTCGAAAGTGATGTCACAAGACATGGTCAATTTTAGGTGTCTAAATTTTGCCCCTCTTGAGATGATGTTGTGACGAAGTGAAGTAACATTATTTCAAAAAAGATAAGGTATGGATGATGGAAAAGGATGCCCAAGCCACTTGAAGAAGTGACAAGGAGGAACGATATAAGGATGGGATGCCCCCTCGAGAGGATAGGTGGGTTGGAAGAACACAGATATGCTCTCGAAATAGATGAAACAGATTAGTTAAGGAAAGTGGATGCAAGAGAAAGGATGGAGAAAAAATGGAGGAATGATACGTTATGTTGCACTAAGTGAACAACCATACAGTTTGATATAGCACTAGACATTATGCACCAAGGTATAAAAACTAGGGTGACAATGTATCATGTGCATGAAAAGACTGACTCAAAAGACAAAGGTCACAAGAAAACATATGCTGTTGGGCACCATGATATGGAAGACCATGATGTCATCATAGCAATATGTTGCAAGGACTTGATACAAATGCAAGATCAAAATGATAACAGACACAAGCAAGAAAGCAAGCATGCACAAATGATTAAAAAATAAACAAGGTATTGCCCTTGCAAGTTGCAAATCGATGATTGATTGATTAATGATGAAGAAAGTGTTGTCATTGCAAGGAATGATATATCCCTAGATCAACACAAGGATGTGGGAACAATATATTTCATTGATGATTGATTGAGTGATTGGGTTGACAACAAGATTGAAACAAAACCAAGGATGCTTTTAGATAATTTGACTAGATTGGTATGGATTAAGGATTGGTTTGCATTTGGATTTATTGCTTGGATTTTTTATTTTTTTTTTGTGTTTTGTGGAATTTTTTTATTTTTTGTATTTTTGAATGTTTTGACTTTTTTGTATTTTAAAAATATTTTTGATATGGCATTGGATTACAATTTGGATAGCCTAGATATAACAAAGGAAAACCAAGTCTAGATGCAAGGATGGAGGTGGGATAAATGGTCAAAAGGATGGGCAATAGTAAATGGGATGAAAGACTCGTGATAGATCGATGGATAAAAGGATTGGCGATAGTGAAGGGAATGGATGAGAGGTTTAGGATGTGATCTCCAAAGACTATGTCTCATAGGAATAACATGCCCCATTCTAGGTGTAGACTTAGGATTTTACATGACAAAACTTATGATGAGAGGGTGATAGGATTGATTGGGAAAAGATTGGGTATATCAAGAGATGTCCAAAGCATTTTTGAAACATTTTGCCCCTATTTCTTTATCAAGATCAAACATAGGAAGGGAAAATGGTTGGTGTAATATGATAGGTATGTGGAGATAATGGATAAGGATGGTAGGATATGATGGAAATGATAGGATGAAATGGATGAGACAAAATGCCCCCAAGTGTAAGTCACATAGATAATCAACCTACACATGATGCCTATTTGCCAAGTTTTCATCATGGTACTTATCCAAGGCACCATCGAGATGGTTTTCACCATTGGAGGAAGGAATTTATCTTCATCTATTGGTTAAGGAAACTGGATGCAAGAGAAAAGATGGAGAAAAAATGGAGGAATGATACGTTATGTTGCACTAAGTGAACAACCATACAGTTTAATATAGCATTAAACATTATGCACCAAGGTATAAAAACCAGGGTGACAATGTATCGTGTGCATGAAAAGACTGACTCAAAAGACAAAGGTCACAAGAAAACATACGCCGTTGGGGGTAAGTGCAAGAAGATGGGGGGCCAAAAAGGGGTCTTAAGTGGCCACTTTTTTTTTTTTCTGAAATCAGGAAATGCTGGCCTTGGATGAGAAATTGAGCATAGTTACACTCAAAATTTGGAGATGCAACCAAAACAATGTTCATAGTGATCCGAGTCTACTTTCTAAACTACTATTTAAAAAAAAAAACAATATAGATTAAGGGGTTCAAAAGAGGGAGCCACAGAAATTGGTGTTGTTTCTGTCAAAAAAAATAACATAGCATGTTTTGTGGCTCCCTCAAAAGGTTAACTTTTTTTTGGTATTTTTAAAATCGCTTTGGTGAGAAATTAGCTAACAGCATGTAGTTTATGCCCAATTTTTCTGATAATTTTTTGATGAATATTTGATTTTTTACTAATTTTCAAAGTGGACACATCCTAAAAAATAGAATTTTGGCCTTGCTACCCCTATAAATTTTGAAAACTAATTGAAAATCATTTTTTTTAATATGTGTAGAATGGAGTCTAGTTTCTAAATATGTATTTTTTTTTAAATTTCAATTAATGGTTAATTTACAATGAAAAAAAGACCAAACAGTGGTTTTTTCCCAAAAACGGGCACACAAACAAAAGAAATTAAAGATGAAAGGATTAACATTGTCAAAATGTGAAAAAAATTACATCATTAAATAGATAAGAGAAAGCCTAACATTACCCAGGAGTTTGATTTGTTTGACCTTGAAACACATGCAAATTTGAGGGTTAGCATGAACAAAATTATGTGAAATCTTGTAGAATTTGCAAAAACACATCTGTGGATGTTGAGAAGGCACTCCAAGCCTTTGGGTTGGAAATCCAAAGCAAATCCCAAGCCTAAGGTTTGGGATTCCCAAAGCACAATATAACACGAGTGCGTTATAATGCGCTCGCGTTATATTGTGTTTTTTTCCCTTTTTTGCATGTTTTTCGGTGTTTTCTTAGTTTGACATAATGCAAGCACGTTATAACGCATTCGCATTATGTCTTCCTTTGAATGATTTATGTTCAAGTTTCATAAATATGTTTCATGGATGTATATATGTATGCTTGTAGGTATGTATGCATGCTTGTATGTATGTACATGTATGCATGCTTGTATGTATGTATATATGTATGCATGTTTGTATGTCTGTATGTCTGTATGTATGCATGTATGTATGTATGTATGTATGTAAGTGTTTTGGGTTTAGGGTATATAAGGACCTGAGCCTATATAGTTTTGAGGGTTGAGGGTTAAGGGATTAGGGCTTAAGTAATAGGTAGAGGGTAGAGGGTAGAGATTAGAGGGTTGAGGGTTACAGTTGAGGGTTAATATTTAGGTTGTTGAGTGTATAAGATTAAGTGTGTAAGGCGTGGGGATTAGGGTTTAGGATAGTGGGTTTAGGGTTTACGATATGGATTGAGGGTATATAAGGCATAGGGTGACTTGGGTTGAGAGTATGTATGGTTTAGGTTTAATTTAAGTATAGGGTTGAGGCACAATATTGAGGGTTTAGGATTAAAGGGTGAGGTTATATGGTATAGGGATGAGGGTTTGTGGGTGTAGGCTTCAAGGTTTAAGGTATAGGGTTGAGGATTGAGGGATTATGGCTTAAGTATATGGTTGAGGGTTTAGGGATAGGTTTTATGGTTTAAGGTTTAAGGGTTAAGGGTTGAGGGATAGGGTTTAAGGTTTAGGGGTAAGGGATTAGAGGTTGAGGTATAGTGTCTTGGGTTGAGGGTTTAGGAATAGGGATAACATTTAGGGTTTAGGGATGAGGGATTAGGGTTGAGGGTTAAGGGTTGAGGGTTGAGGGTTGAGGGATTAAGGTTTAAGGTATAGTGCTAAGGGTTGAGGGTTTAGGGTTTGTGGTTTAAGGATTAGGGTTTAAGGAATAGTGTTGAGGGTTGAGGGTTTAGGGATAGGGGTTAGGGTTGAGGGATTAAGGTTTAGGTTTAATGGATTAGGGTTTAAGGAATAGTGTTAAGGGTTGAGGGTTTAGGAATAGGTTTTAGGGTTGATGGATTAGGGTTTAGGGTTGACGGATTAGGGTTTAATGTTGAGAGTTGAGGGTTGAGGGTTAAGGGTTTAGGGATAGGGTTGATGGTCAAGGGATTAGGGTTAAAGTAGAGTGTTGAGGGTAGAGGGATTAGGGATAGGATTTAGGGTTGAAGGTTTAAGGATAATTGAGTGTTGAGGCTTTAGGGCTGAGGGTTAAGGGATTAGGGTTTAAGATATAGTTGTGAGTGTCGAGGGTTTAGGGATAGGTTTTAGGTTTTAAGTTTTAAGGGTTGAGGGTTGAGGGATAGAGTTTAGGGTTTAGGGATAAGGGATTAGGGTTTAAGGTATAGTGTCAAGGGTTGAGAGTTTAGGAATAGGGACATCGTTTAGGATTTAGGGATGAGGGATTAGGGTTGTGAGTTGAGGGATTATGGTTGAGGGTTGAGAGATTAGGGTTTAAGGTATAGTGTCGAGGGTTGAGGGTTTAGTGATAGGGTTTAGGGTTGAGGGTTGATGGATTAGGGTTTAAGGTATAGTGTTTGAGGGACGAGGGTTTAGGGATAGGGTTTAAGGTTGAGGGATTAGGGTTTAGGGTTGACAGATTAGGGTTTAATATTGAGAGTTGAGGGTTGAGGGTTTAGGGATAGGGTTGATGGTCAAGGGATTAGGGTTCTATAGTATTGAGGGTAGAGGGATTAGGGATAGGGTTTAGGGTTAAAGGTTTAAGGATTGAGGGTTGAGGCTTTAGGGATGAGGGTTTAGGATTTAAGGCTTAAGATATAGTGTCGAGTGTTGAGGGTGTAGGGATAGGTTTTAGGGTTGAGGGATAGGGATTAGGGTTTAAAGTATAGTGTTGAGGGTTGAGGATTTAGGGTTGAGGGATTAGGGTTTAGGGTTGACGGATTAGGGATAGGGTTTAGGGTTGAAGGTTTAAGGATTGAGGGTTGAGGCTTTAGGGATGAGGGTTTAGGTTTAAGGCTTAAGATATAGTGTCAAGTGTTGAGGGTGTAGGGATAGGTTTTAGGGTTTAAGTTTTAAGGGTTAAGGGTTGAGGGATATGGATTAGGGTTTAAGGTATAGTGTTGAGGGTTGAGGGTTTAGGGATAGGGTTTAGGGTTGATGGATTAAGGTTTAGGTTTATGGATTAGGGTTTAATGTTGAGAGTTGAGGGTTGAGGGTTGAGGGTTTAGGGATAGGGTTGATGGTCAAGGGATTAGGGTTCTAGACTGTCAAGGGTAGAGGGATTAGGGATAGGGTTTAGGGTTGAAGGTTTAAGGATTGAGGGTTGAGGCTTTAGGGATGAGGGTTAAGGGATTAGGGTTTAAGATATAGTGTCGAGTGTTGAGGGTGTAGGGATAGCTTTTAGGGTTTAAGTTTTAAGGATTAAGGGTTGAGGGATAGGCATTAGGGTTTAGGGATAAGGGATTAGGGTTTAAGGTATAGTGTCGAGGGTTGAGGGTTTAGGAATAGGGATAACATTTAGGGTAGAGGCATTAGGGATAGGGTTTAGGGTTGAAGGTTTAAGGATTGAGGGTTAAGGCTTTAGAGATGAGGGTTAAGGGATTATGGTTTAACGTATAGTGTCAAGGGTAGAGGGTTCATGGATAGGGTTTAGGGTTTACAGATAGGTAGAGAGGTGAGGGAAAACAAAGGTGAGAGATAGAGAGGTGAGGGGAAAGATATAATAAAATGAGAGATTGAAGTTGACAACTTGAGGGAAACATGGGTAAGGAGGAGGGAGAGAGATGGAGAGGAAGGGAAATATGTAGAGAGCCATGAGAGACATACAAGTGAGACCTATAACCTAAGGAGAGAGGGATGAGAGAGATAGGGGAGAGATAGGGGTGAGGCAGTTAGGGAAGGAGAGGGGTGGATAAGGGTTGAGGGTTTAAGGCTTTAGGGTTTAAGGGTGAAGGGTTTAGGGTTTAAGGGTTGAGGGTTTAAGGGTTGAGGTATTAAGGGTTTAGGGTTGAGGGATTAGGGTTTAAGGTATAGTGTCGATGGTAGAGGGTTTAGAGACAGGGTTTAGGATTTAAGGTTTAAGGGTTAAGGGTTGAGGGTTGAGGTTTTAAGGATAGGGTTTGGGGTTTAGGGATAAGGGATTAGGGTTTAAGGTATAGTATAGAGTGTTGAGGGTTTAGGGATAAGGGATTAGGGTTTAAGGTACAGTATCAAGCCTGTTGAGGGTTTAGGAATAGGGATAGCGTTTAGGGTTTAGGGATGAGGGATTAGGTTTGAGGGTTGAGGGATTAGGATTGAGGGTTGAGGGATTAGGGTTTAAGGTATAGTGTTGAGGGTTTAGGGATAGGGTTTAGGGTTAAGGGATTAGGGTTGAGGGATTCGGGTTGAGGGTTGAGGGAGGGATTAGGGTTTAGGGATAGGGTTTAGGGTTTAGGGATTAGGGTTTAAGGTATAGTGTTGAGGGTTTAGGGATAGGGTTTAGGGTTAAGGGATTAGGGTTAAGGGTTGAGGGATTAGGGTTTGACATTGAGGGTTGAGGGTCGAGGGATTAGGGTTAAAGTAGAGTGTCGAGGGTATGGGGATTAGGGATAGGGTTTAGGGTTAAAGGTTTAAGGATTGAGGGTTGAGGCTTTAGGGCTAAGGGTTAAGGGATTAGGGTTTTATTGATAGGGTGTAGGGTTTAGTGATAAGGTGTAGGGTTTAGGGTTGAGGGATTAGGGTTTATGGTTGAGGGAATAGGGTTTAAGGTAAAGTGTTGAGGGTTTAGAGATAGGGTTTAGGATTTAAGGTTTAAGGGTTGAGGGTTGAGGCTTTAGGGTTTAGGGTTAAGTGAGACCTATATGGCTAAGGATGGATGGAGAGGTAGACAAGGAGTGACTGAGAGACATAGAGAGGGAAGAGGTAGAGTGGTGAGGGGGGAGATAAATGAGATATAAAGAGGTGAGAGATAGAACATGAGCTAATGGAACTAGAGGTGAGATATTGCAAAGGTGCTATCAAAGGTGAGATAGGCAAAAATATTTATGGATCAATCTATAGCAGGACAAAACATGAGCACATTATAACGTGCTTGCATTTTGTCCTTCTATAGAAAAGGTAAAAAGGCCTGGACCCCCATGATCTAGGCCCACATGCTCTGTTTTCATGCCGATTATGCACGTGTTTCGACAAAAAAAGTGTTTTCATGCTATTGGGAAGTTCACATGCACATTTTGCACATTCTACCACCTTTGCATGATCTTTCCACCACCTTTTCTACTTTGCCAACTTGAGAAGAGGAAATAACATAGTTTTCACATCAAATTTGATATATATCTATTCAAGTTTCAATTTTTGTAGTGTTGCAATGTTAATTGTGATTAAATTTTAGGAATTTAACATTATAGATTGGTTAATAGTATTGTTGTTACTAATTATATTTGAGTGTTATTCAATTTAACATTGAAAAGGAAGCAAGTGGTGAAAAACTCAAATTGTTCTCAAGCAATTTGATTCAAGAAGAAAAAAATACTACATAATTGGGTACTCTCTCCATTTGAATCTCTATTTTTTAGGTATGTCAAGTCTTTACATGCATGTTCTTTACATTTTCCTTAATTCTATTTGAATTACTTTATCTTGCTTTATCATACATGTTTATATCACTTGTATCCAGTATGCATAGTAAAAGACTATGTATACATATCTTGTGTTTATATAATAGACTATGTTTTAAATTAGTTCATGGTATGCATAATAAAAGATATCTCAAAGGTCAACATTAATTAAAATAGACACATTCACAATCAAGAAAGAAACCTATAATCTCACATGATGCCATGTATATTTTCTACACTTGGGCTCTTTAATAATTATAATAAATAGACCTTAACATACCATGATGTCAAACTATACAAGAATAAATCCTTACAACATAATAAAAATACAATCCCACTATTATATTGTCATATTAACAAGTTAAAATACAAATGAATAGGTGCCAAGATCATACAGGTATGCACATGTCATGATAATTTGTATACACATATCTTGGGCTAGGACATTCCTTATGCACCTATTCATGATGATTTGTATGCAAATGATACAACAATATTGCAAAATTTCCTAATTGTCCTTTGTTAGCACATGGTGGTGGTTACTTTGATCGACTATATACCATTCAATACCCTAAATTATAGAGATTAGTCTAATAATTTTTATGACAGTCCTAGGTATGTGATGCAGAGGTAGGGTTCAACTCAATCCAAAGGAGGCATATTTCACAACAAAGGGCTCATGCCAACAGTTTTTTCAAATTTCATAAGCTTTCCTCTCAAGCAATCACCCTCTACAAAGGCACAAAGAGGCTCTTCAATACTTCAAAACCTAACAAGGTTACGAGAGGTCTTCTTACCCCTCAGAATCTCAGACACAACCATTCTAAACCCTTACTCAAGTCTGTAGTCTTCAATTGTTGTCTATTCCTTCACAAGCCACCCGAATCCTAGTAGCCCGAGTACCAACAAAACACCTTCTCAATTCCAAATTTCAACTTCTTGATCTCAACCAAGTCTCAAATAGATAGAATCAAAAACTTTTATCCTCTAGATCACTTCCCTATTCACCAAATCATTAAACCCTCATTTAGGCCATTCTAGGCATGCTCAAGGTGAGTTTATTGGAACTCAATACCTTAGGCTCTGTTTCACCTTACCAATTCTTCCAGCACATCATAATATGTCTGCCTATGCTTCCTAAACTGTCATCCACACTTTAACAATGCTCTTTCATCAAAACCCTACTTGAAAGCATCACTTTTCACCAAAAGAAGACATGTGATTTAACAATTATAGATTGTAGTGTTGCAATGTTAATTGTGATTGAATTTTAAGAATTTAACATTTAACAATTCTGAGCATTATATTCATCATAAATAAGTCACCTTAGCCAATAGAAGCCAAAATACATCCATTTGCAATCATGGATTAGTTAAGGACAGCTAGGTGGTAAATTTGTTGCCATTGACAACTTCACAAATTTGGTGTCTTATCTTGTCCTCCTCAGTTTTCTCCATGGATCTCCATCATTGTCTTCATGAATCATATAATTCATCATGTCATAGTGCCTTCATCATTCCATAATTATCTTCTATTTCCCTTGCAGGATAGCAAATAGGTTTTTTGTGGTATATCTTGCAGAAATCAACTCCAACCAACAATCCAAAAGATGTTTAGGATACCGTTTTGGGAGTTTTAAAACATATCCAAAATTTAAGGGTGGTTGTTTTGTAATACAAGACCTTAAAATTGATTGTCCCACTTGATAAGAGGCCTAATTAGGCTTGTGCAAATAGGTCACTATAGGTTTTTTGATCTCCAGGCTTCCAATCTTCAAACCAAGACACTAAACATGTCAAATTGGGTCTACCTCAACCTTTTCAAGCATTACAAACACCTTCCAAAGAGTTTCTCTACAAACCCTAACCCTTACGCAACTTAATTGCCTAAAAACATGAGTTTTCAGCCTGGAATAATTTGCCTCTAAAATGCACATGATTATCTACTTGAGTTTGGCATTGCCATATTAATGAGCCTTGACTTTAATAATTATCTCTTGATATCCCTTCTTCACCCTCTACACTAATCCGAACCATGCCCTAGTGTGATGTCTCCCACAATCTCAATCACATGTCCTTTCATGACTAGATGGTTATCAACAAGTAGTCAACATGAGGTTCCATGTACTCTTCACTTGTAGCCTCAATAGGTGACTCTCTTAGGAACTAATATTGGTCTCTTTATCATACTACAGACAAATTCTCCGTCTTGCCGAGGAAATGATCAAGAATTAAACCAACACAGGAAGAGACAGAAGCTAAGAATGCAAAGAAAGCAATGGCTATGAGGGAACTTCGTGAGAAGAGGGAATTGGACACAATAAATGAAGACATGCCAATTGAAGAGGAACCGCAACCATCACAAAGAGATATGGTATTGGCAGCACAAAGAGAATGAATGCAAAAACTTCGTGCTATAAGAGATTTGAATACCGTAGTTGGAGACATGTCTTCTACTGTAAGTCAACATGTAGAGACACCATCTACATCATCTCAAGTTGAAAGTACATCATCACTCACATGTGATGAAGGAGGTACGCCATCATTCCCACCTCAACCTCAAGGTATGTCATCTATTCCATCTTCGATCGAAGGTATGCCATCTAGCCCATCTCATTTAATTATTGATTAAATTCCTAATGTTGAGATGAATTTACCTAACATAACACCATCTAGAATTTTGCATAGAAAGCCAAAGTATTTGATTGATATTGATGAGAATATTTTGTAGCCAATGGAAGGTAAGATTCTAAAACGCACTTGTAGAAAATATGCTCATAAGATTTGGAGATTGTTCTTTGAAAAATTAAATGAGATTACAAGATGTCAACTATTCATTAAAATGATGTGAAGTATAAAGTATAGGTTCATCATGAAGATTCTTGGGTTGAGAACATCAGAGGCTTCAAGTGAAAAATCTATTGTCAAGAATCTAATGAGTGCATATGAGAGTGTGGGTAACACCTCACGCACAAAAGATAGTAATGCAACATGGCATGTGATTACATCGACTATAGTAAGTAGTCAAATGAGGAAAGCTCATCTCATTAGAAAGACGAGTCAAGCATTGAGAACTAATAAGAAAACTTTATCAAGAGCCATTGGAAGATGCCAAAGAACTGAGGACACTAATGCCAATGAATTATGGGCATTCTCGGGGAGACTACCACGAAAAGATAAACCAATTGTTGAAGCATTGAGATCACTAATTGAAGACTTTTGGAAGAATTACACAAGGGTATCTCTGAATCAAAGGGATGTAGTAAGAAGGAGAATCAGTAGTCGGAACCGTGAGCCACATCCAAAGCATTTTTTAGATATGAATCAAACACAGTTTTTTGGTAAATTTCTAGAGAAGTTCCTCAAATTAAAATTTGTCAAATATATTTTGAAATGCTAAAACCTTTTTATGTCAAGATAAATCACACACACACACACTACTTGTTGTTGTAGACTACATATTGAATTTTCTAACCATTTTGATGTTTATCGGTCTATATGTTTAGATTTGCATTCTAACAATGTTTTGCAAGGTTGTGTCATACGTGCCCCACCAACATCTTCAAGAGACTTCATATCAAGAATTTTATGTGAAAGAGAGGAAGGTCAAATATTCTATAGGAAATTATCCTTGGATGGCACATGTTAGCATTGTGGTGGCTTGCAACGTATGCCAATATGTGAACATATGGAAAGAACACATGCGGTTGGAAATGAACTAGTAGAGTTCGGCAAGTATAAAATAGTGACATACAATACAAAAGATGGTTAAGAAGCAAAGATATGTGAATTGGTTATTGAAAAGATTCTAGTGTATCAGTTTATGCCTATATTTCATGATAGCATAGTGTATGAGTATGCAAGACATGCCCATAGAGATTGATGGTTGGACTTGCAATTCAAGTTATGCAATGACACATTTCTAGTTGGTAGCATTGTTTCAGTTGTCAACTTTACAGAGAACTACAGTCTACAGCCATAGCATGAGGCGCAATCACAATATTACAACTCCACACAAGTTTCTATATTTATGCACATCGCATTCATTCATGCGAATGATAGTACAAAGGATGATAGAAAGATCATAAGGGAGTATCATTTCTATATCAGTGATGATCGCACACATTCTACAAAGTTCATGCAAGGTTGCTTTCAGGTGTTCTATAATGATTTGGCTAGAAGGGGCATATCGTTCAGTCAGCATATCATATGGTTGGATAACTGTGCGTCACAATTCAAGAACTCACGGAATTTCTATTGGCTAAGAAGGAGGCATAATTTTATAGGTGTTCAGCATATGTGGAACTTTTCTGACGCCAAGCATGGAAAGGGGGAGCATGATGGTGCAAGAGCATGTATCAAAAGAGCCATAGCATGAGAAGAGTTAAAGTATAAAGACAATGCAAAGTTGACAAATGCAAAATCGATCCTTGAGTGGTGTAATGCTTCCATAGGTCCAGGTAATGAAGGTAAGTCTTTAGTTCATAGATTTTTTTGGTTGATAGATGATACTAACATTGCACCATATGAGGATTGTTCTACACTGACAGTATCAAGTGAGATGCACTCTTTCAGAAGCTTAATTGTAGGTTCATGGAGTATCCATACACGAAAGATGTCATGCTTTTGTTCTTCCTGGACAATTCAAGCCTGGGATGAGTGTGATTCAAAGGAGTGGGTTGACGAATGGCAGTTAAGTTATCTTAGCCCACTTGACACGTATTGACCCCCGATAGCACTAGACTAACACAGATGGAATCATCAGTTGACTTTGACCACATATCAGATCTAGTTCAACCAGGTCATATATCTATTTGCATAGTTTTTAAAATTCCTAATGTTATCTTACTTTGTCATGTTGACTAATTTCATCTAATTTGTTACACATATCAATGTAGGGCATGTATATGCAGTTATTGTAGATGAAGACAACAAAGAGGGAACAAATTATTACTTGTGTCATTGTGTTGAGGCCAAAAAGAAATTGGAGGCCCTAGTTACAGATTGAGAAAACATCGAACACCCTACAGGCTCAGTGATTGTTATTGGAACATGGCTTAGAAGGTACCCACATAAGAGTGTTAATGGTTGGCTGTTTCAAGACTTTAACATGCATCAGAAGATTCTTCATTACTCAAACCTTGTCATGGCATCCAATGTTCATTTGATACAATATCAAGGTAGACCTTTGAACAAGACCTTGTGGAAGGTGCATGAGTTTGACCATGAGGCAATACTTGACACAATAAAGAGTAGAACAGAGCTGGATGGTTCATTGGATTAATTTGTAAGTATTCACATTGATTTTGTAAAGTCATGTTACATTGAGTTGTAAGTATGCACATTAATTTGTAAGTTTACATAGGTTTGTCTTTTTTTATTTTCTACTGCATTTTTACACATATACACATTTTTACATAATCATGTTATGCTTCATGGGGTTAGACCTAAGTGATGGATGAAGTTGATCCTAAGAGTAATGTATAAAATATAGGTGTCTCTAGGTGTCTTGGTTTCTAACTAGATAATAGGTGTCTCTACTTATGTCTTAGGTATATACAATATGTCAACTAGGTAGATAGAGACTAGAAAAAAGGTATTTAATCCAATCTAGGTGTCTTAGATAGATACTATATATCAACGACCTGTCTAGAGACTAGAATAAGGTATAATCTAGAATGATCTAGGTGTCTTCTAGGTAGGTGTCTTCTATAATTTAATCTAGGTGTCTTAGGTAGGTACTATATGTCAACTAGGTCTATCGTAATAGGTATCTTAGGTAGAACTATAATTTGGGTGTCTAGGTGACTTAGGTCTAGACTATGATAAGGTATAAAGACTAGGTGTCTTAGGTCTACTATGTCAATAAAATCTAGATAGATACTATACAATAGGTGTCTTAGGTGTCCTACGTCTACTAGAATACATGTGTCTTAGTCTTAGGTGAGGCCACATGAGCTTCCACCTTCACGTGGTTGGCCTTGTCAGTATAGAATATTTATATTTCTTGAAGCTAAGGGAAGCTCTTTTTCTTAATAGGAAAACTTTATCGACTTCAGTGTCCTCATGGTGTAGGGGCACCCAGGTTGTCATGCCTTCAAGAGGGGTCAAAAAGTGAATTTTTATTTTGATTGAATCAATTGTATGTAATAAGGTCTTCTAAGATCATTTAATATGTTTTTGAGTCAATTTGAGTCTTTAAGTCTTGTTGAAAAAAAGTGTCAATGTTGTCAAGTTACACAAAGCAACTTTTGCATTTTTACATTTTTGGTGTCCTGCTCCTAATGCAACCAAACTGATAGTTCCAATGTGTCCAGATGGGTACGTTTAGGCTAGGCATGGTTCTTTTTTCATCCAAACATGCCAAAATAGTCTGAACTACATTGTATCAGTGATATCCCTGAAGAATCTAAAGTGCAAAAAGGTAGCAATTTTTGACGAGCTGTTACTCAGAAACTGTGTCACTTAGAAACATTCCATCTAAGGCAATGTGATCATGTAGGGTTCCTCCACAATAATCTCTCTCAATTTTTATATCTCTGAGGCATTTTCCCGTGGTGAAAGGTTTTCTGTTGCCCCAAAAATCATCAGAAGGAGGTAGTGTAAAGTTGCAAAGGGGTGTAACTTTCATCCTACTCCTGATGCAACTAAATTGACTATTCCAACATGTCCAGATGGGTATGTTTAGGCTAGGCATGGTCCTGTTTTTCACCCAAACATGCTGAAACAGTCTGAGCTACATTGTACTGGTGATATCCCTAAGAGTCCAAAGTGCAAAAAGACATCAATCTTTGACAAGCTATTACTCAGAAACTGTATCATTTAGAGACATTCTGTCTAAGGCAACGTGATCATGTAGGGTCCCTCTACAATAACCTCTCTTAGTTTTTTATAACTCTGAGGCATTTGCTCATGGTGAAAAGTTTTCTGTTGCCCCAAAAATTGTCAGAAGGAGGTAGTGTAAAGTTGCAAAGGGGTGTAACTTTCATCCTACTCTTGATGGTACCAAACTGACTATTCCAACGTGTTTGGATGGGTACATTTAGGCTAGGCATGGTCCTGTTCTTCACCCAAACATGTTGAAACAATCCGAGCTACATTGTACCGGTGATATCCCTGAAGAGTTCAAAGTGCAAAAAGGCAGCAATCTTTGATGAGATGTTACATGGCAACCATGTCACTTAGAGACATTATGTCTAAGATAACATGATCACATAGGGTCCCTCTACAATAACCTCTCTCAGTTTTTAATATCTCTAAGGCATTTGCCCATGGTGAAAGGTTTTCTGCTGCACCAAAAATCATCAGAAGGAGGCAGTGTAAAGTTGCAAAGGGGTGTAACTTTTGTTCTTCTCCTCGTGTGGCCAAATCGACAATTCCAACGCATCTAGATGGGTACTTTTAGGCTAGGCATGGTCCTATTTTGTACCCAAACATGCTGAAACAGTCCAAACTACATTGTACCAGTGATATCCCTGAAGAGTCTAAACTGCAAAAAGGCAGCAATCTTTGACAAGTTGTTACTTAGAAACCATGTTACTTCGACACATTTCGTTTGAGGTAGCATGATCATGTAGGGTTCCTTTACAATAACCTCTCTTGGTTTTTTATATCTTTGAGTTGTTTTCCCATAGTGAAAGGTTTTCTGCTGCCCCAAAAATCGTCATAAGGAGGTAGTGTAAAGTTGCAAAGGGGTGTAAATTTCATCCTGCTCTTGATGCGACCAAACTGACTATTCCAACACATCTAGATGGGTACATTTAGGCTAGGCATGGTCCTTTTTTTCACCCAAACATGTCAAAAGAATCTAAGCTACATTGTACCGGTTATATCCCTGAAGAGTTCAAAGTGCAAAAAGGTAGCAATCTTTGACGATCTGTTACTCAGAAATCGTGTCACTTAGATACATTATGTCTAAATTAACGTGATCATGTAGGGTCCCTCTATAATAACCTCTCTCACTTTTTTATATCTCTGAGGTGTTTTCATGTGGTTAAAGGTTTTCTGCTGCCCGAAAAATCATTAGGAGGCAGTGTAAAGTTGCGAAGGGGTGTAACTTTTGTTCTTCTCCTCATGCGGCCAAACCAATAGTTCTAACGCATTTGGATGGGTACATTTAGGCTAGGTATGGTCCTGTTTCGCACCCAAACATACCAAAATAGTCTGAGCTACAAACACTAACTAGTCTTCAATCTTCAAACACTACAAATACCATGATATCCTGCATAAAGCTGTCTTTTAGCTTTTTATAAAGGCATGCCCATCAAATTCAACTGCATAGAGATGACTGTTTGTATTCCAAATTCCTTTTAAATACTGACCTTCCAATCCTTTTTCCTACCCTCATATCAATTAAATATAACCTTTGATTATGATTTGGCGTTCAGGCTTATGAGAGTTTACCGGAGAGGCTGGTTGAGTTAGATTAAAGGGCTAGTGAACTAATGACTTAAAGACCCTTTAGTAGGTTGACTTAAGTGATAGTAACCTGTGATTATAAGTCAATATTAAATTAAAACAAAAGTGTACTTTACACACGACAGATAATTCAAGGTTTTAAAGTCTTAAGAAAAGTAGATTCTTTTTAGGGTTTAATGCCTAATATGCAAACCCTAACTATCAATAAGAAAGACTTAAGCATTCTAACTTTCATCAAGAGATATCTCAGACATTTCAGAGACTTCAGGGACATCAAAAGAAAGACATTAGAGTATGACACTTATCATAGGCTTAGGGTTCTAAGACATGAACAACTTCACATTCAAATCAAACTCATGACTCCCCTTGATAAATATAACTCTCCTTGATGATAACATTGAATTATGATTATGAAAGCTTGTGTCTTCTCTGACTTCTTATTGTATGAACAAAACCACATCCACCATGAACATGAACCTTGCATCATATCAACCTTCCAAGATAGACCTTATCATGAAAACCATATTCACAACAAAACCTTACATGAACAAGACCACATCCACCATGAACATGAACCTTGTATCATATGAACCATGTTTGTCTTGTGTAGCATCAACATGAACTGAGAGACCTTATCATGAAAACCATATTCACAACATCATGCACCTCATGACCATCACCTACCTTGAATCACTGTATCACCTTATCAACATCATCGCATCAACCTTGACATCAATGACAAACAACCTTGAACCTTGATTGTTGATGATTTATGGAAGCTTATAGCCCCAATGTTATGTTGCATACTAAAATTAGGTAAGACTCAATGTACTCTCATAACCTCCCCTTATATGTAAAAGGAATTATATTTAACAACCACAATGGTCATCAGGTGCTCATAAGCATATGATTTTGACTATCTTATTCAAAAAAACAAACATACTCTTTGCATCCCAATATGGTATAATAACAAGAAATTAAGAAATATTTTCAATTGACCAACTCATAAAGAATATGGATTAGCATACTCATTTGAAAATTTTCAATTGAGTATCTCATAAAGAATATGAATATTTTCTATTCAAAATGATGATTCATTTTTATTTTAAATACAACTTTTATCTTTTAGTTCTAGAATGAGGTTTATGTGATACTTGAATAACAATAGCTAAATTATTGGATCAACAAACATCCGATGTAATACAATTGGACTTTAAATATTTGAAGTAATCATCTACAAATATCCATTGAAATGTGGATTTATAATGCAAATATGGATGCCATCAATAAAAAAGATTTGTATTAACCAAATATTTATATAGGCATACATCAATATATGTCAATATAAGGATAACATATATACAAAATAGCCATATAGGCTTGCAAGAATGCCATAGAGGCATACAATGTCAACTATATACAATACAAAATGTATGTCCACAAATGCCATATATGCATACAACAAAGGAACACAAAAAAAAGTTATTCCCCTCTATCCGATGAAGAGAATAGATCACAGGTAGCCTTTGATCTTCTAGGGGATGGAGACGCACATGAGGGTGGTCTACTACGAACCTGAGGGCTGGTCCTCCTATTTAGTTCTTTGTGGATGTGGAGTTGGTACAATAAAAAGTATAGACATTAATATATATATATATATTACATGTTATAAGAAATGAAACATTTAACAAAATAATCACTTACCGCTACCATATAATCTGTCTCCTCATTTCCCTTAGTAGCAGGATTAGGTTGTGGTAATGTCATGTCAAATAGAAACCATCCAAACAAAAATTAAACTTCAAATCAATAATCATTTGATTTTTCAAAAATAAACAACTATAACAATGAATGTAAATTGAAATTTACTAATCTGCCTCATACCCCCATCAATGGCATGGAGCTATGAATCGCAGAGGACACACCATACTCCATTGCCCTATGAACATCGGGAGGTGTCTCTACAGACTGCATCATCTAAAAATAAAACAACATTATTCAATTACGAAAACTATAATAATGATGCAAGTCATGGCTCCTAACATACACACACGTTCACCTAAACATGGAAGTACATGCAATAAAACACACAAGTCACATGCATATATACAAATTAGATGAAGATTCATGACTATTGTGTGGTATAAGGGTCAACAAAGGAGGGACCATAGTACCATCAAATTTTAGGTTTAAGAAGTCCGAGAGGGAGTGAAGGTGTTAGTTTAGGTTTAGGTTGGTGGTAGGGTGGGGTAGGGTTGTGCTCAAATTTTTGTTTGTTTGGTAGTCGTGGAGGTAGGACAATGCCTAAGATAGAGTTTGTGGGTTTATAGGACAATGCCTAAACTAGAAATCACATAGACAATAGGTAAGTTTATGGGTTTATGGGAAGGAGGAATATCAAGAGTTTGTGGGATAATGAGGGAGGAAAGATACTAGATAGGAGAAGAAAAACCTTATTTTAAAAATATCTTATCATTTTCTTTGTCTTGATGTTTGTCAGGGGGTGGGTTGGAAGAAAACTAGGTCTAGGACATCTAGTAGGGGTATATTAGGAAATAGGTAGGGTAGATATGTGTTGGTTAGTAGGTTGGGTGTAGTGTTGGGGAAGTTTCTTAGGCCTACTATTAGAAGTGGATGGGGAAAGGTCCTACACTTTTTCTTTTACTTTATCTTGGAGGGGTGTTAGAGGGGAGATAGAAGTCAATGAGGAAGGTGAAGTAGTAATAGGTGGATATATGGTGGGGAAGATAGGGGCATAGCTAGTGGAGTAGGTGAAGTAATAGAAAGAGGTTGTGGGGTTGGGGCAGCAATGCATTTAGAGACATAAGATAGGTAAAGGTGAAAGAGGGAATTGCTATGAGGTTGAGGTGGACCAGAAGGGGTTGACAAAAAATAATCTAAGGAGAAGTGTCTTAAGGTAACAACTAGCTGGTATGGGCTATGAGAAATGATGAAGACATTACCATCATGGGGAATTTTAGAGTCAACAAAGGAGGGACCTAGATGATGTTGGAGTCAATCATATGCTATATAAGATGTCATAGGCTCATACCCCTCTCTGGTGTCATGTCCTGGGGTCTAATTGGTGGTAATTGGATGAGTTTATTAGAGACAATTTGTCAAAGAATAGTGTGGAGTGGATCAACAAGCTTTGGTAGACATGTATGGAAAATGTGGTAGCATAGACAAGGAAGTGAGCTGTTTGAAAAGATGCCTCAAAGAAATGTTGTCTCATGGTGATGTCCTTGTCTATGCATCTGCTTGTCATGACATTCCATGAGACCACATTTCTTTGAGGCATTTTTTCAAATAACTATATTTTAATTGAAATTTTGTCATCTATCAACATCTAGTTATTAGTTATGCAATGTATAGTAATGCTTTGAGTTTGAAAGATGTGCAATGAAATGTAACCAATGATATGAATATAAAATACAAAAATCTAGTAAGTACAATTCATTCATTAAACTATTTATTTTATTACCTTTGTGAAGCTTTGAAGTCCACCACCACAGGCAGGTGTTGCCGTGAAATCTCCAACATTAACCTATTCAACATCTAAAATTAGATATTAGAATACCATTCATATAACGATGCTATTCACATGTAATATTTATAATTGTTTACTAGTTACATACCCCGACAATAGATGATGTAGTGTAATATGCAGGTGGAGAACCACTAAAAACTGCATCAATGCTATGACCTTGAAATTTCATTAAAATTGTCAAACTAAATTAGTTAATCTTGCATTTCAAAAATAAAATTTAATAAATTAAATTCAATGAACTTGATAAGATTTACCTGAATATCAAGCCCGAAAGTCTCACTCAGGAGGGCATCTGTCATCACCATCTGCTCAGCTGTAGATGTAGCCTGCGTACCTATGTCATGACTATCCATGGGGTTATAACCACATGCTGACCCGCAATCTCGATAAGTATGGGGTGGAACCCTACTTGAACTCTACCCTGGTCCACACTGTGCTGCAGGACTAGCATGTTGTATGATGCTCTGGGTCAAGGCACTAATGGACTGATGTGTCTCAACCTCAACACTCTTCATCACAATGGAAGGGATAGAAACGTGCTCATGGGCTGGTCTAGTGAGTGCTCATCTCGCTGGCCACTATAGGTCAACATGTGCCCCTGGTCTATCTTGTGTTCACCCCCCACCTCTACCCTAGAACTCTTGCATATAAAAATAATTTGGTACTTTATTTTTGACAAACTCACAGTAGAGTTTCCTCAAAAAATATTGCGAGACCTCATTATTGTTGCATGGAGGATGGTCAAAAACCATCCACCACCTCTGCGAAAAATTGTCCCTTATCACTTGGTTGTTGCACCAATAGATAGGGACCCTCTTGCATGTAAAGGGTAGAGCTTGATTTGTTCGTGGGTTTGTGAAAATAGAATGCAAGTCCAATTTTGTAATTTAATCATTTTTAACTTGTTCATATGACAACTTGTCTGCGTAATACTCTCTAAATTCTCTCTTCTTTTCTGTCCAACTAGTGATTTGCTTGCTAATTGAATCTACATTTGATAACATAGATTCAAGGGATTGAGCAAGCGTGGATCTATGCAAGGTTGAAGTTGTAGGTTCTTTCAACCTTGCAATTATGTCCTCAATTTATTTCTTATTGTTTTCAATTTGCCCCATTATATTTTCTTGTGTTTCAGGGGCATATTCAAGAATAAATGGAGGTGTTTGTGGTTGGGGTTCTTCTTCAGTAGGTATTTGTTGTTCAAGTGATGGACGATTTTGTGGATTTTCAGGAGGAGGAGGTGCATTATCAACTCCTATAAATTTAAGAAATTTACATTAAAAACTATTTTAACCTACCTATTTAGCAACAAATTCACACAAGAAAGCAAATAAAACTTACTTCTTTGATTTCCCCAATGTTGTGCCGACATTTTGATGATGAATCAGCGAGAAATAGCTGACGATTGGATGTTGGATAACGCAAGCGTGCTCTATTCTCTCTTCAAGCTGTGGGTTTCTTGTAAAATGCTATCAAATAATGAAATGAAACGCTACTTTTTTTTAATAGCAGACCATAACGCGAGCACGTTATATCTATTTTTTTTTTTAAAAGTTGGCCACTTTTTGGCCCCCCAAATTTTTGCACCCACCCTTGGGCACCATGATATGGAGGACCATGATGTCATCATAGCAATATGTTGCAAGGACTTGATACAAATGCAAGAACAAAATGATAATAGACACAAGCAAGAAAGCAAGTATGCACAAATGATTAAAAAACAAACAAGGTATTGCCCTTGTCAAGCTGTAAATCGATTATTGATTGATTAATGATGAAGAAAGTGTTGTCATTATGGGGAATGATATATCCCTAGATCAACACAAGGATGCAGGAACAATATATCCCATTGATAATTGATTGATTGATTGGGTTGACAACAAGATTGAAACAAAACCAAGGATGCTTTTGGATAATTTGACTAAATTGTTTGACTAGATTGGTATGGATTAAGGATTGGTTTGCATTTGGATTTATTACTTGGATTTTATTTTTATTTTTATGTTTTTGAATGTTTTGATTTTTTTGTATTTTAAAATATTTTTGGTATGGCATTGGATTACAATTTGGATAGCCTAGTTACTAGATACCAATGACAAAGGAAAACCAAGTCTAGATGCAAGGATGGAGGTGGGATAAATGGTCAAAAGGATGGGCAATAGTAAATGGGATGGAAGACTCATGATAGATCGTTGGATAAAAGGATTGGCGAAAGTGAAGGGAATGGATGAGAGGTTTAGGATGTGATCTCCAAAGACTGTCGCATAAGAATAACATTGCCCATTCTAGGTGTAGACTTAGGATTTTACATAACAAAACTTATGATGAGAGGGTGATAGGATCGATTGGGAAAACATTGGGTATATCAAGAGATGTCCAAAGCATTTTTGAAATATTTTGCACCTATTTCTTTATCAAGATCAAAGATAGGAAGGGAAGATGGTTGGTGTAATATGATAGGTATGTGGAGATAATGGATAAGGATGGTAGTATATGATGGAAATGATAGGATGAAATGGATGAGACAAAATGCCCCAAGTGTAAGTCACATAGATAATCAACCTACACATGATGCCTATTTTCCAAGTTTTCATCATGGTACTTATCCAAGGCACCATCGAGATGGTTTTCAGCATTAGACAAAGGAATTTCTCTTACCATTTTGATTTTTTTTGGAATAGTTGGATAGGATGGGTGGATATGGAGAAAAAAGGAGGGACTCAAGCGTTTGTGTCAATAGCAAGGTAATAGTGACTTATAATGGATGGAAGTCACAAATGGACCATGTCAATTGTCATTATTGATGCAGAGTGATCAACGAAAACATGGTTTCAATCTAACATTTCACTTTATGACCCTTCAACGAGACTTAACTCATCAACAAACCCAAATACTTTTCCCCCAATACATCGATCACCTCAACCGTCGGTATGACCTTTACTATCGGTGAGCTTGAGAGCTACTTCACCGATACACACCGGTCACTCCGATGCTAATGTCTTCGAACCATACTTGTCGGCCAGACTCTTCTCATCGGCCATGGTAAGATTAACTTCACTGATACACCGATACAACCATCATCAGCGAGACTCCAAACGTCGGTGAACTCCTTATTATCACAATGGGATGATATGTATTTCTGTATTCTTCACCGATATGCAAATCTACGTTGTCTTCGGCATGACTACTCCCGTCGATGAACCCTTATGAACTTAGGCTGACACACCCATGACTAACACCCTTGGTGAGGTTCTTATTATCAGTGGGACTCAACACCTTCAGTGGAACTTCAATACACTTCCGGCCATGCAACGATACACTGTTTGCTTCACTCACACCCTAGCACATGGCAATGTTAGGTTGGTCTACTACGCAGCACAGTTGATCCGGACCTCTCCACCATCAAACAAAACACAACCAACAAAAATAGAAACAAGAAATAAAAACATATTTGTACACCGAGAAGCCATTCCACTGATTTTGACAGAAATCTCACTAGTGGAATGCTTCATCAATCCATGGTATTGCAACTTGTAGGACAGAGATTAACTATGACTGTAGAAGGAAAATTACTATGTACAATTATGAGATTTTTACACACAAAGGATGGAATAGAGTTTCTTTATTCTTCAGTTTTCTTCATACACAGGCAATGAACAAACACATACAAGATACCGAACTCCTGTCTGATCTACCTTGTTTTAAACCCACTGTTGAGGGAGTTCAACCGTTCCTGAGTAGTTAGGGAAGCTCAACCACTTCCTATCCCCAAACTACCATGTTCTCGAACTGTCTACATGGTTAGTTACAAATTGAACAAAAATAAAAAATAAAAGTAAAACAACTGGTCGATTTGACCTTATTACAAACAAAACAAGGGTTTGTTAGGTGCCCCTGCACCATACTCCTGAGGCCTAAAAAAACTCAAGTCCCTTGAGGAACCAAGTCTGAAATGTTAACCCCATGCTTGATGATGTCTTCCTCACTCATCCAAGTAGCATCCTCATCAGGCAAACCATGTCATTTGACCAGATACTACTTGTAGGTTTTATGTCTAGTCTTCTTCTGAACTTTGGTGTCCAAAATATATTCCAGCTGTACTGGCTGACTTGGTGGAAGATCAGAAATCCATTCTACATCCCCTGCTTCTGTCACATCTGAACCAAATACATTGTCTCCCTTGAATGCAAACAATTCTGACACATTGAAAATGGGTGATATTGCTAAACCTGGAGCAAGTTCAATTTTGTATGCATTAGGCCCAAATTTGTGAACAAGCTTGCATGGACCAATCTTTTTCATAAGAAGTTTCGTGGGCTGCCCCTTTGAAAGTCTCTCCTTCTTCATATATGCCATTATCAGATCTCCAACTTTGTATTGGACATGCATTTTTTCTGATCAGCTCTCTCTTTGTATTTCCCCGTGTTCTTCTGGATAGTTTCCCTTACAGCATCATGGATATCCTTCATGCTGACTACAAAATCTTCTCCTTGTGTACTCCTTTTCTCCATGTTCTAGAGATCCCTGAGTTCCAAAATTCCCCTGGGATGAATCCCATATACAACTTCAAAAGGGCTCTTTCCTGTGCTCCTATTAACAGAATCGTTATATGCAAACTCTACTTGTGGGATGATCATATCCCATGCTTCTCCATGTTGTTTAGTCAAACACCTCAAAAGATTACCCAGTGATCTATTCACCGCCTCAGTTTGTCCATTCGTATGAGGGTGATAGGTTGACGTGAAAGATAATTGAGTGCCTAATTTCTTCCATAAAGTGCACCAAAAATGACCCACAAATTTGGGATCTTTGTCAGTGACAATATTCAATGGAAAACCATGAATTCGAACAATCTCCTTAAAGAATAGACCAACAATGTGTGAAGCATCATTGGTACATTTGCATGGCACAAAATGAGCCATTTTACTAAATCTATCAACTACAACAAATACACTGTCAAAACCTCTTTGAGTCTGGGTAAGACCCAAAATGAAATCCATATTGATGCACTCCCATGGCCTTTACGGAATTGGAAGTGGTTGATAGAGACCGGCATTGGATGAAGTTCCTTTTGCCCTCTGACAAATGCTACAAGTTTCTACAAATTTCCTGACACCTGTTTACATCTTAGGCCAGAAGTAAAGCATTCTCACTTGTTCCAACGTCTTGTCTAGTCCAAAATGACCTCCAAGACTACTTCAATGTTTCTCTTTTATGATGTTCTCCCTCATGGAACACCTAGGTAGACATAGTTGGCTGCCTTTGAACAGTAGCCCTTGCTGTAGAAAATATTCAGAAAAATTAGAATGATAGGAATCTAAAAATTGTGAACAAATTGCATATATCTCTTTAAAGTCCTCATCATCCTGGTACATATTCTTGAGAGAATCCACTCCCACACTTTGTAACTGGATTTCCTGTATAGTGCACACTCTTCTGCTCAGAGCATCTGCAACCTTGTTGGCTTGCCCCTTCTTATGTTTAATGGAAAAAGTATACGCCTGGAGTTGTTTGACCCACTTCATATGCCTGTGATTTAGCTTCTCCTAGGAATTCAGAAAACTCAAAGCATGGTTGTCAGTATAAACAATGAATTCCTTGGGCAAGAGATAATGTCTCCATTTTTTCAATGCTTGAACCATTGCATAAAATTCTAGATCATATGTGGAATACTTTCTCTTAGCATCATTCATCTTTTCACTAAAGAAAGCAACAGGTCTGCCTTCTTGACTCAAGATAGCACCAATGGCAAGGTTACTGGCATCACATTCCACAATAAACAACTTATTAAAATCAGGCAAAACCAAAATGCATTTCTCTGCTATTTTCTATTTGAGAATCTCAAAAGACTCATCAGCTGCTCTATTCCAAACAAACTTACATTTTTGTCCTCCTTTTATGGTCTCGAGAATGGGTGCACAACTATGACTAAATCCTGTTATGAATTTCCTATAAAAAGTTGCCAAACCGTGAAAACTTCTTACATCACTCACAGTTTTAGGTGCTGGCCAAGAGAGAATAGCATCTACCTTTTTCGGATCCATTTTCAAATCGCCCTGGGATATCACAAATCTAAGGTATGTGAGTTCTTCCTTCATGAAGACACTCTTCTCCATATTGATCATCAGTTTCTCCTTATGTAGCTTCTTCAACACCTGTTCCAAATGCTGCAAGTGTTCTTCCTTTGTCTTGCTGATAATCAGAATATCGTCAAGATAGACAACAACAATTTTGCCAATAAAATTTTTCAATACCTCATTCATTAGACGCATCAAAGTACTAAGCATTGGATAGTCCAAATGGCATCACCACCTGTTCATAAAGACCCTCATTAGTCTTAAAGGCTATCTTCCATTAATCCCCTTGTCTAATCTTGATATGATGGTATCCACTTTTGAGATCAATTTTACAAAAGTACCGAGCTCCACCCAAACAATCCATTAGGTCCTCTATTCTGGGCATAGGAAACCTATATCTGATGGTGATCTTATTGATGGCTCTTGAATTAGTACATAACCTCCATTTGCCATCCTTCTTGGGAGCTAAAACTGTAGGTATAGCACATGAACTAAGACTTTTCTTCACCAATCCCTTATCCAACAGTTCTTGTACTTGTTTAGCAATCTCCTCATTCTGATTAGGTGTCATTTTATAAGCTGGTTTATTTGGCAATGTGGATCCTGGGACGAAGTCAATCTGATGACTTACGTCTCTCACAGGGGGTAGTGTATTGGGCATATCCTCCACCATGATACTCTTATACTTGTCTAACAATTCCTGCACTTCCTTAGGGACTTTTTCCTTACTGTTTTTAGACAAATCAGAATTGTCTTTAGGTTTCAAAATCAAAGCATACCCCTGGGTTCCCTCTTCTTTCAGAGTATGGAGAAACTCTTTCCCACTCATTAACATGATACTTGAGCCTACATTCTTGTCTACACCCTCTTCTGGTAAAGGATCCATCTTATACTGTCTCCCATTCTTGGTGATAACAAGGGAATTGGATTTACCATCATGCTGGGCTTGTACATGATACTGCCAAGGTCTTCCTAACAGTAAATGGCATGCATCCATGGGACTTATATCACACAACAGTTTCTCCCTATATTCCACTATCTGAAATTCTACCCAAGCTTGTTCATCAACCAAGACTTATTTCCCTTTGTTTAGCTAGGACACTTTGTATGGACTAACATGTGGCAATCTTTTCAAATCCAATTTCTCTACCATTTCTACTGAAACTAGATTTTCAATGGAGTTGGAGTCAACAATTACCTTACACCTTTTGCTGGAGACTTTGCACAGAGTTCCGAATAGTGTCTTCGTCTGCAGTGGTTCTTTGTTCTGCGGTACCTTCAACATCATCCTTCTCATCATGAGATTCTCTCCATCTTGTGTTGGAGTTGTGCTTCCCATAGGTGAGTTCACACTCTGACAATCTTCTTCTTGAATCAGCTAGCTCCTTCTCTGGTGCAGGAGCTTCAATTTACAATTCTTTTTCAAATATAATATTTTGATGACCTTTTTAATTTTGGTTTTACCTAAAGGCTTAGAAGCCATTTTTGATGTGTTGCAATAAGGACTTAGTCCACTTTATTTGACTAGTCCACTAGAAGGTTTGAAAGACCTATTTTATAGGTTTTTCTCTTTTAGAAACTTTTTGTTTTTATTAAAACTGCCTTTTCCATTTGATTTTCTACCTTCCTAGGCAGTTGTACAGACAAATGGGAAGAGGAAGAGTTTTTAGAACTTCCTATATACATCAGTTGTTATAACATGCCAAAAATAATAAAGCAAGAAGGAGTTTTTTAAGAGAAAAAGTGTGTTTTTCTATTTTTTGCTGTGAAAACAGTCTTGGTACGGCCAAGTACGGACTGCTTGGGAAGTATTTTTTTTAAATGCTTTAGTTTTGGGTCATGGCTTTCATTTGCAGGTGGTTTGGGCTTTTGAAACATTTGGAGGTGCTAGATCTTCTCCTTTTTGTGAATGTTGGATTAAACCCTCCTTGCCTAGGGTTTTGAAGTAAAATGGAGTTTTGTTCCTCTGTCTTCTGAAGGTGAACAGTCATCTTTTGAGGAGATGGAGGAATTTAGAATAGTTTGCATGTTTTTGTTGTTTGATAGATTGTTCTCCTTCTTTCCTAGTGGTTGGCATGTCTCTTTCTAGTCTACAGTGACTAGTTAGCAAGAAGATGAAGCTAGAACAGTGTATGTTCAGAAAACAGCCACATGCACAGTCCAAAGGAGTTTGAAACTTTGTGTTTTAATGAAAGGCAGACCTCTATAGTTGTTGGTGAAGCCTGAGAAGACTGGTTTACTTGATTTCCCTCATGCTACCTCTGTATTGGACCCTCTCTATGAAAGAAAACAGTTTGCTGTCTCTAAAGTGCTGACAGTATGATACAGTACGATTTGCAAGGTTGAAGGATAGTTGATGATCAACATAGGCATTTGGGTTGTGCTTTTAAAATGGTGAAGTTCATTGGGGTTTAGAAGAGTTAGAAGTAGTTTACTCTTTCCTTGTATTACAAGTTCTAAAACCTTATTGAGATACCATTTGTTTAGGACAGTCAAGAGGTAATTTGCTATCTACTGTACTTGCAGGTACAAATTTGGTGTTAAATCAGTATTGTCATATGGATTCTACCTTAGTAGGTACAAGTTGCATAGGCATCAAGATCCTTGTGGATAGGGAAATTAACTATTAAGTGTTATGGTTCATAAAAAACTACAAGATACAAGTTGTCATTGTAGTACTATCATAGGACAGTCAAGATACCATTTGCTGTCCTCTGTCCTCTTCAACACAGTGTGGTTTTACATATGAGTAAATGGTTGTTTTTTCACCTTGAGTAGTTAGTATATATTGAGTGTTGATGTTCTCTTGAAGCCTTGAAGAGGTTATTTAACAAATTCCTTAAGACTTCAACCTTCTCCAAATGCTGTCCTAAGACAGCCACCTACTGTTTTGCTGTCCACTGCCCTTTTAGTCATAGTATGGGCCAACATGGAAGTTGATGGTTGGTCTTTCATATCTAGTACCTAATATACTTGTAGTATTATGGTCCTTTGAAGTTTTGAAGGGGTAAACCTTATTCCAAACACTATTATTGCTGCCACTGTTATTGTCTATAGAATGCATGAAGTGATCTTTTGATTGTCATGACAAGTAAGTGTGATTACTATTGGTAGAGGTGTGGTAATAGGTTGTGAGTCCTTGGAAGGGTGTATTGTGCAAGTAGGTTGGATGGAGCAATGACTCTCCAAATTGAGAAGGGGATGGCCTGAGAGGAGAACACTAGATAGTGATCCTAGGCTTGGTCAAACTCTGTAATAGCCTTGTGTAGGCTTTGTCTTCACATACACCATTGTTAACCTCTTGAGAGAAGTGAACTAAACTCAGTGAGTGAACTCCTACTACAACATTACCTGAACCTCTGCATCATATTGGTATCAGTGCCAATATTCTGATTGGAAGCAAGTGTATGTCAGAAGAGGAAATTGAAACAGAGGCTAGTACAATGCATCCCAAGACAATGAGTCAAGATGCCATCAAGAAGTTGGTGGAAGAAATGGTTGAAGCACGTCTTCAAGAAGTAAAATTGCAGGAAGAGAAAAAGTCTAAGGGCAAGACCAAAGAAGAGGGAAGTTCTTCAGACACAAATGAAGAAACAGAGGCAGAAGAGGATCCTCAGGAGCAGGATATGTCTGCAGATTAGAAAGCCTTCTTGAATGCACTTAAGGGTGCTCATGGTGATAGTGGTGATCCCAAGATGGAGGTGCCTACCTTCCATGGTAAGTTGGATGGAGATGTTCTCACGGACTGGATAGAAGCTATGTGCAACTTCTTCGATTACAAGGAGTTTAATGACAGCAAAAAAGGTCAAATTTGCCAAGACAAGGCTAAGAGGTTCTGCACTTGTATGGTGGAACTATATGCAAAGTGAGAGGGAGAAGGTGGGAAAGAGTCCCATCACTAAATGGAGCAGAATGGTGGCTATGCTCAGAAGCAAGTTTATGCCACCTGACTATTAGATTCAAATCATAAGGAGATTTCAGAATTTGAGACAAAAAGATATGGATGTGGCTGCCTACACAGAAGAATTTCATAGACTCAGTATGAGGGCCAATCATAATGAGGATGAAAAAGGAATGGTGGCTAGGTACCTGAATGGACTGAAATATAATCTGCAAGATGAGATAAGTTTGGTGTTACCAAAGACAGTGGATGAATGTTTCCTGTTGGCCTCTAGAGCTAAGGAAAAGCTGAGAAGGAAGGGTGACCAAAGTGCCAGAGGTAGAGGTGGCAGAAATCAAAGAGGTAGAGGCAATTTTGGCTGTGGATAGTTCAACAAAATTAAAAATAACAGCCAACAAGAAACTCAATCAGCAACAGAGCATAGAGGAGGTTTCAGAGGTGGTAGAAATCATAATGGTAGAGGCAGAAATGGTGGAGGTGGTAGAGGACCAGGAGTCTTCACTGGAAGATGTTATGGCTGCAACCAAGTTGGCCATACAATGAACAAATGTCCAGGGAAAGCTAGCAGCTCTCAGGATAGTGGGAAGAGAAATCAGTTGGTGAAAGATGATGACTGTGAAAGTGTGAATCCACCAATGGGAAGTGTTGCACCTATTCTAGATGGAGAAAGTATGATGATAAAAAGGTCTATGTTGAAGATGCCATTGAAGCAAGAACCTCCTCAGAGAAAGAATCTTTTCAGAACCCAAGGTTTAGCCTATGGGAAACTCTGCAAAATCATAGTGGATTCAAGGTCTACTGAGAATGTGGTATCCACTGAGATGGTTGAGAAGTGCAAGTTGAAGAGGCTGCCTCATATCAGTCCTCACAAGATCTCTTGGTTGAACAAGAACCAAAGTTTCATGGTGGAGGAACAAGCTTGGGTTGAATTTTCAATTGGTGACTACAAGGACAAAGTACTATGTGAAATCATCCCCATGGATGCATGTCACCTGCTTCTTGCTCGTCCCTGGCAGTATGATGTGAAAGCTCAGCATGATGGTGAGAAGAACACTTATGTCATCACCAAGAATGGAAGGCCATTCAAAATGGATCCTTTGTTGGAGCAGCCCAGGGGAAAGGAAAATAACAGCAGTGTCATGTTGGTGAATGGAAATGAATTCCTAAATATCTTGAAGGAAAATGACAACCAGGGGTATGCCTTGGTCATGAAGCCCAAGAGTGGATCAGATCAGCAAGAACAAAAACATAAGGAGATTCCATTGGAAGTACAACAACTTCTGGATAAGTATCAAGACCTTGTGGTAGAGGAAGTTCCCCACTCCTTACCACCCATGAAGGATATTAGTCATCAAATTGACTTAATACCTGGTGCTACATTGCCTAACAAGGTTGCATACAAGCTGACTCCACAGCAAAATGAAGAGGTGGCAAGGCAAATTCAAGATCTCCTGGAGAAAGGACTGATTAGGAAGAGTCTAAGTCCCTGTGCAATTCCAAGTGTACTGGCTCCTAAGAAGGATGGAAAGTGGAGGCTATGCACCGATTCCAGGGCCATAAACAAGATCACCTTAAGATACAGATTTCCAATGCCAAGGATTGAAGATCTCTTGGATTACCTGGGAGGATCATGCTATTACTCAAAGATTGATTTGAAATCTGGATATCATCAAATCCAGGTCAGACAGGGAGATGAATGGAAGACTGCTTTCAAGACCAATGAAGGTCTTTATGAATGGCTTGTTATGCCATTTGGTCTTAGCAATGCACCAAGTACATTTATGTGCCTGATGAATGAGGTATTAGTTGAATTCATTGGTAAATTTGTTATTGTTTATCTTGATGACATACTAATCTTCAGCAGGACAAGGGAAGACCATTTGAAGCATGTTGGTCAGGTGTTGGAGAAGCTGCTCGAGCACAAGTTGATGATCAACTTAGACAAATGTGAGTTCATGAAAACTGAACTTGTATACTTGGGATTTGTCATTTCTAATGGCTATTTGAAGATGGATCCCTCTAAGGTTGAGGCTATTCTCAGTTGGCCTACCCCAAAAATAGTGGGAGATGTGAGAAGTTTCCATGGATTGGTGACTTTCTATAGGAAGTTTATCAGAGGTTTCAGTCACATTAGTGCTCCCATCCTCAACACCATCAAGGGTGGAGTCAAATGTAGATTCCAGTGGACAAAGGAAGCTGATGATAGTTTTGAGTTGTTGAAAACAAAGGTGGCTGAGTTACCTACCTTAGTACTCCTTGATTTTGATAAGGTATTTGTTGTTGAGTGTGATGCAAGTCAGCAAGCTATTGGTGCTGTTCTTAACCAAGAAGGACATCCAGTGGCATTCTTTTCAGAAAAGTTGAATGAAGCCAAGCAAAGGTATTCTACCTATGACTTAGAACTCTATGCAATGGTGCAAGCTCTTAAGAAGTGGCGACATTATTTGCTACCCAAGGAATTTATTGTGTTTACTGACAATCATGCTTTAAGCTTTCTTAACAGTCAAGAAAAATTGAACCATAGACATGTTAAATGGATGGAACAGCTACAAGTGTATACTTTCACAATTAAGCACAAAAGAGGTGTCTCTAATAAGGTAGCTGATGCATTGAGTAGGAGGTTGCTTCTTGTTTAGGAAATTCAATTAGAAAGCATCGGTATTGACTATTTAAAAGAGCTGTATAAAGAAGATTCTGATTTCAAAGAGGCTTATGATGTTTGTGTGAACTTGGCTAACACATTCCATGGAGAGTATGCAGATTTTGTTTTGCAGGAAGGCCTCTTGTTTAAAGGCAATTTACTGTGTGTCCCTAAGTGCTCTATGTGGGACAACATCATCAAGGAGAAGCATAATGGTTCTTTAGGAGGACATTTTGGCTTGGACAAGACACTTGAACAAGTCACAAGGTTCTATTTTTGGCCAAAGGTGCAATCAGATGTGAGAAAATATGTAGCCAGTTGTGCAATCTATCAGAGAGCCAAAGGTGTGTCTTCAAATGCAGGTCTATACCAGCCCCTGCCCATTCCCAACAGACCTTGGGAAAGTATCAGCATGGATTTTGTGCTTGGGTTACCTAGGACAGCCAAAGGGGTGGATAGTGTGTTTGTCATTGTTGATAGGTTTAGCAAGATGGCTCATTTTGTGCCATGTAAATGCACAAATGATGCATCTCATGTTGCAGGTTTGTTTTTTAGAGAGGTAGTAAGGATACACGGTTTACCATTGTCCATTGTAACTAACAGAGATTCTAAGTTTGTAGGTCACTTCTGGAGGACCTTGTGGAAGAAGTTGGGCACACAGTTGTCTTTTTCATCAGCCTACCATCCACAAACTGATGGTCAGACTGAGGTGGTTAATAGGTCTCTTGGAAACCTTCTAAGGTGCCTTACAAAGTAGCATGGTTTGGCATGGGATTTAGTTATCAGTCAGGCTGAATATGCCTACAATGATTCAAGGAATAGGAGCACTAGTAAAAGTCCTTTTGAGATAGTTTATGGTTTTCATCCAAGAGGGCCACTTGAGCTGAAGGATCTCCAAGGTTGGGATAGAAGAAGTGCACTTGGTGAAGAGTTTGCTGCCTCCATGAAAATAGTTCATGATCAAGTCAAGTTACAACTAGAAAAATCAGTCACAAAGTACAAAGAAAAGGCAGATTTGAAGAAAAGAGAAGTACAGTTCAAAGTTGGTGACTTAGTCATGGCATATCTGAGGAAAGAAAGGTTACCAAAGGGTCAGCCAACTAAACTCCTGATGAAAAAGATTGGACCATGCAGGATAGTGCACAAATTTGGTCCAAATGCCTATGAGATTGAACTGCCAGATGGCCTGGGTATCTCTCCTATTTTCAATGTTTGTGATCTTTTTCCTTTCAGACCTCCATTTTCAGATGAAAGTGGATTAGATGTGGTTGTTGAAGATGCTGATTGGATCAAGGATTTGCCTCCAAGCAAACCTTTACAATTGGAGTGCATTCTAGATTCCAAAGTTATCAAAAAGACTCGAAGAGGTGTCTATAAGGACTACTTAGTGAAATGGAAGGATCTCCCTGACTCAAAGGCCACCTGGATGACTGAAGCAGATATTCTGAAGCATGGCATGACACTTCAACAATTGGCAACTCAAGGGACTTGAGTTTTTCCCACAGAGGGAGTATGGTGCAGGAGCTTCAATTTACAATTCTTTTTCAAATATAATATTTTGATGACCTTGTTAATTTTGGTTTTACCTAAGGGCTTAGAAGCCATTTTTGATGTGTTGTAATAAGGACTTAGTCCACTTTATTTGACTAGTCCACTAGAAGGTTTGAAAGACCTATTTTATAGGTTTTTCTCTTTTAGAAACTTTTTGTTTTTATTAAAACTACCTTTTCCATTTGATTTTCTGCCTTCCTAGGCAGCTGTATGGACAAATGGGAAGAGGAAGAGTTTTTAGAACTTCCTATATACATCAGTTGTTATAACATGCCAAAAATAATAAAGCAAGAAGGAGTTTTTTAAGAGAAAAAATGTGTTTTTCTATTTTTTGCTATGAAAACAGTCTTGGTACGGCCAAGTACGAACTGCTTGGGAAGTAATTTTTTTAAAATGCTTTAGTTCTAGGTCGTGGCTTTCATTTGCAGGTGGTTTGGGATTTTGAAACATTTGGAGGTGTTAGATCTTCTCCTTTTTGTGAATATTGGATTAAACCCTCCTTGCCTAGGGTTTTGAAGTAAAATGGAGTTTTGTTCCTCTGTCTTCTGAAGGTGAACAGTCATGTTTTGAGGAAATGGAGGAATTTAGAATAGTTTGCATGTTTTTTTTGTTTGATAGATTGTTCTCCTTCTTTCCTAGTGGTTGGCATGTCTCTTTCTAGTCTACAATGACTAGTTAGCAAGAAGATGAAGCTAGAATAGTGTATGTTCAGAAAACAACCACATGCACAGTCCAAAGGAGTTTGAAACTTTGTGTTTTAATGAAAGGTAGACCTCTGTAGTTGTTGGTGAAGCCTGAGAAGACTGGTTTGCTTGATTTCCCTCATGCTACCTCTGTATTGGACCCTCTCTATGAAAGAAAATAGTTTGCTGTCTCTAAAGTGCTGACAGTATGATACAGTACGATTTGCAAGGTTGAAGGATAGTTGATGATCAACATAGGCATTTGGGTTGTGCTTTTAAAATGGTGAAGTTCATTGGGGTTTAGAAGAGTTAGAAGTAGTTTACTCTTTCCTTGTATTACAAGTTCTAAAACCTTATTGAGATACCATTTGTTTAGGATAGTCAAGAGGTAATTTGCTGTCTACTATACTTGTAGGTACAAATTTGGTGTTAAATCAGTATTGTCATATGGATTCTACCTCAGTAGGTACAAGTTGCATAGGCATCAAGATCCTTGTGGATAGGGAAATTAACTATTAAGTGTTATGGTTCATAAAAAACTACAAGATACAAGTTGTCATTGTAGTACTATCATAGGACAGTCAAGATACCATTTGCTGTCCTCTGTCCTCTTCAATAGTGTGGTTTTACATATGAGTAAATGGTTGTTTTTTCACCTTGAGTAGTTATTATATATTGAGTGTTGATGTTCTCTTGAAGCCTTGAAGAGGTTATTTAACAAATTCCTTAAGACTTCAACCTTCTCCAAACGTTGTCCTAAGACAGCCACTTGTTGTTTTGCTGTCCACTGCCCTTTTAGTCATAGTATGGGCCAACATGGAAGTTGATGGTTGGTCTTTCATATCTAGTACCTAATATACTTGTAGTATTATGTTCCTTTGAAGTTTTGAAGGGGTAAACCTTATTCCAAACACTATTATTGTTGCCACTGTTATTGTCTATAGAATGCATGAAGTGATCTTTTGATTGTCATGACAAGTAAGTGTGATTACTATTGGTAGAGGTGTGGTAACAGGTTGTGAGTCCTTGGAAGGGTGTATTGTGCAAGTAGGTTGGATGGAGCAATGACTCTCCAAATTGAGAAGGGGATGGCCTGAGAGGAGAACACTAGATAGTGATCCTAGGCTTGGTCAAACTCTGTAATAGCCTTGTGTAGGCTTTGTCTTCACATACACCATTGTTAACCTCTTGAGAGAAGTGAACTAAGCTCAGTGAGTGAACTTCTACCACAACATTACATGAACCTCTGCATCATTCTCTCTCCTCCATGAGAGCTTGAGGCTTTCTTCGCACACTTGCCTGCTATGTGCCCAATTTGGTTACAATTATAACATCTTCGCATGAAGATGTTAGGACCTCTGCCTGGTCCACCAAATCTGCCTCTCACATTGGGTCTCCTTCCTCTGAAACCCCCTATGGAACCAAATTCTCCACTATGTTCTTGCTGACTGGACTCCCCTTGATTCTTCTGGAACTAATTTCTGCCCCTAAAATTTCTTCCACCTCTGCCTCTGTTCTGTTGTTCTCCCTTTCTTTTCTACTTCTCTTCTACTCTCAGTGCCACTCTAAAACACTTGTCCATGGTTTCTAGTGTCAAGATGGTAATCTCATCTTGTATACTATATTCAGGCCATTAATATACTTGGCAACTCTTCATTTCTCATCCTCAGCAAGTCCACACCTTAGAGACAATTTATGAAATTCCTCTATATAGGTGGATACGTCCATATCCTTCTGTCTGAGATTCTACATTTTCTTGTATATTTGCACTTCGTAATCTACTGGTAGGAACTGAGCCTTGATCCTCTCTACCATTCGACTCTAGGATGAGATCATGCTCTTGCCACTCTTCACCCTTTCTCCCTGGGTGTAGTTCCACCACGTGTGTGTAACACCTTTCAATTTTGTCTTTGCAAACTTGACTCTTTTATTCTTCGGTACCTCCTTGTACTTGAAGTAATTGTTCAAAGCCTCAACCCATTCGATGACTTCATCTGTGTCCATCTTTCCGCTGAACATCAGAATCTCCATTTTTTATTCAGATGACTCCTTACTGAGTGTCCTTATGGCATCCAAAAATTGTTTCTGGTATGCAAATATATCTACCTATTCTGGGGTTGTTTCCTCTTCCCCACCTTCTTCTTCTTCTTCAGATTCACCATCTGATTTCTTTCCTATCTTCAATGCCTTTAACTCAACCTGGAGTGTTTCCTTGACTCCAACCTTGATCATCTCTTCCATCTCTTGGAACTTCTTAAGCACTTCTACTGTCATCCCCTTTGGAGGCATGCTGCTAGCCTCTCCTTCGCTTTCTTTGTCTGACATAAACATTCACAGACAACGCCAACACTTCTACAGACTCTTCACTAGCTTTGATACCAAAATGATGTAGAGTGATCAACAAAAACATGGTTTCAATCTAACATTTCACTTTATGACCCTTCGGCGAGACTTAACTCATTGGCAAACTCAAATACTTTTCCCCCGATACGCCGATCACCTCAACCGTTGGTATGACCTTTACTATTGGTGAGCTTGAGAGCTACTCCACTGATACACATCGCTCACTCCGATGCTAATGTCTTCGAACCATACTTGTCAACCAGACTTTTCTCATCGGCCATGGTAAGATTAACTTCGTCGATACACCGATACAACCATCATAGGCGAGAATCCAAACGTCGGTGAACTCCTCACTTATTATCCCGATGGGCTGATATGTATTTCTGCATTCTTCACCGATATGCCAATCTATGTTGTCTTTGGCGTGACCACTCCCGTCGGTGAACCCTTATGAACTTAGGCCAATGCACCCATGACTAACACCCTTGCCGAGGTTCTTATTATTGGTGGGACTCAACACCTTTGGTGGAACTTCAATACACTTCCAGCGATGCAATGATACACTATTTGCTTCACTCACACCCTAGCACATGGCAATGCTAGGTTGGTCTACTGCACAGCACAGTCGATCTGGACCTCTCCATCATCAAATAGAACACAACCAACAAAAATAGAAACAAGAAATAAAAACATATATGTACACCGAGAAGCCATTCCACTAATTTCGACAGAAATCTCACCAGTGGAATGCTTCATCGATCCATGGTATGGTAACTTGTAGGACAAAGATTAACTACGACTGCAGAAGGAAAATTGCTATGTACAATTATGAGATTTTTACACATAAAGGATAGAACAGAGTTTCTTTATTCTTCAATTTTCTTCATACACAAGCAACGAACACACACATATAAGATACCAAACTCCTCCTGTTTGATCTACCTTGTTTTTAACCCACTGTTGAGGGAGTTCAACCGTTCCTGAGTAGTTGGGGAAGCTCAACCACTTCCTATCCCCAAACTACCCTATTCTCAAATTATCTACATGGTTGGTTACAAACTAAACAAAAACAAAAATTGAAAGTAAAACAACTGGTCTATTTGACCTTATTACAAACAAAACAAGGGTTTGTTAGGTGCCCATGCACCATACTCCCGGGGCTTAAAAGAACTCAAGTCCCTTGAGGAACCAAGTCTGAAATGTTAACCCCATGCTTGATGATGTCTTCCTCGCTCAACCAGGTAGCATCCTCATCAGGCAAACCACTCCATTTGACCAGATACTACTTGTAGGTTTTATGTCTGGTCTTCTTCTAAACTTTGGTGTCCAAAATACATTCTAGCTGTATTGGCTGACTCAGTGGAAGATCAAAAATCTATTCTACATCCCCTGCTTCTATCACATTTGAACCAGCAACATTGTCTCCCCTGAATGGAAACAATTCTGACCCATTGAAAATGGGTGATATTGCTAAACCTGGAGGAAGTTCAATTTCGTATGCATTAGGCCCAAATTTGTGAACAACCTTACATGGACCAATTTTTTTCATAAGAAGTTTCGTGGGATGCCCCTTCAGAAGTCTCTCCTTCTTCAGATATGCCATTATCAGATCTCCAACTTTGTATTGGACATCCCTTTTTTTTCTGATCAGCTCTCTCTTTGTATTTCCCTGTGTTCTTCTAGATAGTTTCCCTTACAACATCATGGATATCCTTCATGTTGACTACAAAATCTAATGGTAACTGATTGTCATTAATGTCAAAAAGGTGTAGTATAGTTTGTCATTAATGATGCAAGGTTGGTTGACAAAGTGAGTTCACAGGTTATCCTTCAATGCAGAGATCATTCTTTTGGGGAATCAGGACTTTTGTGTATTTTATGTTCTTTGTTCATATGTTCATGATGTTTTGTGAAGAACATCATCAGGTTATCTTCATTGTAGTACTTATAAGGTCTAAATGCTTTGTTCAAAGTATTTTGTGTGTATTGTTGACATAATCAGGAGTTACATTACAAAGGGTCTCAAAACATAGTTGATAATTCGTGAGAATGTGGGATTGTTTGAAGTTAGTAATTGAAATGGAGATTTTTCTTCATTGGAGAACATTATGATATGCTTCATGCTTTAGGGTGGTCTTGCTTGTTGTTTTGATTTGGTAAAGAATTCTTCTACCTAAGTTGGTTATCACATCTATTGCTTCATGATCTTGTTGATAATATGTTGAGGATAGTCTTGTTCTTTAGATGTTAATCTTACAGGAATTCACATGTTTATGATCAAGCAATGGTGTTGCACTCCACATACTCTTACCTCATACTTCATATCATGAAGATATCAATGGGTGTACTATTAGTTGAATTGGTACATGAAAGAGATGTCATGCTTCATCTTCAAAGGATACATTTGATGATGGTTTCATTGATGTTATATGGATATAAGGATATAATGTGGTTCATAAAGCCATGGTTCTCACAGGATTTATTTGATTAGTTTGATCATAGTTTGATCACAATCAATGGTGATAGTAATTATCAGGTTCACACAATGCATGTTCATGGTATAGGTTGTGTTTACAAGTTGGAACTTGGTTTGGAGTTGCTTTCATGGAGTTGATGTTTGTCTTCTTATGACAGGAAATTTTAGGAGTTCACTCGTGCATAATTAAGGCTTTTCATTGTCATTGGTATTCAATATGTTATGATTCTAAGTCATAAAATTCTAAAGTGCTTTCATGATATTCATTCTTTGCCTGTCATATAACATATTGCACTTTTTGTCTTATTGTTTATTGACCTAGTGTCAGAAGTAATTTCACTAACTGTAACCTGCTGAAGGAGTATTGAAACATTCTTATAACCAGCCCTCCTCTCCTTACCACCGATGGAACCAGTGTTCTCCATAGTCGCAAGGCGCCAAAAAGACATCAATGGCTTTGTTTGAATGTTTCATGGGCGCAAAAAGCTAAATCAATGGATATTATTCAAATTAAGATATCTTTTTTGTGAATGCCCTTTGACGTGCATATTAATGTCATCTGCAATTAGAAAAATGTTAATTTTAGTATGTTTGGTGGCAAATTCTCTTGAAGATTTTTCAAGCCCAATTTTTTGGAAGATTTTTCTAATTTTAAACTATAGTGACTATCCTCTTTGAGCATGAAATCTAATAAGGAAGGATAGTTTTTTTATATATAAAGATTGTGTTTTTAATGGGACATAAGGAAAAGATTTTTTTTTAGGAGACTTTATTTTTCATGTAGATGGACAAAGAAGGTTTATTGTTGGAGAGATATATTTTTCTGGTTGAAGGCTTTTTTTTTGAGACAATATTTGCAAAGGAATATAAATAAAATCATTTCATTTTGATTTGATTTTTTTTCTGGAGGACTAATATTCAGATTGAAGATATTTGTAGAGAAGGAGAATTATTTTTTTTGAAGAAATATGAAAAGTCTTATGCAGATGATTCAGAGAAATAGAGGAAAGATTGATTTTATTTTTTCATGCAGGATGGAGAAGAAGAAAATGAATGGTTATGGGAATAAAAGAAAAATTGATTTTATTTTTCTTTTTAGATTCTTCATAGATGTAGTAAAGAAATATATGATGTTTTTATGCAAACAATGTTGCAGAAGAGAGAATGTGAAAGGTCATTAAAATTTGAATATAATGAAGTTTCAGGAATATTGGTCAGTGTGTAATGGATGTGAGTCAATATGCAAATTGGATACAACTTGTGATACAGATTGATTCTTATGAAGTTTAAAGACCATATGCAAAGATAAATTGAATCAGGTTTTTATTGAAGATGAAATGCAGAGGAAGACATTGAAAATGTATTGTGAATCAGGTAATTTGATTATGCAGAGATCATGAAATTGATAAGTAGATTGGATTGAGTATGATTGTAAATTCAGAGAAGACATGTTGAGTAATGGTGCAAATCAGATTGAGTGGCAATCACTTCTTGTACACTTTGCAGTTTGTTCTGTATTAGGGGTTGGTGCTCCTTGAATTTGGTGCTTCTAAATGAATTAGGGGTTGGTGCTCCTTGAAGTTGGTGCTTCTAAATGAATTATGGGTTGGTGCTCCTTGAAGTTGGTGCTTCTAAATATTGTAATCAGTGAGATTTTTTATAAATCTAGTGAGGCAGTTTGGAGTGGTTTTTTTACCCCTGGAGGGTTTTCCACTCGTGTAAATCTTGTGTCATGATCTTCTCTGTGTGTGTATGATTTTCTCATGAGGTTTTGTTCTCTTTCTTCATTCTCACTCATGTGCATATGTGTTTGACAAATCAATGATATCTTTCTCTTTGTGTCTTGAAAGTTAAAGTTTGCAAAAAGATTTGAAAATTTACACAACACTGATTCACCCCCTCTCTCAGTGTTGTTCTGGACTCCTACAAAATCTTCTCCTTGTGTACTCCTTTTCTCCATGTTTTGCAGATCCCTGAGTTTCAAAATTCCCTTGGGATGAATCCCATATACAACTTCAAAAGGGCTCTTTCCTGTGCTCCTATTAATAGAACCGTTATATGCAAACTCTACTTGTGGGATGATCATATCCCATGCTTCTCCATGCTATTTAGTCAAACATCTCAAAAGATTACCCAGTGATCTATTCACCACCTTAGTTTGTCCATCCGTCTTAGGGTGATAGACTGACGTGAAAGATAATTGAGTGCCCAATTTCTTCCATAAAGTGCGCCAAAAATGTCCCACAAATTTGGGATATCTGTCAGTGACAATATTCAATGGCAAACCATGAATTGGAACAATCTCCTTAAAGAATAGACCAGCAATGTGTGAAGCATCATTGGTACATTTGCATGGCACAAAATGAGCCATTTTAGTGAATCTATCAACTACAACAATTACACTGTCAAAACCTCTTTGTGTCTGGGGAAGACCCAAAACAAAATCCATACTGATGCACTCCCATGGCCTTTGCGGAATTGGAAGTGGTTAATAGAGACTGACATTGGATGAAGTTCCTTTTGCCCTCTGACAAATGCTACAAGTTTCTACAAATTTCCTGACATCTGTTTGCATCTTAGGCCAGAAGTAAATCCTTCTCACTTGTTCCAACGTCTTGTCCAGTCCAAAATGACCTCCAAGACTACCACAATGTTTCTCTTTTATGATGTTCTCCCTCATGGAACACCTAGGTACACACAGTTGGCTACCTTTGAACAGTAGCCCTTGTTGTAACAAATATTTAGAAAAATTAGAATGATAGGAATCTAAAAATTGTGAACAAACTACATATATCTCTTTAAAGTCCTCATCATCCTAGTACATATTCTTGAGAGAATCCACTCCCACACTTTGTAACTGGATTTCCTGTATAGTGCACACTCTTCTGCTCAGAGCATCTACCACCTTGTTGGCTTGTCCCTTCTTATGTTTAATGGAAAAAGTATACACCTGGAGTTGTTCGACCCACTTCATATGCCTGTGATTTAGCTTCTCCTGCGAATTTAGAAAACTCAAAGCATGATTGTTAGTATAAACAATGAATTCCTTGGACAAGAGATAATGTCTCCATTTTTTCAATGCTTGAACCATTACATAAAATTCTAGATCATATGTGGAATACTTTATTTTAGCATCATTCAACTTTTCACTAAAGAAAACAACAGGTCTGCCTTCCTGACTCAAGATAGCACCAATGGCAAGGTTGCTAGCATCACATTCCATAGTAAACAACTTATTAAAATCAGGCAAAACCAAATGGGTTTCTCTACTATTTTCTGTTTGAGAATCTCAAAAGACTCATCAGCTGCTCTATTCCAAACAAACTTACATTTCTGTCCTTCTTTTATGGTATCTAGAATGGGTGCACAAATATGACTAAATCCTGTTATGAATTTCCTATAAAAAGTTGCCAAACCGTGAACACTTCTTACATCACTCACAGTTTTAGGTGCTGGCCAAGACAAAATAGCATCTACCTTTTCTGGATCAATTTTCAAATCACCCTGGGATATCACAAATCCAAGGTATGTGAGTTCTTCCTTCATGAAGACACTCTTCTCCATATTGATCATCAGTTTCTCCTCATGCAGCTTCTTCAACACCTATTCCAAATGTTGCAAGTGTTCTTCCTTTGTCCTGCTGAAAATCAGAATATCGTCAAGATAGACAACAACAAATTTGCCAATAAAATCTTTCAATACCTCATTCATCAGATGCATGAGAGTACTGGGAGCATTGGATGGTCCAAATGGCATCACCACCCATTCATAAAGACCCTCATTAGTCTTAAAGGTTGTCTTCCATTCATCCCCTTGTCTAATCTTGATTTGATGGTATCCACTTTTGAGATCAATTTTAGAAAAAGTACCGAGCTCCATCTAAACAATCCATTAGGTCCTCTATTCAAGGCATAGGAAACCTATATCTGATGGTGATCTTATTGATGGCTCTTGAATCAGTACATAACCTCCATTTTCCATCCTTCTTGGGAGCTAAAACTGTAGGTACAGCACATGGACTAAGACTTTTCTTCACCAATCCCTTATCCAACAGTTCTTGTACTTGTTTAGTGTCATTTTATAAGCTAGATTATTTGGCAATGTGGATCCTGGGATGAAGTCAATCTGATGACTTATGTCTCTCACATGGGGTAGTGTATTGGGCATATCCTTCACCATGATACTCTTATACTTGTCTATCAATTCCTGCACTTCTTTAGGGACTTTTTCCTCGTTGTTTTTAGACAAATCAAAATTGTCTTTAGGTTTCAAAATCAGAGCATACCCCTGGGTTCCCTCTTCTTTCAGAGTATGGAGAAACTCTTTCCCACTCACTAACATGATACTTGGGCCTACATTCTTGTCTACACCCTCTTCTAGTAAATGATCCATCTTATACTGTCTAACATTCTTGGTGATAACAAAGGAATTGGATTTACCATCATGCTAGGCTTGTACATCATACTGCCAAGGCCTTCCTAAAAGTAAATGGCATGCATCCATGGGAATTATATCACACAATAGTTTGTCCTTATATTCCCCTATCTAAAATTCTACCCAAGCTTGTTCATCAACCAAGACTTGTTGCCCTTTGTTCAACTAGGACACTTTGTATGGACTAACATGTGGCAATCTTTTCAAATCCAATTTCTCTACCATTTCTACTGAAACTAAATTTTCAGTGGAGTCGGAGTCAACAATTACCTTACACCTTTTGCCAGAGACTTTGCACAGAGTTCTGAATAGTGTCTTCCTCTGTGGTGGTTCTTTATTCTGCGGTACCTTCAGCATCATCCTTCTCATCATAAGATTTTCTCCATCTTGTGCTGGAGCTGTGCTTCCCATAGGTGAGTTCACACTCTGACAATCTTCTTCTTGAATCAGCTGGCTCCTTATCTCTCCTCCATGAGAGCTTGAGGCTTTCTCTGGACACTTGCCTGCTATGTGCCCAATTTGGTTACAATTATAACATCTTCCCATGAAGACGTTAGGACCTCTGCCTGGTCCACCAAATATGCCTCTCCCATTGGGTCTCCTTCCTCTAAAACCCCCTATGGAACCAAATTCTCCACCATGTTCTTGCTAACTGGACTCCCCTTGATTCTTCTGGAACTAATTTCTGCCACCAAAGCTATTTCTGCCCCTAAAATTTCTTCCACCTCTACTTGTGTTCTGCTATTCTCCCTTTCTTTTCTGCCTCTCTTCTACTCTCAGTGCCACTTGGAAACACTTGTCCACGGTTTCTGGTGTCAAGATGGTAATCTCATCTTGTATACTGTATTTCAGGCCATTAATATACTTGGTAACTCTTCCTTTCTCATCCTCAGCAAGTCCACACCTTAGAGACAATTTGTGAAATCCCTCTGTATAGGTGGATATGTCCATATCCTTTTGTCTGAGATTCTACATTTTCCTGTATATTTGCACTTCGTAATCTGCTAGTAGGAATTGAGCCTTGATCCTCTCTACCATCCGACTCCAAGATGAGATCATGCTCTTGCCACTCTTCACCCTTTCTCCCTGGGTATAGTTCCACCACGTGAGTGTAGCACCTTTCAATTTCGTCTTTGCAAATTTGACTATTTTATTCTCTGGTACCTCCTTGTACTCGAAGTAATTGTTCAAAGCCTCGACCCATTCGATGACTTCATCTGCGTCCATCTTTCCGCTGAACATCAGAATCTCCATTTTTGATTCAGATGACTCCTTATTGAGTGTCCTTATGGCATCCAGAAATTGTTTCTGGTCTGCAGATATATCTGCCTGTTCTAGGGTTGTTTCCTCTTCCCCATCTTCTTCTTCTTCATCAAATTCACCATCTGATTTCTTTCCTATCTTCAGTGCCTTCAACTCAGCCTGGAGTGTTTCCTTGACTCCAACCTTGACTCCAACCTTGATCATCACTTCCATCTCTTGGAACTTCTTAAGCACTTCTACTATCATCCCCTTTTGAGGCATGTTGCTAGCCTCTCCTTTGCTTTCTCTGTCTGACATAAACATTCACAGACAATGCCAACACTTTTGCAGACTTTTCACTAGCTTTAATACCAAAATGATGCAAAGTGATCAATGAAAATGTGGTTTCAATCTAACATTTCACTTTATGACCCTTCGGCGAGACTTAACTCATCGACGAACCCAAATACTTTTCCCTCGATACGCCGATCACCTCAACCATCGGTATGACCTTTACTATCCGTGAGCTTGAGAGCTAATCCACCGATACACACCGGTCACTCCGATGCTAATGTCTTCAAACCATACTTGTCGGTCAGACTCTTCTCATCAGCCATGGTAAGATTAACTTCGTCGATACGCCGATACAACCATCGTCGGTGAGACTCCAAACGTTGGAGAACTCCTTACTTATTATCCTGATGGGCTGATATGTATTTCTGCATTCTTCACCGATATGCCAATCTACGTTGTCTTCGGCGCGACCACTCCTGTCGGTGAACCCTTATGAACTTAGGTCGATGTGCCCATGACTAACACCCTTGGCGAGTTTCTTATTATCGGTGGGACTCAACACCTTTGGTGGAACTTCAATACACTTCCAATGATGCAACAATACGTTGTTTGCTTCACTCACACCCTAGCACATGGCAATGATAGCTTGGTCTATTACGTAGCACAGTCGATCCGAACCTCTCCACCATCAAACAGAACACAACCAACAAAAACAGAAACAAGAAATACAAACATATATGTACACTGAGAAGCCATTCCACTGATTTTGACAGAAATCTGACCAGTGGAATGCTTCATTGATCCATGGTATGGTAACTTGCAGGACGAAGATTAACTACGACTGTAGAAGGAAAATTACTATGTACAATTATGAGATTTTGACACACAAAGGTCTGAACAGAGTTTCTTTATTCTTCAGTTTTCTTCATACATAGGCAATGAACACACACATACAAGATACCGAACTCCTCCTGTTTGATCTTCCTTGTTTTTAACCCACTGTTGAGGGAGTTCAACCATTCCTGAGCAGTTGGGGAAGCTCAACCACTTCCTATCCCCAAATTGCCCTATTCTTGAACTGTCTACATGGTCAGTTATGTTGGTAAACAGATTTGTCACCATGAAATAACCTTGAAAATGACCCGTTGCCCTATGAGCGGTGACTAAATTGTCCCAATGGTTTGAGAGATCGCGACAGAGCAACGATCTTCCTTTGCGTTTGAGAGGGGCAGATCCCTCGTATGATGGGGGTATTTGTGGTTTTTTGTGTACTTTTATCCTGAAAGTACAAAAAGGAAGAAAAGCAAAATAACAGGAGAAATGGGCATGTAGAAACCCTCGTGGTAGACATACGAAAACCAACAAGAGTTTCACAATCTTATTGAAAAGTATGAGGGGGTTTCACCACAAAGCTAGAAACCACTTTCCTAAAGTCCATGATGAATTTCATGACATATGTGCAACAATGATGAAGAAGGATGGCAAATCTCAACATATGAAGAGATAATTTATCTTAACACTTTCAAATCAAGATACCGAGACATGATTGTGTTTCATCACCCCAATTGCATGCTTCAATGGATAACTTTGATTTACACAAATACATAGAAAGATCACCAATTTGACATACAAGAAACTAGTAATCATAACTCATAAATACATCAAGAACATACGAACTGAAATGCAATTCTTCATTATCTTTTTGAAATTATACAATTTCAAAGGTAAACTATACAATGTGTAAGACCAAAAATGTTCCAAGAAGTTTCATAAGTTCCCCCTACAAATGTTCTCTCTAAAGAGACCTCCCCCTTTACAATGTGAAGTCCAGTATATATAGACTTTCCCTCATAACCACCTAATAACCAACTTTGTAACTACCTCACAACTACCTAGTAACTACCTTTTTCAAAAAGAAACCTAATTTTTAATTTTTAATTACAATAAGTGAAACGAGTCACTTTTTAAAATGGTAGTTTTCAAAGATACAACTTTCGAGTTGTGGATTTGGCTAAGATACTCTCCATCTTCATTTGCTCCATTTGCCCTTGTACTTACCTGGCCATCCAACCAATTAAGAACATAAAACTGTTATTATTATGTTGAAATTCAAATAATTCTAAGGTATTCCATGAGAACGAAAAGGCTTAATTATTGCAATGTGCCCATAAGTCCTCTTCGCTCTGTAAATTTCTTATCAACTTCAAAGGATATTCTCTCTCTTAGTTGTTCCCTAGTGAGAAGTAGAGCTGAAGAGTCCCTGATGTGTATTTGTTTTTCACTTACATGACAGGCTTGCATATTAAATGATTCACACATTTTTGGGTATATGATTCCCTTTCTTGCCTCTTATCACAAACTTTGTTCTATAATACATTCTCTCGATCTCTTGCTCATGGAAATCTGAAAATAGAATGTACCTCAGGGGATAGTATATCATGGAGCAAGGATCAGAGCTGATGCAATGATGCCAGTAGCAAGTCCAAATACTTTGACTAAGATGATATTGAGTCATCCACTGATTAATAATTCTCAAACATCGAAGTAAGCAATTGCTCCACTTGGTCTTCATTGTTTCACTCATCATAGAATCCATATATATATGAGTTGATTGAGGCCCCTTTCAATCATGTCAAAAGTTTGAACAACAGGCTGCCAAAATGATTCTCCCCTACCAATAGTGTCTGACTATCCTTGTTGCTTTCTGTGCAGGAAGAAGCATTTGTGATAATGGTGTCATTTTCTTCTGCCATATGCTATTTACTCCAAATGATGACCCTATTGTTATTTTGCACAAAAACCTTGCACAACAATTCATATTGTAGTCATTATGTTGAATTTCATCCATACTGAAAGGATATAATGCTACTCTAACCTAGTACATATAAAGACTCCAAGAATAGCAAAGGAAGAATCAGAAATGAAACCATCATTCATGTTGCTTCGATGGCCTTTAGGTGATCAAATGCCCTCCACATTATGCATGCAAGTCTACCAAGATATTTGCAACCACGACTCTAATAGAAATTGACTTCAAATTATACTTTGGTGGATGTTCAAACCCTTGTAATTATTGCAGTCCAAACCCATTTTGTGAAAATCCTGCAATCATCTGAGTTCCTGACACCACATTTCTCTCACTCTAATTTAAATATCATCCATTTTAATGGTCAAACAACCAATAGCAATTTTACACTTCGTTCATAATCAAAAGTGGTAAATATTTGTTCTATTTTTATTGGCTAAAATTGTCCTTTGACTGTTGAAGTGGATGATAGTTAAGAGCAACTTATTTCTCTGAGGCATCTTGCCAAATAGTTTTGGCACATTGTTTACGCTTCTAAATTTTGTATCCATATCTATTAGAACACTTCACCTGTCGTTTGGTCTTTTCAGCAAAACCATTTTGTGGATATAATGTAAAAACTATAGTGCATCAATTTGAGGCAAGATGTCAAACAGTTCACGCGGCTTGTCTATGGTTCCACGGTTTGCATACATGTCCTCCAGAGTATTTGCAACAATAATATCTGACGAATCCTTCATTTGAGCTCACGATTTGGCAAGAGATTGTAGAATTTGGTTTCAAGCCTAAAAATTGCATTTGCTAAAAAGTTTTAAAGTCTTTTCAACAAATCCATTTTGTGTATATCCTGCAGCTATGACAGTCCATGAGATTCATTTCTATGAGGCATTTAATCAAATAGTTCGAATGCCTTGTCTATGGTTCACATTTTGCAGATATATCTACCAGCGCATTTATAATTGTAATAGCTAACACTTGCACCCATAAGAGGTTTCAAGGAATCTGCCGCTAGGAGCAACTGATGGCGTGAGATAATTTTTTGTAATGAATCTTCCTCTATCATGCATTGATGGATGCCCAAAACTAGGTCAAAAACCCCCATTCGGTAGGATGTTGGTAGAAAGGTAGAGATGGCTGTGGAATTTGGCCTTACACCTCTGAATTGCATTTTCTTGAATGTTTGTAAAGCCTTTTCAACATATCTATTTGCTGTATATCCTGCAATTTTGCAATCCATGAAACCATATTTCATTGAGGTATTGTAAAACAAGTGCAACAATATTTTGCACTCATATCTTCCAGCGCAGCTTGGTGGATGTTAGCAGTGTTATGGAATTGGTTTTAACTCCTATAAATTGCATTTGATTGAAAGATTCCAAAGTCTTTTCAAGAAAAACCATTTTGTGAGTTTACAACCATTGCATAACACGGGATGACAAGACTTTGATGAATATCCATAACCAGTTCCAAAGATTCTATTTTTGTCATAGGCAATGAAGATACTGGCAACGGTTCTTGGTTTTAATGCATAAAAATTGCATTTGCTAGAAAGTTTCCATGGCTTTTTCAACAATATCATTCTGTGTATACCTAGCAATTATGGCAGTTGATGAGAAAACATTTCTTCGAAGCATTTTGTTAAATAGTTTGAATACCTTGTCATCCACATTTTGCATACATATCCATTAGAAAGATTCTATTTTGGTATGCAAGCGAGGAGTTTGTTGGCAAAGGTTAAGAAATCTGGCTTTAAATCCTAAATGAATATCTTCTGCATAATACTGTGAGCTCGAGATGAATGATCAGTCATGAAATTATTTGTTATAGGCAATGAAGATGCTAACAAATATTGTAGATTTCGGCTTCATCATTAGCTGACTGCATCTGCTTAAAAGTTTATAAGGTCTTTCAATGAAACCACTCTTGTGCACATCCCGCCGTGATTGTAATCTATTGAAGTGTTCGTGCAATGTCCATGCTTCCATTTTTTTTATTGATGTCTAACAGAAATTTCTTTTTGTACCCTGTCTAAATTTCCCATTTGGGCATGGGAGGTGATGGCAAAGGCCGTGAAGTCTGGTTCTACACCTACCAATTGCATTAGCTTGAAGTTTTTGAAAACCTCTTCAACTTACTCATTCTGTGGGGATATTAGGTATTTAAGTAGTTAAAATAACTACTTCTCCTTCACAAAGCTTTGGTCACCCTCTTCATCACCAACTTAAATGGGTTTCAAAACTTCACAAGTAGTTAGAAAAAGAAATCACAACTTTTACAAAGTTACTAAATAGTACAACCTGCACTTTCCTTCATTGGTGTGAAAAGAGGAGTTAGCCAAATCCAAAAGTTAGAATAACTTTCTTTTTACAAGTTTCTTTTTCAAGTTAGCTAAATCCACAAGTTGAAATAACTAATTCAATTTTTCTAACTTGTGATTTCTAAGAAGAACCATGAACTCCAATTTAAATTGGTTAGCTAAATTCACAAGTTGAAATAAGTTAATCTCTCACTTTCACTTTTCTTTTTATTTCCACCAATCTCCTCACAACTTGTGAAAATTTTTAAGTTACCTCCTTTATAAACAGTTTGGCATGCTTTGAAAACTTTTCATAACTTGTGAAAAAAAAGCATAACTTTTGAAAACTATAACCTCATGAAAACTTATATCACTTTCTCGTCGAGCCTGCACATACGATGGGGAAGGAAAACTGGCATAACATTCGATTGTGATAACATTTGCTCATGAAATTTTTCCACATTGCCCATAATAACATTATAAATCTCCCAGATAGACAATTTTGCTTCAGCCCTTACAAAAACCACAATTTTATTGTTTCTACCAACCACCCACCGAGAAATTGAAAGTTTAAAATCTCTCAAACCATAAAGCGCCATGACCTAAAAAGTTGTGACATTAGGTGAAATGGAGTCACAAACACTGTCATAAAAATTATCTCACACCATTTGTCACAGATGTTTGATATTTAATTATTTTCATAAAATGCCGCAAACTGGATAAGTGTGCCTGATAAACTTAGTGAAATGATGAGCGTCTCTGTTCCAAAATGATGTTGTTATGCAAAGTTCTAAGTAAGGAAACGGATTGTGACATCTCAGAAATGGGTTAACTTAATGACTCATATAGGGAAAAATGTGACATTGGTGTTTTGCAATCGAAAGGTGATTTTGAAAAAAAAAAGGTTCAAATCATGGTTAGATTTGTCATTTTGACACAAAAAGTTTAAATTTTGAAGTGCAGAAATAGGGTCAATAGCTGGCTCTAACTAGGGACAAGGACCTTGTGGATGCACGATGAACCTAGAATCTCTAGAAATGAACAGTGCCTTATCCATTGGGCGAGTAGAGTCAGGAGATAACACGATGTACAAGCGGAAACAAGGAGACAAGGAACAAACAACAAAGATACACACAAAGACTGAAACAAGACAGACACAACCAAAACACCTAGTTAACCTATGTACATGGTAGGTAACTGCTACCGCAAACTACTTGCAGATGATCAAGTGAAACCATTGATAGGTTGAGAAAAATAGGCACCTGTGCGGAAAAGAGATGTGCATGGATAAGGTGCCTGTGAACTCAGTAACCATTTTAGTATGATGAGAAAAATGAAATACACGAAATGTGAAGATTCCTCAAATAGTGCAACGAACAACCATTTCTCATCATAAATTTCTGAGTTCTTTTGATTCATATTGGTATTGCCTTGTGTAGTGTTGATCATATCTTCTAGCATCATGTTGAGCATACCAATTTTCTCTATCTGAAGACTCTTTTGATAGTTTGAACCAAAGAAAACTGAATCACAAATCAGACATCTTTCATGTGAACCAATTAGCGAAGAAAACTCAATACTCTGTGACTGATCTTTCTCATGAATAATGTCTTCCTTTATCATTGAATTATCACATGCAAAAGAAAATTTCCCCTTTAGCATTACCAAATCAGGGTGTGTTTTATTGAAGGGTTGCACACGAGGATGAGAAAGTGATTAATCTACATTATTTGCTTTATCGTCCTGAAAATCCTCTTGTATAATTGATGATGGAATAATATTTTCCTCCCTTGGAAGTAGAGAAGGAGAAGGTAAACCATGCATTTCTTCGTCAGTCTTTTGAATACTAGTAGTTTCAAGCATATTCTCATGAACACTTTGTCCTCATTTATCACTACCATAAACATTAATCTTATTGCTCTCTTCAACATTATTATCAATAGGTAAAGGATTGCGGTATAGAATGAAATCACTTAAACTAGAATATTCAGGAACCAACTCACTTCTGGACTCTTTTTGTAAAGACTCACACCCGGTATCCTTATGGTCTTCTTGCACATTTAGAGCAGGAGTACTCAACACTTCATCGTGAGTAGTATCTTTAGTTTCAATAGTTGAGTATTCTTCTTCAACAAATGATAAAGGAGAAATGATGACATCTTCTTCATGAATAAGATCATCAACAGGAGCACTAAGACGCCAATCTATGATGGAAATCTCATGAGAGAGTTCTTTCAGTACCATTTCATCATGATTCTCCTCTTGTTCGATTTGCATGCATGATAAGAGAACATTTCGTGACTCATCTTCATCCTCTTCGTTTACATTTTCTGTATTTCCTTGAACATTAGCCATGTCACAGAAATCTTTCTCAGAGGATATATTTGTGGAACCAGAACAAGTTGTCACAAGAGGCATGCCATCATAGAAACTCTTCAAGAAGTCCACTTGCTTGGGTTCATCAAGAACTTGATTTTGTTGAGAAGCAAAAAAAGAATAATCTTCCTCATCACTGTCACTGTCTGATTCAGGAAGTTGTAAGTTATGCATCTAGGTTCTTCGATACCAAACCATTTTCCAGGATTCTTCTTTTAGATAGAGTCACCAATCTTCTTTTCTGGGGAGATACTTGTATATTCTTAAGGAATAAAAAGGTACCAATGCTTCAGCTTGTGTCCCTAGTAGAGTCACCAAAAATCTGTTGGTAAATAGATTTGTCATCGTGATATAACCTTGAAAATGACCCATTGCCCTTTGAGCGGTGACTAAATTGTCCCAACAGTTGGAGAGATCATGACATAGCAACGATCTTCCTCTATGTTTGAGAGGGGCAGCTCCCTCATATGATGGGGGTATTTGTGGTTTTTTGTGTACTTTTATCCTGAAAGTACAAAAAGGAAGAAAAGCAAAATAACAGGAGAAATGGGCATATAGAAACCCTCATGGTAGACGTACAAAAACCAATATGAGTTTCACAATCTTATTGAAAAGTACGAGGGGGTTTCACCACAAAGCTAGAAACCACTTTCCTAAACTCCATGATGAATTTCATGACATATGTGCAACAACGATGAAGAAGGATGGCAAATCTCAACATACGAAGAGATAATATATCTTAACACTTTCAAATCAGGATACCGAGACATGATTGTGTTTCATCACCCCAATTGCATGCTTCAATGGATAACTTTGATTTACACAAATACATAGAAAGATCACCAATTTGACATACGAGAAACTAGTAATCATAACTCATAAATACATCAAGAACATACGAACTGAAATGCAATTCTTCATTATCTTTTCGAAATTATACAATTTCAAAGGTAAACTATACAATGTGTAAGACCAAAAATGTTCCAAGAAGTTTCATAAGTTCCCCCTACAAATGTTCTCTCTAAAGAGACCTCCCCCTTTACAATGTGAAGTCTAGTATATATAGAATTTCCCTCATAACCACCTAATAACCAACTTTGTAACTACCTCACAACTACCTAGTAACTACCTTTTTCAAAAAGAAACCTAATTTTTAATTTTTAATTACAATAAGTGAAACAAGTCACTTTTTAAAATGGTAGTTTCAAAGATACAACTTTCGAGTTGTGGATTTGGCTAAGATACTCTCCATCTTCATCTGCTCCATTTGCCCTTGAACTTACCTCGCCATCCAGCCAATTAAGAACATAAAACTGTTATCGTTATGTTGACATTCAAATAATTCTAAGGTATTCCATGAGAACGAAAAAGCTTAATTATTGCAATGTGCCCATAAGTCCTCTTCGCTCTATAAATTTCTTATCAACTTCAAAGGATATTCTCTCTCTTAGTAGTTCCCTAGTGAGAAGTAGAGCTGAAGAGTCCCTGATGTGTATTTGTTTTTCACTTACATGACAGGCTTGCATATTAAATGATTCACACATTTTTGGGTATATGATTCCCTTTCTTGCCTCTTATCACGAACTTTGTTCTATAATACATTCTCTCGATCTCTTGCTCATGGAAATCTGAAAATAGAATGTACCTCAAGGGATAGTATATCATGGAGCAAGGATCAAAGCTGATGCAATGATGCCAATAGCAAGTCCAAATACTTTGACTAAGATGATATTGAGTCATCCACTGATTAATAATTCTCAAACATCGAAGCAAGCAATTGCTCCACTTGGTCTTCATTGTTTCACTCATCATAGAATCCATATATATATGAGTTGATTGAGGCCCCTTTCAATCATGTCAAAAGTTTGAACAACAGGCTGCCAAAATGATTCTCCCCTACCAATAGTGTCTGACTATCCTTGTTCCTTTATGTGCAAGAAGAAGCATTTGTGATAATGGTGTCATTTTCTTCTGCCATATGCTATTTACTCCAAATGATGACCCTGTTGCCATTTTGCACAAAAACCTTGCACAACAATTCATATTGTAGTCATTATGTTGAATTTCATCCATACTGAAAGGATACAATGCTACTCTAACCTAGTACATATAAAGACTCCAAGAACAGCAAAGGAAGAATCAGAAATGAAACCATCATTCATGTTGCTTCGATGGCCTTTAGGTGATCAAATGCCCTCCACATTATGCATGCAAGTCTACCAAGGTATTTGCAACCACGACTCTAATAGAAATTGACTTCAAATTATACTTTGGTGGATGTTCAAACCCTTGTAATTATTGCAGTCCAAACCCATTTTGTGAAAATCCTGCAATCATCTGAGTTCGTGACACCGCATTTCTCTCACTCTAATTTAAATATCATCCATTTTAATGGTCAAACAACCAATAGCAATTTTACACTTCGTTCATAATCAAAAGTGGTAAATATTTGTTCTATTTTTATTGGCCAAAATTGTCCTTTAACTGTTGAAGTGAATGATAGTTAAGAGCAACTTATTTCTTTGAGGCATCTTGCCAAATAGTTCTGGCACATTGTTTATGCTTCTAAATTTTGTATCCATATCTATTAGAACACTGCACCTGTCGTTTGGTCTTTTCAACAAAACCATTTTGTGGATATAATGTAAAAACTATAGTGCATCAATTTGAGGCAAGATGTCAAACATTTCATGTGGCTTGTCTATGCTTCCACAGTTTGCATACATGTCCTCCAGAGTATTTGCAGCAATAATATCTGATGAATCCTTCATTTGAGCTCACGGTTTGGCAAGAGATTGTAGAATTTGGTTTCAAGCCTAAAAATTGCATTTGCTAAAAGGTTTTAAATTCTTTTCAACAAATCCATTTTGTGTATATCCTGCAGCTATGACAGTCCATGAGATTCATTTCTATGAGGCATTTAATCAAATAGTTTGAATGCCTTGTCTATGGTTCACATCTTGCAGATATATCTACCAACGCATTTATAATTGTAATAGCTAACACTTGCACCCATAAGAGGTTTCAAGGAATCCACCGCTAGGAGCAACTGATGGCATGAGATAATTTTCTGTAATGAATCTTCCTCTATCATGCATTGATGGATGCCCAAACCTAGGTCGTAAACCCCCATTCGGTAGGATGCTGGTAGAAAGGTAGAGATGGCCATGGAATTTGGCCTTACACCTCTGAATTGCATTTTCTTGAATGTTTGTAAAGCCTTTTCAACATATCTATTTGTTGTATATTTTGCAATTTTGCAATCCATGAAACCATATTTCATTGAGGTATTGTAAAACAAGTGCAACAATATTTTGCACTCATATCTTCCAGCGCAGCTAGGTGGATGTTATCAGTGTTATGGAATTGGTTTTAACTCCTGTAAATTGCATTTGATTGAAATATTCTGAAGTCTTTTCAAGAAAAACCATTTTGTGAGTTTGCAACCATTGCGTAACACAGGATGACAAGACTTTGATGAATATCCATAATTGGTTCCAAAGCTTTTATTTTTGTCATAGGCAGCGAAGATACTAGCAACGGTTCTTGGTTTTAATGCATAAAAATTACATTTGCTAGAAAGTTTCCATGACTTTTTCAACAATATCATTCTATGTATACCCAGCAATTATGGTAGTTGATGAGAAAACATTTCTTCGAAGCATTTTGTTAAACAGTTTGAATACCTTGTCATCCACATTTTGCATACATATCCGTTAGAAAGATTCTATTTTGGTATGCAAGTGAGGAGTTTGTTGGCAAAGGTTAAGAAATACGGCTTTAAATCCTAAATGAACATCTTCTGCATAATACTGTGAGCTCGAGATGAATGATCAGTCATGAAATTATTCATTATAGGCAATGAAGATGCTGACAAATATTATAGATTTCAGCTTCATCATTAGCTGACTGCATCTGCTTAAAAGTTTATAAGGTCTTTCAATGAAACCACTTTTGTGCACATCCCGCTGTGACTGTAATCTATTGAAGTGTTCGTGTAATGTCCATGCTTCCATTTTTTTTTATCGATGTCTAACAGGAATTTCTTTTTGTACCCTATCTAAATTTCCCATTTGGGCATGGGAGGTGATGGCAAAGGCCGTGAAGTCTGGTTCTACACCTACCAATTGCATTAGCTTGAAGTTTTCAAAAACCTCAACTTACTCATTCTGTGAGGATATTAGGTATTTAAGTAGTTAAAATAACTACTTCTCCTTTGTAAAGCTTTGGTCACCCTCTTCATCGCCAACTTAAATGGGTTTCAAAACTTCACAAGTAGTTAGAAAAAGAAATCACAACTTTTACAAAGTTACTAAATAGTACAAGCTGCACTTTCCTTCATTGATGTGAAAAGAGGAGTTAGCCAAATCCAAAAGTTAGAATAACTAACTTTCTTTTTACAAGTTTCTTTTTCAAGTTAGCTAAATCCACAAGTTGAAATAACTAATTCAACTTTTCTAACTTGTGATTTCTAAGAAGAACCATGAACTCCAAGTTAAATTGGTTAGCTAAATTCACAAGTTGAAATAAGTTAATCTCTCACTTTCACTTTTCTTTTTATTTCCACTAGCCTCCTCACAACTTGTGAAAATTTTTAAGTTACCTCCTTTATAAACAGTTTGGCGTGCTTTGAAAACTTGTCATAACTTATGAAAAAAAAACATAACTTTTGAAAACTATAACCTCATGAAAACTTATATCACTTTCTTGTCGAGCCTGCACATACGATGGGGAAGGAAAACTGGCATAACTTTCAATTGTGATAACATTTGCTCATGAAATTTTGCCACATTGCCCATAATAACATTATAAATCTCCCTGATAGACAATTTTGCTTCAGCCCTTACAAAAACCACAATTTTATTGTTTCTGCCAATCGCCCACGGAGAAATTGAAAGTTTAAAATCTCTCAAACCATAAAGTGCCATGACCTAAAAAGTTGTGACATTAGGTGAAATGGAGTCACGAACACTGTCATAAAAATTATCTCACACCATTTGTCACAGATTTTTGATATTTAATTGTTTTCATAAAATGCCGCAAACTGGATAAGTGTGCCCGAGAAACTTAGTGAAATGATGAGCGTCTCTGTTCCAAAATGATGTTGTTATGCAAAGTTCTATGTAAGGAAATAGATTGTGACATCTCAGAAATGGGTTAACTTAATGACTCATATAGGGAAAAATGTGACACTGGTATTTTGCAATCGAAAAGTGATTCTGAAAAAAAAAGGTTCAAGGCATTGTTAGATTTGTCATTTTGACACAAAAAGTTTAAATTTTGAAGTTCAGAAATAGGGTCAACAGGTTACAAACTGAACAAAAACAAAAACTGAAAGTAAAACAACTAGTTGGTTTGAGCTTATTACAAACAAAACAAGGGTTTGTTAGGTGCCCCTGCAGCAATTATACTCATGGATGTTGGTAAAGGATTGCATGAGAGGGAGATGTAGAAGGTAGATAATGGATTATGTAGGGAAGGATAGTGGATTATGATGTGTATTATGGATGGAAGGATGGGGGATAGTGGATTATGCTGTGAATATTGTAAGGATGGATAGTGGATTATGTAAGGATGGATAGTGGATTATGATGTAGATTATTGATGGAAGGATAATGTATTATGATGTGAATTATGGATGGAAGGATAATGGATTATGAATGGAAGTATTACGCAAAAGCATGGACCATAGGGATATGATGGAGTAAATATATAGGATAGTAGATGAAAGATGGGGAGATGGAGGTATGTGGCAATGTTGTGGAATGGAAAGGAACCAAGACCAATGGTTGCATACCCTGTGATAGACATTGAAGCTTTTGAATTGAAGGAGATGTAAGAATAAATGGAGATTGGGATTTCATTATGGATTTATGAACCCAAATAGACTTAGGTTTTTAATGATTTTTGCATTAGGTGTGGGATGAAGGAATTTGGGAATTTTGGATGGAGTGGCATTGGGATGCTTAATTTGGATTAATGAATTTTTGCTTAGGGACCCACACCATTTTAGTTTTGGATTTTTCTTTTGGAGGTGTGGGCTTGGATAGCCTTTTGGATGGATTTTTCTTTGATTCTTTGCATTGGTTCCCTAAGGCATGAGGATCTTTAGGATTTTTTTATTTATGTAAGGAGACATCCAAAGTTTTATTTTTGAATCCCATGGGCTTGGTGGAAGCTTCATGTTTGGTCCATGTATGCATTCGTTAGGAATTTTAGGGGATTTAAGTGAACAGGATGTGTAGATGGAGGGATTAGTGGACTTGTGGATAAATGGATGAGGGGATTTAAGGATGGGGATATTAGGTGTTGGAAGGAGTGGAGGTAGAGTGGATGGAGGTAGATGTATGGTCACATGCTTTTAGGATTTGTAGGATAATGGAGGAGGGATAGTGACATATGTTTTGCAGGTATGATGTGGTTTGTGATGGAAGGAAGTGGATTTAGGAGGCACGGAGGTGGTACCAACATCTTGGGATTGTTTTCATTGGGGTATATAGCCAAGGCCATATGATCATGGAGGGACTTTGACATGGATGGGCTCCAAAATAAATTGTTCATGAAGGCCTAAGCCTTTGCCTTGATAGTTCATGTTTTGGAGTATGCAATGTACAATGAGATTTTGGGTGTTTTGGACACAAAACATGAGCTCATTATTAGATGGGGAAGGCGGGGTGGTGGATAGAGGTGGTTCCTTTCCTAGGAGAGAACATTAATGGATGAATGTAGTAAGACCAAGGGGATAGGATGATGGATTTGCTATAGGGTCGATAGTGGATGATGAAGGATCAATAGGATATTGATTAAAATTACTCTCATTAAGATGTATTGTGCTATGATCCAAGTTATTTGTTGGATTATCTATGTTTTCTTGGGGACCAAGTATCTCATCATTGGATGTGGATGTTGTAGGATCATGGATAGGACTAGTTGGAGGATGGATAGAAGTGGAAGTGGTGGATTTTGGAATAAGTGTACTATGGATGGGATCAATTTGATCATGGATAGGGGTTGATGTTTCCACATGCTTTAGATTAAACTCTTGACATATCTCTTGGGTTTGGATGGAAGTGGAAGTTTCTTGGATGGGAGTAATAGGATCTTGATGGTCATCAACATGGCTACATGGTGGATCTTGACTTGCACTTATAGTAAGGGGATCTTCAATAGGCTTGATGGATTGTGGACTATAAGATGGGATTGGAGGAATAAACATGGTGTTTGAAGGCTCTTTTATAGGTTCAAGGATAGGCATTTGATGACATGGAGATGGTTGATTCCTTGCTAATAGCTAGTGGCTCACATCCTTCATAAGTGTATGGGTGGGTGGATAATATAATGAGTGGACAACAATGGTGGATGTTATAGGATTAGGATTGGGATTGGGTAAATGGAAAATAGGAGGGGATGGATTAGGATTGGGATGAGGATCAGGTGAAGGGATAATAGGATTGGGATTAGATGGAAGATTTGATGTGTTGGGATTTATTGTTTCTTCAACATGTGGTTGGGAAGGTCCTCCTAATGTATTAACAACTTGATAAGGATGACCTTAAGGAATCAAAGCAGAGGGATCAGAATCTAGAGGTACCTTAAATCCTTTGTGTAGTTGGAGTAGCCTTTCAAAATAAGCTTGGGGATTTTTGGCAATAATATAGTCCACAAGTGTTTGGTTATCAGGGTCCTCCATAAAGTCTTGGATTCTAGATTCATAATAAAGGGACTCATGGGTAGAGGTACTTAGACTTTGAGGCTCTTGGGTAGGCATTTGATTGGATGATGGAGGATACACATAGGATGCATAAACGGGAGTGGTGTTTCCCTCGTCAAAGTTAGCATTAGGAGGACTTAAGGAAACTTGATCTTGGTACAAGGGGTAGTTAGTACTAGAATGCTCTTGTTGTGGGGAATCTTGAGGTGGATGTTATTGGATATACATGGGATAGGTTGATGTGGAATTGACATGATATGTGGATGGACTAGGTTGGTATGATGATGGAGGTGACACATGGGATTGAAGTGTAATTTGTTGAGGTTGTATGGATAAAGGTATAGTGGATGATGTATTAGATGAAGGTTGTGGTTGTGGTTGTTAAATGGATAGAGGTTTTGGTTGTGTTTGTGTTTGTTGGGCTAGGAGTTACTGAAGAAGGGCTTGCTGAGTGGTCATAAGTTGTTGTAAAAGGGCTTGTTGTTGTTGTTGGGTGGTGGGTTGTTGTTGGATGAGTTGTTGGAGTTGTGAGATAGTGGCATTTTGTATGTATAAAGATGAAGCATGGTTAGGAATTTGGACTTGTGAGTTTTGAGGTATGTATACATTGGCTTGGTGTTGATGGGAGGTAGGTATAATGATGTAGGAGTGACTTGGTGCTTTTATATAATCTTTTAAGTTCATCAAAAAGTCTGTGGGTGCCATATGGACCTTGCTCTAGGATCTTATTCTCTAGTCTTGGGATGGATTTACACATATGTTTAAGTCTTTGTATTTCGGCTTATTCTTCAAAATATGCATCATGATCTACAAGGTTCTCATAATCATTAGGAGGAAATTGCGAACCTCCTAGGATTGTGACTTTGGGTTTTGGATTTGACCTAGCCTTGTTAATGATCACAACCATTTTGACAAATGATGGATTAGATTAGGCTCAAGAAAGGGATTATGATTTAGGATGATAAAGAATGAAGTATGTGGATAAACGTGACAAGGATGAATTTGGATTGGATTAGGGATAGAGTGGGATAATGTGGATATGGCAACTAGGATGACGTAGATGATTAGGATAAGATTTGAATGATTAGGATGATTTGGATAAAATTGATTGGATTGGATGATGGATGGTTGAAATGGGATTAAGTGGATAAGTGGATTGGATTAGAATTTCATGGCTTAAGGTTGATTATTACATTACGATGTGGATTAGGGTGATAAATGGATGGATGACAAATAAAGAAATGATAAATGATAGGATTGGATGAGGATTAATGGATTGTATATGGATTATGTAGTACAAATAGATCAACTTGGATTAAGACAATGATGTAGGATGATATTGGATTATGGTAGTGGATTATGATTAGGATAATGGATGGAAGATATGATTAGGTTAGAACTAGGATGATGATGTTGGATGATTAGGATAGGATTAAATGATTAAGGAATGATTAGCTTGGATGAAATGAGTAGTTGGAATGAGATGGTTGGATGATTATGATAAGAGGGATGAAGTGATTAGGATAAAATGGGGTGATTAAAATAAGTTAAAATGAATGATTAGAGGTATGAAATGGATAAGAGAAATGATTAGGATAGGTGGATAATGGATAAAGGATGACTAGGAATGAACTTGATTGGATGAAAAAAGATGATTGGGATGAAATGATTAGATGGGTGATTATGATGCAAGGAAATGATTAGCACTAATGATAGATTTGGTTGCAAGAATTAGGATGAAGTGGATGAATGAACAAGATGATGAGGATGATTGAGATAGGTGATTAGGAATGATTAGGATAGGATATGGATGAAATCGATTGGATTATGGATAGATTGAAATTGATTGAGTTATGATGAAGGATTAGAATAATTAGGAATGGGGTGGATAAGAGGAGTGATTAGGATGACTAGGATGGAGTGATTGGATGCTTAAGATGATGAGGATGGATAATTAGGATGGGGTTACATGATTGGGTGGATGACTAGGATAATTAGGGATGAGATGATTTTGTAACTTGGAGTGATTGGGATGGGTGGATAAAAGAGATGATTAAGATGAATGATTAATATTAGTAGGATAATTAGGGATGATGGGATTGGATGATTAGGTGGATAAAAGGTTTACTACTATGATATATGGATGAATAAGATTAAGATGACTGGAGTAATGCAGATTAGATTAGATGAGGGTTAAAAGGATTTAGATTAGATTGGATGATGATTATGATGATGTGGATATGGAAATTAGGATGATTAGGGATAATGAGATGGATAATAGGGATGATTAAGATAACTAGGGTGGATAATTAGGATGATGAGTGTTAGAAATGAAGATGCCAACCACACAATAGAAATCTAATTCAAACCTTATTATCCTCTAAATAATGTAGAATCAATGGAGATTGCAACAGAAATTAAAACCCATTACATAGAAATAACATGCACTAAGAACTAAACACATAACACAATATGTAATGTGGAGAAAACCCTTTCGGGTAAAAAACTCCACCAATAAAAGAGGCTCCAAGTTGTATTATCTTCAAATATGAGATTACAATACGTACACTTCCTTTCTCCTTCAGTCTTAAATCCAACACTGCTTGTTACTCTCCAATATGATAAAAACATAGTACAAATATCCTTATAAAAGGGGGTTTCCTTCTAGGGCAAGATAGCTGACAAAATATCGACTATCAGATATGTGACCTAATGACAAATGGTCTAGATTCACAATGATACCCCCTTGCGACCCCCGTTGTGGATGAATGAGCATCATGTACCGGATATAAACATATGGCTGAAACAAGGTCATTGCTGGTGAAACCTTTCATCCCTTATGGGTTATTTACAAACAACATTTGGAGTGATTAATTACATAGGATTTACAAGGTTGATGGCACCTTAATCCTAACAATGAGGGTTTGGGTTAGGATGAAGATAATGACAAGGATAATTAGGATGATGTGGAGTAGATTTGTTGATAGCTTGAATTTAAGCAATTGCCAACAAAAGATTTCACATGTACATGCATAGATTTGCAAAACAGACACACACACAAGACACAATGGCAAGTTTGATTTTCAAAATTGATTGTTGTAATTTATTAAGACACTTCAAGACACATGAACAAGCCTAATTTAATCAATCAGGTGTGGAAAATAGGTCTTAATCTAGGATGCACAAGTTCTCTAAGGATGTCCCCAATATATACAAGGAATGGGGGGAGTTAAATCTATGAAATAAAAAATTGAAATAATGTCAAATAGCCGGGAGAAGAGGGTAACCCACCCTTCACCTTCACTTCCCCAAGGTATAAAGTTCTTGGGGGCTTATCCTGAATGACAAGATTCCAACTTCCAAGAGGTGCGTCATTTGATTCACTCCCCACTTTTTATACTCCGTTGGAACACTAGAGTTGAAGTTGTCCCTTGGAGTGGTGTGTCTCAAAGAAAACCTCCTAAGGAAGGGTGACATAAGTGAATCAAAAGGTGTTTTTAATCTCCAAGATCACCTTGCAGTGCAAGGAGAGAGCATACACACACTTGACTCACACTAGCAATGTTAATTTACCCTTAGAAATTGAAATGTGTGTGTGAAGATGAATGTGGGTAAAGGATGTTTTTGGTTTCCAAGACTACACTAAGTGCAAGGGAAGAGCATACACACTCTAATTCACACTTCAAATCCACCAAACAAAGCAAGCACAAGGTTTTTTATGTCCAAGTCCAAATGTGATGGTGCAAACACAAGTTCATTTTATGCCCAAATCTAAATGTGATGTTGCAAACACAAGTTCTTTTTAAGCCCAGATCCAAATGTGATATTACAAACAAGTTCTTTGTTTAATAAAAAATACAAATGTTATGTTGAGTGCACCTGGAAATTTGACTTTAGATTTGATGATGAGGCACACACGTCAAGTCCTACTTAAGTCCACCTAACAAAAAGAAAGAAAATCTTGCAACCCACTTGCTAGATTAAAAAAGATAAATTTGGTCTTTTTTTTGAAAATAATGAATAGATACAACAGATTTGATATGATGATCAAATTCTACATGAAATTCTAAGCAGTTTAAAAAAATGTTAAATTTTGTTAAGTTTTGCAAAAGTTATAGCAATTTTAAGATTTGCAAGAAAATGGTGTGTTTGACTAATTATACCTGATGTTGGTTTACAGATTAACCATTTAACTCTATATTCTCTTGCCCAAACAAATGACAAATGTAACCACAGTTGAGTTAGTAACAATAATATTTTATCACCAACTCTCAGCTTATTTTACAAGGTGGCAGCTACCTTCGATTAATATTCAACAAATCAAAAATCTATGATGCTTTTAACCAGAAAGCAAAGAAAGGGAATGTTTTTAACTAGAAATCTTTGAAAGGAGATTTTCATACAAATAAATGAACCAATACTCATAGAAGCTCAAAGACTTTGAATAATAATAATTGAAAAGAGAAGATTTTGAATCATAATCATCATAACATATCCATTCAAAGATAGATATCCACAACAATGAAATCACCAACTAAATTCTCCAACATAAAGAAAGATAACCACAAATATGACATTCAACATAAGCAGAATGATAGCCAGCAGGACAACAATTTTCAACTGACTCTCAATACATATCAACAATATAAAGTGACACATCCATAATTCAAAAGAGCTAGCATCTTCACTACCCACTACTCGGTGCAACAGAGTAACAATATCTAAAATTTTGTCCTTAAAGTGTGCTCTTTTAAGTGTAGGGGGTAGCTGAGACTTACCTCTTTTCTTTGATTTATCCAGTTGTGTGCAATAGAATTTCTGCACCAGTCTTCATTCTCCTTGAAGAATTCTATACCCAGGGCTACAAACATAACTTCGTATTTCTCCTGTCTTAGAAGTTTCAATGCACAAGAGATAGACTCAAAATCAATCCTCGTGACCACCACACCTTCCTTAGTCTTAATCTCCAAAGTCTCGGGGTTGTATCTCTCCATGCATGCAACAATTAAATCTTCACAACACACTGAAACAGGGAAACCTGCTGCATGAGCCAAATCACTCTATAGGATTTTCTCTACGAATGATGACCTATCTTCCTTCTATAGATGAGACTAGAATTCTGCAAAGTCTATGTGTCCAAGCTCAGTGTCTTTCACTTTAGACCAATTGCTCTCAATTCTAGAGTGGGAGGAGACACCCTGAAATTTGAATTTCATTACAATGACCAAGTACCAAGGATGATGACAGAGTATTGTGGAAATAACAATTCAGAATAGAAGGAAAGCAAGTAGAACATTTAGACAATTTTGCCACAAAGAGTGAAATGATGTGTAGTTATAGCACCCTTTTCATGCTTTTAAATGTTAGGATTTCATGGTACCATTTCCGTGACTTAAGAAATTAACCCAAGGATTTGCTCATTTTCCAAAAAATTGCTAAAGGACATCTCACGTGGTTGGCGTACAGCACTTTAAATGATCATTAATTGCCTTGGTTTCTGGTCCACCACTCAACCATCGTTGAATCACAAGAAATGAGAACTTCAAAACCTTAAGTTGCAGGTTATAAAGTTTGGAAAACCTGCGAAACAATGATAACAAAAGGGAACCAAGCGGGCAACAAAACATAACACAGAGAATGTGAAGTCGCGGGATCGTAGGGTTTTGAAACTCCAGAACCTAGCGATATGGTTAGGAAATTTAGGGGAACAACAACTAGGTTAGGAAACTTGTTGTATCCACAATTTCAAATATTTTTCTAAGGCACAACAACATAAATTCATAACCCTTGGGACTTAGAAACCTAGAGTACCATGAGAATGAACAATAGAAACGAATGAGACTTAGAAATAAAAAGATGGGGTAACAACTGGCTCTAAGTTGGGACAAGGAGAAACAGGACACAGAGAATCCAGAACAACATGGCATAAAGCCTTATTCATTGGGCGACAAAGGAAAAAGTAACAAAAATAAAGAAAAAAAAAGAAACTATGGTACAAGACGAAGACTCAAGACTACTACCAATTAAACAACTTCAAATCTTTCCCATTATAGGCAAGAGGCAAAGGAGTACCATCTGGATATTTCAGTAGGAAATAATTATCACCAACAACCTGCCTAATCAGAAAGGGACCTTTCCATAATGAATCAAAATTTTTATGCACACCCTTTGGTTCTTTCCTTCTATCCCAAAGAAGCACAGAATCTCCAACCATAAATTTTCTTTGCCTGGCTCTTTTATCAAAGACCTTCTTGACCATCTATTGGTGTCTGGTAATTCTATCCACAACCATTCCTCTTTCTTCTTCCCACTTATTCAGATACATGATTCTCTTCTCTAGCACAAACTAAAATTCCTCATTTTCTATGGCCTTTTGTAAATTTAATGCTGAAAGCTCCAAAGAAATAGGAATAGTACTGTCAATGCCATAAACAAGTTGGAAAGGAGACATGCCTATAGCTCTTTTATATGTGATCATGTATGCCCAAAGAGCATCGTATAGCTTCTTATGCCATCCTCTTTGTCCTTCATCTACCAGTTTCTTGATGATAGAAATTAATTTTTTATTGCTAGACTCGGCTTGCCCATTGCCCTGCGGATAATAATCAGATGAATGTCCCAAACTGATACCATGTTCATAACAAAAACAAATAATCTTAGAAGATGAAAAAGAGCTAGCATTATCTGTGATTATCTTTTTTGGGATATCGAATCTTACTATAATATTCTCTTTCAAGAAATTGCACACTTCTAAGGTAGTTTGTCTCACTGGGATGGCTTCCACCCATTTGGTAAAATAATCTATGGTAGTAAGGATGTGTGTGTGTCTGACACTTGAGTTAGGATTGATAGGACCAATAAAATCTAGGCCCCATTGTTGGAATGGCTCATCAATCACCACAAGTTTCAAAGGCAGTGCTGCTAGATGAGGACGACCAGTGAACTTTAAACACTTTTCACATTTAGATACCCATTCCTAAGCATATCTAAACATACTTGGCCAATAAAAACACTGTCTCAAGATCTTAAAAGCTATCACAGAGGTAGAAAAATTTCCACCACAAGCTTCATCATGGAAGGCTTTCAGAAGTCTCCTTTGTTGTTTCTTGTCAACACACCTAAGAAATGTCCCATCTACCCCTTTCTTATATAAATTTCCTTCACAAAGAACATACTTACTAGACTTCAGTTTTAGGTTCCTTTTTTCTTTGGTTGATAAGTGAGTAGGGCAATCACCATAAGTTAAAAAGTATGAGACATCTGAAAACCACTCATCAATTGTACTAGTAAAAAGTACTAGAGGTAATTGCTCTTCATCAAGGATTTTATTTTCTGCAATTAATTTACATAGACCCTTACCCCTTACTAGATTAGTAGGTCTGATGTCTACATCATATTCTTGAACCTTCGCTATCCAAACCCCCCATTTGTTACATCCAATTTCTTGTTGTGTAAGGATACTTTTAACAACAGTTTCAGGAACAAAAACCATGGTATGTGAATGCAAAATATAGAACCTAAAACTTTTCAAAGCTCTGACAACAACATAAGCATGTTTTTCAAGTGGTGTGCACTTAAGCTCATAACTTTTGAGAGAGGTACTCATAAATGAATCAGGGGCTTCAATGCCTTCCTCATTTTTATGCATTAAAATGGCTAATAAAGTATGTTCTGATGCATAGCAGTATACAATGAAATCTTTATTGAAATCAAGACATACTAGTGTAGGTGAATTTACTATAGCAATTTTTATATCCTCAAATGCCTTCTTTCCTTTGCTACTCCACTTGAAAACTGGGTGGTTCTTCATCATTTCAGCTATGGTTCTTGTCAACTCAACGAACTCAGGTACAAATCTCCTCAGGAAGTTCACTTGACCAAAGAAATATCTGGTGCTATCCTTATTTGCGGACAACCCCAATTGCATGATTGCTTTCACCCTTTCAGGATCAACTTTAACCCCATCTTTTGAGATAATGTGTCACAAAAGCTTACCTTCTGTAACAACAAAAATAGATTTCTTGGGGTTTAATGAGATCCCTTGTTCTTTACAACGCTGTAATACAACCTCCAAATCATGTATATGATGTTCCCTTTTCCTCGAGAAAACTATCAAGTCATCTAGATACACCACAATGATTTTATTTTTCAAATCCCCAAATGAGAAATCCATAGCCCACTGAAAAGTAGCATCTGCATTGATGAGACCAAATGGCATTCTATTGTAAGCAAACACACCAATGGGGGTGGTGAATGCCATTTTATGTTGATCTTCTGGAGCCACTTCAATTTGATTATAACCAGAGAAACCATCTAACATTGACATCATTTCAGAACCTGCAACAGTCTACAGAATGTGATCCATAACAGGTAGTGGATAATTGTCCTTTAATGAAGCCTAGTTTAGGTTCCTAAAGTAAACACAAATCCTTATCTCTCCATTTTTCTTCCTGATAAGAACTATGTTCGCTACCCATGTAGAATGATGGATTGGATAGATAATCTTAGCTTTCAACATCTTATCTATCTCATTGAAGATGGCTTCTGCTACTTTGGGGTTATAAGTTTGCTATTTTTGCCTGTAAGGTGCAGTGCCAAGTTCCAAAGGTATCCTATGTTGTAATTCTCCATTCCTGAACTTCTTCAAGTCAACATAACACCATGCACAAACATCTTTGTATTTTATCAACAATGAAATCAACCTTTCTCTTTCTTGGGAGGGCAACATTTCCCTATGCACACTACTTTAGGATCTTCATCTGTGCCAATATTGACATGGTCATAATTAGTAGATGATTCAATATTAACCTTAGTCTTTCATTTCAAGTACTGATCCTATCTATTGAACAAATCTTCCAGAGAAAACAAACCCTTGGGTATTTTGTTCCCCCTCAATTGAATCATCTCAGTCTTCTCTTCCCCATGTGCATTGATGTATCCATTGGTAACATCATTGCTCACATTATCACTTCCTTCAAAGAAAATGTTAGCAAAAGCTTCAGCCTTCTTGAGAAATGAAATAATTTGCCTGTCACTATCGAACACTTACCAATGGTTTACATTATCAAGGACACTGGGGCGATGTATTAATTCAATCCTATAAGGTTTATCCTTAAAATTAGGATGAGGTAATAATAAGGATGTAGAAACAAGCAATGAATCAGCTCTTGTGTTAAGGTCTCTAGGCATTGCTTCAATAGAAAAAGCATCAAAATCTTCAACACAATCCCAAACTTTATTTTTGTAATGTCTCAGTCTACCATTCTTTACAGAGTATTGTTTCCTAACCTGCTTAACTATCAACTCTGCATCCCCTCTAGCTCTCAATTGTTTTATGCCTCTTTCCTTAGCTAAGGCTAAGCCAAGTAGAAGAGCCTCGTATTTGGCAGTATTGTTAGTGTTCTCAAATTCCAGTTTGTAAGAAAATGGAAAAATATAACCATCTAGAGATATTAGAACAACTCCTACTCCAAAGCTAGCATGGGAACAACTTCCATCAAATTCTAGTGTCCATAACTCATTCTATAAATCAAGGCTAATAAGGCTTGAACATTCTTCTTCTGTGGAAGTACACATATAAGTGCCTGGTCCAGTCTCAACAAATAGGACACATGCCCTAGGATCTCCAGACTTTAATATTGTGAACTTGGCCTTAGACTCTTGATTAAGACATACTTTCTTTCCCTCTAGTGCTATTAAAGCATGAGACCAATCCATTTCCTACTCAGAAGCATGCTATAACTAGTGGGAATATCAGCAATGAGGATAGTTAACTTTAATCTTTTTTGGGAGAAAGTAGCTAAAGCAACTTGTGCATCTTTTATTTGTCCCAAAATTGGAACTTGTGAGCCATCCATTGAAAAGCATTTACCATGGGAAAGATTATAAGACAGCCCTACAACTCTAGCCACTTAAGAATGCATTACATTATCAGAAGCACTAGAGTCAATGACACAATTACTCAATCTAAAACCAGCTATGTAAAGAGACACATAAAACGGCTCTGGCTTAGAGAAAGGATCTTGCTGTCTTGATTCTTTTTCATATAGGTTATGGGAAACTTGTTCATCAATAGGTGTCTTGACCTCATTAGACACTTGGACGTTACTTTGCAATGAGGAGGGTTCCTCTCTAATATACTTCACTAATCGGTCCAACTCAGATGGGTTGAGTCTAAGATACTCAGCTTGGGAGATCTAAATTTTGGTATTCTTACATGACTCAACTATATCAAATGAACTAGTAAAAATAGTCAGGGGAAGGAATGGATGATACCTCTGTAGACACATTTTTGGAAGTAGTGTTGTCAAGTTTCTTTGAACTGGAAGCAAATTGCCTAGATAGAAGGTACTTTGGAGTGAAAGATGAACCACTCATTTGTCCCTTAGAGTTTGCTCCTTTCTGAGCCTGTTGTCCTCTAGTAAAGACTGCATGGTTAGGATCAATCTCTGCATAAAAATCTTCTCTTTCTTTAGCATCTGATTCATACTCAAAGAAATTAACACTTTCATCATAGGATGGGCCAGGTTCTTCTACATATGGCACTTCGGCTTGTTCATTGGTAGAAAGCATTTGCATGAGTCAAACCATCTCTGGGCAAGTGGACCATCATGATTTGTAGTCAAATGAAAATTACATGTCATGTTACCTTTACTAGTGGAGGGAGTATTCTCAATAGCTAGCCTCTATGCGGGTCCAATTAAAGGCAAAGTTTTGTTATGACCACCTTGATTGCCATAATGCTTCCTTGGTATATCTTGGTAATGTGGCTGAAACTATCCCTTTGGCATTTGCCTCTTTATGGTGATTATATCATTAGCCAAACTTTGTATGACTGGGTCAGTAGAATTTACACCAAAAGGTTTATCAGTCTGCAACTGCTTTTTCTAGTTCCCTGCTATTATCAAATCATCTTCTATGGATATGGCCCTCTCTTGGGCTGCACTTACATCATCTGCCCCTTCTCTTTTGATAGCAAAACTAACATCTGGTGGAAGGGTATTAATAAAAAAACATTTTAACAGATCATCCCCAAGCCTCATGTTCTTAGGAATCCTATTACATAGCTTGTTAAATTTGGCAACGAATTCCCTCATTGGCTCCTGTATCTCTTTTTTCATTATGGCTAACTACGTAACTAGAGTTCATTCATTCTTGAAAGATTTGAATCTACTTTCAAACTTTGTTTTTAAGGCATGTTGGGAATTAAGGTGTCTCAACCTTTGCAAGTTTCTAGCATTTATTATTTAATTGTATTTATTTTTTGCCTATTATTGTAATTTGGATGCAAATCCTATTTCGTCACTTTGTGGGAGTTGGCATGGTGATGTGTCATCCTACATGGAAGGTGACCACATGTATTTTTGTCCTCATATGAGGAGATAGGCGTTCCACCTTGTGGTAGAAGAGTTTTGCCATGTGTCGGCATCTTTCGAGTGTTGTAAGAGGTTTATGATGTGTAAGAGCTATGACATAATCTATGACATGTAAGGGCCGGAAATGGAAGATTATATGATAGGTGAAGACAAGTGTCTGAAAGCATCTTGCATGGGGAAGTAGGCACCCAAGTTTGACTATGACAAGGTTGTAAGAGAATCTTCTCTTAATAGATAGTTGTGACAGATTCTCTTACAACTGTAAGAGTTGTCATATATGACAGATTTTATGACATTGTAAGAGCATTTATCATACCTTAATTGGGTAAATTTGGGGTGCCCAAGTTGGGGGGTTGTAAGGGATGAAAGAGAATCACTTACAAGTGTCATACGCATGTTTTATGGCCTTAGGAATTGGGCCACATGGATTTGGACGAGTTCCTTGTGTGACTTTCTCTAGAAGCGACCTCCATTCGTACTACTTCTCTTTATATATAGGTGCTTGGAGAGGAGATGTAAGAGGTGATTAACAGGTGTTGTTATGCTGCCAGTTTATCTCCAAATACGAGTGTCTAAGACTCCTAAGAAGACTTACATTGCAAGTGTGTTGTAAACATTATTGTTTTGATAATACATTGTGCAGGTTTTGGAGTGTGGGGTTTTTTACCCAAAAAGGTTTTCCCCACATTATATCTTGTCTCTCTCTTTTGTCTATATTATATGTGTATGTGCATTGCTGCTATTCTCTATTGTTGTATTGAACATTCTGTAATTGTAAAGGTTAAAATGAATTTGCACCCATCTCTCCTCATTAGATTAGTGTAGGAAGTGATTTATGTACACCTTGCTTCCTTTCAGTTGGTATCAGATCTATTCTCTTTGGTCCTAGTTATTGGATAGGGGTTTTGTGTACTAATCTTAAGTTGAGTGGGAGTTTGTGCAGAGTATTCTAAAATCTTGTTGTAGGAATGAGATGGAAGGCACATCCAGAAGAATAGAGATGGGGATGTTTAACGACACAAATTTTGAGTTACAGAAACTTAAGATGGAGTGTTATGGAGTTGATCATGTGGTTACATTTAGTATGATATTGATCTAGAGCTCCTATTTGATAGTATGCAATAACCCTCATTCATGGTGGTTATGTTCTATCATTCTATGGTTGTTTGCAACAAAGTATTCATGTTGGGTGTTTGTTCTTGACTCCCTAATCACATGGAGAAACTTGGGTTGTTATGACTATGGTTTGATGTGCTTATGTTGGGTGCTTGGTTTTAGTCCTTGGCATTGGAAGACATTGTCTTGTTAACCTTGAATGCATGTAGGTTGTGGAGCTGATCATTGAATGATTTGAAAGCTTGTAGAACAACCTAGCTTCTCCGTATGCTTGTACATGGTGATGGTTGTGAAGTTGGCCTATAAGTGGGCCTGAAGTTCCTAGACCTCTATTTCATTTAGTTGGTTGTACTCGCATGTCTCAGTTTCATATTATTTTGATCTGAGGGTTTTGTAGATGTTCCCTTTCAAAAATCTATGGTTATGCTTATCTATGTTATTCCACTATTCTGGCTTAACTATATTGGTGATTTTCAGACCTGTGTGTTTTTAGATGATAAGTGGATATGGATTTGCATGTATGTCAGTGACATGGTGGTTTTACAAGTTTTACATGGTTAAATAAACTAGTGGTTTTGTAAATCTGCAGACAAACTATTTTTCAGATTATGATTCCTTAAGAGTGTTTATGGATGTAAGATAGTTGCAGATTTGTATGTATGCTTTGTGCACAATGTGAGGAGGTTTGTATCTTTCTTAGTGTGGAGATGTTGGTATGTGATTTATCACTCATCATTTCTACAGCATATGCTTGATTAGTTCCTTGACTACGATCACTCGTTTGTGGACTTGTTGGCAAATTAAATCTAGAATTGATTTGATGGTTGAGTCTTGAAGTCTACAGATTGTCTTCTTTGATATCTCAATTTGCAAGTTACTAATGTGATGATAAGTTTGCATGTTTCATATTTGGGATCTATGAGTTATGCAGTTTTATGGGCTGATCACCTATTTGATTGCAGTGGGATGACTCAAATGTGGACTATCTATATCCACAAGATTGATTCAGTGTTTATGCATACTTTGTTAGTTGGCCTTGTCTGTGGTCATTTGTGTATTTGGTATGTGTTGGTTTTTTCCCAGACTGGATGCTTATTCCCAGATTTCCCTACAAGGTAGCCATCAATGATCAATAGGATCTCTGGGCCAGGGGCCAACAATGTAGGAGATAGACTCTATATTTTATCTCCTCTTCTTCTTCAAGCTCTGCAAAACCTAGGGGGGTATTTGCTACTCAACATCCATGAGGATATACATACAAGGCTGGGATGCTGACAGAAAGCAGATAAGTCCTCCTGTAAGTAGACCAAAACTGTAAGATAAGAGAAAAGGGGCTAGCTTTGGGCCTATTTGCAGTTGTAGATAGAGGACTTGGATCCTAAAACTAATTCTAATGTCCTAATGGTTGTTTTAGAGTTTGATTTTGATTTTAAGTTTGGATGCAAAGCTGGACATGGTTGTAACACAAACACAAAGCAAGATTGGTGCCTATCCAGGGCCTGGAGTCAGTAGACATACACCTGTGAATGATATGCATGAACAACTAAAACTGGATTTTAGGGGGATACATATGATACCTACCTTACAGATATCTCCCAATACAGAGTGTTAAGCTATCTATACTTATGGCATCCCTATTATAGTATACCCTTCCCAATGTTCAATCTGAAAACAGTTTAATCTACCCCTTGAGCAGAAGTTAAAAGATCAGACATTCAACACAGGAATTCTATGTTCTAGAATCTTAGAAATTCCTTGAATACCTAGACTCAGAAGAAAGATACATGCAAAATTGGAGACAGAATTAGCATAACACATGCAAACATAGCATTCTTCATATAAAATTGACCATGAAATCAGTGGATTCATGCAAAAACATACAACGAGAGATACATAAACTCACAAGTTTTGCTGCACAGAGCAACCAAATCAACTGTATTGTATTACAGAGCCAAATGTTCAACTTTCAACAACCAAAACAATGGTAACACAGTCTGCCTATATCAGCCAGAAAGTGTACCCACAGCAATTAATTACATGATTTTTACAAAAAACTGCCAGATACAACCCATGAGAGATGGCGCCCATAAGTTATCAATGCAGTAGGCAGGAGAGTTGACAGGGGTGGCCTCGAGCCCTGTGCCACCATCTGGAAGTCTTCATGCTAAAAATTAGGCAGTTTAATCACTTGTACTATCACCCACACCCTTGCTACAATCGCCATTGATGGCTCAACCACCCACGACCTACTTGGAAACTGTCGTACTATTCAAAATGGAGCTTCCCGCCAAGAAGCGCTTCCTCGCAGGTTCAAAATAACATAGGGAGATTAATCCCACATGCATAGTGAGAAGACCACTTTAACGTTTTATAAACATGGCCACAAACATACTAAGTGTCGAGCGCTTTTGCCACGCTCGACACACAAGCCCTCGCCCAAAGCTAAGCCATCGGCTTGCCCCAAAAAACTCTCACCGATCTATCAAGTCTCTCTGATGGCAAACAAAACACAACCTCTATCACCGTGACTCCCTCCATCGGAGCATCCAAAAATCCTCTGGCCGACCTCATGTGTTACACCGATGAAGCCCATCACAATCCCTTGTCGTCCAGACCAATCCCATCGGCCAACCTGAAACTCCTTTGACCGACCTCAATAGTCTCGCTGACACCATCACAAACTCCATATTTCCCATCATCGGCCAGAGATAGACCATCGGGCCAACTTCCATCGACTAGGCCGATAAAACAAGTCTCACCAATGGCCAAGCAAAAAACACCCATCGCCAAGACAAAAACCAATGGCCAACCCAAAAGCAATGCTCGCCGACAACAAAAGTCACGCCGATGGCAACTTGGCTTCCCATCTCCGTCGGTGTGACTTAGACCGTCGAAGCAAGACCACAAACCTATGCCGATAGCTACCATCACGCCGATGAAACCAAAAACATAAAGCTTTGAACCATTGAACCGGTTCAAACAGATGGTTCAATGGCGAGGTTCAACACTGAGGTTCACTGGCGAGGTTCAAACCAAAAGTTCAAAGACACAATCGGAGCACTCAAAAAAACAAAACTTTCACTGATGGACAAAACATGATGACCCCTTCCTCAGGAAAGATGAAGGGGTGCCAAAACTCAGAACCTTTTGGATTTTTTGGGAAGGTGCCTGCATGAAAAATTGCTCGGAAACTGACAGTCAATTCAGGCACCAACAGTATGTTGCTTTGGGATAAGAGGATGGATAATTTTGAGTGCATGGATAGTGAGTTATTGGGACTTATAGCATGTTTATCTCGATGTCATGGATAGCTTGGTTACATAGTTTAGTGTAAGCTTTTGACAGTGATGGTTTTATCTTCTTGACTTGGAGATCTTGGTTCTACTTTATTCTTTTGTGTTGCTGATATTGCACAGGACAATTATTTGAATATGTTAGAGCCATGGATGATCTTCATTGAGAGGATGGTTATCATGATGCCTTGATAAGCTTGGTATCACAGTTTTAGTGGCAGCTTCGGTAGTGGTGTTGGATTCATCATAAGTGATGGATAATCTTCTGTAGTGGATATTGGTGTCATGGAGGAGCTCTTGGTTTTGAGAGTTCTTTGACATTTTCAGTTTTGTTGTCAGGAAATGGTTATATTCATATGTTTGGAGATGTTGACATCTTGATTGAGGTGTCAGGTTTATGATTTGTCAGTATAACATGTTTATCCTTTGTTTAGAGATGTTGTTATTGTGTCATGGTTTACTCTTGATGCTAGCTTAAAGTTTTGGCATGATACTTGTTCTCTTGAGATAGGATGTATGCATCATTGTACGCTTTGTTGTATGTGATCTTCTTACGAGGAGATGGTTAGATCATGATGTCATGATGGGCTTCTTGATCATGCAAATGTGTAGTGGGAGTTCTGTTGATAACTGAGAGGGGGGATGAATCGGTTATCTTAATTAATTTAACTTTTTTTTCTTCTTTAACTAGTGCACCATCAAACAAATGAGCATCCATAACCATGAAAGCAGAAAAAAAATCAATACACATAACACAATGATTTTGACATGGAAAACCCTGTTAAGGGAAAAACCATGTGGTGACTAACCCAAGATTGTATTCTATGTTAAAAGAATAGAAGTACAAAATGGCACTTGCCAACTAGGGCTCACTGCTCGAGCACACTGCTCATAAGAGGCTCACTGCCTACAAGAGACTCATTGTCTAGAAGGTACAAAGAAAGTAATAAGATACTTGAACTGATGAGAAGCATCCACATATGCTGAGGTTCAGTTCCGGTTAGGCTTAATACACTGATCTACTGCACTTCATTCTTCCTCTTCTTTGGTGTTGTTGTCTTGTCACATACCAAAACTGTATTACTACTCCCACACTATTCTCTGCTTTTCTTCGCACTTCACAACACACCACACACACCTTCTCATCGAAATCCATCTGGTATATATATCCGCACAAAGGATTTCAACATCTTTTTAGTCAGCATCCGGAATACTCAATATTTTCCCAACCGCTGGTCTGTCGGATGAATCCTTGCTTACCAAGTGATGTGTATCAAGGAGATGCTTATAAAAGTTATCAATCATGAATGATCCCTTAAGAAACTTGATTACCATCAATATCTCATCTGGATTAAGGTCTGAAGCTCTATCGGTTAGTTCTTCCTCAGTCTACTCTACCAAATAGGAACCCAACACTTAGGTGTTCATATCTTTTCACTCTTATATCACCAGAGGCTCAATCTCTAGAATATATTAGTCATGGTACTCCTTTTGACTTCCCCAAGTCCGCACTTTACTGAGATACTTCCTCTGAGAGATTCGGACCTAATTGTCGAACCTTGCTGCATGCTCTGTTCTTGGTCACCGGACCAAAATACTCTTCAATTTGACTTCTAGTATAGACACACCATGTCCTGCAGATGTGTGGGATGGACGTTGTCGCCATCAATGACAACACTCATGAAGCCACACAGTGTCTCTTGCCAACAAGTTCTGACAGTGATCTTGTTTGTTCTCTTTAATTTTGAGTATTAATCATTTGCTTGAAGCTTCATGATTTTGCAGGATGCATTTGAAGTTGGCATGTATTGGTTGATGGATGCTCATGGATACTAGAGAGACTTGAGGTGAGGCTTGAGATCTCTTGTTGTAGGGATCATGTGTTGGAATGGTTAAATTTCAGCAGAAAGACCGAGAAGCCTTCACTTGTTATGGACGTGAGTTCATATTTGAACTTGAGAGGAGATTGTTCTTGGAGAGAGTATATGAGACTCGGTGTATCTCAATGGATCATTCTCATTCCCCACTCTTAGTTCACTCAGCAGAAAATGTTGTGATAGGTATTGCCTAGGTTATTTCAAATTCATTTTGTTTTATGCCTTCATTTCTCATGGATATGAATCTTGAGCTACAAGTTATTAGTTCTAGAGGTTTCATTTGAGGGTTGTTAGCGTGGTTATCTTCTTGATTTGTATGGTTTGGTTTATGATGTTCATTTATGAGGATTTTAGAAGATGTGATTGGGCTTATTCCTTGTTATGGAATGGTTATGAGTTTGATCTACCTTGTTTAGAGAGGCTTACATCCATGTTGATGTTTATTTGATCTTATGAGATTGAATGGTTGGGTGTTGTTAAGGCTTTTTCAGTTGAGGTTTTGTGAAGGAGATCATACTTGGCACAACTTAGCACTTGGTGATGTTAGCAGAAGGACATGTTATGTTTTGCAGTTTCTCTTTATGGTCTCATTCTTCTTCCTAGAGGTTCTTATTCATCTAGTATGATCACTGGATTTGTGATCATCTACTGTTGTTGTACTTTATTGTTTTATGGCAATAATTTTTGTTCTTTTTAGATGTGGACTTGGGAGAAGTGGAGAAGATCAGAGGTGAGAGAGTGAGCAGAAAACTATTTGTGGAAGTATGCTCTATTTTGCAGCAGTTGGTTGCAGTTTGCAGATCATTGTGATTGTTATTTGTAATATATGTTTTGATTATAAGCCACACTTTTATGTAAGTGCTGATTGGTAGACTTTGAGTTACTTCAGTTGGCATTGCTCGTGTAGATTGATTCTTAGGATGTATGTATATCTTTGGTAGATGGTTTTTAATTGGACTCCAATATCAAAGGTCTTCAGATTTTTTGCACATCAATGGTTATTGGTATGTTTGTTATCATGGGAGATAATAACTTTGTGCAGGATAGTGGATTATACAAGGATGAGAGTTGCAGTATGGGATGAATATGTCATGTGCAAAAGTTCTATCAATGGTGGTTATTCAGTTGGATGTAAACAAATAGCTATGATTGTTGTTCTAACTATCTTGGAGCTTACGTGCTCGATCTTGTTTTGAAGATGTTTGGACTTCAAGTTATGTTCTGTTAATCAGTTTGAAGTTGGATACATTGGTGTGTCTATGTGGCATTTAGTGTTTCATCATATTTTTTGGCATTCTAATCTTTTTGTCATGTTGGTGATCACTTGGAAGATGTTACAAGTGCTTCGATAAAGATAGTGAGCATAGTGGAGTTCAGTTGAACTGAGTATTGGCCAGCTACTCATGCTTGCAAGGATGCCATTTGGCTTAAGATATTGTGTTCAGATATTGGTGTTGGTGCAAGATAGTTTACTATCTGTTGTGACAGTCAGAGTGCAATGTTGCATATGCATTAACGAAACCAATTGGCACAGAGAAGTTCAGATGGTGTTCGGAGTCTATGGGCCTCTCGACCTATAGCAGTTAAACGTTGTTATTTCCATTGGCTCTTGAAAGGTGTTCAACAAGTGGGAGAATGTTGGGAATTAAGGTATCTCAACCTTTGCAAGTTTCTAGCATTTATTATTTAGTTGTATTTATTTTTTGCCTATTATTATAATTTGGATGCAAATCCTAATTCGTCACTTTGTGGGAGTTGGCACGGTGATGTGTCATCCTACATGGAAGGTGACCACATGTATTTTTGCCCTCATATGAGGAGATAGGTGTTCCACCTTGTGGTAGAAGAGTTTTTCCATTTGTCAGCATCTTTCAGGTGTTGTAAGAGGTTTATGACGTGTAAGAGCTATGACAGAATCTATGACATGTAAGGGCCAGAAATGGAAGATTATATGATAGGTGAAGACAAGTGTCTGAAAGTATCTTGCATGGGGAAGTAGTGTTGGCAAGAAATACTATATGGAATCATGGTTGTTGTCATTGATGGCAACAAAGGTCATCCCACATATCTGCAAGTCATGGTGTGTCTCTACTGGAAGTCAGAATGAAGAACTGTTGTGGTCCGGTGAACAAGAACAGAGCATGTGGCAAGGTCCGACAGATTGGTCCGGACCTCTCAGAGGTAGTGTCTTAGTGTAGTGCAGATTTGGGGAAGTCAAGAGGACTACTTTGAGTAGTATATTCCAAGGATTTAGCCTCCGGTGATGGACAAAGAAAAAGATATGAATAGCTGAGTACCGGATTCCTGAAAGACAATGAGAATAGAGGAAGAACTGACTGACAGAGCATCAGAATATTTTTCGGATGTGTTACTGTTGATGGTAAAGGTTGTGAAGGCATGAATCATGTTTGGCCAACATGATTAATGATATCTACAAGTATATGCTTGATCCGCATTGCTTGGTGAGCAAGGATTCAGCCGACAGAACGGAGTTTGTAAGAAACTAGACTGTTCCGGATGCCGACTAGAAAGGTGATGAAATTACTTGTGCGGATATATATAGAGGATGGATTTAGTTGTGAAAAGAGTAATTGTGTGATGGTGTATGCGAATAAGTGTAGAACAGAGCAGAAGTAGTAAGAAAGATCCGGTATGTGAAAGGATAGCAGAATAAAGAACAGAGGAAAGATGAAGTGCAGCAGATCAGTGTACTGAGCCTAACCGGAACTGAACTCCAGCATATGTAGATGCTTCCAATCAGTTCAAGTATTATATAACATTCTTTTGTAGACAGTGTGTCTCTTTGTAGGTAGTGTGCCTCTTGTGAGCAGTGTGCTCGAGCAGTGAGCCCTAATTGGCAAGTGCTATTTTGTAACTCCTTATTCTTTTAACAGAGAATAATCTTTGGGTTAATCACCCCGTGGTTTTCTCCCTTAACCAGGTTTCCACGTCAAAAATACTGTGTCATGTGTTTCTCATTTCATGATAATGTTTGTTTGTTTAATTCAATGCTGCTTTGATTAATAAGAAAGTTCAAAAGAAGAAACAATTAGGATAACTGATTCACCCCCCCTCTCAGTTATCAACAATTGGTATCAGAGCAAGGTTCCTCCTTATAGAGCCTAACAGCTTGAGGAAGATCTGGGAATTCAAATGGATGCATATGGTTTAAGGGAGCAACTCAAGACTGCCCTTGAGGATCTTGAACAGTCAAATTCTGAAGTCAATGAATTAAAGGAAAGACTCAAATAGGTTGATGAATTCATGAGAGAACTAAAAGACAAATTAAGTCTCTCTATGAAAAAGAGAAAGGAGCTGCTCCAACAATTGGCAAGCCAAACTGAAGAAAGCAATACAAATGAAGAATTGACTATGAAAACCAAGTTATGTGAAAAGTTATCAAAAGAAGTCATTATGTTAAGACATGAAATGGAATCAGGAACTATAAAGTTTACTCAAGAGATTGAAGAAAAAAGAAAAGCTGAAGACAATCTAAGACAATCTCTTAAAGAGAAATCAGAAGAATGCCACCAAATGGACAGGATTATCAGACATCTTGAATCTGATCTTGAAGATGCCAAAGATAATGAAGAAAAACTTGAGAATCAAATTGTCTCTCTCAAAAGAGATCTTCAAACAGCAAATGAATATAAAGAAAAATTCAAGATAAGTTCTGCCCAACTTGAAGTACTTCTTGCAAGTCAAAAGAAGACAGATGACAAGTATAGTTTGGGATATGAGAAAGGAGAAAGCTCCGGATCCGGTCAAAAGAATTTTGGATCAGAAAATCTAAGGAATAGGCCTGGAAGACCTCCGGTAAGACAGCCCAATGCTCAAAGATATCCATCTTTCAATGGATACTGCCACAGCTGCAATCACTTTGGTCACAAAGCTAATCAGTGCAGAAAAAGAATGAATCAAACTAATCCATCCTTCTCCGGACAGTGCTTTAACTGCAAAAGGTATGGACACAAGTCCCATGAATGCAGAAATATGCAAGTAAACAAATCATTCAAAGGTAGATGCTTTACATGCAATAGAGTAGGTCATATGGCTAATCAATGCAGATCAAGAGGTCATCAGTCAAATATGCAAAGAAATATTATTTACCAAATCTGTAATAGGTCCGGTCATAATGCTAAAGTCTGCAGAAGCAAGAATCAGGACAAAAGAGGTCCGGTGTATAATCAGAATCAAGACAAGGGTAAACAAAAGATGAATGCGGATGAAATTAGGAATCAGATGAGCAAGATTTGGGTAAAGAAAAGTTCAGAGAATACAGAAACTGGATCCGCACCAGATTCTGGTGCTGATATTCCTTCCGGAAATTAAAAAGTGAGCTCTGGCTCAGGGGGAGACTCAAAGAAAATCCTGTTCCCCCAGCCAATCAAGTGATGCTGGATATGACACAAGATGCGGAGTAAAGGGTTTGAAGATATAAGTCCTGAGATGATCCAGACAAGATTTCAGAGGTCCGCATGAAGATGTAAAGAAGTTGTGATCGATCAAGTAAGACCTATTCCGGGAGATGCTCTGGAATGACAGAGGACTACAAAAGGGTCCGGAGAGATCCGAAAGTACATTATTTTACTCTGCGGATTGGACAGAACGTTTGGGATGTTCTTGTAATGTGTCACCTCGATTTATTCATGATTGAAAGATCCGGATGATGTTCATAGATCAGGACTGATCCGGGATACTCCAAGCTATCTGGATAAGGCAAACCGGAATAATATAGGTGGAGCATTTATTGCAAACAGATATTAGGGTTTGCGAAACGATATAAGGGATTTCTCAATAATCATTTGATCATTCCACACCCAAGAAGAAGAAAAAAGCGGAGCTCTGCGACAAAATTCATCAAGTTCACTGAAGATCACTTACAGAAGTTACTACATACAGAAATCAATCCAACCACTCCGTGTAAACCAAAGGCGCATAAGGTATTCTCCGTTTTCATTATCTCACTGCAAATCTTTGAAGAATGGCTACTCTGAATATAGTTAAGATATCTGATAGACCTTGCCCCACATTCAAGAAACATCCATACAAATCTTTGGAGGTAGACCCACTAGGAGCCTTCTCTAGTGTTCCACATGGTGTATTACATACGGAGGACATTAGGGTTTACATCCATGCGAATTTTGAAGACTTTGGAGAATCAAAACTGATGGATATCTATCACAAACAATTGATAGATGACTCCTTTGAGATCAAACCTCAGTACAAAGCCATCCGGGACAAACACTTTACACAGTGCATTCATTTCCCCTGTTTTGAAGAAGATGAATGGGTCCGGTATGTACTAAGTAGAGTACATGACAACTTCCTATGGTTGAACAAGCCCTTCAAGATCACCAAAGATGCAATTAGGGCTGTAACCAGTCTGCACTCATCCGGTGGATTACCTGTTCTCAAGTCTGTCAAAAATCAGACAGTTAGTGATGCAACCGGATCCAAGTTTGACAAGAGAGCTATGACAGTTGATGACATCACTGAACCGGATGTCAAATTTGCATCTATGATAATTGGTTACAAAATCTATCACTCCAGTAGGGAAAATTCAATACCGGGAACTGCAATCTACACAGCTTATCAAATGTTAAAGGAGAATGCAGACTATGACTTGTGTGAGCTTCTTGTAAACCAACTTTTTGAAAATCTGTAGAAGATTATGAAGGACAAGAAAAACTCCTTCAAGTATGGCAATCTGATCCTTTGTCTCTTCTTTTACTACATGAATGAACTTCCCGGATCCAGTGGATGGATATGGCAGAATGACAGACCGGTTGCCATTCAAATCAGAGATTATTTGCATGGACTTGGGGATGCCAAAGCAAGAAAAACAGCTCTATGGGGATATTTCAAGAACTTCCAAAGCATGATGCATGCAAGAGAAAGAATACCCCAATCCCTTGTTGAAAAGTACAAAGACATAGTATGCTTTATGGTAGAAATAGATCAGTGTCTAATGGAGGCAGTAGAACCAAGAACTGTGTGGATCATGCCCATGGGGTATGAAGTGGATGAACAAATAGTGGAACTGCATGTTCAACACATGCTAAGTCAGCCCAAAGATCCAAAGGCAGAAAGGTTCGGAACATTTGAGGAACTAAGTATCAAAATTCATGTTGAACTCCGAGAACCGGAAATCAAAAGGAAAGTGAGAAAAGAAGTAGAGAATATTGCTCAAGGCCTAGGCATTCCAAAGGAGGCACTTGATGCCAACCGGGAAAAGAGGAGAAAGGCTGAGGAAGAAAAGAAAGAGGCAGAAAAGAAAAGTAAAGAAAGTGTTTCAGTTGAAACTTCCACCCGGACCAGATCATCAAAAAGATCTGGACCTCCCACAACCAAAAGTTCAAAACTGGAAGTCCAGGCATCCGGTAAAAGATATAAGACAAAAGCCAAAAGGATGAAGAGGAAACTGAGTCAGATGAGGGAGTAAAAGAAATAAAGAAGCAGAAGAAGAAAGGATCTGGGAAACCCTCCACAGGCCAAGACAAGGAAGAAATGGCAGAGGAATTTGCTGAAAAGCCCACTCTATCCCTAGACAGTGTAGTCAAATCAGTCACTGTGGATGGGAACCTTCAACCAGTAGCTGAATTCTATGATGACTACAATGAGGTAGATCAAAAGATCCTGCAGGAAGCTACAATCAGGTACCTGAACATTTACAATAAAGCTTTTATTGAGATTATCTCCGAAATTCCTAAGAGTCTAGAGAAGGAACTAGAAATAAGAAAGAACAATGCCATGGCAAAAGACCTTGAGATCAGAGAACAGATAGCTATTCAGCTATATCCTTCAATTGATCACAAAACAATGAACATTGTATTCAAAGGCTGCAAGGATGAATTCAGGAGCAAAGCAAGGATGAATCAGCTTATGCTTGGTGAGATCGACAAGGTAGCCAAGGACACTGAAGAGATTCTCCGGAAAACCTTCAAAAGGTTTAATATTCCTGTTGTAGAGGACTTAGGTGCAGAAACAGCTGTGGACTTGGAATCATCTGCTCCGGAAGAAGTGGCCCTTGAACAGACTAACATCTCTCCTCCGGTTTCCCCTACAGTCTCCAGATCCCAAGAAGAAGAGAAACTACAGGAGAAAGAAGAAGCAGTTAAAGAAAAAGAGGTTGACAGCACCAAGGATGTAGAGAAAGAGAAGACTCCAATAGAGAAAACCACAACTGAAAGTGGTAAGAGTAAGGAAGGAGAAAAGATTCCAAAGGACAAAACTGCAGAAGAGAAGAAACATCTGTCTCTGGCAAGAGACACTGCACAAACTGTTCAAGAATTCTTGACAAAAGCCACTATAGAAATTGATGAACCGGACCTGCTAAAAGGACCATTAGATTTTGACTCTTTGTCACCAGTGCAAACAATGAAAATAGCCTCATTTGCAAATGAGAATGTCAAAGAGAAACTACTGAAATCTCACATGGAAGACTGTGAGCTTATGGAGGTAGCATCTGGAGTGCTGGAAAAGATCATGCCATCTTTTCAGAAGGATCCCACAGCCTCCTCTTCCGGTAATCTCAAAACCTTAGTCAGCAGTGTTAGTACACATTTTGAATCTCTAGAAAAATCAGCTGAAGAAAAGGTCCGGAAGGAGTTTTTGGATAAAAGGTTCTCTGAGGTTTAGGGTTTGATCATTAATGATAGGAGAAACATGAACATTGGGATAAAGAGCTTAGAAAATGCTCTTAAGGATGGCGGTGAAATATACAAATTTTGTATCTCCTGGTCCAAGGTAATAGTGGACATTGAGAAGAAAATAAAAGAGCAAGAGGACACACTACTAAGCTTGTCTCAAAGTTTTGATCCTCTTTCTTCCTCTATAACAAATCAAGAATGTCAGACTATTGCAGTCTTGAGTGAAATCAAGAAATTGGAGAAGGAAAGGAAAAATAGAATAAGCAAGTTGAGTGAGCTCAGGGGGTTAATTGTCCCTAAGCTAGAGGCCATGCATGAGGCCATAGCAGAAGCTTAAATCACAGCCCAGACAAGTGATCCGAAAGATCTAAAAAGGGCAGATGCATTTGCATTTTTGTTGAGTGGTCACATTTCAATTTTGGATAGAATGAAGGAAAGTTGGGCTATAGAACTGATCCAATTGAAGACATCCTTTGCAGACATTCTTCAGTTTATGTGAGTATGTAATATGCGGCTAAGTATAGTAAATTTTTAAAATTTTTGTATGCGGACCCTACCCTTTGCTATTGATGTCAAAGGGGGAGTGAGGAGCAGTGAAAAATGAGGAATCCAACCAAGGGGGAGTTTTGGAAATTGTATATAAAGATAGAGCATCAGCCAAGGGGGAGCATAGTGTAAACACTTAGTCATTTTTCACTAAGTGTTGCCATCAATGCCAAAGGGGGAAATTGTTGGCAAGAAACACTATATGGAATCATGGTTGTTGTCATTGATGGCAACAAAGGTCATCCCACATATCTGCAAGTCATGGTGTGTCTCTACCGGAAGTCAGAATGAAGAACTGTTGTGGTCCGATGAACAAGAACAGAGCATGTGGCAAGGTCCGACAGATTGGTCCAGACCTCTTAGAGGAAGTGTCTTAGTGCAGTACAGATTTGGGGAAGTCAAGAGGACTACTTTGAGTAGTATATTCCAAGGATTTAGCCTCCGGTGATGGACAAAGAAAAAGATATGAATAGCTGAGTACCGGATTCCTGAAAGACAATGAGAATAGAGGAAGAACTGACTGACAGAGCATCAGAATATTTTCCGGATGTGTTACTGTTGATGGTAAAGGTTGTGAAGGCATGAATCATGTTTGGCTGACATGATTAATGATATCTACAAGTATATGCTTGATCTGCATTGCTTGGTGAGCAAGGATTCAGCCGACAGAACAGAGTTTGTAAGAAACTAGACTGTTCCGGATGCCGACTAGAAAGGTGATGAAATTACTTGTGAGGATATATATAGAGGATGGATTTAGTTGTGAAAAGAGTAATTGTGTGATGGTGTATGCGAATAAGTGCAGAACAAAGTAGAAGTAGTAAGAAAGATCCGGTATGTGAAAGGATAGCAGAATAAAGAACAGAGGAAAGATGAAGTGCAGCAGATCAGTGTACTGAGCCTAACTGGAACTGAACTCCAGCATATGTAGATGCTTCCAATCAATTCAAGTATTATATAACATTCTTTTGTAGACAGTGTGTCTCTTTGTAGGTAGTGTGCCTCTTGTGAGCAGTGTGCTCGGGCAGTGAGCCCTAATTGGCAAGTGCCATTTTGTAACTCCTTATTCTTTTAACAGAGAATAATCTTTGGGTTAATCACCTCGTGGTTTTCTCCCTTAACCGGGTTTCCACGTCAAAAATACTGTGTCATGTGTTTCTCATTTCATGATAATGTTTGTTTGTTTAATTCAATGCTGCTTTGATTAATAAGAAAGTTCAAAAGAAGAAACAATTAGGATAACTGATTCACCCCCCCCCCTCTCAGTTATCAACAAGTAGGCACCCAAGTTTGACTATGAAAAAGTTGTAAGAGAATCTGCTATTAATAAACAGTTATGACAGATTCTCTTACAACTATAAGAGTTGTCTTATATGATGGATTTTATGACATTGTAAGAGCATATGTCATACCTTAATTGGGTAAATTTGAGGTGCCCAAGTTGGGGGGTTGTAAGGGATGAAAGAGAATCACTTACAAGTGTCATACACATGTTTTATGGCCTTGGGAATTGGGCCACATGGATTTGGATGAGTTCCTTGTGTGACTTGCTCTAGAAGCTACCTCCATTCGTACTTCTCTTTATATACAGGTGCTTGGAGAGGAGATGTAAGAGGTGATTAACAAGTGTTGTTATGCTACTAGTTTATCTCCGGATACGAGTGTCGAAGACTCCTGAGAAGACTTGTATTGCAAGTGTGTTGTAAACATTGTTGTTTTGATAATACATTGTGCAGGTTTTGGAGTGTGGGGTTTTTTAACTGAAAGGGTTTTCCCCACGTTATATCTTGTCTCTCTCTTTTGTCTACATTCTATGTGTATGTGCATTGCTACAATATATCTATTGTTGTATTAAACATTATGTAATTGTAAAGGTTAAAATGAATTTGCACCCATCTCTTCTCATTAGATTAGTGTAGGAAGCGATTTCCATACACCTTGCTTCCTTTCAAGGCATCCCAACCATTAATAGAGCCATTAGGAAGATGATAAAACCAATCAGTGGCAGCATCAGTTAAGGATTCTACAAAAAGTCTTACGGCTACATCTTCATGTTGTACAGCAAGGATAGAAGAGGCAACAAAAAAGGCTTGCATCTGTTCCTCTAGGGTGACTTTCCCATCTCCTCTAAATTTAGGTATAATTTTCCCTGACCCCTTAGGTAAATCATGTAATTGGGCTCTGAGATTGAGTGGACCTATGGTATCTCCCCATGGAACAGGTGGAGGCTGAGCCATGATAAGCAGATTTTGTATCAGGAAATTTACTTGCAAAGGGAGGGTAACTTCGTGTAAAAGGAGAGCTTGACAAGATGTGGACAAAGTACTTGGAGGGTTTTGACTAGGTGGAGGGGATGAGGCTCTACTAACAGACCTAACCTTTTGGTTAGGTGGGAAGGAAGAAAAGTTGATAGACTCTAAAAATGCAAAATCCTCGTCGAAGATCCCCTTCTTTCTATCTCCCCTAGTATATCTTTTGGAAGCCATATTTAGACAATAAAACTTAATAAAAATAGTCACCAACATTACTTACTAATTAGCTCATGGAAGATTTTGTTGATTGTTTAACTGGTTCCTCTGATTAACCCCTCGATTTATGTGCCTATCATTAGGAAGTGCTAGGACAAGAAACATGCTTTCTCTTCGTGGCACAAGTACAATAGCTTCAATAATAATAACTTCTTGAGCGTTTTCAAAATGCCTGGCATTCTCTCTCACAATTTCACCGATTTCTTCTTCTTCTTCTTCTAACACTTCGTTAACTTGATGGTATTGCAAGTTAGTCCTTTGTTGCCAAATAAGCAACCTTAATCCAATAATGATATCTTCTTGATCACCTATAAGCCAGTCAACATTGGGTTGAAGAATAGGAGCATTACATCTCTGAAGAACCAGTAGAGAAACTCACAACACATACTTAACAGTTATAAGTCCCCAGTAGAGTCGCCAAAAATCTGTTGGTTTACAGATTTTCTATTTGACTCTATATTCTCTCGCCCAAACAAATGACAAATGTAACCACAGTTGAGTCAGTAACAATAATATTTTATCACCAACTCTCTACTTATTTTACAAGGTGGCAACTACCTTCGATTGATATTCAACAAATCAAAAATCTATGATGCTTTTAACTAGAAAGCAAAGAAAGGGAATGCTTTTAACCAGAAAGCTTTGAAAGGAGATTTTCATACAAATAAACGAACCAATATTCATAGAAGCTCAAAGACTTTGAATAATAATAATCGAAAAGAGAAGATTTTGAATCATAATCACCATAACATATCCATTCAAAGATAGATATCCACAACAATGAAAGAACCAACTGAATTCTCCAACATAAAGAAAGATAACCACAAATATGACATTCAACATAAGCAGAATGATAGCCCAAGCATTATAATACAAAGATCATATATGCCTCAACGATTCCAACTATGTATCTTTTCTATATATTGAAGTAGATTGAAATCAAACAAAACATATGAGATATCTAACTAAATTGAGAAAAACAAAGTTTGCCCAACCAAAAAGATGCTTCCATTATTCCCAATTACATATTTATAAGCATAAAATAGTAATTGTCTTTGAAAGAGGAACGGTTTCTTGAGGACAACCATTTCTTTTTAAAAATAAAGTCTTTAAAATTTCTGAGCCAAATAACTTGAAAAGCATAAAAGAAATAAACTTAATTCGCCACCCCTTCATTTGCTTTAGGATCTTCAATTCTCTCCACCGCTTGATCTTCCGCCATCTTCTCTCGCACCTTCAACCTTAGCTTGTACTCTCGATACTTTGTTATGATAGCAGTAATATTTTTGCTCCCTGGAATAGTAGTGTTCTGCAATCTAGTTCTGAATTTGGCCAAGTTCTTAGCTACTCCCGATATAGTCCCCTGGATCATCTCATCCCTATTTTTGTAACCATTAAGATAGACTTTCTTATAGCCCAATTAGCTCAGCGATTCACAAGAAACAGTCTCAGGATCAGCAAGCTCACTATCATGTCTTTGACTTCCTTGTTGATATCCTTGGGATCATGTAGGTTTTCTTTGAAGTCATCCAAAATATTTATTTCAAGTGCATTATAATCCATTTGAATACCAACCATTAGATCTAGGTATTCTTATAGAGCCTTGTTGATCTGATCAATAAGATTGTCATACATATTGAGCTTCCAGTCCAATGAGTCAACCTAGGACAAATCAATTTCATGGGGGTTGCTAGCCAGATTTTCCTTCGTGAGTGTTATGGAATCTAAGGCTACTAACTCAGCAACCTCCTTTGAAAGCACATAAGTACTTCCTAGTTCCTTTCTTACTTGTTGAAGCTCATTGATCAATTCTTTTCTTTTATTATGTATAAGAGAATAGCTTTGTATCATTTTAGTCAAGAAAAATAAAATATCACAGGATAATTTTTCAACCCACTCATTGATTGCCCTGGCAAAATTCTGACTCTTTTTAATCTGCTTAACAATATTTGCATCGATCCCAATGACCTCTGAGTTAGGAGCTTCCTGAGGAGAAGGTGTCACTATTGACTAGATGAATTGGCTCAAAGACAAGATTTGAGATTGGAGTTTTATATTTTCTTTCCTTTCTTTCATGGCCCTTTTAATCGAAACATTGACAGAATAATTTGCATGGTATGACTCCCCCTCAAGAGTAGAAAGGCCCAAGTCAATATGACTTATTTTATAATCTACATCAGTTATATCATTTTCATCCAAATCTTTTATGGGGTTAGCAATTTCCAATACCTGGTGGCTAGAAGTAGCATCATTTATCATCCTGGACATTCTCCTATCCTTCTTAGGCTTTGAAGTCCCTTGCAGAAGCATAGCAACAGTATCAATTTCTTTGGCCGTAGTGGGAACATTTTTCCTCTTTTTCTCTACCACCTTTTTCAGCCAACTAGGAGAGGAAGTCACTACAGTAGTATTTATATTGTCAGACACAGATTTATTTATATCTTCCAATGGGGAAGCAACATGAATTTCCTCATTATCACGAGAAGAGGATACATTAAGAAAATTGGGAAAAGAGCTATCATTAACAATGGAATAAAAAATGGGGTTGAGGTTCACTGCCGCTGTTTGAACATTTCTTTTTCTCACGAGAGGGCTATCTGATTCACACACTGATTTCAATTTGTGGACATCATTGTGCCTCTCACCATCACCTCCTAACTATGAATTAGAAATAGATTGTGACATGTCATGTGACCATGAGGAACTTTGCATAGTAGAATTCTGCACCATTTTCTAACCAGTACCCCTCAAACTACCTGATTCATGAGGTGATCCTGCATGTCCATGCCACTTACCAACCAACCAATCTTCAGTTCTCTTAATCACTGGTGCAGAATGAACATGTATATCCACAACCTCCTTCTCAGACCAATTTATACAGGGAAGGGGTTTTGACAGCAGATTCTGGTATTCCACATCAATTACTTCAGAGTCCTCATCTTTTTTTAGAATATGAATGGGTAAACCAAAATCCCAGATTTGACTTATGGTAAGTCTCATGTAGCTTCTTTGGTGTAGTGCACTAGAATAAGTTTTAAGTCAAATAATTGAAAAATAGTCATTATCCTTAGTGGTCTGCAGTCCTTTTAAGTATGTGATAGTCTATGTTTAGACATTTAGTTTTTTTTGGAAAAAATAGTCTTTTTTGAAAAAGCAGTCAGTGTGAGGCTATTTTTAGCCTTTTCCCATGTTTGGGAAGGAAAGAAAAGAAGGAATTAGTGGTTATCATATAGGAGAGGCCTCTCTCATGAGAATGCATTGTAATTTGGATGAAGTTCAAGAGAAGGAAATGAAGAAAATATAGTTTGTTGTCCCTTATCTCTATTTTTCTTTTTTCCTGCAATTTTTCTGTTGCAGACCATACCACAAACTTGTATGGAATAGTTATACCATGAAGCCAATTGGATGTGATAGAAGGGTGAGTTAAATATCCAATGCCATTGGTTTGAGGTCATTTCATTTCTTTTTGTGAAAGTTATCACATTTTTTCTTAAAGCTATCCAAAACCCTATCTTTTTTACTACAACAGTCCTATTCCTGACCATTGTAAGCCTTTGTCCGGAAAGATATAGGGACAAGCCATATATTTCTGGGAATAGGGTTGAGATATCTTTCCAATGGTTCTATTCTAAGGTCTTGATTCAATTTCTAGAAGGAGATATTGTCTTTTTTCTAAGACTGCCTGTGTCATTCCAGCAAACACTTGATTTGGGGGTTTTAGAGAGGTTTTTTGTTTTCACAACTTAAATTGCTGTGTTAGAACCCCAAAATGGGTGGAATTAGTGTATAATGGTGAGGTTTCTAATGGGTCTTGCATGTAGGAGTAGGTGATGAGTACAAGTTGAAGTTTGGAACCTTTGAGGCCTTATTGCACCTTATTTTGGCTAATTAGCTTTGGTGGAGTGAAGATTTGGTCATTGAATGAAGTCAAAGGCCATAGACCCATGAAACATTTGAAATCAGTCCATTTACATCATAATGGATCCTTTGGAATAGGAGTGAGGTGTTTGGGATTGAGTTGGTGAGTACTTCCTTTGCAAAATCACCCTAATTAGGCCTCTTGTGAAATCGGTACAGTCAAGTTTAAAGTGTTGTGCTCCAAAACAACCCATAGTGCATGTTTGGTATGTTGAAGAAAAAAATAATGGGTATCCAAAAAACCCTTAAAAATCTAATTTGGAGGTCTACACCTAAATTTATTGCATGACAGTCCTTTTCTAAGGGCTATAAGGAAGTTGGTTAGAGTGTGAAGGACAGGCTACTAGAAGGCACCTCCAAAGCTTTTTGATGATTTTTTGAGCTTGGGACACCCAAACCTAGAAGTTCTAGGGTCCCTATAAAGTTTGTAAAGGTTCCCATCTATATGAACCTAAAAATAGGGTTGTTGTGTAGTGTTGAAGCCGTGGACAGTGAGAGGACAGTCATGTCCTATTTGATGTCAAGTGTTGTAGCTTGGTCCACTGAGCCTAGAAGAGTTGTTTTCCCTGCCATCCCCTATATCCTCTTCCTCCTGTGAAGTTTTTTGTGACCCTTTGTGGTCTTTATGTAGTTACCTCTGCATCAAATTGGTATCATAACATAGTTAGTAGGTCTGTGAAGTGTTGAGTTGAAGAGGCAGTTTGTCAAGATGCCTCCAAGAGTGAGAAACATGGCTCAAGAGATGAATGAGCTGAAGGAGAAGCATGCCAAAGAGTTGAGGGAGCTAAAAGAAAGAATGGCTACCCTAGAACAAAATCAGAGAAGAGGAGTGGCTCTAGGTGAAGAGATTGAGTTTGAGGAAGAAGAAGAAGAAGCTAAGTATGAAGATGTGGAAGAAGAGTTGGACCCTGAGGATCAGAGGATGGTAAAGTTACTGAGGGCAGTAAAAGAAGACAAGCACAAGATAAAGATAGATGTGCCAAAGTTTGGAGGAAGCCTGAATGATGAAGAATTGCTAGATTGGATAGTAGCATTGGACAACCACTTTGAGTGTGAAGAAGTCCCTGATGATCAGAAAGTGAAGATTGCAAAGACCAAGCTAACAAGTCATGCTTTGTTATGGTGGGATTATTAGCAAACAGAGAGGAGAAAGCAAGGAAAGGAAAAGATTGTCTCATGGGACAAGATGGTAGCAAAAATCAAAGGTAAATTCTTGCCTAAAGATTATCAAGTTCAAATGTTTAAGAAGCTTCAAGGTTTAAGGCAAAAGGAAATGGATGTAAAGACATACACTGAAGACTTTTATAAGCTAAGTATAAGGTCTAGTCAAAATGAAAGTGAAGTATAAAAAGGTGCTAGATATATTGGTGGTTTGAGGTTTAACATGCAGGATGAACTAGTGCTGGCAAATCCAAGAAGTGTTGAAGACTGTTATCAGATGGTAGTAAGTGTGGAAGAGAAGCTGAAGAGAAGACAAGATAAGACAACTAGAGGTAGAGGATCCTTTCAAAACACCAAACAAGTCAGTGAGAGTCAAGACGAAATGAACAAGGCACAAGGACAAAGTGCAGATTTTAGAGGTAGAGGTTCTAGAGGCAAATTTGGTAGTGGAAGGAGTGCAAACAATTTTATGGGTAAGTGTTATAATTGTCAAGTGTTTGGGCACCTAGCATATAAGTGTCCTGATAAGAAATTTTTTTCAAGTGATGGTGAAAGGAAGAGTGAGAGAAGGACTCAATTAGTCCAAGAAGAAGATTGTGGTTCTAGTTCCACAAGGTGTGATGCTGAGGCATGAGAAACATTGATGCTAAGAGAAAGAGCGTTGTTGAAGAATTCCAGGGAGAAGGAGCTGATTCAGAGGAGAGCATTGTTTAGGACAAATTGCAAAAGAAAGGAAAAGGTATGTAAAGTGATAGTGGATTCTGGTTGTACTGACAATATGGTGTCTAGTGAGATGGTAGACAAACTGAAATTGAAGAGAGTTCCTAGGGAAGTTCCCTACAAAATTTCTTGGGTGAGTGATCATCAGTCCATTTTAGTGACTAAACAAACATTAGTTGAGTTTAAGATTGGAGCATATGAGGATAGAGTACTTTGTGACATCCTACTAATGGATTGTTGTCATGTGATATTGGGAAGACCCTGGCAATTTGATAGGTTTGCAGTACATGATGGAAGAGCCAATACCTTTACTATTAAGAAGGATGAGAAGAATTTTGTAGTACTTCCATTAGAGGAGCAGTCAAGGATAGCAAAGATGATTATGTTTGGCAAGAAGGAGCTAGTTTTATTTGAGGAGAGTGAAAACAAGGAGTGTGCAACCTTTTCAAGGCATAAAGTTGTTGAAATAACAAAGAGCAAGTATGAAGCTAAGTTGCAGCCAGTTGTGAAGAGAAATATCTTCATGTGGAAGAAGGAAGTGAGTAAAAATATGAAGAGTAAGAGGGTAGAGCCTATGGAAAGGCAAGAAATGAGTGAAGGAGTCCTAGTAGGGACGATCATGTGCCCTGTAGTGATGAGTATGCAGCCAAGTGAAGCTAGTGCAGAAGTTTGCAAAGTTCCTAGGACAGTGATCACACTAATTACATGTCTGATAGAAGTTGGTAAAGGTACTGTGACAGTGAATAGTGGAAAGGAGAGTATGAAATAGTGGTGTAAGCAAGAAGGTAAGAAGTTAAATGAAAGGACAATAGAGAGAAGCATAGTTGTTGATGAAGATGACAAGGTCAGAGGACCAAGAGTGGGATAGTCTCTAAGGAATGCATATGGTCAAGAAGCAAGAAATGTTGGCAAGCATGCCATAGACAGTGAAGATGAACCTACTAAAGACAAACAAGGAGGACAAAGACAAGAAATGGAGGACAATTTACAAGAATATTTCCAAGGGACTTGGAAAAGTTTCAAGTTAGGTTGTGTTGGCTATTTTCTAGACTGGATGCTTATTCCCAGCAATCCCTACAAAATAGCCATTAATGATCAACAGGATTCCCAGGCTAGGGGCCAACAATATAGGAGATAGACTCTATAAATATCTCCTCTTCTTCTTTAGGCTCTGCAGAACCAAGGGGGGTATTCTCTACTCAACATCTATAAAATGCACCTATGTATTTGCTAGGATGTTGACACAAAGTAAATAAATCATCTATTATGTAGACCAAAATTGTGAGATAAGTGCAAAGGGGCTAGCTTTGGGCCTATATTTAGTTGTAGACAGAGGATTTTGGACCTAAAACTACTTCTAAAGTCCTAAAGGTTTAATTTGAAGTTTAAGTTTGATTTTATGTGGATGCAAAACTAGGACCTTGGGTATAACCTCAATACAAGACTAGATTGGTGCCTATCCAGGGCTCGGAGTCAGTAGACGTACACATGTGAATGTCCTGCATGAACATATACCAAAGACTGGATATCAAGGGGTTTTGTAGTATCTGCCTTACAGATACCTCCCAAGATAGGGTATCTTGTTATCTCTACTTACAATATCCTCATTGCAATATATTGTTCCCAACCCTTGATCTAAAACATTTAATCTACTCCTTGAGTAGAAGTAAGAAATCAAGTATTCAATACAACAAACCTGTATTCTAGAATCATAAACACCCCTTAGATGCTCAGACTTAGAGGAAGAACATACTCAGTTTGGAGACAGATGACAAAATACATGCAATATAGCATTACTCATTTAAATTAACATGATATCAGTGGATTAATGCAGAAAAACATACAACATGAGACTCATAAACTCACAAGACATCTAGAAAAGGGCCACCAAAGAAGTTGTATTATGTCACAACGCCCAAAATTTTGTCCAGTTTTCAACCACAAAATGGGTAACACAGTTTGGCCTTTATACCAAGACTGTGTACCTGGCAAAAATTAATTACAAGGCAAATCAAAAATTTGCCAGGTTTAATGTATGAGGAATGGTGCTCATAAAATATTCAACACTGTAGGGAGACAGAGAGGAGTGAGCAGATGGAATTGGGATCCACACCACCGTTCAAGGACATTCATCTTCAATTGGGTTGTTAACCTATCCATCATCGACCCATACTGCTACAATTCTACCATTAATGCTTCAACTACCCACAGCCTCTCTGAAATGTAGCAACGGTGTACCTCTAAAAATTTCCCACTCAAAAATAGCTGCACAGGCTCAGGAAAAATCCTTCACTGCGATCAAAACCTGGCTACTCGATCAAAAACCCATCGCTGTGATCAACGGTCTCAAAACATGCATGAAGAGGCACCAGCCAATAATATCATGCCACGTAGGCACCTTGACCTTCTATCGCTAACCCCTTCTCCTCTTATTTCACCTTTATCGCTTTTAGATATTGGCATGTACAAATGCTACATACATGCATGCCACGGACCCTAAAATGTTTATGAAGCAACCTGAAATTTCTATCAGGTCCGGAATGTACATTTTTTCATCTTTGTATATCCGTGATATACAACTCACACATACATGCAAGTTGTGGATGCCAAGAACCTATAGAACAAAATGAAAGCACCATCGGGTCCGCCTTGCATCCTTTTCCCTTACATATTTTTGAATGTATACCACATATACATTCTCCTTTGTATATGAGATACAAAGCCCCTTGTATGTGAGGTGGACCCCACCAAATGCATCTACTGCTGCTTTGTATATTTGCCGAACATACAAGACCATTTGCACTTTCCCATTGTATATTGCCGAATGTAAATTTCCTTTGTATGTCGAATATGCAAGTGCAAACATACAAACCCCCATATACAAGCGGGAATCCTCCACGGAATATACCTGTAATGTATCCTTTCCTTGTATCTAACTGTTGTATGTCTAAACATACAAACTAAAAATACATGCAACCCGGTATGCAAGCAACGAATATTCCTGGAATCTTCAATGTATATTCCACCCTTGTACATTTTCTCTTTGAGCTCGATATGCATTCGGAAATGCATACAACTACAAAATATCCCCAAGAATCTTCGAAAGATTCCCTCTTGTATCTACGACCCAATATGCATCTAAAATGCATATAACTCAAATTTTTCACCATTTCTGGAAGCCGATAGAGATTTCTCAATCTTGCCACCATACATTTTGCCTTTGCATACATAGAACTTAACATTTTTCATGAGTGTGACAGGAGAAGACGGTAAAACATTACACTGGACTGGTCAACCTATGAACACTAAGGCACGAAAATGAAACTTAGTAGCAGAGAGCCTGTTATAGGAGGCCAACATAGAATAGAAAATAACACAATAGTCTAGGGAAGAGAATCCAAGGCACTCAGGGTCTGAAAGAACAACAACGAAAGCTAGGAAACCAACCTCAAAACCCTAACCCTAGTTGAACACCACCAGTGGCTCCGACTGGGGATGTGCAGATGCAAGACTGTAGTGAGAACCAAATTACTCCGGGGCAGACCAGACAAAACACAAAACTTCAAAATATGACCGACTGTATAGGGCACGTACAAAATATTTACATTTAGTTTACAACGTGCACACAAGACAACCATTACAAGAAGTAGAGCTTTAGGAACTGATCGTGCATAGGCAATTCCAATAATTCACCACTTAGGGCCTGGAGAAAGTAAGAATCTTCTCCATGAGTGTCTCTAATTTGGTATGGGCCCACCCATAAGGGCTCAAATTTACCATGTTTGCCCTTATCCTAGTTCCTTGCATTCCATACAAGGACCAAATCACCTTTCTAAAACTTTCTTTCTGTAGCTCTCTTATCAAATAGATATTTCACCTTTTGTTGTCTCTTGATGTTCATTTTCTGTGCCTCCCTTCTCATTTCATCTAATGCAACCAGCTGACTGATTCTTTCAGTCATTGGGTCCCCGATCTCCTCATCATTTTCTTGCATGAATTTATAAACTAGTAGGAAGTTGTAGACAGGCAATCTAGCTGCTGTACCATATACTAATTCAAAAGGTGATCTCCCAGTTGCTTTCTTGACTATCACCCTGTCGGCCCACAACACCATTTTCAGCCTTGAATCCCAAGCCCTTTTGTTTTTACCTACCATCCTTTTTACAATTTTTATGAGGCTTTTGTTGCTTGACTCAGCTTGACCATTCCCATGTGGATGATATGGTGATGCATGTAACAAATTAATTCCATAATTACTGCAAAAATTAGTAAATTCACCAAACCTGAAACACATAGCATTATTTGTAACTAATTTCATTGGTACTCTAAATCTGATAATAATATTTTCTAAAATAAAATCCATCACCACTTTGCTGGTAGCTTTTTTGGTTGGAATGGCTTCAATCCATTTAGTGAAGTAATTAGTGGCAACCAAAATCCAACTATGTCCTCCACTAGATTTTTCTGAGATTTCCCCTATGAAATCAATTCCCCACTACTAAAATGGGGCTTCTACAGTTACAGTCTTAAGGGGCAATACACCTCCATATTTTAGCTTTCCTGAGAACCTTCGGCAAGGATCACATTTTCTTATCATTCTATGTGCATCTGAGAAAAGAGTTGGCCACCAATATCCAGCTCTGAGGATTTTGTGGGCTATTGTATGGGCAACATAATGTCCACCACATCCTCCTGTGTGTAGATCTTTTAAAATATTAGCGGCCTGATCCTCATTCACACATCTGAGTAGTACACCTTCAGGATTCTTCCAATACATCTCTCCTTGAAGAATTATGTATTTGATTGCACGTAGCTTCAAAGTTCTTTTCTGACTATCACTGAAGTGGGAAGGACAATTCAAATTCTGCAAGTAACATACAATGTCCTTATACCAATCAGATTCTGATATACTTATAACTTCATTATGCACTACATTCACTTGGCATGCCTCTAAATTAGACTGTGTCATCAGTTTTGCCAAACCTTGTCCTCTTAACAACTTAGTGATCTGTATTTCTATGTTGAACTCTTGTAATTTGTTTATCCATCTGCATCTTTTTGCATTTACTTCCTACTGAGTAAAGATGTCCTTGACTGCTGCATGAGGCACATACGTGATTACTTGAGAGCCCACTAAATAGGGCCTGAAACTCTTGACTGCTCTAACTAGTGCATATGCCTATTTCTCCACAATATCATATTTCAATTCAGCAGCCTGCAATGACCTGCTAAAGAAAGCTATAGGTTGTTCAAACCCCTCTTCATTTTTCTGCAATAAATAAGCAGCAATAGTGTGGAAAGAAGCAAATGAAAACAATTGAAAAGGCTTAGAAAAATTAGGAGATTTTAACACATGAGCCATCTTTATAGCTTCTTTTATGTCTTGAAATGATTTGGTTGCTTCATCTTCCCACTTGACAATTGCATTCTTCTTCAACATTTTAGAGATCTCCTTGGTGGTCTCTACAAAATTAGGAACAAATCTCCTAACAAAATTAATCTGTCCAAAGAAGGACTGAACACCTTTCACTATTTTTGGGATCTAAATTTTGTCAATTGCAGCCACCCTCTCAGGATCAATCCTGACTCCATCCTTGGAAACAATATGTCCAAGCACTTTTCCTTCCACAACCCCAAAAGCACACTTCTTTGGGTTAAGTGAGATGCCATACTCTAATGCTCTAATAAAAATTTGCTCCAGGTGCATGCAATGCTACTCTTCCTTTTTTGAATAAGCAGTCAAGTCATCTTGATATATAGCCAAGATTGAATCAATCAACCCTGCGAAAGCAACATCCATTGCCCTCTGAAATGTGGCACCTGCATTTGTCAGTCCAAATGGCATCCTCACATATACATATGTTCCCCATGGAGTAGTGAAACCAATCTTAAATTGCTCAGATTCCTTTACCTTCACCTGATTGTACCCTGAAAATCCATCCATCATGGATAAAAGTTCATAGCCAGTCACCTTCTGCAACATAGCCTCCATGTTAGGCAATGGATAATTGTCCTTCAAAGAAGACATATTTAGATTTCTAAAGTCCACACACAGCCTTATATCACCATTCCTTTTTCTGACTGGGACAAGGTTAGACACCCAAGTTGAGTGTCTGATAGGCATGATTATTCCATCTTCCCTAAGTTTCACAAGTTCTTGCATTTTAGGAGCTAAAGTAGGGTTTATAAGCCTCTGTTTTTGTCTAAATGGTTTAGCTCTAGGTTTCAAAGGGATTTCATGCTGAAATAAATCCTCTCTATAAGCTTTTAGGTCCTCATATGACCAAGCAAAAACATGTTTATATTTCTTAAGTAATGCAATCAACATACTTCTGATATGTGGTTTGAGCTGTTTGCCAATGTACACCCTTTTGGGGGCATGAAATGTCCCCAAGTTTATCTCCTCCAAATCATTCTTATTTGTTGGAGATGACTTTGTAACAAGTTGGTCCCTATTGTCAAAAGCTCTCTCTAAAGTGACCAGCCCTCTAGGGATCTTATTTGTCTTGAGTTGAATTATTTCTTTACCTAAGAGAGTTTCTTTTCCATCTACAACTTCTACAAAGTTCTGGAAATCTATTCTTGGTTCTCATATTCATCAATACAATGTAGAAATCTCAGTAAATCTTTATCATCATTAAATACTTGCCAGCTGCATACATTATCTGGCACTGTAGGTCTAAGCTTGACCTCAACATTTGTCACATCTGACAGAGTTATATCATCTGGCCTTATGGCCACATTGGCCAAAAAATCTGCCCTGACATTTTTTGATCTCTCTATCCAATTTATTGAAAATGCATCCAACAATTCAATTGTATCCCAAACAGCATGCTTATATTGCTTTAAACTTTTATTTTTTGATGCATACTTATCTCTAAATTGGGAAACAACTAACTCTGAATCACTAAATACCTTGAGCATCTTGATTCCATGCTTTAGAGCTACATTCAATCCTAATAACAGAGCCTCATACTCTACAATGTTGTTTATACAAGCAAACTTCAGTAAGAAAGAGAATTTTAGAAGCTTACCAAATGGAGACAGAAATACAAGTCCAGCACCAAAGCCTTCCTTTGAACAAGCTCCATCGAAATACATGGTCCACAGACCCTGTTGATCCAATTCTTGAATGCAAATATTTCCCTCTTTATCTTCTTTATCATCTGAGACAACCCTGAAATTTTCACAGTCGGTATCCACAAAATATATATGCTCCTCTGGTTCTTGATTTTCCACTGTCTCTAATGATCTTTCTTCTCTAATTAGTTTGATATCCTTGCCATTCATAGGGATTATAGCATATGACAAATCTAATTGCATACTTCCACCAATGAGTGCCGCCCATCTTCTTGACAATAACATGCCATACTGTGGCTTGATATCAACAACTGTTATATTCATTTTGTAGGTCTTCTCATGATATGCTGCTAGTCTGAAATCAACATCCTTCATGATTCCAATGACAGGTACCTCCCTAGCATCCATTGCATAGCATTTCCCGCATGCCTTATCTATTTTTAACCCAGCTTGCTGCATGATGGCCAAAGGCATGATGTTTGTGGATGCTCCTGAATCAAACATACAGTTCTTAATTATTTTTCCATTTATGACAAGGGAGACATAAAACGGTTCCACTTGTGAAGGGCATTTTGTCATGGTCATCCCAAGATACACCTCAGGAACTTCATCTTCATCCATACACATGGCTTGTTTCTTACCCTAAGGTTCGTCACTCAACTTGGCTTGACAGGGTACTCCTAAAATTAAGGATACTGCTTTATTTTTGAATTCTTCTACTTTCATCAGTTCCATCAGTGGAACCGAGACTTTTATCTGTGATAAGGGTTGAGTCATGTCAAATGGAGCATAATTTTGAATAATAATTGTAACTTGCTCCACCGTTTTACCTTTATCCTAGGATGATCCCACCTTAGTTTTCATGGCTCTTGGACTGTCATTCTTGCCCTGAGAAATTTTATTTTGATCCTCAACCTGGGGAACTGTATTTTCTATTTTTTGAGGATCACAACCTATCTTTTGCTTGTTATTGTTCCATTGTTTCTTATATGTTTCTGTCCCCTTATGACTGTGCATAGGTTGGCCTACAAAAGTATTTTCTGGTTGGTGTGAATCACTTACCTGAGCCTTACCTCTTAGGTTGTAATTGCTTTTAACTTGAGCTACTGCTGCAGCTGTGAGGGCTCTAATTTCTTCATCAGAAGGTCTCCTCAAATTATTTAGAAAATTATGTGAATCCTGAGCATAGGCATAGCTATCTTCCTCATCTTCATCATAGGGAAATTTTTGCCAGACCCAAATCTCATCATTTGCATTTACATCAGCACCGTGAGAAGAGTATTCTCTATTTGTAAACAGCATGTTGACATTCTCATCTTCCATACAATGCGGCTCATTACACTCATCATAGGCAACAACATTGTTGTATAGAGACTGAGCAATCATACATTGTGATTGTGAGTGAGGCATTTGACATATGATACACCATGGAGTGTCATTAACAATATTTACAGCCTTCTTCAAAGGATCAGGAGTTTCCTTAACATTTTGAGTCCTTTGACCTGTGTTGTTGTTTGGAAGAATGGGTTTACCATTATGCCAATTAGTATGATATGGCATGCCATGTAATGATGATCTTCTTTCTTGCCTTTGGTAAACTAGTCTGTCAGGACCTATCCCCTTTTCATTTTTAGCATTCTATAACCTAAGTCCTTAACAATAGTTGTCAATTTGTCTAATTTATCCTCAGAAGTAGATGCATTGCCCTAAACACTCTGAGATTTAGTATTTGGATTTTGCGGAATTTTCACATCATCTCTTCTGTTTGTCTTACCAGATGCTTTTCTATTATTTTTGATATTTGTTGCAATCTTGAACGCATTTCTGAGGCTAGGAGGGCTCTTGTCTCTCAATCCATAAGCTATTTTGGCATCAAAAGCATTTATGTACAACACTATGCACATAGGTTCATTAGGCCTCAAGTCCTGTGGCAATTTGTTTAATACCTTCATGAATCTAGCATTGAAATTAGCAACGTGTTCATTTGATCCTTTGGTGATTCCAGTGAATTCATTAATAAAGAAACTAGGGTCAGTTTTGTCACCATACTGTTCTTTGAATATTCTCCTGAAGTCATCCCATGATGAAATGCTTCTGTCAGGCAAACCTTTATACCATTCCTTGGCTTCATCAACTAGGGATTGCATAAATGATTTCATAAATACATCCTCATGCTCAACCTCAAAGTTGTCCATGATATTTTGAAAATCTTTTAAATGGTCTTCTCCTGACACAGTATTATTTCCTAAAAATTTAGGCACTTGCAGCCTCACATGTTTGTCAATAGGGTTGGGGTAACCAAGAATGCCATCAAAAACTAACTTCCTGAATCTGTCCAGCTGCATAGGCTGTCTGCCAAATTGATTAGCATTGGCATTTCTATTTGCATTTTGATTTCTTATATTATTTAATGGAGCTCTAGCATTGTTTGCATTTTGTCTTTGATCATTATGTTGATTCTGGACTTCATTTCTTTGCTAATTTCTCTGAATATTTGCATGTTCAAGGGTAGGAATTGAATCACTCTGAGCAACTCTCAGAGCTTGCACTTTCTGTCTCATGTCATCTCTGATCTTTACTGCCTATAGATATTCTAATTTTGCCCTTAAGCTCTTAATTTCATCAGCTAGTTCCTCTTCTCTAGGCATAGAAGAAGATGGCTTTATCACATTCTGATCATCATTATCATCATCCCATAGAGACTCAACTTCTTCAAATCTATCACTGGGATCCAAGAAAGGGCATTCTTGAAAGACTTCTGACCTTATTCTCAAACTAGCACCCTACTGTCTTTCATATACATTCTGTATTTCAGCCTCAATGTTTGAAAAATAAGGTATTGTTTGCTATGAGGATCCTGGATTGTCCTGAATAAATTCATTTTTCTTGGGGCTAGGAGAACCATCTTGACTGGCTAGAATAGTCCCTTTTTTCCTATACATCATTTTTATGGGTAACTCCTTAAATAGAGTATTACACTGGGATCTTCTCCCTTGCATACAAATTTTTACTTTACCGGTTGGGAGATTGGTTCGGAGTCGCCACCTATTACTAGGAATTGTTTTCTTTTAAAATTAGGGTTCTTTCACAAAGCATTCCCCAGCAGAGTCACAAATTTCTATGGGTTATTTTCTAGACTAGATGCTTATTCCCAGAAATCCCTACAGAATAGCCATTAATGATCAATAGAATTCCTGGGCTAGGGGCCAATAGTATAGGAGATAGACTCTATAAATATCTCCTCTTCTTCTTTAGGCTCTGCAGAACCAAGGGGGGTATTCCCTACTCAACATCTATAAAATGCACCTATGTATATGCTGGGATGTTGACACAAAGCAGATAAATCCTCTATTATGTAGACCAAAACTGTGAGATAAGTGCAAAGGGGCTAGCTTTCGACCTATATTCAGTTGTAGACAGAGGATTTTGGTCCTAAAACTACTTCTAAAGTCCTAAAGGTTTAATTTGAAGTTTAAGTTTGATTTTATGTGGATGCAAAACTAGGACCTTGGGTATAACCTCAATACAAGACTAGATTGGTGCCTATCCAGGGCTCGGAATCAATAGACATACACATGTGAATGTCCTGCATGAACATATACCAAAGACTGGATATCAAGGGGTTTTGTAGTATCTACCTTACAAATACCTCCCAAGATAGGGTATCCTGTTATCTCTACTTACAATATCCTCACTGCAATATATTGTTCCCAACCCTTGATATAAAACATTTAATCTACTCCTTGAGTAGAAGTAAGAAATCAAGTATTCAATACAACAAACCTATATTCTAGAATCATAAACACCCCTTAGATGCTCAGGCTCAGAGGAAGAACATACTCAGTTTGGAGACAGATGACAGAATACATGTAATATAGCATTACTCATTTAAATTAACATGATATCAGTGGATTAATGCAGAAAAACATACAACATGAGACTCATAAACTCACAAGACATCCAGAAAAGGGCCACCAAAGAAGTTGTATTGTGTCACAGCGCCCAAAATTTTGTCCAGTTTTCAACCACAAAATGGGTAACACAATTTGGCCCTTATACCAACACTATGTATCCGACAAAAATTAATTACAAGGCAAATCAAAAATCCACCAGGTTCAATGTATGAGGAATGGTGCTCAGAAAATATTCAACACTGTAGGGAGATAGAGAGGAATGAGCAGATGGAATCAGGATCTGCACCACCGTTCAAGGACATTCATCTTCAATTGGGTTGTTGACCTGTCCATCACCAACCCATACTGCTACAATTCTACCATTAATGCTTTAGCTACCCACAGCCTCTCTGAAATGTAGCAACAGTGTACCTCTAAAAATTTCCTGCTCAAAAATAGCCGCACAAGCTCAGGAAAAATCCTTCGCTACGATCAAAACCCGGCCGCTTGATCAAAAACCCATCGCTGTGATCAACAGTCTCAAAACATGCATGAAGAGTCACCAGCCAATAATATCGTGCCACGTAGGCACCTTGACCTTCTATCACTGACCCCTTCTCCTCTTATTTCACTTTTATCACTTTTGGATATCGGCATGTACAAATGCTACATACATGCACTCCACGGACCCTAAAATGTTTATGAAGCAACCTAAAATTTCTATCGGGTCCTAAATGTACATTTTTTCATCTTTGTATATCCGCGATATACAACTCACACATACATGCAAGTTGCGGATGCCAAGAACCTATAGAACAAAATGAAAGCGCCATCGGGTCTGCCTTGCATCCTTTTCCCTTACATATTTTTGAATGTATACCACATATACATTCTCCTTTGTATATGAGATACAATGCCCCTTGTATGTGAGGCGGACCCCACCAAATGCATCTACTGTTGCTTTGTATATTTGCCGAACATACAAGACCATTTGCACTTTCCCATTGTATATTGCCGAATGTACATTTCCTTTGTATGTTGAATATGCAAGTGCAAACTTACAAACCCCCATATACAAGCGGGAATCCTCCATGAAATATACCTGTAATGTATCCTTTCCTTGTATCTAACTGTTGTATGTCTAAACATACAAACCAAAAATACATGCAACCTGGTATGCAAGCAATGAATATTCCTGGAATCTTCAATGTATATTCCACCCTTGTACATTTTCCCTTTGAGCCCGATATGCATTCAGAAATGCATACAACTGCAGAATATCCCTAGGAATCTTTGAAAGATTCCCTCTTGTATATGCGACCCGATATGCATCTAAAATGCATATAACTCAAATTTTTCACCATTTCTGGAAGCCGATAGAGATTTCTCAATCTTGCCACCATACATTTTGCCTTTGTATACACAGAACTTAACATTTTTCATGAGTGCGACAGGAGAAGATGGTAAAACATTACACTGGATTGGTCAACCTATGAACACTAAGGCATGAAAATGAAACTTAGTAGCAGAGAGCCTGTTATAGGAGGCCAACATAGAATAGAAAATAACACAGCAATCCAGGGAAGAGAATCCAAGGCACTCAGGGTCTGAAAGAAGAACAACAAAAGCTAGCAAACCAACCTCAAAACCCTAACCCTAGTTGAACACCACCAGGTTGTATGGTGTAGTGCACCTAGAATAAGTTTTAAGTCAAATAATTGAAATTTTAGTGTTAAAAGACTAAATGGAGGTTTGAAAAATGTAATAAATCCTTGAAAGGCATAAACATGTAGTGGAGACTGAAAAATAGCCATTATCCTTAGTGGTCTATAGTCCTTTTAAGTATGTGATAGTCTATGCTTAGACATTGTTTTTTTTGGAAAAAACAATCTTTCTGAAAAAGCAGTCAGTGTGAGGTAATTTTTAGCCTTTTCCCACATTTGGGAAGGAAAGAAAAGAAAAGAAGGAATTAGTGGTGAGCATATAGGAGAGACCTCTCTCATTCGAATGCATTGTAATTTGGATGAAGTTCAAGAGAAGGAAATGAAGAAAATATAGTTTGTTGTCCCTTATCTCTGTTTTTCTTTTTTCCTGCAATTTTGCTATTACAGACCGTACCACGAACTTGTATGAAATATTTATGCCATGAAACTAATTGGATGTGATAGAGGGGTAAGATAAATATCTACTTCTGTTGGTTTGAGGTCATTTCATTTCTTTTTGTGAAAGTTATCACATTTTTTCTTAAATATTTCCAAAACCCTATCTTTTTTACTGCAACAGTCATGTTCCTGGCCATTGCACACCTCTGTACAGATAGATATAGGGACAAGCTATATATTTATGGAAAGAGGGTTGAGATACCTTTCCAATGGTTCTAGTATGAGGTCTTGATTCAATTTCTAGAAGGAGATATTGCCTTTTTTTATGACTGCCTGTGTCATTCCAACAAACACTTGATTTGGGGGTTTTAGAGAGGTTTTTAGTTTTCACAATTTAAATTGCTATGTTAGAACCCCAAAAAGGGTGGAATGAGTGTATAATGGTGAGTTTTCTAATGGGTCTTGCATTCAGGAGCAAGGGATGAACACACATTGAAGTTTGGAACTTTTGAGGCCTTATTGCACCTTGTTTTGGCTAACTAGCTTTGGTGGAGTGAAGATTTGGTAATTGAATGAATTAAAAAGGCCATAGACCCATGAAACCTTTGAAATCAGTCCATTTGCATCATAATGGATTCTTTGGAACAAGAGTGAGGTGTTTGGGATTGAGTTGGTGAGTACACTTTGCAAAATCACCCTAATTAGGCCTCTTGTGAAATCAGTACAGTCAAGTTTAAAGTGTTGTGCTCCAAAACAACCCATAGTGCATGTTTGGTATTTTGAAAAAAAAAAATAATGGGTATCCAAAAAATCCTTAATAGTCTGATTTGGAGGTCTGCACCTAAAGTTATTCATGACAGTCCTTTTCTAAGGGCTACAAGGAAGTTGGTTAGAGTGTGAAGGACAGGGTACTAGAAGGCACCTCCAGAGCTTTTTGATGGTTTTGTGAGCTTGGGACAGTCAAACCTAGAAGGTCTAGGGTCCCTAGAAAGTTTGGAAAGGTTCCCATCTATATGAACCTAAAAATGGGGTTGTGTAGTGTTGAAGCCATGGATAGTTTGAGGATAGTCATGTCCTGTTTGATGTTGTAGACCCTAAAAATGTCTTTCACCATCAAACTGACTCCATACGTCCCTAAACACATCAATTTACCTTCTAACCAATTAATTAAATTTTTATTTAATTAATTATCCCTCCATTTTTCAAATTCACATCATTTTATCCCTAAAATTAAATTAATTTCATTAATTCAATAGTCCAAACCTTAGCCAATTGATTTAATAAATATGTAATATTTATTAAATCAATTTCTCCTTTCTCACTAAATCTAATTAATTAGTTAAAACCATGTTAACTAATTAATTCAGCCTATAATTGACCTATCCCTACCCTAGATAATTAAATAGCTATTATTTAATTGCCTACCCTAGCCTACCTCATCCTAGCCCTAGGATTAATTAAATAAAACCTATGTTTAATTTATCCTAACCAATTCATTTGGGTGGTCAAACCTTGTTTAACACCCTTCCCCACATCCTCCAAATAAAAAATTGAATTAAATCCACATAAGTCAATTTTTTATTTAAAAACATCCCACATCACATTTATTTCTCCTTACAAACCCATACTCATTTATTTCCTCTCTTCCCCAAATGAATTTTTACATTCCCCCATATGAATCTTTAATTCCAAAATAATCTTTCACCCCCATGCTCATTAAATAACCCATTTTCCCAAAATAAATAAAAGAATCACTTTTATTCCTAGCCCTCCATTCATTCAAGATTCAATCTAGGCCCTCCACATCAATCTCCACCATTGGATCAAAATCCCTTCCAAAAGTCTATAAATAGAACCTCTCACAATCCATTTTCATGATCCAAGTTTATGCAAAGTTACCATGTCAAAATCACTCTTGAGCTAGAATAGTGAGTTGCAAACTAGAGTAGCATTTCACATTCAAATCCATTGTCTAGGGATTATCTTTGTCTAGGAGCTTGTTTTGGGTGCAAAGGCTCCTTCCTCCCTTGATGGGATTGGGTTTGCATGTGAGGTATAACTTTGTGTTTATTGCATTTTGTTTAGTATTTCTACCTTATTTGCATATCTAATCTACATTGGCATGCCCAGTGGGACCCACAAGGTCCAAGTCTAACTTGTGTTGTGAGTTTTTGGTGTGAGATACGTGCTTTTACAGGTCTGGCGCCATCATACCTACGCAACGACGCCATCACAGGCTCCTTTTAGCGCCATTTCCTATTTTAGCGCTATTATGTGCAGCATATGCTTCTTCCAAAACTCCTTCACATTTATCTTCCCCCAAATGATCTTCCTACTATTTTTATGACTTGATTGCTCTCTATTTTTACAGGAATATCACTTGAACAAGGGGAGGTTATGCCAAAAAAATTTGCATAAAATCTAACATTCATCATAGTGTTTATTTTGGTTTGTTTTTTGTTTGCTAATGACTAACAAGACTAACCAAGACTTCCACTTTGCTGTCTAACCCTTTGTGTTGATCAGAAAAAACCACTTTTGATAGGTCAGATGTGTTCAGTGTCGTATCAGTGTTATCCTCCAGATTGGCGCCATCCGCGGGTGTAACAAACTCACTGGAAAATTTGCGCAGTGGCGCATTCATATACCTATATCAGCACTATTAGCCATTTTTACGCTTTCCACATGATGTATTAGCGCTAAATCCTTTATTAGCACCTTAATTGTAATATTGTAGCGCTATCGTTTGTTTTTCTGCTTTCATGGTCTTTTATTAGCGCTATATTTTGAATTAGCACCATCGGTATAAGTGTCGGGTTGTTCTGCCCGCAGTGGCGCTATTGTATCTCTGTTTTAGCACTATTTGGAAAACTGACTTTGCTGTCTGTGCAGGTACTAACAAGTGTTTTTGCAGGTCTTTGCTATCATTTCGGAGATACTAACTTTTTGCAGGGTGATTTCATTTCTGTTTTAACAAAAAAAAAACACTTCAATTGATAACTTAAAATGAACCCTTTGCATGTTAGTTAGTCAAACACTTCGATTTGGTGCAATTAAAATTGAACAAACAAACAATCAAACAAACTTTTGTGTGTGTGTGTACCCAAACATTTAACTTGGTGTTCTAAAATTTACAAAATTGTGTGCCAACAACAACAATCCAAACACTTCAATTTGGGCTTTAAAAAGAACCATAAATTGCATCAATCAAGTCATTGGGTTAAAAAGAACAACAATTTGCATTTCTCACACATGTAATCAAGAAAATCAAAATTGTGTGAAGTGTTTTGTGATTTTTTGCTTGTGGTGTGAAAAAGCGTATGCTCTTCCCTCGCACCATTTTTGGGGCCTTGGGAATCAAAAGCTTCTCACTAAACTTGCATTAATCACCCCCAATTGTGTTCTAAAATTTACAAAATTGTGTGCCAACAACAACAATCCAAACACTTCAATTTGGGCTTTAAAAAGAACCATAAATTGCATCAATCAAGTCATTGGGTTAAAAAGAACAACAATTTGCATTTCTCACACATGTAATCAAGAAAATCAAAATTGTGTGAAGTGTTTTGTGATTTTTTGCTTGTGGTGTGAAAAAGCGTATGCTCTTCCCTCGCACCATTTTTGGGGCCTTGGGAATCAAAAGCTTCTCACTAAACTTGCATTAATCACCCCCAATCTAAATCCAAAGAAATAAAATGAACCATGTTTAGTGTGATGCAAACACAAATAATACGTATGCTCTCCCCTCGTATCTTTGTATGAACTTGGGGATCAAAAGTATTTTTGTGTTTGTATTGCTTTTGTTAATCCTTAGAGGGCCTACCACCCTGCTTCGAAAGGTGGGAACGACCCAAGTGGCATCAAGCTAAAGCCAAGCTCTTCCAAGCTGCTATATAAAATAAGGCATTTAGGATGAAAGTCTCAAGCAACAGGTGTTGTGTTATACTAACAGCCAACCTCCCCCAAAACCCTCCAAGGCGTAACCCTTGGAGGCTGGGAGACTCCATAATGGAGAGTAGCACTGCCGCATGTATAACCACCTGAATGGATTCCCTTACTACGAACCATTGTTTAGCAAGCCAAAATCCTTCTATTTGTTGACGCATAAGGGAAACCTTTGAAGCGGCCCCGATTCATGCAGTTCTTAGCCAAGGTAGCAGGGATAATCTAAAGGTTTGGTGAGGGACAAGCCTTATAAGAAACCCGGATCTTGGTATGTGTGAGAAGTGTGTGCAATTGTAAGGAGGAGCTAATGCTACCAAGATTTTAGAGCTACCCACTTTGAATAGGCGCAGCTAGGGGATTCAACAAATATTGTCACATCCTCAACTTAGGTTGTTCAAAGTGCTTGTTAAATAAAATCACACATCTTTTTACAAAACCAAGAAACATCTTGATTATCGTGTGATTATTGTGCTTGAATTGTTTGGAACAATAATGCCAAGAGACAAACCAAATCATTTGATCACATTCCAAATAAAGAAAATCCAAAATTGCTATCAAAAATCTATCTTTTTAGGACCTCAACAAACACTGTCTTATTTTAGTGCTATATCTGTCTGATTTTGGCGCCATTTCACCTGTGGATTGGTGCCATTCTTAGATTAACTTGCCTAAAATAGAGACCTATCCATTTGATATCTTCACCATCTGCTCTGCCATAATCCATATTCACATCCCAAAAATCCGATAACAGTACATCCATTTTCTTCAAAATTTTCCAAAATCACACCTTCTCTTTGACCTTAGAGGATTAATCACCACCATTGTTAGACCCCTTTACTACATCAAATCTATCTCATTTTCATATCCACCTCATCTTTATTAATATTTGCATACCTTTTGGACCAAACCAAAATCCTTGTCATAAGAAAATCATTCCCAAAAATCCCCAAAATCTCTCAAAATCAAAAACACCATCAAAATTTGTTATCCTTTTGAGCTAAAGTTAGATCTAGATTTCATCCTTCCAATCATATCTTACTTGGAAAGTCAATAGTCTACCTTCCAAGTGAAATCATTATCCCTCTTTGTGTAAGGTCATTAGTCTACCCCAAGCAAAGAAAAACATCCATTTGTGCAACCACAAATCTAGGTCCTACCTAAGCTCAATTTGTTGACTATCAAAATCATCCATATGAAAATCAAACATCAACAAAATCTCTTCAAAAACAAAACGTCATCCATCACCTACCTCTTTGGTCCCAAAATTTGTGCAAAAAATCAATATCGCCCATCCGTATCACCCTTAGGTTAAAACCTTTAGAAAGACATATTGATTTTCTACCACATCCTCTCCTCTACTCCATCTCACTACCACATCCATCTTTGGGTCCAACACAATCGATCAGATTCTCTAAGGTCTCCATCCCCATCTCACTCTACGTCTAGAAATCAACCCCATACGTGTGCATGCCCACCATGAGGTTACAACACAAAAAGAATCAAGAAATGGCAAAATATTGGCAATTTAGCATGCCTAACACCGATAGCAACAACATACCCATCACCCAAACATTCAACCCACCTACGTACTCTTACCTCCCCCCATATGGTCCCAATGAAAATCCCTTCAGTTACTTACAAAAACAACCACCACCACCACCACCACAAAACGTCGCCGTCCTATCCCAAGATGACCTAGATGTCTTGAGCTTTACACAAGATGCTGATAACATGGACCTACTTGATAAAATCCTAAAGTCAGACCCAAATAGATATCTTGATCATCTTCTCAAAATTGGTGCTCAACTCCCACCATCATGACATCATCACAACCATCCACCTCTACAATCATCCCTACCCCATCAAATACCCAAGCATCTACATCACATACCCAACCTACCATCTCTCAAACATCAACACCTACCGTATCTACCACCTCCACAAGCTCAACCGCTACCACATCTACAATTCCCACATGTACCGCCATCCCTACCATCTCCCAACCCGTTATCACCTCTACTACCACAACTACCATAAACCCTTCCGCTTCACAAATCACCATGGGCATACAAGGCAACATCACGCAAGCAAGTACCTCCACGAGTGTGCCCCCACCCAACTCTCAAACCATTGCATACCTACGACAATTATTCTCACAAACACCTCGCAACACATCTAACCAATCCAACGTCCACATACCCAACGTCAATCCATCTAATGTCACGTACCCACATAATCCCATAAATCAACATAATCCCAATCCCCAAATACTACCACATGTTCTCCAACAACTCTACGCGCATCAACAACATTAGGCACCAATCAACCCAAACACCAACCCGCAATACCAACACCTCAATTAAACACATCCCCAACATCAAATCCCACCCCATCTCCAACATCTCACTAACCAACAGGCGTACATACAACAACCACAACAACCACAAGATATCACAACTGTTGTATAGACCTTGATCCAAAAGGTAGATGACCTACAAACTAGGGGCAAGAGAAAGCACTATTCCTTTGAGGATATTTGCCCCTATCCATTCGATCGCACTTTGTACATGCCCCCTTTCCCCAAGAACTTTGAGACACCCAAATTTGACAAATACAAGGGAAAGGGAGATCCTAGAGATCACCTTAGGGAGTTCTACATCACTTGCTTAGAAGTCTCTAATAACAATACCTACCTAATGAGATTATTTCCACGAAGCCTCGGTGGTCAAGCTGCTGAATGGTTCGCACATCTTCCCCCAGGCATTAGGACTTTCCCTGAGCTTGCGGAGAAATTTGTAAACCACTTCTCCTACAATTTCAAGCATGAAATGTCTATGACAGACCTTTGCAACACCAAACAAAAGAATGGAGAAGCCTTCACTTCCTTCTTGCAAAGGTGGAGAGGCTTAGCAAGCAAACTCCCATGGCCCATTCCTGAGAAACAACTCGTCACCATGTTTGTGGCCAACCTCAATCAGGAATTAGGGTTTCATCTACAAATCCTTTGTGCATCTACCTTTGAAGAGGTCATCAACAAAGGCACCACTATCGAATGAGCCCTCATTGCCAAGGGCTCCATCAAACTATACGACCACAAATCCAACAACAACTACTACTACAAATCCAATAACAACACCCCCAATACAAACAACAATGCCAACACGCAATCAAATGACAAATCACATTATTGGGGGAAGAACAAGAACAATCTAAATGACGGCGTCACAAATGTGAAAGCTGTCCAACATATACAAAACCAAACACCTGCGCATACATATGCAACAAATGTAAATAACCAAAGGGGCCCAACTAAACCACACAAACCACGCAGACAATTCACACCCTTAGGGGAACCTGTCGAAGACATCCTTGACAGATGTCTCAAGCAAAATTTGATCATGCTCCCACCCATTAGACCCCATCAAGAGAATGAACTAAAAGCCCTCTGGTACAATGAGAATGACTACTGTGAATACCACCACGTTGCGGGTCATAAAACAGCTGACTGCATGCAACTAAAACATTGCATCCAAGACCTTATAGAACAAAATCTAGTCAGTCTTGATCACAGCACCCAACCATCACCAAACGCCAACCTAGGAGCTTACAAGGATCCCCTACCTAATCATAACAAAGCCTCCTCGTCCAACCAAGCATACAATGTCACCCCACCACCTGCGTCCTATGACTCTATCGTAGGATGGATAGAACCATCATCCCATCATGTCAACACAGTCACCATTTGGGCACAAGCACCCGATTGCACTGTTACAACCTACCATGGCCGTGTATCCATTCACATAGCCCCTCCCACTGAACAAATACCTGCATCCACATCAGATCCCCTACCTCCTTGTCCAACCACATGTCCATCACCTACCCACCAGTATAACCTCCTAGAACACCTAGGAAAGACACCCACACAAATCTCTATCCTTGAGTTGCTCCGCACATCACCACTTCACAAGGACATCCTCGACAAAGCGTTCTTGCAAACACAAGTCCCTGCCAACTTGAATGTAACTCAATTCCAAGCCATGGTAGGACACATCAGTGCACCCCACCATCTCACCTTCTTAGAAAAGGACCTACCCACCTCTAACAAAATACATAATGACACCCTACACATCGAAGTTCGTATCCACAAGCACACCATTAAAAGAGTCTTAATAGATGGTGTCTCCGGCCTCAACATATGCACTCTAAAATTGCTAAATCACTTGGGGTACTCTGATGTGGTTGTAGACACCAGCGAGTGCATCACGATCAAAGGCTATGATGACACTAAACGGCTCTCTGAAGGCACTATCAAGCTTCCCATACAAGTGGGACATAAAATATTGGAAACAAAATGTCAGGTTCTTGATCTCGACCTCCCCTACAACATCCTTCTCGGTAGACCATGGATTCATGCCATGCAAGCCATCCCATCCACCTTCCATCAATGCATCAAATTCCCTCACAATGGCACAGAAGTCACAATCTATGCCGACCCTCGCCCCTTCCAATACTGCAGTTTTCTGGAAGGCCACAACCAAACATTCTACCCATATAATAAAGCCACCGCTGAAGCCAATCCAACAGCATCAAACTCATATGTCGACCCCACAAAAATTGCCTCCACTTCATCCCAAGCAACTCCACCATCCAAGGTCCAGATCAAGCTAACCGACATGGGATGTGGGGAATATGACTTGCACGACACCTTTTGTGTGGGCACATTACCCAATCCTAAGACATTTGGCATCCCAAAAATAGAGGCAGCCAATACAGTCATCATCAAGTGCAAACCCTCGCCCATCTTCGAGAAAAAGCACCTCCTAGATCAGGATGTACGCGAAGATATCTCATCTTGGCTTTACAAGGGTGAAGAGCCTGAGCAAGAAGCCCCCACAATCCCAACAGAAATCTATGGCAAAGGCTCTAAAATTGTCAAAAGCATGAGCTCTAAAGGACAAGGGGCTATTGGCCTTCATGAACAGGGAATCGTAGAACCACTGCAAGCAACAAAGAATCCCTATACTCAAGGGTTAGGGTATGGTCAACCACAACGCATCCTCACTACCGGCGAGTGTATCTTGGCCGAGGTCGCTATGGTCTCCTTAGACGTCGACAATGTTAACGAAACGGGCCTTCAAGACTCCTTTAGTGACTTCACCAACTTCTTCGACTCATCCATTTGTACCATCTACTCAGTTACCACTCTCACTTCACCCTCCAATGACTTTCCACTAGTTTACCCCGACCTCATTGATTGGGACCAGCGGGGACCTCCTGTCTTCAACATTGCACCTAACGATGAGGCCATCGCCGAAATGATGGGGGTAAGAGATCACTTCCCTTTGGGAGATCATCAAGCAGGATACATCATGGAACTCAATCCGGATGCCTATTTCAGGGAGACAACCCCTGCTTTCAATCACAAAAACACAAAAATAAAAAATGGACCTGATGGTGAAAACTGTTCTATGGTAGTATCAGATCCCAAAATAGTAAAAACAAAAGATGTATCTCCTGGTGAAAACCTCCATGAGGCACCAGGAGATGGAAGCATGGGCCTCCCTAAGATAGACAAAGTCTATCCAGACAGATCACCCATCTTGGTCGAACCAACTCAAGAAATGAATCTTGGGACAGAGGAAGAGCCAAAAATCACATACAAAGTAGAATCTCTCAGCATACAGGAATAGGAGAACTTCTTGTCCTTCTTCACACGCAGAAATCATAATTTTGCGTGGACCTATGCAGACATGCCAGGGCTAGATCCCGCTTTGGTGGTTCATCACCTTGCAGTACACTCTGATGCAAAACCAGTCAAACAGAAGCTCAGAAAAATGAATCCTCAGGTGGCTCTCCTCATCAAAGCAAAGCTAAAGAAATTATTGGATGTTGGGTTCATTCACCCAATCGATTATCCTGAATGGGTTTCAAACCTAGTACTAGTTGCTAAACCGGATGGCCGAATCCATTGTTGTACCGATTTTAGAGACCTCAACAAGGCCTACCCGAAAGATGACTTCCAACTACCAAACATTGACATGATAGTGGATCTCATGGCAGGACATGAAATGTTATCCCTCATGGATGGTTTCTCAAAATATAACCATATAAAAATTGCCAAAGAGGATCAACACAAAACAATCTTCATATGTTCATGGGGAACATACTGCTAGGTGGTAATGCCATTTGGCCTGAAAAATGTAGGAGCTACCTATCAAAGAGCTATGACCATCATCTTCCATGACCTCTTCCACCACATCATGGAAGACTATGTGGATGATTTGCTAGGGAAATCAAAGACCAAAGAAGAACACTTAGATGTGTTGGCCAAGATCTTTGATAGGTTAGAGCAATACAATGTCTGTTTGAATCCAAAGAAATGCGTCTTCGGCATCACCTCAGGAAAACTCCTGGGATACAGAGTCTCAAGAAGAGGAATCAAAGTTGATCCTGCAAAGGTCAAGGCCATCACCGAAATGCCACCTCTAAAAACACTGAAACAATTGAGAAACCTGCAGGGAAAACTCCAGTCTATCTGACGATTCATTGCCCAACTTGCTGATAAGTGCCAACCATTCTAGCATCTACTCTGAAAAGACATAGCTTTCATCTGGAATACTCAGTGTCAGGATGCCTTTGACCAACTAAAAGAATACCTGGCTAATCCTCCTGTGCTAACTCCACCAAGGCAAGGCGAACCCCTCCTACTTTACATCTCTACAACAGAGATAGCTATCAGAGCCTTGCTAGTACAACCTAATGAGTAGGGGAAAGAAAGAGCCATCTACTATATCAGTCGCACCTTGATCTCATATGAGCTCAACTACACACAAATCGAACGAGCATGTCTAGCCCTCGTCTTTACTTCACAAAAGTTAAGACACTATATGCTCAATCATAAGACAAGCTCATCGCCAAGATCAACCCACTGAAGTACCTGCTAAATAGAGCTACTCTTACTAGGAGAATGGCTAAATGGGTCATGATTCTCACAGAGTTTGATATAGAATACACTGAGAGAAAGGCCATCAAAGGGCAAGTTATAGTAGATCAGTTGGCTGAAGCACCTATTCCGGCAGAACATCCTACAATAGCAGAGTTTCCTGACGAAGCTATCTTGACAATCACACCAGCCACAGACACATGGAAGATGTATTTTGATGGATCATACACTCACAGAGGCTTGGGGGCAAGCATCCTATTGGTTACCCCTCAAGGTGACACAATTCCTAAATCCTTCAAGATCACATTTCCATGCACCAACAATGTAGCAGAGTATGATGCCCTTATCACAGGTCTCCGAATGGCCATCCAATGGAAAATTGAAAAGCTAATTGTGTATGGCGACTCTCAACTGGTCATCAGGCAGGTCAATAATGAATACAAAACCAAGGATGACAAGATCCTTCCCTATAAGAAGATGGTCGATGATTTTAAAGACTACTTCGAAGACATCCATTTCGAGAAAATCCCAAGACTCAATAACAAAGTAGTAGATGCCATGGCAACTATCGGATCTCTGGTAGACATGAAGAAGGACAACAAGAAATGTGAGTTCCTGATCAAAGAACTCCCCATCCCAGCATATGATGTTCCTCAATCCAAACTAGTGTGTGAAGTCATTGGTCCCTTATCCCCGTGGTACCAAGAAACATACTTATACCTCCACGACAACATCCTCCCCCTAATCTGTCCACCTCACAAAGAAAATCGTTCATTCGTCGAGCCTCTCATTTCATCCTTGTAGGCGACACCCTGTACAAAAGGAGTCTTGATAGCATGCTTCTACAATGTTTAGACTCTAGGGAAGCCAAAGTAGCCTTGGAAGAGGTACACACAGGCATCTGTGGGGTGCATTCAAGTGGACCCACTCTTTCTAAAAAGATCCTCAGGATTGGATATTATTGGCCAACAATGGAACAAGATTCCTACAGGTTTATCAAGAAATGCCTCCCATGTCAACAGCATGGCGATCTCATCCATGCACCAGCACAGAAGTTGCAACTGATCACAACGTCGTGGCCCTTCTAATAGTGGGGACTCGACCTCGTAGGAAAAATACATCCTCCATCCTCCAATGGCCATAAGTTCATTATCATTGCTACCGAATATTTCACAAAGTGGGTGGAAGCAATACCACTCACCTTCACCACAGGCATCCAAATCTCTAAATTCATCCTCCACTACATCATCTGCTGATATGGTATCCCCCATTCCATCGTCACCGACAATGGAAAGCCCTTCAAAAACCAAGAAGTTCACACCTTGTGCAAAAAATTTGACATCAAACACCATTTCTCCACACCATATTACCCTCAAGGAAATGGTCAAGTAGAGGCTTCTAATAAAACCATCCTCCACATTCTCAAGAAGATAGTCAATGAAGCTCACCGTGATTGGCACCTCCAACTCAACCCCGCCCTATGGGCCTACTGCACAAGCATCCGCATTCCTATAGGAGCCACTCCATTCTCACTAGTATTCGGATCCAAAGCCATTTTACCTATCGAGGTTGAGCTCCCATCTCTACGAGTATCCTTGCAAAACATCATCTTTGATGAAGAATATAGAGTCGCAAGGTTGCATCAACTAGAACTACTGGATGAGAAACACCCGAATGCGTTGAACCACCTACAGGCATATCAGAATCGCCTCCGAAGAAGCTACAACAAGAGGATCAGAACCTGAAAATTTGAAGTAGGCGACCTTGTCCTTATGGAAAATCAGAAAAACCTGCAAGAACATCCTAAGCAAGGAAAGTTTGAACCTAATATTGGCTAGGACCTTATGTCGTCACGGTCGATTATGGGTCAGGAGCATATCATCTTGCAACACCTGAGGGGCAGCCTCTAGATGAGCCGATGAACATCCTACATCTCAAGAAATTCTATGCATAACACAACTGGTACCCCAAGTCAAAAAATCAAAAAAAAAAGTCATCAAAAACACCAAAAAATAAGAAAATCAAGAAAAATCAGAGTGCAATAAAAACTTCCAATGGTGAAAATCACTTCGGTGATGCCTTGGATAAGTACCATGGTGAAAACCTGTTTCAGGCGCCATGCGTAGTGGTCGATTCTACCATCTAATAAGTCCTCTTCCCATCACACCACTCCATATCTCATGCATCCCATGGCTTGGAATTCTGAGACATCAAGTCCTATCGCCCAACCCATCCTATCCCATCCCAAGGCCAACTCATGAAACGATGATCCTTGTAAGCTCCCTTTGTACATACAAAATCAAAAAAATCCAAAAACAATACAAAAATCCAAAAATCCAAAAAAATAGTAGAAAAACACAAAAAATTCCAAAACAATCACCCCATACATCGATCTCACTACAAATCACAATCATCAACACATACATCAAATCCCCACCATCACAAGCATCCCAAACTATTCCCACATCATCAAGTCATGCCAGAACTACATATTCATTTCACCCGCATCTTAAAAGTACCTTGATCCCGTGGACACAGGGTATGTAAGTAGTCTAGAATATGAAGGATGTTTCCAGTACTCAGGTATATAAGATGCACCCATCCAACCCGTTTGGATGGTCCCCATTCACTAAGCTTTTTGGATCTAATAAATGATACACACGCTACATATACGCTTGAAACATGCTCCCTAGCGCAAAAATCATCAATCAACATACCAACTATAATCCTACATATGGCCAGACTGTTCTTTTACCCATCTTCCAAAAATTTTCCAATCAAACACCACTGATCTACATCCTAGGATATATCTTTCCTACAATGGACAAAAATCTATCATTCTATCATCATGTCTCTTGGCAAGAGCACACAAAGGCTATTTGTATCTTTTCATTGGTCTTTTTGATTATTGATTTTTATCTTTTTGTCTCACTCTAAGTCATCTCCAAAGCTACCTTGATCTCATTATATCATGGTAAGTAGCAGATAGTACTTGGAGGAGACATAGTCATTGTTTCTATATGTTGTGCTTGTGGGTTGGTTTCATTACTCCAATAATAGTATTCATATCTTGAAGTCTAGGTCAGTTCTAGTAGGATGTGTCCCATTTACATATATAGGCATCAAAACCTTATATGTATTATTCACACTCGTCGCTATGAGTCCCCTTCCCAGGCTAGGCAAGATTATACTACCTTGGGCATGCATGAAATCAACCTATTGTTTGTGGGTCTAGTCCATGCAATCGTAGGATATACATCATCACCTAGGTCATTTCATACCTTTGTGAACTATATCCTACATTGCTACAGTAAACTAAGAATTGCTCCTAATTTATCTTTTGCAACTACTGTTACTAGCTCAAAATCATCATCCTAATCACTCATTCAACATTATCATTTGGGCCTAGATTTCATAATCACCTACACTATCCCTCCCCATATAAAATTCCCCCAACTAACTCCCACCTAGCACACCCTGAACCAAAGAAAATCCCCCCTCAATGATGTGGTGTCTTGTGACCTAAACAATCCTCTCGTCCTCCCACCACCATTCTCTAGACGCTCCCAATCCTATCCGTACCCCATCAAAACACCCCTATTATTTCTCCACCTAATCCCCTCTCCCACAGCCTCACCACTCAGGGTCAAACAAAGAACATCATGTGTATCAAGACCTGATCATTCCACCTATCACCTAGCATGCATCCCGCGTATCGCCTAACTACATATCATAATTAGTTAATCTCATTTAGATTCATTATAAATCCCTTTGCATATCAATTAGATTCATTTAGATCACTTAAGTTGCATATTATTAGGTTCATTTTAAGCCATTTTAATTGCATATTTATTAGATTCAGTTAGACCATTTAAGTTGCATATCATTAGATTCATTTTAATCCATTTAATATTGCATATCATTTTTAAAGTTCCACATCATTTAGGTTCATTTTAATCCATTTTAAAAGTTCCATATCATTTAGGTTCATTTTAATCCATTTAAAATGCATTTCATTCAGGTTCATTTTAATCCATTTAAAATGCATATCACTTAGGTTCATTTTAATCCATTTTAAAAGTTCCACATCATTAGTTTCATTTTAATCCATTTAAAATGAATGTCATTCAGGTTCATCCATTTAAAATGCATATCACTTAGGTTCATTTTAGAATCAGTTTAAAATACATGTCATTTAGGTTCATTCTAAATCATTTAAGTTAAATTGCATATCATTTCATTAAGGTTCACCATTAACAACTGATAGTTTGCATAGATAATTAGGTTCATTCTAGAATCATTTAGTTGCACATTATACATCATAGTTCATATCATCTCATAAACCACTTAGTCACATTACATCATCATATAAATACATTTAATAAACATCTAGCTGCATATGCATAGTCTCATACATAAACAGACATTTCCATCATAAATGCATCCATAAAATCAAAAACATCATCGCATAAACATACCACATCCACAGCATATAAAATCCATAAAGAAATACTGCATCCATCACATAAGGCATCATCATCATAGACCATCATAATCATAAAGCATCATAAACCATCATTTAAAGCATCGCATCATATATAATCACCGCAAAAAAATGTACATCACTCATGTATCCATCAAAAAAAAAGTGTCCTAATACAAAAAGCCTCCAAGGGCTAACATGATATGACTATCACATAGAGGATCTTCTCTCTGAAGGAGTGGGAGACTTTGACCCTGGTCGAGGCTGTGATCCTGTCGACGGCTGTGGCTGTGGCTATACCTATACCTGTGGACCCTGCTGGGGCACGTGTGAGGGAGGAGGCGTCATCTGCTGAATGGACTGAATAGATCTCGATCTATGTGATCTTAATGCCCCTGATTTGCTGACCTGGCTATAGCTCGATGCTCGCTGCTCTACTAGCACAGCCGCATAATACAAGCCCCAATAATACTCCATTCGCCCCCTGGTCTCCGTCAACTCTCCCTGTACCTAAGACATTTGAACCTGAGCCTAGGATAGCTGTGTCTGCATCAATGTCAAAATTGGGGCTAGCCCAACACCTGACACTTGTAGACTACCCACTGTAGTCTCTGCCTGCTGAGCCCTAGCGAGCACTGTATCCCGCTCTCTGGTCAACACCTCTATATCACCCTGCACCTGGGCTAACTGTGCCTGCAACGTAGCCACCTGTCCATCTACCCCATCTAATAAGGCCAATGCCCCCCGCAACTGAACCAACTCTCCCTCGCAGCTCTCCAATGCCTCCTATAAGCTCGCCACCTGTGCTCTTAGGGTCTCCATCTCCTCCTCCTCATCTTGCGGCCTCTGACGAGGTGTCAACCTGTCAACCTCTACCTCTCCAGCTATCCCTAAGGGGCCTACCTGCTGCCCAGGTACCTACTGCCCCACCTACCCCTATCCTGCTACCACCGCCGCCAACACATCTATCAGCTGGCCATCCCTACCAACCAACCTCTCCTCTCCATCATCTCCAATCTCCATGAGGACATCCTCAATGATCTCCTCTCCCTCCCCCAAGTGGTCATCCCCATCTGAGTCATCTCCATCATCACCTGAATCATCCCGCCCCAGCCAACCAGAAAACCCCTGTCTCGCCTATCAAGCATCACAACCCCTCCAATCAAAACACATAGGAATAAGGCAAAGGGATCTGCAACCGCAGCCAGTGTCCCCTCATAGTCCATCTCTCTCCCATCCGTAGAGAGCACAATGTGGTCTACTCCAAACAATCTGATCAGGGCATTCTGCCCCATCCTCGTGTCATATCAAACTCGCCGACCTTGAATAGGTATCTTCAGGATGCGATAGACACCCTCAAGTGTAATGGTCATCTCATCAGTCAACAACAGAAAGTTACAGGTCTCAGAGTGATACTGCTCCACAATCATTGTCATCAGAGCTCTATGAGCTCGTAGAACTAGCATCGACGACACCGTCAGAATCCCCAATCTCGCCAGTCGCACTCGCGTAGCATCATCAAAATCATCGAATAGTGCCATCACAGAGGAAACTCATCACTCTCGTGACTCCAATATAAATCGCTGTGTATCCTGCATATGCAACATTATGGTTAGATGTCAACCTATTTGTTTCTAAACCAACCTTTTTCTTCTAAATGTCTAAAAAGCCAGCATCATGTGGCATGAAAACAAACAACTCCTTGTGCCATTTTTACAATGGTGCTAAAATTTTCTCTAAATGGTGCTAATACAAAAAACCACACCACTGCACAGACCTCTTTGCGCTAATCCAAACCATAGCGCCACTACACGCTATACATGGCACCATTTTGCCCAATGGTGTCACTATACCTTTTGGCATTAATTCTCACAATAGCGCCAATAAACCAACAAGCGCCAATTCAGTAAATAGCACTAATTCACAAAATAGCACTAAAATGCAACATAGAGCTATTCCCCCAGATGGCAATATTCCAGAGAATAGCACCACTTTCACCCCAATTTGGCGCTAAAATGCCAAATTCTATTCTTCTGCAAATTGCACTAATTCGGAGGATAGCGCTAAAAAACCAACCTAATGGTGACAAACCGCCCTACCCTACCCTGGCAGATAGCACCAATCTAGAGGATGGCGCTAGTCCACCTTGCCGTTGGTGCTACGCGCTCCAACCCCAAATCCCAAACCCCAAAAATGTAGGTAAAACAAAAAATTACAAAGAGAGGGTTAGGCCCTACTGAGGGTCCAGCATCTGGTGCCCAGCCAAACTCTTGGAACCACTCGGCGATGTGTCAAAGTCGCGGGAACTAGGGGTTGTGGTCAGCCATCTCTCCTTCGACCTTTCTTCTCCAAAGTCAAAAGTGTGTAAATGTGGCACTCTAAGGGCCCACTTTGCCTAATATAGTGGGCCATGTCATACTTCCACCCCCTCCTTTTCCCTCCAGGGTGTAGATCTCAGCCTTTTTCCTCCATTTTTCTTCCTGTCATCCTCTTTTCCCATCCCCTATCCAACTTTCACTTCTGTCGCATCCTTTTCGAGAACTCACCCAGAAAATTTCTATTTTCCCGCCGACCTCTCAAGGGGGCATCCCTTATCCATCTCATACCAGCTTGGCAGCTGGGGCATATTTTTCTTCGACCTGATGCCACTTCCCTCCTAGGTCCAGATGCCACATCAAAGAGGGGCAAATGTAGACACCTAAAAATGTCTTTTACCATCAAACCGACTCCATACATCCCTAAACACGTCAATTTCCCTTCTAACCACTTAATTAAATTTTTATTTAATTAATTATCCCTCCATTTTCTAAATTCACATTATTTTATCCCCAAAATTAAATTAATTTCATTAATTCAATAGTCTAAACCTTAGCCAATTGATTTAATAAATATGCAATATTTATTAAATCAATTTCCCCTTTCTCACCAAATCTAATTAATTAGTTAAAACCATGTTAACTAATTAATTCAGCCTATAATTGACCTATCCCTACCCTAGACAATTAAATAGCTATTATTTAATTGCCTACCCTAGCCTACCTCATCCTAGCCCTAGGATTAATTAAATAAAACCTATGTTTAATTTATCCTAACCCCTTCATTTGGGTGGTCAAACCTTGTTTAACACCCTTCCCCACATCCTCCAAATAAAAAATTGAATTAAATCCACATAAGTCAATTTTTTATTTAAAAACATCCCACATCACATTTATTTCTCCTTACAAACCCATACTCATTTATTTCCTCTCTTCCCCAAATGAATTTTTAATTCATTTACATTCCTCCATATGAATCTTTAATTCCAAAATAATCCTTCACCCCCATGCTCATTAAATAACCCCTTTTCCCAAAATAAATAAAAGAATCACTTTTATTCCTAGCCCTCCATTCATTCAAGATTCAATCTAGGCCCTCCACATCACTTTTATCCTCTACCATTGACCTTCCAAATCAATCTCCACCATTGATCAAAATCCCTTCCAAAAGTCTATAAATAGAACCTCTCACAATCCATTTTCATGATCCAAGTTTATGCAAAGTTACCATGTCAAAATCACTCTTGAGCTAGAATAGTGAGTTACAAACTAAAGTAGCATTTCACATTCAAATCCATTGTCTAGGGATTATCTTTGTCTAGGAGCTTGTTTTGGGTGCAAAAGCTCCTTCCTCCCTTGATGGGATTGGGTTTGCATGTGAGGTATAACTTTGTGTTTATTGCATTTTGTTTAGTATTTCTACCTTATTTGCATATCTAATCTATAGATGTCAAGTGTTGTAGCTTGGTCTACTGAGTCCTAGAAGAGTTGTTTTCCTTGCCATCCCCTATATCCTCTTCCTCCTATGAAGTTGTTTGTGACCCTTTGTGGTCTTTGTGTAGTTACCTCTACATCATTCTTCTCAGAACTTCACAGTCATCCACACAATCCTCCCAGAAGTCTTCTAGGCTTGAACAATGCTCATAAGAGCTAGAACCATAGAAGTTCTACTTTACGTAGTTCTTGTTGTCAAAGTGTTGCCTCAAAGATAAAGAGTGAATATTAAATTCTGCTAATGCATACTTGGCTTCTTTAGCAACATCTTTATTTTTACAAGAATAAACTGATAAAGACAATGGAAATATGTAGCCCTTCTTTCTCATGCTCTGGTATTTGACATTTATAGTAGTCATTTATCTACAAACTTCCAAAAAGACAATATAGTCATTAGGGTACCGAGACAACTTGGTTGGGGCTGACTCATAACCCCCCAGTCTTAGGTAGGTGAACCTATCAAATTGAATATAAAAACTCCCAAATTGCATAACCAGAGATGCAGCCTCAGGAGAAATCCTCATTTCATAATCACAGTTTAACTTTCTCACCAAAAACATTAAAAAGGCATCATTAACCCGATGAAAATCTTTCATCTCAACATCTTTTGTAAACTAAGGAAAATAAGCATACATAGGTGTATCTAGGGTCAAAGATCCATGAGGCCTCAACCTAGCCCAAACAATCTCTCGACTGGCTAGGACATATACCAAATAGGAGCACATGTGAAATGCAGAGCTCTCATGAAACTTCAATAATTGCTCATTCAAGTGATAGCTTATTATTTCAGCCTAGTCAATAAACTAACTCTCACTACATATCAACAATATAAAGTGACACATCTAGAATTCAATAGAGCTAGCATCTTCACTACCCACCACCTGGTGCAACAGAGTAACAATATCTAAAATTTTGTCCTTAAAATGTGCTCTTTTAAGTGTAGGGGGTAGCTAAGACTTACCTCTTTTCTCTAATTTTTGCCAGTTACGTGCAATAGAATTTCTACACCAGTTTTCATTCTCCTTGAAGAATTCTACACCCACGGCTACAGACATAACTTCGTATTTCTCTTGTCTTGGAATTTTCAATGCATGAGAGATAGACTCAGAATCAATCCTCACAACCACCACACCTTCCTTAGTCTTGATCTCCAAAGTCTCGGGGTCGTATCTCTTCATGCATGCAACAATTAAATCTTCACAACACACTGAAACAGGGAAACCTACTACATGAGCCAAACCGCTCTGTAGGATTTTCTCTACCAATGATGACCTATCTTCCTGCTGCAGATGAGACTAGAATTCTGCCAAGTCTATGTGTCCAAGCTTAGTGTCTTTCACTTTAGACCAATTGCTCTCAATTCCAGAGTGGGAGGAGATACCCTAAAATTTGAATTTCATTACAGCGACCAAGTACCAAGGACGATGACAGAGTATTGTGGAAATAACAATTCAGAATAGAAGGAAAGCAAGCAAAACACTTAGACAACTTTACCACAAAGAGTGAAATGATGTGTAGTTATAGCACCCCTATCATGCTTTTAAATGTTAGGCCTTCATGGTACCATTTCCATGGCTTAAGAAATTAACCCAAGGATTTGCTCATTTTCTAAAATTCGCTAAAGGACATCTCACGCTGGCGGTGTACAATACTTTAAATGATCATTTATTACCTTGGTTTCTGGTCCACCACTTAACCATCGCTAAATCATGAGAAATGAGAACTTCATAACCTTAAGTCACGAGTTATAAAGTTTGGAAGGCCCGCGACACAATGATAACAAAATTGAACTAAGTGGGCAACAAAACATAACACAAAGAATGTGAAGTCACCAGATTGTGGGGTTTCAAAACTCCAGAACCTAGCAATATGGTTAGGAAATTTAGGGGAACAACGACTAGGTTAGGAAATTTGTAGTATCCACAATTTCAAAGATTTTTCTAAGGCACAACAATAGAAATTCATAACCCTTGGGACTTAGAAACCTAGAGTACCACGAGAATGAGCAATAGAAATGAATGAGACTTAGAAATAAAAAGAAGGGGTAACACCTGATAAATATGATCATATGTGCTAATGATACCTATACTACTACAAAGCTGGGTGAACCAACTTTCCAACGCTTTTAGTTTCGTGAAAATTTGACATCCCTGTCAAAAGTTATACAAATTTGAAGAAAAACCTATTTTAGCATGTAGGAAGGATAAGGGTCTGCCTGACGGTTAGGCTTGACCGCTAGTAGTCTGGGTCACTATGGTCACATGTAAAAAAAATTATCATTCACAAAAAATGTTAAAATTGGAGGTTTATGTGAATTTTAACATTGGCTGCTTTAGATAGGGTGTTCACATGCGCAGTCAGTAGACTTTAAGCACTGGCAGCTAAAGTTAGGGTCTGGCAGTCACAAAAAATGCTTCAACAAACAATTAGTTAGCCATACCATCAAACTTAGCATTAAACTATAAAATTAGCATCAAATTTTAGCACTTATCCCTTAGGCGATTAAGATAGCTGCCAAAGGCTATACAAAGCACTCAGGGTTTATGGTTTATGGTTTCTTGTAACGATTAAGGTTGGTGCATGTATGAGGCCGCTAGTAGATCAAGTGTCCACGATCTACCAAATTAATCCCCCAGTATGCAACTCAGTGTAGACAACAATCATATGGGGAGTGAGCGAAGGCTCCATTGATAGCGATAATCCTGAAGGCGTATGCAAAACCAGGGGTTGGTCAACAATGTGACTGAAGGCGGAAAGTGTGTGGCGGGGGTCCAACCTTGAGTAGGTGGTCCTGTGGGAAATCTAGAGGCATGACCCTCTAAAATTTTGTAGGTATCTAAAATATTTAAACCCTAACTTTAAAAGAGATTAACCCCCTAAATTTTTAGATGATTATAAAACCCGTTAAAATGTATGTCAAAAATTTTGAAACCTGAAATATTGGATACAAAAACATTAAAGCCCAATAATTTTTTTTCAAACGTGTGATAAGCACAAAGGCTTGCTTATGTAGGCTACCATACGGTACAGACCTACGAGGAGGCAGGGTTAAAAGAATTCAAAAATTTCATAATTTCAGAAATATAAGGTGTTTTATGTCAAAATTTACCCGCAAGCTACTCTATACACAACAACAAGGTCAATTTCATTGTAGGAGGCCACCTACAAAAATTAACTCCTAAATCTTGCCAAAAAATGCATTAGATCTGCAACTCAAAGCTCAAAAACTTGCAAATGATGAGGGTTAGATCAGCAGGCATGCCAAAATGAAGTCTTGAAATTAAGACAAGGCAATGCTATAAAAGATAAAGCAATGCAAGAAATACCCTTTGAACCTTGCACGAATTCAATCTCCTTGATAGAATGAAGTAGAGTGCACCCTAACCCTACTAGCTATGTTCTCTAAGATAGATATGGATTGATAGTATGATATGTTGGTTGCTCACAATTTCAATAGCATAACATTACTTTGAAAGCTCCTCTATGTGATCTAGAATAATTTGGACAACATGATGTTACTTTGATAATGATGAATGATAATGGCTAGAGGGAGGCTCAATTTATAAATTGTTGAATGATGAAAATGGTTAGAATTGGTTGAGACAAGATTAGAGCAAGGATAAGGACTTCTAGGGTTTCAAAAGAAGCTTCTAGAGTTTATCCTTATGTGAATGGCTAGGATTAAAATATGTAGTGTGATAATGGAGGGTTGAGATGAAAAGATGATTTGATTTGGGAGAAACTTATTTAATGAAAGTGACAAGTGGTTGAGGATGAGGATAAGTGGGACAAATAATTTAAACAATAAATTTATTTAAATTATGAGAGACATGTGCTAGTATAAGACCAAGGGTGAAATAATTTAAATAATAAAATTATTTAAGTTATGTGGTATGTGAGGGTTAATTTAAATAAATATTTAATTTATTTAAATTGGATGATGGAGGAAAGTGTGAATTAATTAAATAAATACAATTTATTTAATTAATTGGCAAGAGAGGATAAATGGATAAAAAGGGATTAGTTAAACAAATATAAATTATTTAACTAAGGGAATGATGGAAGGGGTCATGAAAGGGTCCTAGGAAAAAATGTGTCGCAAGGTGTTGCAAGAGGTGTCGAAAGTGATGTCACAAGACATGGTCAATTTTAGATGTCTATAGTTATAAAATAAATTATTCTACCGTAAATAAAATAGCATATTATTTGATTGTGCATGAAACAAAATGAAACCCTAAAAAATATAGTGTTATAAATATTTTTTTTGCTAGTTGAATGCGACGTTAGGGTGCTAGAACCCATATAAAGGAATAAACAAAAAAGTAACTTAAGGCTGCTCAAAACTGAGGGCCAAATTCAAAAAAACCAAAGTTATCATAGTAGGGATCACAAATGGGACCCATGGGCCACTATAATGTGGCAGAATCTTTGGCTAGTAGCCTCTTCCCAATTGCATGCCAATGCCTAGAATATCAAGATCCAATGCTTCTTTTAGTCCATGATGCTATTTAGGCTTGATGAGGGTGAAGGCCAAAGCCCTCATAGACTCCTTCGATTCCCTCAAGCTTAGCAACACTCCTACAAACATTGCCGCCAAATCTGAATTGACTCTATACTTATTGCCTACTGCAGGGAAAGGCTCTCCCAAAACCACACGAATGGCATTCAAACCCAGTGAAGATTTCATCTTAAAGACTTTCATCAATATCTAGTTTGATATCAGTCCCAGGAAATCCATTTGGTGCTTGCCATCTAACAATGGCACTATTGCATCCATCCTTGACGCCCAATGCAAGATCTCACCTCTTTGAGAGATAGGGGAATGTGAAGAATGATGAATGAAGAATGAATTCTTTACCTTCCGCATCTACATTAAAATCCCAACCTTTAACACTAACACCCCCCTCGTATGCTTCCACATGCACCTCCAAGTCAAGTCGAACCTAAAGAATTAATGAAGCAAGACAGATTCAGCCCCTCGCATGAGCGGTCTATCATTCTCCTAATCTCCAACTGCCAGCCTTACAACTTCCTTCAACCAAGAAATGTTCCTCCACCAACGTACCTGATTCATTACCTCATCGCCACCTCGCCAGTTACTGTAGCCTCCTCCTTAACAAGGTTCTCCATCTTAGGCACCATAAATTTCAAATCCTCAAAAGAATGAGAGATAAGGATGTACCTATTGGAATCTAGAGCCACATTTGCCAACATGTCTACAACCTTATTTGCCTCCCTGAATACATGAGATATCTTGAAGTCCTGAAACTTGGCTAAAATATCCAGACCTCTGCCCAAAAGGTTGTTTAGTTTCCAACTCGAAGTGCTCCCATTTTGGATTGCTCTCACTGCTATCTGGGAATCACCTTCCACATGGATTCTCCTTATCCCATCTGAAAGACCTAATTGCAGGCCCAAAATGAGTACCTGAAACTCTGCCTCGTTATTGGAGAGAGAACCTAACTTCTTCAACACCAAACACCAAGCCAACTATATCCCCTGCCTCATTCTGAATGATGCAACCTGTCGAGGCCTGCCTCGGGTTTCCCCTCACTGCCCCATCAAAATTGAGCTTTAACCACCCTTTCTCTGGAAATTCCCATTTAGCCTTTTCTCGTCCATTCTTCATATTATCCCGAGGGACCCCATTAATGGGGGATATAGTGTTATAAATATTAGTTTAGGACATTTTGTTTTTATAAAACAACAGCCAGTGAAAAATAAATAAATTAAATTTTATTATGGAGAAAAGAAAACAAAATTAAATTGATGGCTCTATAGTAAAATCTATAAAATATAATGCACTTACTCTTTTTTGAATATACTTTGCTCCTATTTTATTTCATATGATAAAACCCTAATAAAATATAGTTATAAAATAAATTAACCTCAGTACTAATAGGGTCACTAGTCATTAGTTCCTTCTTTAGAGATGAAGAGTGTTTACTTCTTGACAATATTTATGTTTAGTTATTTGTTTAAAAAGTATAATAAGTTTAATTTATGATTACTTTGTAGATTAATTATTTTTTATATTTTGTATTGTAATCAATCTTTTCTAAATTTATGTCTTTTTAAATTCTCAGATGTCATTATGTACAATTTTATTCATATACACCCACATTAAGAAAGGTGTCTCAACCTTGCATCCCAATATCTCGTATTTATATTATTTTTCCTCACATGGGAAAGAGAGCCTCCCACTATGAGGTGGCATTAATGGCCATGTGTCTACTATCTTGAGATGTGTTTAAGAAGGTGTGTAAGAAGTTGTAAGAGCATCTAATGTCATTATGATGTGTAAGAGCATATTATGACATTGTAAGCTGTGGGAGTTACTTATGATTGAATTCTATGATGCATGAGAGTGTGTAAGAGGGGGGTTATTGTTTTATAGAAAAAGAGGGAAAGATGGAATTGAAGGCTAGATCCTCCTTTCACTACAAACATTCAAGGACATCCCATCAATTTGAATCACAACTTTTGCAAGCGGATTCTCCTACAGGTGGGTATGTCACTTGTAACACTGTGGAAACTTAGAATTTACTGATTAATTCATTAATTAAAGGCCGATTACGCTAGAAACCCCAATTATCCAAAATCATAAACTAACGGACAAATCACAACAAATGCTTGTAGATAGAGATGTAATATTCAGACTAGATACATACCAAGTTTTGAGATTTAGATTCTGGAAATGTCAGGGACTAAGGGGTAGGCGCCCAAGCCCAAGTTGTAGTTTTCTATTGAGAATGTCGAAAGATGTCTGTAACTTATTTCTTCTATTCCAGAGATTTCAATGTCAGAGATCCCGAGGGCTTTGGTGTAAGATGCCCAAGAGCAAAGAATGCTTTTCTTTAGAGATACAGGATCTAAACACTTTGTTTCAGCCTCCTACAACCCCACTCCTTGAGATATGCCACTTGTAACCTGCAATCATGGAAAATGGGCTTGGGGGTTGTGGTATTTAGGAGCTTGCCTCAGTCAAGCCCTGGAAGGACATTCAAATCTTCCAAACACCATTGTTAGATAAAAGAGTGCGTATTAGGCAAAAACAATTGATAAATGATTGAAAACACAAATAGGTATCACCTCAGGGGTGTAGCTTGCATGTAGATGAAAATCCTTCAACACATGAAAAGATGAAGCTAAATCTGCAATCATAAACACAACAACAATATTCTACTCTGCAACAATGAATATCTTGAATGACACTCTAAAATCATAAGTTCACCAAAAGTTCATAATCATCTTCTAGTTTACAAATGAATCCCTAAACATACTTATATATGCATTCCCACTTTAATTTCATAATTCAAACTTAAGATGTTGGCAACTGAACCTTATAATGGTCACATAACTGACATTCAATTTTAGGACCTAACTAAAATAGGGCAGGACTAGGGTGTGAGCCCCAAAGCCCTGGGCCCCTATTTCAAGGTAGGATTCAGCTCAACAAGGTCCCCTTAGCCCCATTTGACATGGGCTTCAGGCCATTTTGTTTTGGGAGTTAAATCTAACATGCAAGATGCAAAACAAGGGACCTGGGAGCTAAACTTAGGAGGTAAAAGTCATAGGGAGACATTTTACAACATAACATTTAGCCCCCACTTTAATGTATGTATGAATGTAAGACCCATACATGCATTAAAGTATGGTCAAAACACAACAAACACGCCAGGCACTTAAAGCTAATGCATACACAAAGATTGAGGAATTATTTCTAGCCCCCAGTCTCAGGTAGACATTAGAGAAAACACACCGCAGACATGCCAAAAACAAGGAAGACAGTATCATGCATGCAAAACACGGAGAAGATAGTAACACACACGCAAGACACAAAGAAGACAATATTGAAGACACGCAAAACACGATGAATACAATGAATGCAGTGATTATTTCTTTTTAATTTTCTCATATATATGAATGAATGCATATACATGGAAAGTAAAAATGCAACACACAACCCAAAATGTAGGAGGGGCACTCCATGCTCTTTGGACTACATATGGGGCAACAAACATGCAATACAAATCTCAAAGTGTAGGAGGGGCATTTCGCCACACTCTTTGGACTACACTTGAGAACAAGCATGCCATACAAATCCTAAAGCATAAGAGGGGCATTTCACCACATTCTTTGGACTATACTTGGGAACAAGTTACACACCATACAAATCCAAAAGCATAGGAGGGGCATTTCACCACTCTCTTTGGACTATACTTGGGAAAAAACACACAGAAGACACATGGAAGACACGAGCACCGTATAGCATGCCAAAGACATGTTATATGTCTAAAACACGACAAACAAGGTGATGGAAGGAAATTATTGCTAAGCCCCCACCATCTCAAGCATATTACAGGCACACCTGATGGTTGGGCTTTTGCCACAACAACCACCAAAGACATGCTTAAGAGAGGATACACCAACCCCGTCTACTCAGAGGACTTTTGAAATAAAAAGGATGTGCACTAGCTCAAGAGATACACCATCCCTACCTCTGCAAAGGGCTTAAAATAAAAGGATATGCACAATATCCCTCCTCCATAGAGGGCTTTCTCATTGCAATATAAAATAAAGATGTGCACTCGCGTGGAGATACAACATCCTGCCTCTGCAAAGGGCTTACAAACACGCTTCGTTAGTATCAAATTAAGGCATGAGATTATGCAAAAACACACTATGATGAAACACTACAATCAGAAACTAGTCTTAAAAGAGTATTTAAAAGAGTAGTAAAATCTAAAACAATATTTTAACTACAAACCCTAGCTAATGCAAAGACTAGGTTTTATGAAAAATGCACAATTTCAAGCAAAATCTAACAAATTAAGCATGAAAATGAAATGTAAATGATTGTAAAATGATGTACTGCTATAGTTTATATCATATCTAATAGAAATATCAGAAATTAAATTAAATTAATGCAAATTATGCCAAAATGCAAGCCTAAAATGCTAATTTTTTAAAAAAATTCAAATGCAATAAGATGAAAATTAAATTTATGAATGTAAATATAAAGTACAACACTCAGAAAGGTACAAAATTCAACTAAACATGGGTTCACCAAAATGTTTTATAGCAAAAGAGGGAAAGATGGGATTGAAGGCTAGAACCTCCTTTCACTACAAACATTCAAGGACATCCTATCGAGTTGAATCACAACTTTTACAAGAGGATTCTCCTAAAAGTGGGTGTGTTACTTGTAACACTGTGGAAACTTGGAATTTATTGATTAATTGATTAATTAAAGCCTGATTATGTTAGAAACCCTAATTATACAAAATCGTAAACAAATAGACAAATCACGACAAATGCTCGCAGATAGAGATGTAATATTTAGAGTAGATACATACCAAGTTTCAAGATTCAGATTCCAGAAATGTCGGGGACCAAGGGGAAGATGCCCACGCCCAAGCCCAAGGTGCAATTTTTTGTTGAGAATGTCGAAAGATGTCTGCAACTTATTTCTACTATTCCAGAGATTTCAGTGTCAGAGATCACCGGGGATTTGGTGTAAGGCGTCCAAAACCAAATAGTGCTTTTCTTTAGAGATACAGGATCTAAACACTTTGTTCCAGCCTCCTGCAACTCCACTTCTTTAGATATGCCACCTATAACCTACAATCATGGAAAATGAGGTTGGGGGTTGTGGTGTTTAGGAGCTTGCCTCAGTCAATCCCCGGAAGGACATTCAAGTCTTTTGAACACCATTGTCAGATAAAAGAGTACGTATCCCTTCAGGATAGAGGCAAAAACAATTGATAAATGATTGAAAACACAAATAGGTATCACCTCAGGGCTGTAGCTTGCATGTAGATGAAAATCATTCAACACACGAGAAGATGAAGCTAAATCTACAATCACAAACACAACAATATTCTGCTCTGCAACAATGAATATCTTGAATGCTCTAAAATCATAAGTTAACCAAAAGTTCATAATCATCTTCTAGTCTACAAATGAATCCCTAAACATACTTATATATGCATTCCTATTTTACTTTCGTAATTCAAACTTAAGATGTCAGCAACAGAACCTTATAACGGTCACATAACTGACATTTAAATTTAGAACCTGCCTAAAATAGGGTAGGACTAGGACGCAAGAGCCTAAGCCATGGGTCCCTATTTCAAGGTAGGATTTATCTCAACAAGGCCCCCTTAGGTCCATTTTACATGGGTTTCAGGCCATTTTGTTCTGGGAGTTAAATCTAACATGCAAGATGCAAAACAAGGGACTCAAGAGCTAAACTTGGGAGGTAAAAGTCCTAGGGAGACATTTTACGACATAACAGTTACATTAGAATCTTGACCAAAGTTTATGATGAATATCATAAAGCATCTTTTCATGGATAATGGAGACAAAATGGGACACCTAAGTTAGTGGTCAACTATGGCCAGTTATGACAATATGACAAGGTGGAAGAGAATAATCCAAAAATAACCTAGAAGACCAAGACCAAGAGAGGCATTAGAATTTGTGCCATGGGATTTGGGCATCATACTTCTTACATGTTTGTACATGGTTTTCGAAAACCATTGGATGGTTTCTTATTTGTGATTCATTTATTTATTGGGTGTTTGGATTGGAGTATGTGATAGTATTTTTGCAAGTGTTGTTATGCTACCAGAATCACTCTAAAATTTAATATTGGTGATACTCCTCTAAGGGCATGTACCAAGATATTGTATTGTAGCATTTATTATTAATAATACAATTAGTTTGAGCTTTGGAGTGTGGGGTTTTTATCCTGCAATGGTTTTCCCTACATATATCATCTTGTTATGGTGAATGTTTATTTGTGTGTATTCTTTCATGAAATGTTTTGGATAGTATTTTCAATACATTATCCTCTCATAGACTAGCATATGAAGTGTTTTCACACCATTGCTTCCTTTCATCACCTAAACATTATGCATTCCTTCCAAGGTTCAACCTCCAACTTTTCAAATTTATTTGTGAGACTTGACCATGATTCAATGGGGAAGTTAGACACTTCCACACCCTTGGCACAAGTCCCCATTTGTATATAGATTTTTTAGCCTTTTGTAATTAGCAAAAATGAAGCTGTAATTTTTTATGTTTTTAAATCATTTTTTTGTAAACGTAGAAGTATCACAATAGACTAATTAATGTTCAATATAATATTTCTAAAAATAAAACCGACTATACATTGATTTGAGTACTTTATAAATTGGAACCATTAATTGTTGCATGTATTATTATATTATTATAAAACACGTGTTATTAATAATATAACAATTAATATAATTTTACATTATATATTTTGTTTTGCAATGATATATAACATAATTTACAGTAATATATTATTAAATATTTTGTAGAGGAGAAAATTTCAAACTTCACTCTTTCAACTCTATGTTTTATACCAATTTGGTAGGTGTTGTTAATGCATGATTCTACTATTTAATTTGGCTCTTTAGTTACACTCAATGACCCCAATTCTAAAATCTAGCACTCTTTCATGCGATATCCTCTAGTTCATACAAGCACTAACTCAATTCTAAGGGCCATTCCCTTCTTGGATTAGATTGTGCATGTAATCTAGTCCCCTAGATTAAATCATACCTATAGTCTACAAGTGATCTAGTCTCCTAGATTAGATCACACTTGCGATCTGTCCCCTAGACTAGATCACAAGTGTAATATGTTGGCAAGAGACACTATATGGATTCATGGTTGTTGTCATTGATGGCAACAAAGGTCATCCCACTTATCTGCAAGTCATGGTGTGCCTCTACCGGAAGTCAGAATGAAGAACTGTTGTGGTCTGATGAACAAGAACAGAGCATGTGGCAAGGTCCGACAGATTGGTCCAGACCTCTAAGAGGAAATGTCTTGGTGCAGTGCAGATTTGGGGAAGTCAAGAGGACTACCTTGAGCAGTATATTCCAAGGATTTAGCCTCCGGTGATGGACAAAGAAAAAGATATGAATAGCTGAGTACCGGATTCCTGAAAGACAGTGAAAACAGAGGAAGAACTGACTGACTGAGCATCAGAATATTTTCTGGATGTGTTACTGTTGATGGTAAAGGTTGTGAAGGCATGAATCATGTTTGGCTGACATGATTAATGATATCTACAAGTATATGCTTGATCCGCATTGCTTGGTGAGCAAGGATTCAGCTGACAGAACAGAGTTTGTAAGAAACTAGACTGTTCCGGATGCCGACTAGAAAGGTGATGAAATTACTTGTGCGAATATATATAGAGGATGGATTTAGTTGTGAAAAGGGTGACTGTGTGATGGTGTATGCGAATAAGTAAAGAGCAGAGCAGAAGTAGTAAGAAAGATCCGGTATGTGAAAAGATAGCAGAATAAAGAACAGAGGAAAGATGAAGTGCAGCAGATCAGTGTATTGAGCCTAACCGGAACTGAACCCCAGCATATGTAGGTGCTTCCAATCAGTTCAAGTATTATATTACATTCCTTGTAGACAGTGTGTCTCTTTGTAGGCAGTGTGCCTCTTGTGAGCAGTGTGCTCGGGCAGTGAGCCCTAATTGGCAAGTGCCATTTTGTAACTCCTTATTCTTCTAACAGAGAATAATCTTTGGGTTAATCACCCCGTGGTTTTCTCCCTTAACTGGGTTTCCACATCAAAAATACTGTGTCATGTGTTTCTCATTTCATGATAATGTTTGTTTGTTTAATTCAATGCTGCTTTGATTAATAAGAAAGTTCAAATGAAGAAATAATTAGGATAACTGATTCACCCCCCCTCTCAGTTATCAACAATTGGTATCAGAGCGAGGTTCCTCCTAATAGAGCCTAACAGCTTGAGGAAGATTTGGGAGTTCAAATGGATGCATATGGTTTAAGGGAGCAACTCAAGACTGCCCTTGAGGATCTTGAACAGTCAAATTTTGAAGTCAATGAATTAAAGGAAAGACTCAAATAGGCTGATGAATTCATGAGAGAACTAAAAGACAAATTAAGTCTCTCTATGAAAAAGAGAAAGGAGCTGCTCCAACAATTGGCAAGCCAAACTGAAGAAAGCAATACAAATGAAGAATTAACTGAGAAAACCAAGTTATGTGAAAAGTTATCAAAAGAAGTCATTATGTTAAGACATGAAATGGAATCAGGAACTATAAAGTTTACTCAAGAGATTGAAGAAAAAAGAAAAGTTGAAGACAATCTAAGACAATCTCTTAAAGAGAAATCAGAAGAATGCCACCAGATGGACAGGATTATTAGACATCTTGAATCTGATCTTGAAGATGCCAAAGATAATGAAGAAAAACTTGAGGATCAAATTGTCTCTCTCAAAAGAGATCTTCAAACAGCAAATGAATATAAAGAAAAATTCAAGATAAGTTCTGCCCAACTTGAAGTACTTCTTGGAAGTCAAAAGAAGACAGATGACAAGTACGGTTTGGGATATGAGAAAGGAGAAAGCTCCGGATCTGGTCAAAAGAATTTTGGATCAGAAAATCCAAGGAATAGGCCTAGAAGACCTCCGGTAAGACAGCCCAATGCTCAAAGATATCCATCTTTCAATGGATACTGCCACAGCTGTAATCACTTTGGTCACAAAGCTAATCAGTGCAGAAAAAGAATGAATCAAACTAATCCATCCTTCTTCGAACAGTGCTTTAACTGCAAAAGGTATGGACACAAGTCTCATGAATGCAGAAATATGCAAGTAAACAAATCATTCAATGGTAGATGCTTTACATGCAATAGAGTAGGTCATATGGCTAATCAATGCAGATCAAGAGGTTATCAGTCAAATATGCAGAAAAATGTTATTTGCCAAATCTGTAATAGGTTCGGTCATAATGTTAAAGTCTACAGAAGCAAGAATCAGGACAAAAGAGGTCTGGTGTATAATCAGAATCAAGACAAGGGTAAACAAAAGATGAATGCGGATGAAGTTAGGAATCAGATGAGCAAGATTTGGGTAAAGAAAAGTTTAGAGAATACAGAAACTGGATCCGCACCAGACTCTGGTGCTGATATTCCTTCCAGAAATTAAAAAGTAAGCTCTGGCTTAGGGGGAGACTCAAAGAAAATCCTGTTCCCCCAGCCAATCAAGTGGTGCCGAATATGGCACAAGATGCGGAGTAAAGGGTTTGAAGAGATAAGTCTTGAGATAATCCAGATAAGATTTCAGAGGTCCGCATGAATATATAAAGATGTTGTGATCGATCAAGTAAGACCTGTTCCGGGAGATGCTCCAGAATGACAGAGGATTACAAAAGGGTCCGGAGAGATCCGGAAGTGCATTATTTCACTCTGCGGATTGGACAGAGTGTTTGGGATGTTCTTGTAATGTGTCATCTTGATTTGTTCACGATTGAAAGATCCGCATGATGTTCATAGATCAGGACTGATCTGAGATACTCCAAGCTATTCGGATAAGGCAAACCGGAATAATGCAGGTGGAGCATTTATTGCAAACAGATATTAGGGTTTGCGAAACGATATAAGGGATTTCTCAACAATCACTTGATCATTCCACATCCAAGAAGAAGCGAAAAGCAGAGCTCTGCAACGAAATTCATCAAGTTCACCGAAGATCTCCTGCCAAAGTCATTACATACAGAAATCAATCTAGCCACTCCATGTAACCGAAGACGCAAAAGGTATTTTCCACTTTCGATATCTTGCTACAAATCTTTTGAAGAAATGGCTACTCCAAATATAGTAAAAATCTCAGATAGGCCCCGACCTGAATTTAAGAAACATCCATACAAGTCATTGGAGGTAGATCCCTTAGGAGCATTTTCCTGTGTTCCTCCTGGAGTTTTACACACATAAGACATTAGGGTTTACATACATGCAAGCATTGAGGAATTCGGGGAATTCAAATTAAGAGATCTGTATCACAAACAACTGATAAACAATGCTTTTGAGCTTAAACCAGAGTACAAGGGTATCCAGAAGAAATAGTTTGATCAATTCATTCATTTCCCCTACTTTGAAGAAGAAGAATGGGTCCGGTATGTATTGAGCAAAATACATGACAACTTCCTATGGCTGGATAGACCTTGCAAAATCACAAAAGAGGCAATTAGGGCAGTAACTGGTCTATACTCTGCCGGAGGGATACCTATCCTCAAATCTGTCAAAAACATTGTAACTGAGGCCACCGGATCAAAATTTGACAAGAGGGCAATGACCATTGAAGATATTTCAGATCCGGATATCAAGTATGCATCCATGATAATAGGATACAAGATCTATCACTCCAGCAGGGAGAATTCTGTATCCGGAACTGCAGTATATACTGCCTATGAAATGCTAAGGAAGAATGCAGATTATGATCTCTGCGAACTGCTCCTAAGCCAATTAATGGAAAATATACAGAAAATCAAGAAGGACAAAAAGAATTCCTTTAAGTATGGTACTCTTATATTATGTCTGTTTTTCTACTTCATGAATGAGCTGCCCGGATCAAGTGGATGGGCATGGCAGAATGACAAACCTGTTGCAGTCCAGATAAGAGATTATCTACATGGGCTTGGGGATGCCAAAGAAAGAAATACAGCCCTATGGGGATACTTTAAAAACTTCCAAAGCACGATGCAAGAAAGAGAAAGAATTCCCCAGTCTCTTGTTGAAAAATACAAAGACTCAGTGTGCTTTATGGTGGACACTGATCAGTGCCTAATGGAGGCAGTGGAGCCAAGGATTGTCTGGATCATGCCCATAGGGTATGAAGTGGATGAACAGATAGTGGAGCTGCATGTTCAACACATGCTAAGTCAGCCCAAAGATCCAAAGGCAGAAAGGTTTGGAACCTTTGAGGAGCTGAGTGTAAAGATCCATGTAGAACTCAGGGAACCTGAGATAAAGAGGAAGGTGAGAAAAGAAGTAGAGCATATTGCTCAAGGCCTAGGCATCTCAAAAGAGGCACTTGATGCCAGCCGGGAAAAGAGAAGAAAATCTGAGGAAGAAAAGAAAGAGGCAGAAAAGAAAAGCAAGAAAAGTGCTCCGGTGGAATCCTCAACCTGGACCAGATCATCTAAAGGATCGAAACCTATCAAAACCAAAAGCTCAAAACCGGAAGTCCAGGGATCCAGTAAGAGATCCAAGACAAAAGCCTCAAGAGCTTATCAAAGCCAAAAGGATGAAGAAGAAACTGAGTCAGATGAGGGAGTGAAAGAAATAAAGAAACAGAAAAAGAAAGGATCCGGTAAACCCTCTTCTGGCCGAGACAAGGAAGAAATGACAGAAGAATTTTCTGAAAAGCCCACCCTGTCTCTAGACAGTGTAGTCAAATCAGTCACTGTGGATGGGAACCTTCAACCGGTGGCTGAATTCTATGATGACTACAATGAGGCAGATCAAAAGATCCTGCAGGAAGCTATAATAAGGTACTTGAACATCTACAATAAAGCTTTTATTGAGATTATCTCTGAAATCCCAAAGAGCCTAGAGATGGAACTAGAAATAAGAAAGAACAATGCCATGGCAAAAGACCTTGAGATCAGGGAACAAATAGCTATTCAGCTATATCCTTCAATTGATCACAAAACAATGAACATGATATTCAAGGACTGCAAGGATGAATTCAGAAGCAAAGCAAGGATGAATCAGCTTATCCTTGGTGAGACCGACAAAGTAGCCAAGGACACTGAAGAGATCCTCCGGAATACATTCAAAAGGTTCAACATTCCTATTACAGAGGACTTAGGTGCAGAAACAGCTGCATCATCTGCTCCGGAAGAAGTACCACTTGAACAGACTAACATCTCTTCTCCGGCTTCTCCTACAGTCTCCGGATCCCAAGAAGTAGAGAAATTACAGGAGGAAGAAGTAGTAGAAAAAGAAAAAGAGGTTGACAGCACCAAGGATATAGAGAAAGAGAAGAATCCAACAGAGAAAACCACAACTGTAAGTGGTAAGAATGTGGAAGGAGATAAGACTCCTAAGGACAAAACTGCAGAAGAAAAGAAACATCTGTCTCCGGCAAGAGACACTGTACAAACTGTCCAAAAGTTTCTAAGCCAAGAAACTTTAGAGATTGATGAACCGGAGCTTCTAAAAGGCCCATTCAACTTTGACTCTCTCTCTCCGGTACAGACAATGAAGATAGCTTCATTTGCAAATGCCAAGGCAAATGAAAAACTCCTAAAGTCTCATATGGAAGATTATGAGTTGATAGAGGCTGCTTTCGGAGTGCTTGAAAAGATTATGCCATCAATCCAGATAGATCCGACAGCCTCCTCCTCCGGTAATCTCAAAACCTTAGTCAACAGTGTTGATACACATTTTGATTCTCTAGAAAAATCAGCTGAAGAAAAGGTCCGGAAGGAATTTTTGGATAAAAGATTTTCAAAAGTGTTAGGATTAATCTCTAATGATAGGAGAAATATGAGTATTGGAATAAAGAGCTTAAAAAATTCTCTTAAGGATGGCGGTGATATCTACAAATTTTGTATCTCCTGGTCAAAGGCAACAGTAGAAATTGATAAGAAAATAAAAGCGGAACAGGACAAACTACAAAGTCTATCTCAAAGTTTTGACCCTCTCTCTTCATCCATAGTAAATCAAGAATGTCAAACTATTGTAATCACAAATGCAATAAAGAACTTTGAGAAGGAAAGGAAGAATATCACTAACCGGATGGGAGAACTTAGAAGGATTATAATCCCTAAGTTAGAAACTATGCATGAGGCTATCAGTGATGCTCAGACTACCGCCCAAACAAATGATCCGATAGATCTCAAGAGGGCAGAAGCTTTTGCATTTTTGTTGAGTGGTCACATTTCAATTTTGGATAGAATGAAGCAAAGTTGGGCTACAGAACTGATCCAACTGAAGACATCTTTTGCAGACATTCTTCAGTTTATGTGAGTATGTAAATATGCGGCTATATAGAGAAAATTTTTGAAAATTTTGGTGTGCGGACCCTACCCTTTGCCATTGATGTCAAAGGGGGAGTGAGGAGCAGTGAAAAATGAGGAATCCAACTAAGGGGGAGTTCCGGAAATTGTATATAAAGATAGAGCATCAGCAAAGGGGGAGCATAGTGTAAACACTTAGTCATTTTTCACTAAGTGTTGCCATCAATGCCAAAGGGGGAGATTGTTGGCAAGAGACACTATATGGATTCATGGTTGTTGTCATTGATGGCAAAAAAGGTCATCCCACTTATCTGCAAGTCATGGTGTGCCTCTACCAGAAGTCAGAATGAAGAACTGTTGTGGTCCGGTGAACAAGAACAGAGCATGTGGCAAGGTCCGACAGATTGGTCCGGACCTCTAAGAGGAAATGTCTTGGTGCAGTGCGGATTTGGGGAAGTCAAGAGGACTACCTTGAGCAGTATATTCCAAGGATTTAGCCTCCGGTGATGGACAAAGAAAAAGATATGAATAGCTGAGTACCGGATTCCTGAAAGACAGTGAAAACAGAGGAAGAACTGACTGACTGAGCATCAGAATATTTTTCGGATGTGTTACTGTTGATGGTAAAGGTTGTGAAGGCATGAATCATGTTTGGCCGACATGATTAATGATATCTACAAGTATATGCTTGATCTGCATTGCTTGGTGAGCAAGGATTCAGCCGACAGAACAGAGTTTGTAAGAAACTAGACTGTTCCGGATGCCGACTAGAAAGGTGATGAAATTACTTGTGCGAATATATATAGAGGATGGATTTAGTTGTGAAAAGGGTGACTATGTGATGGTGTATGCGAATAAGTAAAGAGCAGAGCAGAAGTAGTAAGAAAGATCTGGTATGTGAAAAGATAGCAGAATAAAGAACAGAGGAAAGATGAAGTGCAGCAGATCAGTGTACTGAGCCTAACCGGAACTGAACCCCAGCATATGTAGGTGCTTCCAATCAGTTCAAGTATTATATTACATTCCTTGTAGACAGTGTGTCTCTTTGTAGGCAGTGTGCCTCTTGTGAGCAGTGTGCTCGGGCAGTGAGCCCTAATTGGCAAGTGCCATTTTGTAACTCCTTATTCTTCTAACAGAGAATAATCTTTGGGTTAATCACCCCGTGGTTTTCTCCCTTAACCGGGTTTCCACGTCAAAAATACTGTGTCATGTGTTTCTCATTTCATGATAATGTTTGTTTGTTTAATTCAATGCTGCTTTGATTAATAAGAAAGTTCAAATGAAGAAATAATTAGGATAACCGATTCGCCCCCCCCCTCTCAGTTATCAACATAATATGGTCCACTAGTTTTCAAATTCTAATTTCCTAATTCCAAGGATGATAATCCCAATATATGATTCTTATCTATCGACATGGATACCAAAAATTTCAAATTATGTGTCTAGGGTTATGTATTTAAGGACATCATCATAAAATATTTTCATTATTAAATATCAAAAAGTAGCACTTTTGCATTCACAAACTCAATCACACACATCATGAACTTAATTAGCATTAGGCTTAGTTTGCATCAAATATAGTTACTTGACATCCACTATTCTTTATTTCTTTGTTTCAATGTTGTTAAATCAATCTTAGGGGTTGGAATCCCACAAAGGAAGTCAGTCACTCTTCCCTTTGTACATAATTAGCACCACTCTTTCTTTGATGTGGATGTATTATGTGTTGAACAAGTTTTGTAGGCACTGCACTTAAAATTTACAATGGACTAGATCACACTAGGAAAAGGCATCTAAGGACCAGATTACAGGTGTGATGCTATCCTAGTCCCCGAAAATCTCAAGATCCATTCTTCACAAGTTTCTGATCAACAATCTAATTTTAGATTCTAGTTCTCAACTCTTTAACACAGTGTCACAACACTCAACATTGATTTACATATAAGCTAGAATCCCTCTCACTTTCAAATGTTTTTTATATGTATCCATCACAATGTCTTACATTCAAGATCATAAAAATTCAAGATTTGATTGCTTTCATTGATTTATCATTACCTGTCTAGACATCTAAATTAATCATGGGGTTTCTTTTTATATGTAATCATAGGTTTAATTTATTTTTGTATATATAATAAATAATATACACTAATACCCCTTTAATAGGGTAATGTGTTTGGAAAAAATAAGTAATGTTAAATAGGTTATACCTAAGGAAGCTTATGTGAAATTGAATTTTGAAGGTGATTTTAGAGGCAACCTTAGCCTTGATGGTGCCAAGGTTTTTCATAGATCCCATGAGGATCCTTTCTTGAACATGATGCTCTATAATTCTTGGGATAAATCAAACAATGAATTAGAAGTGTTGGAGTTACTTGAAGGTGTAAAGTTAGTCATGTTGACTAATTGTGAATCCTTAGAAGTTGAAGGTGAATCACAATTTATTATCATTGGCTATTGTTTGTTCCCAAAATAGCTAATCCCAAACCTTAGAGCATTACACAATTATCTCTTAGGCCAAGGGTGTCATCAAGAAGATTGGAAAGGGGCTCATCAATAGGCTGAGGATGATTTAGAGGCAACTGATAAGAGTGGGAAATCTCCTCTTCTCTTCAAGCTCGGCTAGACTTGGGAGGGTGTTCCTAGAGGTATCCCTCAACAGTGACTGAGAACAACATAAAATTCTTTCAAATTTACAACACTATAGCAATACACAAGTTATAATTCTAACCACCAGACCAAATCTTTGAAGAGGAAAACATTCAACCATCAGACCAAATCTTTGAGGAGGAAAGCATTCCTTTTAACATGGTTGACAATAACAATGATAACCCTTTCAATGGAAGGAGAACAAACCAAGGAGATGGTGATAACCCAAGAAGAGTAGCACATACATTTACCTATCCTATTGCTCTCAATGAAGATGACGATGCACCCATGAAAAACATTTCACCTTCCATCTTACCAAACTTCAAAGGGTTATCCTTCGAAGACCCTGATCAGTTCCTTTTTGAGTTTAGAGTCCTATGTCAGACATATGACTACAAAAATGATAACCAGAAACTTAAACTCTTCCCCTCCACTTTGAGAGACTCTGCAATGCGTTGGTTCATTAGATTAGTTTCAGGATCAATAACCTCGTGGGATGAAATGGAAACTATCTTTTTAGACAAATATCAGAGCTACTAGAGAGTTAGTGATAGGAAAGAGGAATTGTTCAAACTAAGGAAAAAAGAAGATGAGAGCATGGAGGATTACCTTGGTAGGTTCATCTTTTTAACCAAAAGATGTGGCGAAAAGGCCATAAGCCCCAAAATTCTGAAGACCATATTTCGCAAGGGGCTTGATGAGGATGCTAGGATAAGCCTAGATTTAATGGGAAAAGGAGATGTGTCCCAACTTGAACTCAGTGATATTGCTGAGTTATGCAAGAATTTCTCCTGTACTCGTGGAGGTATCCATAGGTCTAGTCTTTTGAGAGGCTCAAATGAAATTGGTAAATTGTGAGAGGAAATAGCAAATTTGAAAACTGACATTCTTGTTTAGCTAAACACCACTTTGGATGGAATATAGGCAAAAAAACATAATCCTAAAACCTTATCCATCTACTGCCCTAGGTGTCGAAACAAACATCTATTAAGGGAGTGTCCTTTGGACAAAGTTGACAATTGTCAAATTTTTGAAAAGAGTCATGCCACTGACCAATGTGAGATCGTGAATGCAATCAAAAATTCCAAGAAAAGGTCATCTCACACTGAGGAAGAGATCAATTTTGTGGGTCAAAGACCTAGAGGGAATTTCTCCTATGGCTAGAATTCAAATCCCTGCTGGCAACCTCCAAATAATTGGAATAATAGTCAATGGGTGGCACCTTGGCCTCCAAAACCACCTAATTGGGTACCTTACCCTTGAGGATCACTTGAATGGGCAAATCAATCTTGGGGAAACCCTCAATGGCCAAATCTGACTCAAAAATAATGGTATTCTCAAAATCTTGCCCCTCATTGGAATCAGACCCCAAATCAGTTCTATCATGGACCGAGGAGGATGCCCAATCCACAATAGAACCTCTTGCGAACACCCCAAAACACTCAACAAAATGAGCAGGTCAACCAACCACAACTCCCAACACAACCTATTCATAATCCAAAGAATAACCGTCAAACCACACCAATGTATTCCATAGAGCAAGAAAGCATGGCTAGAGTTAACGCTATCTATTTTGGAAACCTGTAGTTGAGGTCATGACAAACACTCCAACAGCCTACCATAGTTGAGATCCTTGACGAACCAAATGCAGAATTTGCTGAAGGAATAGAGACACCTTCTATACCTTTAGATAAAAACCTAATGAGTAACCAAGAAAAGATTCTTCAACAATCCTCACCTAAAACTTCTAAGTTACCTCAGGAAGAAGTTGGCCAACATTCAATAGATCTTCCAAAGAAGGATTCCACCTTGAAAAAGAGACCTCAAGCACCTTTTCCAGAGTGCCTCAAAGAAACCTCTATGAAAACCCTCTAAAAATGACCTTACCCACTGAAACTGCATTAATACAAGAAATTAAATGACTCCATATCGAGATTCCATTGTTACAGGTGATTAAAGAAATTCCTAAACTAAACCAACTAGTTAAATAGTTGTGCATAAAAACACTACGAAGGAAAAAGAAATAGATACCTAATAGTGGCAATCAATGAGGTAACACTACCTAATGCACTCGTGGACTTGGGAGCAACCATTAACGTCATGATGGTGGATCTTATGGAAAAAATGGTACTCACTGATCTACATCCCACAACCACCATACTACAAATGGCTTGCAAATGGCAAATCAATCCATAGCTATTCCCAAAGGTGTCTTAGAAAATGTTCCTGTCAAGGTTGATGATTGGGAATACCCAGTAGATATCCAAATAATCCAGTCCCTCACACCCAAGGACAGTTACCTGTTAATATTGAGTAGACCTTGTTGGCTATAGTTGCAGCTAAAATTGACTATAAAGTAGGAGGAATGACCATTTCAAATGGTCCCAATAGCAAACACCTATTCTTGTATCCCCATGCTCAACCTGCTGCACATAACCAAGTTTGGGTTGATGAACTAGATGGTTTTGACAAATAAGAGAATCTAGCCTCACTTGCTATGGTAGTCATCAAACAACACAGTGAAGAATTGGAAGATGAAGTGGAAAACAACATGCAAGATCTTGCCGTAGATTTAGGTGATGAAGAAATTTTAGAAGTAGAAGCGATTTTAGGACACCCGATCCACACTGATGATATTGAACAAGATTACACCAACTTCACAGTGTTACCTTATCCTCTAGCTAATATCATTCTAAAAACATATCACTTCTTCGAAGATATTGCCAGACTCCACAAAACTATACTGCATAGCTGTCCTCTCAACACCTTAATGAGAGAAGTTCATACTATCACCTCCAACTACCCCAAAACCAAAACTATCATGTTACTACTAGGAAAGACCTTAAATATTAACAGTTGGTTGACAGAGTCAGATGAACTCAAGTTATTTGATGTTTTGGTAAATAGATCCAAAGCTTTTGCTTTGAATTATACAGACATGAGAGGAATACACCCAAGTGTTTGTACCCATCACATCTATACTAAAGATGTTAGACCTATTCATCAACCACAACGAAGACGCAACCCTGCTTTCGAAGATATTGTTAAAATAGATATTGAAAAACTCCTGCAAGTAGGGTTCATCTATCCCATCTCTAACAGAAAATGGGTTTCACCTCTTGTAGTAGTCCCAAAGAAAAATGGGAAGTGGAGAGTGCACGTTGATTATAGAGAGCTCAATAAAGCCACCTATAAAGATTACTTTCCTGTACCTTTCATAGACTAGGTCTTGGATAATCTAGTAGGAAGGAAGTATTTCTCATTTTTGGATGGATTTAGTGGATATAACCAAATACAAGTAGCAACAGAGGAGCAGGACAAAACAACTTTCACCTATCCCTTGTGAACATTCGCATATCGAGTTCTTCCCTTCGGGCCATATAACGCTCCTGCAACATTTCAGAGAGTTGTTCTAGCCATCTTTGCTGAGATTGTAAATGATTGTGTGGAAGTCTATATGGACAACTTCACAGTGTATGGTTCCACTTTTGTGAAGCTCTTAAAAATTTGGACAAGGTGTTGCAGCGATGTGAGGACCATCAGCTATCCCTGAGTCACAAAAAATGTTTAATAATGGTAGAACAAGGGATAGTATTGGGACACCACATCTCAGCTAAAGGGATACAAGTGGATCCTAAGAAAATCAAAGTTATACAACTAGAGACTCCAAAGAACCAAACTGATATCAGAAGTTTCTTAGGACATGCTGGATATTACCGAGGATTCATAGAAAACATCAGCAAGATTGTAGCCCCCATGTTCTCCCTTCTCAAAAGGATATAGACTTTGTCTGGACAATTTAATATCATTAAGGAGAAAGTCATTTCTATTCCAGTCTTATGTGGACCTACTAGAACCTTCCTTTCCATATTTATGCAGATGCTTTTGGAGTAGTTTTAGGTCAGGAAGATGAGAATGGAGGGAAATATGCCATCTATTTGATCAGTAAGAATTTCACACCCACAGAACAAAACTATACCACTACAGAGAAAGAATTCTTAGTTGTGGTTCATGCAATTAATAAATTTTGACATTACATTATAGGGTACAAAGTAACTATGTTGACAGACCATTCAGCTATCAAATACCTAATGAACAAACCTACAATAAATAGAAGAATAATCAGATGGTTATTGCTTCTCCAAGAATTCAACGTGACCATCATTGATAAACCTAGAAAGTTCAACGTAGTCATAGATTTCTTATCCTAGATCAAACAAGATAATGGAGATTGTACCCATATACAAGATGAATTCCTAGATGAAAACTTATTTTCCATCTCCATTAAAACCCCTTGGTTTGTAGACGTCACCAACTCTCTTGCCACTTTTGGGTTTCCACCAAACTTTATGTTAAAACAAAAGAAACACCTCATTCAGGAAAACACGAGCAGTGTGAGGACCGCCCTTTTTACTACTGTTGTCATGACTCTTTACAGTGCTGTTATTGTTACTTTCATATTTGTGGGATAGCAGTTCCCGAAATTTGTCAGACTATTTAACTTTATTATGTTTTCGGAAAAACTAATTGGGTGATGTTTGGATAAGTTACTTTTCAGAAAAATGAATTAGAGATGTTAGAGATGATGGAAAATTGTAATATGATTTTTAATTATGTTAGATTGTACTAAGGCATGAGAATGCATGTGTTATTTAAGTTGCTTCGGCTATGATGAATTTATGTGGTTACTGATCTTGTAATTGAGTGTGCAGGGACTACTAATCAAACCACAGATTTCGGAGATCATTCCACACCTTGTTAATTGTTATTCCCTGTTAAGCCGATCTGGTTCCACGATGAACCAAGATCTCTTTGTGTTTGATGTCATGATGTAATGTGGTCTTTCGTATGGTCGAGTGGGTTAGGTTACCCTCATGTAATATTATTTTTATAAGTAAGTGTTGTAAAGAGATTGAATTTGAAATTTCTATTTTTATTTAAATTATGAGGCCCTTTTTCTTGTGCTTTACCTTGACCTGGGGTGTCTTGTATGGGTTAAAATTGACCCTGGGTTCTACCCCATGGGTCTAGGGGCCTATTTGGCATGGGTAACCCTTGAGTAACCTCCATCTAGTCAACTTAACCTCCCCCTGAAGTTAAGTGGCGAAAATTGGAGGTAGGAGGGGACATGATGGGTTGTACCAACACTCAACCCATCCCCTCTACTTTCCCCTAGATAAGAGATGCCATCCATTAGTGAAAGTTACCTCTTCTTTAGTAAGATTCCCCCATGTACTATGGGGACACCCATGTGAAGAAAGGAGAAAGAGGCATGGGTCACCTGTCTTGTTCCCATTTAACTCTTTTTTTTATTTTTTCCTTTGAGAAAGTGGAGTCACATGAAAGGAATAAGGAGTACCCTTGGGAATGGAGAGTGACATAAGCCACCTGGACAGAATAGTGATTTTTGGGAAGGGTGAGGAGGTGACAAGTGTCACTTCCCCATTTCTCAAAATTAGAAAGAAAGAGAATTTTGGGTTATTTATTTTCAAATTTTGGGATGAGAGGGAGTTAGTTGAATTTTGGGGAAAATCTTTCATCTTTGGCCTTACCCAAAATAGAGAAGTTAGTTTGGAAGATAGAGAAGGGAGAGGGAGTTGGTGGCTAAGCTTGGGAGTGAACTCTATGGACTCTGCAACAACTTCATTCCAGGAGGGCTTTGCAAGGTTGGTCTGAATTTTACCTTTGTTTTGGTAGAACTAAAATGTGTATGAAATGTGTTTGGAATATGTGTTTAAATTTGTTTTCTGTGGGGTTCTTGTCGGGTGTTTGAGAGAGCGTCTCCCACTTGGGAGAAATGCTCATCAAGTTTGGGGTAGGGGAGGAGAGATCCTCCTCGGGTGCATACCTGTTCCATCTTTTGGGATGTTGAAAGCCTTGAGGGCATGTATCTGTGACTGTATTTTTGACTTGAGAGTCATATACAGATTTCTTGCAAAATGTGATCACACTTGGTTGAGACCAAGAGATATTTATATGAGTTCATTTATCTGTCAGGGTGACACTCTGGAGTCGAGTGTATCCACTCTCCTGCCCCTTATGAAACTCACTGTAGTTGAGTTTCCGTTTTGTGTAAAATAGCCACGGGTGTATGTGTGCTTTGGGATTGTTGTTGTTTCTGTTGTGAAGTGGAGTGTTTGAATACCCAGGTGTGAGTATGGTCTCCCTAGCTCGGGGGTGACCCTCTTGCGGGTCTACGGTAGGGAGGAGAGCTAGACAAGTGGTATTTTCTTCTTTGTTTGTCTTTGATATGCAGGTTTTTCTCTTGGAGCTTTCTGGTTGGCTATTTTATGAAGAAACAGATCATCTTCTTGTCATGAGAATTAGGCCTGGATTATTTCATAGAAATGAAGAGAGAACACCTCTCTTGTTATTGTTGTAAATTACTGATATTCTGGGAGTGAAGAAAATCACCTCCCTGGTCTTGTTATTATTGGACTTTTATTGGTTGTCATAAGTTTTCAGTTGTATACTGTTTGGGAGGAGAAAGTTCATATCTGGGAAGTTGGTATTCATGTTTGAGAAGTTGTAATATGATTGTGCTTAAATTTTTAAGTTGATGTTTGCAACCTTTGTTCAATAGCAATTTTTGTGTTTCAAGTATTACTGAAAGGAATCAGTTCGTTTTTGCAACTTAATCTGAGTTGTTTACATTGAAAGTTTGGAATTGCTTCACTAGTTGAAATGCTGATTTTCTATTCAATATTAAAATGGAAAAGACAGTTTTAAATATTTGTGTTATCCTCCCTATTTAATGGCTTCTGTTAAATTAGAAGGATTAGAGGAAATCTAGCATGTAAATATAATCTGGTTGTAAATTTACAAGTCTTGTATGTTTATAAAAATGGGCTTAGAGTAGTGAATTTTGAGAAAATTGTGGAAATTGGAATTATAAAAATCTATAAAGAGTATTTCTTTTTCTCTCAATAAATTTATAAATATATATATAGAGCTATATATATATTTCTCATTTCGAGTAATTATCATTTTAAGAAAATAAAAGAGTAATTGAAAGTAATTATAACTGTTATATATCAATATAAAAAAAAAGGGGGATATATATATATATATATATATATGAACTATATAAATATAGATATATATAAATATATTATTGTTGAAATATATATATATATATATATATATATTTATATATGAATATATATAAATATATATATATATATATAATATATTATTATTATAAGAACCAACGAATGGTGAAAGACTGTCAACATGTTAGCCGCGGATAAAAGAAACACAGTCGAAATTTTATTTGGGCGGTGGGGAGTAAACCCCACCGCGAGCTGTTATTACATATGGAGGTGTGGAGTGGGGCGGAGCCCCACCCACACCCCACGTCATGGGAATGTGGGTGGGGCTCCGCCCCACTCCACATCTTCCCCCCCTCCAAACCCTTATGCCTCCCGCGAAACCTTTCCGCCGCTCTGCGGCCACCGCGAAGTCTTGCCCGCCGCTCTGCGGCCACCACAGATCCCCGTCCGCCGCTCTGCGGCCACTGCCGCCCATGGCCGCCATCTGCTGTGGGTTGAAAGCAATAAAAAATGTAGGGGCTTGGGCCCTAACATATGAATGGGTTATTTGGTAAATAAATTCAGTTTATTTTTATATAGCTCTATATAAAGGCATATATATATATATATGTCTATGTATATAGCTATATATATATAATATAAGAATGATTATATATATACATATATATATATATATATATATAGGTTTTTAAGTTGTGGGAAACCAATTTGTTCATTATTGAGATATTAAAATAAATATATTATATGTAAGTATGTATATATATATATATATATAGATATATATTTATTGGGCCCTCGTTTAAAATCGTTAATAACTATGTTTCATGGATATAGAGAAAAAAAATATATATATATATATATATAACAATTATAATCTCACAGGAGATGTTATTAAGTGTTGAACACAACAACCAAAGAAGCTATATTACCATGAACAGAGTTTTATAAAGTGGTGAACCACCTACATCTATTGACAACGTCATACGAGTTACAAACAGTGTATGAATCGTAATTAAGAGTAACAGTAACAACAGTAATTCTAAACAAGAGAAAATAAAATTAGATGTAAAGTGAGTTTAGGAATATTCAGTGATACTCTGGAAAGAGTTTCTCGGAAGTTTCATCTGTTAACGTACTTATAAACACCCGGAAAATGAAGAGGAAAATTACTCAACTCCTTGTGCAAAAGAACACTGGAAATAAACTTATGATGCCACCACTAACAATCCATGTGGCCATATTAATCTCAACTGTAGCAAACAATCTCATATGTAAACCTGTAAGAGGTTCCGAAGAAGGAAAAACCAACATTGGAAAACACAGAGGAGAAAATGCGCGACATATCTCACACGGGATAAGAGAACTAAGTTGACGGACCCTTCTGTCAATTGTGCTTAGGTACAAGTTGACTAAGTATTTACGAAGAGGAGGAACCTAGATCGGGGAAGATTAGGAGACTGAGTCCAGCGAAATAGTAAACCAGCCTTTGTGGCCTAGATCATCCTGAAATTAGGTTTAATATCAACAATAACTGCAGTAATAACCCTGATTGACGTAAATCACGAAGAAAGGACAGGATGCACATAAAGAAAGTATAGAAAATGAAAGAGAGAGAGAGACCGAAATATAAACACACTAAATGAACTAAGAGATAGTTAAGGTAAGGGCGATAAAGTTATAATCCAACTTAAGAACTTGTGGAAAGGGAAGAGAGGGCAACCAAGCCGCCTTGTTGAAAATGCTAAGTCATAGGAGTAGTATGTTTCAGGAAACAAGAGAGGAGACAGACAACCGTGCCTGGCTGAAAAATGACTAAATAGGGAGATCACTAGCCGGTTTAGTTGGAACAAGGCGTCGAGGGGAGTGGTTCCTCTATCAGCGAACCACGTGCGTAAATGAGTGCAGCGTAATTCCCACTAACGCCGTAAGGCATTTTGCTACCGAACATTGCCGAGGGTTCGATTTAAGAACTTGGGTAATCTCACTCTTGCAATGACGTTAGCAGCGTTGTATCGACCCTCTTGTTGATCTATATGTTTCCGTTTGCACGCCATTGTACTTGTATTCCGTCGATGAGTATAGTGTTTCGCCATGAGAGAACACCGTTGAGCATGCGTACGCATGCGAAAGGGGTTTTTAGGACGGTGTGAGAAAAGTTTTTCATATCTCGTGTCATAACCACATGACAGATGTGGCTATGACACGTGCGAAGTGTGTTGTGACCACAAGGAAAATGTGGGCATGACATTTGGTATCAGAGCCAAGTTTGTAAACACTGGGCGTATTTGGGCACGTTATTATTCCGCAACTTTGGCTAATTAGTTTCTACCTTGTTTTGTAGGATGCCTCCCCGACGTGTTCGACGAGTGCGATCACGCCACACAGCGTCAGTCGAGGTGCACAGCGATTCCTCAGCCGAGGGACTGGCACCTGCAGATTCAGCAGCACCACCTGCACCACCTGTGCCACAAGCACTACTAGTACCACAGGCGACACCAGTAGCGGATATAGGTCCACAGATCTTACAGGCACTACAGACTATGCTAGACAGGTTACCACCAGTGATTCCTGAGCCACGTATAGAGCCTCGTGTTGCTCCGCGAGAGGAGCCACGTGCCGAGTCACGTATTGAGCCACGTATGGAGCCCCGCGTTGATCCACTAGCGGTGAGACGTGTGGAGCCCTTCGTTGAGATTCCTGACACAACAGTAGAGGAGGTAGGGTCGGCCTCCCGAGCACGGAGCAGGAGTCCTCCGAGACTTTTGAGACAAGAACAGGTTCAGCAGGGAGTATATGAGGATGGTGTGGAAGAGCCACTTGGGAGACTTAGAGACAGAGGGGACCCTATCAGAGATCTACTGAGGCTCAACCCACCCACCTTCGCAGGAGCTACAGAGGGAGCTGTGGCCGAGGCTTGGCTAATTAGCTTAGACAGGTGTTTCGCATTGCGACCATATGAGAGCAACACGAAAGCACGAGTGGCAGTTCATCTTCTTAGGGATGCAGCAGCCACCTGGTGGCGTACAGAGGAGTGCAAGCGCCGACTCTCCGTGGATACACTCACATGGGACATCTTCATTGAGCGCTTCAATGCGCAGTATTTGTCCGAACATTATAGACAGCGCAGAGTCGATGAGTTTCATGATCTACAGCAGAGGGGACTCACCGTTACTCAGTATGAGAGCCGATTTATAGAACTTTCTCGTTATGCGGAATACCTCCATGACGAGAAATCTTAATACACAAATTCATCAGGGGGCTAAATCACGGGATATCAGGACCAGTTCGTATGGCAAATCCCCAAACCATGAGCGAGGCTATTGAAAAGGCCCTTATATCAGAGGAAATTCAGGGACGAGGACAGAATTCACGCCCACAGTACCAGGAACGAAATCCCCAACAACAGCAAAATTTTCGAAGGCCTCAAAACACAACACAGAGAGGAGGGTATAATGCTTCATCATTACCTCCTAGGCCTCCACAGCAATAGCAACATCAGCAAAAATCCAAATTTCAACAGAGGGGACAGGGAGGACAGAACCGTGGATGGCAGCAGCAGGGACCACGCAGGGATCAGAGACAGCAGGGTTCATCGGTAGGACCCGCAAGGTCCCAGCAGTCTTACAGAGGCTCACAGGGATCCACCGGACGGACCGGGCAACAACAATCGGGCAGAACACAGTCAGGGCAGTTACAGGTTAGAGGACCATGTTATGTATGTGGTGGGGCAGGGCATCTGGCTAGAGAGTGTCCGCAGGGATTTACTGCAGGGGGTCAGCCCCGATCAGGAGGGTCTGAGCAGACCGTAGGTGACGTGGGCAGATCTCACCACATGTTTGCAGCGGTTGATAACCGCCAGGCCGATTTTCAGGCTTCTGTCATCGAGGCAGCAGGTACGATTAGAGACTTTCCCATCTCGATCCTTTTTGATTCAGGAGCTACTGACTCTTTTTTGTCTACATCGTTAGTGGAGCGTTGCAGGCTGGTGGCTTCTAGGCAAGACATTAGGTGGGAAGTTGAGTTGGCCTCAGGGGCCAGGATGTCAGTAGATACCTTGGTTAAAGACTGTGAGATCACATTGGGACCCTTCACCACAATATGCGACCTTAGGATTATGCCATTAGGGTCTTACGGAGTAGTTCTGGGTATGGATTGGCTTGCGGCACATAGAGCCAAGCTTGATTGTCGCCAGAGAATGATTAGCTGTTTAGATGATCATGGTTCGTCGGTTGAGATAGTGGGCATTCAAAAGCCCACGGCGGTTCGTATGATATCCGCACAACAGCTTAAGCGCTGTATGCGGAGGGGATGTCAGATGTTTGCCATCACAGTCAGTGATAGAGCAGAGGATGAACCTGAGGCTACTTTAGATGATCACCCTATCCTTAGAGAGTTTGCCGATGTGTTTCTGCCAGAATTACCTGGTATGCCTCCACGTAGAGAAGTGGACTTCCACATTGACTTAGTGCCAGGTGCAGAGCCGATATCCCGCGCACCCTATAGAATGACAACCCATGAACTCACAGAACTTAAGCTGCAGTTGGAAGAATTACTTGAGAAGGGACACATCCGACCTAGCGTTTCACCATGGGGCGCACCAGTGATCTTCGTGAAGAAGAAGGATGGGTCTCTTCGGCTATGCATGGACTACAGGCAGTTGAACAAGGTGACGGTGAAGAATCGTTATCCTCTACCTAGGATTGACGACCTTTTTGATCAGATGCAGGGAGCCAGAGTGTTCTCGAAAATCGATCTAAAATCTGGGTATCATCAATTGCGCATCACGGAGTCAGATATTCATAAAACTGCTTTTCGAACCAGATATGGCCATTATGAATTCACAGTGGTACCTTTCGGGTTGACGAACGCTCCTGCAGTATTCATGAGTCTCATGAACGGGGTGTTCCGTACATACCTAGACCGGTTCGTGATCATATTCCTAGATGACATTCTGATTTATTCACGGACTGAAGAGGAGCATGTAGAGCACTTGCGTCAAGTTTTGCAGAAATTACGAGAGCAACAACTTTTTGGCAACTTGACGAAGTGTGCCTTCTTCAGGACAGAGGTGCAGTATTTGGGACACATTTTATCAGGCGATGGCATCTCTGTAGATCCATCTAAAATTAGAGCAATCCAGGAGTGGCCGGCACCCACGAACATGACAGAGGTCAGAAGCTTTATGGGGTTAGCTGGGTATTATCGTCGGTTTGTCGAAGGTTTCTCCAGGATAGCACATCCCATTACTTCCCTTCAGCGAAAAGGGAAGGGTTTCACTTGGACCGAGCAGTGTGAAAAGGCTTTTGGAGTCCTCAAAGAACGTCTTACGAGCGCTCCTATTTTAGCAGTTCCAGATCCGTCGGAAGAGTTTGTAGTTTGCACGGATGCATCATTAGAAGGTTTGGGAGCCGTGCTTATGCAGAATGGACGAGCGATCGCATACGAATCGCGGAAACTAAAGACACATGAGTTAAACTATCCTACGCACGACTTAGAGCTTGCAGCTGTTGTTCATGCCTTGGTTCGTTGGAGACACTTTCTTTTAGGGCGACGCTTTGAACTCCATTCAGACCATCATAGTTTGCAGTATATTTTCACACAGCCTAATTTGAACGCCCGCCAACGACGTTGGATGGAATTCCTATGCGAATATGACTTCGATGTCCATTATATAAAAGGGAAGGAGAACGTGGTCGCTGATGCTCTGAGTCGAAGACGCCACGAGATCCAGACCCTGACCTTGAAGATGGACTTGAAGGATCGCATCTTACAGCATCTGCCGGAGGACGAATGGTTTCTTGAAGTGCAGCAGGCAGTACTAAATCAGAAGGCCCTTGAGGGCAAATTTACAGGATATACCCTTGATTCTGATGGAATGCTTCGACATCGGCAACGCATATATGTACCCCATGCGGGTAATCTTCGTACAGTAATCCTATCAGAGGCTCATAGAGCACCCTACGCAGCACACCCAGGAGTGAAGAAGATGCATGCTGATTTACGACAGCTTTATCATTGGGTTGGGATGAGGCGTGACATTGCCGAATTTGTTGCTCGTTGCCTGGAATGTCAGAGGGTCAAGGCCGAACATCAGCATCCAGCGGGACTGTTGTACCCTCACGAAATACCTGAATGGAAATGGGATACCATTTCTATGGATTTTATCGTTGGTCTACCTATGTCATCACGTCGCCATGATGCTATTATGGTGACAGTTGACAAGCTGACCAAAGTGGCGCATTTTTCACCAATATGTACAACATACAATGCACCATCAGTGGCAAAGGTGTTTCTTGATCAGATTGTTAGACTTCATGGGATACCTCGCCGCATTATATCTGACAGAGATTCCGTATTCACTTCATCGTTCTGGAAAGCCTTACATCAGGCGTTGGGCACACAGCTCAACTTCAGTTCTGCATATCATCCGGAAACCGATGGACAAACAGAAAGAGTTAACCAGGTGTTAGAAGACATGCTTCGCATGTATGTGATGGACCACCAGTCTAGATGGGAGGAGTACCTGTATCTAGTTGAATTCGCCTACAATAATGGGCATCATAGCTCGTTGGGTATGCCTCCTTTCCAGGCATTATATGGCAGACCATGCAGAACACCTTTGAGTTGGGATCGTATAGAGGACAGAACAGTCATCGGCCCAGAGATAGTTCAGAATATGGAACTGCAAGTTAAACAGATAAGACAGAGGCTTCTGGAAGCACAGGACAGGCAGAAAAAGTATGCTGATGCTAAGAGGACAGACCGAAGCTTCACTGTGGGGGAAAGAGTATTTTTGAGAGTGCGGCCGCACAAAAGTCCAATCCGTTACGGAAAAGGCTCTAAACTCGCACCTCGATTTGTAGGACCTTTCGAAATCTTGGAGCGGATAGGACCAGTAGCCTATCGTCTAGCCTTGCCACCTAGCCTGTCACGTATCCACGATGTATTTCATGTATCAGTTTTACGTCAATATGTTTCTGACTTATCTCATGTGTTGGATTGGAGTGCTCTTCAGGTAGAGGCAGACGGACAACTGGCGTTGGAGCCAATTCGCATATTGGCTCGACGGAAGCTGGCCCTTCGAGGTCGAGAGCTGGACCAGGTTAGAGTCCAATGGGACTTATACGACGAAGTCACTGCAACATGGGAAGATGCAGAGAGATTGAAGACCCTGTATCCTCACCTTTTTGACGACTTCCAGGAGGAAGTACCGTCTTAGGGGGAGAGGATGTGAGGACCGCCCTTTTTACTACTGTTGTCATGACTCTTTACAGTGTTGTTATTGTTACTTTCATATTTGTGGGATAGCAGTTCCCGAAATTTGTCAGACTATTTAACTTTATTATGTTTTCGGAAAAACTAATTGGGTGATGTTTGGATAAGTTACTTTTCAGAAAAATGAATTAGAGATGTTAGAGATGATGGAAAATTGTAATATGATTTTTAATTATGTTAGATTGTACTAAGGCATGAGAATGCATGTGTTATTTAAGTTGCTTCGGCTATGATGAATTTATGTGGTTACTGATCTTGTAATTGAGTGTGCAGGGACTACTAATCAAACCACAGATTTCGGAGATCATTCCACACCTTGTTAATTGTTATTCCCTGTTAAGCCGATCTGGTTCCACGATGAACCAAGATCTCTTTGTGTTTGATGTCATGATGTAATGTGGTCTTTCGTATGGTCGAGTGGGTTAGGTTACCCTCATGTAATATTATTTTTATAAGTAAGTGTTGTAAAGAGATTGAATTTGAAATTTCTATTTTTATTTAAATTATGAGGCCCTTTTTCTTGTGCTTTACCTTGACCTGGGGTGTCTTGTATGGGTTAAAATTGACCCTGGGTTCTACCCCATGGGTCTAGGGGCCTATTTGGCATGGGTAACCCTTGAGTAACCTCCATCTAGTCAACTTAACCTCCCCCTGAAGTTAAGTGGCGAAAATTGGAGGTAGGAGGGGACATGATGGGTTGTACCAACACTCAACCCATCCCCTCTACTTTCCCCTAGATAAGAGATGCCATCCATTAGTGAAAGTTACCTCTTCTTTAGTAAGATTCCCCCATGTACTATGGGGACATCCATGTGAAGAAAGGAGAAAGAGGCATGGGTCACCTGTCTTGTTCCCATTTAACTCTTTTTTTTATTTTTTCCTTTGAGAAAGTGGAGTCACATGAAAGGAATAAGGAGTACCCTTGGGAATGGAGAGTGACATAAGCCACCTGGACAGAATAGTGATTTTTGGGAAGGGTGAGGAGGTGACAAGTGTCACTTCCCCATTTCTCAAAATTAGAAAGAAAGAGAATTTTGGGTTATTTATTTTCAAATTTTGGGATGAGAGGGAGTTAGTTGAATTTTGGGGAAAATCTTTCATCTTTGGCCTTACCCAAAATAGAGAAGTTAGTTTGGAAGATAGAGAAGGGAGAGGGAGTTGGTGGCTAAGCTTGGGAGTGAACTCTGTGGACTCTGCAACAACTTCATTCCAGGAGGGCTTTGCAAGGTTGGTCTGAATTTTACCTTTGTTTTGGTAGAACTGAAATGTGTATGAAATGTGTTTGGAATATGTGTTTAAATTTGTTTTCTGTGGGGTTCTTGTCGGGTGTTTGACAGAGCGTCTCCCACTTGGGAGAAATGCTCATCAAGTTTGGGGTAGGGGAGGAGAGATCCTCCTCGGGTGCATACCTGTTCCATCTTTTGGGATGTTGAAAGCCTTGAGGGCATGTATCTATGACTGTATTTTTGACTTGAGAGTCATATACAGATTTCTTGCAAAATGTGATCACACTTGGTTGAGACCAAGAGATATTTATATGAGTTCATTTATCTGTCAGGGTGACACTCTGGAGTCGAGTGTATCCACTCTCCTGCCCCTTATGAAACTCACTGTAGTTGAGTTTCCGTTTTGTGTAAAATAGCCACGGGTGTATGTGTGCTTTGGGATTGTTGTTGTTTCTGTTGTGAAGTGGAGTGTTTGAATACCCAGGTGTGAGTATGGTCTCCCTAGCTCGGGGGTGACCCTCTTGCGGGTCTACGGTAGGGAGGAGAGCTAGACAAGTGGTATTTTCTTCTTTGTTTGTCTTTGATATGCAGGTTTTTCTCTTGGAGCTTTCTGGTTGGCTATTTTATGAAGAAACAGATCATCTTCTTGTCATGAGAATTAGGCCTGGATTATTTCATAGAAATGAAGAGAGAACACCTCTCTTGTTATTGTTGTAAATTACTGATATTCTGGGAGTGAAGAAAATCACCTCCCTGGTCTTGTTATTATTGGACTTTTATTGGTTGTCATAAGTTTTCAGTTGTATACTGTTTGGGAGGAGAAAGTTCATATCTGGGAAGTTGGTATTCATGTTTGAGAAGTTGTAATATGACTGTGCTTAAATTTTTAAGTTGATGTTTGCAACCTTTGTTCAATAGCAATTTTTGTGTTTCAAGTATTACTGAAAGGAATCAGTTCGTTTTTGCAACTTAATCTGAGTTGTTTACATTGAAAGTTTGGAATTGCTTCACTAGTTGAAATGCTGATTTTCTATTCAATATTAAAATGGAAAAGACAGTTTTAAATATTTGTGTTATCCTCCCTATTTAATGGCTTCTGTTAAATTAGAAGGATTAGAGGAAATCTAGCATGTAAATATAATCTGGTTGTAAATTTACAAGTCTTGTATGTTTATAAAAATGGGCTTAGAGTAGTGAATTTTGAGAAAATTGTGGAAATTGGAATTATAAAAATCTATAAAGAGTATTTCTTTTTCTCTCAATAAATTTATAAATATATATATAGATCTATATATATATTTCTCATTTCGAGTAATTATCATTTTAAGAAAATAAAAGAGTAATTGAAAGTAATTATAACTGTTATATATCAATATAAAAAAAAAGGGGGATATATATATATATATATATATATATATATATATATATATATATATATATATATATGAACTATATAAATATAGATATATATAAATATATTATTGTTGAAATATATATATATATATATATATTTATATATGAATATATATAAATATATATATATATATATATATAATATATTATTATTATAAGAACCAACGAATGGTGAAAGACTGTCAACATGTTAGCCGCGGATAAAAGAAACACAGTCGAAATTTTATTTGGGCGGTGGGGAGTAAACCCCACCGCGAGCTGTTATTACATATGGAGGTGTGGAGTGGGGCGGAGCCCCACCCACACCCCACGTCATGGGAATGTGGGTGGGGCTCCGCCCCACTCCACATCTTCCCCCCCTCCAAACCCTTATGCCTCCCGCGAAACCTTTCCGCCGCTCTGCGGCCACCGCGAAGTCTTGCCCGCCGCTCTGCGGCCACCACAGATCCCCGTCCGCCGCTCTGCGGCCACTGCCGCCCATGGCCGCCATCTGCTGTGGGTTGAAAGCAATAAAAAATGTAGGGGCTTGGGCCCTAACATATGAATGGGTTATTTGGTAAATAAATTCAGTTTATTTTTATATAGCTCTATATAAAGGCATATATATATATATATGTCTATGTATATAGCTATATATATATAATATAAGAATGATTATATATATACATATATATATATATATATATATAGGTTTTTAAGTTGTGGGAAACCAATTTGTTCATTATTGAGATATTAAAATAAATATATTATATGTAAGTATGTATATATATATATATATATATATATATATATATATATATAGATATATATTTATTGGGCCCTCGTTTAAAATCGTTAATAACTATGTTTCATGGATATAGAGAAAAAATATATATATATATATATATAACAATTATAATCTCACAGGAGATGTTATTAAGTGTTGAACACAACAACCAAAGAAGCTATATTACCATGAACAGAGTTTTATAAAGTGGTGAACCACCTACATCTATTGACAACGTCATACGAGTTACAAACAGTGTATGAATCGTAATTAAGAATAACAGTAACAACAGTAATTCTAAACAAGAGAAAATAAAATTAGATGTAAAGTGAGTTTAGGAATATTCAGTGATACTCTGGAAAGAGTTTCTCGGAAGTTTCATCTGTTAACGTACTTATAAACACCCGGAAAATGAAGAGGAAAATTACTCAACTCCTTGTGCAAAAGAACACTGGAAATAAACTTATGATGCCACCACTAACAATCCATGTGGCCATATTAATCTCAACTGTAGCAAACAATCTCATATGTAAACCTGTAAGAGGTTCCGAAGAAGGAAAAACCAACATTGGAAAACACAGAGGAGAAAATGCGCGACATATCTCACACGGGATAAGAGAACTAAGTTGACGGACCCTTCTGTCAATTGTGCTTAGGTACAAGTTGACTAAGTATTTACGAAGAGGAGGAACCTAGATCGGGGAAGATTAGGAGACTGAGTCCAGCGAAATAGTAAACCAGCCTTTGTGGCCTAGATCATCCTGAAATTAGGTTTAATATCAACAATAACTGCAGTAATAACCCTGATTGACGTAAATCACGAAGAAAGGACAGGATGCACATAAAGAAAGTATAGAAAATGAAAGAGAGAGAGAGACCGAAATATAAACACACTAAATGAACTAAGAGATAGTTAAGGTAAGGGCGATAAAGTTATAATCCAACTTAAGAACTTGTGGAAAGGGAAGAGAGGGCAACCAAGCCGCCTTGTTGAAAATGCTAAGTCATAGGAGTAGTATGTTTCAGGAAACAAGAGAGGAGACAGACAACCGTGCCTGGCTGAAAAATGACTAAATAGGGAGATCACTAGCCGGTTTAGTTGGAACAAGGCGTCGAGGGGAGTGGTTCCTCTATCAGCGAACCACGTGCGTAAATGAGTGCAGCGTAATTCCCACTAACGCCGTAAGGCATTTTGCTACCGAACATTGCCGAGGGTTCGATTTAAGAACTTGGGTAATCTCACTCTTGCAATGACGTTAGCAGCGTTGTATCGACCCTCTTGTTGATCTATATGTTTCCGTTTGCACGCCATTGTACTTGTATTCCGTCGATGAGTATAGTGTTTCGCCATGAGAGAACACCGTTGAGCATGCGTACGCATGCGAAAGGGGTTTTTAGGACGGTGTGAGAAAAGTTTTTCATATCTCGTGTCATAACCACATGACAGATGTGGCTATGACACGTGCGAAGTGTGTTGTGACCACAAGGAAAATGTGGGCATGACAAGCAGTTCAAATGGATTAATGGTATGCTATTCCGATGTGGCCCTGATATGGTTTTACAATGTTGTGTCAGATCAAATGAAACTTACAGGATCCTTAGAGCTTGCAATGATGATCCATCTGGAGGTTATTAATCTGCCAAGAGGACATCCCATAAAATCTTAGGTACAAGATATTATTGGCCCTCTATGCATAAAGATGTAAAAAATTATGTTTGCCATTGTGATGAATGCCAACAAGTAGGAAGACCCATGACATCCAATAAGATACCTCTGTAGCCGCAAGTAGTTTTTGAACCATTTGAAAAGTGGTGATTGGATTTTATCAGGCCCACAGATCCTCCTTCACAGGGTAAAGAATACATACTAGTCTGTACTGACTATCTGACTAAGTGGGTAGAAGTCCAAGCGTTAAGAGTTGCTAGGGAAGAACACGTCACAGACTTCCTATGTAACAAGATTTTTCTCAGATTTGGAGCCCCTAGATCAATTGTCATAGATCAAGGACCCCAATTTATGTCCAAAGTTTTGCTAGCCTTTATTGATCATTTCCAGGTAAGCCATAAGAAGTTGTTTCCTTATCACCCACAAGCAAATGGTCAAGTGGAAGTCACTAATAGGGAGTTTGAAAACATTTTGACAAAAATAGTTTCATCAGGAAGAAGAAACTAGGCCAAGAAATTACCTGAAGCCATGTGGGCCTATAATACAACCTGGAAATCAACTACCAGTTTACTCCTTATGAGTTAGTCTTTGGGAAGAAACCTCTTTTACCCATTAAATTTGAACTTCAAATGTTTAGAATGACAATTGAGGTAGGCTTGGACCTTGATAGAGCCCATGTTGAAAGAGTCCTGCAGCTTAGGGAATTAGATGAACTTCATCAGGAAGCCATTCACCAGACAGAGTTAGTCCAACAACAACGGAAGGCCTGACATGATAAACATATAAAAGAAAGACAGTTCCATAATGGGGATTGGGCACTGTTATTTGATTCTAGATATAAAGATCAGAAAGGTAAACTAAGAACTCATTGGCTAGGTCCATCTGAGATTTTTGAAGTATTTCCAAATGGATCAGTGCAGCTTAAACCCATCAATGGTGACACTTTAACTCTCTTAGTTAACGATCATTGATTACAAATCTACCACAAACCTATTACTAAAGAAGAATTTACGCGCATGGTAGAAATCCAAGGAGAAACCCAATGTATTGACTCTGCTTCGGTAGAGGCAATATAATTCTGATAAAATACACGAGTAAAAAAATTTAAAAAATCAATAAATATGGTGTGTGTATGTATTCATGATTATTTTGGAGCATTCTTATTGTATCTTCATCTTTGTGCTTGTCTAAATTTCATTATTGTTTTGTAGGACTTCATCTTTGAACAAGTACCATATTCTGGCTCATCTTTCAACGATGCTCTAGAAATTTGTTCTTTCATTCCAGCTGCATCTTTTAGCAATGCTCTGAAACTTGTTCCTTCATATTGTTCCTGCATTCTGGTGCATCTTTCAGTGATGCTTCGGAACTTGTTCCTTCATGTTGTTCCTGCATTTCGGCGTATCTTTCAGCAATGCTCCAGAACTTGTTCCTTCATGTTGTTCTTGCATTCTAGTGCATCTTTCAGCGATGCTTTGGAACTCGTTCCTTCATTTCATTTCTACATTCTGGAGCATCTTTTAGTGATGCTCCAGAACTCATTCCTTCATTTTGTTTCTGCATTCTGGTGCATCTTTCAGCAATGCTCCAAAATTTGTTCTTTCATTCCAGCTGCATCTTTCAGTGATGCTCCAAAACTTGTTCCTTCATTTTGTTCTTGCATTCCAGCACATCTTTCAATGATGCTCTAGAATTTTGTTCATGTATTCCATCTGCATCTTTTAGCAATGCTTTGAAACTTGTTCCTTCATGTTGTTCCTACATTCTGGTGCATCTTTCAGCAATGCTTTGGAGCTTCCTTCATTTTGCTCCTGCATTCTGGTGCATCTTTCAGCGATGCATTAGAATTTGTTCTTTCATTCTGTCTACATCTTTCAGCGATGCTGTGGAACTTGTTCCTTCATTTTTTCCCTGCATTCTGGTGTATCTTTGAGCGATGCTCCAGAATTTTATTCCTATATTCCAGTTGCATCTTTCAACAATGCTCTAGAATTTCATTCTTTCATTCCAACTGCATCTTTCAATGATGCTCCAGAACTTGTCCCTTCATTTTGTTCTTGCATTCTGGTGTATCTTTCAGCGATGCTCCATAATTTTGTTTCTGTATTCTGACTGCATCTTTCAATGATGCTCCAGAATTTCGTTCTTTCATTCCAGCTATATCTTTTAGAGATGCTCCAGAATTTCATTCTTTCAATCTGGCTACATCTTTCAGTGATGCTTCAAAATTTGTTCCTACATTCTGACTGCATCTTTCAGCGATGCTCCAGAACCTTGCTTCATACTTCGTATACCCCTTCCATGGCCATCTTTTTCTAATGTTCTAGATTCATGATTTCCCTTCTGTATAAATGCTCTGACATCCTCAAAAACATACCCATTTCCATCACCAAACTTTTCCATACCAATGCCACCTTAGAAATTCATGCCCTATATTGCCATCCCTTACCATAATAAATGATATTATTGTGACAATCTATCATCATAATAATTAAAACACTTTTAGCCACCCCATCTTCATTAATAATTTAAATCCATTACAACCCTTTACCATCTCATCTGAATCGAATAACATCATCATCTATGATGACATTATGTCAGCATAATGAGGTGACTTTCAAATCAATAACGGAACATAAGGTACATGCATCTTTTGTCTTAAATAGGTAAATTATTGCGAATAAAATTAAATAAATTGGCACGTTCCCCCTTTTTTCCAAATTTAGTAAATTGTGCAAACTATACCTTCACTAGAAGAGGTGGCAACGCATTCATTCCATTCCATGCAAGGTAATAATTAGATACAAAGCAATTGAATGACATGAATTAATCCGTGTCCTATCAGCATTATCAAAGTACAAGTGGCCATAAAGATTGAGTTTTACTTAATCTGCATATTAGTTTGTCTGTAACAATTCTCACCTTGGTGTGCCACTAAGTTCAGTAGACACTCCGCAGAATTCCCAGTAGGGGGTAGAATGGGAGTAGCAAAGTATAAATCAGGGCCAACTTTTGCAAACAAGTTATTGGCCCTTGGTAATATCTCAGAACTATTTCAGAGGGTGGGATGGCTAGAGTTCATGAAAAAGTTTGAGGGACATAATACACAACTAGTTAAAGAGTTCATAGAGAACTTATCAGATGGACAATCAATTGTGCAAGGAAAGAAATTTAAGGATAGGACTAGAGAATATCTTCAAGTAGAGAGAACTGCAAGGCTCCACATGAGATACCCTAACTGTAAGCCCTTTTCCTTCAAAGCTTAATTCCAAAGGACTAAAAGTTATGAAGCTATGAAGGACAAGTATAATGAAAGTATCAGGATCTATTTTGAAGATTTCAAATTTAATGGGCCACAATTAATAGACAGAGCATGGAGCGCCTATGAGGAGCGATATACTCCCTTGCCTATGTATCTAAAATGAAGGGAGATGAGTTCTCCAACCAATCTCAGATGGTCATATAAAAGAGAAGAAACTTTGACAAAAATACTTCAGCAACTCAAGACCAAGTGGATAGGAATGCAATACACACCTCCATTGCTTCTTTAGCCACCCCATGTAGTTTTAGTAACTGCAGAGAAAGATCCCAGGGACTTACATGCATGGGAGATGAGGATAAAATTGAACAAAGGCTTTCTTAAGTACCTTGATCGTTTGGATGAGGAGGCAGAGGACATGTATGATCTCAGCTCAAAATATGATGAATTGAACAGAAAGAGGGATGCAAAAAGATGGAGGGATCATTAGAGAGCAGGAGGACCTACTCAAGCCTAGGAAGGGGAGGGTGATGAAGTATAAACAACCTCATTTTATAACAAGCCATATAACCTGTTTGTCTTGCCCAATCACCCTAACCATGCCAATTTGTTTATTTTTAGAAGCAATGTTTATCTATTTCTGATAAAATGATGTCTAAATCTTTATTTCCCAATTGATTGAAATAAGCCACTAATGTTGACATAATTGCATGTAAAGTTGTGTAATTATGCAGGGTTTCATGTATGGCCTAATAGAAGGAGTGGACTTCAAAGCAGCTGGAGTCAGAGCACTGGAATTTGAGGGAACTAGAAATTTAGGCATACATAATCATAGATTTTGTTAGCAATTCTATTATTTTTTGTTGGGCATACTTAAGACTTTACGGTTCTACTCAAAGCCTTTAATGTATTTAATTTCATAGACATCCAGTTAGTTTTCAATTCTATTTTTCTTTAAAAGACTTTTTCAATGGCATTTACCCACCATCTAAAATTTAGGATTTTGGAGTAGTGCAGTTTATATATGTAGTTGCTCAAAACAAGGATATGGTATGTTGTGATATGTTATGATCTGATATACAATATGAAAGGGCTATTCATCTATGTTATGTGTTCTACGATACTTTTATGACATGAATGAATATTGCAAGTTCTATTCTGAGTGATCTTTTATGAGCAATGGAAGTAATATGAATGGAATTTACTTTGGAGTTGTTGAAGTATTGAATGTGGTTTGAATCGATAATAGGAACTCCCAAGAGCTATCCACTCAAGGGATTATAGAATAGATAAGTATTTTTATTATTGGTGTTGTTATTTCTATTTTGTGAATGTTTTGATTAGATTAATGTCACTTCGTATTTATCTGTGTGATGTGTTCCTGTAGGTTGTGGTATTTAAGTTAATGATCTTTGAAATTCTATTCATTTAAAATTTTTGGAGCATCCACTTCATTCATGAATCTGTTATTAGTTATTAGTTCAAAGTTTCAATGTGTTTTCAGTTAACAAGCTAGTTGTCTTTTCAAATCCATAGTTAAAATCATGTGTGTGAATTTCTAGATTAAAGTTTATATGCTTTTTAGATTAAAGATTTCAACACTTTCTAGCTTAGAGTTTGTATGCTTTTTAATTTAGATTCTATCATAAGATGTTCAAAAATTTAGAAAATATGTTACTAAGTGAGATGTCCAAAAATATCCCCTATTGCATACAACCTTGGACACTACTCGATCGACATAATTGACATATTTTAACTAAAGTGTTAGGACCTTACGACAGCCTGTCACACACCCTCTTCCACAAGTAAAGGGCAAGCCCTTTCTACACAAGTCTTGTAGGGTCCATATTCTCATGATTGAATACTTAATTTAGGTGCTTCTCACCATATGACCCATTCACATGATCTACTTTGTTATCTTTTGATAGTAGTACTTAGATTACAGTGGGGGACTCTTGATAGATTTTGGTTTTGGGATCAGGTAAGTATAATTGGAAGATGGTTGCATGAATGATGTTCACTTAGTTCTAAATATCTCTACTAACCTTCTTTTCACTTATCAGATTTGTCATTCTTGTGAGGGAAAGACAGTTGAGTTCACACCACATGATGTAGTCATTTGAGAGCTACAAGAGCTTGAGATTGTTGTTGTTATACCAGTGCTGATCATGGATCATGTGTGTATAGGTTTGATAGTTTTGAGTCTTGTTGATGGGTGTTTTGACATACTTCTCAGCTCAAATCAAATACTAGGTATCCCACCTCTCTTGAAAGGAATCAAATCCTAAAAGTGATGTAGGAGCATCCCAGGTTGTAGAGAAATCTTGCATCAACCAAAAATATTTGCATTCATTTTGTTTTCTTTCATTTTCCCAGTTTAGTACAGTCAGTTTAGTCAATAGCAGTTTCTATATTTTGGTCTACATTCTACCATAGTTTCATTTTAGAACTTGTGGAGTTGGACTTAGTAACTAGATATCATCATGCACATCATATCCAAAATTTAGACCATTTGGATCAGTTTATGGAAAGTTATCGCTATCAGAAGATCAACTATTTTCTCAGAAAAGAGAATTTAGAGTCTTAGACTGATAGCTAAAGGAGAAGACTTGTGGAGCACTTCCACAGCTTACAGAGCTAAATGACACATCATTCAAGATAGTTTGGAACTTGGCTAACCTTCCCTAAGATCAACACATTGATCCATTCACCTGCGGAAGAATACAAGTTGTTTAGGACTGACCTATCTATGTACACACGTTATATCTCTATCATTGGAGTTTGTAATCATTCTTGGTTGACGCAGAGGAGATTATATATATTCATGTAATACATGCATAGTAAAGTAGCTCATGATTTTAGAGATAGTTAGATAGTTTGAATTCTTTTGTAAGGCGCTTCAAAGCCATATCCTGCGCATACATTGTAACTGGAGAATCAGGCCAGTGAGCCCTAATTTGTAATCTTGCATGTTGCCAGCATGTTTGTATTTGAGTCTATGATATACTAAATGACTGAATATGCATTTGCATTCTATAATTGAGTTGCTTCCGTTGTGTTTACTCTTGCTGCACGGCCTGGACTGTTCACTTTGTGGACCGTCCTAACTGTGACTGCACCAAGTGGTATCATAGCAAAGTTTAAATCCATTGGGAGTGAAGTGAGCAAAGTTTTTGAAGGCATTCTATAAGATCTTGCTATGAACATACTGTTTAACCCAAGGCAAACTACTTGTGTTGTCAACTGATCACTGATTGTGAGGCAGTTGTCACCTTGAAGCCCGATCACTGAATTTGAGGCAGTTACACTTGATCCAAGGAAGAGATGCTGCCGAGGAGAATACCTATTGTTGGTAATATGGCTAGAAGAATGGATGAGATGATGAAAACAATGTGAGTTCGCTTGGATGCTATTGAAGAAGATCAAAGAAGAGGATTGACACCTCAACCTAATGTTGATAGTGATGATGAAGAATTTCAATCCATTGATCAAAATGAAGAAACGCTAGGAGAAGAAGAAGAATCAAATCAAGTGAAGATGTTGCAAGCTATTTCAAAGATTAGAAAAAGACCTAGAGTGGATGTACCAAACTATATTGGCAATTTGAATCCCAAGGAGCTGATTGATTGGATAAATGACCTAGAAGAATACTTTGAAGATGAAGAAATTGAAGATCCAGAGAAGGTGAAATTTGCAAAGACCAAGTTGAAAGGACATGCTGCTATTTGGTGGAAAGAAGTATAGTTGGATAGAAATAGAAGAGCAAAAGAGAAGATCATAAAGTGGGATAGAATGGTGACAAAGTTGTAAAATTAGTTTATACCTATTGACTATGAGTTGGAACTATTGAAATGATTGCAGAAATTGAGACAAAAAGAGAAATATGTGAAGGAGTATACTGAAGAATTTCATAAGATGATTATAAGGATAGGACATAGTGAAGCAAGCAAGGATAAAGTGGCAAGATACATCAATGGACTAAGATTGAACATTCAAAAAGAACTAAGTTTGGTAAGGATGACAACATTGGAAGAAGCATATTAGTTTGCCCTAAAAGTTGAAGAAAAGTTGAACAAGAAGCATGAGAAGAGAGAGAAAGAGGTAAAGGAGGTAGATTTCAGAGAGGTAGAACATATTCTAAAGGAGAGAGATTATTTGCAGAACAAAACAGACAAGATAGCACATTCAAGAAGGAAGACAGATATATCAACTCATACTGGAGAGATGATAGAACTTTCTACTGTAGGGGAAACCCTAGTGTTAATATATGGAGCCTAAACAAACTCAGAGGTTAAATTTACCCCACTTTTATCAGCACGGTTTCCCCCCAAATTCCTATGGGGTCAAGGGGCAGTGCCCCTTGCGGGGGTTTGGGGGCAACACCCTCATGGGGGCTCGGGGGCAACGCCCCCAAAACCTCACACGATTTTTTTCTTATTTTATAAAGGCACCGGGAGTTATTTTTCATTGGCTAACATAAAAAAACCTATTTTGTAACCGACATAAGGCTTGATAAAAGTGGCTAAGGGTTAGGGTTTTTTGATGATGTATTGTAGCATTTGCAGCGGTATTGAGTTGCAGGGATTGCTAGTTGTAATTGATTTGATTTACTGGGTAATAATATTGGACTCTCTGTTTGGTGGATGTAGCCCAAGTTTGGGTGAACCACGTTAAAAACTTGTCTCTCGCTATTATTATTTCTATGTATTTTTCATTCCTCTGTTTAATCTTTATTTGCATTTAATTGATATCTTCTGCCGGCTAACCCTAACACCTAGTTCATACCAGAGTGAAGGATACAAAAGAGATGGAAGAGGACTTGATAGGAGAACATTCAGAGAAACCTATTTTAAGTGTGTAGGTGAAGGACATAGAGCTTTTGAATGTCATCAAGGACATACAAGTAAGAAGATAGAGAATAGTGGAAGAGCAGCCTATGTAGAAGAAGAACTTGTTGGATCACCCATTTTAGTTGGTAAACCTAAGAAAGGAGAATCATTAGTCATGAGGAGAGAATTATTTCAAGAAGAGACAAATGAGGAACCACCGTAGAGGAAAAGTTTGTTCCGGACTAGATGTAAATCAAGAGATAAATTTTGTAAGGTTGTAATTGATAGTGGTAGTTCTGATAATTTGGTTTCAGAGGAGATGGTGACTAAGCTGAAGTTGGAGAGGTTGAAACACTCTAAGACATATCAGATAGCATGGATTTAGGATGATCATAAGGTACTGGTGAGTGAACCATGTTTGGTGAAATTTCATATTTGATCTTATCATAATGAAGCATTGTGTGATATTATGCCTATGGATGTATGCCATATATTGTTGGGTAGACCATGACAGTATGATAGAAAAGTTATACATGATGGAAAAAAGAACACCTAAACTATAACATCAAATGGAAAGAGAATTACTTTGATCCCTTTGGAAGATGATCCTAAGAGTGAAGTAAGTGGGATGCTAGAATCTATTTGGTTGATGAAAGGAAATTTCTAGATGGTTTGAGACACAAGAATATGTGTTATGCTTTCATTCATAAGAAGCCTAAAACCCTAAAGACAGAGATTGAAGAATCACAATCAGAGGAGATAATTGAATTACTGATAGAGTATGAAGACATCATATCAGATTAGGTACCTGAAGGATTGCCACCAATCAGGAGTATCAGTCATCACATGGATCTAATACCTGGAGCTAGTTTGCCTAACAAAGCAGCACATAGAATGACACCAACAGAGAATGAAGAATTGAATAGATAGATACAAGAGTTGTTGAGGAAAGGTTTGATCAGAGAAAGCTTGAGCTCTTGTGTAGTGCTTGCAGTGTTAGCGCCAAAGAAGGATGGAGAATGGAGAATGTGTATAGACTCTAGAGCAATCAACAAAATCACAGCTAAGTATAGATTTTCATTGTGGATGACATAATGGATTGTTTGAGTGGAGCAAGATATTTCACAAAGATAGACTTGAAGAGTGGATACCATCATATCAAAATCAGAGAAGGAGATGAATGGAAGACTTCTTTTCAGACAAATGAAGGATTGTATGAATGGTTAGTGATGCCTTTTGGATTGACTAATGCACCAAGTACTTTCATGAGGTTGATGAATAAAGTTTTGAAGAAATTCCTGGGTAAGTTTGTTATTATATACTTGGATGATATTCTAATTTTTAGTAAGACAAAAGAAGAACATTTGTGGCACCTGAGACAAGTATTGCAGATACCGAGAGAAGAGAAATTGCTTATAAACATTAAGAAGTGTAGTTTCATGAAGGAAGAGTTGGCATACTTAGGATTTGTGATTTCTATGGAAGGATTGAAGATGGACCTTGAGAAAGTTAGAGCAATTGTTGAATGGCCTACACCTAAGAGCATTGGAGATGTCAGATCATTTCATGGATTAGCTAGCTTCTACCGAAAGTTCAGAAATTTTAGTTTAGTATGTAACCCTATGACAAAGACAATGAGAGGTGATACAAAATACTTTAAATGGACATCAGGAGCATATAAAAGTTTTGAATTGTTGAAGCAAAAAGTGACAGAGCAACTAGTATTGGCATTACCGGATTTTAACAAAGTATTTCAAGTAGATTGTGATGCAAGTGGAAATGCAATAGGAGCAGTGTTAAGTCAAGAAGGTAGACCTGTAGCATATTTCAGTGAGAATTTGAATGATTCAAGGAGAAGATATTCAGTTTATGATCAAGATTTCTATGCCATAATTCAAGGTTTGAAGAAGTGGAGACATTATTTGTTTCTTAAGGAGTTTGTGTTGCATACAAATCATCAAGCTTTACAATATTTGAACAGTCAAGGAAAGTTGAATAAGAGACATATGAGATGGGTAGAGTTCATGCAGAGTTATACTTTTGTACTAAAGCATAGGAGTGGAAAATCAAACAAAGTTGCAAATACACTAAGTAGAAGAAGGAATTTGCTGACAAAGATGAGAGTTAAAGTGTTAGGTTTTAAAGAGTTGAAGAACATGTATGAAGAAGACCTTGATTTTGTAGAACCTTGGAAAGTATGTAAGGAACTTGTTGTGACAGATAGGAGTAAGTGGTTAGATTATTTCATTCAAGAAGATATGTTATTTAAAGGAAACTAGTTGTGTATCCCTAGGAGTTCAATGAGAGACAATTTGATAAAAGAGAAACATAGTGGTGGATTGCCAGGATATTTTGGAATTGATAAGACAGTGGCTTTGGTAAGTGAAAATTACTTTTGGCCTCAGATATATAAGGATGTAAGGAGGTTTGTGCAGAGTTGCAGAGTATGTCAAGTTGAAAAAGGGAGTAGTCAGAATACTGGATTGTAAAAATCTTTGACAGTACCAGAGAGACCTTGGGAAAACATAAGCATGGATTTTATAATGGGATTTCCGAAGACATAGAGAGGACATGATTCTATATTTGTAGTGGTGGACAAATTTTCAAAAATGGCACATTTCATACCTTATAAGAAAACAAGTGATGTTGTTCATGTGGCTAATCTATTTTTCAAGGAGATTGTGAGATTGCATGGATTACCTAAGAGTATAATTTCAAATAGAGATACAAGATTTCTTGGATACTTTTGGAGGACATTGTGGAAGAAGATGAAGACAGATTTGAAGTTTAGTTCATCATTTCATCCACAGACTGATGGATAGACAGAGGTAGTAAATAGGAGTTTGGGAAACTTGTTGAGATGCTTGGTTGGAAAGAAGGCAGGAAATTGGGACTTGATTCTATCACAAGCAGAGTTTGCATACAATAATTCAGTAAATAGGAGTACCAGAAGAACACCATTTGAGATTGTGATAGGAACTAACCCTAGAGGAGTAGTAGAGTTAAGAGATATCAGTATGGAGGATAAAAGAAGTGCATAAGTAGAAGAATTTGCAGGACACATGGAGACAATGCATAATCAGGTTAAGAAGCATTTGGAAGAGATGAACAAGTATAAGGAGAAAGTAGATGAGAAGAGGAGACACAAAGAGTTTGCAGTTGGAGATGAAGTGATGGTATATCTAAGAAAAGAAAGATTTCCAGGAGGGACATATAACAAGTTGAAGATAAATAAGTTTGGATCATGTAGGATACTCACAAAAATTGAATTAGGAAATGCATATGAAGTGGAGCTACATGAGACATTGGGTATATCATCTATTTTCAAAATTTCAGATCTATATCAATATCATGAAGAAGAAACCAACTTGACAACATTGCAGAAGACTGGATGAAGCAGTTATCTCAACAAGAACTGAAGTAGATTGAACACATCTTGGACAACAAAATTGGATGCATCACTAGAGGCAAGCAATACAAATAATATCTTGTGAAGTGGAAAGGTAGACCAAAAGAAGATTCATCTTGGATTTATTAGGCTGAGGTGGATCTTGATTTTCCTCTAGCCCCAACAAAGTGAGGGACTCAAATTTTCAACAACCATGGGCGTCTGATGCATGAGCATCCTAGGTTTTAGAGCAATCTTACATCAACCAAAAATATTTGCATTCATTTTCTTTTCTTTCATTTTCCCAGTTTAGTATAGTCAGTTTAGTTAGTAGCAGTTTCTATATTTTGGTCCTCATTCTGCCATAGTTTTATTTTAGACCTTGCGGAGCTAGACTTAGTATCTAGATATCATCATGCACATCATATCCAAAATTTAAATCATTTCAATTAGTTTTTGGAAAGTTATCACTATCAGAAGATTAACTGTTTTCTCATAACAGAGCATTCAGAGACTCTTAGACTGATAGCTAAAGGAGAAGACTTGTGGAGCTAAATGACACATCATTCAAGATAGTTTGGAACCTGGCTAACCTTCCCTAAGATCTGCACATTGATCCATTCACCTGCGGAGGAATACAAGTTGTTTAGGGCCGACCTATCTGTGTACACACATTACATCTCTTTCATTGGAGTTTGTAATAATTCTTGGCCAATGCAGAGGATTCTTGTGATCTAGAGATGATATATATTCATGTAATAGATGCATAGGAAAGTAATTCATGATTTTAGAGATAGTTAGATAGTTTGAATTATTTTGTAAGGTGCTTGAAAGCCATATCCTGCACATACATTGTAACTAGAGAATCAAGCCATTAAGCTATAATTTGTAAGCCCACATATTGCCGACATGTTTGTATTTGAATCTATGATATACTGAATGACTGAATCTAAATTTAGATTCTATAATTGAGTGGCTTCCATTGTGTTTACTCTTGTTGCATGGCTTAGACTATTCAATTTGTGGACCCTCCTAACCATGACTACACCAAAAAGGTAGTTGACTATCCACAAGGTCTTGGCCTTGCAAGATAAATTAGTGCTTAATGCGAATTTGTTGTTCTAATAAGGAGCCTACAAAATGATAATTTGTTGGAATCTAGTGCAATGGGCTAAATCTTAAAGATTTGAGAATTTGCACAAACCCTAACCCTAAGTAATTGCCAATTTAACTTTAATTCTAAAAATGCTATGTTGGAAACAATCTTACTATCATTAGATATGCAATTTTTTTATGCTTTAGTTCATAAACTAATTTCCATTTAAATCTACTCCTAAACTAACCACTCTTTATAAAGAAGAGTCAAAATACAAGGGAGAAAAGAGAAGAGTTTTAGAAAACCTAATTTTGAATCTCCAACACCATGCAATGATAGATGAATAGATAGATCTGAAAATGCTAATCCTTGTTTAACTAGAAATTCATAGCTCCACAAAGGATAGTGCAATCTTCAACAAAATATTTTCACAATCATGAAGTTTAATCTTTATTAGACATCCAAATGCTAGCATAGAATAATAAGGCACTTCACAATATGAATAAAAAGTGTTCAGGTTGACCACACAACTCAATTCACCATTAGCAAATCACCACTGATATGAAACACATAAAATCCATCGAACACTCATTCAATAACATGCATAGACAATGAAAAACTCATTTAATGTTTGGAAACCATGTGGGAAAATACTACATAAAATATATTGTTCATAAGTTCCTCTTGTCTCAACAATTTCCAACCCTTAATAGAGAAAATGAAGCGCCTTTATAGATGAAGGCAACACACTTAGTACAAACTTGGATGGTTGGGATCAATTCAAATCCAATGGTCTCAATTTACAAAGCATTAATTTTTTGGTGGCACGGGGTGGCAAGATGATCTCCTCTTTCCCTTTATATAATAAAAACAAATCCAACACTCAACATAAATGGCACAATTTCCAAGGTACTTTTGTTCTTACATGACAACTTTTACAAAAAGTAATTACATTGATTGTATAAGTTTTTAGGTAAACCAATGCTTAAATTCAAAAAGACATTAATATTACATATCAAATACAAAATTTAAAACAAATTTTTATTTAGAATCTTCTCCATCTGAAATATTTTCAATGATGATATGATTAAATGTTGCTTCCCTCTTCCTATATTCCATGAAATCTAGAAGGGAAAGATTCAAGACATCCATGTCTAGCTCTTTGACAAAATAAACCTGAAATTATGAGTTTCATAGTTGGCGAGGAATGAGTTGTATTTGATTCTCTTAGGTGCAACCTTCTTATAGGATCTAAGGGTGGCCTTCAGTTTCATCATTTTATCTAGAGATTCTAGGATAAATGTATATGGTTGTTGCCCTAAACCACTGGTAAGGATATGCTTTAGATGATTCTTCAAACCATCAAGGTCCTTTATTTTATCATCATGGCCAATGTATTGAGTATTCAAGTCTTCCAACATTGCCTAAATATCACATTGCACATCAAGAACTTCCTTCCTAGCCTCATTCAGGTCAGTAAAATCTTATCAACTAGCTTATTGCAAAATTTGATGATTTCTACCCAAAGAGGAGATTGATTGATATGCTTCTTATCAAGTATATTCTCCTTGATTAGGAGTTGAGGATCCATTTTGCACAAGACATCAATCCTTGGCAGGTTTTGGGATTCAGTGACTAACTCCTCTTGGCAATCATCCATTATCCTTTTAATCTTATCATTTAAACTCTTGAATTTGATCTTTGAATTCAAAACTTCATCTAGTACCTTGCAACTTGATCATACAAATCCTCCATCGATTTTTGAATGGCCTTAGCCATGCACTTGATCTTATCTAAATTGGAGGCATATTCCTAGGAAAGAATGATGGGAGGAATGATTAAAGCATCGACAACCTCGAATGAACCAACCAATTACTTGATATAGGTAGCGCATTCTGCCAATTTCTCTTTTAGATCCCTTTTGGTGTGTGTCCATCCTAGACACAATGGTGGATACAACACTCTGCATATCTTGGATTTCCTCCTCTATATTTTGTAAACCAAAGTTGATGGTGGTGATATGATAGTTAGAGGGCAAGAGATTCCTATCCTCTTTATCCACCATTAGCATTACAATTGCTACAATTCTAGTTCCAAAGGCATCGATAGTGATGGAGGAGAGAGTCCTTGGATTTTTCTTTGGTCTTGCTGCCTCTATCATTACCATGATACTAGATAGATCTTTGGATGCAATATTTACCACTTTTTACCTTTTTTGGAAGTTAACATCCAACCATGTTGGTGCAAGAGAAGTGGAATTATCTACCAGTTGTTGTTGTGAAGAGGATGAAGGGACTTGTTATGCCTGATGTATAATGGCCTTTGGTTCCTCCAATAGCTTCTCCATTTCATCCAAGAGATTATCACCATCAGGTAGCTCTTCTTTAGTCAAAGACTTATTTATTTGTGCCTCTTGAGTGTCTTGTTTGGCATGCTCCTTTACCACTTATTCTTGTATACCAATTTATGCTTCTTTCTTTTTATTGTTGTTGGGATCAATCACCCCTTCCTGATGATTGTACTTGGGACCAACTGCTTCTAGTGGTTTCTTCTCCTTTTTAACTTTGCTTGTGCAGCCTTCTGATCAATTTTTACCTATTATTGACTTTGATCATGAGGATGGCTAGTCACTTCTCCGTACAAGGCCTATTCTCCAGCTTGTTGTTCCTCAAGTTCCTTAACAACTTTATCTATTTTTTATAGTGAAGGGGGAGATTTGGGAGGAGAGGAGTGGATAGATTTTGTAAGAGAGGGAGGAGGAGTGACTTGAGGTACAACAACTTATTTATTTTGGGAAGATAATGAAATAATGGAAAAAATTAGGTTTTTTGAAGTAATAGGGGGAGGAACAATTGTTCCAAAAGAATGTGCAGTAAGAGGAGGAAGGGTTGTTGTAGCAATGGAAGGGGTATAAGCTTGTGTTGTAGGCATCCCAAATTCAATCAATATGGGGATCATCTGAGGAAGAACTTGTTGAAGAATGGGATCTTGTTGCAAAGGTTGGGAAGAGATGGTCTCTATGGAAGAGGTTTGTTGTGAGGAAGATTTCTTCTTCTTTTTCTTCCTTTGTAATGGAGTGACCTCTTCTTCCATTTCCCCTTCTTATTTTGTAGCCTTCCTTTTATACACCTTCTTAGGCACTTGGACTACAACAACCTTCTTGTCTTTGGAAACCTCTTTCTTTTGTGATGGATCTTGAGATTGCACTATTACTTCTTTTTGCTTAGGAGGCATTTCATATTTTCTTTGATTTTTCTTAGGCTTCTTCATTGCCTCTTCTCCATATGTCAATCTTGTACCTACCACTTCTAGTTGTTCAATCTTGTACTCTAAGACATCCTTTGAGATCTCATCGAAGGAAGCGGCCTCTTCATCTACCCATTTCAATGGAGGAAAGGGTTGCTGGAAGATACCATCTTTATCATATGCATCTTGTAAAATATTTCCATCATTGAAGAGTTGGTCAAGAACTTGTGCAATTCCAAATTCTTTGAGCTGATAGACTGTTATTCTGTAGTACCCTCTCTTTCTAACCTTGTAGTCATCTACACAATTTCCCTAGAAGTCCTCCAAGTGGGGCACATGATCATATGTGTACCTCAAAAGACATCATGTTTGTGTGGAAATAGAGGTTTAACCTCTATATCTCAGCATCTGACTCCTTAGCATTTTGGAGTGCAACACAAGCATAAGCTCTAATCATCATGGGGAATTACACCCCAATCCTGTGCTTCTCTCCTAAATCATTGTGGGCCTCACATAGTTGCCTTGTTAGTTCCAAGAGGACAATCTTGTTAGTAGGATACTTGGGTCCAGTCTATAGGAGGTAATGTGAATCCCTCTAGTCTGATATATGAAAACTTCAAAAATTGGATAAACCAATACCCATACTACTCAACCACCTTAGAGGCATTAATAGATAGATTCTTAGTCAAATCCCTTTCTAGGGTTCTAATGATATAGAAAATGAAGGCATCATTCACCCTCTTGAAATGGGTCATTGAATTCTTTTGGGTGAGTTGGAGGTAATGATCATACACTTTCACCTCATGGACCCCTTCCAAAGACTTCATTCCTTGTCAATCCTAGGTACATTGCTATCCTTCCTAAAGAATAGATCATGCATGAGTTCATGTGGAAGTTTAGATATTAACTTCGACTTTAGTTAGCTATTCATGAAAACTATCATTGATGACTTCACCCATTCAATCATTTCCTTATCCTCTAAAATAGTTGTGATGAACTGGAACATCCATGGCAAGAAGGTGGAGGCAACTGATAGTCCCATGAACCTACTAAGAAGGATGATTATATCCCCAATTTTAGTTTAGAAATCACTCCTCATAAGGGTTTTAGGAATCTTGGAGATTGTCCCCCTGGGATTGGCCATCCATCTTTTATTAACTTCTCTAAGGAAATTGTTAGGATCTTGATTATAGAATTCTAGTGCTTGTGCCATGACCAATTAAACAAATTTTGCATGATGTGGCAATTGGAAGGTTTCTGTGGTGGTTGTTGGGGATGTATTTAGCAAGTCCCATCCTTTTAGGCCCATTTCCCTTCTACGTCTTACATCATAAGCCTTTGCACAAGCAAGGACTAACTCTGGAGATTGGGCTGGGATGGGTAACCCAACGGCTTGTCCAATACGATTGTGAACCATCCTCTAAGATCTTATGGTTATGGCATATCCATACATTCTCCTCTTGAAATCCTGTAGATCCACATGTCCTAGGTCAATGTTTGTGTCCCATGTAAAGTTGATTTTGGATGGAGAAACCATCCCTTGGAACTCATACTTCATTTGTCTAGCTCTTGATATTAATTAGGCTTGCAAAGCACAAGGAAAGTATTAGCACCAAAATTCAAATAAAAAAACATGCATAATTCTAAACCATTCAAGAGTATTGTGTATTTACAAATATTTGTGAGTTTTCTCATGACATTTGAACTTTAAGACTAGAAATTAGAAGTCCTTTTGTCTGGAGAAGCTCTACAGTTTAGCTTATTTTAAAACAAATTATTATTTTGAATTATTTGTGGGGATTGTTGAGACTAGTAGACTTTGGGACTTCTGGGCCAAAGGTCAAAAGTCTGAGAGGTAATAACAATCCTACAATCTCATGTTTCACTTGGTTTCAAATTTTCTTTTGAAGTATCACACCTTTTGGAAAATGCAAACATCGTCGGGGTTTGTGGACTTTCGAACTAGGAGTCGGAAGTCTAGAAGTCCAAACTAATTGTACAACTTTACATTTTCGTTCATGTTTTCTAAAGACTTCATTGTTTGTAAGAAATAAATGTAGGGATTTCTAGGACAAGCAGACTTTGGGAATTAAATTTGGAAGTCAAAAAGTCTGGACAAATTATGCAAACTTCATGTTTTCTCATTGAGTTTCAAAAGATTTCCATTAATCTTTTTAAAGAGGATGTAGAAATTAATTGGACATCTGGACCAAAAGCCAAAAGTCCTTAAGTCTAGTCCAACTCCACAAGTTATACATTTTGCTCATGTTTTCTTTAATAATTTTCTTATTTCTTATGGAAAATGCAGGAATCAACCAAACATCGAGACATCTAGACCAAAAGGTCAGAAGTCCCTAAGTCCAAGATAATTTCACAAACTTTTTTAATTTCCCTTAAGTTTACTTATTTCTTTGATTTATTCTTCAATGATTTTGGTGTGGAGATTTCTAAGACTTTCAGACTTCAAACCCAAAGGTTGAAAGTCTAGTTATCCAAGATAATCACATGTTTTCGCAAAGTTTTAAAATATTGTTCTTTGTTGTTTAAACTAGTTTTGTGGGATCTTAACGAAGGTCAAGACATTTTCAACACTTAGTCAATTTTGTATTAGGGTATAATTTAAAATTAAACTTTTTGCTAGTTTGAACCATTTTGCCCTAACATTTGAAAGTTTAAATTTTTAATTGAATGTACATGAGCTTAGTAAACTAGGGTTAGGTTTTGATGATAGGGTTCAATTTCAATTTTCACAACCTAGCGTTAATAGACATGTTTGAATTTGGATGGACTAGTAGGGTAAAGTATGACTGAAACTCTAAAATTTTGATTTGTTTTAAACACATGGTGAAGAACATCCACCTACTAGTTTGTGTTCATTTGAAGAAGAATTTAAACCATTGAGTTGACAATCCCTAGCTTTCTAAATGGTGTAGAAGATGAAGAACACCACGACAAGGATCAAATTTCAAATCATAGATTATGAATGCATAAGAAAATTGATGGGAGAGCTCTTCATGTTCACGATGAGTAGGGTTTGAATTGTAGAGGGTGCACAAGATTGTGAGAGCTCAAATGGAAATGAAAAAAAACTTCTTAAATGAAGGAAAAAACACATTATATAGCTTATCTGGGTTCAAACATGGGAGCCATTACTGTAGGGAGAAGGTAGGTGGAAGATCAGGTGCAAAATGCTAGAGGATGCGATGGCACAAAAACCTAGAATGGAAGTTCAGATGAGAATCTCCTCAAAGCATTGCTTAAACCTTGAAAATTATTTTATGGAAAGGCTTGGACAACTAGACTTAAGGCTCAAAATAGAATGTGGAAGGAGTCAAGTAGAACTCCAGAATCTTGTAAAAGACAACCTTAAAACACCTACATGAACCAAAAGGGGAATGCAAGGATCATCAGGACTTTGAGACATCCAGACCAGAAGGTTGGAAGTCCTAAAGTCCGCCATAATCCCACAAACCCTGAAAAGGCTTAAAATTTTGAATTTTCTTAAGGAAAGCACCTCAAACCATTTAGTAATGACTCAAGAACTTAACCTATACTTCCACAAACCATTCCTAAGACCAAAATTACATCAAACTTGAGACCAAAGGGATGAAAAGAAAAGATAGGAATAAATCAAACCTAACATAAAGAAAAAGCAAAAGAGGGGGTCCATATTTTGTCAAAAGTAAAATGATGCATGTGTGCAAGGAACAAGTCTTCTTTACGATCATCCCTCATTGCACATGTCAATTATTTAAGTAGGTTTTGGCACAAATGATTTGGTCATTTGAATTATAGGTATCTTCAACAATTGAGTACACAGGTATGGTGATTGGTCTTCCTAGGATTTCATGCATTAAAGGAGTTTTTCAAGGTTGTGTACTTGGAAAACATTATCAAGATCCCTTTCCCAAGTACAAGGCCTCTCATGCGAAGACACCCCTCAAGTTCATTCATAGTGATCTTATGTCATTTCAAACCCCACCATTTTTAGGGGCCAAGTAGTACTCATCTTTAGTGATGACTTGTCATGATGCACATGGGTGTACTTTCTCACGTATACGAGTGAGGTATTCACCACTTTCAAGACCTTTAAAGTATTTATGGAGAAGCAATCTAGTCTTTCTATTTGACCAATACACACAAATAATGGGGGGTATGTGAACCAATCATTTCAATATTTTTGCAGTGACCATTATATTTAGCATTAGTACATTGTTCCTTACACTCATCAGTAGAATGGTATGGCCAAAAGGAGAAACACAAATTTATGAGAGATGGATAATTGTATGATTTAGTCTAGGAACATGGCAATCACCTTTTGGGTTGAACTGGTCAATTATTATTACTACATTCAGAATTGTATGCCCTACAAGGCTTGGTCCCATGTCAAGCCTAATGTGTCTTCTTTTCAAGTATTTGGTAGTGAGGCTTAGATGTTCATTCTAGATGGCCAGTGTAAGGGTATGGAGGAGAACAGTCAACCTTTGGTCTTTGTTGGCTATTGTGAGGATGCAAAGGCTTATAGGTTGTTTGATCTTGTTACTTGAGTTGTCTTATTTCAATGAGATGTCTTGTTTTGGTTAAACATCCAATTTGATGATTACTTCACTCAAATGGATACATCATCACATATTTCTCCCTCACTAACTACTCCTTCATCTCTTAAAGAAATTGTGTTTCTTGAGGAGGATGATGATGGTCCTGATCCACTACCTCTTAGTGCATAGTCAATTGTGCTAACTACATTCAGAACCATATGCCCCATGAGTTAATATGGAATATGACTTTTAAGGAGGCTCCATCCCATGTCAAGCCTGATGTCTCTTCTTCTCAAGTATTGGTAGTGAGGCTTAGGTGTTCACTCTAGATGGTCAGTATAAGGGTATGGAGAAGAAGATTCAACCTTTGATCTTTGTTGGCTATTGTGAGGATGTGAAAGCTTATAAGTTGTTTGATCCTATTACATGAGATGTCTTCTTTCAAAAAGATGTCCAGTTTGATGAGTACTTCACTTAGATGGATACACCATCACCTACTTCTCCCTCACTACCTACTCCTCCTTCTTCAACTCTTGAGGACACTTTGCTTCTTGAGGAGGAGGATGATGATGGTCTTGATCGACCACCTCTTAGTGCGCCCCATTGGGCCTACGCTACTCTTGAGGATAGACCTTTGGTTGGTGATGTTAGTATGTGGTGACTGATCATGCTGCAGGAGCTGTAGGTTCACGCAACAAGGTAAATTTTGATGACTTTGTTTACCATAGTTTCCCCAAAATAATTAATGGGGGAGTGCAGGGGATGGGGGCCAGCGCCTTCAAAGAAAAAAATGCCCTATGTTTAATAAAGGCGTCGGCAGTTAGTTTGGTTATTAGCTGACATGGAAAACCCCACTTTGGATAACTACCAAAGAGGCTTGATAAATAAGCAACTGGAGAAGGCAAAAAGCCATGAATCACACAAGAGACTCGAATGAAATTCTAATGTATTTCATGTAGCATAGAAATGACATTGGGTTGCAAGGTTGTCGGTTGTAATCTATTCAATTTACTGGATAATAAAATACTGGATGGTTGTTTTGTGGATGTAGCCCACATTGGGTGAAGCATGTTAAATCTCTATGTTTAATTGTTGTGATATTATTCATTGTTATTTCTATGTATTTAAATCTACATCTAATTGGTAATGTGTATTGCTTCGACTTGCCATTGAAATCCTAACAGGGGACCCTACAAATTCTCATCGCACTTGTTCACAAACAACAAGTGTTAAGTCTTTTGAGTCATGCACTTTCATATGATCTTTAGAGGATTTTAGATGTCATGAGTATTCCATAGTGGGATAGTACTATGGTCGAGGAGTATTCTTCTTTGATGAAGATCACACAGATGATCTTATACTTGTTCCCAAGTGAAGAAAGTTGATTATATGCAATTGGGTGTACAAAACCAAATATGCAACATATGGGTCCATTGATAAGTACAAGGCATGTCTTGTGGATAAGGGGTTTCCACAGGTTGAGGGCATTGATTATTCTAATACCTTTGCTCCTATTTCCAAGATGGATTATTCATCTTGTACTTTCTTTTGTTGCATCTAGGAATAGTCAATTCATCAAATGGATGTTAAGACTGCCTTCTTACATGATCTTCATGAGGAGATAAGGGTCCATTGCTAAGTACAATGTACATCTTGTGGATAAGGGGTTCTACAAGTTGAGGGCATTGATTATTCTAATACCTTTGATCCTATTGCCAAGATGGACTATTCATCTTGTACTTTCTTTTGTTGCATCACAAGAATAGTCAATTTATTAGATGGATGTTAAGAGTGCCTTCTTACATGATGATCTTCATGAGGAGATATTTATGTAGAAACCTCAAGGTTATGTGTAGGGCTCCACTTGTCTACAAGCTTCATCATTCATTGTATGCTCTCAAACAATCCACCAAGGCTTACTATGAGAAGGTGGATAGCTTCTTGCTTGTTTTTGGTTTCTTATGTTGCCATTCTAATTCAATAGTTTACACTCAAAGACATGGAGAGGATATTTTGATACTTGTTTTGTATGTGGATGACTTGATTCTCATAGGTAGCTCCACCTCCATGATTCAAGGTGTTCAAAGAGCATTGATAGAGCAATTGGATATGACCAATCTATGGCTTCTGCATTTCTTCCTTGGTCTTCAGGTTCTTTAGTGTTTCGAGGAGAAAAGTATGCTCCTAATTTGCTTTATAGATTTGGCATGACTAATTGCAAGCTTGCCTCCACTATCTACTAGTTGCACTACACCTAGAGTTAATGCTACATTATATTGGTAGTTGGTTGGTAGTCTTTTATACTTGACACATAGTCATCCTAATATTTTCTTTGTAGTTAGTCGTGTCTACTATTTCTCTCACGATCTTCATGAGAGTCATTGGAAGGTAGCTAAATGCATCTTGAGGTATATCTAGGGAACTTCACATTTTGGAATTCATTACACATCAAGAGCTTCTCATACTATGGGCTTCACTAACTCAGATTGGTCTATTGATGTTAATGATTAAAAGTCTACTTCTAGCTTTGTCTACTGCCTTGGTTCTAGTAAAATTACATGGTCTTGCAAGAAGTAGGTAGCTATTGCATTATCATGCATAGAGGTTAAGTATTGAGGTACAATTCATTCTAGCCACGAGGTTCTTTGGCTTCACTAGTTGATGATGGAGTTGGGCTTTCCTCTTGATCACCCCACTACTCTTTAGTGTGATACTCAAAGTGCCATACACATTTCATGCAACCCAATGGAGAATCAGTGGACTAAGCATATTGATATCCACATGCACTTCATTCAACAACTCATCGAGGATGGTGTTCTTAGCTTGGAGTATTTGCCTACTAAGGAGCAGGTTACAAACGTCTTCACTAAGCCTTTGGCATTGCCTCATTATCTTCACTTGCGATTGATACTTAGGGTGAAGGAAGTAGTCCTTGGGGGTCATCTTGAGTCTTCCTTCCTTATCTTATACATGCTTCTTTTCATGTTTTCTCTCTTTTAGCGAGGAGTTTTTTCCTACAGGCTTTTCTTCTTTTCTCCATTTGTGGAGATCTTTTTTTCACGGGTACTTGATCAAGCCTTGTTATTAAGCCAATATTTGAGTCTTTTTTCTCTTATATTTTTCCTCCTTAAGTTGCACTTAAGGGGGGTGTTGATGTAAATGGTGTCATTCCCTAACTAATTTTCCTTTTAAGTCATTTTCAAACCTAGTTAATTGAGTTTACTTGGGGCATTTACTTTTGTGGAAAGTGGTACAAAGGAGAATGTGATAATTGAAGATTCAAAATCAAAAAGAGAATGAAGTTGTAACTACTCTTTATGGTTTGGGTGGTGTTGTTGATAGAGGTGTGGCATCTTTCAGTAAAATAGACTCCATAATCGATTGGGGTTCTTCTACCAAGAGAAAGACAAGGTATCCTTTTAGATCAAAGTCTTTACAAGTTTATCACAAAAAATAGTAGAGGGCTCTCAAAAACAATTACCATTAGACCTTTTCTCAAGTAGATCTATCATTCATAATAGAGAACATGTATATTTAGAAACCTTAAAAAATGATCCTTTTTTCCTAGAATATAAGGGGTTTGGGTTTGGCCTTTGTCAAAAGTACCCTTTAAGGTAAGATTTGTGGCTTGTAGCTTGATATTATTTTTCTTCAAGAAACTAAGCTTTTAGAGAAAGAAATATTACAAGTCAAAGAGTCATGGAATAAAAACAAGCATGGGATTGAGTGTATTGGCTCTAGGGGTCAATATGGGGGAATAGCTACAAGTTGGGACAATAGAAAATGAAAACTTATTGAGACAGTTAAGGAGATGTTGTGGATCAAAGCAACTATGGAATGTTAATTTTCCAAAAACTATATTTCACTTTGCTAATGTTTATGGGCCTTATCTTCCCTCTATGGTAAAGAGTGTTGATAAAACATTGGCAAGATGGATCATCCAATGGGCTAGAAAATTGGGTGGTGGGTGGCAACTTTAACTTGATCTTGAAATCGAAGGAGACTAAAGGATTTGCTTTTGTGGACCAAAATTCCCATTTTGTTTTGGATTTTATGGAAGAAAAAAATCTTGTTGATAATGTTCCCAAAGGTTGCATTTTTACCTAGTCTAATATCAGGAAAGGAAACTCCTTAATTATGGAAAGATTAGATAGATAATTTGTTAATGAATCTTTATTGGGTATCAACAGTGAGGTTGAGTCTTTCATTTTGTACAAAGTCAAATATGATCATGCTTCTATTCTATTAAAACTTTTGGTTTTGAATTGCCTAGAAATACTCCATTAAAATTTAATCCCCACTTGCTGGAGCATAAGGATTTTTCTAAAAAAATTAAAATGTGGTGGCAAGAGGTTAATGTTGAAGGCACTGAAATGTTTAGGTTCCATTGTAAACTTAAATATTTTAAGAATAAGATAAAGATCCAACAAAGAAGCATTATGAAAGCACAATGTGAGTTAAAACAAGAAATTTGTAAAAAATTGGAAACAATAAGCATCATGGTTCAAAATGGTTTAGACTCTAAAGCTAGTAGAGACGAGGAAAATGATTTACTCTCTTAGTTGGAGAAGCTTCAGGATTTGGAGAATTCCTTATTGTGGCTCTGATCTATTGTTCTATGGGTGAAACATGGAGATGCAAATTCTAAATTCTTTCATAAAGTTGTGATTTCTCATCATATGAACATAATTTCTATTATAAAAAGAGGTGAGGAAGTTCTTAATGAGGAAAATTCTATAGGAAATGTTTTAAAGGATTATTTTCCATCTCTTCTTTCAAAGGAGGAGTGTGACAAGAGAGAGGCCTAGGAAGAGTTGATCGGGATCATCCTACCTCTTGTCTTTAATGAAATGAATGAGAAACTAGTAAAAGCAATAACTATGGAAGCACTAAAAATGTCATCTTCTCCTTTCAACTTAATAAGTCTCCGATTCCAAATGTTTTTCAAGCTAATTTCTTTAGGGTAGTTTGGGAACATATTTCTGAAGACCTGCTAGAACTTTTGGTAAGGTGTTGCTATCTCTCATCTCTACCTTCATTGCTTTAGTTTTGAAAGAAGGTGATAATTGTAGATCTGATAGAATTAGATGTATTTCTCTTTGCAAATTTTCTTATAAAATTATTTCTAAGATTATGGCAATGAGGATGCAATCTTGGTTCCCTAGTATTATTTTGAAGGAACAAGGAGGGGCAATCAAAGGTAGACAAATCCTCTATGAAGTGATGATTGCTCAAGAAGCAATTCATTCAGTGATCAATGCCAAAAGGAGAATTATGATGGTTAAAATTGATTTTGCCTCTACCTATGATTGTCTTAACCAAAAATTCCTTCTTTTGGTGCTCCACAGGATGGGATTTTGTGATTAGTGGGTTAGATGGGTGGAAGGGTGCATTTGCTCTAGTTCATTATTTGTTTTAGTTAATGGTGGTTCAACCAATCTTCAAGGTGTCCAAGGGAATTAGGCAAGGTTGCCCTCTCTCTCTAGCCTTATATATCATCATGATGGAAGTTTTAGCCTATATGCTTAAGCATGCTAAAGAGCAGGGTCAAATTAAAGGTGTCCCAGTTACTCAAATTTGGTAAACTCTATTCACTCAGTTTATTTATGATTCATTGTTGATGGATTATGCCTCAATAGAAGACAATTGAAAAACATTCTTGATAGATTTTGCTAAGCCACACGGGCAAAAATCAATGCAAGGAAGTTCATTTTGCTTACAATTGCTACACTACATATTAAGAAGTTGGCTCAGACTTGGTTTTAAATCCAAGAATCCTAAGCAGTTCTTTACTTGGTGTTCCAATTGATCCTTGCAAACGTGAAAAAAAACAATGGGAAGAAATTTTAAGCAAAATCCTAGAAACTCAATTTGTAGACTCGTTGCTAGATATCTCTTGTTGGACGAGTTATCTTGATGAAATATGTTTTTTCTTCAATCCCTCTTTATCTTATTTATTTATTATATTAATGCTCCTAGAATTATCTGACTTCTTGATAAAATTGTTCAATCCTTCTTATGGAATGGGCCTAAAGCTTCAAGTTTGACCTAGAATTATCGGACTTCTTGATAAAATTGATATCTTCATGTGGTCTTTGCTCCATAAAGCCATCTTGACTATTGAAAATTTGACCAAGTGAGTTATTTGTGGAAATTCATGTTGTATTCTCTATAAGAGGAATAAAGTCAGATAATTTGTGATGGAATGGTCAGATAATTATCCTTTCAGACTTTCCGGAATGGAAAATTTTGCCAAGGGCAATCTGCTGGTTTATATGGACTAACAGAAATCGTGCTATTTTTTATAATGCTAATGCTAACCATTTCAGCTGCTTTGCTCATGCCTTTACACTCATAAATTTTTTAGTGCAAATCAACAAAAGTTTTATTCTATTTTGTTGTCACCTAAGGAAGAAGAAAGATTAATTCATATTGTGGAACTGAAGGTGTCTGAGCCCATCATAAATCAAAAGGAAAATCCTCCAAAATTCTTCAAGAATTTGTATCATTTATTTTTTATGATGCTTCCAAACGTAAACCAAGTATTTTTTCAATCTCCATATGAAATTAAACATAAATCAATACAAACGCTAGACAAAAGAAAATGGTCTCAACTTTTCAATCTCCCTGTAATAATTAAAATGTACAAACCAATGAATAAGAACAACCTCTACAACTTTTACAAATCCACAGCTGACCCACAAAAACATGCTCATCTTTGATTTTGATCCTTCACGACATTTAATAAAATCACCATAAGATATCAAATGGCTGATATTAAAGAAATAAAATTGTTGGATGGGAAATAATCATCTAATTGCGAATACTTTAGAACTAGCATATTTATATTTTTAAAAATATATCTTAAGTACGTCTACAGATATCAAATATAAAATTTTATCCATCACTTTTTACTTTATCTTTTATAACAAAATATATTATTTTAAATTTAAAATAGTATAATAGAAATAATGTAATAGAAATAAAAAAATAAAACAATTTATAGAAAATAAAAAATAAAACAATTTATAAAAATAAAAAATAAAAACAATTTATAGAAATTTAATATTTTGAAATTAATTTAAAGTTTATGGGCTTTCAGCCCTTCCTGCCACTGTAGGAGGCCTCTCTTAATGACATTGTCTTCTGATCAGCAATCTGGTGAGAACAATTCACAACTAAGTTTAGCCAGTAACCTGACATGCTTTTTAAAGAACAGAAGTATCTATGAAAACACGAGCAGAAACAATTAAAGCTCATAATAATACTATATTATTGCAGTGATTATGTACATAAGTTAGACTAGTATGCCAAAGCACAATTTTACTCTTTTCATGGGAGTAGATACAAGCTGCAATTATAACTAGATACACACTAAATGTTCACATGATCAGATTCAAACCTCTCAGTTCTTTTAACAAACTCAATTTCAAAAAACATTAACTTATAAGTTATGATCAAGTAGCAATAGTATAGGCACTAGATCCTATTCTGAACAAGCAAATGAAGTATTTTACGTTTGATAGTCTGTGACAAAATTGTTGTATTTAAATTATTTGGGGATTCTTCAACAAGCTGAAAGATGCAATCAAAATGGATCAGAAGAATACAAGCTAAAAAGTTTCCGATTGCTCAGTTGCAAGTCAAAGCTCCTCCCTGCATTAAAAATAAATACATTGTCATATGAACCCCAACAGTGAATTTGGTTTGATAAGGAATAAATAACTCTTAGTAACTTTCCTCGTCCAAAATACAGAATTGTATTCAACAAGAATACAGTAGTGTGAAAACACTATACCTGTTACTTCTACATGCTCGGGTGACACTCTAAAACAAAAGCATATCTATCATGTTTAAAAAATTGGGTTGGGGTAAGGATCACTTGCCTTCAGTTATGGTGGTTTCACACACCCAAGATTGGTATCATAATGGGTATATAAACCACCTATATGTCTCAAATCATGCTCCCAGCTAAAAGGTACAAACAGCTTCAGCATATTTGGCTCAATCAGCAACATTCATGTCCTAAGTTAAAACTCTTGATTCCATGAACAACATCAAGCAGGCTCGGTGGGATCACCAATTCCAGGTTTACCTATAAATGATTGCATATACTCTTTCAGTGGATTCTTCAAAGCTTGCATTGATGGTTAATATATGTTGGCATAATAGGTGTCATAACAATATTACATTGTTAACATTGTACGTAACTACTGATGGTTACGTTAGTTGGGCTATAACTGTTATTTCTGTTATATCAACCAAATATAACACGGTATATATCTGTGTTTGTATGAGCATTTATCATTGAATCAATAAATAAAATTATTACTGCCCTTTCATATGGTATCAGAGCTCTAGCATTGTTGATCTGGCCTGCGTGAGGATCTTGTGTATGGCACTGAAGTCTGCAGTCTGCAATATGAAGGAGTGTGGATCTCCCATAAACATTTTTGTACTTGTGCATCAAAGTTTGAAGGAAGCAGTTACCATCATGGAAGGAGAGTGATTTTGCAATGTTTGAAGGTTATTAAAAAATGAGGCTGCATTGAATAGAAAGTCGGGGACTATGTGGAAGGATGCGTAGAAGTATATAATCATGGACAATATGCTCATTAACAGAAAAGTAGATCTGAATGCATTGTCAATGGTGTGTGGTAAGCAACAGCAACAAAAGATAGAAATTTACTTGCCCATCGATGTTTCATTTCACGGGGCCATCTTTTCTATTCCTGATGAGGCCTCCAAAGACTCATCCAAGACATCAGTTGGTTAAAGTGTAACAGGGCGGCATCGGAGGATGGAGGATTTTCCATCATCTCAAGTTAGCTTCTCGCTCTGAGATGATGCTTTGCATGAGAAGCGTTTTTGGTTTTGGTTGTTTTGTTTTTCTTTGTTGATGCCGACGGATTTGAAAAATGTATGTTTTGTGAAGATTTTGTTTTGGAGACAGGTTTGGGATTTGGTGTTGAGCTCAATATGGATTGTTGTCCAGCAAACTTCAAGAGTATATGATCGAGAATTATACCCTTTTGCGGTCACTAGACAATGATAGAGATCTGTCGTATCTCTTAGGGATTGTTGTCGAATAATTCAAGACTGTGATTTGAGAGTTCGGGACTAAAGAGCTCAAGAACACAGCTCGAAGCTACGCCTTTTCAAGGGTAGACGAAACAACGTAATGGAGCCCCACTTGATTCAGGATTTGTTCTTTGGAAGAAGATCTTCTATAAAATATGTATTCATATTATGTAATCAGCTTTGTTGAATATATTAGCATTCAAAGGGATTCCTTGGTACTATTGCAGGAACAATGTAATAAGGGGGGATGTTGACGTAATAGGTATCATAACAATGGTATTACATTGTTAACATTGTACATAACCACTGGTGGTTACGTTAGTTGGGCTATAACTGTTATTTCTGTTATATCAACCAAGTATAACACAGTATATCTGTGTTTGTATGAGCATTTATCATTGAATCAATAAATAAAATTATTACTGCCCCTTCAATATATTGGTTCAAGTCCTTGCATACTCAGCAAAATTGCTACCAAATATGATTGGAACATCTGAAAGGTCAATATGCTGAGTGTAGTGACAAAAACCTGCCTGCTGATAACAGTGCATTTAGTATTATTAAAAAATACAACAGCAAAAACACATAATACGATGGCTTTATTTAACACATTGTGACATACAAAAACATAATCTTGAGAAGATGCAGCAGGGGTTTTACCTATCATTGTTAAGATCTACAAACCGGATCGGCAGTCCCAGATTATACCTTCTATGTTGAAGGCGTGCATGATCAACTAGTTTTTTCCTGTAGTTTTTCTTTTCCATGCAACTAGATTGCATTAAAGCAGTCCTTTTTTGCTTTTGACTGCTGTAGAAAACTCTCTTATATATTCTGTATTGAGTTCACTGTTTTCAAGGTAATGAACAGCAGATTGAAGAATTTTCTGAGTGAATAAAACCAGTGCTATTTTTCTTTTATCTTCTGCTATGCTGATCTCTCATTTCTTGAACAGTATACGAATAAGATTTTAATGTTTAATCCCAGTATGGTATAAGTGCTGTTTTTATTTGGAAAGACTTCTTGCCATTGAGACATATTAGATATGTGTTTGTGATATAATGATGCATCCTTCTTGTTAGGAAAAATAAACAGTGTCGAATTGAAATAACAGTGAATTAGCAATAAAAGCACTAAATAGACAACACAGATTTACGTGGTTTACAGGCAAAGATCACTCAGTTTTATTCTCAGAAGAAAATTCGCAGTTCCAAAAACTTTTTCTCATGCATTGGGATTCAAGCTGGACATGCAAAAAAACCGATCAAACTGACTTCACATTTCAACACTTCTCTTATGATCAAACTGACTTCACATTTCAACACTTCTCTTATGATGCAAATGGACCGCCCATGTGATATTGTCTGTACCATTCTTGCTGCTTTTGTTGTAGAAGAAGTAACTGTTTTTGGGACTCAGATTGCTGCTGGGCCTCATAGAGTGATTGTAGGGTTCCAAATTGCAAGGGCTTTGACTCCATGCCATAATCAAACCACTTTGCATCTTCATCACTCTGCCCGGACATGAATTGAGTAGAACCAAAACCAGGGTATGGACCAATAGCAGAAGGTCCCATCCAACTTCTGCCAGGGTCCTCTTTGGCTACAGGCTGACTGATAGGAAGAAATGTTTTCAAAGAAGATTTTCCCACATCCGAGCATTCCAATTGCATTGTAAATGCAGAATTTATACCTTTGGCCTCTGTATTGACATTTCCTGCTAGATTTCCATATTGCATACTACTGGAAATATTCCGAGAACTAATTATATTATTTTCCTCTGGAAGCAAAGGTGCTGATGGATGTGGCCTGGCGACTGAGAAAGGAGAATCTGTACAAAAACTAGAAGGGATACCACTATGTTGATTTATGTTACTCTGAAAAGTAGGTCCCGTGAAAAATTTGATGCCATGCCATATTTCTCACAAGCAGCCTGAGATGATACTAAGTCATTAATAGAGAGACCTGACAGTCCAGCAAGGGACGGCACGTCTGTCTGTGTATTCCAATATGACAAACTCATATCAGTATGCTTCTGTTGTCCAATAATACCTGGAGAATTGATTTTTGAATTTCCCATTCCACCCTTGAGCATCATATCATGATTCTGGATGTCCCAGCTGCTTAGTGTGAGGCTAGGGAGAGCAGGTAATGGCCCTCCAATGCTATTTTGCCTGTTCAGCTGTAGTTCTCCTTGGCAAGCTGGACTAACATCTCCAGGACTGGGAACAACTGAAGAAACAGTTGTACCAACCAATGAATGCATACTGTTGGAAGCTGCAGAATGAATCCCAGTGACTGCTTGACCCATTCCAATAATACGTGGAGAATTGATTTTTGAATTTCCCATTCCACCCTTGAGCATCATGTCATGATTCTGGATGTCCCAGCTGCTTAGTGTGAGGCTAGGGAGGGCAGGTAATGGCCCTCCAATGCTATTTTGCCTGTTCAGCTGTAGTTCTCCTTGGCAAGCTGGACTAACATCTCCAGGACTGGGAATAACTGAAGAAACAGTTGTACCAACCAATGAATGCATACTGTTGGAAGCTGCAGAATGAATCCCAGTGACTGCTTGACCCAGAGTTACAGCATGGTCTAAAGCCACGCCATCACCTTGAAGCAATGTGTCAGGATGAAAATCAGAAAAGGAACAGGTAGGAAATTGAATTAACCCATGTGATACAGAACCTAGTGGGTAGTGGGTACTCCTTGCTGATGCTAGACATTTCTAACTTGTCAAGTGCAATTTTACCTTGGAAAGCAGTTGATGTGTAGGAAACAGAAACATTTGGGGCATTGAAAGATACTTCACCAGATTCTTTACCAGAGGAGATACACATTGTGTTCATAGCAGAGACATCCTTTGGCACAGGTTTGAAAACACAGTTAAATCCAGAAACACTTATTTACAATACCATACCATAATACCATATACCATACCATAATACCATAGATTGTGGAAATTTTATGTCTTTAATCGATACCTCCAGTGGAATAAATTTGGGCTTCCCTACATTAATCAGTTAAAATATAGAAAGAAGACAAGTGTAATGCTAGATGACAACTTTCCATGCTAGATGAAAATTATTTAGTATTTATACAGTGATTTATTTGAATGGATCCAATTCCAAATGATGAAGCTATCAGACAATGATATAACCTTGACTGGTAAAGGGTGGATGTCTTGTTGAGATACTGCAAAGTTGCAGAAAGTGAGGAAAGTGGAAAACAATTGCAGGTCTTCAAGGTAAGATTTCGGGAACGAAAATTTCCCAAATGAGAAAGCCTAGAATGTGTGATACGCCATTTTAACATGCAGCACTGAATTTGATGTGAGTCTCTCCAACAAGTTCTCCAGGCCATTGATGAATAACAAGACATTGGACTAGTCCAATAAATCCCTAGCCCCTCCCAGATATCACTTGTCAAAGCTTTATGAGATAATGAGATTTACTTGAACCACATTATGTTGTGTTTCCCCAATCCAATACATGTCAAGGAAACCAAATGCTAAACATCCATGCCAATATATTGGTCAGCATATAGAACTTTAAAATCAATAACAAGCATGAAAGCAAAATACAGGCATTTCAAGGTACAACAATGGGGAATTGATGTCAGAAAAACCAGGAATAGTATACACCAAGAGTATTGAGAAGAGAAAACACACATTGTGTATATGCACCTCCAAAGAAATGAACAAAGGGGAGAACCATCCATGATTATCATTACCACCATCAGTATAAATAACCCTCTTATCTATTTGCAAGGGAAGCTAGAAAATCAAGAGAACAAGGTCAAACCCTACCAAGCTCTTAAAAGCTTCTCAATAGGTAGTCTGAATTATAGGTGGGCAGTATCCATGCTAGCCTTGTAAACTCCCCAGGGGACATACAGTTTTAGCAATACATATTCCTCACGAATATGCCTAAAGGTTTTAGTTATTCCCTGAATGTCATATTCTAGTAGCAAAGCCGACTAGGAGATCACAATCATACAAAAGAAGTTGCTAATTTGTATAGAATGAAGTGTAGACTTGCAACGAGAAAAATTACTTTCTATTACAATTATAACACAGAAAAGGCTGAAATATTATTGAAATAACAAGACTGATCAGCCTGAAAGACTATTGAAATGACAAGCTGCCCAACCACTATCCTATGCTACTCCCAACTATAAAGAAGAAAAAAAGTTACAAAGTAGTACAATACAAGTCAACATAACTCCCTTGACTTAATCCAGTACACATCTTTGAAACTCATCAATAAATTCACCATCAACCAGTTAGTGGGTGACTCTCTAAGAAATGAGATGTACCCAACCTTGAGGCATTACTTGGGACTAGTTATTATTGAAATAATCATACCTCTTAGTTAGTTGATGAGTACTTTGTTGACTTTTTTCTCTCTGAGAGTTACTGGATTGTTCTCTTTGAGAGTCACTGGGTTGTTCTTCTCTTTGAGAGTAGCTCAGTTGTTGAGATGATCGTGCACAACATCTTCTCATCATTTTTATTTCGTCTTTTTTGTCTTTTTCTCCGTTCTTGTCTTTTAGCATCTGTCATTAGCTGTCGTTGTCTTCTTCTATATTTTCTTTGGTATTCTCTTTGATGTTGTATGTGTTGTTCTTTATTTTTGAACAACCTTCGGCATCCCATATCTACAAAACAAACATCAATATATTGAAACCTAGGTTTTCATTTTTTTATTTCATATTTGCATTGGTTTTAATTTAGTAATGTTTTGTTAAATAAATAATATATCTGAACAATTAAGACAAACTATTTTAATTAAAATAACTCTAGAAGAGATAAAAACAACATATTAATTTCTTTTTTTTTAATATATCTAAACAACTTGGGAAGGGGGCCTGGCTCTATTGGCAAGAGCTTCCTGTGGTAGGCACGAGGTCCAGTCTCCCCCCTGCCCACCTGATATTGTACCTGGTTCATAGTTCGGGTCAAAAGGGTTTACCCATGTTGAGTAATATATATATAAAAGAAAAAAAATAAAATATTTTAATTAATCTAATATTGTGGTCCATTAATAAAATATTATGCACTTATAGTAAATAAAAAAGGTTTTTATCCTTTTATTTCATATTGAATTTTTTTTCATATTTAGCCAGGGTTTAGGGTTTTATTGACTAACCATTTCATTCTTAATATAGATTATACTTTATTGTTGTAAACATATATGTAAACAACTAACACAAATTATTTTCATTAAAATAACTATACAGTAAATAAAACAACATATTATAAGTTAGTAAAAACCAATAAATTAATCCCCTCTTCTTCATATTCTTGGCCTGTTTGGCCCTGTTGTTCTTATCTCTTATGCTGATTATACAAAAATCCTATTACGAATTAAAAAAAAAACCAATAAATTAAATCTAATTGTGTAGAAAACTATACGAAACCCTAATAAAATATAGATATAAAACAAATTATTCTACTGTAAGTAAAATAACATATTAATTGATTGGAGGAAATAAAATGAAACTCTAATAATAAAAGAACATATTGATTATGGAGAAAACAAAACAAAACCCTAATAAAATATAGTGTTTATGACAGTTTATTGGTTTAATTGATTATGCAAAAAACCAAACGAAACCTAAAAAAAATAGTTTTATAAAATATTAGTTTAGGACACTTTATTTTTATAAAAGAGCCAGTGAAAAAAAAAGAAAATTAAATTGATAACTCTATAGTAAAATCTATAAAATATAATGCACTTGCGGTTGGAATAACTTCTGCTATTGTTGAATATACTTTGCTCGGGCTTTATTTCATATGATAAAACCCTATATTAGTTTAGGACATTTTATTTTTTATAAAACATCATTGAGTGAAAAAAATCAATTAAATTTCATTATGCAAAAAAAAGAAAAAGAAAATGAATGACTATATAGTAAAATCTATAAACTATAATGCACTTACGGTTCGAATAACTTCTCTGCTTGTGGAATGTACTTGCTCCTCCGTTTTCCCTAATAAAATATCATTATGAAACTCCTCTATGTGATCTAGAATAATTTGAATAGCATGATGTTACTTTGATAATGATGAATGATAATGGCTAGAGGGAGGCTCAATTTATAGATTGTTGAATGATTAAATGGATGGCTAGGATTAGATATTAAGATCAATGGTTAGAATTGGTTGAGACATGGCTAGGATAAGGATTTCAAAGGAAGCTTCTAGATTTTATCCTTATGTGAATGGCTAGGATTAAAAGATGTAGTGTGATAATGGAGGGTTGAGATGAAAAGATAGATTTAATTTGGGAGGCACTCATTTAATGAAAGTGGCAAGTAGTTGAGGATGAAGATAAATGGGATCGATAATTTAAATAATAAAATTATTTAAATTATGAGAGATATGTGTGAGGAAAGGGTGAAATAATTTAAATAATAAAATTATTTAAATTGAACGATGGAGGAAAGTGTGAATTAATTAATTAAATACAATTTATTTAATTAATTGGCTAGAGAAGATAAATGGATAAAAGGGGATTAATTAAATAAATATAATTTATTTAACTAAGGGAATGATGGAAGGGGTCATGAAAGGGTTCTAGGACAAAAGGTGTCACAAGGTGTTGCAAGAGGTGTCGAAATTGAGACATGGTCAATTTTAGGTGTCTAAATTTTGCCCCTCTTGAGATGATGTTGTGACTGTTGCAAGTATGAGGTGAGCCATTGTTGTCATTGATGTCAACATACTTATATTGCATTGACAAGAAGGATTTGATGAGCTGTGTGCTGAGGATATTGAGAAAATTAGCCTCAGTCAGGAACAGTGAAGAACAGTGATGAGAAGAAGGTAAATGTACTGTATAGGATGAGAACCGGAGGATGCGGATTAAAGGGTTAGTAGATATGAGTCTTGAGATGCTACAGTTAAGATTTCAGAGGTCCGCATGAAGATCTGAAGGAGTTGTGGCTGCCGGTATAGAACCGGGTCCGGCAAGTATCCAGAGGTGACAGAGGATCACAAAAAGGTCCGGTGAGGTCCGGAATTGTATCATCCTAATCTGCGGATTGGACGGAGTGTTTGGGATGTCCTTGTGATGTGTCATCCTGATTTGTGTATGATTTGGAGGTCCGGAAGTACCTCTTGCATTATGACAGTGGCGACAGACTGTGTTCTTGAAGTTCCGGATGAGGAAGACAAGAGATCCCAGTAAGTAGAGGAAGTGCGGATGTATCCGGACATTCAGACAGGCTTGTGAAGGTTCTTGGATCATGTTTAGGTTGTGTTGTTGGTCCGCATTGATGATAGAGCCCGGAATTGAAGTTATTCTTCCGGATGAAGTTCTTGCTCTGTTTAGCCGACCGGATGAGTTGTTCATCCTGCGAATGTTCTTGTGATGGCCGACCGGATGTGTTATTCATCTTGCGGATACTCCTATGGTTGTTTGCCGACTTAGATGTTTGTTCCTAAGTCGATGTCTTGTATAAATAACGGTTTGTGATTTCATTTCAAGGTGTGGTGTGTGGATGAGTGTGGCATAGCGAAGAAACGTGCGAAAGGCAGAGCAGAGATTGTTGGGCTTAATTGGAACTGATCCGGACATGATAGAGATGTCATTCTCCAGTTCAAGACTGTGATTTTTATCACTTTGTAGACAGTGTGTCTCCTTGTAGGCAGTGGGCCTCTTTGTGAGCAGTGTGCTCGGGCAGTGAGCCCTTATTGGCATGTGCCATTCATTTTTCTTTATTCTTCTAACAGAGAATAATTCTTGGGTTAATCACCCCGTGGTTTTTCCCTTAACCAGGTTTTCCACGTCAAAATCTTGGTGTTCAATGTGTTGATGCTTATCTGCTCTTGTGTTTATGTATTATGCTTCCATGGATGATTATTCAATATGCTGCTAACTAACAACAGAGAATTAAGTGTTTGAAAGAAGAAGAAGTTTTATACAACTGATTCACCCCCCCCCCTCTCAGTTGTATGCCCTAGATCCAACAGTGACAAAGTGAAGTAACATCATTTCAAAAAAGATAAGGTATGGATGATGGAAAAGGATGCCCCAGCCACTTGAAGAAGTGACAAGGAGGAACAATGTAAGGATGGGATGCCCCCTCGAGAGGATAGGTGGGTTGGAAGAACACGAATATGCTCTCGAAATAGATGAAACAGATTGGTTAAGGAAAGTGGATGCAAGAGAAAGGATGGAGAAAAAATGGAGGAATGATATGATATGTTGCACTAAGTGAACTACCATATACTTTGATATAACACTAGACATTATGCACCAAGGTATAAAAACCAGGGTGACGATGTATCGTGTGCATGAAAAGACTGACTCAAAAGACAAAGGTCACAAGAAAATAGATTCTGTTGGGCACCATGATATGGAAGACCATGATGTCATCGTAGCAATATGTTGCAAGAACTTAATACAAATGCAAGATCAAAATGATAACAGACACAAGCAAGAAAGCAAGCATGCACAAATGATTAAACAACAAACAAGGTATTGCCCTTGTCAAGTTGTAAATCGATGATTGATTGATTAATGATGAAGAAAGTATTGTCATTGCGAGGAATGATATATCCCTAGATCAACACAAGGATGCAGGAACAATATATCCCATTGATGATTGATTGATTGATTGGGTTGACAACAAGATTGAAACAAAACCAAGGATGCTTTTAGATAATTTGACTAGATTGGTATGGATTAAGGATTGGTTTGCATTTGGATTTATTGCTTGGATTTTTTTTCTTTAATTTTTTGTGTTTTTTGGAACTTTTTATTTTTTGTATTTTTGAATGTTTTGATTTTTTTGTATTTTAAAAATATTTTTGGTATGGCATTTGATTACAATTTGGATAGCCTAGATACTAGATACCAATGACAAAGGAAAACCAAGTCTAGATGCAAGGATGGAGGTGGGATAAATGGTCAAAAGGATGGGCAATAGTAAATGGGATGGAAGACTCATGATAGATCGATGGATAAAAGGATTGGTGATAGTGAAGGGAATGGATGCGAGGTTTAGGATGTGATCTCCAAAGACTATGTTGCATAGGAATAACATGCCCCATTCTAGGTGTAGACTTAGGATTTTATATGACAAAACTTATGATGAGAGGGTGATAGGATTGATTGGGGAAAGATTGGGTATATCAAGAGATGTCCAAAGCATTTTTGAAACATTTTGCCCCTATTTCTTTATCAAGATCAAACATAGGAATGGAAGATGGTTGGTGTAATATGATAGGTATGTGGAGATAATGGATAAGGATGGTAGGATAAGATGGAAATGATAGGATGAAATGGATGAAACAAAATGCCCCCAAGTGTAAGTCACATAGATAATCAACCTACACATGATGCCTATTTGCCAAGTTTTCATCATGGTACTTATCCAAGGCACCATCGAGATGGTTTTCACCATTGGACGAAGGAATTTCTCTTACTATTTTGATTTTTTTGGAATATTTGGATAGGATGGGTGGATATGGAGAAAAAAGGAGGGACTCAAGCATTTGTCTCCATAGCAAGGTAATAGTGACTCATAATGGATGGAAGTCACACATGGACCAGGTCAAGTGTCATTATGCTCATGGATGTTGGTAAAGGATTGCATTAGAGGGAGATGGAGTAGGTAGATAATGGATTATGTAGGGAAGGATAGTGGATTATGATGTGTATTATGGATGGAAGGATGGGGGATAGTGGAATATGATGTGAATTATGTAAGGATGGATAGTGGATTATGATGTGGATTATGTAAGGATGGATAGTGGATTATGATGCAGATTATTGATGGAAGAATAATGGATTATGATGTGAATTATGGATGGAAGGATAATCGATTATGAAGTGGATTATGAATGGAAGAATTATGCAAAAGCATGGACCATAGGGATATGATGGGGTAAATATATAAGATAGTAGATGAAAGATGGGGAGATGGAGGTATGTGGGAATGTTGTGGAATGGAAAGGAACCAAGACCAATGGTTGTACACCCTATGATAGGCATTGAAGCTTTTGAATTGAAGGAGATGTAGGAATAAATGGAGATTGGGATTTCATTATGGATTTAGGAACCCAAATGGACTTAGGATTTTTATGATTTTTGCATTAGGTGTGGGATGAAGTAATTTGGGAATTTTGGATGGAGTGGGATTGGGATGCTTCATTTGAATTAATGACTTTTTGCTTAGGGACCCACACCATTTTAGTTTTGGATTTTTCTTTTGGAGGTGTGGGCTTGGGTAGCCTTTTGGATGGATTTTTCTTTGATTCTTTGCATTGGTTCCCTAAGGCATGATGATCTTTAGGATTTTTTGGTTTATGTAAGGAGGCATCCAAAGTTTTATTTTTGAATCTCATGGGCTTGGTGGAAGCTTCATGTTTGGTCGATGTATGCATTCGTTAGGAATTTTAGGGGATTTAAGGGAAAAAGATGTGTAGATGGAGGGATTAGTGGACTTGTGGATAAATGGATGATGGGATTTAAGGATGGGAATATTAGGTGTTGGAAGGAGTGGATGTAGAGTGGATGGAGGTAGATGAATGGTCACATGCTTTTGGGATTTGTAGGATGATGGAGGAGGGATAGTGACGTATGTTTTGGAGGTATGATGTGGTTTTTGATGGAAGGAAGTGGATTTAGGAGGCATGGAGGTGGGAAAAACATCTTGGTATTGTTTTCATTGGGGTATATATCCAAGACCATATGATTGTGGAGGGACTTTGACATGGATGGGCTCCAAAATAAATTGTTCATGAAGGCATAAGCCTTTTCCCTGATAGTTCACATTTTGGAGTATGCAATGTACAATGGGATTTTGGGTGTTTTGGACACAAGAGACGAGCTCATTATTAGATAAAGAAGGTGGGGTGGTGGATAAATGTGGTTCCTTTCCAAGGAGAGAACATTAATGGATGAAAGTAGTAAGACCAAGGGGATAGGATGATGGATTTTCTATAGGGTCGATAGTGGATGACAAAGGATCAATAGGATCTTGATTATCATTACTCTCATTAAGATGTATTGTGCTATGATCCAAGTTATTTGTTGGATTATCTATGTTTTCTTGGGGACCAAGTATCTCATCATTGGATGTGGATGTTGTAGGATCATGGATAGGACTAGTTGGAGGATGGATAGGAGTGGAAGTGGCAAATTTTGGAATAAGTGTACTATGGATGGGATCAATTTGATCATGGATAGGCTCTTGATTGTAGATAATATCTTGATCATAGAGAAGATATTGGTTATGGATAGGTTGATCATATGATGGAATATAATCAGGAATGGGATTAGATAGGGTGTTTAAATCTTGATTAGGATGAGGGGTTGATGTTTCCACATGATTTAAATTGGACTCTTGACATAGCTCTTGGGTTTTGGTAGAAGTGGAAGTTTCTTGGATGGGAGTAATAGGCTCTTGATGGTCATCAACATGGCTACATGGTGGATCTTGACTTGCACTTATAGTAAGGGGATCTTCAAGAGGCTTGATGGCTTGTGGGCTATAAGATGGGATTCGAGGAATAAACATGGTGTTTGAAGGCTCTTTGATAGGTTCAAGGATAGGCATTTGATGGCATGGAGATAGTTGATTCCTTGCTAATAGCCAGTGGATCACATCCTTCATAAGTGTATGGGTGGATGGATAATATAATGAGTGGACAATAATGGTGGATGTTATAGGATTAGGATTGGGATTGGGTAAATGGAAAATAGGAGGGGATGGATTAGGATTGGGATGAAGATCAGGTGAATGGATAATAGGATTGGATGTAATAGGATTTGGATTAGATGGAAGATTTGATGTGTTGGGATTTATGGTTTCTTCAACATGTGGTTGGGAAGGTCCTCCTAATGTATTAACAAATTGATAAGGATGACCTTAAGGAATCAAAGCAGATGGATCAAAATCTAGAGGTACCTTAAATCCATTGTGTAGTTGGAGTAGCCTTTCAAAATAAGCTTGGGAATTTTTGGCAATAATATAGTCCACAAATGTTTGGTTATCGGGGTCCTCCATAAAGTCTTGGATTCTAGATTCATAATCAAGGGACTCATGGGTAGAGGTACTTAGACTTTGAGGCTCTTGGGTAGGCATTTCATTGGATGATGGAGGATACACATAGGATGCATAAATGGGAGTGGTGTTTCCCTTGTCAAAGGTAGCATGAGGAGGACTTAAGGAAACTTGATTTTGGTACAAGGGGTAGCTAGTACTAGAATGCTCTTGTTGTGGGGAATCATGAGGTGGATGTTATTAGATATACATGGGATAGGTTGATGTGGTATTGACATGATATGTGGATGGACTAGGTTGGTATGATGATGGAGGTGACACATGGAATTAAGGTGTAATTTGTTGAGGTTGTATGGATAAAGGTATCTAGTGGATGATGTATTAGATGAAGGTTGTGGTTGTGGTTGTTAAATGGATAGAGGTTGTGGTTGTGTTTGTGTTTGTTGGGCTAGGCATTTCTGAAGAAGGGCTTGTTGAGTGGTCATAAGTTGTTGTAAAAGGGCTTGTTGTTGTTGTTGGGTGGTGGCTTGTTGTTGGATGAGTTGTTGGAGTTGTGAGATAGTGGGATTTTGTATGTGTGAAGATGAAGTATGGTTAGGAATTTGGACTTGTGAGTTTTGAGGTATGTATACATTGGCTTGGGTGTTGATGGGAGGTAGGTATAATGATGTAGGAGTGACTTGGTGCTTTTTATATAATCTTTTAAGTTCATCAAAAAGTATGTGGGTACCATAAGGACCTTGCTCTGGGATCTTGTTCTCTAGTGTTGGGAGGGATTTACACATATGTTTAAGTCTTTGTATTTTGGCTTGTTCTTCAAAATATGCATCATGATCTACAAGGTTCTCATTATAATCATTAGGAGGAAATTGTGAACCTCCTAGGATTGTGACTTTGGGTTTTGGATTTGACCTAGGCTTGTTAATGATCATAACCATTTTGACAAATGATGGATTAGATTAGGCTCAAGAATGGGATTATGATTTAGGATGATAAAGAATGAAGTGTGACACAAATTATGTGGATAAAAGTGACGAGGATGATTAGGGATATGTTGGATGAGGATTGGGATGAATTTGGATTGGATTAGGGATAGAGTGGGATAATGTGGATATGGCAATTACGATGACGTAGATGATTAGGATATGATTAGGATATGATTTGAATGATTAGGATGATTTGGATAAAATTGATTGGATTGGATGATAGATGGTTGAAATGGGATTAAGTGGATAAATGGATTGGATTAGAATTTTATGGCTTAAGGTTGATGATTAGATTATGATGTGGATTAGGGTGACAAATGGATGGATGACAAATAAAGAAATGATAAATGATAGGATTGGATGAGGATTAATGGATTGTATATGGATTATGTAGTACAAATGGATGAAGTTGGATTAAGACAGTGATGTAGGATGGTATTGGATTATGGTAGTGGATTATGGTTAGGATAATGGATGGAAGATATGATTAGGTTAGAACTAGGATGATGATGTTGGATGATTAGGATAGGATTAAATGATTAAGGGATGATTAGCTTGGATGAAATGAGTAGTTGGAACAAGATGGTTGGATGATTATGATAAGAGGGATGAAGTGATTAGGATAAAATGCCCAGGTGATTAAAATAAGTGAAAATGAATGATTAGAGATATAAGATGGAAAACAAAAATGATTAGGATAGGTGGATAATGGATAAAGGATGACTGGGAATGAACTTGATTGGATGAAAAAAGATGATTCGGATCAAATGATTAGATGGGCGATTATGATGCAAGGAAATGATTAGGACTAATGATAGATTTGGTTGGAAGAATTAGGATGAAGTGGATGAATGAATAAGATGATGATGATGATTGAGATAGCTGATTAGGAATGATTAGGATAGGATATGGATGCAATCAATTGGATTATGGATAGATTGGAATTGATTGAGTTATGATGAAGGATTAGAATAATTAGGAATGGGGTGGATAAGAGGGGTGATTAGGATGACTAAGATGGAGTGATTGGAAGCTTAAGATGATGAGCATGGATAATAAGGATAGGTTTAGATGATTGGGTGGATGACTAGGATAATTAGGGATGAGATGATTGGGTGACTTGGAGTGATTGGGATGGGTGGATAAAAGAGATGATTACGATGAATGAATAATATTACTAGGATAATTAGGGATGATGGGATTGGATGATTAGGTGGATAAAAGGATGACTACTATGATATATGGTTGAATAGAATTAAGATGCCTGGATAAGTGACTAAGATAATGTGGATTAGATTGGATGACGATTACGATGATGTGGATATGGCAATTAGGATGATTAGGGATAATGAGATGGATAATAGGGATTATTAAGATAACTAGGGTGGATAATTAGGATGATGAGTGTTAGAAATGAAGATGCAAACCACACAACAGAAATCTAATTCAAACCTTATTATCCTCTAAATAATGTAGAATCAATGGAGATTACAACAGAAATTAAAACCCATTACACAGAAATAACATGCACTAGGAAATGAACACATAACACAACATGTAATGTGGAGAAAACCCTTTCAGGTAAAAAACTCCACCAAGAAAAGAGGCTCCAAGTTGTATTATCTTCAAATATGAGATTACAATACATGCACTTCCTTTCTCCTTCAGTCTTCAATCTAGCACCGCCTATTACTCTCCATTCTAATAAAAATGTAGTACAATTATCCTTATAAAAGGGGGTTTCCTTCTAGGGCAAGATAGCTGACAAAATATCAACTTTTAGATATGTGACCTAATGACAAATGATCTAGATTCACCATGATACCCCCCTATGACCCCCCATTGCAAATGAATGAGCGTCGTGTACCAGATATAAACATACGATTGAAACAAGATCGCTACTAGTGAAACCTTTCATCCCTTATGGGTTATTTACAAACAACATTAGGAGTAATTAATTACATTAGATTTACAAGGTTGATGGCACCTTAATCCTAACAATGAGGGTTTGGATTAGGATGAAGATAATTACAAGGATAATTAGGATGATGTGGAGTAGATTTGTTGATAGATTGAATTTAATCAATTGCCAACAAAAGATTTCACATGTACATGCATAGATTTGCAAAACACACACACAAACACACAAGACACAATGGCAAGTTTGATTTTCAAAATTGATTGTTGTAATTTATTAATACACTTCAAGACACATGAACAAGCCTAATTTAATCAATTAGGTGTGGCAAATAGGTCTTAATCTAAGATGCACAGTTCTCTAAGGATGTCCCCAATATATACAAGGTATGGGGAGCCAAATCTATGAAATGAAAGTGAAATAATACCAAATAGCTAGGAGAAGAGGGTAACCCACCCTTCACCTTCACTTCCCCAAGGTATAAAGTTCTTGGGGGCTTATATTTAATGACAAGATTCCAACTTCCAAGAGGTGCGTCTTTTAATTCACTTCCCACTTTGTATACTCCGTTGGAACACTAGAGTTGAAGTTGTCCCTTGGAGTGGTGTGTCTCAAAGAAAGCCTCCTAAGGAAGGGTGACAGAAGTGAATCAAATGGTGTTTTTGATCTCCAAGATCAACTTGTAGTGCAAGGAGAGAGCATACACACACACTTGACTCACACTAGCAATGTTAATTTACCCTTAGAAATTGAAATGTGTGTGTGAAGATGAATGTGGGTAAAGGATGTTTTTGATTCCCAAGATCACACTAAGTGCAAGGGAAGAGCATACACACTCTAATTCACACTTCAAATCCACCAAACAATGTAAGCACCAGGTTTTTTATGTCCAAGTCCAAATGTGATGGTGCAAACACAAGCTCATTTTATGCCCAAATCTAAATGTGATGTTGCAAACACAAGTTCTTTTTAAGCCCAGATCCAAATGTGATACTACAAACAAGTTCTTTGTTTAATCAGAAATACAAAAGTTATGTTGAGTGCATCTGGAAATTTGGCTTCAGATTTGATGATGAGGCACACTCCTCAAGTCCTACTTAAGTCCACCAAACAAAAAGAAAGAAAATCTTGCAACTCACTTGTTAGATTAAAAAAGATAAATTTGGATTTTTTTTTTATATAATGAATAGATACAACAAATTTGATACGATGATCAAATTCTACATGAAATTCTAAGCAGTTTTTAAAAAATGTTAAATTTTGTTAAGTTTTGCAAAAGTTATAGCCATTTTAAGATTTGTAAGAAAATGGTGTGTTTGACTAATTATACCTGATAAATATGATCATATGTGCTAATGATACCTATACTACTATGAAGCTAGGTGAACCAGCTTTCCAATGCTTTTAGTTTTGTAAAATGTTGACATCCCTGTCAAAAGTTATACAAATTTGGAAAAAAACCTATTTTAGCATGTAGGAAGTGATAAGGGTCTACCTAGTGGTTAGGCTTGACTGCTAGCAGTCTGGGTCACTATGGTCACATGCACAAACAATTATCAATCACAAAAAATGTTAAACTTGGCAGTTTATGTGAATTTTAATGTTGGCGGCTTCAGATAGGGTGTTCACATGCGCAGTCAATAGACTTTAAGCACTGGCGGCTAAAGTCAGGGTTTGCCAGTCACAAAAAATGCTTCAATAAATAATTAGTTGGCCATAGCATCAAACTTAGCATTAAAAAAAAAATTAGCATCAAATTTTAGCACTTATCCCTTAGGCGGTTACGATAGCCGCCAACGGCTATACAAAGCACTTAGGGTTTATGGTTGACGGTTTGTTATAGTGGTTAAGGTCGACGCAGGAATGAGGCCACTAGCGGCTCAAGTGTCCGCGGTCTACTAAATTAATCCCCCAGTATGCAACTCAATATAAACAACAGTCATATGGGGAGTGAGCAAAGGCTCTGTTGATAGTGATAAGCCCGAAGGCGTATGCACAAACCAGGGGTTGGTCGACAATGTGACTGAAGGCAGAAAGGGCATGGCAAGGGTCCGACCTTGAGTAGGTGGTCCTGTGGGAAATCTAGAGGCATGGGCCTCTAAAATTTTGTAGGTATCCAAAATATTAATACCCTAACTTTAAAAGAGATTAAACCCCTAAATTTTTACACGATTATAAAACCCGTTAAAATGTATGTCAAAAATTTTGAAAGCTGAAATATTGGATACAAAAACATTAAAGCCCAATAATTTTTTTTCAAAACTGTGATAAGCGCGAGGGCCTGCTTGTGCAAGCTACCGTATGGTACAGACCTGCGAGGAGGCAAAGTTAGAATAATTCAAAAATTTCACAATTTCGTAAATATAAGGTGTTTTATGTCAAAATTTACCCGCGAGCTGCTCTACACACAACAACGAGGTCAATTTCATTGTAGGAGGCCACCTACAAAAATTAACTCCCAAATCTTGCCAAAAAATGTGTTAGATCTGCAACTCAAAGCTTAAAAACTTGCAAATGATGAGGGTTAGATCAGCAGGCATGCCAAAATGAAGACTTGAAAATAAGACAAGGTAATGCTATAAAAGATAAAAATAATGCAAGAAATACACTTTGAACCTTGCACTAATTCAATCTCCTTGATAGAATGGAGTAGAGTGCACCCTAACCCTACTAGCTATGTTCTCTAAGATAGATATGGATTGATAGTATGATATGTTGGTTGCTCACAATTTCAGTAGCATAACATTACTTTGAAAGGTCCTCTATGTGATCTAGAATAATTTGGATAGCATGATGTTACTTTTATAATGATGAATGATAATGGCTAGAGGGAGGCTCAATTTATAGATTGTTGAATGATGAAAATGGTTAGAATTGGTTGAGACAAGATTAGGGCAAGGATAAGGACTTCTAGGGTTTCAAAAGAAGCTTCTAGAGTTTATCCTTATGTGAATGGCTAGGATTAAAATATGTAGTGTGATAATGGAGGGTTGAGATGAAAAGATGATTTAATTTGGGAGAAACTTATTTAATGAAAGTGACAAGTGGGACAAATAACTTAAATAATAAATTTATTTAAATTATGATCTAGATATGTGTGAGTATAAGACCAAGGGTGAAATAATTTAAATAATAAAATTATTTAAATTATGTGGTATGTGAGGAGTAATTTAAATAAATATTTAATTTATTTAAATTGGATGATGTAGGAAAGTGTGAATTAATTAAATAAATACAACTTATTTAATTAATTGGCTAGAGAGGATAAATGGATAAAAAGGGATTAGTTAAATAAATATAATTTATTTAACTAGGGGAATGATGGAAGGGGTCATGAAAGGGTCCTAGGAAAAAATGTGTCGCAAGGTGTTGCAAGAGGTGTCAAAAGTGATGTCACAAGACATGTTCAATTTTAGGTGTCTACAGTTATAAAATAAACTATTCTACTGTAAATAAAATAGCATATTATTTGATTGTGCACGAAACAAAACAAAACCCTAAAAAAATATATTGTTATAAATATTTTTTTTGCTAGTTGAATACGGCGTTAGGGTGCTAGAACCCATATAAAGGAATAAATAGAAAAGTAACTTCAAGCTACTCGAAACTGAGGGCCAAATTCCAAAAAAACAAAGTTTTTTATATTTCTTGCTTTTACATACGTACATATAAGACTTCTGTTTGCATATATCTATCCTTCTACCTTCACAAAAAACTATATTATTCACATTATAGTACAAAAAAGAGTGGGGTCTTATCACAGACTAGGATAGACCACCTAGTCAACCTCCATCTCCAGCTCATCCGGTACCAATTCCACCATCTCAACATCCAATGACTCCAGCTCCACCATCGAGTTTGACTCCCCTATACTAGTCAACTATTTAATAAAGTCCACACCTTCTCGAGCCACACTCCTAGCACTTTCGATGTCCACATCCACAGCAAAGATCACAAATGGGATCCATGGGCCACTATAATGTGGCAGAATCTTTGGCTAGTAGCCTCTTCCCCATCACATGCTAATGCTTGGAATAGCAAGATCCAATGCTTCTTTTAGTCCATGATGCTATTCAGGCTTGATGAGGGCGAAGGCCAAATCCCTCACAGAGTCCTTCGATTCCCTCAAGCTCAACAACACTCCTATGAACATTGCCGTCAAATCTAAATTGACTCTATACTTATTGCCTGCTGCAAGGAAAGGCTCTCCCAAAACTACACGAATGGCATTCAAACCCAGTGAATATTTCATCTTAAAGATTTTCATCAATCTCTAGTTTGATATCAGTCCCAGGAAACCCATTTGGCACTTGCCAACTAACAATAGCACTATTGCCTCCATCCTTGATGCCCAATGCAAGATCTCACCTCTCTGAGAGATGGGGGAATATGAAGAATGATGAATGAAGAATGAATTCTTTACCTTCCGCATCTCCATTAAAAGCCCAACCTTTAACACTAACACCCCCCTCGCACGCTTCAACATGCACCTCCAAGTCAAGTCGAACCTAAAGAATTAATGAAGCAAGACAGATTCAGCCCCTCGCGTGAGTGGTCTATCATTCTCCCAATCTCCAGCTGCCAGCCTTATAGCTTCCTTCAACCAAGAAAAGATCCTCTACCAACGTACTTGATTCATTACCTCATCGCCACCTCGCCAGTTACTCTAGCCTCCACCTTAACAAGGTTCTCCATCTTAGGCACCATAAAATTCAAATCCTTAAAAGAATGAGAGATAAGGATGTCCCTATTGGAATCTAGAGACACATTTGCCAGCATGTTTGCAACCTTATTTGCCTCCTTGAATACATGAGATATCTTGAAGTCCTAAAACTTGGCAAAAAGATCCAGACCTCTACCCAACAGGTTGTTTAGTTTCCAACTCGGAGTCCTCCCATTTTGAATTTCTCTCACCACTATCTAGGAATCACCTTCCACATGGATTCTCCTTATCCCATCTGAAAGACCTAATTGCAAGCCCAAAATGAGTTCCTGAAACTTTGCCTTGTTATTGGAGAGAGAACCTAACTTCTTCAATGCCAAGCCAACTATATCCCCTGCCTCATTCTGAATGATGCAACCTGTTGAGGGCTACCCCGGGTTTCCCCACACTACCCCATCAAAATTGAGCTTAAACCACCCTTTCTCTAGAAATTCCCATTTAGCCTTTTCTCGTCCATTCTTCGGATTATCCCGAGGGACCCCATTAACGGGGGATATAGTGTTATAAATATTACTTTAGGAAATTTTATTTTTATAAAACAACAGCCAATGAAAAATAAATAAATTAAATTTTATTATGGAGAAAAGAAAACAAAATTAAATTGATGACTCTATAGTAAAATCTATATAATATAATGCACTTACCATTTGTTGAATATACTTTGCTCCTATTTTATTTCATATGATAAAACCCTAATAAAATATAGTTATAAAATAAATTAACCTCAGTACTAATAGGGTCGCTAGTCATTAGTTCATTCTTTAGAGATGAAGAGTATTTACTTCTTGACAATATTTATGTTTAGTTATTTGTTCAAAAAGTATAATAAGTGTAATTTATTATTACTTTATAGATTGTTTTAAAATTTATATTTTGTATTGTAATCAATATTTTCTAAATTTATGTCTTTTTAAATTCTCAGATGTCATTATGTGCAATTGTATTCATATACACCCACATTAAGAAAGGTGTCTCAACATTGCATCCCAATATCTCGTATTTATATTATTTTTTCCTCACATGAAAAGAGGGCCTCCCATTATGAGGTGGCATTAATGGCCATGTGTCGACTATCTTGAGATGTGTGTAAGAAGGTGTGTAAGAAGTTGTAAGAGCATCTTGTTGGCAAGAGACACTATATGGGTTCGTGATTGTTGTCATTGATGGCAACAAAGTTCATCCTACACATCCGCAGGACATGGTGTGTCTCTACCGGAAGTCAGAATGAAGATTGTTGAGGTCCGGTAAACAAGAACAGAGCTTGTGGCAAGGTCCGATAGACAGGTCTGGATCTCTCAGAAGAAGCATCTTGGTAAAGTACAGATTTGGGGAAGTAAAGAGTACTACCTTGAGTAATAGATTCTAAGGTTTTAGCCTCTGGTGATAGATGAGGTAAAAGATATGAATAGTTGAGTACCAGATTCCTGAGTGACAGTGTGAACAGAGGAAGAACTGACTGACAGAACATCAGACTACTTTCCAGATGTGTTACTGATGGTGTTAAAGGTTATGAAGGCATGAATCATGTTTGGCCGACATGATTAATGATTTCTACAAGCATATACTTGATCCACATTACTTGATGTGCAAGGATTCAGCCAACAGAACAGAGTTTGTGAAAAGATTAACTGTTCCAGGTGCTGACTAGGAAAAGAATGAAATCACTTATGTGGATATATATAGGATGGATTTAGTTGTGAGATGTGTTGTGGTGATAGGTGATATGCGAATAAAAGCAGAGCAGAGCAGAAGCAGTAAGGAAGGTCCGGTATGTGAAAGAAAAGTAGCATATGAGAAGAGGAAAGATGAAGTGCATCAGATTAGTGTACTGAGCCTAACCGGAACTAAACTCTAGCATATGTGGATGCTTCCAATTAGTTCAAGTGTTGTATAACATTCTTTTGTAGATAGTGTGTCTCCTTGTAGGCAGTGTGCCTCCTTTGTGAGTAGTGTGTTCGGGCAGTGAGCCCTAATTGGCAAGTGCCATTTCGTAATTCCTTATTCTTCTAATAGAGAATAATCTTTGGGTTAATCACCCTGTGGTTTTCTCCCTTAACAGGGTTTCCATGTCAAAAATACTATGTCATGTGTTTTTCATTTCATGGTAATGTTTGCTTGTTTGAATTAATGTTGCATTGATTAATAAGAAAGTTCAGAAAGAAGAAATAATTAGGATAACTGATTCACCCCCCCTCTCAGTTATCAACAATTGGTATCAGAGCTAAGTTCCTCCTAACAGAGTCTAACAGCTCGAGGAAGATCTGGGAATCCAAATGGATGCATATGGTTTAAAGGAGCAACTCAAGACTGCCCTTGAGGATCTTGAACAGTCAAACTCTGAAGTCAATGAATTAAAGGAAAGACTCAAACAGGCTGATGATTTCATGAGAGAACTAAAAGACAAATTAAGTCTCTCTATGAAAAAGAGAAAGGAGTTGCTTCAGCAATTGGCAAGACAAGGTGAAGCTAATGATGCAAATGAAGAGCTGACTGAAAAAACCAAGTTATGTGACAAGTTATCAAAAGAAGTCATCATGGTAAGACATGAAATGGAATCAGGAGTTATAAAGTTTACCCAAGAGATTGAAGAGAAAAGAAAAAATGAAGACAATCTAAGACAATCTCTCAAGGAGAAATCAGAAGATTGCCACCAGATGGATAGAATTATCAGACATCTTGAATCTGATCTTGAAGATGCTAAAGATAATGAAGAAAAACTTGAGGTTCAAATTGTCTCTCTCAAAAGGGATCTTCAAACAGCAAATGAATATAAAGAGAAATTCAAGATAAGTTCTGCTCAACTTGAAGTTCTTCTTGGAAGTCAAAAGAGGGCAGATGACAAGTGTGGTTTGGGATATGAGAAAGGAGAAAGCTCCGGATCCAGTCAGAAGAATTATGGATCAGAAAATCCAAGGAACAGGCCTAGAAGACCTCCGGTAAGACAGCCCAATGCTCAAAGATATCCATCCTTCAATGGATACTACCACAGCTGCAATCACTTTGGTCACAAAGCTAATCAGTGTAGAAAGAGAATGAATCAGACTAATTCATCCTTCTCCGGACAGTGTTTTAACTGCAAAAGGTATGGTCACAAGTCTCATGAATGCAGAAATATGCAAATGAACAAATCATTCAATGGTAGATGCTTTGCATGCAATAGAGTAGGTCATATGGCTAATCAATGTAGATCAAGAGGATATCAGTCAAATATGCAAAGAAATGTTGTTTGCCAAATCTGTAATAGGTCTGGTCATAATGCAAAAGTCTGCAGAAGCAAGAATCAGGACAAAAGAGGTCTGATATATAATCAGAATCAAGATAAGGGTAAACAAAAGATGAATGCGGATGAAGTTAAAAATGAGATGATGAAGATTTGGGTGAAGAAAAGTACTGAGAATGTAGAGGTTGGATCCGCACCAGACTTTGGTGCTGATATTCCTTCCAGAAACTGAAAAGTGAGCTCTGGCTCAGGGGGAGACACAAAGAAAACCTTGTTCCCCCAACCAGTCAATTGGTGCCGGAACTGGCACAAGAAGAGTTGCGGATTGAAGGAGTCATAAGGGATATATTCAAACAAATAGTGGTTAAGATTTGGAAGATCTGCAAGATGTTTAAAGATCAGGGTTGATCCGATTCTTCAAATCACCTAAACAGAGCAACCGAAATAACTTAGGTCGAGCATTTATTGCAACCTAAAATTAGGGTTTGCGGAGCAATATAAGGGTTTTCTCATTAATCACTTGTTCATTCTGCATTCAAGAAGAAACAAAAAGGAGCTCTGCAAAAGATCAAGACGATTCTTCATACAACTCAATCTGGATTTCATCATGTGCCCTAAACTACGTAAAAGGTATTTTTCATTCTTGATTTTCTTCAGTAAGATTCCGTGATGATGGCCACTCTGAATATAGTAAAGATCTCTAATAGACCTCGCCCCACTTTTAAGAAACATCCATACAAATCCTTGGAGGTAGATCCCCTAGGAGCATTTTCCAGTGTTCCGCATGGCGTCTTGCACACTGAAGATATTAGGGTTTATATACATGCAAACATTGAAGAGTTTGGGGAATTCAAACTAAGAGACATATACCACAAGCAGTTAATAGATGATTCCTTTCAGATCAAACCTCAGTATAAGGGCATCCAGGAAAAGTATTTTGATTAGTTCATTCATTTCCCCTGTTTTGAAGAAAATGAATGGGTCCGGTATGTTTTAAGTAGGGTGCATGATAACTTCCTATGGCTGAATAGACCTTGCAAGATCACCAAGGAAGCAATCAGGGTAGTAACTGGTTTACATTCCTCTGGAGGAATTCCTATCCTCAAGTCTGTCAAAAACAACATTGTCACAGAGGCCACTGGATCAAGATTTGATAAGAGGGCAATGACCATTGAAGATATTACTAACCCGGATATCAAGTATGCATCTATGATAATAGGATACAAGATATATCATTCCAGTAGGGAAAATTTAGTACCGGAAACTGCAGTATACACAGCCTATGAGATGTTGAGAAAGAATGCAGATTATGATCTATGTGAACTTCTGTTGAACCAACTAATGGAAAACATACAAAAGATCAAGAAGGACAAGAAAAACTCCTTTAAATATGGTGGACTAATAATATGCCTATTTTTCTACTTCATGAATGAGCTACCTAGATCAAATGGATGGGCATGGCAAAATGACAAACCTGTAGCAATTCAGATAAGGGATTACTTGCATGATCTTGGGGATGCAAAGGCAAGGAATACAGCTCTATGGGGTTACTTTAAGCAATTTCATAATACAATGCAAATTAGAGAAAGAATCCCTAAATTAGTGGTTGAGAAATACAAGGACACAGTGTGCTTCATGGTAGATACTGATCAATGTCTAATGGAGGCAGTAGAGCCAAGGATAGTCTGGATCATGCCTATGGGGTATGAAGTAGATGAACAAATTGTTGAGCTGCATGTTCAACACATGCTAAGTCAACCAAAGGATCCAAAGGCAGAAAGGTTTGGAACCTTTGAGGAGCTGAGTGTAAAGATTCATGTGGAACTCAGAGAACCAAAGATCAAAAGGAAGGTGAGAAAAGAAGTAGAAGATGTGGCCAAAGGCTTTGGCATCTCAATGGAGGCACTTGATGCTCACAAGAAGAAGGAAGAGGTTGAGGAAGAGAAGAAGAAGGCAGAAAAGAAAAGTGAGGAAAGTGTTCCGGTAGAAATCTCCACCTGGACCAGATCTTCAAAAAGATCTGCACCTGCCACTACCAAAAGCTCAAGGGCATCTAAACCAGAAGCACAATCATCTGGCAAAGGAGAGAAGAGAACAAAGACAAAAGCTACAAGAGCTTATGTCAATCAAAGGGATGAAGAGGAGACTGAATCTGATGAAGAAATTAGGAAAATGAAGAAACAGAAGAAATCATTCCGTGAACACTCTACTGATAAAGGAGAAGAAGAGAAGGAAGAGGAATATGTTGAAAAACCCACTCTTTCCTTAGATGTTGTAATGAAAGTAGTCACTGTGGATGGGAACCTACAATCCTTGACAGAATTCTATGATGAATATAATGAAGCAGATAAAAAGATTCTTGAGGAAGCCACAGTTAAGTTTCTAAATACTTACAATAAAGCTTTTATTGAAATTATCTCTCTTATTCCCAAAAGCTTAGAGAAAAGACTTGAAATAAGGAAGAACAATGCTAGAGCAAAAGATCTGGAAATCTGGAAACAGATAGCTATTCAGCTATATCCTTCAATCGATCCCAAGATGATGAACATGGTATTCAAAGATTATAAGGATGAGTTCAGGAGCAAAGCAAGGATGAATCAACTTATGCTCAGAGAAACTGGCAAAGTTGCAAAGGAGACAGAAGAGATCCTCCGAAATGCATTCAAAAGATTCAACATTCCTATTATAGAGAACTTGGGTGCAGAAACAGCTATGGACTTGGAATCCTCTGCTCCAGAAGAAGTGGCCCTTGAACAGACTTACATCTCTCCTCCAGTTTCCCCCATAGTCTCCAGATCTAAAAGAGAAGAAAGAGTACAGGAGAAAGAAGCAGAGGTGAAAGAAAAAGGAGATGACAGTACGAAGAATGCTGAAGGAGAGAAAGCTTCAAGAAATAAGAGTGCAGAAGAGAAGAAACATTTGTCTCTGACAAGAGACACTGCAGAATCTGTCAAGGACTTCTTGACAAAAGAGAGCATGGAGACTGATGAACCAGAATGGCTAAAAGGACCATTTGATTTTGACTCTCTTTCTTCGGTACAAACAATGAAGATAGCTTCATTTGCAAATGCCAAGGCCAATGAGAAACTCCTAAAGTCTCATATGGAAGACTGTGAGTTGATAGAAGCTACATCCAGAGTGCTGGAAAAGATCATGCCATCTTTTCAGAAGGATCCCATAGCCTCCTCTTCTGGTAATCTCAAAACCTTAGTGAGCGGTGTTAGTACACACTTTGATTCTCTAGAAAAATTAGCTGAAGAAAAGGTCCGAAAGGAGTTTTTGGATAAGAGATTCTAAGAGGTACAAGGATTAATCACTAATGATAGGAGAAATATGAGTATTGGGATAAAGAGCTTAGAAAATGCTCTTAAGGATGGCGGTGAAATATACAAATTTTGTATCTCCTAGTCCAAAGCAACAATAGAGATTGAAAAGAAAATAAAAGAGGAAGAGGATAAACTGCTAAGTTTTTCTCAAAGTTTTGATCCTCTCTCTTCCTCCATAGTAAATCAAGAGTGTCAAACTATTGCAATCACAAATGCAATAAAGAATTTTGAGAAGGAAAGGAAGAACATAATTAACCGGATGGGTGAACTTAGAAGGATTATTATCCCTAAGTTAGAGGCCATGCATGAGGCCATAAATGATGCTCAGATTATAGCCCAGACCAATGATCAGATAGATCTTAAGAAGGCTGAAGCATTTGCTTTCCTGTTGAGTGGTCACATCTCAATTTTGGATAGGATGAAGCAGAGTTGGGTGACATAAGTTGTATAGCTGAAGAATACTTTTTCAGACATACTTAAGTATATGTAAGTACAACTTGTATATATATACTTATGCAGCTAAGTATAGTTAAAATTTTGAAAATTTTGGTATGTGGACCCTACCCTTTGCCATTGATGTCAAAGGGGGAGTGAGGAGCAATGAAAAATGAGGAATCCAACTAAGGGGGAGCTTCGAAAAATGTATATAAAGACAGAGCATCAGCCAAGGGGGAGCATAGTGTAAACACTTAGTCATTTTTCACTAAGTGTTGCCATCAATGCCAAAGGGGGAGATTGTTGGCAAGAGACACTATATGGGTTCATGATTGTTGTCATTGATGGCAACAAAGTTCATCCCACACATCCGCAGAACATGGTGTGTCTCTACCGGAAGTCAGAATGAAGATTGTTGAGGTCCGGTAAACAAGAACAGAGCTTGTGGCAAGGTCTGACAGATAGGTCCGGATCTCTCAGAAGAAGCATCTTGGTGAAGTGCAAATTTGGGGAAGTAAAGAGTACTACCTTGAGTGATAGATTCCAAGGTTTTAGCCTCTGGTGATAGATGAGGTAAAAGATATGAATAGTTGAGTACCGGATTCCTGAGTGACAGTGTGAACAGAGGAAGAACTGACTGACAGAACATCAGACTACTTTCCGGATGTGTTATTGATGGTGTTAAAGGTTATGAAGGCATGAATCATGTTTGGCTGACATGATTAATGATTTCTACAAGCATATACTTGATCCGCATTACTTGATGTGCAAGGATTCAGCCGACAAAACAGAGTTTGTGAAAAGATTAACTGTTCCGGGTGCTGACTAAGAAAAGAATGAAATCACTTATGTGGATATATATATATAGGATGGATTTAGTTGTGAGATGTGTTGTGGTGATAGGTGATATGCGAATAAAAGAATAGCAAAGCAGAAGCACTAAGGAAGGTCCGGTATGTGAAAGAAAAGCAGCATAGGAGAAGAGGAAAGATGAAGTGCAGCAGATCAGTGTACTGAGCCTAACCGGAACTAAACTCCAGCATATGTGGATGCTTCCAATCAGTTCAAGTGTTGTATAACATTCTTTTGTAGACAATGTGTCTCCTTGTAGGCAATGTGCCTCCTTTGTGAGCAATGTGCTCGGGCAGTGAGCCCTAATTGGCAAGTGCCATTTTGTAATTCCTTATTCTTCTAACAGAGAATAATCTTTGGGTTAATCACCCCATGGTTTTCTCCCTTAACAAGGTTTCCACGTCAAAAATACTGTGTCATGTGTTTTCCATTTCATGGTAATGTTTGCTTGTTTGAATTAATGCTGCATTGATTAATAAGAAAGTTCAGAAAGAAGAAATAATTAGGATAACTGATTCACCCCCCTTTCAATTATCAACACATCTAATGTCGTTATGATGTGTAAGAGCATATTATGACATTGTAAGCTATGGGAGTTACTTATGATTGAATTCTATGATGCATGAGAGTGTGTAAGAGGGGGGTTACTATTTTATAGCAAAAGAGGGAAAGATGGGATTGAAGGCTAGATCCTCCTTTCACTACAAACATTCAAGGACATCCCATTGAGTTGAATCACAACTTTTGCAAGAGGATTCTCCTACAGGTGGGTGTGTCACTTGTAATGCTGTGGAAACTTAGAATTTACTGATTAATTGATTAATTAAAGCCTGATTATGCTAGAAACCCTAATTATGCAAAATTGTAAACAAACAAACAAATCACAACAAATGCTCGCAGATAGAGATGTAATATTCAGAGTAGATACATACTAAGTTTTGAGATTTAGATTTTGGAAATGTCAGGGACTAAGGGGCAGGTGCCCAAGCCCAAGGTGTAGTTTTCTATTGAGAATGTCAGAAGATGTCTGCAACTTATTTCTTTTGTTCCAAAGATTTCAATGTCAGAGATCTGGGGGTTATTGGTGTAAGGCACCCAAGAGAAAAAAGTGCTTTTCTTTAGAGATACGGGATCTAAACACTTTGTTTCAACCTCCTGCAACTCCACTCCTTCAGATATGCCACTTGTAACCTATAATCATAGAAAATGGGGTTGGGGTTGTGGTGTTTAGAAACTTGCCTCAGTCAATCCCCAAAAGGACATTCAAATCTTCCAAACACCATTGTCAGATAAAAGATTGTGTATCCCTGCAGGATAGAGGCAAAAACAATTGATAAATGATTGAAAACACAAATAGGTATCACCTTGGGGGTGTAGCTTGCATGTAGATGAAAATCCTTCAACACATGAGAAGATGAAGCTAAATCTACAATCACAAACACAACAACAATATTCTTCTCTGCAACAATGAATATCTTGAATGCTCTAAAATCATAAGTTCACCAAAAGTTCATAATCATCTTCTAGTTTACAAATGAATCCCTAAACATACTTATATATGCATTCTCGCTTTAATTTCGTAATTCAAACTTAAGATGTCGGTAATGGAACCTTATAATAGTCACATAACCGACATTCAAATTTAGTACCTACCTAAAATAGGGCAGGACTAGGGTACGAGGACCCAAGCCCTGGGCCCTTATTTCAAGGCAGGATTCGGCTCGGCAAGGTCCCCTTAGCCCCATTTGACATGGGTTTCAGGCCATTTTGTTCTGGGAGTTAAATCTAACATGCAAGATGAAAAACAAGGGACCTGGGAGCTAAACTTAGGAGGTAAACGTCCTAGGGAGACATTTTACAACATAACATTTAGCCCCCACTTTAATGTATGTATGAATGTAAGACCCATACATGCATTAAAGTACGGTCAAAACACAACAAACACCCTAGTCACTTAAAGCTAATGTATACACAAAGATTGAGGAACTATTTCTAGCCCCCAGTCTCAGGTAGACATTAGAGAAAATACGCCGCAGACATGCCAAACAAAGTGAAGACAGTATTAAGCATGCAAAACACAGAGAAGATAGTAACAGGCATGCAAGACATAGAGAAGACAATATTGAAGACATGCAAAACACGATGAATACAGTGAATGTAGTGATTATTTCTTTTTCATTTTCTCATATATATGAATGAATGCAAATACATGGAAAGAAAAAATGCAAGACACAACCCAAAATGTAGGAGGGGCATTTCGCCATGCTCTTTGGACTACATATGGAGCAATAGACACACAATACAAATCTCAAAGTGTAGGAGGGGCATTTCGCCACACTCTTTGGACTACACTTGAGAACAAGCATACCATACAAATCCTAAAGCATAGGAGGGGCATTTCACCACATTCTTTGGACTATACTTGGGAACAAACACACCATACAAATTCCAGAGCATAGGAAGGGAATTTTGCTATGCTCTTTGGACTATACTTGGGAACAAACACGTAGAAGACACATGGAAAACACAAGCACCGTATAGCATGCCAAAGACATGTTATATGTCTAAAACATGACAAACAAGGTGATGGAAGGAACTTATTGCTAAGTCCCCACCATCTCAGGCACACCTAACGGTTGGGCTTATGCCACAACAACCACCAAAGACATGCTTAAGAGAGGATACACCAACCCCGCCTACTTGGAGGACTTTTGAAATAAAAAGGATGTGCACTAGCTCAAGAGATACACCATCCCTGCCTCTACAAAGGGCTTAAAATAAAAGGATATGCACAATATCCTGCCTCCATAGAGGGATTTCTCATTGCAATATAAAATAAAGATGTGCACTTGCACGAAGATACAACATCCTGCCTCCGCAGAGGGCTTACAAACACGCTTCGTTAGTATCAAATTAAGGCATGAGATTATGCAAAAACACACTATGATGAAACACTGCAATCAGAAATTAGTCCTAAAAGAGTGTCTAAAACAGTAGCAAAATATGAAACAAGATTTTAACTACAAACCCTAGCTAATGCAAAGACTAGGTTTTATGAAAAATGCACAATTTCAAGCAAAATCTAACAAATTAAGCATGAAAATGCAATGTAATTGATTGTAAAATGATGCACTACTGTAATTTATATCAGATCTAATGGAAATATTAGAAATTAAATGAAATTAAATTAAATTAATACAAATTATGCCAAAATGCAAGCCTAAAATGCCAATTTTTTCAAAATTTTAAATTCTTTTGTAAATTTTCAAATGCAATAAGATGAAAATTAAATGAATGAATGTAAATATAAAGTACAACACTCAACAAGGTGCAAAATTCAAGTAAACATGGGTTCACCAAAATGTTTTATAGAAAAAGAGGGAAAGATGGGATTGAAGGCTATATCCTCCTTTCACTACAAACATTCAAGGACATCCCATCGAGTTGAATCACAACTTTTGCAAGAGGATTCTCCTACAAGTGGGTGTGTTACTTGTAATGTTGTGGAAACTTGGAATTTATTGATTAATTGATTAATTAAAGCCTGATTATGCTAGAAACCCTAATTATGCAAAATCGTAAACAAACAAACAAATCACGATAGATGCTCGCAGATAGAGATGTAATATTCATAGTAGATACATACCAAGTTTCAAGATTTAGATTCTGGAAATGTCAGCGACTAAGGGGTAGATGCCCAAGGCCAAGGTGCAATTTTCTATTGAGAATGACAGAAGATGTCTACCACTTATTTCTACTGTTCTAGAGATTTCAGTGTCAGAGATCCCCAGGGATTTGGTGTAAGGTGTCCAAAACCAAATAGTGCTTTGCTTTAGAGATACAAGATCTAAACACTTTGTTCCAGCCTCCTGCAACTCCACTCCTTCAAATATGCCACCTGTAACCTACATTCATGAAAAATGGGGTTGGAGGTTGTGGTGTTTAGGAGCTTGCCTCAGTCAAGCCCCGAAAGGACATTCAAGTCTTCTGAACACCGTTGTCAAATAAAAGAGTGTGTATCCCTATGGGATAGAGGCAAAAACAATTGATAAATGATTGAAAACACTAATAGGTATCACCTCGGGGGTGTAGCTCGCATGTAGATGAAAATCCTTCAACACATGAGAAGATGAAGCTAAATCTGCAATCACAAACACAACAACAATATTCTGCTCTGCAATAATGAATACCTTGAATGCTCTAAAATCATAAGTTTGCCAAAAGTTCATAATCATTTTCTAGTCTACAAATGAATCCCTAAACATACTTATATATGCATTCCTGCTTTAATTTCGTAATTCAAACTTAAGATGTCGGCAACAAAACCTTATAACGGTCACATAACTAACATTCAAATTTAGGACTTGCCTAAAATAAGGTAGGACTAGGGCGTGAGCACCCAAGCCTTGGGCCTCTATTTCAAGGTAGGATTTAGCTCAGCAAGGTCCCCTTAGCCCCATTTGACATGGGTTTCAGGCCATTTTGTTCTGGGAGTTAAATCTAACATGCAAGATGCAAAACAAGGGACTCAGGAGCTAATCTTAGGAGGTAAAAGTCCTAGGGAGACATTTTACGACATAACAACTACATTAGAATCTTGACCAAAGTTTATGATGCATATCATAAAACATCTTTTCATGGATAATGGAGACAAAATGGGACACCTAAGTTAGTGGTCAACTATGACTAGTTATGACAATATGACAAGACGGAAGAGAATAATCCAAAAATAACCTAGAAGACCAAGACCAAGGGAGGCATTAGAATTTGTGCCATGGGCTTTGGGCATCATACTTCTTACATGTTTGTACATGGTTTTCCAAAACCATTGGATGGTTTCTTATGCGCAATTCATTTATTTATTGGGTGTTTGGATTGGAGTATGTGATAGTATTTTTGCAAGTGTTGTTATACTACCAGAATCACTCTAAAATTTAATATTGGTGAAACTCCTCTAAGGGCATGTACCAAGATATTGTATTGTAGCATTTATTATTAATAATACAATTGGTTTGAGCTTTGGAGTGTGGGGTTCTTTGTCCTACAATGGTTTTCCCCACATATATCATCTTGTTATGGTGAATGTTTATTTGTGTGTATTCTTTCATGAAATGTTTTGGATAGTATTTTCAATACATTATCCTCTCATAGACTAGCATATGAAGTGTTTTCACACCATTGCTTCCTTTCATCACCTAAACATTTTGCATTCCTTCCAAGGTTCAACCTCCAACTTTTCAAATTTATTTGTGAGACTTGACCATGATACAATGGGGAAGTTAGACACTTCCACACCCTTGGCACAAGTCCCCATTTGTATATAGATTTTTTAGCCTTTTGTAATTAGCAAAAATGAAGCTCTATTTTTTTATGTTTTTAAATCATTTTTTTGTAAACGTAGAAGTATCACAATAGACTAGTTAATGTTCAATATAATATTTGTAGAAATAAAACCAATTATACATTGATTTGAGTACTTTATAAATTGGAACCATTAATTGTTGCATGTATTATTATATTATTATAAAACACGTGTTATTAATAGTATAACAATTAATATAATTTTACATTATATATTTTTTTTTACAATGATATATAACATAATTTACAATAATATATTATTAAATATTTTGTAGAGTAGAAAAGTTCAGACTTCACTCTTTCAACTCTATGTTTTATACCAATTTAGTAGGTGTTGTTAATGCATGATTCTACCATTTAATTTAGCTCTTTAGTTACACTCAATGACCCCAATTCTAAAATCTAGCACTCTTTCATGCCATATCCTCTAGTTCATACAAGCACTAACTCAATTCTAAGGACCATTCCCTTCTTGGATTAGATCGTGCATGTAATCTAGTCCCCTAGATTAAATCATACCTATAGTCTACATGTGATCTAGTCTCCTAGATTAGATCACACTTGAGATCTATCCCCTAGACTAGATCACAAGTGTAATATGGTCCACTAGTTTTCAAATTCTAATTTCCTAATTCCAAGGATGATAATCCCAATATATGATTCTTATCTATCGACATGGATACCAAAAATTTTAAATTATGTGTCTAGGGTTATGTATTTAAGGACATCATCATAAAATATTTTCATTATTAAATATCAAAAAGTAGCACTTTTCCATTCACAAACTCAATCACACACATCATGAACTTAATTAGCATCATGCTTAGTTTGCATCAAATATAGTTACTCGACATCCTCTATTCTTTATTTCTTTGTTTCAATATTGTTAAATCAATCTTAGGGGTTGGACTCCCACCAAGGAAGTCAGTCGCTCTTCCCTTTGTACATAATTAGTACCACTCTTTCTCTGATGTGGGTGTATTATGTGTTGAACAAGTTTTGTAGGCACTGCACTTAAAATTTACAATGGACTAGATCACACTAGGAAAAGGCATCTAAGGACTAGATTATAGGTGTGAAGCTATCCTATTCCCCAAAAATCTCAAGATCCATTCTTCACAAGTTTTTGATCAACAATCTAATTTTAGATTCTAGTTCTCAACTCTTTAACACAATGTCACAACACTCAACATTGATTTACATATAAGCTAGAATTCCTCTCACTTTCAAATATTATTTATATGTATCAATCACAATGTCTTACATTCAAGATCATAAAAATTCAAGATTTGATTGCTTTCATTGATTTATCATTACTTGTCTATACATCTAAATTAATCATGGGGTTTCTTTTTATATGTAATCATAGGTTTAATTTATTTTCGCATATATAATAAATAATATACACTAATACCCCTTTAATAGGGTAATGCATTTGGAAAAAATAAGTAATGTTAAATAGGTTATACCTAAGGAAGCTTATGTGAAATTGAATTTTGAAGGTGATTTTAGAGGCAACCTTAGCCTTGATGGTGCCAAGGTTTTTCATAGATCCCATGAGGACCCTTTCTTGAACATGAGGCTCTATCATTCTTGGGATAAATCAAACAATGAATTAGAAGTGTTGGAGTTACTTGAAGGTGTAAAGTTAGTTGTGTTGACTAATTGTGAATCCTTGGAATTTGAAGGTGAATCACAAGTTATTATCATTGGCTATTGTTGGTTCCCAAAATAGCTAATCCCAAACCCTAGAGCATTACCCAATTATCTCTTAGGCTAAGGGTGTCATCAAGAAGATTGGAAAGGGGCTCATCAATAGGCTGAGGATGATTTAGAGGCAACTGATAAGAGTGGGAAATCTCCTCTTCTCTTCAAGCTCGACTAGACTTGGGAGGGTGTTCCTAGAGGTATCCCTCAACAATGACTGAGAACAACATAAAATTCTTTCAAATTTACAACACTGTAGCAATACGCAAGTTACAATTTTAATCCCCAATACTGTCACTAGATTTTAACAAGCTTACTACATTATAAAACCTCTTATTAAGTTGATGATGACATCATTGCAACAATGCAAGATGAAAGCATGCAATAACATGATTATCTAATTGTTTAAACATTGTGAATCACTTATTATTGTTCCTTGGTTTGCAGTTCAATGAATCATGAACTGTAGTAAACCCCTAATCTAATCCTATAGCTAACAGGACACATGATCATGAAATGAATGGTGTTTGATTGTTCACAATTAGACTAGTACCTATTCCTTTGGGAAACAAAGTTATAGAATGCAAACTAGAAGGAGATATATTTACAAAACATCAATAGAACCAAATATGTACTCACATACATATTCTATCTATAACACTACATATAATGGACATAATAATCCAAAGAAGAAATATAATAACCTATGTCAGATGAAGAAAAGACCATTACAAAAATCATTGCAATGCATTAGATGCCATCACACATACATTAAATATTCATTACACTCATACCAATAAATGTGGCAAGAGAAAACATGCAATTATGTCTATGCATTCCCCTGAATCATTATAAAATGCCCTAGAGACATATGATTACATACAAATGCACATTGAAAACCCTTTCCTCTAATTTACAAAATGTATTCCTCCCTTTTGCAGACCAAACCAATAATATTTGATGCCCTAGATCCACTTGAAGCACCTACAAGTCTAGAAATTGGCTCAATGACCAACACATAATACATCTTTTTCATGTATATATAGCATTACATTTTCCTCTTGCTTCCTGATAAGATTTTGAGCGGGAAAATAAATCAGGGCATCTAACTACTGCAATTAATTCTATCTACCCAATCAACCTGTACTTTATATTCATTCAATTCCATCTACCTCTAATCTGGTAAATTAGTGCATTAATGACTCTTTTGGGAAGTAGGGACGTGCTTCAGCTGAAGAACCCATGAAAAAATGCATTTAAAACATGCTAAATATTTAATTTTTCCTTTGTCAAAGCCAGAGAGGTCTTCAAGAACTCTGTCAGTGATTTCTATGGTTCCAAGAACCATTAGAATTGCCAAAATATTATTTTCTTCTCCTTTTCTCCTTTGTTCCCAATCGTCAGTGATTTCTAGCCCACTGAGAACTCACCAAAATTCCCTTTCTTCTCTCCTTTTCTTTAATCTTTCTCCTTTCCTTCTTGGTGCAGGAGCTCCCCAGTTTAGTCATTTTGTTGGCTATTTATTTGTCTTTATGTTATTTTGGTTATCCCTAAGGCTTTGAAATCCATTTTCATACTTTGTAATAAGGACTTAGTCCATTTTATTTGACTAGTCCACTAGAGTACTTGATAAGACCTATTTTCTAGGAGTTCTCTTTTAGAAACTTGGAGTTTTTTTAAGAAAATCTATTTTCCATCGATTTACTGCCTTCATGGGTAGTTGTATGGACAGAATAGGAAGTGCAAAGGTTAGAAACTTCCTATAAACTTGATTTTTGTTTAAACATGCCACATGATGAATAAGAGGAGGAGTTTATTAAGGAAAAAACTATGTTTTTATGCTTTTTACTTAAAACAGTCTTCTTGTACGGCCTGGTATGGACGGTAGAAGATCCATGGTCTGAAAAATATTATTGTAGGTCAGATTACCTTTCATTTGCATCTATTTAGAGCTTTTGAAACATTTCTAGTGCTTTGTTTGAACCATTGTTTGCAGACTAGTTTCTAACCCTCCATAGCTAGGGTTTTTGAAAAAATGCTCCATTCTTCCTCTGTCCTCTGAAGGAGGTCGCCCATTTCTTGGTGAGATGGAGGAAGGTAGAGTAGATTTAGTGTTCTTTCATGTTTTGTAGGCTAAACTCCCCTCTGTAAAGTGTTGGCATGCATCTAACTAGTCTTACCAGTGACTAGTTGAGAATTTAATGGTGGACTGTGTCATGACAGTCAAAGGGAAAAATAGATATATGTTGGTTTTGGTGTCTTATGGTGCTAACAAGTCTATATGACTATTTGGAATACCTTGTTCATATCAATTTGATACCTTTCTTTCATACAACCATCAAAAGTAGGCCTTTTTCATGGAATAGGACAATTTGCTGTTATTCTAGCCTCTGACAGAGTACGGTTCTGCAGCTTGGAGGACAGGTGGAAATCCATAATGCAGTTTGGAATGGGTAAAGTATGTTGATTTCCTTTGGAAGGCCTAAGAATTTGATTTTATGTGGATCAATCTTAAGAAATACATAGAAGTAGTCTCCCTTGACACTGTCATAGGACAGTCATCTAGTTATTTGTTGTATTCTGTCATGTATCGTACAATGTGAGTCTGCATGTGGGAAATGGTTTCTTTTCACATGGGGGTATTTGTTATGCATTAGGCATTGATGGTCATTTGAGGCCTTTGGGAGGTTATTGAAGGTTTAATCAATGTTTATGCTACAAGAGAATGGTCTTCTTTTTGGCACTGTTGCAAGACAGTCACATGGTAATTGTTGTCCACAGTCCTATATAGTACAGATTGTAGTCATTTTGTCAGCAAATTATTGTTGGTCCTGTCCTCAGTAGATACATGTGGTGGTTGGTATGAAGATTCTTTTGGATAGGGGAGTTAATGCTAGTTTTGTTCATAAAGGCTACAAGGTATAAGCTTCCTTGGCACTGTCAAAAGACAGTCATACAGAGATTTGTTGTCCACTATTTTGTCAGGAGTGGAATGAGAGTTTCTTGGTCAGTGACCTTGTTCCATGCATGTCATAGGTAAGTGTATGTTGATTTATGTTGTTGTCCATGTTGGTAGAGGTATTGGTAGTAGGTGTTGAGCTCTTGAAGGTGGGTTGTGCTTCTAAGTTGGGTTGAGCTGTGACTCCCCAAAGTGAGTGGTGAGTAGTCTGAGTGGATGACATCAGAAGGTGATCCTAGGCTAAGTTGATTCCTGGAGTAGCCTTGTGTAGGCTTGTAAACACAAACACCTTTGTAAACCTCTTGGAGGAAGTTAAGTGACTTAAGTTCATTGAGTGAATTTCTACAACCTTTACCTTACCTCTGCATCACTTCTTTATCGGTGATTGGGGGCCAATAGGGAACCTAAAACCATTTTGACGATTTCCTTGGTTTTTAGAACCAAGGAAATCTTTAAAATTGTTCCTAGTAGGCCCAAAATGGCCGATAAGGCCAAACACTTAGCAATTTTAGGTTTTTAAATATTTTCAAAGGTTATTCAAAGGCAAGAAATAGGGTAAAAACATAGGGGGGCACTCATGATCTTCAAATATAGGCATACATGTGAGAAACAAAAAGGGGGGAATGATAGGGGCCTAAAACACATGATCTTTGTGAATTTAGGACAAGGAAAAATAGGCACTAATAGCTATAATAATAGGTCACTCAAGGTTTGGAAGATTGAAATTATTGTTGTAGAGTGTTTAGAAATTGGAGGTTGATTAAATATATAGTTTTTGCCATTAACATAGGGAAAGTAACAAGGTGACAAATAAAATGGATAATGAAGGTGTTTCCTGACTTCCTTTCTCTACTAAAGTTAGATTAGTAGCTTATGAGTGGAAGATTGATAATATTTTAAAGTCAAATTCTTCATTTTATAAGTGTGGGAGCTCCTTTATGCCTTGCCTAGTTATGATTTTTTCCTTTGGGCATCAATAATTATTCCCACTAAACTTTCATTCACCCTTTTAATTTTATGACATGAGCCCTATTTATTATTTTCAAGAAAGCTAAGTGGATAGTATCATCGTCCTTGGAGATTTAGATTTCTCATGCATGAAAGGTGTTAATCTCATTTTAGGGTGTTGAGGCATGATTAGGCAAATCTCCATTCATCAGGGTTCTAGAAAGGACTTTCAACTAGTATTTTCTTATATTGGAAGATTGAATTCTACATTTTTACTCTTGTCTCTCTAGTTTATGTGTGCAAGGTCTACAAAAACAATGGTGAAGGAGAAAGGTATTCATGACTCCCCTTATGTTGGCACAATCTCTAGTAGATGACTGAAATAAACCATCTGTGTTTATGATTCAAAGTATTTGTCAATGATAAAGAGCATTATTGGCAAGGTTGGTCTTGTAACTCTAGTTTAAAGTACACCAAGGCATTCATCAGTGAGAGTTTAGAGTATAATGTTACTTTGAATGTGTTAGATGAGGGAGCTAAAAAAATGGATTTTAGATAAGGTCCTCCATGTGTTGGAGATGTTCTTTTATTGAAAGTTTAGAAGATTAATATGATGAATAAAATATCTTAAGTTGTTTCCTTTGCATTAAAGATGAGGTCGAAGGGCTAAGGAATGTTGTATTCTCTTTGGAGAAATAATAAAAGATCCAATAAGGTTTTGTTAAGATTTATTCCCATATTCTAGTAATTTATGTGTCATTGTTTGAAATGGATCTCTGGTAATCTCTACCTACTTCACAATACCCTCATTCCCTCTTTTAAGAGTTTTTTGAGCCTCTCTCTATTCCTTTTTGGAACCAAGGGTGCAAGTGGAGATGAATTTGGTGGAAGCTTTGGAACCAAGGCCTTCTTCTTGATTCCACACTTTCCTTCTTATATTACAATAGTTTGTTTTGTCCTAGTTGATTTATGGGATGGTTATGTAGTCTCAACACTAGTAGAATTTTGGCAAATAAATGACTACGTTACTAAAACTTTTAGTCAGGACAACTAAAAATGACTAAATTCTACTAATTTTTTGCAACACAACTACAAATGACTAAATAAATGACTAATTAATGACTAATTTGATCTTAAAAAACATAACTAAATAATTAGTCACACAAATAAAAATGACTAAATAATTAGTCACATAAATAAAAATTAGATAATATGATATTAAAGTGGGTTATAGCATGCAAGTTGATGAAACGCAACCACAACCTTGCCCTTTAGTCTCTCTATCTCTAGTGGTCCATACCTATTTTTGATTCCTACCTTTTTCCCATCTTAGACAACATGTTTGTTTCCTCAATTCTTCACTTGACCTAGTCCAAAATATGACCATTTCTTAGCTTAAGCAGACAAATTTTGAATTCAACTCCTCTGATTTCTTATTAAAAGACAAGCCTACGGCATCATTAGAAGATATCCAACACACCCACATGCATTCATTTGCATTTTATAAGAGCAGTAAAGAGTAGTTAAGGAGCGTCATCAAATTGGGGATACCTTTGCATCTAATTCCTTCTATTTCAACATCTCTTTTATCCTTCATTACATATTGTGAAAACAAAAACAATGAATTTGACCAAGGTGCAAAGTATACTTTCACACCCAAGCATAGTAGGTTACTTAAAGGCATTCATAAACATTGCCTTGACAACCAATGCAGATTCAAAGAGTGTTGAAGGAGCAAACCTCTGAGGCAAAAGATTGTGAAAAAGATAGGATTGCAGTCTTTCACAAACAAAATCGTAATAGTGATTCTATCTAGTTGAGTTGTCCAATGACATATCAATTAGATGAGATTTGGCTATTACAAACAAAATTCAATACCAAAGGTGCAACTACAAACAAATCTCAGCCAAATCACATGTCATCCCTTGAAGGAGCTAAGTATCCTAATCCTCTTGTTTCAATTATGCTATATTTTACTAACCATGCATTAGGTTCAACTCATTTATGCTAGTTTACATCATATTTATTTGATTATTTGTTTATATAGATTAACATAAATTTAAAAGAGGTGTAACCTAAAAAATTGTGTTTTTTAGAAAGGGTTGTAGCTCAATCGACGATGATGATGGTGTGTTATTTGATTACACCATCCTCTAAGGGTCAAATCCCCCGTAGGTGTAGTTGGCCTAGGCTTGACCCATTGGGTGATTTTGACCAACTAGTTCCCCCTACTCATGACAGCTTAGTTGAAGAACAACTTTTGCTTTATGTATGCCCCATTAAAATATTGTAATCTTAAAGTGAAGATGCCAAAATCTATGTAATCTTTTTGTCTCCATTGAAAAAAAAATCAGTATTGAAATTATTTGATTTATTTGTTCATAGAAAATCCTCTAAAAAATCCTCCTCGTGTTTATAGAAAATCATTTAAAACTTGAATGGTTTGTTTCTTAGGTATTAAAGATCTGCTTGGGAGTTTAATAATTGGAAATATCAATTTAAAAACAAAAGGAATTAAGTATTCGGGTGCTAATTTTATTTTGAATATTTTAGGTGGGTGTATTGGAAAATAGAAGGTGGAGAGACAACACAGCTCAGCCTTTGGGAAATGGATTGGCATGGTAAGGGCCAAAAAGCTAGTATCATATTTTTCACTTTGCTATTTTATAATACCTGTGCTTAGAGATTTCAAATTCAGGCCATATGTGATTGAAATAGATAAGTACCGGCCACACGTAATTTAGATATATTGGTTTCAGTCGTGTAAGGTTTTGATAAATGGATATCAACGATTTTATGGTTCAGGCTATTAGGCGTTGGCCATTTTGCCTTTCAGATAAATGGCTAAGGGAATGTGCTATTTTCTAATTCAAATTAGATCAATGGGTGTGGAACTTATGTGATTCAGATAAATAATATTGTGATTTTGATTTTGTGATTGATATTAATAGGTGCAGACCGTTTTGTGATTTGGATGTGGATATAGGTCATATGTGAATCAAATTAATGGGTGTAAGCCATTATATGATTTGGATAAATGGGTATAGGTTATTTATTCTGGTTTTCTATCTTTTTTAATATTGTTGCTTTCATAATATCTTATTGAAGGAATGACAAGAGAAGGATATAGAGCAACAAAGGAGTCGATTGAAGGATTTGGTTAGCTTAGGAGGTACTCTCGATGTTGTTTTCAAAGAGGGGAAGACATTGTTCAAGGTTGTTGCATGTGTTTTGCTTACTATATGTTAGATCTAGGGCACACAACTGAGAGGGGGGGTGAATCAGTTGTACAAAAACTTGCTTCTACTTCAAACACTTGATTCTTCTTTGTTAGTTAATAGCATATCGGTTAACCATTCATGAAAGCATAATGCATAAACATAGGAGCAGATAAACATCAACACATTAGACACCAAGATTTTGACGTGGAAAACCCGGTTAAGGGAAAAACCACAGGGTGATTAACCCAAGGATTATTCTCTGTTAGAAGAATAAGAAAAATGAATGGCACATGCCAATTAGGGCTCACTGCCTGAGCACACTGCTCACAAAGAGGCACACTGCCTACATGAGACACACTGTCTACAAAATGATAAGAATCACAAACTTGAACTAGCGATTGACATCTTTACCATGTCTGGATCAGTTCCATTTGAGCCCAAGATACTTCTGCTCTACCCTTCACTCTTTCGCTATACCACTCTCATCCTCTCCACACCACGGATTGAAATGAACTTACAAACCTTTATTTATACAAGGCATCGACTTAGGAACTATCATCTAAGTCGGCAATCATCCACAAGAACATTCGCAAGATGAATAACTCATCTGGTCGGCCAGTCTGAATAAGAACATCTTCATCCGGAAGAATATCTTCAATTCTGGGCTCTAACACTCATGCAGACCGACAACACAACCTCAACATGATCCAAGAACCTTCACACACTTGCCTGAATGACCAGGTACATCCACACTTCCTCTTCCTATTGGAATCTCTTTTCCTCTTCATCTGGAACTTCAAGAACATAGTCTGTCGCGACTGTCAAACTGAAACAGGTTCTTTCAGACCTCCAAACTATGTACAAACTAAGATGACACATCAAAAGGACATTCCAAGCACTCCTTCAATCCACAGAATCTGACAATACACTTCTGGATCTCATCAGACCTTTTTGTAACATTCTGTCACTCTGGAGCATCTCCCGGAACTGGTTCTACTTGATCGATCACAACTTCTTCATAGCTTCATGCGGACCTCTAAAATCTTAACTGGAACATCTCAAGACTCATATCTGCAAACCCTTTAATCCGCACCCTCTGATCCTCAGCCTATTGAGTATTTTTGCCTTCTCATCACTATTCTTCACTATTCCTGATTGAGACTAATTTTCTCAATATCCTCAGCACACAGCTCATCCAATCCTTCTTATCAATGCAATATGAGTATGTTGACATCAATGACAACACTGGTTAACCTCAAACTTGCAACAATCTCCCCCTTTGTCATTGATGGCAACATATGATGTGAAAAACCATCAAGACAAGAACTTCTCCTTTCTGTCACAGCGCCCCTATCAGCAACAACTCTTCACATGTCTTCTCTTCCTTTACTACTCCCCCTTTGACCATCAACCACTTGTTTTTCACATGTCTTCTCTCCCCCTTTGACATCAATGGCAAAGGGTTCATACTTGCAATTCTAACACATTAGAATCATACCAGCTGCTCCCCCTTAGTAGCAACTCCCCTTCATCAATCCGGATCACAAGATATGACTGTGATACCCACCGGACTGATGCACAACAGTGCATTCTAGTTCATCACCGGAGGGGCCATGACCCCTAACTTCTCCCGGATATACTCAAAAGAGTCCTTGGGAAGAGGTTTAGTAAAAATATCTGCAATCTGATCCTTGGAGGGTACATACTCTAGTCTGACTTCATCCTTGTTCACTTGTTCTCTCAGAAAGTGAAACTTGATAGATATGTGCTTGGTCTTAGAATGCAACACTAGATTCTTAGAAATATTTATTGCACTTGAATTATCATAGAAAATTGTGATAGGCTCCTCATATTCTACTTTGATGTCTCTTAGCATTTGTTTCATCCACAAAATTTGAGTGCAACTACCTGCTGCTGCAATATATTCTGCTTCAGTTGTAGACAGAGAAATTGCCTCTTATTTCTTGCTTAGCCAAGAAACCAATCTTTTTCCCAAAAAGAAAGCTCCTCCACTTGTACTCTTCCTATCATCCACATCTCCTGCCCAATCTGCATCTGTATATGCATGAAGAGAAAAATCATGATCTCTAGGATACCATAGACCATACTCAACTATTCCTTTCAAGTACCTAAAAATTCTTTTGATTGCCATAACATGAGATTCTCTAGGATCAGCCTGGAATCTTGCCACAAGACCAACAGCTTGCATTATATCTGGTCTAGTCTGAATGAGATACAATAAACCTCCAATCATTGATCTGTACTTTGTCTGATCTATTTTAGGAGAATCATCATCTTTGCTCAACTTACATCTGGTTGCCATAGGAGTGTTCATTGGCTTTGAATCTTCCATTCCAAATTTCCTCAACAATTCTTTCACATATTTGGTCTGAGAGATAAAGATACCATTCTTTGTCTGAGTAATTTGCAAACCCAAGAAGAAATTCATTTCACCAAGCATTGACATTTCAAACTCACTTTTCATTTGATTTGCAAAGGTTTTACACATACTGTCTCTTCCTCCAAAAATGATATCATCAACAAATACTTCAACAATCAAGATGTTTTCATTATCTATTTGGAAATATAGATTACTATCAGCAGTACCTTTGTTGAAACCAATCTGCACAAGATTCTTATCCAACCTTTCATACCATGCTCTTAGAGCTTGCTTCAATCCATATAGTGCTTTCTTCAACTTGCAGACCATATCATCATGATCAGACAATTGAAATCCATCCGGTTGTTCAATGTATACTTCTTCTTCCAAATCACCATTTAGGAAGGCAGACTTGACATCCATCTGATATACCTTGAAGTCTTTGAAGGCAGCATATGCAAGAAATAATCTGACTGCTTCAATTCTTGCCACCGGAGCAAAGGTTTCTTCAAAATCAATTCCTTCTATTTGAGAGTAGCCTTTGCAGACCAATCTGGCTTTGTTTCTGATTACTTCACCAACTTCATTTAGTTTATTCTGGAAGACCCATTTGGTTCCAATTACATTCTTGTTTCTAGGTCTGGGAACAAGATCCCAAGTGTGATTTTTCTCAATTTGCATCAACTCTTCCTCCATTGCTTTGGTCCAGTTTCATCATTGCACACTTCATTTATTGTCTTAGGTTCAATCTTTGAAATCAGACAGTATTCATTTGAATTTTGAGCAATTATCCTCCTTGTTTGTACCCCTTTGCTTTTGTCACCTATGATCTGATCTTCAGAATGATTTAGAGTTACATACCTTGGAACTTTGGGAGTCTCTTGCACTACTGTTTCTTGATCAGGTTCATTCAGACAAACCTCTTCTTCCTGATTTACCAGATTAGTCTGAATCTGACTTTCAGGAAGGGATTGAGTTCCTTGAACCAGAACACCATCCTGATCATCTTCATCATATTCATAAAACCTTGAGGGCTTCTCAATTCCTTCATCAACCTTCACATTTGTACTTTCTATCATCTTTCTCAGTCTCTTATTGTAACACCGGTATGCTTTGCTTTGAGTGGAGTAACCCAAGAAAATTTTTTCATCACTTCTAGCATCAAACTTTCCTAGATCTTCATCTCTTTTGATGTAACACTTGCTACCAAATACTCTGAAATATCTCACAGTAGGAGTTATACCAAACCAAAGTTCATAAGGAGTCTTACCGGTATTGTTTTTGATTTGAACTTGACTCGGTTAAGAGTGTAGACTGCAGTGCTGACAGCTTCTCTCCAAAACATCTGAGGACCATTTGCTTCCATCATCATTGTCTTGGAAGCTTCCTGGATGGTCCAGTTCTTTCTCTCAACTACTCCATTCTACTGTGGAGTCCTAGGAGCAGACAACTGTCTCTTTATGCCATGCTTCTCACAAAAGTCTATGAAATCACCGGATGTGAATTCACCACCTCTATCAGACCTTAGACACTTCAGTTTCAATCCGATTTGATTCTCTACCATAGCCTTGAAGATTTTGAACTTCTCAAAGGCTTCTGATTTCTCTTTCAGAAAGGTAACCCACATCATCCGGGAATGATCATCAATCAGTAACATGAAATATCTATCACCTTGCATACTCTTGATTCTTGTTGGACCACATAGATCAGTATGAACTAATTCCAATAATCCGGTAGAGGACTGATCTTTGCTTTTGAAGGAGACTCTGCTCTATTTACCTAGCTGACATTCTTTGCACAAACTATTTGTAGGTTTCACCAATTTTGGAAGATCTCTTACAGCCTGAATATTGCTTATCTTGATGATGTTATCAAAATTTACATGACACATCCTTCTATGCCATAACCAACTCTGATCAACTTGAACAAACAAACAACTTTTATTTGAACCAACTAGATGGTAGATATTACCTTTTGTTTGAGTACCGGATGCAATCTCAGTTCCAGAACTTTCAAAGATCCTGCATCTTCCATTCTTAAACCAGAGATCATAACCTTTGTCTACCAACTGACCAACACTGAGAAGATTGTGCTTCAATCCTTCAACAGATAGTACATTGCCTGTTTTGCTCTTTCCATCAAAAGAAATAGTTCCCCTACCTCTGATTCTACCTACAGAATTGTCACCAAACTTTACCATTCCTCCTTCATACCTTTCCAAATCTAAGAACTTGTTCTTGTCACCTGTCATGTGGTGAGAGCATCCACTGTCAATAACCCAATCATCCTTTTCTTCAACTTGGGCAGCCAAAGCTCTTTCTACAACCTTATGATTGACAGGTTCAGAGGATATTGGTTCTTCTTCCTTGATGGCAATAAACACCCATTCATTTCCAGATTTGTCTCCTATCTCTGATTCATCATCTGTTACTCCTTCATTATCAGCTTCTTCATGAACATAATAACAGTTCTTTTGGAACCTTTGTCTATTAGAGTTTGACCTTGCAGATCTTTCTGGACATCTTGAAGCAAAATGACCAATCTTATTGCAGTTGAAGCACTTAAAAGGTAACTTTCCTTCATACTTACCGATCCTCTTGGCAATCTCTTTGCAATGAGGGCTTCAAGATGAGTTGTTTCTGCTTCTTCCTCTTCCATGTCTTTCCTTGCTTGATCATACCATGACAGCTTCCTTGAAGAGTTTTCTCCCGGATCAAATCTTTGTTTGCCTTTCACATAGGCACTGGCTTTGAATGCAGATTTAGTCTTGGGGGGATCATCTCCAAACTCTGTCATTTCAAATGCAGCCAGTTTGCCAGCCAATTGCTCTCTTGTGACAATTGCATGGGCTCTGAATTCATCAATGGCAGCAACCTTGATCTTGTAGGCAGGAGGAAGGGATCTGAGAATTTTGCAAACAATCTCATTTTCATCCAGAACTCCACCAGCATTCCTGATTCCACACACCAGCTCATTTACTCTTGGCATAAAAGTAGTGATATTTTCATCATCTCTCATCTTCAATCTTTCAAATTTTCCTTTGAGACTTTGCAACCTTGCACTCTTAACAAACTCATCTCCTTCATGCAGAAGTTCCAGTTTAACCCAGATCTCATAGGCAGTTGGTAGATCAATAACATTTGAGAGTTCTGAGTCAGTTAATGCGCTTAGAAGAGCCTCTTTGGTCCACAGATTGTTTTCAGCATCTATGATTTCATTTAGAGTTGTCGGACCACCCTGTGGAGGAACATATGCTTTTGTTACCATGGACAAGTATGCTTTTCCCATACACTCCAAGTGACATTTCATGCAGCCTTTCCAGAGAGAAGTTTGTTCCATCAAACTTTGGACTGTCCTTCTTGTATGATGACATCCTGGATCTCCTCAAGTGGTTAAGCTTCTTTCAAAGGAACTTAGCTCTGATACCAATTGTTAGATCTAGAGCACACAACTGAGAGGGGGGGTGAATCAATTGTACAAAAACTTGCTTCTACTTCAAACACTTGATTCTTCTTTGTTAGTTAATAGCATATTAGTTAACCATTCATGAAAGCATAATGCATAAACATAGGAGCAGATAAACATCAACACATTGGACACCAAGATTTTGACATGGAAAACCCAGTTAAGGGAAAAACCATGGGGTGATTAACCCAAGAATTATTCTCTGTTAGAAGAATAAGAAAAATGAATGGCACAGCCAATTAGGGCTCACTGCCTAAGCACACTGCTCACAAAGAGACACACTGCCTACAAGAGACACACTGTCTATAAAGTGATAAGAATCACAAACTTGAACTGGAGATTGACATCTTTACCATGTCTAGATCAATTCCATTTAAGCCCGAGATACTTCTACTCTGCCCTTCACTCTTTCGCTATACCACTCTCATCCACTCCACACCATGCATTGAAATGAACTTACAAACCTTTATTTATACAAGGCATCGACTTAGGAACTATCATCTAAGTCGGCAATCATCCACAAGAACATTCGCAAGATGAATAACTCATCCGGTCAGCCAGTCTAAATAAGAACATCTTCATCCAGAAGAATATCTTCAATTCCAGGCTCTAACACTCATGCAGATTGACAACACAACCTCAACGTGATCCAAGAACCTTCACACGCTTGCCTGAATGACTAGGTACATCCGTACGTCCTCTTCCTACTGGAATCTCTTCTCCTCTTCATCTGGAACTTCAAGAACATAGTCTGTCGCGACTGTCAAATTGAAATAAGTTCTTCCGGACCTCCAAACTATGTACAAACCAAGATGACACATCAAAAGGACATCCCAAGCACTCGTTCCAATCTGCAGAATCTGACAATGCACTTCTGGATCTCACTGGACCTTTTTGTAACATTCTGTCACTCCGGAGCATCTCCCAAAACCGGTTCTACTTGATCGATCACAACTTCTTCATAGCTTCATGCGGACCTCTGAAATCTTAACTGGAACATCTCAAGACTCATATCTGCAAACCCTTTAATCCGCACCCTCTGATCCTCAGCCTATTGAGTATTTTTGCCTTCTTCTCATCACTGTTCTTCACTGTTCCTGATTGAGACTAATTTTCTCAATATCCTCAGCACACAGCTCATCCAATCCTTCTTATCAATGCAATATGAGTATGTTGACATCAATGACAACACTGGTAACCTCATACTTGCAACACTATATGTGTGCCCTATTTAAATTCTTATTTCCTTTATGTGATTAAACATTTAATATTGTTGCAAGTTTATTAATTCCTTTAGGGCAAGTTACTGAGTTTGTAGGTAAGAGCTAGCTTAGTAGAATCCATCTTTAATGATCTCTAGGGTTATAAACCCAGTGATTATGGATCAAATACCAAAGGAAATGCAATGAATGGAACCATGGGAGGACCTTTGATCCTATCATATGTTTCAAACACAATGATGGAAATTAAATGAGACAATAAACATTCCTAGGGTGCCCAAATAACACATCTTCACCATTAACCTTTTCCAACATTGTCCATATTTCATTCATATATACAAACAAAGTTGAATTCCATGCAGTTAATAGCATGAATGGATACAAACATAAAAAATTATTTTAGTCTTGGAAAAAATACAAGAAATTATCATAGAACATAAAGGATTTAATTAGAAAGTCTATTTAATTGAGTTGGTTGTTTGCATACTAGGAAACAAACCCATGTCCAAACCCTATGGACTTAGAGCCCCAGAGTGTTAAAAAGAAAGGAGTTTGACCTGAAAATACACTTGTTTAAAGTCATCAGAGGTATTAAGCTCCCTAAGTAAATAAAAATGAGCATTTAACCATAAAAAAGTATTTAATTAGAAACCTATGTAAAGGCATCATGATTTATAGGGATATTATCATACCTTTACTCTGATCAAAAGGCAATCCATCTACAAGCAATGACTTGTACCCAACAGTTTTTAAAACCAACCTACAAGTTGGTAACAGAAACAAATAGTCTTGAAAGTTTTGTCAAGCTACAACTCAAAAATCATTATTGGGACTAGTATAAAGAGATTGTTTCATATTGCTAGAAATGCATTCTACTAAGTGCATATGCATCTCCCTTAACACTTGGTCAGTCACTTATCCTCACTCTCTGTACAATTGGCATCACAAAATGACACAGTTGTTAAGCAATTTCATGCAGCTGAAGTAGAAAACATAATAATTCATTAAAAACTAATTTCAGTTAATGGATAAAATATGTAATCTTATTGTTACTAGAATTGTTAATATAACACAAGAACCTAAAACATATAGCTGAAATTTGGCATGCTTCTTAAGGGAACTTGATTGTGTCAGCCCTTATTTTATCCACAAAAGAAGGAAACTTATCATAAAAATCTAATAAGAAATGCTTTAAGAATGTTGTATAGCATACAATATCATAGGCCCTATAAGGCTATTTGCATGATGGTTAAACCACACGCAAAGCAATTTTATCAAAGCAGCACTACTAGAAAGAGAAATTTTAATCCTAAGAAAGCTCTGCTCTAATCTATGACCATAATTGGAGCTACTAAAATAAACAACAATGTCTCTAAAAATTGATTGGATCAATGATATGGAGGAGTATTTTGAGTATGAAGATGTGGAAGACCTTGAACGGGTCAAGTTTGCAAAGACAAAATTGAAGGGCCATGCTAGTATTTGGTGGAAGGAGGTCCAATTAGAGAGAAATAGAAGAGGAAAAGTAAAGATTACCAGATGGGATTAGATAGTGGAGAAATTGAAGAAGCAATTCATTCCTGTGGACTATGAGATGGAGTTACTGAAGAAGCTGCAAGGATTGAAGCAAGGTAACAAGTCTGTTAAGGAGTATACAGAAGATTTTTATAAGATCACTATCAAGACAGGCCATGGAAAGGCCAACAAGGAGAAGGTAGCCCGTTACATTAATGGGTTGAGGCCAAGTATTCAAGAAGAATTGAGCCTGGTCAGAATGACCACCATAGAAGATGCGTACCAGTTTTCCCTGAAGGTGGAAGAGAAACTGAATAAGAGATTTGAAAGCAAGCAAAGGGGAAGAGGTCAAGGTGGAAGGACTGGTGGAAGACCCTATGGAGGCCGAAATGAAGATCCAAAGAAAAGTGAAGAAGCTGGAACTAGTTGAAATCAGAGAGGAGATAATACCTACTGCCCTCGTGACCAGAATAATGGTGAGCAAAGAGGAAGACGAAGAGGTAGACCTGGGCAAGGACATGGAAGAGGAGGTTTCAGAGGACCATGTTTTCAATGTGGAGAAGAAGGGCATCAAGCATATGAGTGTCCGCAACATCAAGGAAGGATGAATAGAAGACCTGAAGGTAATGCATGAGTTGCACATGTGGATGAAGATGCACAATCTGAGCGCTCTGAAGATGCAAAAAAGGGAGAAACCCTAGTTGTTAGAAGAACTTTGTTGAATGAGGAGAAAGAACCCAATCAAAGGAAGAGTTTATTCTGCACAAGGTACAAATGTGAAGGTAAGTGTTGTGATATTATTATTGATAGTGGAAGCACTGATAATCTTGTTTCAGAGGAGATGGTTGACAAGTTGAAGTTGACAAGAAGAAAGCATCTGCATCCGTACCAGATTGCATGGTTGCAGAAGGACCATAGAGCTTTGGTCAATGAGTAGTGTTTAGTAAAGTTCAAGATTGGTGAATACCATGATGAGGTGTTGTGTGACATCATACCAATGGATGCATGCTATATGTTATTGGGGAGGCCGTGGCAGTATGATAGGAGCGCTGTCCATGATGGTCGTGCAAACACATACTCCCTAACAAAGGATGGAGTCCATCATAAGTTGAAGCCCTTGAAGGAGGTGGAAGGAAAGGTATGTAGTACTGTCAGAATTTGCTTGGTAGATGGTAGAAAGTTTTTGGAGGGTATGAAGCATGAGCTTCATTGCTTTGCATTGATTCCTAAGATTAGTCAAGAGAAATGCGAAGATGTACCAGCAGAAGTCTCAGAAATGTTGGAAGAATTTCAAGATATTGTCTCTGATAATGTTCCAGAAGGTTTACCACCAGTGAGGAAGATAAGTCATCAAATGGATTTGATACCAAGAGCTAGTTTGCCAAATAAGACAGCCCACAGAATGACTCCAGCAGAGAATGAAGAGTTGAACAGACAAGTTCACAAGCTGTTAAGGAAGGGACTGATAAAGGAGAGCCTAAGTCCGTGTGCGGTACCTACAGTACTAGCACCAAAGAAAGATAGAGAGTGGAGGATGTGTACAGATTCCTGAGCCATCAACAAGATCACAATCAAGTACAGATTTCCATTGCCCAAAATGGATGAGATAATGGATTGTTTGAGCGGAGCCAAGTACTTCACGAAGATTGATCTGAAAAGTGGGTATCACCAAATTCGAATCAGAGAAGGAGATGAATGGAAGACAACCTTCAAGACAAAGGAGGGTTTGTATGAGTGGTTAGTCATGCCATTTGGGCTAACCAATGCACCGAGCACATTCATGCAGCTCATGAACGAGGTACTGAAAAAAATTTTGGGAAGTTTTGTTATTGTTTATTTAGATGACATTTTGATTTTCAGTAAGACTTGGGATGAGCATTTGATGCATATCAGAAGAGTTTTAGAGAAGCTAAGGGAGGAGAAGTTGTTGATCAATCTGAAGAAATGTAGTTTTGCAAAGAAGGAGTTGGTATACCTAGGATTTGTTGTCTCAGAGGAAGGTCTTAAGATGGACCCATAGAAGGTGAGGGCTATCATTGAATGGCCTACGCCAAGGAGTGCTTTCGAGGTCAGATCTTTTCATGGTTTGGCAAGTTTTTACAGAAAGTTTATCAGGAGTTTTAGTAGCATTTGTGCACCCCTAACTGAGACAATGAGAGGGGATAGAAAAGAGTTTAGATGGACTAAAGGAGCAGACAAAAGCTTTGATACATTAAAGCAAAAAGTCATAGAACAACTTGTTTTGGCACTTCCAGATTTCAATAAGGTATTTCAGGTAGATTGTGATGCTAGTGGTAGTGGTATAGGAGTTGTTCTAAGTCAAGAAGATAAGCCCATTGCCTATTTTAGTGAGAAGCTTAATGATGCCAAGAAAAAGTATTTTGTTTATGATCAGGAGTTTTATGCAATAGTTCAGGCTTTGAAGAAATGGAGACATTATTTGTTGCCAAAAGAGTTTGTTCTATATATTGATCATCAGGCTTTGCAATATCTTAATAGTCAAGGGAAGTTAAATCAAAGGCACTTAAAATGGGTTGATTTTTTACAGAGTTATACTTTTGTTTTGAAGCACAGGAGTGGGAAGTCCAATAGAGTTGTAGATGCCTTGAGCAGAAGGCAAAATTTGTTGACAGAAATGAAGATAGAGGTTGTTGGGTTTGATGAACTCAAAAGTTTGTATCTTGAAGATCCAAATTTTGTAGAGGCTTGGAAAGCTTGTCTGGAACCTATTACTTTGGATAGGACAAAATGGTTGGATTTCATAATCCAAGATGGCATACTGTTTAGAGGAAGCCAGTTGTGCATTCCGAGGAGTTCCATGAGAGAGAACTTGATTAAGGAGAAGCATAGTGGAGGATTAGCTGGACACTTTGGTCAAGATAAGACCATTGCTATTGTTGGTGAACATTATTACTGGCCACAATTGCAGCAAGATGTGAGGAAATTTGTGCAGATTTGCAGAGTGTGTCAGATGGCAAAAGGAACAAGTCAAAATACAGGGCTATATTAGCCATTACCTATACCAAAGAAGCCATGGGATGATATTAGTATGGATTTTGTTCTTGGTTTACCAAGGACATAGAGAGGACATGATTCCATTTTTGTGGTGGTGGATACATTCTCAAAGATGACCCATTTTATTCATTGCTAGAAGACTAATGATGCTATTCATATTGTAGAGTTATTTTTCAGGGAGGTGGTGAGACTACATGGTCTACCTAAGAGCATAGTTTCAGATCGAGATACCAAGTTTGTTGGTTATTTCTAGAGGACATTATGGAAGAAGTTGAAGATAGATTTGAAGTTCAGTCCTGCACACCATCCACAGACTGATGGATAGACAAAAGTGGTGAATAGGAGTTTGGGTAAGCTGCTACGATGCTTAGTAGGAGATAAACCCAAGGGATGGGATTTGATTTTACCACAGGCGGAATTTGCTTACAACAATTCTGTCAATAGGAGCATAGGTAAATCTCCATTCCAGGTTGTGTATGGGAGTAGCCCAAGAACTACTTCCGAATTGAGGAGGATGGATAAGGGGGAGAAGAGTAGTGTCGAAGCTGAAAATTTTGCTAAGCACATGAAGAATTTGCACGAAGAGGTAAGAAAGCATATCCATAAGATGAATTCTCAGTATAAGGCTAAGGCAAATCAGAAGAGGAGACATAAGGAGTTTCAACAGGGTGATGAAGTCATGGTTCACTTGAGAAAAGAAAGATTTCTAGTTGGTACATATAATAAGCTAAAGATGAGGAAATTTGGACCATGTAGAATCCTGAAGAAGCACGATTCAAGAAATGCATTTGAGGTAGAGTTGCCTGATGACATCAATATTTCACCAGTGTTCAACATTTTAGATCTGACAGAGTATCATGATGATGGACTTGATAAAGGAACACTGTGGTACATTCCAACATCTAGTTCAGAGAAGGAGGAGATAGAGGACATTTTGGATAGCCGTGCGGGTAAGAGTACAAGAAACAGGCAGTATACAGAATACTTGGTGAAATGGAAAGGAAGGCCTGTTGAAGATTCATCATGGTTATCTAAGACTGAGGTTAACCGTTTTGGTTTCCCTCTAACTCATGAGAAGTGACAGGGTCACTTTTCAAATTACCCTGGGTGTCTGATGCAGGAGCATCTAGGGTGTAAGAGCAATCTTGCATCAACCAAAAATAAAATAAAAAATGTGTTGTTTCTTTTCAATAAGGGCTAAATTTGGCAGGGTTACTATTTTTAGTAAGTTTGCATTTGTGTACGGTTGGATACAAAATCTTACATGGACCTCCAGAATGGTGAATTGAAGCTAATGGTGAAGAAATCACTTCAATATCATTTGTCATTTCTGAGATATTAAAATTTCAAATTCCAAAAATCCTATTGAAATATTCAAAGTCAAATTTGAGGCACTTAGAGGCTCCGGATGGGCCCAAAATTTGGTGGAAACCCAAGCAGTCTACCTATTGGTACTATTTGCGCTCTATCATCTTTTCAAGAGCTTTCCGAAAAGGTATTATAATTGAAAATCCAACGGTCGGATCAAAAGTTATAGCCCCGCAAAGTTGACCTATTTTTGGAGGGAGATGCAAATTTTGAAATTAAGCTAGTGCTCACCAAAAAGGGCTATATATAACCATTTTTGGGAACCCTTAGGGTAGTAGAGTTAAGGGGGAAGGTGTAGAGTCAAGAAAGGCGGGGAAATTAGAAACCCTAATTGATTTGGGAATTACAGAAGGCTAAAGATTCTAGAGTCTTGAGAGAGGGAGCTGTAATGTGTTGCAGCCCATAGGGGATTCATCCTCTGATTGTATTTGAGCTTCTGTAATGTAATGTTTTTTTCCCATATTAATAAAATATCATTCTATTTTCTACATGCAATTTCTGTTATTATGTGTTTTATGATTTACCCCCTTCATCAAAAATCTAAGTTAATGTTTGTGGTGGCATGCTTTGTGGAAGTTACAGAACTGTATAACATCTTCTCGCCTTGACAACACATGAGCTAACTTTTGTAGATGAAACCTCCCCAAAAGGTAGAATTTATCAGGCTTGATGTTAAATCTAATGCAGTTGATATGTCTAGTTCCTATGTACAATATCATCCCACTTTAGACTAGTCTCTTACTCCAACTGATAATCTATTTCTAGGGATTATAACTAGAAATGAATCACATTTTTGTGTGGGGTTTCATTTAGTGGGGGCAATATTACTCAGGTCTTTTATGCCAAATGCCAACAATAGCTAATTAGAGATGAAGGATTAAAAATGGATGTAGGGGTTCTTTTAGTGGAGGCCATATAAGTTTATAATTCAAGATGGGGCTATTAGAATGTGTATTATTGTTGATCTAATAGGCCCATCTTAAGTTATAATTATAAACTTATATGGCCTCCACTAAAAGAACCTATATATCCATATTTTTTCTTTCATATCTAGTTAGCTATTGTTGGCACTTGGCATAAAAGCCCCATAGAAACCAAGAATAGCCCCATCATAAGTTATATCAATATTGTTGGTCATATTACAATAACCATATTACTATTGTTAGATCACTAGTAATATAATGAAAACTAAGAATGCAATTAGATATTTTTTATGGATAAATCACTTTGTTTACAATTCCACAAAGTTTCCTTATCAGCAGAAGATGATTATTAAAGTATTTACTATTGGGCCATGTCAAATATGTACCCCTCAATGGTTTCCAGATTATCACATTGCATGTCTAGTAGTGTAGTTGTAGAGCTCTTCATCGGTAGTGTGCAGCCGCCTGGGAGTTTATGTTATAAGCATTTTGCAATACAATGCTAATTTGTTGCTAGATGAATGATTCTTGTATGATCCTTGACTAGTTTTCAAACAAAAGAGCAACAAGGATATTGTTGCATAGATCACATATGCAACACTTGCTGGAGATGCTACAATGGCAGTTGCTTACTCTCATGAGCTGCCTCGATATGGCCTAGAAGTTGGCCTCACAAACTATGTTGCAGGTACATTCAAATAACCTTGTTCTCTAGTCATATTTGTTGATTGACATTGGTGTGTTAGCTAAAACAAAAACATTTTAACTCTTTTGTTGTATACCGTAATGTTAACGATAATGTTTCCTATTCTATAATTAAGGTCTACATCAAGTAGCACCATTATTGTATAATATCGTATTATATCTTAGTTCATGAATTTACAATAGGCATTGGGTGATTGAAGGATTGCATTCTGTTTGTAGTTCAAGTGCATATGCCTTATTAGTTCATAGAAAGCTTATACACAACTTTAACTTTCAATACTAGCTTTTTGTACAAATCTTTGTGGTAAACATATCTCCTTCTTGGTCTATTGCAAATTTACAAAAAAGTATAAAGTTATCCTATAATGCTAAATATTAATTGAGTACACATTGAGTTTTTTGGTGAGGTGCACATTTGTATTTTCAATGGCATTTTACATTTCTTTACACAATGCATTAATTGGAGTATAGGTGTAAACATGCTTGAATAAGTGGTTTTTGTGGGGTTGACACAAGGATTGATAAATGCATTTAAATGTGTAATTCTGTAAGCTGGGTATACTTTTTTTAAGTAGATGCTCTACAACTTTTACTCAAATCACAATGATACACTCATTTTTCCATCTTATAAACATTTGTTCTCACTGCTCATTCACATCGGGTGTACTGAAATATACAAATTATCTTTGGACCTTGATATCTAATTTACAGTAATATGCAATTTATCTTTGAACCTTAACATCTAATGCACTCAAACATGTAATTTATCTTTAGTTCCTGGTTTGCTTGGGTGTACTTTTTGCTAGTCTGCTCCACAAATTTTACTCAGTCATAGTGATACTCACTTTCCCATTTTATAAACATCTATTTGCACATGCTCATTCACATCTAATGCACTGGAATGTACAAATTACCTTTGGATCTTCACATCTAGTGATCTGGACTATTCAAACTTTTGTGACCCTTAACATTGAATGCACTAGAATGTGTAATTTATCCTCCTATCCTTGCTTGTTGGACAGTTTTATGCCCATTTGTCTTGTATTGCTTTACATAATTCATTTACTGTTGGGATTTTTTTTCTAAATCTTTCATTGCTACTACTTGTTGATGTTGTAGTAAGCACTTAAACAATCTATTCTTTCTATTTGTTATAGTGGATATTTATGCATCTCTCGTTTGCTTTTGTAACATACTGTATTGGTCTCTTGTTAGCCCATCGAGTGTTGCAGTAGTTGGAGATGGATGATGAATATGTTGGCAATGAGGAGGTGATGCATGAGTTATTTGATGCATTTTCTTGTTAAATTTAAAATTGCAAGTCTGATAATAACATATGTAAAACACCTGGCTTCAAAATTAGAGATTCTATATTGGGTGCCGTGTGAAGGAATTTTATTTGCAGCTGGCATTACTTTTTGAACCTTGTAATTTAACATTGGATGATGAATATTAATTATTTGGCATCAATTTTTTGAATCTTTGTATTTTAACATTGGTTATCTAAGGGACTATCGAGGGGTTTATTTATATTATCCATCAACTGTTGTACTCTTTGATTTGTCCATGAATCTTGTACGCTGGGGCTTTGATGCTAAGTTTTTGTTGATAATTTTTTTAATGTAGGTTACTCAAATGCTCTTTTATAGGGGATGTTGTAGTGGGAGTCCCTTCTACAATTGTACTTATAGTAGGACTCCCTTCTATATGTCAAAGTTCCTTCCATTGCCCTATTTTTACATCATCTTCATTTTTTTTCTTGCTTCCCTAGTTGAACATTTTGTAGGGAATGTGCCATCCTCTTTATGTCAATTTAGGTAAATTCAATACTTTAATTTGAAAATGCTTGTTGTTATGATATTATTGGCAGGCCACTGGAGAAGGTTACAGTGTGGAGCGAGGTGACTCAAGGAGGCCATTCAGGGCCCTATTGGATGTGGGTCTTGTCAGGACAACTACTAGAAACCAAGTTTGTGGAGCTCTCAAGGTTGGCTAGTTATTGATTTTTGTTACTTACAATTACATCTCATAAATGTGAACTAGTTGTTGCTCAGTCAGACATTTTGTTAATTGTTATTGAATTCAATTTAATTTAATTCCCTAACTGCTACAGGATTAGAAGAAGAATCTATTCTTAGTGTGACATTGGATGCCTCAAAAACATCAGGTTGTGGTAAATCTTCATGTGTCTCAGATGGACTCCTCATTCAAACCATTCAATATAGCAATGAGAGGCCTCAAGAGCAAGTTAACAAGTTTGTTGGCAATGGAGTACCCATTTATGTCATAAGAGAAGACACGTTGAGAAATGTGAAGATACAATATCAGAATGTAATTTAGAGGTACCTAAGCAGTTATCTGAATTTGATGACAACTTAGTAAAAGGAGTAAAACTGGCTTCTCATGGAACTTCATCCACAGAGCTTCAAACCAATAGTGAAATTTCACCTACAAGTGCCAAGGAAATTAAATTGGTAAAAGAAAGCATGAAATATTCTACTCCAAAAGTGAAGTCTACTGCTACAATGAGTTTTAAGAAGGGTAATTTGAAATCTGATAGTGTAGAAAGTTTGAACTCCATGCAAGCCAGAGCTATTAGTTCACCTAGTACTGGTATCGAAGAGATTATAACATATTAGGAGAAGACGTTCTAAGGTCCCTTCGATGAAATGATATGCATTCAAGAACATAAAGTGTATTGAAGAGATTATACCATATCGATAGAAGGTACTTTAAAGTCCCTTCGATGAAAACAATTCGCATGAAAGAATGTAAACATTATCGAGCAAACAACAATATATCGAGAGGACATGTTTTGAAGTCCCTTCGATGAGATGATCAACATTAAAGGACACAAAAGATTATCGAAGAGAACAAATTATATCAGAAGGAGCTTGCAAAAGTCCCCCAATCTAATAATATTATAAAGTTTGTCATGGCTCCTGATGTGTACACTGACAAAGGATTTGATGCTTGCACCAAATAATAGAGATTCTATGCCAATGAACATGAAGATTAACATATTAGAGGTGGATAGATTCTACTCAAGCAAGATGTTATTATGAATGTCTATACTCTACTTCGAAAGGGTAGATTGATTGAATTTGATGATAGTTGAAAAGATGGTAGAGAAATAGTGATGCAATTAAGCATGGTGGGCCTTGTTAGATAGTTTCTAAGACTTAAGGATAGTCAAAGCTCAAAAATAAATAGGATGTCAAGTGCACTATCATAGGAAGATGGTAAATAAAGGACAGTCATATGGCTGTAAAAGAATAAGAGGACCTTCTCAAAAGGTAGTGATAGCCATTTGAGGCTGAGAAGCACTTAAAGACACATGGATGATAGGGTTACACTGAGAGCCATAAGTAGAAGACACAAGGATGTTTGAAACAATATAGTGAGAAGAGTGTGAAGAGATTGGATAGTTTCAATCTAACCTGGAAACACAAAGTGAAGGTCCTAATCAAATGGCATCATGGCAATGACAGTATTTCCAAAACAATTATGACCATGGCAGAAGCACTCCTCAAACTTGAGTGAATATGTTTGCAAATGAGGATGTATGATAGTGAAGATTGAAAGGATAGTCTATGAAAGAGCTTCCATCTATGCATGAAGAAAACCTACAAGTGACTATCAAGGGGTAGAGATTCATGCAAAAGACAATGATCATGCAAGTATTAAAAGATAATCTTAAAGTCAATGAGAAGAACTATGCAAAGGTTACAATCTTGTTAGTGTCTCAAGAGGCATTTAAAGGGGTAAGGAGACAACCTTCTAGTATGCATTTGACAGTGCCAAATCTCATGATAGTCAAGAGTCTTCATGGTAGATGCATGAACATCTAGGACAATACCATAGAGTTGGTACAAGTGAGCAGCAACAAGGTTGAGGTTTATCATGAGCTATCTGCCAAGACACAAATATTTTGGAATAGCAGTATCATAATGGGATGTTGATTTCTATATTAGAGGTGATGATATGATATGAGAATTGTTCATGATAGTGATGTGATAAGTGACAGAACCAATGATGGATTGTGTGAACTTGTAACAGTTTGGCAGATGACATAGAGTGCATACCTAGGTAACAGTAGTAGTGATGAACTATTTTCAAGGAATTTGGAAAAGATACAGTGATGTCAAAGGTAGTCAAGGCATTCAATAGAGGGGCAATGTTTTATGTTGATGGGAGGCAGAGTACAAGTGAAAGCATGCCAGAATAATGAGCTAGGTAGTGGCAGTCATGAGGCATTGTTATTTTATGAAGGGAAAATGCATGACAGTAGGTTGACAAGTGATTGGAAAAAATATCTTTGCAGATATCTATTAGGAAAGAGGAAAAAATCTAGCCCACTGGCTTCTATTTGATAAAAGTGCAAATGATGATCATGAACAAGGTATCTTAACAAAGCTGAGAAAATAATGTAGAGGCCATTTTACTTCAAAGATAGGCAAGTTTTGATGCTGATGTCTGAATGCTAGAAGAAACATTCAGTACTTTATAAGATTAGGTCATTCTTCAGGGCATTCAAGGGCAGTCATAAAGGAGTAATGACCTAAGGCAAGGACGGTGATAGTCCTACTAAATATGAGGATTTTGATATTGAGTTTGCAAAAGAAGTCCTTGAAATGGAGAAAACAACTTGTGTTAAGAAGGCCACATTAAGGATAATCTTCTGACAATGGAAAACAAGATGCACAGAATGGCTTTGTACAAGATTAAGTGTTACAGTTATCATGGTTTTCTTAGTGCAATTTGGATAGTTAAAAGGAATGAAAATGATGAGTTTGATGCATATATTGTTGTCTCCTTTGCCAATGCCACTCTGGTTATTGCACAAAGTGCTTTGCTAATGGATGGGTTCAAAGAAAAATCAGTGATAATGGAATGAAAGGGACTGCGCATGAATCAAGGGGATACCTAGAGCAAGGCTCAAGAGGTAGTGGCCTTGTTAACAAATCTAATGACTGAGTATAGCCTTGTCAATAGTATTTATGGCCATGCTTGTGAGACTTCATTGTGATAGGAATGTACCTAAGGACAGATTCATGATATAAGGATAGTCTTTTCCCAAGAAATAACAGTCACTATGCAAGGACTATTAGGTATGTTCAACATTGATGCTTCTAAGAGGAATTGATCTCTAGGAGCAATCAGAGTGCCTTTCTGTGTCAATTCAAGAGCTATATTAGATATTCATCCAATAAGTCAACATCAAATAAGTGACATAGAAAACCAATCCAGTAGGAATTTAATAGTATTGTCAATGTCTAAAGAAGGGGGTGCATGACAGAGTAAGCATAGTTCACAGTGAGTAAAAGAGAGCATGGGAAGCAGGTAAAATAGCTATGGAGAGCATGAGCATGCAATCTATCTACAACATCATCATAAGTGTAGAGTTTTGATAACTCAAGACAAAAGTCATCTTCCTTTGGCTTATCAATCTGTCAGTTGTGCACATATTCCAGAAAAGATAGACATCTGGAAACTGGTAGCATTCTTCATCCTCTTTTGAAATGACTCTTTGGTAACAAATAATATCTCCATCTTCAAGTTGGCTACCACAGAAAGTAAGCCTCTTATAAATGTGTTCACACATAACATTTGGCTCAAACTTGATTTCCTCAAAAAGCTCAATTTCTTCATTTGGTGGAAACCCAACCAACTCATTTAACTTTGTTCAAATTTCAGTTGGCTTGCCTAAGGCCTTTGCAAATGACCTTCCAACATACCAAAGCTCTTCTTGTGAAGCCTAGATTCACCATCTGTAGTCTTTTGTGGATGCAAGATCACTGTCTTTTTGAATTGCAACACCTTGATCCTAGACTGTCACGGTGACTTATGGGGCATAAAAGGATAAGTGTTTCAAGGTGAGAGTATAGATTAGACTTGTGTTGAGCACTCCAACAAGGTAGAGAGTAGGAGCTTTGATGATAGTCCACAATAGTTCTTGAAAAGACAAATGATCAAAGGCAAAGGGTGAAGCTACCATGATAGTGTCAGGTAAAATAACCATCAAAGTGCATGATTTGAAAAGTGTTATTAATCAAAATTTGCATGGACAGTCATGGGGGCAGTTTATACATTGTAGAGGACAGACTTCCATTGAAGTCTATTCAATGAATGAAGACTCTTATATCATAGTTTTGGAATGGCAAGTCGTATACCTCAAAAAGCCTAAATTTCTTTTCAGAGAGTACAATCCTATTAACCAGTGAACAATGCTAAGAACTTAGAGGATGGACTTTTATGAAGTTTGTATAGTCATTAGTTCAAGGACAATATTGTTCTTCTTTGAACTTTACTTGGCATATATTGGTTGTGTTGGTAATGGCCTTGTGATGTTAATTAATTGGATAGTTATTATTTTCAAATGGTAAACTAGAGATGAATTCAGTGTCATGGTGTTGATAAGCACAATGATACAGTTGTGAAGGATAAATGCACAAAACAGTCAATTTGGTGGCACTTATTACCAGTTTGAGAGTTAATTAAGAGTCCACAGGGTTATGACTTGAGTTAAGGGAAGTTTCCAACCCATAAAATTGTAGTTATGGACAATTTTGAACCTAAAATGAAGGCCTTTCTACCTTGTACGACTAGAACTTCTAAAATCTCATGAAAGGATGATAAGGACAACAAGTTAAGCTTTTCAAGGGGGAGTTTGAGCATTCATGAAAAAGATTTAACAATTTGGTAGTTCTATGAGCAGTAAAAGACATCAAGAGAGCATTTAGGAGAGGATTAGAAAAATAGTAAAGGCAAATATGGTGACAAGGACAATAGTTTGAGCTTCTTGGGGGTAGTTTGAGGGTATCTAGGAGCTTCACAACCAGCTGGAGCACGTTTTTAGGAGCCAGGGGAGACCAAGTCAAGCAAGAAGACCTCTTGGGCATGTAAAATAGGTTTCCCTATTTTTGAGCATGAGAACTTAGTTAATTTAAGTTCCTATATGCTCTCCCATGCTTGGGATGAGATATAGGACCCTTAGGCTTCATTTTTCAAGTAGTTCTTTCATGTTTTGGAGCTGTATACGCAAAAAATAGACCATTGTAATTCAGTTTTCTCAGTCACAACACTAAGAAACACACTTTGTAATGCATTTTTTAAAGTAAAGACACATATTTAAGTCTTGTATCTATTGTAAGAACACATTTTCTCAATAAAATTTTAGTATTTTTCCTTCTTAATAGTTGTTTCATTATGTGCAAATGAATGATTGATTATGTTTTTCTGTGTTTTATGTTTAAACCTCAAAAGCATTGTCTCATTTCCAACACTTTTAGGCAGAAATCAGTGAACAACAATAATTAAATAAACTACCAAATGATGGAAATTAAAAATTAAAATGACTAAATTTACTACCAATTAATGGAAATTAGTCAATTAAAATGACTAAATATACTACTAATTGACATCAATTAAATTGACTAAATATACTACCAATTGACAAAAATCAGTGAATAAATATATGATGAAATCAATGACTAAATTAACGACTAAATATACTACAAAATTGATCAATCAAAATAACCAATAAATGACTAAAAATGGTTTAGTCATAAATTTGGTCACGTTATAAATGACCGACAATAAACTACTAATGGTCATGTGACCAAGCTTAGTCATTTATATGCAATTTTTAGTAGTTTTTTTAGTCATTTATTGTTATTTTCTACTAGTGCAAGTAGTAAGCTCCTTTTGTTATTCATTGTGATATTGTATGCTTTTATTTTTCATGGGAACAGGGCCCTATAAAACCCACATTAATTGATCTAAAGATTAACATACATTAATTATTTAGATCATTTAGTTGTGGGTTCTATAGGGTCCCACACCTAAACAAAAATGCTTATATAAGATATAAAAGCATTAAAAACCTAGTTGTATAACTAAGAATGCAATTCACCAAGTGCTTGCAACAATGAGAGACCATACTAGTATTGGAATGATGTTTGTCATTGATGTCAAAAGTGGTGTGATTGATGTGTTGATAGTACATGGTATGTTCTTGTCAGGAGTTCATTCTTTAGTCAGCCTTTATTGTTCATCCTTGATGTTTGATGATGAGTGTTTGATGATGTTCAGTGTCAAGTGATGTTCATGTCATGCTTCTGCTTCAGGAGTTGCTCATGTCTTCAGATGGTGTTCATCTCTTGATCATGCTTATGGTCATGCTTCAAATGCTTAAGGAGTTTGTGTGTTGATCAAAGGAGTTTGGAGGTTGAGAGTTACTTCATGATGTTTGGTATTTCTCTAGTTTGGTCTTCTTTGATTCATTCTTTCATACTTCTGATTATGGTGTTTGAGTTGATGATCATGCTTCTTGAAGGAGATGGAGTTCACATGTTTGGATGCCTCAAGAGATGGAGTTCACTTGCTCAAGCATGCTTCAAGGCATTTCATTCATGGTGCAGTTTGTTTACTTCATGGTGCAGTGTGTTTATTTCATGGTGCAGGTTCTCCATGATGTTCTTGATCTACATCAAGGTTGTGTTGGGAATTAAGTGTCTCAACCTTGGTAATTCCTTGTATTATTTTCATTGTATTTATTTATTCATTGCCTATGTTGTAAATTAAATTGTAAATTCATATTGTCATCTTGTGGGATGTGGCATGGTGATGTGTCATCCTACATGGAAGATGACAACTTGTAATTTTGTCCTCACATGAGGAGATAGGCATCCCACTTTGTGGTAGGAATATTTTTCCATGTTTCGGCATATTAGATGCTGTGTAAGGGAATTTTGACCGTAACGGTCATGACAGATTCCTATGACGAAGTTATGACATGTAAGAGTTAGAAATAGGAGATTCTATGATAGGTGAAGACATGTGTCGAAGAGCATCTTTGAAAAAGGCATCTTTGGGCACCCCAAGGTGGACTATGACATGTAAGAGAATATGCTATTTATAGCCTGTGTATGATAGATTCTCTTACATCTATAAGTTGTAACTGCTATGATAGATTCTATGATAGTCATAAGATTCATAAGAGCATCTGTCATAGCCCATTTTGGAAATAGGCGACCTCTTTGGGATGGGGTGTGTCGACAAGTGTTAGAAGAATCTTACAATGTTGACCAAGTGTCCATAAGCATGGGTTTTGGGCCATGAGGCCAAGTTGCATGCCCATTCCAAGATAAAGGCAATTTTGCCTTGTATTTTCTATATAAATAGGTGCTTCGAGGAGGAGATATATTATAGGTTTGACAGGTACTGTTATGCTACCAGTTTATCTCCAGATACAAGTGTCGAAGACTCCTAAGAGATTGCATTGCAAGTGTATTGTAAACCATTTTAGTTTTGTTAATACATTATGCAAGTTTTGGAGTGTAGGGTTTTTCACCTGATAAGGGTTTTCCCCACGTATATCTTGTGTCTCTCTTCTTCTGTCTCACTTTCTTGTTTATGTGTTTGCTGCAATATCTCTATTATCTCTGTTAGTGGGTTTAACATTGATGTAATAGTAAGGATAAAATTGAATTTGCACTCTCCTCCCCTCATTAGATTAGTGTAGGAAATGATTTTTGTACACCTAGCTTCCTTTCAGTTGGTATCAGAGTTTGGTCACCTTTAGTCCTAGTTGTTGGGTAGGGGTTTTTGAGCTGATCATATGTTGAGTGGGAGTGTTGTGCAGAGTATTTTATATCTTGTTGCAGCAAGGAGATGGCAACCACATCTAGAAGGTTAGAGGTTGAGAAATTCAATGGCACTAATTTTGAGTTGTGGAAACTCAAGATGGAGGACCTACTTGTTGATCGTGACGTATGGGAAATGGTATCCGATGTGAAACCTATAGCAATGTCACAAGATAATTGGGACCTCAAATATCGGAAGGCTAAGGGTCTCATAAGACTCTGTTTAGCTAACTCTGTCCTGTTGAATGTCCATGAGGAAAAGAGCACGAAAGATCTTTGAAGAAGTTGGGTGATGTTTATCAAGCCAAGTCCTTGGTAAATAAACTTTTTCTGAAAAAGAAGTTGCTCACTCTAAAGATGGAAGATGGAGGATCTGTTACAGACCACATGAATGCTTTCAACATGATCGTTGCACAGTTGACATCTGTGGGTGTAAAAATGGAGGAGGATTGTTGCATGACCTTGCTTTGTTCTTTTCCAGATTCATGGGATCATCTTGTCATGGCTGTCAGAAGCACCTCTACCACCTTCAAGATGGAAGATGTGGTGTTCTCACTATTATCTGAAGAAATGTGGAGGAAGTCTTCTAAGGTAGCCAAATAGGCTCTTGCGGTTCATGGAAGACCCAAAGAGAAAGGAAAGAAGAAGGACAAGAAAGCTAAGAAGGGCAGATCCAAATCTCGTGGGAGATCCAAATCTCCTAGAAAGTCCAAGGCTCTTTGTTGGAACTATGGTAAAACTGGGCATTTCCAAAAGGAATGCAAAGAGGAGAAGAAAAAGAAGAAGAAAGCTCCTGATTCAGATTCTGACAAGTCACAAGATGATGGTGATGCCTTCATCGCAGCCCTGGCCACCCATGCATCTAATGATGTGTGGTTGATTGATCCCGGTGCATCATTCCACATGACCTCGCATCAAGACTGGTTCATGAAATATGAAGAGTTCGATGGTGGAAGAGTGTACCTGGGTGATGACTCTCATCTAAAGATTGTTGTTTGTGGAAGAGTCTCAATTTGATTCCCTGATGGACAAGTGAAGGGGATCACTGGAGTTATGCACATTCAAGGCCTTGCACGGAACCTGCTTTTTGTAAGTATGTTGAATGATGCAGGTGTGCAAGTTGTCTTTTCAAAGGATGGATGCAAGATGACTAGAGGATCTATGGTGCTTGCGAAGGGTACTTGGAGAGGTACTTTGTTTTAGCTGGAGGCATGCACTTCACATTGCAATAGTTCTTCTAACTCAAAGAAACGAGCTGCAATCACTTCATCCCCACCATCTGAACAAGAAGTGAAGAGATCTGTTGTAACTAGTTCTGATGGTAGTGCACATGCTATGGAAGCTAAGCTTCCTACTGAAAAGACTATGTTATGGCATTTGAGATATGGCCACATTGGTGAGAAGGGTCTGCGTACCCTAAAAAATAAAAACCTCATTGAGGGGTTAAATGATTGTCATCTTGAGTTTGACTTTTGCAAACTTTGCATTTATGGAAAGCAAAACCGTGTTTAGTTTTACTCTAGTTCTCACAAGTCTTCTAGTGTATTGGGTCTTATTCATTCTGATGTGTTTGATCTTGTTAATGTTCCTTCAATTTCAAAATATGTATATTTTGTATCTTTCATAGATGATTACAATAGAAGGACATGGATTTATTTTATCAAAAGCAAGACTGAAGTCTTTAGTCAGTTTAAGGAGTTTAAAGCCTTTGTTGAAAATCAGACTAGTAAAGAGATTAAGTGTTTGAGAACTGACAACAGTGGTGAGTTTTGTTCGATAGAGTTTGATAAGTTATGTAAAGAGAAAGGAATTGAAAGGCATAAGACAACTCCATATACCCCGCAGCAAAATGGAGTTGCAAAGAGGATGAACAGGACACTGATGGACAAGGCTAGGAGAATGCTTAGTGGAGCAAGCCTCAAACAAAAGTTTTGGGCTGAAACTGTTGTCACTGCTTGCTATCTGGTAAACAGATCTCCTACATCAGCTCTTGTTGGTAAGACACCTATGGAGGTGTGGTCTGGTAAAAAGCCTTTGGTTAGACATCTTCATGTTTTTGGTTATGGCATATGCACATGTGCCTAGGGAGAAACGGTCTAAATTGGAGAACAAGGCTGTTAAATGTATTTTCATTGGCTATGGTGCCAGTGTGAAAGGATACACACCTTGGGATCCAGTGGCTGAAAAAGTGTTGTATAACAGAAGTGTTATCTTTAGAGAGCTAACACCTTCATCCGTTGTTCTACAGCCAAAATAGACATAAAAGAAAGAGGATGCAGTTCAGTTTCCTTCTACCCCTGAGAAGACTGAATAGCCAGACCCTGTGAGACTTGATGATGAGGAGAGCTCTAGAAGATCTAAAAGCTCAGAAGAACAAGAAGAACCTCAACCTCAGCCATTAAGGAGGTCTACACAAACAAGAAAGCAACCTGATAGGTTTGGTTATTCATTACTTGATTCTAGTTGTGCTTTTGCTTTACTTACTAACACTGATGAGCCTAGAACTATGAAAGAGGCTATGAGCATGAAAGACACAGGTTCCTAGAAGGAGGCCATAGAGGATGAGATGGCTTCTTTGGAAAAGAACAAAACATGGGACTCGGTGCCTTTGCCTGATGGACGGAAACCCGTTGGTTACAAATGGGTGTTCAAGAAGAAATTTGGTGCAGATGGCAGTGTTGAAAAGTACAAGGCTAGATTGGTTGCAAAGGGGTATTCACAAGTGGAGGGAATTGATTATAGTGAAATTTTCTCTCCCATTGCAAAGCTGACATCCATTTGATTCTTGTTATCTCTTGCAACTGCTTATGACTTAGAGGTAGAACAGATGGATGTGAAGACAACTTTCCTTCATGGTGATTTGGAGGAAGAAATCTACATGTCATAGCCACAACATTACATAGTGAAAGGTAAAGAAAATTTTGTTTGCAAATTGAAAAAGTCTTTGTATGGTTTGAAGCAGTCTCCTAGGATGTGGTACTTGAAGTTTTATGCCTTTGTGTTGTCAATTGGATTTGTGAGATCAAAATCGGATCACTGTGTGTATTATAAGTTTGATGGTGATCGTATTCTCATTGTTGCATTATATGTTGATGATATGTTGCTGATTGGGAAGGGTAAGAATATGATTTCTAATTTTAAGTCTTAGTTGGCAGCACAATTTGAAATGAAAGATTTAGGGGCAGCCAGGTACATTCTAGGAATGGAAATCAAAAGAGACAAAACTAACAGAAAACTTTGGTTAAGCCAGAGTAAGTATGTGAAGACCGTGTTGGATAGGTTTAACATGACAGATTTTAGACCATTGCGTGTTCCTGTTTCATTGGGGACAAAGTTGTCTGTTAATGATTGTCCAAAATCTCCTAGTGAGGTAGAGGACATTAGCAAAGTACCTTATGCTAGTGTTGTTGGCAGTTTGATGTATGCTATGGTCTGCACAAGACTAGACATTGCCCAAGTAGTGGGAGTCCTTAGTCGATTTATGGCTAATCTTGGACAGGTACATTGGGATACAGTTAAGCGAGTGTTCAGATATTTAAGGGGTACTTCCAAGTATTCCATTTGCTATCATGGCAATGCTATAGGACCTCTGCATTCAATTTGTATTCATGGATTTGTGGATTTTGATTGGGCAGGTAACATTGACAGCAGGAGATCCACCAGTGCATATGTGTTCACAATGTTTGGTGGTGCAATTAGTTGGATGAGTAAGCGACATGTGGTTGCTTTGTTCACAATAGAAGCTGAGTACATGGCAGCAACTCATGCTTGTAAGGAAGCCATTTGGCATAAGAGATTGTGTTTAGATATTGGTGTTGATGCAGGATAGATTACGATTTATTGTGACAGTCAGAGTGCGATTTGCCTTGTCAAGAATCCAACTTTCCATGCCAGAACAAAGCATATTGATGTACAATTTCACTTCGTACGAGATGGTAGAGGATGGGAAGGTAAATTTGGAGAAGGTAGATACTTTGAAGAATGTTGCAGATGCATTGACAAAGCCATTGGGCACAGAGAAGTTTAGATGGTGTTCGGAGTCTATGGGCCTCTCAGCCTATAGTAGTTAAATCCTGTTAATCCTATTGGCTCTTACAAGGTGTTTGACAAGTGGGAGAATGTTGGGAATTAAATTGTTTCAACCTTGGTAATTCCTTGTATTATTTTCATTGTATTTATTTATTCATTGCCTATGTTGTCAATTAAATTGTAAATTCATATTGTCATCTTGTGGGATGTGGCACGGTGATGTGTCATCCTACATGGAAGATGACAACTTGTAATTTTGTCCTCACATGAGGAGATAGGCATCCCACTTTGTGGTAGGAATATTTTTCTATGTGTCAGCATCTTGGATGTTGTGTAAGGGAATTTTGACCGCAACGGTCATGACGGATTCCTATGACAAAGTTATGACATGTAAGTGTCAGAAATAGGAAATTCTATGATAGGTGAAGACATGTGTCAAAGAGCATCTTTGAAAAAGGCATTATTGGGTGCCCCAAGGTGGACTATGACATGTTGTAAGAGAATATGCTATTTGTATCCTATGTATGATAGATTCTCTTACATCTGTAAGTTGTAACTGTTATGACAGATTTTATGATGTTCATAAGAGTCGTAAGAGCATCTATCATAGCCCATTTTGGAAATAGGCGACCTCTTTGGGATGGGGTGTGTGGACAAGTGTCAAAAGCATCTTACAATGTTGACCAAGTGTCCATAGGCATGGATTTTGGGCCATGAGGCCAAGTTGGACACCCATTCCAAGATAGAGGCAATTTTGCCTTGTATTTTCTATATAAACAGATGCTTGGAGGAGGAGATGTATTATAGGTTTGACAGGTATTGTTATGCTACCGGTTTATCTCTAGATATGAGTGTCAAAGACTCCTGAGAGCTTGCATTGCAAGTGTATTGTAAACCATTTTAGTTTTGTTAATACATTGTGCAGGTTTTGGAGTGTGGGGTTTTTCACCCGATAAGGGTTTTCCCCACGTATATCTTGTGTCTCTCTTCTTTTGTCTCACTTTCTTGTTTATGTGTTTGTTGTAATATCTCTGTTATCTCTGTTAGTGGGTTTAACATTATAGTAATAGTAAGGATAAAATTGAATTTGCACTCTCTTCCCCTCATTAGATTAGTGTAGGAAGCGATTTCCGCACACCTAGCCTCCTTTCAGGTTGTTCACAGAGGCATAGATCACATTGGTGTAATTGGGTGTCATGTGTTAAATATCCCTAAAACCCTAATTCTCTAAGGTTATCAAAGGTTTACATTAGGGTTTTCCATGTATGGAGTGATCTCCTATGACATCAGATTGCTTAAAAGATTGTTTGATCAGTTTCATATCTCAGGTTAATGTTGCAAACTTTAGGGTTTTGATATCCTTGGTCTAAAAGCCTTTAAAACCTAAGAAGAAAACTCTAATAACCTAGGGTTTATAAAGCTTCCCTAATACTTCCAAGAACCCTTTCACACATCTTTATTCATCTGCCACTATTAGGGTTTACATCTATTGAGAGTTGTTAAGGTTTGACAATTTCATTAAAAACCCTAAATGCTCTTATTAATTTCTAACTCTCTAAATCCTAAACCCTAAGATATATAAAGCCTTTTTTTAAACCCTATGGAGACCATCAAAAGGAGTGCACTTTTCTTTTGTTTATGTATTGACTTGTTATCACAGGTCATTATCACCTAAAGTGACTTGCCCGAGGAGTTTAAAATCATTAGGGAACCGGCCCCTTACCTAATAAAACTAGCTCCTCTAGTCAAGGTTTCTTAGCCCGAGCATCAAAATATGATCAAAGGTTATTATTCAATTATTTGAAGGGCGCGAAATGAAGATCAAGGGTGAGGATTCAAATTCATTTGAAATGGCAATGACTATTCTCTGAGCCCTAAATTTGACAGACATATCCTTATGTTAGCATTGCAGAAGGCAAATAGAGCTAAAGATAACCAATTTAAAAATAGATTTGGAATGCATGAAGCATGCAGAACTTCCCTCTCTAAATAAATATGCTTCAGTAACTAAAAAATAGTGCATATTCTAAGAATTCAATATGCAAGATCGAGGGCAGCTGATAATAGTATGCACTTATGAAGACATCTAAGGTAATGCATAGTGGACTTTATTGTAGGAGGTATTTTCTTTTTGAAGATATGAATTTATGCCCATAAGGTATGACTGAGTGAACTTGGAGATGGGCGGATAGAATAATGTTTTGACAGAGATTGTTAATAAGAAAGATGATAGAGTTTGTATATACAGTGAATAGGGTATTTTTGAGACATGAAATAGAGGCAATTTTGATAGAGTGATCTTTGTGTATGAATTTAGGAGTGTTCTTTATGAGTGATGAGGGCATTTTTGTGAGAATATAGAGAAGAAAGAATGAGGAGGTTTTTGTATTGGTGATTGATGAAATCCAGGAGAAAGAAGGTTTCAGTAGGTATGAAGAATGAAAGAAGATGACTTCATGATGACTATGTGAAGTAGATTCTTAAGGAAAGGTAGAGAATTTGTGTTGTGATATGATCATGTTCAAAGTATGATGATATCAGACTTGTGCAGAGATATGTAAGGATAGATTTCAATAGAAGAATGATAGGGACAATGGTAGAGTAAGGTGATATCAGACTTGTTGAAGAGACAGTACACTTTGTTTGATTGCAAAGATATATGTTGCTAACTACAAAGGTGAATCAAGCACAGTGAGAGGACAATATGGAGCAAATATGTAGAGCAAAAAATTGTATATGAATTGATTTCCATATTGAAGAAGAATGATATGTTGATATGACCATTATAGTGAAACAGAGAACCCCTCTATAACATCTTGTTTTTCTGAGTTTGTTGTATGTACTCTTATTGCCAGTGAGGCATAGGATTTGTGATCAATGAGATCCTATTTTTGCCAGTGAGGCATTGTAACTAGTGAGGTTTGCCAGTGAGGCATGTATGTGTAACTAGTGAGGTTTGCCAATGAGGCTTAATGGATATCAAGTTTATAGTGGTTTTTACCCTTTTGGGGTTTTCTACTCAAATTCCATGTGTTGTGAGTTGATTGTATCTGGCTCCTGTGCTTTGTCAATGTTCTATGTCCTGATGCAGTTGTCTTGTGTCTCATGATCATGTTAGATTATTTTATCATGTGAAGATCTTGATTGAAGAATTAGTTTTATCAGATCACTAATTCACCCCCCTCTCAGTGATCCTTAGTATTCTAACAACTGGATATCCCATTATAGTAAACCACACAAAACTAAGGAGACCACTATCACCTTTCTTACTACATAAGGGCTAGAAACATATTTTTCCCACCCTACTTAATGATTAGTAGACCTAACTATACATAGGTTTTCATGACTTCCCTCTTGACCCCACTCTTTGATAGAGTTAGAAAAGTGAAGAGATTGGATATTGCCAGTTAACCATCCCTTAGTATTATCCACATATTATTTAATAGATAATCAAATCTTAATAGTAAACTATGGAATCATTTAACTAATTATACATAGAACCTCAAGGACACCTGGGGGAATACTAAATAGGCACAATTTGCAAAAAATCACTCTTTATCCAAATGTATCTCCTCTTCAAAACTACTATCAACCCCAAAAACCTTAGAAGCGAACATTATTGTGTGAAGAATCCATTCTCCAACTATTGAATCTACAACTCTCATTTCTATCTTGGAAGCAGAATCCTCTATAATTGATGCCTTGATACAAAGTGCTCATGTATTTCCTATCCCACCTTCACCAAAATCACCTTTATAAACTCCAAGGTAGCATGTATATATTGATATGAAAAGTGTGTTTAAACTTTAAATCAAAAACAACTCCCTTATACAACATATCTTAGTCTACCTTCCTCTTTTCATCCTTCTAAATCAACCTACACTATGCCATTGCTTCCTCCTATATACTAACTACTAGAGAAATAAACACCAAAAGCATTCACAAAATCCTTGAATACATAAAGATACATGCCACTAAACTATATAAAGTTCTTGCACAAAAGAGGAATAACTTGCCAATGGCATCAATGTTACAAGTGGGAGAATATGGTAGGCACATATTAGTGGCCTTGAAATATTTCACATGCCTTCAACATTTATGAGTAAGATATTTTTATGAACAAAAGTTAGGGGAAGTTTATAGATAACAATGCAATGCTTTGGCCTTTAGGAATATTGAAATCTCACATTCACTAAGATGCCTACTAATCTTAGATGAAAAGAGTAATTGAACTACTCCAACATTCATGAGAGGGTCTATGATATTACTTTCTCTAAAACAATGTTTATAACTCAAATTATCAAAACTATTTTCTATCAACTTCACTTCTTCTACAATCCTTTATAGTTTCTAGTCCTTCAACCCCCTTTGTTGCACCAAAAATAACTTGAGAATCACCTTCTATTACAAGGCATTTACTTCCCACCAAAATAATAACTTGAGAATCACCTTCTGCTACAAGGTGTTTACATCTATAAATTTGGCAAATTTAACCCCTTCGAGAAGCACTAATGTTTGTTCTTAATTATTTGATTTTAAGCCTACGGAAAAGATCCACCTTTATGACCACTCTTATGGGGTTTCACAAGATCACCCTTACACTAGCCATACTCAGGTTACCTTTCATTTCACCATCAAAATTTAGTTTCAAGAAGCCTTCTTGAGGGGGCTCACATGTACTTTGTATCATATTCATCATGTTTTTTATTATACCATCACCATGGGATATTATACATTATTATTAATATTAATACAAATTATTATATGCATATCAATTTATTATGTATGATATATGTTTTTTTATGTACGTGAGATGAGGCAATAGGGCCCCCCTCCCATTACATTAACAATTTATACATGAAGGTTCAACCATTGAAAACCAAGCAAGGAACTACCCAAACTTATTTACTGAGAGATAATAATACTATTGGACCTCTAACAACAATCATGTCTCAATTCTAAAACAAAAATTGATACATAGACCTTAAAGTACCATGTAACAACTAAAACAATTAAGTATTACCTACCAAAGAACCCAAACTTGATCAAGAATATCATCTTGATCCTAATCCTCCAAAATAGTTGTAAAGGATGTTGAAATTAAACTCACCTTACACATGAATTCACTGCTTTCAATGATCACTCAACCTACTGTCTATCCAAACGAAGAGATTGGATCATCATAGGGCAGTGAAAGATGTTGAAATCAACATAAAGGCCATTTTAACAAAACTTTCCTTTAGTCACCCAGCTATGGAGATTCTTGTCATGTCAAACTAGAGAGAGAAAATATGCAAGTACAACTCATAGAAGGGCACCTTCACTCTAGCTACTAGAAGATCTTGACCAAGATGGGCTTAAAAATGTCAAGCATGACTTCCAAGTCATCTTTAAACTTAGGTCTCACTAGGTCAACCCCTAAGCATTTCACAACAACTTTATCCTTTAGCAAAATGAGTGTTAGATAAAAATGAAGCAACCTTTGAATTGACCTTACTCCACATGTCTACTTCAAGATAATTTAGGCCTAAAACATCTTTAACAACTTGCTTAATCTACCTAGTCTAGATTGAAAGATGTTTTCTATCCTAACATTTGAAATCAAACCATGAAAGGTCATTTACCTTTTGGTTAAGAATAGAAGAAAATTGGGCTCCATGGAAACAAAACAAGACTCCACTTGGAACTACCAAAGGTCTCCACACAAACCTCTAAGAAGTAAAACAAGTAATGTGGTAGGGATATCTAAGAAGTAAAACAAGTAATGAAATGTCATTTACCTTTTGGTTGAGAATAGAAGAAAATTGGGCTCCATGGAAACAAAACAAGACTCCACTAGGCACTACCAAAGGTCTCCACACAAACCTCTAATAAGTAAAACAAGTAATGTGGTAGGGATATCTAAGATGTGGAAAAAATAACTTAGCCACACATGAGAAATTCATCTTGTCATCCACCTCGAGAAATCATCTAAAAGCCTTGAAATAAAATTCAACACAAGTGAAAGAAATTTTTAGCAACTAGTGAATAATTAAAAAGGGGGGAAGGATTAGGGAAATGATTGGGATCCCAATTCCTACATAATTTAAAGACCCTCATCACAACTCTAGTACAAATAATCAAGACTCTAGAGGTAGAACAACATGTCCCAGAGAGAAGACAAAAATCACAAGAACACATCATGGTTGAACAAGACCAGGGGGCATCTCAGAATCCTCCTTACCTCAACTACTACTCATGAAATGTAAGTAATGACATATCCTATTCAAAACACTCAAGAAATACGTGGAAATCAAGTGAATCAAGAAATAGCATTGGGTTATCAAAACCCACCCATGGGGTTAATGTTGTCAGTTCCCCACAATCACAAAGTGCCTTTTTGGGCACATACCTGGAGTATTTAAAAGAACCACTTGACATGGCTATAAGAAGTGTTCCGTTACCATGACCATTACCAGATCTGAAATTCAAAGGAGAAGGAGACCCTAAATCACACATCAAGGCATATACAACTGCCATGAGAGAACTCATCCCTTGAGATGAGGTTGTTGCTAAAATCCTCCCAAAGACGATGAAAGGAATAGCCTAGATTGGTACTATCGTCTATCAGAGGCCTTGATACACTCATTTAGATAGTTGATAGGAGATTTTTTCATGGATTTTGAAATGAACAAACTTGTAAAGACAAGGATCTAAGAACTTTTAACCATGAAACAAGAACCCAACAAATCAGTGGCCCATTTCATCACTCGATGGAGACAAGTTCTCTATTCTTCAACAAGTACTCCAAACATGGATCACCATGAGTTGTGTGATCTCTTCTTGCATGCCTTGACAGGGATACAAGAGAAGATGTCCAAAAATTACCTTGCAAGTCTTATGAAGAAGCCTTGGAAGATGCCCTATGAATTGATCGATCAATCATTGATAGTGGAAGGACCTATGGGTCAAAAAGAAGGTTGATAAATGAGGATACCGGAGATAGTGCACCTGTCATCAAAATCCTCAAAAATAATAGGAACGCAATGACAGGTGGGGTAATAGATCAACCCCCAGTCAAGAAAGTAAGGGATGATTACAACAAAATAGATTACTATCCTCCAAACGTTAATGCAATAGATCATCCTTGAAATAACACATAATATCCCAGGGATAATTATCAATCATGGAACTAAAATGGGAATGGAAATAATGAGAGATATGAAAGACCCCCTTACGAGTATAATCAATTTTGTTCCTTTCATAGGACTAGGGGCATAACACAGAGTCTTGTAGGGAGTGTAATAGGTTCATAGCAAGATTGCTGAAAGAACAATGACTATTCATAGATATGTTCCTAAATCCGCAAGAGGTCACACCAAACAACAAGGGACCAAGGCCAACACAAGCACCGATAGCTCCCCAAAATGCAAACATGAGGATCTATCAGGACCCATTTCCCACACATAGAGACAGAGACAGCTAACCAAAACAATACAGTCCAAGGCACTAATGCAAATATCCCTTCGTAGCTAGGATAGAAAGCAGAAGCTGGGATGTTAGGACTGGTGGAAATATTACATGACAAAGAACAAGGAGAAATTGACAAGGAGCAAAAAGAGATACATGAAAGCATGGTCTCGGTGGTAGAACTGATACCAGCTTCGATTGGGCCTTATGAACTCATCGAGGACTTAAAAAAGACTTGCACACACATCTCATTCATTGACCTCTTTAAGAACTCTCCTTCACATCGCTCAACATTATTAAAAGCGATAGGGTTAAAATACCTGGATCAAATCATGCCACCGCCTAGTGAACAAGTCAACCATGTGGATTTTGGTGTGAACCCACCAAATTTTGAAATGAAAGATCCAGGATTCTTATTTGACTTAAAGAAAATGCCTTCTGAAGCAGAATTAACAAAGAAAGGAGATCCCACACTATACTTACAAGTGTGGATTTATGACACATGCATCAAGAGAACACCAATCAACGACAAAGCGGTAGTGAACATAGTTCCATTTTCTCTCTTAAAAAGGATGGGTTATGGATACACTAACATTACCACATCTCAAGATACATTAAGTACATACAACAATTTGAAGGCTACCACAATAGGAAAGATCACACTTCCAGTATCTTTAGGACCAAAGACTATCCCAACCACCTTTTACATCATTGATAAGGAAACATGGTATAATTTACTCCTTGGAAGACATTGGATACATAAAATAAAATTCGCTCCATCCACTTTATTCTAAGAAGTGTGATTCCTATATCTTGGGAAGGTATATGTTGCAAAGGGGGATCTAGAGCCTTTCAACATGATAAAATCCAATACAATGAACAAAAAAATAGGTATCCCCATCGATTACCAACTTCCCACGAATAAGATTTCTATTCCTAATCCTACACCACAGTCGATATGTATTAAAAGGACAAAATTTCTAGAAAAGATGATAAACAACGCATAAATGAAAGTCTTATAAAATGAGGCACCATCGGAATGGAAAGAGGTCATCCCTAAAGAAAAGGCAATAAAATCATGGAATGGATAGAAAAGGATGGACCCCTTCAGTTTCCTCTCAAAATCCTTATGATTGATGTCTAGCCGGCCTATAAAATTTTTCCCTATATAAGAGAAAAAACTCACAGAATTGAGGGACCAGTATTTGAAATAGCGACACTAGATCTAAGAAATGCAGACCCTCACACCTTTTCAGATCCTGAGGAAGACTTAACTAGAAAGTTACACTCCTTTGACACTGCTAAGCAAGTTGTGTATCCCCGAGACACCAGAAGAAAGTGAATCATATGAGCCACTCATGTTGTCAAAAGATTCCTATAGACTAATGACACCAATGGAAGAAGTAAATTCCATGGACAATGAATCGACCAATGTGTTAGGAATTCTCCCGGAGATGCTCATAGTCTCTCAACCTCACATGCAACCCACTACTTTGAATTCAATGAAATCAAATGAGATTGATGAATGGGAAGCACCCTTAGTACATATCAAGATGGTTGAGAGGCTCCCAGATGAAGATGAAGAAAGCGAAGGAATATTTAACAAAGAATGGAAGATGTGACTAACGGTCGGGACAAATGATCTTGTCATCTTTGAATTACTACAAAGTTACATGGGATATTCCATGGATTTGAGACCTAATCCCAACAGAAGGATGAGTATAAGCTTTGTTCCTCTTGACAAGAAAAGAGAACCTCAAACTCCTTTTGAGTTATTCCAATTTCTGCAAAGTATTCAGGATTGGTGCAGGGGCACCCTGATGCACTTTTTGAGGCAATGTTGTCATGATGGATAATCTTTGGTTTTTGGTTTTTATGGAGTCAATAAGGTCATTCAAGACCATTTTGAGTCATTTGAATTCATTTTATGATGTTCTATGGTGTTTTGGAGTCATTGTAAAAGGTTGCAAAAGTTGCTAAATGTTGTCAAAAGTGGTAAATGATGTCATTTGAGTTAACAAAAGGTTTTTGGTCAATTTTTTCAGTTGTAAATCATTGGAACATTTTAAATATGTCTTGTAACACCAACCTCAAAGGTTGAAGAGAAGTTTTGAATGAGAAACCAATTCATTTTGCACATTCTTTATTGTATTTTTTTGTGAATAGCGACTATATTTCATGTGGTACAAATAGGTATGGTCTTGAAACCACTTGGGGAAGTTGAAGGATAGTCTTATCTTTCAAATTTTTTTTTTTGAGAGATTTTCATCAAGTTTTGGGTGAGATATGGCATTTTTGGTGATTGCAGGTCAAAACCCTACCTAAGGTTTCCAACAATCAAGAAAATTTTATTTTGAGAGTTTCCACCATTGAAAATTCATGAAACTTGGTGGAAACCTCTATCCCAATGCTACCCACACTCCCTCCAAAGTAGAGGTTTTGATTTTTTAATTTGTACAAGTTACTCAAGACTATTGGTCTCATTCTGCAGAATGAGAGTTAGAAAGACCTAGGTGATGGAGGGTTTGGTAGATTAGTGCATTGTTTTGAATTGGTTAATGGAATGATAGTTTGTAGGTCATCAAGATGCATGGTGAGAGGGCTTGAATAGCCAAAGGTTGCATGTTATTGATTAATTTTTGAAGATGTATACCCAATAGGCCCAAGGAACGATGTGCCTAGATTGTGAAACTAGGATGCATCAAGATTGAATTGGTTTGATTTTTGTGAGATTATGTGTATGAAAGTTGAAATAGGTTCTTCCTCTACATCATTTTTGGTATCAGATCCAGAAGATTGTTGGGCTAATGGTACTGATGATTTGAATAGTTGTGAGTTACAGTATTGGATGGGAAGATTGGACATATTATTGGTAAGATAAAATATTTGATGTTTCGCTGAATTTTATTTAGTCTGAATAAAATTGTTACAGACTATTTAAAGGCATTGAGAAGAGGCAAGGTGAAAGAGACTTGCTTGAAAAAGGAGGAACAACACATTGAGAATGGAAGTGTTGAGGAGAATAGTCTATGGAGACTTGAAGAGTAAGGAGTTGCCAAGCAAGCAACAAGTGATGAGAAGAGAGAGAAGTGAGATGAAGAAGAAAGATGAGAAAGTAAAACAAATAAATATTCAGCAAGAGATAACAAGGCTGAGACAAGATTTGGAACAAATGCAAAAATTTGAAGAAAGAATACTAAGTATAGTAATGCAAGTGTGCAGAGTTGGAACATCACCATTAACAAAATTGTCAAGTGGCTGATAAAGGAAATTGTGAAAAGATGAAAGAGGCAGCAATTGAGAAGAAAGATAAAATAATTAATCAAGATTATGGAGGAGCCAAAGCCACCTGAGGAAAGGGAAAAAGATGAAGAAAATGAGTCCATTAAGACTCAAAATATTATTTCTAACAATATTTGTGAGTATGTGTTTACAAGTGCAACAGATGAAGCGGTTGAAGTGATGAACCATCAAAATGATATATTGACTGAGGACATACAAATGATTGAAAAAGAAGCGAACAAAAGGATTCAAAAGAAGATGATAATAAAAGATATTTTGCAGCAAACTATAAAGAAGCAATCGAAGCATGGTGGGAAGCAAATCCAAATTGTGCGTCTTGCACCTGAACAAGGCACAGGTGGAAGCAATCTTTTTTCAACTTTGATTTATGATTGGAAAAAGTAGAAGAAACATTTGAGCATGAGCATCAAATTTTTTCTCTCTAGGGAGTATGGTGCAAGGGCACCCTGATGCACTTTTTGAAGCAATGTTGTCATGATGGATAATCTTTGGTTTTTGGTTTGGATGGAGTCAATAAGGTCATTCAAAACCATTTTGATTCATTTGAAGTCATTTTATGATGTTCTATGGTGTTTTGGAGTCATATTGTAAAAGGTTGCAAAAGTTGCTAAATGTTGTCAAAAATGTTGTCAAAAGTGGTAAATGATGTCATTTGAGTTAACAAAAGATTGTTGGTCAGTTTTTTCAGTTGTAAAGAGTTGGAAAATGTTAAATATGTCTTGTAACACTTATCTCAAGGGTTGGAGAGAAGTTTTGAATGAGAAACCAATTCATTTTGCAGATTCTTTATTGTATTTTCTATGAACAACGACTATATTTCACGTGGTACGGTACAGTCTTGAAACTGCTTGGGAAAGTTGAATGATGGTCTTATCTTTCAATTTTTTTTTGTTTGAGATATTTTCATCAAGTTTTGGGCGAGATATGGCATTTTTGGTGATTGCAGGTCAAAACCCTGCCTAGGGTTTCCAACAATCAAGAAAATTTTATTCTAAGAGTTTCTATTGTTGAAAAATTCATGAAACTTGGTGGAAACCTCTGTCCCAATGCTGCCCACACTCCCTCTAAAGGAGAGGTTCTGATTTTTTAATTTGTGCAAGTTATTCAAGATTGTTGGTCTCATTCTGCAGAATGACAGTTAGAAAGACCTAGGTGATGGAGGGTTTGGTAGATTAGTGCATTGTTTTGAATTGTTTAATGGAATGATAGTTTGTAGGTCATCAAGATGTGTGGTGAGAGGGATTGAACAACCCAAGATTTCATGTTATTGGTTAATTTTTGAAGATGTATACCCAATAGGCCCAAGGAACAATGTGCCTAGATTGTGAAACTAGGATGCATCAAGATTGAATTGGTTTGATTTTTGTGAGATTGTGTGCATGAAAGTTGAAATAGGTTCTTCCTCTTCATCATTTTTGGTATCAGAGCTAGAAGATTGTTGGGCTAATGGTACTGATGATTTAAACAGTTGTGAGTTACAGTGTTGGGTGGGAAGATTGGACATATTATTGGTAAGATAAAATATTTGATGTTTTGCTGAATTTTATTTGGTCTGAAGAAAATTGTTGCAGGCTATTTGAAGGCATTGAGAAGAGGCAAGGTGAAAGAGACTTGCTTGAAAAAGGAGGAACAACACATTGAGAATGGAAGTGTTGAGGAGAATAGTCCGTGGAGACTTCAAGAGTAAGGAGTTTCCAAGCAAGCAACAAGTGATGAGAAGAGAGAGAAGTGAGATGAAGAAGGAAGATGAGAAGGTAAAATAAATAAATATTTAGCAAGAGATAACAGGGTTGAGACAAGCTTTGGAAAAAATATAAAAATTTGAAGAAAGAATACGGAGTATAGTAAGAAGTGTGCGGAGTTGGAACTTCACCATTAACAAAATTGTCAAGTGGCCGATAAAGGAAATTGCGGAAAGATGAAAGAGGCATCAATGAAGAAGAAAGATAAAACAATTAATTATTATGATGGAGGAGCCAAAGCCACCCGAGGAAGAGGAAAAAGATGAAGAAAATGAGTCCATTGAAACTCAAAATTTTATTTCTAACAATATTTGTGAGTATGTGTTTACAAGTGTAGCAGATGAAGCGGTTTAACCAATGAACTAGCGGAATGATATATTGACTGAGGAGATACAAATGATTGAAAAAGAAGCAAACAAAAGGATTCAAATGAAGAAGATAATAAAAGATATTTTGCAACAAACTATAAAGAAGCAACTGAAGCATGGTGGGAAGAAAATCCAAATTGTACATCTTTCACCTGAACAAGGTACAGGTGGAAGCAATCTTTTTTCAGCTTTGATTTATGATTGGAAAAAGTAGAAGAAACATTTGAGCAGGAGCATCAAGTTTTTTCTCTCTAGGGAGTATGGTGCAGGGGCACCCTGATGCACTTTTTGAGACAATGTTGTCATGATGGATAATCTTTGGTTTTTAGTTTGGATGGAATCAAAAAGGTCATTCAAGACCATTTTGAGTCATTTGAAGTCATTTTATGATGTTATATGGTGTTTTGGAGTCATATTGTAAAAGGTTGCAAAAGTTGTTAAATGTTGTCAAAAATGTTGTCAAAAGTGGCAAATGATGTCATTTGAGTTAACAAAAGGTTGTTGTTTGGTTTTTTCAATTTTAAGTCATTGGAACATGTTAAATATGTCTTTTAACAGTGACTTCAAGGGTTGGAGAGAAGTTTTGAATGAGAAACCAATTCATTTTAGACATTCTTTATTGCATTTTTGTGAACATCAACTATATTTCACATGGTACGAATTGGTACAAATAGGTATGGTCTTGAAACCACTTGGGGAAGTTGAAAGACTGTCTTATCTTTCAAATTCTTTTTGTTTGAGAGATTTTCATCAAGTTTTGGGCGAGATATGGCATTTTTGGTGATTGCAGGTCAAAACCCTGCCTAGGGTTTCCAACAATCAAGAAAATTTTATTCCAAGAGTTTCCACCATTGAAAAATTCATGAAACTTGGTGGAAACCTCTGTCCCAATGCTTCCCACACTCCCTCCAAAGGAGAAGTTCTGATTGTTTAATTTTTGCAAGTTATTCAAGAATGTTGGTCTCATTCTGCAGAATGACAATTAGAAAGACCTAGGTGATGGAGGATTTGGTAGATTAGTGCATTGTTTTGAATTGGTTAATGGAATGATAGTTTGTAGGTCATCAAGTTGCATGGTGAGAGGGATTGATCAACCCAAGATTGCATGTTATTGGTTAGGTTTTGAAGATGTATACCCAATAGGCCCAAGGAACAATGTGCCTAGGTTGTGAAACTAGGATGCATCAAGATTGAATTGGTTTGATTTTTGTGAGATTGTGTGTATGAGAGTTGAAATAGGTTCTTCCTCTACATCAAGGATAGACAGAAAGTAAATTTTTACATGCAAGACCAATTTGATACACTTATGGAATTACGAAGATGTGACAGAATCTTGTATTAGACTCCCTTACATCAACAAGATTTCCAAGGTTTACTCTGCCTCACATTACAAAGAGAGACCATAGAATTTGGAGGGTTAGATCCAAATGATATCGAGAAACCTTACAGAATAGGAGAGATCATCTTACGAAGAGTTAGCACAAAGAACAAAAAGAGAAGATGAAAGAGAAAATTCATAGAGGACTGGAAAGGTCCCTACATGGTTAAAGAAGATGTCAGTAATGGTCCGTATCTCTTGTGTATAATGGAAGGTGAGGAATTTGGTGAAACAATCAATGCCTTTCACCTTAAGAAGTATTATGTCTAAAAATCATAAAACATAAAAACACAAAAAAATCAAATATTCTAAAAATACCAAAAAATTGCAAAAATCAAAAAATATCAAAGTTTGTTTATTACATTTCTGTATCATTTTGTCCATCTTGCATTTCAGTGAATTACTCACTCTTATAATATTTTTATTGCAATACAAAGTCTAAGGTTGCCTAGGTATAGAGTGATCCCTTTAGGTTTTGAGATTCCCATATTTTCACAATTGCCATTTTCCCCCTTCATTCCTAGTAATTCTAATCAAATCCTAGCTCTTAGCTTTACACTGATCCTAGTCTTAAGAAGCCATGATGTTAGGTATAAAAAAAGCTAGTACTCAAACCCACAATGTTCAAAGGAAGCTTGCAAGTAGACATTCTCATCTCTTCCCTATTAGAAAGGATGTCCAACTAGATTATGAAAACTTTAGCTGGTACTCAGTCCCTCATCTTTCCTTGGCAAAAAAATGTCAGGAAGATCAAAATTCTGAAGGAAGCAATCTAAAATATGAGCGAATAAAAAAATGAGTGATCAAAAGAAAATAAGAGTGATGAGTAAAGAGAGAATTTAGAGATCAAATTATTGTATATCCCAAAGAGCTCAAAAACATTCATTTACATAAAAGTCAAAAATACAAAAAAAGAGAGAAAAATATCAAGGAAAAAAAAAGAGTTACAAAAAAGAGAGTGATAGAGAGAATATTGTTGAATGTTCGTACCCTTGGGTGGAGATAAGTCTAAGCTCAAAGCTCCAACAATGACATTCTATTAGAGAAAATAAAAAAAGAAAGGTACAAAGCACACACACACACACTAGCTAGGCAAAGCCAATAGTCTAATAGTCTTCAGGACCATTTTCTACTTAGGGACCCTTATAAATCCCTATTTTTCCTTTACCCCGAGCCTATCTTTCTTTCCATCTATGATCTAAGTCTAGCGAGCACCAATAAAATTTGTTACTTGTCCAAGTTGAAAGATTGTCAAATTGTCTTATCTAAATAAGGATCAGTGTTTAGCCTTTAGCAAAGCCTAAAATTCAGAAGCACTTCATTCCCTTCCTGCTCCCTATTTAAGTTCTAAATCCCTAATCTCACAAACTTGAATAGGTCTTCTATATCAGGATAACCCGCAATCCTCTAGATTGAAAATCATACTAAAGAGTAGTCATATTGTTTTTTTCCATAATACATTTATACCAAAATCAGAAAAAGAGATCCAAAGAAATAAAAGTCAATGTCATAACTGATGACATTCCATAGAAGTAGAAGTTTCATTCCAGCATCGCTTGTGTTCTTGCATTTGCATATCGTCCCCTGCATTCATATATATATTCTAAAAAAGAACTAAAAACACATCATTGTTATCATGCTTGCATTCTTAGAGTTAAGGGTCTACACAATCAAAAAGTTCTAAAAACTTCCAAAGTACATAAGAGATGAGTATTCGTACAAAAGAGATAACCATAAAGAGACAGTTTTTCATAGATAAATCAAAGGTTCAAAGTTTTACTAAGAGTACAAGAGCTAAGACAAAATGCTCTCAAGAAAGTAAGACTCCCCATGCAAGGGGGCATGAAAAGAAAACAAACAGGCAAAGGCCTCAAGGTCAGCTCCCTCCAACTGAACCATTAGCGATCCTACTCCTCTGCCTCTACATAGCATTGGAATCCCCATGGGACCTATGAGAATGAGGAAACTTGATCTTGTTGGAAACAAGGTAGATAACTGAGAGGGGGTGAATCAGTTATCTTGAATATTTTAACTTTTTGTTCTTCTTTAACAATTAGTGCAACATCAAAACATATAAGCATGCATAACCATGAGAGCAGAAATAAATTCAACACACATAACACAATGATTTTGATGTGGAAAACCCTATTAAGGGAAAAACAACTGGGTGACTAACCCAAGATTGTATTCTCTGTTAGAAGAATAAGAAGTACAAAATGGCACTTGCCAATTAGGGCTCACTTCCTGAGCACACTGCTCACAAGAGGCTCACTGCCTACAAGAGACTCACTGTCTACAAGGTATATAGAAAGTAACCAGGTGTTTGAACTGATCAGAGGCATCCACATATGCTGAGGTTTAGTTCCGGTTAGGCTCAATAAACTGATTTACTGCACTTCATTCTTCCTCTTCTTTAGTGTTGCTGTTCTGTCACATACCGGACTTGTATTATTGCTTCCACACATATCTCTGCCTTTCTTCACATATCATCACACACCACACACACCTTCATACCAAAATCTATCTGGTATATATATCCACATCAAGGATCTCAACATCTTTCTAGTCGGCATCCAGAATACTCAAGATTTTCCCAACATACTGATCTAACAGCTGAATCCATGCTTACTATGTGATGTGTATCAAGGACATAGACATAAAAGTCATCAATCATGTTGGCCAACCATGAATGATCCCTCAAGTAGCTTGATCACCACCAATTTCTGATCCAGATTCAAGTCTGATGCTCTACCAGTTGGTTCTTCCTCAGTCTGATCTGCCTGTCAGGAACCCAACACTTAGATGCTCATATCTTTTCTCTCTTTCATCACCGGAGCTCAATCTCTGGAATGTAGTAGTAATGGTACTCCTACTTACTTCCCCAAGTCTGCACTTTGCTGAGATACTTCCTTTGAGAGATCCAGACCTGATTGTCAGAACTTTCTGCATGCTCTATTCTTGTTCACCAGACCAAAACACTCTTCAATCTGACTTCTGGTATAGGCATACTATGTGCTGCGGATGAGTGGGATGGACTTTGTTGCCATCAATCACAACACTCATGAAGCCACATAGTGTCTCTTGCCAACAGCTCTGAGCTCCTAAATGAGAAGGACCTGCTATGCTCGATTAAGGGTGCCCAATCCCAAGGTGAGCCATCTCACAGAGAACTGCATTCTCACCCTTAAGGATGAGATTCTCATATCTCAAGGAAGCATTCTCCTTGCACCCATGGTAGGCAGGAGTAAAGATGTCGGTGTGTTGACCAGCTCTATTAGGCACTCTAGTATCAACTAGAAGCCTCTCTCATGGTAGACCACTAAAAGGACCAATCAAATCAACAAGATCTTCACGAATGAAGGTCCACTCCTCAACACTAACCTAAAAGACAAAAACAAAAGGAGTGATGATTCATTGATTTGAGAAAGGACAACGTAAAATTTGAAAACAAAAGAAGACTTACGAGGAACGTTGGGTTGCTAAGAAGGATCAAAGCACCACATTGCATCATCAGAATGAGGAGGTCTAGGACCTGAAGAAGAAGCCTCTAGTATCTCCCCCTCATTAGAATTAATCTCCTAGGCATCTCTAGCTGATCCATCATCTGACTGATCATCTCCATCAGGGATATAATCCTCATCAGTAGAATTGGATTCCTCCACAACAACAAGTCCATGGGAAGGAGCTCCTCTCCTTCCCCTCTGTCCACCTCTCAGGTTCCTGGAGGTTTTGGTAATCAAAACCCTAGGAGTCGAAGGAGTCCAAATCATAGGTCTCTGAACAACCTCTCCCATCTCTTGTATAGATCGATAGCATATAGGAACTGGGAGCAAGCATTCAGGAAAGTCATCTCTAAATTGTTGAAGAACTCGCTCAACATGGTGAGCCTCAATGAAACCATTACAATAAGAGAGCTCTGAAACACAGCAGTAGTAGTCTCGAATCTACCTATCATGAGACCAACTACCTTCCATGTCCACATAAGGATCGAAGACCATATTTGTATCTATGAGAGTAGCTAGAACACGTAATGAAGTATCAAAGTGGCCCACACTTTCCCATATGACGACTCTCAGAAGTGTATGATTAGGAAGAGGAATCTCATTTTGATACGGCCTGATGTACTCAAAGATCCAAGTCATAATTAGAGAGGAGTGGCTAAAAGAAAGAATGTCTGCCATAGCAAGAATGTTTGCACCCCACATAAAAATTGTACCCTTCTCAATACACTGAATGATGGGTGCCCAACACCATCTAAGATGAGCTGAGGCCTTGTCTCTAGACAACATCAATGTAATAAGTCCAATAAGAAACTTCCTCAAAAGAGGAATACGAAGGTGAGGAACTGTGGTAAGTCAGACTCTAATCTTATCCTCAGGACGACTCACCCTCATAATCAATGCCCAAGATGCCTTTTCCTCAGGGGACTTGCTGGTAGGTAAAACAAGTGGATGTCCTCTCACAGGAACTCCAAGTATGAAGTAAACATCATACAAAGTGATAGTCCACTCCCCTTAAACCTGGGGAAACCTAAAAGTGTTCCTATAGGTCATAATGTCACAACAAATGTGGGAGACAGGATGAAATACTGGAACATGAAAAATCCTCCCCAAACTTGCCCTCTTTAGGATAGCAAGATCATCAGGAGATAACAAATCATACATCTTAGAGAGCCACAACTACTCATGATTAGCATTCCAATGAATGTGTATATCCTGTCATCAGAAAAGAAATTTTGATTAGATCCCATCAAACTCAAAAAATCTAAAAAAAATCATATAAAGAAGCAAAATTTTAACTAAAAAAGCATATAAACCTTCAAAATTACAATAAATTGATGAATTTAGTATTCAAATTAGACTAAAACAAAGTGTTGTAAATGTCAGAAAACATCAAATTTCAGTCAAAATCAATCTAGTAGGGTCACCCCTTTCATCAGATCGGATCTCCCCCAAGTGACCCAAATGTTTAACAGGATCTCCCCTAAGCGACCCTGTTGCATAGGCAGATCTCCACTGGGTGACCCTATTGCTCAACCAAATCTCCCCCAAGTGACCTAGAATGGAAAAAGGGGTGACCCTATTTTCCCACCCTCATGCTAAAAAATGCTCTAAAAATCACAAATCTTAATCGATTTCGACAAACAAAAAACCAATCCTACTCTAAACAATGAGACAAACACAATGCAACAAGAAGAATCAACAAAAACAAATGTTTTCATAAGATTTTTCACAAAAATAAAACTAGGGTTTAGAGAAGGGTTTTTGATTGATTGTGCACCTGACTCTCAGCAGTAGGAGAAGAAGCGGCCATCTTTGCAATCTACCTGATGATACCTCTCCAACGACTACTTGCACGACTAATTCCATCCATGACTCACTTTCTTCACACTAATATCCTCTCTTTTCCTCACTTATCTTAGTTTGTTTACACATTTCTAGAGTAGTCTTTACTTTTATGCATCTTTCATTCTCTCAGTTTGCATGCTTTCATCCCTATAGATCTACTCGACAAAGGTAGACATCTAAGCGAATTCATAAGATCTATGGTATGTTCATCATTTCAATTTTCATTACTTGTTTTAATAAATTAAGATGTCAAACTAATGCTAGTTATTGCAAGTACTATTGCAGAAAAATCAATAATAGGTAAGGCCTAGTTCAGGAATGGTACCTACCTTTCATGTAGACTACCGTCCCCAAGGGGGCAAATATGTAAGCACTAAAATCATGCACAACCTCCATGAGGACCCTGATGATGACTCACAATCCTTGTCACGTACATATAAGTGTGAAATAACATCCTCTCAGTAGTGATTCTCTTGGTAGCATGTGGTTTCTTCCTCCTCTTGTTGTTTCTCCTATGTTGCTCTAACCTTCTCCCCGCTTTCGACACTTTTTGACACTTGTCAATTTTCATTTCCTATGCTTGTGACTTCATCCCTAAGCCTTGTATTCATCCATTTGTTGTGTTTTGACCTTTCACTAGTGTTTTTCATCCAACCCCACCCCTAGGAGTCCTCTAGAGGACCTCCCAAGCCATCTCTAACTTTTAATTTTTAGTTCTGGTCAACCAATACAAATCTCCCCCTCTTATTTCTAGATCTCCCCTGGGAGATCCATCTTTTGCAAGTGAAGATTTGGATTTTGACCCCCTTTTGAAAAGTTTTCAGAGGTAGTTCACCTCCTTTTGACCTCCTTAACAATCTCCAACTCTGCTTTTCACCCTAGGACCTTCCCTCTATGGGTCAGCCCCGGGTGACCCTGACTAGTGAAAGGGGCAACTATGTGGCGACCCTGCTGTCTTTCCCAGCCATGAAAGAACTTGAGTTTTGACTCAAAAAGACTCCATTTTGACCTATTTTTCCTCTTGTTTGCATGGATTTTTGGCCTAAACATAGAGTTAACTATTCCAAGCTCCCAAGCATGCATAATTAGCTCCTTTTTAACTCAACTTGTTCACCCATGCATTCTTGTTAACTCCATTTCTTCTTCAATGATAAGCTATAATGGCTTGTTCACTCTTGATTTAGCCTAGATCACACTTGAGTCTTTTGAGTTAACTCTTCAATCAAGGGAGTCAACTCTCCATCCTCTCCCACCTCTCATGCCGTCTTCCAACCTATAAATACCCCCTCCCTCAAGCACAAAGGGAGGCAATTTCATTTGTGCATCCTGTCTTTTGTAGGTTATTGCTCTCCAACTAGCATCCATATGCTCACATAGGACTTCGAGCCTTTGGATTTTTATTGTTGTTTCATCAAGCTTTGCTACAAGCTTCATATCGTGTCAATACACTATCTGTTTGCAAGCCATGAGTGCTCATCAAGCTCACATTCAAGCTTTCAAAAAGCTTCTTTTGCATCCTTTCTCTTTGTTGCCAAGACGATATCTCCGTTGCTGTAAGAGGACATAGAGGTTGCAGACACAAGGATTTCTGAGGGTAGTCAAGGCTCACGCATCTCACATTCCAGGTTCCTTAGTGCTTTTATTTCATAGTAATTAGAAAATCACAATTTGCTCTTGGGAATAATAAATGCATGTTGCCATTTCCTTGATAGGTTAATTAGATCTTGCATTGTTAAAGTTAGATTAATAGATATAATGCAATCATGATAAGACTCGACCTGGTGAACCACATACCACACGTCTTCATGTAAAACATAAGAATAGGTGGCAATAGATAGCATAGAGGCACATGAAACAAACTGAGCAACATCAAAGGCATTCTAGCAGCCTCGAGAATACCTTGGGTCAGGCAAGATCTTAGCTATAGCTAAGCACAAGCCAACCTCAGGCTTACCGTCTGCATCCTTAGTGACTGCCCAAACCCTCTTCATCCACCTTCTTAAGTTTGGACTCTCAATTTCCTTGTCAATAAACCAATGAAGTTAGCAACTGCTTCCTCCCCTATAACTCTTTTCTTCCACCTCTTGACAAAGGACTTCACCTACTTTCCTTTTCTATCTTCTCTGTTTAACATGACACCACCTAGATGGCACTTACCAATAGCAAAAGCTATCAGAAGCAGTGTCAAAAACCAAATGTGAATGACACACAAAAACAAGAAGAGCCACCTCATAAGTTTGTCCAACACACCTAGCGCCATTCCAAGCAATGAATGAATGCACGCTTCAACCTCTCCTCTAGCTAGTCCCATAATTCTCACTTTCATTAATGAGAGCTCTCCTTTCCCCTTACAATAATAATAACTTATAGATTATTTAGTTTTTGACCCCTTATCGGGTGGTTAAAATTTTTAAAAATAAGTATAATTAGTACTTATTCTATTTTCTAATTAATTCATCCCTTTAAATAATTAATTTTCCTAAGAATTTCATTAATTTTATTTAAAACCAAAGTATCTAATATACTAAATGATCAAATAATAATAATCCAATGTCATTAGAATATAGATAAGAAGTATTGTCTAAGGTGGCATTACAAGGCAAGATACTTATGAGTTTATTGAAGCTAGATATACAGCATTGTCATTTGAGATTTTTACATATTTTCTACTCGTTGGTTTTGTGGTACCTCACTTTTAGATGAATAAAGCAATGGTGACCCAAATACACTTTTGTGCTCTTTCACAACAACATGTTTATACTTTATGTATGAGGATAAATTACTTGCAAAACTCTTTCTAAGGACTTCAAATGATTATGCTATTGAATGGTTATTTTAATTCACGGTCCATACATAAATTTTTTATTTGAGTAAGGCATTCTTGAAGCAATTCAATGTTGATATGAGCCTTAAGATTATTGTTTCTAATTTACTTGAATGTGCCAAAGGGCTGAATGAGAATATCAATGATTGTGTATAAAATTTTAGTCTGTGTTCGAAAGTGTACCATCCCTTGCCTGATTTGGAGTTGAAAATTATTTTTATCAAAGGATTAACCAAACCAATTATTTTTTATTAGATAAGCGGCAAAAAAGGGTGCCGATCCCATGACAAAACAACTAATAAAGGCGTACCAAAAAACTAAAACAGTTTAGACCAAACCATCAAAGTTTTTGCAACATAACATAAAGATGAAAGAAATAGGACACCATAGGAACATCAGACCGACAGCAGAAAGACCCAAGCCTCCAAAGGCTAAGTGAACATCTTGTCCCAATCATCCACAAGAAACTAGAGCACATCTTCATAATCCTTCAGCTTTTTGTCCTTCTCATGACCCGTAGGCTCCACCTTTTGGAGAGCCACCAAAGTGGTGGTGGACCTATGCATAACTCTAGCTGAAAATTTAGCCAAAGTGCCAAACTTCTGCTCTATAATAGTGAGCCTAGCCAAAATTGTTTCAATTTCCTTGTCCTTCCTCTTCTTATCACCTTTTTTCTTCTTGCCAGTACCTTTTTTCCTTTTCTCTGAGCTGACGAAGTTCAAACCCTGCACGTTGGAATCAAGGAAATTGTTGGGACCCTTATCTTTGGCCTCCTACTTCTTGTTATTGTTATTAACCAAGATATCACCCCCCAACTGTTCCATTTCCACCACCACAGTATCCTCCCTTATGTTGCCCTCCAACCCCATACCCTTGAGCTCGACAGAACCCTTTTTGTTATTACCTTCAGAATCGGCTTCTCTTTGCATCTCCATAAAATCCTCTTTATCCTTAACCTCAAGCTGCTCTTCCTCCTACAGTTCATCAACTTCAACTTCCACCTTTGAAACAGCTTTCCCCTTAGGAGTGAAGGTAGGTTTGTCCACAAGCCTCGACGACCTCCTAGTCGTCGGCATCTGAGTTTTGTTCTTAGTGGAAGTGTATTCCTCATCACCAGCATTGTTTGAGTCCCCACTAGAGTAGCCTTAGGGGCCTTAGTCCCACTATCAGTGTTATACTCTTCTTCTAGGGTACTCCGCTTCTTCTTCATCAGCTGAGAAGGGCTACCTTGGAGGATTTTTCTTTTAGTGGGGTTCGTCGCCAGAGACTTGAGGGTTAGATTTTCCGTAGTGGGTTATGGGCTTATGGACATAGAGGGCCTTTTCTTGCCAATTTTAATGGAAGTGGCATAGGATTCAGGGGTAATTTCAGTAATAATGACCGGATAATCCCTCCCCTGGGCAGGATTAGGCTCCATCCTAATAGGAGTGAGGGCTTTAGGGGGGCAGAGGGTGAGATGGAACTTATAGAGTCTCATGATAAGCCCCTGGTGGAGCAAAATCTCAATCTTACTAGAATCTAAGGCATGTTGTTCTTTAGCAGCAACAATGGAGGTCTCCAAATACAAGAGGAGATAGAAAGGGAAGCTAATAAGCTTGTTGCACCTAAAATGATTTAGCAACATGAATTGGTAATGAAAAAAGCTCCTAAATCTTCCCTCTAAAGTAAAGTACTTCATTATCATGTAACATACCTCATCCCAGGGTGGAGGTAGGATTTGTTTGTCAAAACCCCTTTGAAAGATGTTCAGAACCTCACCTTTTTTGAGAAACTACATCATACCTTCAGGATCAGACACCTTGCTCTTCCTAGGGTGCTTAATACCATCCGTAGACATCCCAGTAGCCATCCCAATCACCTCCTCAGATATCTCAAAACCCACATTTCCCACCTTAACATTTCTGCCATTGTAGGAGCGCAGAAACTAAACAGAAAGGTTTTCATCATGGCCCTGCAGACATTCCAAGTACGAGGCAACTCCTCCCTCTTGGCAGATGTGCCAAAGTGTCTCATTCTTTTTAAATTCCTCATAGGTCTCAGGCTCTGTGCATGACCTATCTCCCCCCATTTTACAATAGTACAACACAGTCAGGTTGACAAAGCAAGTAGTAGAAAGAGCAATCGCAAAGTAGTTTGCAAATACCTCATTAACATCCAAGTCCCCAACTTTTCTATTTAAACTGATAGTAATGATACTCGCAGCTTTGCCCATGCTGGATGTGGCATACTTGCTAATTCTTAGCATACAAGAACAATTAATTCCTTCTTATCATAATTAAAGAGCTAAGAATTATCATCATAAATTCTCATGTTAAGCGTCTTCGAGATATCAAGATGGGTCATCACATGCCTAGGCATGTGAGATATCCCCTCGGGGCTCCATCTCAGCAAGTAATAAATGCAACCATTGATGAAATGATAGGTCCAAGTACTATCTAGCTGGCACATAGCCTTCATGGCCTCCAACGATCTAAACCTAGAGTCCAGCTGGTAGAAGACACTAGACCTCCGCTAGCCTCTCGATCCCCTCCTAAGTCTATGTTTTATCATCATGTGGGACCAGGGGTTGGGCTTAGCTCCTTCCCAATAAGGATTTGGATCTGATGCAAAAGATTATTTTCTAATCTCCAGCAATGCCAAGTGTCCAGATTCTGACCCAAGTTAGCCAGCCCATCCACCGCTTTATTGCCTTCTCTGTACACATGTCCAATCACCTTCTGATTAAATCCAGATAGTAAGCAGATGATATCTTCCATTAAGCTCTTCATTTTTCATCCACTGGTAGACCTCCCAAGGGCTGCATCAATCACAATTTTTGAGTCTCCTTCGACTTGAAGGTTATTAATTCCCAAGGAGTGGGCAATTTTAAGACCCTTTAGAAGTGCCATACCCTCAGCAACATTATTAGATTGTAAATTGATGCCCCCTGCATAAGTAGCTATGAAGGCTCCATGACAATCTCTGAAGATCCCTCCACTACTAGCTAGGCTAGTATTCTTTTTTTCACACCGTCAAAGTTAAGTTTGATCCAGCCGATGGGGGGGTTTCCAGCGGGTGTTAAGTCTAATCATCCTTTTAGAGTTGTCAACCTTGCTCATATCCTCCTTCAGCCTCCAATTCTTGGCAATCTAGATTTCCACCGGTGAAGGGGTTTCTCAGCCACTTGCAGAGTACAAGAAAAAGTGTTCTCCGCAACCGCTCTGCAAGAGGAGAAAAAAACATCATTAGCAGGTCAAGCTTTTTCTCTGAAGATACGATTATTCATTTCTTTCCACACACTCCACCCAAGGTGAGGGGGGATCTATCTCCAGAGTTCCCTTATCTTGGGGTGAGAGAAGGGGGATATCCAACTATGGGCAAATTCCCTTAGATTTTCTTGGAAAACCCACTCCAAGTTAAGATACTGAAGAGTTTTCTCCCAATTTTGTTTGGAGAACTCACAATGGAGTAGGTGTTGCATGGTCTCTTGCTCTTTAAAGCATAGAACACATCTATTAACCAATTGGAAGCCCCTCTTATTGAGGTTATCAATGGACAGAACTTTATTGTGTGCCATTGTCCACCAGAAAAAGTTGACTTTGGGTAACAATTTGTTATTACAGACTTTCTTCCAGAACTGATTTGATTGTCTGTTGTTAGTTAGCAGATGGTAAGATGACTTAACTGAGAACTTTCCTTTTTTGTCCTATCCCCATAACATCTCATCTTCCCTTTAAAAAACTAGAATTCTATGTTTTTCTAGCTCAAGTTGCAAAATCTGACACTCAAGCTTCTCAGGTTGGTTGTTACAGCAGTCTGATAAATTCTTCCACCTTCTTTGACTATGGGAATGGCTAGTTATATAGTTGCTCACCTTGTTACTGAAAAATCTAACCGCCCTTTCCTTGATAGTATTGTTTCCTTTCGACAGGGGATCATCCCTCAGCCAATTATCCTCCCAGAACCTAATTTTATCTCCTCTTCCCAATTTCCATTTGATGCCTTGTGAGATAGAGTTCCTGGTTTTGGTCATTTTGTTCCAAATGATAGAGCCTTTGGGCAGGGAGTCTCTATCTAGAATACCAAAATTGGGTTCGTTCTACAGGTATTTGGCTTTCATAATTTGAACCCAGTCCTTCTTCTCTTTTAGGAAAGTCCAACCAATTTTGGTAAGGCTTTGTTCATCCCTGAATTTTTCTGATTCCCAGACCCCCATTCACCTTGGGCTGACAGACTCTATCCTAACCCACCAGCGAGGTCCTCTTCTTTTCCTCAACTCCCATCCATAGGAAGGTTCTCTAGATCCTTTCTAATTTTTTTGCCATATATCTAGGAATTTTAAACAGAGAAAGGAAATAGGTGGGGATGCCTTGTAAGGAATCCTTTAGGAGTTTATGCTTACCAACTTGGCTTAGAAGTTTACCTTTCCAACCCTCAATTTTCTTATGGATATGCTCCAAAACTGTATTCTAGAAAGTTGGGGTCACATCTTTGACCATAAGAGGTAGACCTAGGTAGGTGGTCGGGAGAGCAACCTGATTGCATTGAAGAATATTTCTAACCTTCAATTGCAGATCTATCTTAGTGTTCAAGAAAAAACACATTACTCTTTTCATAATTGATGCATTGACCAGACACCTCCACATACATGTTGAGCATTCCATCTTGTGGCCTCCACCACTGAAGCCACCCCAAACAACATGGTATCGTCAACGAACTATTGGAGAGCCAACGGTCTTAAGGTGGATGCTGCTTTCACACCAGAGAGGGAAAGACTGTCCAGGTGGGATAGAATATTTCTTCCCATGACCTCGGCCATCATAACGAATAAGTAAGGGGACATGGGGTCCCCCTGTCTTAAACCCCTATCAGCCTCAAAAAACCCCCGTGGCATGCCATTAACCAACATCGAATACTTAACAGTGGTGACACAGTCTATTATTAGTTTGAGCATTCTTTCATTGAATCCAAACTTCCTAAGAACTTTGAACAGGAAGTCCCAAGAGACTCTATCATAGGCTTTTGATATGTCCATCTTAAGGGTCATACTCGGTTTATTGTTTTTTTCCATAGAGTGTATGATCTCATGAGTCAAGATAGCTGCATCCAAAATCTGTCTCCTTAGGACAAAGCCCTTCTAGCTATCTGAGATAAGGCTGTCCAAAAGTAGTTGGATTCTGAGGACCAATTTTTTGGTAATGATTTTATAAATGGTGTTGAAGAAACTAATGGGGCGGAAGTCATCCATGACTTCTGTATTGTTTTTCTTGGGAATCAACACAATGAACGTGGCATTGATCTGCTTGAGGAACTTACCTATCCTGAAGAAGTCTTTAACAGCATTCATAACATCATAGCCCACAATATCCCAGAATTCTTGGAAAAAAGTAGGAGGGAACCCATCCGGCCCCAGTGCTTTGAAAGCCCCCATCAAAAACACTATCGCCCCAATTTCCTCTTCTATTATAGGCTTCAGCAGGCCTTCATTGTCTTCCTTAGATAGGGTAGGCAGAATACTATTCAAAAGAATGTTTTCCTTAACACTCTCAATACTATTATTTTGCTCAGGAAGGAAATTTCTTAAGTAATTGGAGGCTAGTCGACCAAGTTCCCTATCATCCTCCACCTCTCTATTCTGCTCATCCATAAGTTTGGTGATACTGTTCCTCTTTGTGTGTTTCATGTCTAATTGATGGAAGAAGTTCGTGTTCCTATCTCCCTCTTTCATCCATTGAACCCTAGACTTCTATTTCCAGAAGATTTATTCCTTGTTGATTATGTCCTTCAGGTTTTTGACTAAATCCTCTTCAGATTTAAAAGTGCTCTCAATCCCATCTCCTTTGGCCATCTTTTCTTGAACTTCCAGGAGACAATCCGAGAGGTGTTTCTTGGTGTTCATCACATTGCCAAAGCAAAATTTATTTCAGCCCTTGACTTTATTTTTGACATGTATCAGTTTTTGGGTGAGCCTAAACATAGGAGATCCATGAACCGAGACTTTCCACCAATCGACAATGCAGTTTTTAAAATCTGGGTGGGAGGCCCACATTATTTCATACCTGAATGGGAAGGAGCCCTTATGGAAATTCTCAATCTAGTCTAGAAGAAGGGCATTGTGATAAGAAATGGTGCGAGCTAGAGCAGACAAGTTAGCATATTGAATCATATCCCAGTTAGAAGAAACCAACATTCTATCCAACTTAACCTGGATCAATTGGTCACCCCATCTTCTATTAGTCCATGAATACTGTTGATTGTTAACTTCCAGGTCCATAAGCCTAGTTTGACTCAGGAAGTCCATCAGGTCCACCACACTATCAGAATAGTCCATATTGTCCCCAGATTTTTCTAAGGGGTAAAGAGGGGTGTTGAAGTCTCCCCCAACTATCCACAGAGTTCTTCTATCCTCATTGATTTTGGAGCTCAACCGTTCCCAGAGTTCCTTCCTAGCATTTTTAGTGTTGGGGGCATAAATTTTGAACAGCTTCCAAGTTTTGTTATTCATCTTGCATTTGATTTCTAGACTATTCTTACTATGCGAGAAGTAGCTTCTCGAAGCATTGTACTTATTCCACATGGTGACAAGCCCCCCAGAGGCCCCTGTCAAGGGGTTGATGATGTAGTCAGCCATAGGCTAGATATTGTTGGCTATTTTTCTAAAATTTTCCTCAAACACTTTAACTTCTTGGAGAAGAATGAAATCAATCTTATTGTCATAAATGCAGCTCCTTATCATGAGTTATTTTTGTGGGCTGTTGGGCCCTCTCACATTCCATGTGATAATCTTTTACATAGATTTGGTGTGATAATCAAACTAATTGTTGATAGTGTATACATTAATAGATTTACATCTTTTACATATCTTTGTAGATGTGAAAACAATCAAAGCTAATCTACTAGCGAATAATGTATTCAAATACAAATCATCCACTTCAAATACTTCTTCATACCCTTAAAAATTTTAAAAATCAACATTTTCTTATAAGAGTAATGATTACAAAGTTAAGAGGGGCGGGGGCCCTGGCTCGATTGGCTAAAAAATTCCGTTGCGGTAAAGAAGGTCATGAGGTCTAGTCTCCCCCATCCCCATGGTACTGGAGGGCATGTCATACCAGCGTCACCGGTCATGTGAAAAAAGTTTACCAGGCACACTACAGTTTATAGGGGGCTACCTGATTCCTACAGTCTAAAAAAAAAATGATTACAAAGTTAAGAAGGAAAATGTTCATCACGTTGCTAATACTTCTATGTGTTCTTCCAAGGCTCATACTATAGGAAGTTTACTAAGATGTAACAACTCTTGGATACCATGCTTCAAAGTTTCTTGAACTCTAATTTTATTATTCTTCCACCTATATATCCATTAGATGCAACTAAAGGGCTTCCTAAAAACTTTCATGAGAGTGCATTTTGTAAATTCCACAGAGTCAATGGACATCACATAGAAGGTTGCATGGCATTAGCATATAAAGTGCAAGATTTAATTGTTAATGACATGATTTGTATAGAGGGATTTATTGATGGGGGTAATCATTTAGTTGCTCCCCTAAATCAAAATTTGAAGATTTTATACCAACCCATTTCCAAAGCATTCTAATAACATTAATGCATCTAATGAACAATATTTTATTACTATGTATCGTGCACATGTATGGAAGATTATCATGTTGATTCTCAAGTTCAAACTGATGCACTTATGGAGTCTTTAGGACATACCCCACCTTCTTCAAACCCTAGTTTTCAGAGGAACCAAGATCTACTATCCCTTCCTTCACTACTAGGCCTATTCACTTATAGCCCTATTTTTGGACTTTTCTGAACATAACTTGCTATAGGGGCAGGATTACAAAACTATAGGGGCATTTCAGAGTACCCTTTATCCCACTTGCCAACATACCAAAGGATGAGGAAGGGTTGTTTCACACAAAGTAGGCAACTATGACTATCCTAGGGTCAATTAGGCCTAATTTACAAAGCAAGTACCCTCCTAAAGACTCCAAAATGCTAGATTCCACTTTGAACAAGTGCATTACATGACAAAACAAAGGATTTTGTGGGTTTTGAGGTCAAGGAGAAAAACAGTCTCATCCCATGATGGTCTTCCCACTCCAAATGCAATAACAAGGAAAATGATGCCACAGTCACCTAGGGCATCACTTTAAAATACACAAACCAACTCTTCCTGCCCTGAATCTTTTCCAACACAAAATTTAGTCCCTTTTTCACCATTCCACTGAGTTTCAGAAGATTTCAATGGTGGAATGGAGTTTTATGACATTTTTTCAATCAAAACCCTAGTTACCCTAACTAAACAGACTACCTACAAAAAAATTGCCTCTAGAAATTGAATTAGGACTTCAAACCAGAAGGAAATGAAAGGTTACTCCTTCCCCTTTCCAATCATGTATGACACTCCACTCTGCAGGTCCGTACAGGACTATACCAAAATAGAAAATAGAGAAATTACAGTAAAAATAGTAGAAAAATAGGGTATAATGCATAAAATTCAGATTTTTATTCATCAGCAGTCTCTCCTCAATGTTTGTGTACATATTTGAACTCCATACAAAGGATTTCCAATGGCCATAACCACCCTTGGCCATTCAACCTCCACACAACAACATATTTGACACAATTTTAGCATTTTATGTTTGACAACACCTTGATAATATGTGAGATTCTTAACCAAACTAACATGAAGCATATCATATGGTCTAAATAGACCTTATTGAAAACAAAAACTAGCCTCTTGTTGACCCCTAGGACCAAAAACCCAAGAGCCATGCCTATTGATAACTGAGGGGGGGGGGTGAATCAGTTATCCTAATTATTTCTTCTTTTGAACTTTCTTATTAATCAATGCAGCATTGAATCAAACAAACAAACATTACCATGAAATGAAAAACACATGACACAGTATTTTTGACGTGGAAACCCTGTTAAGGGAGAAAACCACGGGGTGATTAACCCAAAGATTATTCTCTGTTAGAAGAATAAGGAATTACAAAATGGCACTTGCCAATTAGGGCTCACTGCCTGAGCACACTGCTCACAAAGAGGCCCACTGCCTACAAGGAGACACACTGTCTACAAAGTGATAAGAATCAGAGTCTTGAACTGATTGGAAGCATCTACATATGCTGGAGTTCAGTTCCGGTTAGGCTCAGTACACTGATCTGCTGCACTTCATCTTTCCTCTGTTCTTTATTCTGCTATCCTTTCACATACCGGATCTTTCTTACTACTTCTACTCTGTTCTACACTTATTCACATACACCATCACACCATCACAACTAAATCCATCCTCTATATATATCCGCACAAGTAATTTCATCACCTTTCTAGTCGGCATTCGGAACAGTCTAGTTTCTTACAAACTCTATTCTGTCGGCTGAATCCTTGCTCACCAAGCAATGCGGATCAAGCATATACTTGTAGATATCATTAATCATGTCGGCCAAACATGATTCATGCCTTCACAACCTTTACCATCAATAGTAACACATCCGGAAAATAGTCTGATACTCTGTCAGTCAGTTCTTCCTCTGTTCTCACTGTCTCTCAGGAATCCGGTACTCAGCTATTCATATCTTTTTCTTTGTCCATCACCGGAGGCTAAATCCTTGGAATATACTACTCAAGGTAGTCCTCTTGACTTCCCCAAATCCGCACTGCACCAAGACACTTCCTCTGAGAGGTCCGGACCAATCTGTCGGACCTTGCCACATGCTCTGTTCTTGTTCACCGGACCACAACAGTTCTTCATCCTGACTTCCGGTAGAGGCACACCATGACTTGTGGATATGTGGGATGACCTTTGTTGCCATCAATGACAACAACCATGAATCCATATAGTGTCTCTTGCCAACAATCTCCCCCTTTGGCATTGATGGCAACACTTATGCTCCCCCTTTGCTGATGCTCTATCTTTATATACAATTTCTGGAACTCCCCCTTAGTTCGATTCCTCATTTTTCACTGCTCCTCACTCCCCCTTTGACATCAATGGCAAAGAGTGAGGTCCGCACACCAAAATTTTCAAAAATTTTCTATATATAGCCGCATATTTACATACTCACATATACTGAAGAATGTCTGCAAAAGATGTCTTCAGTTGGATCAGTTCTGTAGCCCAACTTTGCTTCATTCTATCCAAAATTGAAATGTGACCACTCAACAAAAATGCAAATGCATCTGCCCTTTTTAGATCTTTCGGATCACTTGTCTAGGCTGTGATTTGGGCTTCTGCTATGGCCTCATGCATGGCCTCTAGCTTAGGGACAATTAACCTCCTGAGCTCACTCAACCTGCTTATTCTATTTTTCCTTTCCTTCTCCAGTTTCTTGATTTCACTCAAGACTGCAATAGTCTGACATTCTTGATTTGTTATAGAGGAAGAAAGAGGATCAAAACTTTGAGACAAGCTTAGTAGTGTGTCCTCTTGCGCTTTTATTTTCTTCTCAATGTCCACTATTACCTTGGACCAGGAGATACAAAATTTGTATATTTCACCGCCATCCTTAAGAGCATTTTCTAAGCTCTTTATCCCAATGTTCATGTTTCTCCTATCATTAATAATCAAACCCTGAACCTCGGAGAACCTTTTATCCAAAAACTCCTTTCGGACCTTTTCTTCAGCTGATTTTTCTAGAGATTCAAAATGTGTACTAACATTGCTGACTAAGGTTTTGAGATTACCGGAAGAGGAGGCTGTGGGATCCTTCTGAAAAGATGGCATGATCTTTTCCAGCACTCCAGATGCTACCTCCATAAGCTCACAGTCTTCCATGTGAGATTTCAGTAGTTTCTCTTTGACTTTCTCATTTGCAAATGAGGCTATTTTCATTGTTTGCACCGGTGACAAAGAGTCAAAATCTAATGGTCCTTTTAGCAGGTCCGGTTCATTAATTTCTATAGTGGCTTTTGTCAAGAATTCTTGAACAATTTGTGCAGTGTCTCTTGCCGGAGACAGATGTTTCTTCTCTTCTGCAGTTTTGTCCTTTGGAATCTTTTCTCCTTCCTTACTCTTACCACTTTCAGTTGTGGTTTTCTTTGTTGGGGTCTTCTCTTTCTCTGCATCCTTGGTGCTGTCAACCTCTTTTTCTTTAACTGCTGCTTCTTTCTCCTATAGTTTCTCTTCTTCTTGAGATCCAGAGACTATAGGGGAAACCGGAGGAGAGATGTTAGTCTGTTCAAGGGCCACTTCTTCCGGAGCAGATGATTCCAAGTCCACAGTTGTTTCTGCACCTAAGTCCTCTACAACAGGAAGATTAAACCTTTTGAAGGTTTTCCGGAGAATCTCTTCAGTGTCCTTGGCTACCTTGTCAGTCTCACCAAGCATAAGCTGATTCATCCTTGCTTTGCTCCTGAATTCATCCTTGCAGTCTTTGAATACCATGTTCATTGTTTTGTGATCAATTGAAGGATATAGCTGAATAGCTATCTATTCCCTGATCTCAAGGTCTTTTGCCATAGCATTGTTCTTTCTTATCTCTAATTCCATCTCTAGGCTCTTTGGGATTTCAGAGATAATCTCAATAAAAGCTTTATTGTAGATGTTCAAGTACCTTATTATAGCTTCTTGCAGGATCTTTTGATCTGCCTCGTTGTAGTCATCATAAAATTCAGCCACCGGTTGAAGGTTCCCATCCACAGTGACTGATTTGACTACACTGTCTAGGGATAGAGTGGGCTTTTCAGCAAATTCCTCTGCCATTTCTTCCTTGTCTTGGCCTGTGGAGGGTTTCCCGGATCCTTTCTTCTTCTGCTTCTTTATTTCTTTTACTCCCTCATCTGACTCAGTTTCCTCTTCATCCTTTTGGCTTTCATAAGCCCTTGTGGCTTTTGTCTTAGATCTTTTACCGGATGCCTGGACTTCTGGTTTTGAACTTTTGGTTGTGGGAGGTGCAGATCTTTTTGATGATCTGGTCCGGGTGGAAGTTTCAACCGGAACACTTTCTTTACTTTTCTTTTCTGCCTCTTTCTTTTCTTCCTCAGATTTTCTTCTCTTTTCCCGGCTGGCATCAAGTGCCTCTTTTGAGATGCCTAGGCCTTGAGCAATGTGCTCAACTTCTTTTCTCACCTTCCTCTTTATCTCAGGTTCCCTGAGTTCTACATGTATCTTTACACTCAGCTCTTCAAAGGTTCCAAACCTTTCTGCCTTTGGATCTTTGGGCTGACTTAGTATGTGTTGAACATGCAGCTCCACTATTTCTTCATCCACTTCATACCCCATGGGCATGATCCAGATAGTCCTTGGCTCCACTGCCTCCATTAGGCACTGATTAGTGTCCACCATAAAGCACACTGAGTCTTTGTATTTTTCAACAAGAGACTGGGGAATTCTTTCTCTTGCTTGCATCATGCTTTGGAAGTTTTTGAAGTATCCCCATAGGGCTGTATTTCTTGCTTTGGCATCCCCAAGCCCATGTAGATAGTCTCTTATCTGGACTGCAACAGGTTTGTCATTCTGCCATGCCCATCCACTTGATCCAGGCAGCTCATTCATGAAGTAGAAAAATAGACATAATATAAGAGTACCATACTTAAAGGAATTCTTTTTGTCCTTCTTGATTTTCTGTATGTTTTCCATTAATTGGCTTAAGAGCAGTTCGCAGAGATCATATTCTGCATTCTTCCTTAGCATTTCATAGGCAGTATACACTGCAGTTCTGGATACAGAATTCTCCCTACTGGAGTGATAGATCTTGTATCCTATTATCATGGACGCATACTTGATATCCGGATCAGAAATATCTTCAATGGTCATTGCCCTCTTATCAAATTTTGATCCGGTGGCCTCAGTTACAATGTTATTTTTGACAGATTTGAGGATAGGTATCCCTCCGGAAGAGTATAGACCAGTTACTGTTCTAATTGCCTCTTTTGTGATCTTGCAGGGTCTATCCAGCCATAGGAAGTTGTCATGCATCCTGCTCAGTACATACCGGACCCATTCATCTTCTTCAAAGCAGCGGAAATGAATGAATTGATCAAATTGTTTCTTCTGGATACCCTTATACTCTGGTTTATGCTCAAAAGCATTGTCTATCAGTTGTTTATGATAGAGATCTCTCAATTTGAATTCCCCAAATTCCTCAATGGTTGCATGTATGTAAACCCTAATGTCTTCTGTGTGTAAAACTCTGTGAGGAACACTGGAAAATGCTCCTAAGGGATCTACCTCCAATGACTTGTATGGATGTTTCTTAAATTCAGGTCGGGGCCTATCTGAGATTTTTACTATATTTGGAGTAGCCATTTCTTCAAAAGATTTGTAGCAAGATATCGAAAGTGGAAAATACCTTTTGCATCTTCGGTTGCACGGAGTAGCTGGATTGATTTCTGTATGTAATGACTTCGGTAGGAGATCTTCGGTGAACTTGATGAATTTTGTTGCAGAGCTCCGCTTTTCGCTTCTTCTTGGATGTGGAATGATCAAGTGATTGTTGAGAAATCCCTTATATTATTTTGCAAACCCTAATATCTGTTCGCAATAAATGCTCCACCTATATTATTCTGGTTTGCCTTATCCGGATAGCTTGGAGTATCCTGGATCAGTTCTGATCTATGAATATCATGCGGATCTTTCAATCATGAATAAATCGAGATGACACATTACAAGAACATCCAAACATTCTGTCCAGTCTGCAGAGCAAAATAATGTACTTCCGGATCTCTCCGGACCCTTTTGTAGTCCTCTGTCATTCCAGAGCATCTCTCAGAACAGGTCTTACTTGATCGATCACAACTTCTTTACATCTTCATGCGGACCTCTGAAATCTTGTCTGGATCATCTCAGGACTTATATCTTCAAACCCTTTACTCCGCATCTTGTATCACATCCAGCACCACTTGATTGGCTGGGGGAACAGGATTTTCTTTGAGTCTCCCCCTGAGCCAGAGCTCACTTTTTAATTTTCGGAAGAAATATCAGCACCAGAGTCTGGTGCAGATCCAACCTCTACATTCTCTAAGCTTTTCTTCACCCAAATCTTGTTCATCTGATTCCTAACTTCATCCGCATTCATCTTTTGTTTACCCTTGTCTTGATTCTGATTATACACCGGACCTCTTTTGTCCTGATTCTTGCTTCTGCAGACTTTAGCATTATGACCGGACCTATTACAGATTTGGCAAATAACATTTCTTTGCATATTTGACTGATAACCTCTTAATCTGCATTGATTAGCCATATGACCTACTCTATTGCATGCAAAGCATCTACCATTGAATGATTTGTTTATTTGCATATTTCTGCATTCATGAGACTTGTGTCCATACCTTTTGCAGTTAAAGCATTGTCTGGAGAAGGATGAATTAGTCTGATTCATTCTCTTTTTGCACTGATTAGCTTTGTGACCAAAGTGATTGCAGCTGTGGCAGTATCCATTGAAGGATGGATATCTTTGAGCATTGGGTTGTCTTACCGGAGGTCTTCTAGGCCTATTCCTTGGATTTTCTGATCCAAAATTCTTTTGACCGGATCCGGAGCTTTCTCCTTTCTCATATCCCAAACCATACTTGTCATCTATCCTCTTTTGACTTCCAAGAAGTACTTCAAGTTGGGCAGAACTTATCTTGAATTTTTCTTTATATTCATTTGCTGTTTGAAGATCTCTTTTGAGAGAGACAATTTGATCCTCAAGTTTTTCTTCATTATCTTTGGCATCTTCAAGATCAGATTCAAGATGTCTGATAATCCTGTCCATCTGGTGGCATTCTTCTGATTTCTCTTTAAGAGATTGTCTTAGATTGTCTTCAGCTTTTCTTTTTCCTTCAATCTCTTGAGTAAACTTTATAGTTCCTGATTCCATTTCATGTCTTAACATAATGACTTCTTTTGATAACTTTTCACATAACTTGGTTTTCTCAGTCAATTCTTCATTTGTATTGCTTTCTTCACTTTGTCTTGCCAATTGTTGGAGCAGCTCCTTTCTCTTTTTCATAGAGAGACTTAATTTGTCCTTTAATTCTCTCATGAATTCATCAGCCTATTTGAGTCTTTCCTTTAATTCATTGACTTCAGAATTTGACTGTTCAAGATCCTCAAGGGCAGTCTTGAGTTGCTCCCTTAAACCATATGCATCCATTTGAACTCCCAGATCTTCCTCAAGCTGTTAGGCTCTATTAGGAGGAACTTAGCTCTGATACCAATTGTTGATAACTGAGAGGGGGGGTGAATCAGTTATCCTAATTATTTCTTCTTTTGAACTTTCTTATTAATCAATGCAGCATTGAATCAAACAAACAAACATTACCATGAAATGAAAAACACATGACACAGTATTTTTGACGTGGAAACCCTGTTAAGGGAGAAAACCACGGGGTGATTAACCCAAAGATTATTCTCTATTAGAAGAATAAGGAATTACAAAATGGCACTTGCCAATTAGGGCTCACTGCCTGAACACACTGCTCACAAAGAGGCCCACTGCCTACAAGGAGACACACTGTCTACAAAGTGATAAGAATCACAATCTTGAACTGATTGGAAGCATCTACATATGCTGGAGTTCAGTTCCGGTTAGGCTCAGTACACTGATCTGCTGCACTTCATCTTTCCTCTGTTCTTTATTCTGCTATCCTTTCACATACCAGATCTTTCTTACTACTTCTGCTCTATTCTGTACTTATTCGCATACACCATCACACCATCACAACTAAATCCATCCTCTATATATATCCGCACAAGTAATTTCATCACCTTTCTAGTCGGCATCCGGAACAGTCTAGTTTCTTACAAACTCTGTTCTGTCGGCTGAATCCTTGCTCACCAAGCAATGCGGATCAAGCATATACTTGTAGATATCATTAATCATGTCAGCCAAACATGATTCATGCCTTCACAACCTTTACCATCAACAGTAACACATCCGGAAAATAGTCTGATACTCTGTCAGTCAGTTCTTCCTCTGTTCTCACTGTCTCTCAGGAATCTGATACTCAGCTATTCATATCTTTTTCTTTGTCCATCACCGGAGGCTAAATCCTTGGAATATACTACTCAAGGTAGTCCTCTTGACTTCCCCAAATCCGCACTACACCAAGACACTTCCTCTGAGAGGTCTGGACCAATCTGTCGGACCTTGCCACATGCTCTGTTCTTGTTCACCGGACCACAACAGTTCTTCATCCTGACTTCCGGTAGAGGCACACCATGACTTGCGGATATGTGGGATGACCTTTGTTGCCATCAATGACAACAACCATGAATCCATATAGTGTCTCTTGCCAACAATGCCTTGGAACCAAAATCAAGCTTTGGGTGCTCCTGCACCACAAACACATATTAATGCTTTCATGGGTACAATACATTCTAGAGACACATCTTCTTCCTCCCATACTACTCTAATGATCACTTTTTAGATGAGGAGATCCCATAGAACAATAATTATGGTCCATTATATGTGATGGGAAAAATACAAGATAAGATTAATAGTGACATTCTTATAGGTGCTAAAATAAATATAATATTAGTTTTGAGGAGTTCCTAGTTGATTAAAATGTCACACCGTCAAAGAGCCCTTGGTTTGCTAGTGAAGTTGAAAGGTTTTGAATGAGTCCACCAGGGATAAAGTCTTGTTGAGTGCAAGGCCCTCAACACCATAAGGGTTGAGGTCAAGATCATGCCCTAGGCAAATTTTGTGGAATGGATACCCCTTAGTCCTTGGCTCTTAGTCGAAGAGGTTTTGATGTAGAGGCAATGGGATAGTTGGAAGATGCCAAACTAGACAAGGTTTTCTTATGCTCTAAAGCCCAAATTTGAAGATCAATTTGCAAAAGTGGGAACAGCAGTTAGAGGCTTTGAATTCTTCATGGAAAGGTTGATTAGGCATGCATTGGGACCCATTCCAACCATTGGCAAAGACTAGTCAAACTTAGAACTAGTACTTCATGAACACAAGAAATGGCTTGTAGCCCTAAAAAAGGAGAATAGTCCTAATAAATTTTGATACATATCTTCAAATATAGAACTTGGACAATTAGTAGATATCCATTTAGACTCCCTATCACATATCCAAAACTGGGCATAGGTTGTTTTGGACGGAATACCCCAACCTATAACTCATCGTAATGACCTAGAGCCCCAATTAGGCCTAAAATACAAAGAGACCCCCTTAAATTTCATGCACAGAACTCAACCAATGTTTTGAACATTTAGGACACATGCCAAAACTATGGATTTTGTGGGTTTTGTCCTCCTACAATCTGTTGTTCCCAAAAAATACATCTATGGTTCCTTGTTGTGCATCTAGAAATTGCCTAACACATGAAGATGTTAGGTTTCCTCAAAGAAAACTTCTCCTCCTTAGATTTCATGCCAAAAACTCATCATAGCATACTAGCACAAACCTACTACAACCCATTCCACTGATCAAAAGTGAATCAAATCAGTGGAATGGCCAAAAAATGCATAATTCTTACCAAAACCCTAGATAAGGGTTTCTTAAACTGATTTCATGAAAATGAATCTTATTCTACTCTAGAATTGTTTCAAGATGTCAAATTATATGGAAATGAATGTCAACTCACTCTAGTTTCATGCCACCACCATGATCCTTCACAACATGTCCATACAGAAATAGGGTACAAACTATAACCGCGGAATTGTATAGAAAATACAGAATTTCTGAGTTTTTATTATTGTTTCTCCTTCAAAAGACTTATCCAAGACTTCTCCTCCAAGTCCAAAGTCTTATCAAGTGTATATAATGGATTGAGAGGTAGTTTGGTTTGATGGAGGATGTATAACTGTTCTTCCACCATCAAGTTGCCCTGTCAGTTTCAACACAGCAACTACTTGCCATTGTTGCAACTATTCTAATTAGGACTGTAGTGACTTGTTTAGGCTTAAGGAAGCCTTCAAAACACTTGGAAATTGTATTAAACCTTTGACAAGACTTGACACACCTTTCTAACACTTTGACATGCCTTTGCAAGGCTTACAACATGAAATGTATGACTATCCTTTAGGACTTTTTAAGACTGCCTCCTATTACAAAGTGATTGCATGAGTGCCTATTACAACATGGCATCATGATCCTTATTACAACATGAAAAAATGGCCTTTAGGACCTTATTGAATCAACAAAACAAAATGAACATCAAAAATAAGAGAACTCAAGACCTTAGTCTTCTTGGTGCTCCTTCACCATACTCCCCGGGTGGAAAGAGAACTCAAGTCTCTTGAGGAAGTAGATCAGCAATTGTGACACCATGCTTCAAGATGTCTTCTTCACTCATCCAAGTGGAATCTTCAATGGGTAAGCCACTCCATTTGACAAGTAATTGTTTGTATGTCTTCGTTCTAGTCTTCTTCAAGACCTTGGTGTCAAGAATACATTCCAACTTCAAGGGTTGAGTGGGTGGAAGACCCTTAACCCATTCTTCATCTCCTGCTGCTATCATGTCTGCCTCTGAATCTGCATTAGAATCACCTTTGAAAGGAAACAAGTCTAAAACATTAAAGATAGAAGATATGGCCAAGCCTTGAGGAAGTTCAATCTCATAGGCATTGGGCCCAAACTTGTGCACAATCCGGCATGGTCCTATCTTCTTCGTGAGGAGTTTGGTTGGCTGCCCCTTTGGAAGTCTTTCCTTCTTCAAATGTGCCATGACCAAATCCCCAACCTTGTATTGTACATCTCTCCTTCTCTCATTGGCTTTCTCCTTGTACTTGTCATTGTTCCTTTGAAGAGTTTCTCTTACATTATCATGGATGTCCTTCATGGCCAATGCAAAGTCTTCACCTTGATCACTTTTCCTCTCCAATCCATGGAGATCTCTCGATTCAAGAATACCTCTTGGGTGAACACCATAAACAATCTCAAATGGACTCCTTCCTGTGCTCCTATTGGTGGAATCATTGTAAGCAAACTCAGCTTGAGGGATGATCATATCCCATGCCTCTCCATGTTGTTTGGTAAGACACCTGAGAAGATTTCCCAAGGACATATTCACCACCTTAGTTTGGCCAACAGTCTGAGGGTGATAGGCTGAAGTAAATGACAATTGAGTGCCCAACTTCTTCCACAAAGTGCACCAAAAGTGGCCTACAAACTTTGGATCCCTGTCAGTCACAATGTTAAGAGGCAAACCATGGATTCTAACAATTTCTTTGAAGAACAAACCAGCAATGTGAGAAGCATCATTAGTGTATTTACATGGCAAGAAATGAGCCATCTTACTGAATCTATCCACCACAACAAATATACTATCAAAACCTCTTTGAGTCCTAGGAAGACCCAAGACAAAATCCATGCTAATACTTTCCCATGGTCTATTAGGAATAGGAAGTGGCTGATATAGACCAGCATTAGATAAAGTACCCTTTGCCCTTTGACAAATACTATAACATTCAACAAATTTTTTGATATCTGATTGCATTTTAGGCCAAAAATAAAACCTCTTCACCTGATCCAATGTTTTATCCAGCCCAAAGTGACCTCCTAGTCCACCACAATGTTTTTCCTTTATGATGTTCTCCCTCATGGAACACCTAAGAACACATAGTTGGCTTCCTTTGAACAACAACCCTTGCTCCAACAAAAACTCAGAAAAATCAGAATGATAAGAGTCTAAAAATTGTGAACAAACTTCATATACCTCCTTGAAATCTTCATCATCCTGATACATATGTTTGAGAGCATCAACCCCTACACTTTGCAACTAAATTTCTTGAACCATACACACCCTTCTACTCAATGCATTTGCCACTTTGTTGGCCTACCCCTTCTTGTGTTTGATTGAAAAAGTATATGCTTAGAGTTGTTCAATCCATTTCATATGCCTATGATTGAGTTTCTCCTATGAATTTAGAAAACTAAGTGCATGGTTGTCAGTATAAACAATAAATTCTTTAGGCAAAAGATAGTGCCTCCATTTTTTCAAAGCTTGTACCATTGCATACAATTCCAAGTCATAAGTAGAGTACTTTCTCTTAGCATCATTCAATTTTTCACTAAAGAAAGTAATAGGCCTGCCTTCTTGACTTAGGACAGCCCCTATAGCAAGGTTGCTAGCATCACATTCTACTACAAACAACTTATTAAAGTTGGGAAAAACAAGTATGGGCTGTTGTGCTACCTTTTGTTTCAGAATTTCAAAAAAATCATTGGCTGCCTTTGTCCAAAAAAACTTACATTTCTGCCCCCCTTTGATGGTATCCAAAATTGGTGCACAAATATGACTAAAACCCCTTATGAATTTCCTATAAAATGTTGCCAAACCATGAAAAATTTTCACATCACCTGCTGTTTTTAGAGTTGGCCATGATAAAATGGCTTCTACCTTTGTTGGATCCATCTTCAAACTACCTTGTGAAATCACAAAACCAAGATAGGTGAGTTCTTCCTTCATGAAGACACTCTTTTCCATGTTGATCATTAATTGGTCATCATGAAATTTCTTCAAAACCTGATCCAAATGTTGCAAATGCTCTTCCTTAGTTCTTCTGAAAACAAGAATGTCATCCAAGTATACCACAACAAATTTGCGAATGAAATCCTTCAACACTTCATTCATAAGACGCATAAAAGTACTTAGGGAATTAGATAGACCAAATGGCATCACCAACCACTCATAAAGACCCTCATTTGTTTTGAATGATGTCTTCCATTCATCCCCTTGTTTTATCCTAATTTGATGATACCCACTCTTAAGATCAATCTTAGAAAAGTATCTAGCCCCTCCCAAATAGTCTATTAGGTCCTCAATTCTTGGTAGAGGGAACCTATATCTTATGGTAATCTTGTTAATGGCTCTAGAATCCATACACAACCTCCATTTACCATCCTTTTCAGGGGCTAGGACTGTTGGGACAGCACATGGGCTAAGGCTCTTTCTTACCAATCCCTTATCCAACAATTCTTGCACTTGCTTGGCAATCTCTTCATTTTGAGAAGGTATCATCTTGTAGGCTGCTTTGTTTAGAAAAGTAGATCCCGATATGAAGTCAATTTGATGGCTTATGTCCCTAATAGGTGGCAACTCATTAGGCATCTCTTCTACCATAATCCCCTTATACTTCTCTAGCAATTGTTGCACCTCATTAGGAACTTCTTCCTTACTAGGATCATGCAAACTAGGACTGTTTTTAGGCTTCAAAATCAGAGCATACCCTTGGGTTCCTTCCTCCTGAAGGGTGTCTAAAAACTCTTTACCACTCACAATCATGACACTTGATCCAACATTCTTCTCTACATTCTCATCAGGCAATGGATCCATTCTATACTTTCTACCATACTTGGCTATGATGAAAGAATTAGTTTTACCATCATGTTGTGATTGAACATCATATTGCCATGGATGTCCTAACAGCAAATGACAAGCATCCATGGGAATTACATCACACAAAATCTTGTCCTTATATTCTCTTATGTCAAATTCTACCCATGATTGTTCATCTACCAAAACTTGTTGCCCCTTATTCAACCATGATACTTTATAAGGACTAACATGAGGAAGTCTTTTCAATTTCAATTTGTCTACCATTTCAATGGAAACAAAATTTTCAGTTGAACCTGAATCAACGATTACCTTGCAAATCTTACCATAGGCCTTGCATGTTGTCCTGAACAATGTCTTCCTTTGAGGGGATTCTTGTGTTTGAGGCACCTTCAACATGGTTCTTCTCATCATCAAACTTTCTCCTTCATGGACTGGGGCTGCACTTCCAATTGGTGAGTTGACACTTTGGTAATCTTCCTCTTGGATCAATTGGTTCCTTCTCTCTCCTCCATGAGAGCTTGAGGCTTGCTTTTTAGGACATTTGAAGGTTGGATGTCCCACTTGGTTGCAATTGTAGCACCTTCCTGTGAAGACATTAGGACCTCTCCCTAGTCCACCAAATCTACCTCTTCCATTGGGCCTCCTTCCTCTAAAGCCTCCTCTAGAACCTGATTCTCCACCTTGCACTTGGGAACTAGATTCCCCTTGACTTCTTTGGGACTCATTTCTACCTCCAAAACTTCCCCTACCTCTAAAATTTCTACCACCTCTTCCTCTATTTTGCTACTCACCTCTCCTCAGCCCTTAATGCTACTTGAAAGCATTTTTCCATGGTTTCAAGGGTTAATAAACTGATTTCATCTTGAATATTAAACCTTAAACAATTTAGATACCTTGCCACTTTACCTTTTTCATCCTCCATGTACCCACAACGAAGAGAGAACTTGTGAAACTCCTCGGTGTAGGTGGCCACATCCAAATCTCTTTGCTTGAGATTTTGCATCTTCTTGTAGATCTGTACCTCATAGTCTAATGGAAGGAATTGGGACTTGATCCTCTCCAACATTCTGCTCCATGAAGAGATCATACTCTTCCCATTCTTTACCCTCTCACCTTGGTTGTAATTCCACCATGTAAGGGCAGCACCTTTGAATTTAGTTTTTGTAAACTTTACCCCCTTATTTTCAGGAACTTCTTTGTATTCAAAGTAGTTGTTTAGAGCCTCAATCCACTCCATGACTTCATCAGCATTCATCTTCCCACTAAACATGGGAATCTCCATCTAAGCCTCTAAATAATCCTTACCAATTACCTTGATGGCTTCAAGGAAATGCTTTTGATCTGTCGGTACCTCTACCTCTTCTTGCTCTTCTTCTTCCTCCTCTTTTTCTTCTTCTTCATCAAAACCCTCATCTATCCTCTTCCCTATCCTCAATGCCTTCAATTCTATTTGGAGTGCTTCCTTGACTCCACTTTTGATCTTCTCTTCCATCTCCTTGAACTTCTTGACCACTTCAGTGGTCATCCACTTTGGAGGCATATTGCTAGCCTCTCCTTCACTCTCTTCTGCTGACATATACCAGGCCTTACACAACCAACAACAGAACCTTTTATGGCTTCGATACCACTATGATGTAGAGGCAATGGGATAGTTGGAGGATGGCAAACTAGACAAGGTTTTCTTATGCTCTAAAGCCCAAATTTGAAGATCAGTTTGCAAAAGTGGGAACAATAGTCTGAGGCTTTGAATTCTTCATGGAAAGTTTGATTAGGCATGCATTGGAACCCATTCCAACCAGTGGCAAAGACTGGTCAAACTTAGAACTAGTACTTCCTTCATGAACCCAAGAAATGGCTTGTAGCCCTAAAAAAGGAGAACAGTCCTAATAACTTTTGATACAGATCTTCAAATGTAGAACTTGGACAATTAGTAGATACCCATTTGGACTCCCTATCACATATCCAAAACTAGGCATAGGTTGTTTTGGACGGAATACCCCAACCTATAACTCCTCTCAATGACCTAGAGCCCCAATTAGGCCTAAAATACAAAGAGACCCCCTTAAATTTCATGCACAGAACTCAACCAATGTTTTGAACATTTAGGACACATGCCAAAACTATGGATTTTGTGGGATTTGTCCTCCTACAATCTATTGTTCCCAAAAAATACCTCTATGGTTCCTTGTTGTGCCTCTAGAAATTGCCTAACACATGAAGATGTTAGGTTTCCTCAAAGAAAACTTCTCCTCCTTAGATTTCCTACCAAAAAATCATCATAGCATACTAGCACAGACCTACTACAACCCATTCCACTAATCAAAAGTGAATCAAATCAGTGGAATGGCCAAAAAATGCATAATTCTTACCAAAACCCTAGATAAGGATTTCTTAAACTATTTTCAGGAAAATGAGTCTTATTCTACTCTAGAATTGTTTCAAGATGTCAAATTATATGGAAATGAATGTCAACTCACTCTAGTTTCATGCCACCACCATGATCCTTCACAACCTATCCATACAGAAATAGGGTATGGACTGTAACAGCGGAATTATACATAAAATGCAAAATTTCTGAGTTTTTATTATTGTTTCTCCTTCAAAAGACTTCTCCAAGACTTCTCCTCCAAGTCCAAAGTCTTAACAAGTATATACAATGAATTGAGAGGTAGTTTGGTTCGATGGAGGGTGTATAACAATTCTTCCACCATCGAACTGCCCTGTCAGTTTCAAAACAGCAACTACTTGCCATTGTTACAACTGTTCTAATTAGGACTGTAATAACTTGTTTAGGCTTAAGGAAGCCTTAAAAACACTTGGAAATTGTATTAAACCTTTGACAAGACTTGACATGCCTTTCTAACACTTTGACATGCCTTTGCAAGGCTTACAACATGAAATGTATGACTGTCCTTTAGGACTTTTTAAGACTACCTCCTATTACAAAGTGATTGCATGAGTGCCTATTACAACATGGCATCATGATCCTTATTACAACATGAGAAAATGGTCTTTAGGACCTTATTGAATCAACAAAACAAAATTAACATCAAAAACAAGAGAACTCAAGACCCTAGTCTTCTTGGTGCTCTTGCACCAAGTTTTAGCCTAAGGCTCATGCTCTCATATCAAGTAGCAAAATGATCTTGTGGATGATCTCCATCAAAAAAAATGTCACACCCTATTTTTCAACCTCTTGTATGTTTGAACAAATTTAAATTTTTTCTTCAATATTTTGATGAAACTTTAATAATTGGTTAATGTTTGATAATACTCGGATTGCCTTATATTATGAACATCGATAGCTTGATTTGAAAAAGAAGTGTTTTGATAAATTAAATATTTTTGTGTTTATAAAAATTTAAATATTGATTTGATTGACAAGTATGCATGTGAATCTTAACCTCTTTTTGGAAACATGTTTGGATGACATGCTAGAAAAGGTTAAAGGATTATAAAGTTTTATTATATTATTGTGTTGCTAAAATTCATTCATTAATGCTATGAATATTTTGCAGATATTATTATTTGAGATTTATTGATATATTATGTTGGACTAACTACCTTGTTGTTGAAATGAGGTGAATACAGTTCAAAGTTCATCCCCTCTTGGTTGAGGAGGGAGAGTATCATCGGGGAGAGGATCATATATCGAGAAGAATCAATGTTTCCTACTATGAGCTAAAGTTTATTTACACACACCACTAGTTTGAACATTATGTCTTTTACTATTTAATCATAAGGATTTAGTCACACTACGTCATAATGCATTAATAGGTATTCAACTTCTTAAGTCTTTTGATTATTTTATTGTTAATGTTGAGCTGCCTTACCATCACCTGAGAATAGTACTAATCCTTAAGTGGTCTTGGCATCAGTTTAGGGGTCATCTCTCTCTTGCATAAGTGTTGAAGGAATCATTTTATTTTTATACCTTGTTTGATCGATGCATATGTAAAGTTTGAGGTTCAAAATGCAAATTTAAGTAATAAGGGTATAAGCAAGATTACTCATATTAATATTAGAATTCATTAAACTTGTTCTTTTGTTTCCAAAAAGAAATAATAAAAAGCAAGGCATGGCAATTTTAAGAGGATTTTTCTGGAGAAAGTGGGAATTGAAAACTAAGTGTGTTGGCACAAAATGGACGCCACTCTTACCCTCATTTCATCAGCTATCTCCAACAAACTGGAGTGGGCAGTAATGGAGGAATTTGCATGTCATGTGTTAGGGATAGAGGAGAAATGTGAGGGTGTTGAACTAGGGGAGAAGGTAGAGAATACATTCAATTTGGACATGAGTTCGTGAAGGTAAAAAGAAGAAAAAGGTGAAGGAAAAGAGTAGGAGCAAGACATACAAGGAAGATGATAGATTTGAAGCTAAGAACTGGAGTGTAGCCATGGCTAGGTATGTGCATGACCCATGGCCATTGTTGGTCTAATTTCATATAGAAAGAAGAATGTTTAGGTAGCATTTTCCAAACAATATGCCCTAGTGTCAATCTCAAATAGGGGTTTGTAGTTTTTAGCATAGTATACAAACTTTTGTTTGATGCATTTGACATTTGAGGAACACCCAACATTGGGTCAAATCACTGTAGCACCAAAATTATTTTTGAAAGTGTAAACATCATTAATAAACTTTGTTAAGAATCAACTCGACTACATAAGAAATTTCTTTATGTATTGGATTGTTTTTGTATATACCTAAAAATGACACGATTCACATTCGTCTAAGTTAATTAAATACCGAAATATTTAATTATCTCTTCTAAAGTCAAAATTAAATAAAATCCTTTATTTAATTAAATTCTTCCAAACAATTAAATAATTCTTAATTATTTAATTAAAATCAAATTCATTCTTCCAAATTTGAATAAATCAAATCAAATTTATTTAAATTCTCTCAGTCTCTAAAAATAAAATACAATCAAATATTTTATTTATTCTTCCAAAATCATGCACAACAATTAAATAAATTTATTTATTTAATTTATTTTCTTATCTTCTAAATTAAATAATTCCAATTATTTAATTGTCTCTTCCAATAATATCTTCTATAAATTTAAATAAATCAATTATTTATTAAGGTTGTCTTTTCTTCTAAATTGAGTTATCTCTAAATATAATTCAAGCTTTTTACACATGCAATTAAATATTCCTAATATTTAATAAAGCAAAATATCTTCTTATTCACATGCAAATCCCTTCTTCTTGTTTTAAATCACTTAACTAATTATTATATTCTTTTAAATGTTTTAACTCATTCTTCTATTCTTGTTAACTCCTCTCATGCAAAAGAAAGCAAGACATATGTCCTCTTCTTATTGGTTGCACGTTCCTCAACTATTCTCAATCATTGATCTTCTCATTCTCTCTATACTATTGATCTCCATTCTCTCAAGTCTATAAATTGAACCCTATTCCTCCATTTCATTCATCCAGGCTTTAAGTATTGTTACTCTGCAGGAATTACAACGTGCCTTTGGCACCAATTCCTTCATTGCTTGTGATCACATTCATTACTACGCACAACTACCATCGTTGTGAAGCTCATTTTCATTGTGATATTATCATAGCCATTCCCATTTGACATCTTGGAATCATAGCAAGGAAGTGCACCTTCTGAGGGCCATATTCATAGACAAGATCATTTGTGACAGGCGATCAATGGAAGCTATGAATTAAGGAGGTTTGCTTTGTTGTTTGTTCATTACTTATTTGAATCTCTTTTGTTCACCATTTCATTGAGTTTTGGGTATCTTGATATTTGATATTATTAATTATTCATTTGAAATCAAATTTTCCCTTAACATTTTTAGCGCCCACCGTGGGGCCTAGCCCCAAATTTAACCTGAAAACTGAGTTTTTATGTTTTAGAAAGCTGTACACAGGAGGAAACAATGTATCTAATACATCTTAACATGCATCTGTTACCTGTCATGGCACATACATTTCCGCAGCGCATACGACCTCTGTTCTGACGCATCTATTACTTATTATGGCACATCAGTTCCTACAGCGCATACAATCTTTGTTACAGTTCTTTTACCATCTGAGACAGCGCATCTATCAGACCAGTGTATATACATTGTATTCCAGTGCTTTTAACCTTTGTTTTAGCGCATATGTACTGTGGCACTTCTGTTCACTATTTATGCGCATTCAGTCTCTAAAGTGACGCATATGTTTTAGGCAGTGATTTTAGGGTTTTCTTGAAGATTTTTGCTAACGCTGACATCTTTGCAGGAACTCTCTTGATCTGTTTTGCAGGCTAGGTACTGGTTTAGATTCATATAGTTGCACTTGTTAGCTCACACTTCAATTTCTAACGGGAAAGTAAAATGGATGCTCATGCAAATCTCACATAGTTTTAACTAGGAAAGTGGTAATTGAATCATTGCTATCTTGCATATCAATGAATCATTGCTATTGCTCTCTTTTCAAAGTTAACAACTCATTGCTATCTAGATAAAATTGAACTCATCGTTGCTATTTGGGTAAAACTGAACCATTTCTATCTGGGTAAAACTGAACCATTGTTATCTCGATCTTCACTTCAAAGTTAACAATTCATGCTATCTGGGATAAAATTGAACTCATCATTGCTATCTTGGTAAAATTGGACCATTTCTATCTTATTATCACTTCAAAGTTAACAAAATTATGTGCTTGCCCAAGTAGATAGCTCATCTAGTTTTCCTCATTTTAACTAGGAGAAAAGAACAACCGTATTCTATGTTTTTGGGAATGATACCAGGCCTATGCTCTCCCCTATCTTGGGTGACCAAAATGCCAGACATATCATTTTTGCATGTGTTTTTTCTTTAGAGGAGCCTGCTCTTGGATACCATTCATCCAAGTAAGAACAACCCTAAGTGGTAACAGGCTAGACGCCAAGCCCTTCCAAGCCACTATAAATAAATTGTGTTTAGAGTGAAAGATTCAAACGAGTGTAGTTGTGTTATACCGATAGCCAACCTCCCCCAAAACCCTCCAAGGCGCAACCTTTGCAAGCTGGTAGACTCCATAATGGAGAGTAGTGTTGCCGCATGTATAACCACTCGAACGGTTGCCTTTATTACTCATCCTTATTTTAGTAGACCAAAAGCCCCTATAATCCGGTGTAGGGAAGGGCAATTATTACCTTCCGAAGATGCCTCACCTAGAGATAGGGAGAATTTGGTTTTACACTATCCTTTGAAACCTAGGGTTGTACTTGCTTTTTCTTTTTAGTCCAAAAAGAGTCAAAAAATCACAAAAAAAAAAACCATAAAAATATTCTTTGTGTTTGTTGTGTCTTCTTGCCATAATTTCATAAAATTAGATCAAAGAGACCTTCTTGCAACCAAAGTACCAAAAACATCAGAAAAATTCAAAAAAATTGCAAAAATGTACTGAGAAAACCAAAGCGGTGCATCCGTCCTCTATTGCTATGCATTTGTGCTGACCTGTAGCGCATCTGTTGTGACTTATAGTGATTTCATTATCTATTGCAGTGCATTTATATTTTACCAGTGCGGTGCATTTGTTTCAACTCACAGCACATTTATCAGTTTCTACAGCACATCTGTTTCTGCGCATGCGTGACAGTGAGCACTTGCACAATTTTTGAGAGGAAAGGTTTACCAGTTCTAGGTACCCATTTCAGTCTAGTTCCAAAATCTGAGATCAGGTCTTACCTTGCAGTCATTTTTCCATCCATTTCGCATCAAAGTCTCTCTTTCGTTGGTCATCCCACTCACCTTCTATCAGGTCTTTCTAGTGCAAAATTAAAGTATCCCATATCAAATCAGCGTAGGCCCCTTTTTTGTATCATTATGAATTCAGGTAACCTTAGTAGGTCACAGGACTTTGCTAGTGGTCTTGGTGTATGACTAGTCCCTACACAGTAAGATAGGTATCAAGTACCTTTACTAGTGGCTATCATCTTGTATCAGTCGTCTTACTTGGAATCATTGATCGAGAAATTCCTTTGTCCAAATCTTACCATAAGTATCCTATTCTCAGCAGTCTCCATCAACATCTTGCCAAAATGTCTAGTCCCATCCCACCTCATCCCACATCACCTTGCATGGTTCTTACTAGATCTCAATACAAAAAGCAACTTGAAATGGTCGAATCATCCAACCACATCATCACACCTCATGATAGTGATGAGGAAATCTCTAACGAAGAGTATCAAGGAAGAATCCAAGATCAAAAATTCCAACGCTTGCTAGAGAAAGTGCTCCATGACGACCCTCACAAGTCCTTTTATCATCTTGCAAATCTTAGAATTAAACTCCCTGCATATTTTGATATAAGCACAATCCAAGAAAATGTGGAGCATAATCATGAAGAAAGGGGAAAGAATGCCATAGACCCAAATACAGAGGATAATAGTGAAAAAGGAAAGAAAGCCATAGACCCAAGCGCTCCTATGGAAGAAATGAGGAAACAACTCAAGGGTCTAAAGCAACAAATGTCAGATCTCAAGACGAGTACAAACACTAAAACCTACTCCTTGGAAGATATTGCACCATACCCCTTTGATAAAAGTTTGAACATGACACCATTTCCCTTTCGATTTGAAGTTCCTAAATTTGACAAATACAAAGGGAAAGGGGACCCTAGAGATCACATTAGGGAATTCAATGCAGCATGCATGGAAGTAGCTCACAATGAGACTTACTTAATGAGACTATTCCCTAGATCACTAGGTAGTCAAGCCATGGAGTGGTTCTCATGGCTCCCACCGGGCATCAAATCTTTTAATGAGCTAGTCAACAAATTTATCACGCACTTCTCATACAATATTGAACACGAAGTCTCTATGCTTGATCTATGCAACACCAAGCAAAAGAGTGGCGAATCATTCACCACTTTCCTACAAAGATGGAGACAACTAGCAAGCAAGTGCTCATATGATGTACCAGAGGAGCAATTAATGGAGTTGTTTGTCCATTACCTCAACTCCAGTCTTAGCTATCAAATACAAATTCAATGCCCTACTTCATTCTCAAAAGTCATTGAAATGGGATTGTTCATCAAAAAATCTATGATCGCCAAGGGGCAAATCAAGTTATACAAGGACACACCTACCTCCAATTATATGACTGACAAATCAAAATTTTGGACTAAAAACAAAAATGTCGTCAATGATGGAGTAGTTGATGCCAAGGTGGCGGCTCCCAAGCAACAACCGATACTTACTCTCAAAGGAGAGGCAAGCAATGTTACACCCAACAAAATATTCTCTCAGGAGACAAGACCATGGTTCAATGCAAATCCAAGGCGAAAGTTCATACTGCTGGGTGAGTCCCAAGAATCTGCATTAAGGAAGTTATTGGCCAATAATGAAATCTCTCTACCGCCAACAAGTGACTATGAGCCTCAAATTAAACCTCACTATTGGAAAGACACCGACTATTGTGAGTATCACAGAGGAAGAGGATATACAACCAACAATTGTATCCATCTCAAACATGTTATTCAAGATGTGCTTGATCAAAATCAAGGAGGAACCCAACAACATACCTCCAATGAGACACATGTGGCTTACAGGGATCCACTTCTCAATCATGACAAGTCGTACAACAACAATAACAACAACGGAAATAACAACAACGACAATAATAACAATGGCAACAACAATCACAATAGGCAAAATCAAAATAGTGGGAACAATAATGCCAACTACGCAAATGTGCCATTCGACTATACCATCAATTGCATATCAAAGCATGTCCCACAAATCAATGTGGTCATGCCCAACCAATAATCAGAACCCAATAGAACTGGTTGTAGTATTATTACCCACAGCGGTAAAGTCACGTTGAATACCGTCCCTCCAAAGTCGTCACCTTCTCAGTCCAACTTTCGTCAGTATAATGTCATAGACCAACTATAGAAGACTCCGGCCCACATTTCTATCTTGGAGTTGTTGCGTCTATCTCCTTCCCATAAGGAGATTCTCAATAAAGCCTTAGTGGAAACCACTATCCCCACTAACTTGGCTCAAGAGAAGTTTCAGGCCATGGTAGGTAACCTGACCTCCTCAAGTACCATATCATTTACCGAACAAGATGACCTCTCAGTGTCTCAACCTCATTACACCCCCTGCATATTGTCGCCTTCATCCACAAGCACCGTATCAAGAGGGTTCTCATTGATGGGGGAGCTGGTTTAAATATTTGCACGTTAAAGCTAGTCCTTACATTGGGGCTCTCTAAAATGTAGTTGATCCAAGGAAGAAGATTACCATCAAAGCCTATGATGAAGAGGAGAGAACTACAAAAGGAACAGTGGTCTTACCCATACAAGTGGGACCGATAATAAAAGATGTTGTGTGTCAAGTCCTAGATAGGGAGCTCACCTATAATATTCTCCTAGGTAGACCATGGATCCATGCCATGAAAGTTGTTCCCTCTACTTCTCACCAATGCATAAAATTCTTGCATAATGGCATGCCACCATCCAAGGCGACCCTAACCCCTTTCAGCATTACAACTCTGTCCTTTCAAAACCTGATTGCATCATACCAAACAATAGAGCATCTACATCCCCTACCCCACAACATGATCACACGTCTGAAGCTTCCTCATCAAGGCGCAAAGAACAAAAAATTACCATCAAAGAAAAAGGAGTAGGGGAGTACTCCATAGAGTACAGCCTCAATCTAGCCAAGATACCTTTATCTCCTAGATCCTTTGGTCAACCCAAGCATTTTCCAAAGCCATCTACTCCTCCTATACCTCTCACAGCTCCCTTTGTAAAATGGGGGACCCTATCAGATGAAATAGAGGAAAGAGATATCCTACAATGGCTTTATACTGAAGAAGAAGAGAACATACAACAAGAACCACCTAGACTCCCAACAAAAATCTTTGGGTGAGGTGAGTCTATCCTACATAGAATGGGTTATGAAGGACAAGGCCCCATCGGCCTAAGAAAAGAAGGAATCATAGAACCCATTCAACCTTCTTCATCCTCATTGGCTAGAAATACAAAAGGCCTAGGATATAAGGATAAGGGAAAAGCTAAAGAAAATGCTTGTATAATGGAAATGATCCATACACTTCAAGTGGACAGTGACACAGATTCCAATGAATATGATTGGGATGAGCTGACAGAGCATTCCTATGATGAAAAAGAGGTCGATACCATTCAAACTTATAGCCTCTACCATGAGAGACAAACGCTACCAAATAGACCACTAGAGTCTAATTTGCCTATCTCTGAGAATATGACTTTCGAGGAAGGTTTGAGTTCTATCACAATAAATAATTTGGTGGAAAGTACCATCCTGAACACTCCCCCTACCAATACTCCTAGTATATCCATTCAAACTATCAATGAATCAAATCTATCCTCCGACTCCCTCCCCCTTGTGCATCTTGAACTTATTGATTGGGATCTAGGAGGAACCCCTCAACTAGATATGTTCCAAAATGACGATGCCTATATTGACTATATGGAACTTAGGGACCACCTACCCAAGGGAGATCATAAAGCTGATTTTCCTATTGAACTTAATACTATGTCTTATTTTGGAGAGGGTGCCAAGCCTTCCAGTCACAAAAATATCAAAATAAAAATTGGATCTGACGGTGAAAATCGCTCTGCGGCAGTGTCAGATCCCAAAACAGTAAAAAGAAAGGATGCATCCAAAGGTGAAAACCCAATTATGGCACCTGATGATGGAAGGCTTGACACTCTCCCTAATGACATGCACCAGGAGAAGTCTTAGATTGTTGTGGAACCCACAGAGCCAGTTAACATTGGAACAGAGGAACAGCCTAAGATCATTCACTTTGCTAAATCTCTAACCCCACCAGAGAAGACTAAGTTTGTACCATTCTTCAAGAGAAAGCAAGTCAATTTTGCTTGGTCATATGCAAATATGCTGGGGTTAGATTCAGATTTGATTCTACATCATCTTCCATTAGATCCAGGAGTGAAACTAGTGAAACAAAAGCTTAGAAAGATGCATCCACACATAGCACTGCTTGTAAAAGAAGAACTCAAGAAATTACTGGTTGTAGGATTTATCAGAGCTATAGACTATCCAGAATGGGTCTCCAACATAGTACCAGTGTCCAAACCTGATGGCCTAGTTAGACTATGCAATGATTTCAGAGATTTAAACAAAGCTTGCCGCAAGGATGATTTTATGTTGCCAAATATAGATATCATAGTCGACTTAATAGCAAGGCATACCATGTTATCTCTCATGGATGGCTTCTCAAGATACAATCAGATTAGGATAGCACCAGAAGACCAGCATAAGACAGCTTTTACTTGTCCTTGGGGCACTTTCTGTTGGAATGTCATGCCATTTGGGCTAAAAAATGCAGGAGCCACATATCAACGTGCTATGACCACCATATTTCATGATATGATGCATGTAACAATGGAAGATTATGTAGATGATATCCTAGCAAAGTCACTCACAAGAGAATCACACCTGGATGTGTTAGAGAAGGTCTTTCAGAGACTCGAGCAATTCAAAGTTAGGTTGAACCCAAAGAAATGTGTGTTTGGAGTCACCTCAGGCAAGCTCCTAGGTTTTATTGTATCAACAAATGGAATAGAGGTGGACCCTACTAAAGTCAAGGCTATCATGGACATGCCACCACCCAAGACTCTTATTCAACTAAGATCTCTACAAGGCAAGCTACAAGCAATCCGTAGATTCATATCACAACTGGCAGACAAGTATCAACCATTCAGTCATCTCCTGCACAAGAACATTCCATTTAGGTGGGATGAGAAATGTGAAGAGGCATTCAACAAACTGAAAGAATATCTTATGAATCCACCTATTCTCATGCTTCCTATCCAAGGGAAACCATTGATACTATACATATCTGCTACACCTACAGCTCTTGGGGCTCTTCTAGCACAACAAGACTATGAGAAGAAAGAAAGAGTCATCTATTACATCAGTCACACATTGGTGGGCTATGAGTTGCAATACTCTCAAATAGAAAGATCATGTCTTGCAGTAGTTTTTGCTTCCCAAAAACTCTGACATTATATGCTTGCACATCCAGTCAAACTTATTGCAAAAATAGATCCACTGAAGTACCTACTAAGCAAAGCAGCTCTTATAGGTCACCTAACTAAATGGGTAATGCTCTTAAGTGAATACGACATTGAGAATATAGACAAAAAATCTATCAAGGGACAAATCATCGCTGATCAATTAGCAGATGCACCATTATAGGACACCACACCAATGCAATTTGAGTTTCCAAATGAATCCCTATTCAACATCTCAACACATTCCTAGAATCTCTCTACTCTGATGGGTCCTACAGAAACCATGGATCGGGGGCAGGAATCTTGTTTGTAACTCCTCATGGTGACACCATACCAAAGTCTTACCGTTTGTTATTTCCATGCACCAACAACATAGTAGAATATGAAGCCTTAGTAATTGGTCTCAAGATGGTAACAGAGTCAAAAATCAAAGAGCTACATGTCTATGGTGATTCTCAACTAGTAATAAATCAGGTCAATGATGATTACCAAACCAAAGATGAAAAGCTTGTCCCATACAAGCAGATGGTCGAGGACTTTAAGGAATACTTTGTTATCATCTCTTTTGAGCAGATACCTAGGATTGAAAACAAAGCAGCAGATGCCATGGCAATCATTGCCTCTCTTCTCGCGATTCCAGAGAATGAGTCACAGTACGAGTTCTTAGTAGAAACTATTCGGCAACCAACTTATGATCTTCCTGAAAACCATTCCATATGCCTTTTAGTTGGATCTGATTCACCTTGGTACGGTAAGATTTACACTTACCTCAAGGACAACACTCTCTCACCTGACTTATCTTCAAACCAACGACAAACCTTTATACGCCAAACCTCTCATTATACCATTATTGTCAACACCCTATACTGACGTGGTCTAGATGGTACTTTACTCTGTTGTTTAGAATGAGAAGAATCCCCAACCGCCTTACAAGACATGCACGAAGGGATCTGCAGAACACACTCTAGCGGTCCTTCCTTAGCTAAGAAACTCATGCATTTGGGTTATTACTGGCCGAACGTGGAAATAGATTCATATCAGTTTGTGAAGAAGTGCAAGTAGTGCCAAATACATGGAAACCTGATACATGCACCAGCTCAAGAGTTGAGACCTTTAATGACACCTTGGCCCTTTTGCCAATGGGGGTTGGACCTTATGGAAAAGATCCATCCACCCTCATCCAATGGCCACAAGTTCATAATAACTACCACTGAGTACTTTACTAAGTGGATTGAAGTCATTCCACTCACCACCATTATAGGTAAACAAATCTCCTCATTCATCTTGAATTACCTCATCTGTAGATACAGAATTCCCTCATCAATTATCACAGATAATGGAAGACCCTTCAAAAACTAGGATGTCTAAGAACTCTGTGACCGATTCAAAATCTAACACCGTTTCTCCACACCCTATTACCCCCAAGGCAATGATCAAGCTAAAGCATCCAACAAGACCATCTTGAAACTCCTCAAGAAGATAGTCAACGATGTTGGCCGTGATTGGCACATCCAACTCAATCCCACTCTATGGACCTATAGAACCAATATACGCACTCCCACAGGTGCTACACCTTACACCCTTGTCTATGGCTCAGAAGCTATCCTCCCCATAGAGATCGAATTACCATCTCTCAGGGTGTCATTAAAAGATCTCATATCAGATGAAGAATACAGAGTTTCCAGATTGCAAGAACTAGAGTTGCTAGAGGAAAGGAAACAGAAAGCCTTTGATCATCTCAAAGCATATCAACAAATGATGTCACAAAGCTATAACCATAGAGTTCACCCAAGAGTCTTTAAATTTGGAGATCTAGTACTTAAGAAGAATCCCCACAATCAACAGGATCAGCAAAAGAAAGGCAAGTTCGAATCCAACTGGCTTGGGCCTTATGTGATTGTAGCTGCTTATGGATCGGTGGCATATCAATTGGCAACATCAGAAGGTGAGTTGTTCGATGACCTAATGAATAGCATGCACCTTTGCCAGTTCTATACCTAGGAGAACCCCAATGTAAGGGGGCATAAAATACAAAAAAATAAAAAAATCAGAAAAATACAAAAAAAAACCAAAAAATTAGAAAAGTACAAAAAAATCATCCTTTGGTGAAAACCTGGCAAATAGGCACCTTGGATAGGTATCATGATGAAAACCTGGCAAAAAGGCATCATGTATAGTTTCTAGCTTTTCGTGCAAATAAAAGCAAGTGGTGAAAACCTGGTAAACAGGCGTTACTTGTGATGAACTGCTTCCTCCATCTTTGGGAAACCAATCACCTTGTGTCCATTTTTCCTCATGTCCCATTCGATCCATATATGTCCCATAATAAAATTCTAACGATAAGCTATCATGGCTTGATACCCTATCTCTTTGTTGCCTTGTCAAACAAGGTTTTGTCCCATATCGTATCCATCGTGTCATCCTAGCATAGTGTTTTTCGTTAGTATCCGTGGTCCAAGTCCATGAACTACGTTGCCTCTGTGTTGTCACGTAGGCAAGGTCATTTCTCAAATGCACCCCTGAGGCTCCCACTGTCCCATCTGTCCCGTGTCTAGTCCTTCTATCTATCTGAGTTCATGCCACTTTCTATTGCCTAGGTCTTAGGTCTGCTAGGGTTTACCCCGAACTATGTTTCCTCTGTGTTGTCACATAGGCAAGGTCATTTAGTAATGAGCCCCCAGGCACTAGGTCAGTCCTTTAGGGTACGTCTCACCAATAAAGATTGTGGAATCTTCTCACCAGGCAAGCAAGCACAAGCGAAACCCGCTCTTTCCAAGCAAAAATCCTGACACAGGACATTAACCTATCCAAAGGCAAAGCAAACAAACTCCTAAGGCCTTCTAAATGATTTTACCCAAATTATGGCAAGAAACAAACACATCTAAATGCAAAAATGTTTTGGGGATTGGAAACATGGTTAAAATATAGAGTCTTGATTTTTGTTATCATGCCTTTCTATGCTACTCGAGGATGCCAAAAACTAGAGATGCTATGATGGGGGCATGATTATTTTCTTTGTTTGTTGTTTGCAAATTAAACTTTAGTAATGTGAAGCCTTGTCTAAAGACATGATCAGCAAAAGATCATCGAGGACATCAAAGGTCTAACATGAACGGGGGCAATCCTTGTCTGTTGATACGCAAGAAATACTCAGGTCATCTCGGTTCAATTATACCTCGATGCTTGTATTAACTTGCTAAATCAAAATCCATGTAAGCAATGCTCAGGTCATCTTGGTTCAATATTACCTAGATGCTTGTATTAACTTACAACATTCGAAAAAAGTACCAAAAAAATTGCCCAATGATGAAATAAGCACTTCAAAATACTTGCACTGTCAAAATGTCAAAATCAAAACATCCATCATGCATCCAATTATACATCCATGCATCTGTATCCCATGTAATAAAAAAGATCCAAACAATGCAGACTAACAATACAAAGTGAAGCTTGTGAATCTTTCTATCAAATCATTCTTTCAATCAATCTTCTATCTACCATTCTACCATTTCTGTGTCGATAGGGTACATTTGGACATCACAAAAACATAGCATATAGTAGCATATCATATCATATGAGATAGTCATTTACATGATTAAATCAGTTGCATACATAGTAAGTGCATCAGGACATCCATATATAGTTTGTTGCAAGCATCATCTAGTGTCAAAACAGAAAAAATCAAAAACATAGATAAGTGCAACACATAAGTTGCATAATCATATAGATATCATTTTGCATTCACACACATTAGAGACATATCAAGTAAAACATCCAAAGTCTGCATTAGCTCATATAGCATCACATAGCATCATATGAAAATCTGCATTAGACAAACATCACATAGCATCAAGTAAAACATCTAAGTCTGCATTAGATAAACATGTGCATCACATCATACAATAGAAATGCATCATAACTCATACATATAGAAAACACCAAAATAGCTACATCATCATATAAATATCGTAAAATGTGCCCAAATGTACAATATCAAAGTGTCTGTCTCTGAATCAATGTCATATACAATAAATACATCCCAAGGATGGTGGTACATGTCTCAAAATGAAGAAATGGTACATAAGTCTATCTAGCTATTCAAGCCATCAAAAAAAAGGTGTACGTAGGATCCAAAAGTCTACAAAGTCTCTACTATCCCTGCTACTGTAAACTACTGCTATCGGTAGTATCTCCCGTGTCCCCTCCTCTATTGGCCTCAGACTATTGTGGACCCACCACAGAGGCTCCTAACCTTGATCCCCCTACTCTCTAGGGAGCCATAGACTAGCTCCTGTAGCTCAAGGCCCTCTGACTAGCTGGCATGGCACCATGGTATAAACCTCAATAATACTGTACCTGAGCCTGTGCTCTGGCAAGCTCACCCTGTACCTGTGCAAGCTGTGTATGTGCCTACACTAGCTGTGCCTATGCCTAGTGCACCTGTCCAACCAAGAAACTACTCGTCGCGTCTGACCCCAGGGCTGCCACTGCGGTATCCTGCTCTACTCAGATAACTCATATTCGTGCATCTGCCATATCTCTCTCTCTAGTAAGCCCCACAATGACCTCTGCATCTATCTCTTACCGAGCATCAGCCCTCCTAGGCTGTGTCTGCAGCTACCTAACCTATCCTCTCAAGGTGGCTATAGTCCTCTCCTAGACGTTAGACTGTGTTGGACCCTTGGCTGCCTATGCATGTCCCTGCCCCTGTGGCTGGGGTCCCTGTTGTTGTACCACATGCTGAGGTGGCGCATCTATACCTGTGGAGCCTACTGTGTGACCTGGGGTAGCACTGCCTACTGAGCATGGGAAGGTCCCTCCCTGGCTCTCCTCCTCTGTCTAGGTCAGCCTCCATCATCTCCACCACCCCCTGCTCCTCCATCATCTCCCCCATCTCTACCAAGAGATGACCTGCCCAACCAGCTTAGGGTCATCGAATACTTGCCTGCACTTGGCAAGTCCTGCGTCTCTCTCTAGATCATACTCCACCAGCTCACCTTAAATAGGGAAATGAAGAATCATGTACACGTCCTCCAAGATAATGGTCATTTCACCAGAAGGGAAGTGGAAGGTCATGTCCTCACTGTGGAATCTCTCCACTGCAAACCGCAGTTCACCCGAACCTCAGGCATGAAGTATACGTAATCAAGTCCCATCATGCCAAGCGCCTCCTTGTCCATCTCAGTAAGCATGTATCTCTGCAACATAGGCATAGGGAACTACTCCCTCAACTGAAGCGTCTCTCGTATATCCTCCTGCAAGCATAGAAAGCAAGGCGTCAACCTAAAAGCTACAAGTACCATACTCAACATATCTATAGAAACATATCAACTAACTTAGCATATCAAATTGATCAAAATAGCACACTACATCTCTTGACTAGATTCCTGCAACCTCAGAGATAGCTTATCGATTGACGTGTCAAATAGGACACCAATCAAGTCAATTTTACTAAGTAATCTACTTATCTATATCATATGCACCATAATAGGTGGTAACTATGCCATTTCCTAGCAAATGCACCATTTCTTAACACATGCGCCACTTTTGGCGAAAGCACTACAAGAATCCATGCATGTGTCATCCTATGCTGTTAATGTGTTGTTCTGTCAAAAGCATTGCTACATACCGTCAAAGCACTGCAGAATCATGCATGTGCCACCTAAACCTATACATGCACATCTTTCACATATGCGTTGTTTTATATCATACATGCGCTGCAGAACTATGCATGCACAATTTTGTGTGGCATATGCGCCACTCTACATTCCAATGTATTTATCTATCCTAATTTTCTCCTAGCATTTATTTCTACCAAACTCAACCCTAGGGGAAATTTTTCAAGATACATACCGGGGGCCCTACCTCTGCTGGCCTGTCAAATTGACAGACGTGCTCGAATCGATGCTCCTCGCGTGGAATGTCCATCCTCGTGCTAACTGCTCTATGCTCTATGCTCTCCTAAGCTCTCCAAAGCAAATCAAACTAAGACAAGTGTGCAAATGAATTGTCTTATGGACTCAGCTCCTATATATAGCATGTAAACCCTAATATGGCTAGGTGGTGACTACAACTACTTCCTGCACCTGTTTCTTCCAATTTTCTTCCCGTTTCTCTTAAACGCATCCTGTTTTCTTCCAACCTAACCAAGTTTTTCCCTTCGTCTTTGTGAGATTGTCCGTCTCTCGTCCTTCCGCCTTCTTCTCGTCCAATCTCCTGAGGGGGCATCCTATCGTCATAACCTATACCAAGGGCAAACTGGGGCATGTATCATTATCAGACTACTTATTCTTTGAAGCAACGTCGTAACCTGCATTGCATCAAAGAGGGGCAAAATGTATACGCCTAAAAATGACACGATTCACATTCGTCTAAATTAATTAAATACCGAAATATTTAATTATCTCTTCTAAAGTCAAAATTAAATAAAATCCTTTATTTAATTAAATTCTTCCAAACAATTAAATAATTCTTAATTATTTAATTAAAATCAAATTCATTCTTCCAAATTTGAATAAATCAAATCAATTTTATTTAAATTCTTTCAGTCTTTAAAAATAAAATACAATCAAATATTTTATTTATTCTTCCAAAATCACGCACAACAATTAAATAAATTTATTTATTTAATTTGCTTTCTTATCTTCTAAATTAAATAATTCTAATTATTTAATTATCTCTTCCAATAATATCTTCTATAAATTTAAATAAATGAATTATTTATTTAAGTTGCCTTTTCTTCTAAATTGAGTTATCTCTAAATATAATTCAAGCTTTTTACACATGCACTTAAATATTCCTAATATTTAATAAAGTAAAATATCTTCTTATTCTCATGCAAATCCCTTCTTCTTGTTTTAAATCACTTAACTAATTATTATATTCTTTTAAATGTTTTAACTCATTCTTCTATTCTTGTTAACTCCTCTCATGCAAAAGAAAGCAAGACACATGTCCTCTTCTTATTCGTTGCACGTTCCTCAACTATTCTCAATCGTTGATCTTCTCATTCTTTCTATACTGTTGATCTTCATTCTCTCAAGTCTATAAATTGAACCCTATTCCTCCATTTCATTCATCTAGGCTTTAAGTATTGTTACTCTGCAGGAATTATAATGCACCTTTGGCACCTATTCCTTCATTGCTTGTGATCACATTCATTACTACGCACTACTACCATCATTGTGAAGCTTATCTTCATTGTGATATTATCATAGCCATTCCCATTTGACATCTTGGAATCATAGCAAGGAAGTGCACCTTCTGAGGGCCATATTCATAGACAAGATCATTTGTGATAGGTGATCAATGGAAGCTACGAATTAAGGAGGCTTGCTTTGTTGTTTGTTCATTACTTATTTGAATCTCTTTTGTTCACCATTTCATTGAGTTTTGGGTATCTTGATATTTGATATTATTGATTATTCATTTGAAATCCAATTTTCCCTTAACAGTATTTATCAAGCAAATGAGTATATATTTACTCATATGTGTATATGTTTATTGTTAATACATATACACATATATGGATAAATGTATGAGGTAAAAGAATGTTTTTCTTTTAGAATAGAAGTAAAACTAGTCATTTTTTTCTAGGCAAAAGTAAACTTTTCTTGACAATAGATACGCTAAGATAAACCATTGAAACATTTAGGTTTGAATGCATGAAAATAGGCTGATACATATTAGGCCATGAACTATTTTTGAACAATAAAAATAAGATTTGTTTTTGAGTCGATTTGTCCAAACTATAGTGTAGAAAAGAGTGATCTAGCCTTAGGAGCCAAACTAGGTCAAAACCCTCTTCTACAAAACATTGAGACACGAACCGAGCCCAACTTCTACCCTTGAGGGAGAGCTTAGAGTATAGGGGTTCCACCTCTTTTCTATATAGATTAGTGCTTAATCAAATTCAACCAATCAAGCTAGGATACAAGATCAAAAACCCTAGTTTATGCTATAAACAGACTAACAGATGACTATCAGAACCAAACCAGAGGTGTAAAAGGAACAATAAAGGATAATAAATAGATCAAAGAAGGCACTTGTCAATAGGAAGATAGTACCAGGGTGCTGGGGTGCCCAGGACCTACTTTAGGGCTTTCAGGAACTTTCTAATTTTTTGGGTCTATACCTACAAGTGCTTCAGTCTTTCAGCCTGTCACCTCCCGAAACCTGTTTGTCAGTTATGCACACAACAAAGAAGAGGAAAAGTTTTGTGGCTATATAGGTGCTTGCCTCAGCCAAGCCCCCTATTTTGGTATTCCTAGCTCACAGATAGCCAAGATTAAATCTAGATGTCATGTGTGCTTAGAAATCCTAAGTGTGAGCAGTAACATGCAAGATCTAACCAATAAATATCAAACCCTAGCCCTATATGACTCAACAAAATAGAGAGGGATGATGTAAATGATGATTCACTCAAGAGAGTCAATAACTTCACCTCTAGGGTCAAGATTCATGGAAGGTATGCAGAACAAGAAGGCGTTGTCACCATACCCTTGGTGAGTACTCAAGCCAAACTCAAGTTGGTGGCTCCAACACTTCTCCCGATCATACAAATTGTTCCAACCTAGAAGATCATGAGATAGACTCAAGATCTCATGTCCTATCCTTCATTCAAATCTTTCCAAGAGTAAAGTAGACTTCAATTGATTCAAAAACCTACAATAAACAATGGCTAATGGTATGCAATAACAATAGAGCTTGTTCACGTAAAAATTACTTCCAAAAAATCTCTCTTCAAAATGATTCAATTCACTTACATTTATACAAGGCTTATAGAAAGAGAGTAATTCAAATCAAAATGCCAACATAACGTGCCAAAACATGAATTTAGATTTAGGGCTAGCCTAATCCACATCAAGGTAAATTTGCTCATTAAAATTGTCCCCCTAAATCTCAGGAGGGGCCAATTTATGACTCAATTTTGCTTTCAATGTGGGGCTAGCTCTGAATCATCCTTCATTTCTTGAGGTTTTGCCAGAATTTTAATCGAGATTACGACTTATTCTATAAATGAGGCCAAAAGGGAGCTTTAAGGGTGGACCTAAAAACAAACTAGGCTTGGGACCACTAGAGGGAGGAGCTAAACATAGTGAAATTGTGCCTACACATAAGTGTACACAATTTATGACGTTACATTTAGCCCCCACTTTAGCGGCCATATGACACTACGTGCATATATAATCTAAAGGATGGATAAGTAAAATCATATTGCAAAAGAATATCAAAAAGGATACTATAGAGGATGCAGATTGTCATTGAACAAGAGGGTAAAGCCCCCAGCCTATGATCCTACAAACCACAGCATTAGTAAGGAAAAATAATCATGTAACCAACATATACACACATTAGTCAAAACTCTAAAAGGAAAAGTAATGAGAGTGAAATTCGTGGGTAGATATATGCCCCCTTGATTTTGCTTGCTAGTTTAGGATGTAGAAATAGGGTGGCAATCTTTCCACCTCAAATTTCTAGAGAGAGTTTGATGAAACATGCTTCGGTAGGGTCATTCTAACAAATAACGCCAAGACACAAAGCACACGACTGTGAAGATGGCAAAACTAGGATTTGAAAGCAATGAATGACACTCAAATCTAAGTTTGCTAACCTGAGTTATCAATGGAGAGATGAAGAGATGTCTATAGAGAAAATGCTCTTTTCAACCCTAGTAGTAATCAGGAATCTACTTTTTTATTATAAGTAGTAAAGTAGTTCTCATTTTACCATTTCATTGTTAATTTCAATTGTTGGGAGAAGAAGCAAGGAGGAGAGCTAACATGCCGAGCTGAAGACCATACCAAGCATTGAGGCTGGAGGAGCTATGGAGTCAAGTGACCCAGGGACTTGATGAGCATGAGGTAGGCTTCCATATCACTTGCAATTTCATTTGTTAGGTTAGATTATTATTTTTTGCAAATTCAGAGGCACAAATGGGCCCATGGGACACTTTTCAATGGTCCTAGGGCATCATGGTCCTTCTAGGGCGCCCTAGACCCTATAGGGTGCCATGTTCCTTGTTGAGCACCCTAGACCTTCTAGGGCACCCAAGTCCTCCCTGAGCACCTTGGTCCATCCAGGGCGCCCAGGTCCTAGGAATAGGCTAGATTTGCATTTTTTCATTGATGATGAAGTATATTTGATGAGTTTCTAATGTATGACTTGTTTTTCCTGCTACAGGATCTCCCAGGTATGTGAGAGCATGCCGGCAGTCAACTGTTCACATTACTGCACAGTCGAGCACACTGTCAGATGCAAAGATGGGACATCTATGAGATGTTGGACTGTGGTGGGTGTATACCATGCCCATGATTACATACCACAAGATGATGTTGATGGCACTCATGGAGTGGTGGAACATAGATACATCCACATTTCTGTTGGATTCAGGACAAACAACTGAGAGGGGGGTGAATCAGTTGTCCAAAACTTGCTTCTAATTCAAACACTTAAATCCTCTTTGTTATTTTAATAACATATCAATTAATCACTCATGAAAACATAAAGCATAAACACCAGAGCAGATACACATCAACACATGAGACACCAAGATTTTGACGTGGAAAACCCGGTCAAGGGAAAAACCACGGGGTGATTAACCCAAGGATTATTCTCTGTTAGAAGAATAAGAAAAATAGATGGCACATGCCATTTAGGGCTCACTGCCTGAGCACACTGCTCACAAGAGGCACACTACCTACAAGAGACACACTGTCTACAAAGTAACAAGTATCACAAACTTGAACTGGAGATTGACATCTTTACCATGCCTGGATCAGTTCCATTTAAGCCCAAAAACTCCTGCTCTGCTTTTCGCTCTTCTTCTTCGCTATGCCACACTCATCACTGCAAGCCACACTTCAAAATGAATTCACAATCCCTTATTTATACAAGGCATCGACTTAGGAACAATCATATAAGTCGGCAAACACCTACAAGATCATTCGCAAGACGTGTAATACATCTGGTCGGCCAGTCTCAAGAAGAACACCAATATCTGTGGTTATTCTTCAAATGCAAACTCTAACTTCAATGTGGATCACCATCATTAATTGGACATGATCCAATGATCATCATAACCTTCCTTAAATCACCAAACACATCCGCACTTCATCATCCTACTGGAATTCTTCTCTCCTTCATCTGCAGCTACAAGAACACAGTCTATCATCACTGTTATAAATGAATAGGTACTTCTGGACCTTCAACCCACGAACTAATCAAGTTGGTACTTCACAGGGACATCCTCAACACTTCCTCAGATCCACAGAACGGGATAATGAAATACCGGATCTCACTAGACCTTTCTGTGGCCCTCTGTCACCTCTAAACACCTACCGAAACTGATTCTACTTGAGCGACCATAACTTCTTCAGATCTTCATGCGGACCTCTAAAATCTTGACTGGAGCATCGCAAGACATATATCTACAAACCCTTGAAACCACATCCTCTGATCCTCAATATATTGAGGACTTTTACCTTCTTGTCATCACTGTTCTTAACTTTTCCTGATTGAGACTTATTTTCTCAAAATCCTCAGCACACAACTCATCTAATCCTTCTCATTAATGCAACATGAGTATGTTGACATCAATGACAACACTAGTTATCCTCATACTTGCAACAATTTCATCTACTGACAAGAGAGATGACAGTGACATTAGAGGATGTGTACAAGATTCTATGACTTCTTGTGCATGGCGAGATAGTTATGGTCATCGAGTAGAGATCTGAGGAGTATGCTTGAGAAAGTCAACTATACCTTCTGGGACACACAATACCGTCGAGTTCACAGGGACACATCAATATCAGATACTTACAGCAAGGTACAGGTATCATACTGGCTATATGTCGCATCATGATCGCTACCATTGCTCTCATTGTTACACTAGATGGGCGAGACACACACCTTCACATGGGCCTAGCTTATATGATGATCTGCATGCTTCTATAGGTGCGGGCATTTGAGCATATTGCATGCACGAGGCCAGTGGATTATCCGCTGGAGATCATCAAGACGAACCCACGAGCACACACCTACAAGTTGAGAGGGGCATGGAGACATGGAGACTTGTTATTCTAGATGATTGTATTCGACAAGCTACGACCAGAGGTTATCATATGGAGACCATACAAGTGATGTAGAGAGATTAGTTATTGATCAGTCGTTGAGATCGCATTGTAGTTGTCTTCTACTATGACAAGGTGATGCAACAGTTTGGACGAGTGCAGGGAGTTCCCGCCACATGACCATCCTACTCAAGATCATGACATTGTGGTGTGTGGCCCCATGAGAGGGCATAGCTTACCATTGCAGATGTAGTAGTGAGTGATCTTGATGATGATTCTAAGGATGGTGATCCTGTCTCTGAGGCTGACAATGTAGGAGTGACTCCAACATACACAGCATGGTGGGAGATAGCATGCCCTGCCCCAATCTTCCTTGACAATCATCTTAATGGTGATCCTAGACCCTGGGCCAGCAAGGAGATGATTCAGAGGAGGGAGAGGTAGAGAGTGATAGTGATGATGTTGATGAGGAGCTTCCTGATTCAATGAGGAGAGGCAGGTGGCTCCATCCAGCGAGTGGTGGAGGTGGAAAGGAGGAGGGACCAGAGGTCTGAGCTCGCAATCTACGACCATGACGCATGGCTAGCAGAGCATAATGTCACTTCAACTGTGGACCAATGAGTGGTGGTGTCACCACAGTGCCCCTAGAGGTTGGGACAACTATGACTACTAGTACAATAGCCATGCCACATGATCCATCATGGCAGGAGGGTGATTTAGGTGATGATGGTGTGTTATTATTATTATTTTTATGTTTTAGTTAAGATATGTGATTATGATTTGATTGAGATACTGACATGATGATTATTTTACTCTCTACAGTTGTTTCCAGTGCACGGCATGACTTTATGAGTCAGGTCATAACAGTGATTATATCTACTGAGTCAGCGTAGCAACCAGTGCTAGCTTGTTATAGGCCACCACATGAGGCAGGTTGACATTCAAAGATTTTTGATAATGTAGCACTGCTTAGGGTGGCATATGAGGTAGGATGGATTGAGTGAGACCGGCTAGTACTTGAGAGAGATCTGCTAGTGACTATGAGAGGTCATCTAGTGACTGAGAAGGATCAACTAGTAGTTGAGCTAGACCAGGTGGTTCAAAGGGCAAACATCCTCCAAAGATAGCTAGATTAGTAGAGAGTTATGGAGACATCCAGTACTGAGCGTGGTCTACTAAATTATGTACAGGGTGAGGTAGACCGATTATGAATTGAGAGAGATCAACTTAATTGTGAGCTCCGAGAGACCGGGGAGGAGGCGGGAGAGATGAGAGGCATGCTTAGGAGTTTGCAAGCACAAAGCATCTCCAAGATTCACTCATGGTCTATAGCCTCACATAGGCAAACATCTGTCACTCAGGCACCTCTAGGTCCCGAGGGATCCGAATATCATGGCCCAGCGTAGTGATGATATCTTATTATATTGTATTATGATTCACCACATTTAGATGTAGTGGTGTACTTATGTATATTAAACTTTCATTATCTAAACATGTACATGGTTTTGCTTTGCTAGATATCATTTGTGATCTACTTTGGAAAGTAAATACAACAAAGATCTAGATTTTATTTATGCATGTATGTCAAATTAGATGCTAAAGTGGTTTGTTAACAACCATACTTAATTGTTTAACAAATGCTACAATGATTTAAAATGACACATGTTTTAACAAAACACATCCATGTATGCTCAGTTAAATTTTATTTTAAATAAGATGTACACACACATGGTGAAATAATTCGATTGTGACCTAATAACAACATTTAACATTGTAGGATTAGATTCAACAATGATTATTATCACGGTACATAAATCTTGTTGATTTTGCATGCTAGAGATTAAGTAATTCTCTAAACTAATAAAACTACTCAAAAATAATCAAGACAAACTACATACATTCTATCAAGAAAGAAGCAAATAATGCAATAGAACATCTAGAGGACTATCTACTAACATTTTCTTTAAAAGGAAATAACATACAAAATGAAATTTAGAACTTAAATATAATATATTCATAAATGATAGCATTGATAGGTTCTTTAAGAGGCGTACCATGCCTATAGGATAGTCTATATGCACCCAATCCGAAGGCTTCGATGATGATGTAAGGTCCTTACCAATTTGGGCTAAACTTCCCTTTTTTGTCAGGAGGTGCGTTGACATTACGTTGGTTCTCGTAGAGTAAAAGGTCTCCAACTTCGAATGAACGGTGGATGATATGTTCATTGTACGAGTGTTGCTTAGACTTTTGATGAGCTTAAAGATGTTTGAGAGTAGTTATACGTTGTTCATAGACCATTTCAAGTTGTTGATATTGCAATTCCCTTTGAGTATTATCATCGAGGATGCCCTTAAGAGAAATTCGCAATGAAGGAATTTCTAACTCCAACGGCATGATCACATTGGTGCCATACACAAGGTTGTACGGGGTAGTACCTATAGACATATGAACACTAGTTCGATAGGCCCATAGTGCGTAAGACAATTGAGTATGCCAATCTTTTTTATGTTTGTTAACGATTTTTCGAAGAACTTGTCCAATGATTTTGTTCAAAGCTTCCGCTTGTCCATTTGATTAAGGATAATACGATGTAGAGAAGCGGTGTTGAATGTGGTATCTTTCGAGGAATTTCTTCACATATTTGTTCTTAAATGAAGCACCATTGTCAAACACCAGAGTGCAAGGAATACCAAATTGAGAGATTATGTTGTCTTGAATGAAGTGACATATTACTTCAGTAGTCGTTGACTAGAGAGGAATCGCTCTGACCCACTTCGTAAAGTAATCAATAGCTATAATGATGAAAGTATGTCCTTGAGAAGGAGAAGAAATCTTTCCTATAAGATCCAAGCCCCACACAGAAAATGGCCAAGGTGAAACCTGGGCATGAAGTTCCTCGACAGGAGCTCGAATGAGACTACTATGTTTTTGACATTACGGGCACTTTTTGACAAAGTCAAAGGAATCTTGTTCCATGTCTTGCCAATAGTAGCCCATACGAAGCATATTTTGAACTAGATATCATCCACCGAAATGTCCTCCGTAGGCACCTAAATGTGCTTCTTCCAGGGCAATTGAGATCTCAGAGTTATTAAGGCAGAGGAGAGGACCTTTGTAGCTTCGATGGTATAGGATGTTTGATAAGATGATGTAACTCACTACAAGTTTGTGTATGTGAACTCAAGTGCTTCTGGATGCTATATTAGGGAAGGTACCATCACACAAATATTGAAATATATGGGAGTACCATTCTCTTGATTCTACATTGTCACAAAAGGCAATTTTAGGTGTTATCGAAGGTATTGTTATATTATGGATAAGGAATTTATAATCTCCGTCAAAACTACCAAAGCATAGGAGGGAGGCAGTGCTTGCCATCGCATCTGCATGTTAGTTATCCTTTCACAGGATTGTGTCAATTTTAAAAGAGGATAATTTCTTCAATAATGATAAGGTCAAGTCGCGGTACTGAGATAACTTTTCTTTCTTTGCTTGATAAGATCCAGTGACTTGTCTTATGATCAATTGAGAATCACCAAATATTGAGATATGTTTGATGTTTAGAGACAAAGCAGCATGCAAGCTAGTAATAAGGGCTTCATACTCTGCAATGTTGTTAGTACAGGGGAAGTTGAGATGGTAAGATAGGGGAATCGACTTACCTAAAGGAGGTACTAGTATAACACTAGCACCAGAGGCAGTTCGACATCTAGAACCATCAAAGAATAATTTCCACTTATGTTTAGTTTCCACAAGGAGGATTTGATCATCAGGGAAAGATTTGTGATTTGCAATAGTGAATGGAGAAGGAGCTTTCTCTAAGTGGTTGGTTAACATTTTTCCTTTAATTTCCTTTTGAGAGACAAATTTCAGGTCAAACTCCATTAACAACATAACCCACTTTGCTAAGCATCCTGAAAGATCTATTTTGGCAAATAGATGCTTTAAAGGATCAAGTTTTACAATTACATTAATATCAACATTCAAGAGGTAATGCCTTATTTTTTATGTCGCATAAACAAGAGCAAGGCATTGCCTTTCTATCACAATGTATTCGTGTTTCATAATTGAGAAAAGTTTGGCTAATGTAATACGCAACATATTCTTTGTCATTTTCATCATGTTGTGTTAATAAAGCTACAAAAGCATTAGGAGATGTTGATGTGTAAAGGATGATCGATCATCCAGAGACAGTCGGTTGTAAATGTTATGTCGTAAAACATCCCCCTAGGACTTTTACCTCCTAAGTTTAGCTCCTAGGTCCCTTAGATTTAATCATGCATGTTAAAAATGAATCCCAGAGCAAAATCCCTCAAAACCCATGTCAAATGGGACTTAGGGGTGCATCTTAAGTTTAATCAAGTCCCAAAATAGGCCCCTAGACTTGGGCACTCGTGCCCTAGTCCAGACCTATTTATTAGGACCCAAATTTTAAATGTCAGCAAAGTGACCATTAAAAGGTTTCCCTTTGTCGACCTTGTCAATTTAATTTAAGGATATTCAAGGCTTTCATTGTGTTCCAGAGTAGTAAGGTGTTGTGTTTGTATTTGTTTGTTGTATATTTGTCTTCATCAATCCATCTCCTCATGGCGTGAAATATCTTCATCTCCCCGTGATAGCTTCACCTCCGAGGTTACATCTATTTTGTGTTTCAATTAATTTATCATATCATTTTCTTTTTCCTCTGTCCACCAAGGACACACACTCTATCTAAGAACGGTGTTGGAAGGCTTGAATGTCATTCTAGGGCTTGACTAAGGAAAGCTCTTAAACACCGCAACCCCAACCCCTCTCTTGTGATTGCAAGTTACAGGTGCAGAATCTTGTGGAGAGGAATTGTAGGAGATAAGTGTAGAAGATAAAGATTCAAGATCTGAAGAAAAGAGAAGAAAATATCCCTAACTAGACATAGGCATCCACCCCAGTGTCCTCCAATTTTGCATCATCGGGAATCTTGGAGTAGGTTACAGTGTGAAGTAGATTTAGTTTCCAAACCCTCAGAAAAAGTGCCCTATCAGACACAGGCACACGCCCCTATGTCCCCAAAGTTTCCACCTTTCAAAATCCAAATCTTGGTATGTTTCTAATTTGCATTTAGCGCCTTCTTGTGCGAGCATTTGTTGTGTTTCATCTGTTTGTTTACAATTTCATATGATTAGGGTTTAAAGCATAATCAGTTTTGAGTTTAACCAATTAATCAACAAATTCCAAATTTCCTTATCATTCCAAGTGACACCAAACTTGTAGCTGAGTCCTCTTGCAAAAGTTGTGACTTGACTTAGTTTAATGTCCTTGAATGTTTTATGTGAAAGGAGGATCTAATCACACTATCAAAACATTATCATCATTCCCTCTTTTCCCACATAATAGTAAAATAGGCAGATTGGCAAGGTATCTTTTGAGATCATCAAAAGCTTTTTGAAAATAGCTATCCTATTTAAAGGTAGATTCTTTCTTAAGTAATTGTGTGAAAGGAAGAGTTGGATCTGCAAGTTGTGAAACAAATCAACAGATAGCCTAAATTTTTCCTTGTAAACTATGAAGTTGTGAAACATTCTTAGGAGATGGCATGTTAACAATAGATTCAATCTTTTTTGTGTCTACTTCAATACCACAATGCAAAACAATGAACCCCAATAGCTTATCACTATCAACATCGAAGATGCATTTATGAGGATTCAAGCGCATGGTGTATTTTCGCATGTGATTAAAGACTTGACAAAGAATCTTGACATGATCCTTGCGCAAAATAGATTTGGCCAGAATATTACCGACATAATCCTCTAAAATATTATGCATGAAATCATGGAAGATAAGTGCTATAGCATGTTGATAAGTCGCACCAACGTTCTTTAATCCGAACGACATGATGACCCAACAAAATGTTCCCCAAGGTGTTATAAAAGTTGTTTTATATTGATCCTAAGGATTGATGAAGATTTGATTATAACTAGAGAAACCATCTATGAAGGAAAGTAACACATGGCTAGTAGTAGAATCGATAATCATATCAATATTAGGAAGAGGAAATTCATCCTTAAAAGATGCTTTATTCAAATCTCAAAAATCATTACACATTTGAATACGGTTATTAGATTTAGTGAAAACCACAATATTTGAGATCCAAGGCAAGTAGTCAATAGGTTGGATAAAGCGTGCTTGTAAAAGCTTCTCTATCTCGGCTTTGACCAACAATGCAACCATAGGATTCATCTTACGAATCTTTTGTTTAACCAGTTTAGTATCAGGATGAATGACAATATTATTATGCATTACAACCTGAGGATCAATGCCGGGCATATCAGAGTATGTCCAAGAAAAGAGATCAGGGTATTCATGTAAGAGAGATGTGATTTCTTGTTGTTCTTCAGAGTTTAAACAATTTCCAATAGGGATGACCTTTTCAGGGCCATCCTTATCCATCAAAACATCAACAATTTTCCTATTAATGAGAGTATTGCGGTCTTGAATGTCAAAAGGATGAAGGGATTCCATAGGTGACTCATGAGATGCCGAGGTATCATCAGATACACAAGCGTCCTTCCCAAAGTATGCTTCCACATTTAAACAATAAGGAAGGCCATGATCATGATGGTAATGGGGCAAGTGATCATAAGCTCCTAAGAATTCAACCAAAGCTTCATCTATTGAAAAAGTATCTAAAGGAATATGTTGAGAACTTTATCAATCAATTTTGGATATACGCATTTAAGAAAATATGATGAGATCGTATTAACATTTAAATTAGGACAACAAGTGGCTTTAGTAGGCCTTAAAGGATGATATCCAAGTCCAAACGAAGAGTAATGTGCATTAGCCTCTAAAGGGACTTTAATACCTTGTTCCTTTACACCACAACCATTACCGTTGTATCCACATTAAGAGAGGATTTGAAATCCTCGACCATATAGAGATGCCATTTCCAATGAAGGAGGCAATCCATAGGTTTCATATTCAGTAGTATAAGAATAAGTATTATCATCATTATGTTTCAAGGGAATTTTAGGTGGCATAGGAGTAGAAATCAAAGCAACCTTAGGACTCTTTAGCTAGATGATGGCGAGACTTTATATTCACCAACAAAGGTAGGTGTAAAGTATAACAAACCCCAATCATTGCCAAAGAGTGTATTCAAAGGTGAACTAGATTGATCTATAACAATCTCCTTAGGAGAATAGTTAACTTTAGGAAGAGGAGAGAAGGCCTTGAAATGTTTTTTATGTGTAACTTTAGTTTGTAGACAACTATCCATAGTGGGATTAGCTTCAATTGTATAGAGTTGATCGTTGTGAAAAAACTTTACTAATCAGTGAAGGGTAGATGGGAATGCCCCCATGGCATGAATCCAAGGTCTACCAAGAAGAAGGTTATATGAAAGAGGATTAGGGATATGGATAAGGGTAGGCAAAGTCACGGGACCAACCCTAAGAGGCAAGGTGATGGTACCCAATGATTGTCTACCAAAATTATCAAAGCCACGAATGTTGAGTTTATCCGGTTCAATAAGAGAGGTATCAGCATTGATTTTATGTAACAAGTCTATGCCACAGACATTAAGACCTAATCCACCATCAATCATGGTACGTCTAACTCTTTTTCTGTTAATGAAGACAAATATCATAAGAGGCTCATTTTGGTTTCAAACTTCTATGGGAGGCAACTCATGTGATTGAAATATAATATCTGATTTAGTCACATGCATACAATCAAACAAAGTTGCTACTTCATTCAGTTGAACAACAGGTGGAACAATCACCTTTTGTAAATCTTCCTAGAGCATTACATGGTATGTAGGTCATGTTTGTATCAACTCTCATAGAGAGATCTTTGTTGGAGTAGCCCGTAGCTTCTCAACAAGATCATATTCTCTACCATTATGAGTAGGAAGATGAGGTGCTTGAGGAAGAATAGGTTGAGAAGTAGGTAGGGAAGTAGGAACAAATTGAATTTGTTTATTTTGTTTGTTATTCCTAGTGTTATATGCATGAGCAACTTCTTGGTAAATAGGTTGTTTCGACACATTTTGATTAGAAGGACTACTTCCAGTGATTTGTTCTGCATAATTAAGTATGTAAGTAGGAGGCCTAGGTGTCCTCAGAGAACCTCCTATTATCATAGGTGTTATAGGAGCATCATTTCGAAGATGCACGATAATTTTGGGCTTCTCATGTTCTTTGGGAGAACCAGAAACATCAATTGTATTAATGATTCTTTGAAACCAAGATGGTTTATGAGTCATAGAGAAGATTCCAGAGAGATAAATTCATCCAAGGCTTCATCTAACATACCAAAATCTTCACTACTAAATGGCTCATCAAAGGCATTAAAATCTTGAATAAAATAATCTGACATAGTTGTATCTTTTCTTCTTCAAACTTTATGATAATAAGTAATGAAAAGAAGTATCTTTATGCTCAATGTGAAATGTATCCAACTATGCACAACAAATCTATATTATGTTATTCAATAGATAGCAAGAGTATACTCTTTTTTTATCAACTCCCAAGGTAAAGTTCTCATAAAATGAAACCCTTAACCAATGTATATGAATGCAAGCAATATACATGATTAAAGAATGTATCTCAATTTCAATTTTAATTAGATCTAAACAATGAAGTAGTAATCTAAATTGCACTACCAAGATCTAATTTCATTCAATGAAAGTAATATAAAAAATAGGCTATTTTTGAATTAAAAGCACATTCTTATTTTTTCAATTTCAAATGACAATATGCAAAGGATACACTAAGAATAAAGTATGATTAGGTACAACAAGTAAACTTTCTTTAATCAACTTAATAACAATGACAAGATCTAAAATTAAGAGCAAATCTTCAAACCCTAGATCTTAAGACTAGCTAGGTTTTGAGGAAAAAAGCAAAGGTTCTACAAACCTTATGCAAAGTTTACTATACGCAATCAAAGGAATTTTAGTTTAAATCATATTAGTAATGGTAAAGACACTTTTTTAGCAAGGCAGAAGGATGTAAAAGGTTAGGACACGTCATTTTCACCAAAATGTAGTGTAGAAAAGAGTGATCTAGCCTTAGGAGCCAAACTAGGTCAAAACCCTCTTCTACAAAACATTGAGACATGAACTGAGCCCAACTTCTACCCTTGAGGGAGAGATTAGACTATAGGGGTTTTTCCTCTTTGTTGTATAGATGAGTGCTTAACCAAATTCAACCAATCAAGCTAGGGCACAAGATCGAAAACCCTAGTTTATGCTATAAATAGATTAACAGACAACTGTCGAAACCAAACCAGAGGTGTAAAAGGAACAATAGAGGATAATAAATAGATTAGAGTAGGCACCTATCAATAGGAAGACATAAGACCAAGGTGCTAGGGCACCCAGGACCTCCTTTAGGGATTTCAGGAACTTTCTAATTTTTTGGGTCTATACTTGCAAGTGCTTCAGTCTTCCAGCCTGTCACCTCTCGAAACCTATTCGTCAGTTCTGCACACAAAAAAGAAGAGGAAAAGTGTTGTGGCTATATAGGATCTTACCTCAGTCAAGCCCCTATTTCAGTATTCCTACCTCACAGATAGCCAAGATTAAATACAAATGTCATGTGTGCTTAGAAATCCTTAGTGTGAGCAGTAACATGCACGATTTAACAATAAATATCAAACCCTAGCCCTATATGACTCAATAAAATAGAGAGGCATGATGTCAATGATTATTCACTCAAGAGAGTCAATAACTTCACCTCTAGGGTCAAGATTCATGGAAGTTCTATAGAACAAGAAGGCGTTGTCACCATACCCTTGGTGGGTACTCAAGACAAACTCAAGTTGGTGGCTCCAACCCTTCTCCCAATCATGCAAAGTGTTCCAACCTAGGAGCTCATGAGATAGACTTAAGATCTCATGTCCTAGCCTTCATTCAAATCTTTCCAAGAGAGAAGTAGACTTCAATTGATTCAAAAACCCACAATAAACAATGGCTAATAGTATGCAATAACAATAGAGCTTGTTCACATCAAAATTGCTTCCAAAAAATCTCTCTTCAAAATAATTCAATTCACTTACCTTTATACAAGGCTTAAAGAAAGAGAGTAATTCAAATCAAAATGCTGACATAGCATGCCAAAACATGAATTTAGATTTAGGGCCAGCCTAAGCCACATCAAGGCAAACTTGCCCCTTAAAATTTTCCCTCTGAATCTCAATTGGGGCCAATTTATGACTCAATTTTGCTTTCAATGTGGGGCTAGCTCTGAATCATCCTTCATTTCTCAGGGTTGTGCCAAAATTTTAATTCAGATTATGACTTATTCTATAAATGAGGCCAAAAGGGAGCTGTAGACACCTAAAAATGTCTCCATCGTCAAACCGACTCCCGACATCCCTAAACATACCAATTCCCCTTCTAATCAATTAATTAAATTTTTATTTAATTAATTATCCCTTCATCACCTAATTTTTCATCATTCTATCCCCAATAATTGGATTAATTTTATTAATTCAATAGTTCAACCTTAGCCAATTAATTAAATAAATATGCAATATTTATTTGGTTAATTTCCCCCTTCTCACTAAATCCAATTAATTAGCTAAATCATGTTTAACTAATTAATTTAGCATATTAATTAACCTATCCCTACCCTAGGTAATTAAATAATCATTAGTTAATTACCTACCCTAGCCTATCTCATCCTAGCCTTAGGATTAATTAAATGAAACCTTATTTAATTCATCTTAACCTCCCATTAAAGTAGTCAAACCTAGCTTAACACCCTTCCCCACATCCTCCAATAAAAAATTGAAATATATCCCACATAAATCATTTTTTTATAAAAATGTGTCCAACATCACATTTAATACCTCTTACACCCCTTACCCATGCCATGCCTCATTTATATCCACTCTTCCCGAAATAAATTTTTAATTCATTTTACCCTTCCCCATGTGAATTTTTAATTCACAAATAATCCATCTCACCCAACCTCATTTAATTCAGCCCTTTCCCAAAAAGAATATAAAATTTATCTTTATTCCTAGCCCTCCATCCTCCAAGATGAAATCTAGGGCCTCCACATCATCTTCATCATCCACCATTGATCTCCCAAATCAATCTCAACCTTTGGATCAAAATCTCTCCAAAATGCCTATAAATATACCATCCTCCAACCCATTTGAGGATCCAATTTCTAAGTAATGTTACCATGCCCAAAAAATCTCTTGAGCTAGCTTGTGAGTTGCATTTGTGAGTTTGAGAGCATTTCACATTTGAATACATTATCTAGGGTATATCTAGGAGCTCTTGGGTGCATGCTTCTATAACCCTATCATGGATTTGTGAGTCATAGTGAGGTATAACATTTGTTTTTATGCACTTGTTCTTGTGTTTTCTATCTCATTTTGATTTCACTAATCACATTGGCATGCCTGGTGGGACCCGCAAGGTCTAAATCTAATCATCTTTTTGTGAGTTTTTATTGTTTGACATGTTTTACAGGTGTGGCGCTATCTGTGGCGCATTTTAGCACTATCTTCTATTTCAACGCTATTTGACACGGTACTTTTTCTCTTAAATTTCACTCACACATCCATCTAATTTTTGGTCTTCCTGATGTTTTCCTAGGTTATCTGCTCTCTATTTTTGCGAACATCATGCACGAAGAGGGGGAGGTCATGCTGAAATTTTCTTAAGGACCAAACATACATTTTGGCTTTCATCTTGTCTTGGTTTCCATTCATTAGGCTAACAAGACTGACACGACCCCTTTTCTTTGCAGTCTAACCCTCTATTTTGGGTAGGAGGACCTTTGTTTTGCAGGCCTGACAAGTTCAACCTCGTATCAATGCTATCAGCACCCAGAGCAGTGCTATATTACACTGTTGACCAGACCGTTCAAACCCACGCACAGTGACGCCTTATTACATACATATTAGCGCGATATTTAGTTGTAGCGCCTTCTGTAATATGTTTTAGCGCTATCTGTTACTCTGGCGCATTATGTATCTTATTTTAGCACTTTGTTGCATATCAGTGTAATTTGTATGTATATCAACACTAATTTTTAGGGCAGTCAGGTTTTTAGGTCAGTTATTGTCAGCAGCGCCATTTGCAGTCCAAGGTGGCACCATTTGGTCTCTGTTTTAGCGCTATTTTTGCAGGCTAACTTTGGGTTTTGTGCAAGGACTGGTAAGCTATTTGCAAGTCATCACAATCATTCTAGAGCCACTAACAAGTTCTTGCAAGGATTTTCATCTTTAGATTAAACAAACACATTCAATTGGTGCTTAAAAAGAATCCTTGTATGTTAGCTTAGAAACAACATTTTAAATTCGGTACACTAAAATTGATCAACAACAAACAAACAACAAACAAAGTCTTTGTGTGCCTTAGCTTAAACAACATTTGAACTTGGTGCTCTAAAATTAACAAGTGTTTGCCAACAATCTACAAACATTTCAATTTTGGGCTTAAAAAGAACCACAAAGTGCATCATAACTCATTGGATTAAAAAGAACAACAATCTGCATTTTTCACTCATCTAAACAAGAAAACAAATCAATTGTGTGAAGTGTTTTTGTGATGATGTTTGTGTGGTGAAAAGTGTATGCTCTTCCCTCACACCATTGGTGATCTTGGGAATCAAAAGCTTTTCACAACACTTGCATAAATCACCCCCAACATAATCCAAAGAACTAAAAATGAACCTTGTTTAGCGTGACCCAAGCACAAAATATATGTATGCTCTCCCCTCGCATCCTTGTATGAACTTGGGGATCAAAAGTATTTTTGTGGTTGTGTTGCTTTTGTTAAACCTTTAGAGGGCCTACCACCCCGCTTCGACAGGTGGGAATGACCCAAGCGGCAACAAGCTAAAGCCAAGCTCTTTCTAGCCGCTATATAAATAATGTGTTTGTGACGAAAGTCACAAGCAATAGGTGTTGTCGTGTCATACTAACAGCTAACCTCCCCCAAAACCCTCCAAGGCGTAACCCTTGGAGGCTGGGAGACTCCATAATGGAGAGTAGCGTTGCCGCACATATGGCCACCTAAACGAATGCACTTACTATGAACCTTTGTTTTAGCAAGCCAAAAACCTTCTATTTGTTGATGCAAAAGGGTAACCTTTGAAGCGGCCCTAATTCATGCAGTTCTTAGCCGAGGTAGCAGGGACAATCCTAAGGTTTGGTGAGGGACAAGCCTTCGTGGAAACCTAGATCTTGGTATGCGTGAGAAGTGAGTGCACTGTAAGGGGGAGCCGGTGCTACCAAGATCCTGGAGCTACCCTCTTTGAATAGGTGCAACTAGGGGATTCAACAAATATTGTCCTATCTTCGCCTTAGGTTGTACAAAGTGCTTGTTTAAGAAAATCACACGTCTTTTCATAAACAAAATCTTGGTTATTGTGTGTTATTGTGCTTAAAGTGCTTTCAAGAAACTTGCCAAGAGACAATAAAAATCATTTAATCAAACTTGATATCAAAACAAATCCAAATCTGTCATCAAAATCCATCTTTTTCAGAGCCTCGACCAACACTAACCTATTTCAGCGCCATCTCTGTCTGCTTTTAGCACCATTTCACCTGTGGATTGGTGCTATTTGCAGATTGACTTGCCTAAAACTAGACAAAACTCCATTGTGATCTTTAGTACCTGCTTCGTCGTAATCCATAATCACCTTCCAAAAATCTGTCAATACCCCACCCATTTTCTTCTTAAAAAAATCCAGTCGTACCTTCATTTTGACCTTAGAGAATCAATCATTATCATTATCGGACCCCTTGTCGTACTATAATCCATTCAATTTCATATCCATTCATCCTCATTAATCTTTGCATACCTTTTTGAACCAAACAAACATCCTTGTTATAAGAAATCATTCCAAAATCATCTTGCTTCTCTCATCAAAAACATATCCCAAAATCTTCAAAAATCCAAACACCCACCAAAAAACCATCAATCAACATCCAAAACTCGTCATCCCTTTGAGCTAAGGCTAGATCTAGATTTCATCTTTTACATCATATTTTGCTTGGAGAGTCATTAGTCAACCTTTCAAGTAAAATAATCATCCTTCTTTGTGTAAGGTCATTAGTCTACCCCAAACAAAGAGAAACATCCATTTGTGCAACACAAAAACTAGATCTTACTTAAGCTCATCCATCAACCTTCAAATCGTTTTCAAAAACATCATCCTAATCTCTCATACCAAACATCTAGTTCATCTAAAAAATTCACCATCCAAATCAACATCAAAATCCCTTCTGTCAAATCATCCTAAAGCAAACTTCATCTATCATCTACCATTTTGGTCCAAATTTTTGTAAACATCAATATCACCCACTCTTATCATCCTTAGATTAACACTTTTTTGGAAGATTCATCTCTTAGAAGTGAAAATCTATCCTTTATCACACTACAATCACCCTTTCATCTTTTATTCCATTCCACTACCACATCCTCTTTGGGTCCAACAAATCAATCCAGATTCTCTAAGGTCTCCATCCCTCTTTCATCCAACTCAAAAATTAAATCCATACACTTGCATGCCCATAACTAGATCACAACACAAGAAGAATCAAGCAATGGCAAACTTTGGACAAAATATGGGCATAGGAATGCCTAATACCAACAAGAACAACCTACCAATTAACCAAACACACAACCCACCTACGGTCTTTCAAATCCTGACATATAATCCTAATGAAAACCCATTCCATTTCTTGCAACCACCACCACCACCCATCCAAAATATCCTCACCATGTCCCAAGATGATCTAGATGTCCTAAACATTACACAAGATGCCGATAACATGGACATGCTTGACAAAGTCCTAAGGTCGGATCCAAATAGATATCTTGACTACCTCCTCAAAATTGGTGCCCAACAACCCCACAACACAACATCATCCCAACCATCCACCTCTAACATCAATCCTACCACATCTTCTCAACCATCCACTTCAAACACCCAACCTATCATCTCTCAAACCTCAACAGCCACTATATCTACCGCCCCCACAAGTTCTAATGTTACCACATCTATGATTCCCACAAGTGTCTCCAATCTTACCACCTCCCAACCCATCATCACATCCACTACCATAACTATTTTAAACCCTTCCGTTCCGCAAATCACATTGGGCATCCAAGGGAACCCCACGCAAGCAAGTACTTCCACAAGTGTGCCTCCACTCAACCGTCAAACCATAGCCTACATGAGATAATTCTTTTCACAACCACCTTACAACACGACCAACCCATCTAATGTCAATACATCTCATGTCAATCCATCCAACGTCAACCCATCCAATGTCAATCTGTCTAATCTCACGTATCTACAAAACCCCATAGCATCATCAACACAACATAATCCCAATCCTCAAATACCTCCCCATGTTCTACAACAAATCCATGCTTACCAACAATATCTCACACAATTCAACCAAAACACCACCCCATAGTACCAAAACATGATCTCCCAAAACCTCCACCATCAAACTCCACCCAATCTCCAACACCTCATCAATCAGAAAACCTACACACCACAAACACCACCAACCACGGATCTCACAAGCATTGTACAAGCCTTGATTCAAAAAGTAGATGATATACAAACTGGGGGCAAATGCAAGCATTACTCTTTTGAGGATATTTGTCCCTATCCGTTTGATCGGACATTATACATGCCTCCTTTCCCCAAAAATTTTGAAACGCCCAAATTTGACAAATACAGGGGAAAGGGAGACCCTAGGGATCATCTTAGGAAGTTCTACCTCGCTTGCTTATAAGTCTCAAACAACGATACATATCTAATGAGACTATTTCCAAGAAGCCTCGGTGGTGAAGCCGATGAATGGTTTGCATATCTTCCCCCGAGCATTAGGTCTTTCCCTGAGCTTACGAAAAAATTTGTCAATCATTTCTCCTATAATTTCAAACATGAAATCTCTATGACAAACCTTTGCAACACAAAACAAAAAGGTGGAGAATCCTTCGCTTCCTTCTTGCAGAGGTGGAGAGGCTTAGCAAGCAAACTCCCTTGGCCAATTCCTGAGAAACAATTAGTCACCATGTTTGTGACTAACCTAAATCAAGAAATAGGGTTCCATCTATAGATCCTTTGTGCGTCTACCTTTGAAGAAGTCATTGACAAAGTTACTACCATAGAAAGGGCCCTTATCGCCAAGGGCTCAATCAAATTATATGACAACAAGTCCTACAGCAACAACAACAACAACAAACTCAATATCAACATCCCTAATGCAAACAATAACAACAACATGCAATCAAACGAAAAGTCACACTTTTGGGGAAAGAACAAAAACACCCTGAATGACGGCATCACCAATGTGAAAGCCGTCCAACATGTACAAAATCAAACACCCTCAAGTACATATGCCGCCAATGCAAATATCACACAGGGACAATGTAAAGGCTCTCAAGATTCACTATTTTCTCCTTGAGATCAGACTTCCCATAAAGAAGGCTTAACACAACCACTAATTTGTTCTTGACATACAACAATGAGGGACTCCAAGACACCTATCCTAAGACACTTAACTCCACCTAAGTTTCCATACAACCCACTATGTAGGGTCTGTAGGACAGCAGTCTCATAGACTGTCATAACATTGTTGTTCCATTAGGATGACAGCCACACAAACCTCCTTGGAATGACCTCTATCAACACAAACCAAATCACATGCCTACTGTCTTCATTGACAAAGCAAACAAACTCACCAAACTTACCTATTTCTTGTGATGACTGTCTCCTAAGGAGAATTGACAGAGACAGTAATAGGTAAGATGGATTGTTTCCTCAGAGAGATCTCTTCATTCTCCCTGTCATGAATCCATGATCAAACCTAGGACTTCTCCCACCATTCTCCACACCTTCATTCACCAACATTCCTCTTCCTCAGTCACTGATCACCACCCTCAAGCTGTTGTCCTTCTCTAATCTATTAACATATGGTTTTGCAGAGTCATTAACAAGACCAATTCAGTCCAAACCATCCTCCTACCTCCCCAAACCTTCACAAGACATTGTATTACCTAACATACAACCCATTCCATTGAGTAGGATAGACAAGGGTCAATGGAATGGGGAGAAATCCATCGGACTGTCAAAAGAAGCCCTAAACTAGGTTTTCAAACCTACTTTCAAACAAAGGAGAAGTGCAGAGATATGCAAGGGTGTCAAGAGCTCAAACAAATTGCAAATGATAGGTAACTCAATAACCTAAACAACCATTACAAACACCATTCACCCCTAGGCCGTACAGGTATGGATTTCTCAGGAAAACAACGAATTATTAATGGAGACAACAATTTCTAAAAGATAGTTTGTGAGAAACAAATGATATCTTCCATCTAGATCATTGTCAAGACTCCAAACTATGCTCAAATCCAAGCTATCACCTCCTACTTTTCATCCAATATGCAAATGGTCTATGATAAATCCGTACAGGACTACAGTACGGCAGGAAACAGTAGAAAAGTAGAAAAACACAGAAAAATAGGAAAAACAGTGGTTTCTTTTCTTTTCTTTTCACTTTCCCCAGATCTCTCCTCACAAATAAATCCTTCTTGGCTTCAAATAAGCCACATACATTGCATGAAGTCATTTGGGGTCCAAGAAACTGCCCAAACTATCGTGCTTTTCTTGATTTCTAACTGTTGTTCTAAAGATTGTTTTTGTAACTAGCTTTTCTCACCGACTGCTTTATGTCTATTCTTGCTTCTTAACATTTAGAGAACCTATGACAAGGTGTTAACATCCTTCCTACCTTTGACATGCCTTTAAAGGCCTACAAACACTAGAACTTAAATGACTATCCTATATGCCTCAACAAAGGGTTACAAAATTGACTCTTGCAATTGCCTATTACTACATGACTGTCCTACCTAGGACTTACAACAAGAGAAAAGACTCTTTTAGACATTTGGACATAGTCCCTTACAAGCATGGCTTTCAAGCCTCATTACAACATTTAATGGCCTCAAGGACCTTATTGAAACAAATAAAACAACTTGAAAATCAAGTAAAATCTAGACATCTTGGTGCTCCTGCACCAAATTCACACCTTTAGGGGAACCAATCGAGGATATCCTCGATAGATGTCTAAAGAAAGGTTTGATAACTCTCCCACCTATTAAGCCCTGCTAAGAGAGTGAGCTCAAAGATGCGTGGTACAACAAAAATTATTATTGCGACTACCACCGCATTATGGGCCATAAGACGGCTGATTGCATGAAATTAAAGCATTGTGTGCAAGACCTCATCGATTAGAACAAAGTCAATCTTGAGCAAAGCACCCAACCATTGCCTAATGCTAATCTAGGAGCTTACAAGGATCCACTGACCAATCATAACAAACCCTCGTCATCCAATCAAGCCTACAGCATCACCCCACCTCCCGCATCCTATGACTCTATTGTAGGGCGGATACAACCATCCTCTAACTCTATCAACACAATCACCATTCAAGCTCAAGCACCTGATTGTGCCATCACAACCTGTTGTGGCCATGTATCCATCCACACATCCCCTACCACTGATCAAACACCCACATCCACATCAGACTCCCTACCCAATCATCTAACTACGCGTCCATCACCTACCAATCAGTACAACCTCCTAGAACACCTAGGAAAGACCCCTGCGCAAATCTCCATACTTGAGCTACTCCGCACATCACCTCTCCATAAAGAATTCCTTGATAAAGTACTCTTGGAAACCCAAGTTCCTGCCAACCTGAATGTGAATCAATTCCAAGCCATGGTGGGCCATATCCCTGCGCCTCATCACCTCACCTTCTCAGAAAAGGATCTTCCCATGTCTGAAAACTCACATAATGATGCCTTACACATCAAATCCCACATCCACAAGCATATCATCAAGAGAGTCTTAATAGATGGTGGCTCCAACCTGAAACTGTGCACTCTTAAATTACTAAAACACTTGGGATACTCAGATGTGGTTGTAGACACCAGTCAATGCATAACAATCAAAGGGTATGATGACACTGAATGACTATCTGAGGGTACTATCAAGCTCCCTATTCAAGTGGGACAAAAGATAATGGAAACAAAATGTCAGGTCCTTGATCTTGATCTCCCTTACAACATATTTCTCAGCCGACCATGGATCCATGCCATGCAAGCGGTCCCCTCTACATTCCATCAATGTCTAAAGTTCCCTCACAATGGCATGGAAGTAACTATCTCTGTCAACCCCTGCCCCTTCCAATATTGCAGTTTCTTGGAAGGCCATGACCACACCTTATGTTTGTATAACAAAGACATCACAAAAGCCAACCCCACAACATCCACCTCATACATCGACCCTGCCGACATTGCCACCACTTCATCCCAAACACCTCCACCGCCTGAGGTCAAGATCAAGCTTAGTGACATGGGATGTGGGGAATATGACCTACATGGTACCTTTTGTGTGGGCACGTTACCCAACCCTAAAATGTTCAGTATCCCAAAGAAAGAGGAAGTCAATACAGTTGTCATCAAGTGTAAACCATCACCTACCTTTGAGAAGAAACATCTCCTTGACCAAGATGTGCTCAAAGACATATCATCATGGCTATATAAAGATGAGGAAATGGCACAAGAAGCTCCCACAATACCAACAGAGCTCTATGGTAAAGGGTCAGAGATTGTCAAAAACATGGGCTATAAAGGAAAAGGCAGTATCAGCCTTCATGAACAAGGGATCATGGAACCAGTCCAAGCGACAATAAATCCTTATACTCAAGGATTAGGATATGGTCAACGGCAACATATCCTCACTACTAGCGAATGTATCCTAACTGAGGTCACTATGGTCTCCCTTGAAGTCGATAATGTCAATGAAATGGGCCATCAAGAATCATTTAGTGACTTTGTTGAACTCTTTGAATTATCCATATGTACCATATACACAGTCACCACCCTAGCCTCTTCATCTAATGACTTACCCCTTGTATACCCAGACCTCATAGACTGGGACCAACAAGGACCTCATGTCTTCGACGTAGCACCAAATGATGAAGCCATTGTTGAAATGATGGGGGTTAGAGATGACTTCCCCCTGGGAGATCATAGGCAGGATACATTATGGAACTTGATACAGCTGCCTATTTTGGGGAGACAACCTCTACTTCCAGTCACAAAAATATAAAAATCAAACATGGATCTAATGGTGAAAACCGCTCCACGGTAGTGTCAGATCCCAAAAAATTAAAAATAAAGGACGTATCTCCTAGTGAAACCCTCCATGAGGCATGAGGAGATGGAAGCATGGGCCTTCCTGAGATAGGGAAGGTATACCCTAACAGATCACCCATCTTTGTAGAGCCAGCTCAAGAGATGAATCTTGGGACGGAAGAAGAGCCAAAAATCACCTTCAGGACAGAATCTCTCAACGTAATAGAGCAGGAAAACTTCTTAGCCTTCTTCAAACGTAGAAATTGCAATTTTACGTGGACTTATGCAAACATGTCAGGGCTCAATCCCGCTTTGGTCGTCCATCACCTTATAGTACGGCTTGATGCAAAACCAGTGAAACAAAAGCTGAGAAAAATGAACCCTCAGGTGGCCCTCCTAGTCAAAGTAGAATTGAAAAAACTACTGGACGTCGGGTTCATTCGACCAATTGATTATTCTGAATGGGTTTCCAACCTAGTACTAGTAGCCAAACCTAATGGTTGAATCCATTGCTGCATCGACTTCCGAGATCTTAACAAAGCTTACCTGAAGGATGACTTCCCTTTACCAAACATTGACATGATAGTGGATCTTATGGCAGGACACGAGATGTTATCCCTAATGGATGGTTTTTTAGGGTATAATCAAATTAGGATCACGAAGGAGGACCAACATAAGACAGCCTTTATATGTCCATGGGGGACGTACTGTTGGGTGGTAATGTTGTTTGGCCTAAAGAACGCTAGAGCCACATATCAACGAGCCATGACTGTCATCTTCCACAATCTTTTCCACCACATCATGGAAGATTATGTGGACAACTTGCTAGGAAAATCAAAGACACAGGAGGAACACCTAGATGTATTAGCAAAGATCTTCGACCGACTAGAGCAATACAACATTCACTTGAATCCAAACAAATGTGTCTTTGGGGTCAACTCTGGAAAACTTTTGGGATACATAGTCTCTAGAAGGGGAATTGAGGTAGATCCCGTAAAAGTCAAAACCATCATTGAAATGCCTCCTCCAAAAACACTAAAATAGCTAAGAAGTCTGCAAAGGAAACTCCAGTCCATTCATAGGTTTATTGCTCAACTAGCCGATAAATGTCAACCGTTCCAACATCTACTCAGAAAGGATACAGCTTTTGTCTAGAACAATTAGTGTCAGGCTACCTTCGACCAGCTAAAAGATTACCTAGCTAATCCCCCTATTCTAAATCTGTCAAGGCAAGGAGAACCCTTCCTATTATACATCTCAGCAACAAAAACAGCTATTGGAGCCTTATTAGCACAACACGATGAGCAAGGGAAGGAAAAAGCCATATATTACATCAACCGCACCCTGATATCCTATGAGCTAAACTATACAGAATTTGAACGAGCATGTCTAGCCCTGGTCTTTACTTCACAAAAACTAAGACACTACATGCTCAATCACAAAACTAAGCTCATCACCAAGATCAATCCACTAAAATATCTGCTAAACAGAGCTACTATTACTCGGAGAATGGAAAAATGGGTCATGATCCTCACTAAATTTGACATTGAATATACTGAGAGAAAATCCATCAAAGGACAGGTTATCATTGATTAGCTAGCTAAAGCACCCATTCCTGCAGAATATCCTACACTGGTAGAGTTCCCTGACAAAGCTATCTTAGCAATAGCACCGGCAATAGAAACATGGAAAATGTACTTTGATGGGTCATACACACACAGAGGCTTGGGGGCAGGTGTCTTGTTTGTTACCCCTTAAGGTGACACGATCCCCAAGTCATTCAAAATTACATTCCCATGTACCAACAACATGGTAGAGTATGAGGCCCTTATCACAAGTCTCTGAATGGCAATCAAATGGAGAATTGAGAAGCTGACAGTGTATAGAGACTCTCAACTGGTCATCCGGCAAGTAAACAACGAGTACAAGACTAAGGATGATAACTCCTACCTTATAAAAAGATGGTCGATGACTTTAAAGACTATTTTGATGACATCCACTTTGAACAAATCCCAAGGCTAAACAACAAAGCTGCAGATGCCATGGCCACCATCGGATCCCTAGTCGACATGAAGAAAGACAGCAAGAAGTGCAAATTTCTGATAGAAGAACTCCCTATTCCAGCATATGATGTTCCCCAATCGGAGCTAGTGTGTGAAGTCATTGGTCCCTTATCCCCATGGTATCAAGAAACCTATCTATATCTCCATGATAACATCATCCCTCCTAATCTATCCACCTCACAACGAAAAACTTTCATCCACGGAGCCTCCCACTTCACCCTTGTAGGAGATACCCTATACAAAAGGAGTCTTGATTGCACGCTTTTACAATGTTTAGACTCTAGGGAAGCTAAAGTAGCCTTGCAAGAGGTGCATGAAGGCATCTGTGGGGCATATTCAAGTGGACCCACTCTCTCTAAAAAGATCCTGAGGACTGGATATTATTGGCCAACCATCGAACGAGACGCCTACCAGTTTGTAAAAAAATGTCTGCCATGTCAATAGCATGGAGATCTCACTCACGTACCAGCACAAGAATTACAACCAGTCACGACGTCGTGGCCTTTTTCATAGTGGGGGCTTGACCTTGTAGGAAAAATACATCCACCATCATCCAATGGCCATAAGTTCATCATCACAGCTATTGAATACTTCACCAACTGGGAGGAAGCAATACCACTCACCTTCACCACCGAAACCCAGATATCCAAGTTCATCCTCCATTATATCATATGTCGTTATGGTATCCCTCATTCCATCATCGCCAACAATGGAAAACCATTCAAGAACCAGGAAGTCTGCACTTTGTGTGAGAAATTCCAAATCCAACACCACTTCTCCACCCCATATTACCCTCAAGGAAATGATCAAGCAAAAGCTTCAAATAAAACCATCCTTCGCATTCTAAAGAAGATGGTTAATGAAGTCAGTTGTGGCTGGCACCTCCAGCTCAACCCCGCCCTATGGGCCTATCGCACAAGCATCCGCACCCCCATAGGAGCCACCCCATATTCCCTTGTATTTGGATCTGAAGCCATTTTACCTATTGAGGTCGAGCTCCCATCCCTAAGAGTATCCCTGCAAAATATAATCAATGATGAGGAATACCAGGTCGCAAGGTTGCATGAGCTAGAATTACTGGATGAGAAACGTCTGGATGTGTTGAACCACCTGCAGGCCTATCAAAATTGCCTCAAAAGAAGCTATCACAAGAGAATCAGAAACTAAAAATTTGAAGTAGGTGACCTTGTCCTTATGGAAAACCAGAAAAACTTGCAGGAGCGCCCTAAGAAAGGAAAATTTGAGCCCAATTGGCTAGGGCCATATGTCATCATAGCCAACTATGGATCAGGATCATACCAGCTTGCAACACCTGAGGGACAGCCTCTGGATGAGCCTATGAACATTCTACACCTGAAGAAATTCTACGCATAACCCATCAAGTACTCCCATCAAAAAATCAAAAAAAATAGAAAAATCAAAAAAATCAAGAAAAAACCTGAGTGCAATAAAGACTTCCAATGGTGAAAATCACTTCGGTGATGCCTTGGATTTGGTACCATGGTGAAAACCTATTTCGGGCGCCATGTGTAGTGGCCAATTCTACCATCTAATAAGTCATCTTTCCGTCACAACACTCCATATTGCATGCATCCCATGGCTTGGAATTCTGAAACATCAAGTCTTATTGCCCACCCCGCAATATCCCATCCAAAGGCTAATCCATGAAAGAATCAAAAAATCCAAAAATAATAAAAAATCACAAAATCCAAAAACAATAAAAAATCACAAAATCCAAAAATAATAGAAAATCACCAAAATCCAAAAAATCCTTCCTAACAATTCACTACAAATCACCCCCACGCATCGATCTCGTTGTAACTCGTGACTATCAACATCCATCAAGCCTCAATATCACACCCATCCTAAACCATTCCCACATCATCAAGTCATGCCAGAACTACATGTTCATCTCGTCCGCATCTTGAAAGTACCTTGATCCTGTGGATACAGGGTATATAGGCAGTCTAGAATACGAAGGAAGTATCCAATACTCAAGTACATAAGATGCACCCATCCAACCCATTTGGATGGTCCCCATTCACTAAGCTTGCTGGACCCAATAAATGGTACACATGCTAGGTATACGCTTGAAGCATGGTCCCTAACGCAAAAATCATCAATCAACACACCAACTATAATCCCACACATGGCCTGACTATCCTTTTGCCCACCTTTCAAAAATTATCCAACAAAATCCAACCGATTCGCATCCTAGGATATATCATTCCTACAATGGACAAGAATCTATCATCATGTATCTTGGCAAGAGCACACAAAGGCTATTTTTTATCTTTTTGTTGGTCTTTTTAATTATTGATTTTTGTCTTTTTGTCTCACTCTAGGTCATTTCCAAAGCTACCTTGATCTCATTATATCATGGTAAGTGGAGGACAACACCTAGAGTAGACATGGTCATTGTTTCTGTATGTTGTGCTTGTGGGTTGGTTTCATTACTCCAAGAATAGTATTCATATCTTGAAGCCTGGGTCGGTTCTAGCATGATGTGCCTCATTTGCATATACAGGCATCAATACCTTATATGTACTATTAGCACTCATCGCTATGAGTCCCCTTCCTAGGCCAGGCAAGGTTATACTACCTTGGGCATGCATGAAATCAACCTATTGTTTGTGGGTCTAGTCCATGCAATCGTGGGATATATATCATCACCTAGGTCATCTCATACCTTTGTGAACTGTATCCTACATTGCTATAATAAACTAAGAAATGCTCTCAATTAATGTTATGCAACTACTATTACTAGCTCAAATCATCCTGCTAATCATTTATTCAACTATACCATTTGGGCCTAGACTTCGTAATCACCTAGCCTATCCCCCCCTCCCAAATCCCCTCACTAATCCCACTCCTCCAACTTATTCTCACTCAATACATCCTAAGCCAAAGTAAATCCCTCCTCAATGACGTGGTGTTTCATGACCTAGCAACTCCCTCATTAACCATCCCAACCCCCCCAATCTAGCCACAGCCAATCATATCCGTACCCTATCCATTCACCCTTATCCTCTCCCCACCTATTCGCCTATCACATAGCCCCACCACCCAGGGTCCAACAAAGAACATCATGTGTATCAAGACTTAATCATCTCACATATCACCTAGTTTGCATCTCACATATCACCTAGTTTGCATCTCACATATCATTTAATTTGCATTTCATTTACGTACATTTTTTAGAATCATATCATTTAATTTGCATATTCATTTAGGTGCATTTTATAATCATTTAGTTGCATATAATAATCATTTAAAATTGCATATCATATATCACTTAATTTGCATATTCATTTAGTTGCATATCATAATCATTTAAAATTGCATATCATATATCATTTAATTTGCATATTCATTTAGGTGCATCTTATAATTATTTAGTTGCATATCATAATCATTTAAAATTGCATATCATATATCATTTAATTTGCATATTCATTTAGGTGCATTTTATAATCATTTAGTTGCATATCATATATCATTTAATTTGCATATTCATTTAGGTGCATTTTATAATCCTTTAGTTGCATATAATAATCAATTAAATTGTATTCCATAATCAGTTAAATTGCATATAATCATTTAATTTACATTTAGTTTGCATTCTATAATCGTTACATTACATTCCATATATCATTTCATAATCATTTAGTTACATTTGCTTACATAGCATAATCATTTAGTTACATTGCATAATCATAATCATAATCATTTAGTTACATTTTATAACCATCTACTTGCATATCCATATTTCCATACATAACATGTGTTGATTAAGATAAACATACATTTCCATTGCATTACATTTTACATCCATAATAAATGTTTATTAATCTGAACATTTATTTGCATTCTACATCACAGTCCATAAATCACAAACATGCATATATCCAAATAAGTAAACCATCATTACATCCATCATATTACATCAATAGGTACATCCATAACATCAACATAATACATTGTATAAACACAACACATCCATAGCATATAATCCATAAAGCATACTACATCCATCAACATAAGCATCGTCATAATCATATAAAACTATCATAAATAAACAAATAGGCAATCAAAAAGCATCATCTCGTATATCATCATCGCAAAAACATACATCACTCATATATATACATCAAAAAATATAATAACATGTCATGATACAATGCCTCCAAGGGCCAAAATGATACAACTGTCACATAGAGGACCCTCTCTCTGACGCAGTGGGGGATCCTCGCCCTGGTGGTGGCTATGGTCCTACATGTGGCTGTGGCTGCGGCTGAACCTATACCTGTGTAACCTGCTAGGGCACATGTGATGGGGGACCCATTGCCTTCTGAACAGACTAAACTGATCTAGATTTGTGTGACATAGATGCCCTGGATCCACTGACCTGACTATAGCTCGGTGCATACTTCTCTGTAGGCACTTTCACGTGATAGAGGGCCTGATAATAATCCGTCCATCCTCTAGCCTCTAACAACTATCCCTGTACCTGTGCCTGAGACAACTGTGTCTGCATCAGTGTCAAAACTGGGGCCATACCAGCACCTGAAGCCTGCAAACTACCCACCGTAGCCTCTGCCTGTCGAACCCTCACAAGTGCCGCATCCCGCTCTCCTATCACAACCACTATCTCACCCTGAGTCTGGGCTAACTGTGCCCACAATGCAGCCACCTGTCCATCTGTACCATCTAGTAATGCAACTGTCCCCCGCAACTGCACTAACTCTGTCTCGCGGCTCTCTAAAGCCTCCTGCAGGCTGGCTACCTGTGCCCGCAGAGTCTCAACCTCCTCCTCCTCTCCACTCCAAGGCCACCAATGAGATGAGGACCCTCGAAGCCCTAACTCTCCACCTGCCCCTAAGGTGCCCGCCTCTGCCTGCTGTCCTGCTACAACAGCCTACTACTGCTACGATATCTGTTGTGGGGTTAGAACACCCCTACCTACCCTCGGTAGTCCCCCATGTTGTTGAGGTCCTACCTGCCTCTGCACCACTCCGATCTCTACCTACTATCGCACCTACTGCTGGGGCACCTGTGAACCACCACCTACCTACCCCTCTCCCCTGAGCCCAACCTGTCCAGCTATTGTTGCTGCTAGCACATCCATCGGCTCCCCATCTCTCCCAATCTCCCTCTCCTCCCCATCCCCTCCAACCTCCACTAGGTAGTCTGCAATAATCTCCTCACCCTCCTCTAGGAAATCATCTCCATCAGAATCATCATCTCCATCCTCCTTAGACTCCTCATCCCCTGACCCCGCCGCCTCCTCCACAGGGACTACCTCATCTACAAGGTCAGTGAATCGATTCGGTCGCCACATCCACCACCATGTCTCATACACAGAAGTAGTGCCTACATCCCCGACTACACTCTCCCAATCCCACATTAATGGCTCCAAAGCCACAAAATCCTTCAAGGCAACCCGGGGCTATATGGCTGCAGGCCAATAACGGACATCTCAATGGGTCCGTGTAAAAATCACCATCTGCTATGGAGCATCCTACCGTAACCCAAATTGTCACATAACTCACGATGATAGATACATATCAATCATATGGTCTCCTCAACCTATCAAGTAGCACTGCTGCAAAGTGAAAGGCATGTGCACATCATCATCTGGCCATGGCTCCACTCCGATGTAGGGTCACCAGGTAACCCAAATAACGTCATCCAATACCCATCTCCAATACTGACCCTGCCCAGTGTATGTATACTCAGCATCTCAATACAGGAACACAAAGGCCTCAAACTGACAAAGATAGTATCCACATCTCGGCTGAGTGACCGAAATATGCTCCCAGATCCACACATGCAGCAAAGTAACCCTAGCTGATAAAGTTGAATCATAATGATAAACCACTGTATGCATCTCATGATAGAGTTGTGCCAACATCACCGGTCTCCAAGCATACACGATCTCATGTCTAACCATCCCCTCAATCACCTCTCCCCACCCAACTAGAAATCCCCTGCCCCTCCTATCAGGCATCACTATGCCACCAATCAATGCACACAGGAACAAAGAAAACTGATCTGCACCCGCCGCTAGTGGCCCCTCATAGCTCATCTCCCTCCTATCTGTTGATAAAACAATGTGATCATGGCCAAATACTCTAACCAAGGCCCTCTGTCCCCTCCTCGTGTCATATGTCACCTAACGTCCATGAATCGGTAGATTGAGGATGCGACAAACATCCTCAAGAGTGATGGTGATCTCGCCAATAGGAAGCAAAAATGTACAAGTCTCTGGCCAATACCACTCTACAATCGCTATAATCAGAGCTCTATGAGCTCATAGCACTGGCATCGACGAAGCTTTCAAGAGCCCTAATCTCGCCAGTCGAGCCCATGTAGCATCATCAAACTGATCAAATAGCGCCATCACAGATGGCACGCGTCGCTCCCGCGAGGACACTAAAAATGACCTCGTATCCTGTATCCACAGTTTCTGGTCAAAAATCTACCTATATTTTTCTAAATCCCCCCTTTCTTCTACTGTTGAAAGCCAAAAACATTTTAGCGCCACAACAGACCATGTTTTGCGCCATTTCTAACGATAGCGCTACCACATCTCCCCAGGGCGCTAATTCAGATTATAGTGCCATTGCGCAGGCTCTTCACGCCATTTACACAAATGGTGCCACCCTTCCACTTGGCACCAATCTAATGAATGGCGCCAGTTCTCCTGATAGTGCTTATATCAGATATAATGCTACTCCTCCAAATGGCGCTAATCCTAAATACAGTACCACTATAAAACATAGCGCTTATCTAGAAGATAGCGCTACCCTAATACCTATTTGGCGCCAAAATGCCAGAATCTTAAACCTTGCACACATTGTGCTAATCTAGATGATGGCACCAAAATGTTAAGCGTTTGACGCCAATCTACCTCTATTCTACCCTGGTGGATAGCACCAATCCAGAAGATTGCGCTAATTCGCCCTTTTTTAGCGCTGTATGATCTTGTGATAGTGCCACAATGCCAATTCCCAATTCTCGAAGCCCAAAAATGCGACAAAATCAAAAAATCATAAAGCTAGGGTTAGACCCTACCTGGGGTCTAGCCTCTGGTGCCCAGCCATAGGATCGAAAATGCTCAGAAATGTGGGTGAGTTGAGGGAACTTGGGATTGCGCTCTGCCATCTCTCCTTTGCTCCTTCTCAAGAGTTCAATGTGTGCAAATGTGGCACCCTTAGGGCCCACTAGTCTAAATATAGTAAGCCATGTCATCCTTCTGCCCACTCTTTTTCCTCTCCAGGGTGCAGATCAAACCTTTTTCCTCCATTTTTCTTCCTATCATCTTCTTTTTCCATCCTCTATACAACCTTCACTCACGTCGCGTCCTTTCGAGAGATCGCCTAAAAAAAATTATTTTTTCAGCGACCTCTCGAGGGGGCATCCCTCACCCATCTTATTCCTTCCTGGTAGCTAGGGCATATTTTTCTTTGACCTGACGCCACTTCCCTCCTAGGTCTTGACACCACGTCAAAGAGGGGCAAATGTAGACACCTAAAAATGTCTCCACCATCAAATCGACTCCCGACATCCCTAAACATACCAATTCCCCTTCTAATCAATTAATTAAATTTTTTATTTAATTAATTATCCCTTCACCTAATTTTTCATCATTCTATCCCCAATAATTGGATTAATTTTATTAATTCAATAGTTCAACCTTAGCCCATTAATTAAATAAATATGCAATATTTATTTGGTTAATTTCCCCCTTCTCACTAAATCCAATTAATTAGCTAAATCATGTTTAACTAATTAATTCATCCTATTAATTAACCTATCCCTACCCTAGGTAATTAACTAGTCATTATTTAATTACCTACCCTGGCCTATCTCATCTTAGCCTTAGGATTAATTAAATAAAACCTTATTTAATTAATCTTAACCTCCCATTAAAGTGGTCAAACCTAGCTTAACACCCTTCCCCACATCCTCCAAATAAAAAATTAAAATATATCCCACGTAAATCAATTTTTTATAAAAATGTGTCCAACATCACATTTAATACCTCTTACACCCCTTACCCATGCCATGCCTCATTTATATCCACTCTTCCCCAAATGAATTTTTAATTCATTTTACCCTTCCCCATGTGAATTTTTAATTCACAAATAATCCATCTCACCCAACCTCATTTAATTCACCCCTTTTCCAAAAAGAATATAAAATTCATCTTTATTCCTAGCCCTCCATCCTATAAGATGAAATCTAGGCCCTCCACATCATCTTCATCCTCCACCATTGATCTCCCAAATCAATCTCAACCCTTGGATCAAAATCTCTCCAAAATGCCTATAAATACACCATCCTCCAACCCATTTGAGGATCCAATTTCTAAGTAATGTTACCATGCCCAAAAATCTCTTGAGCTAGCTTGTGAGTTGCATTTGTGAGCTTGAGAGCATTTCACATTTGAATACATTATCTAGGGTATATCTAGGAGCTCTTGGGTGCATGCTTCTACAACCCTATCATGGATTTGTGAGTCATAGTGAGGTATAACATTTGTTTTTATGCAATTGTTCTTGTGTTTTCTATCTCATTTTGATTTTATTAATCACAGGAGCTTTGAGGGTGGACCTAAAAACAAACTAGGCTTGGGACCACTAGAGGGAGGAGCTAAACATAGTGAAATTGTACCTACACACAAGTGTACACAATTTACGACGTTACACAAACAAGGACAACCACCATAGTTTTTTGTAACAGTATTTTTCCTCTTAATTATTGAATGCCCTTAGAGATAGAGTAGCATTTTATTTTAAACAAATGAAGGTGATTACTTGTGGCTAATATCACTATGCTTAAGAGTTTCCCTACATACAAAAAACCAGTAGTTAGAAGCTCAATCCTCAATAGAAAATAATAGTTAATATGATATCAAATGACCGACTAGCTAATGATTATGACTTCACACTAAAACACAGAACTGGAAGTAGTCATTTACTTAAACAAAGCAAAGACACTGAAATTTTATTGGTACAAAAATAATTCAATTAGAGGCTAGTTTGGAAATATTGTAAATAGATTAGAAATATGATCTTTTATAAACAACCTTATACCTTGGGGGTGTCATGTCCCTCTATCAATCAAATTGATTATGTACTATTCATTCAAATCAAAGTTATGAATATTGTAATCAATTAAATAATATAGATTTAATAATAAATTAAGTATTATAAATTAATATAAATATAATATATAATATATATTATTAAATAGAAATAATAAATATAATTATTAATATTAATAATCAAATATTATTATAAATATAAATATTAAATATTATTATTATTATCATAAATATAAATATTAAATGTTATTATTATTAATAATATAAATATAAAATATAATAATAAATAACATTATTAATAAACCTTTTGAAAGCAACTATGAGGCTGTGATCAGTAGTAATAAAGTAGCGAATGTTTAGATCAGCGAAGGATTAATAAATAAGTAATGTTAGTAAAATAACAAATCCATAAGGAAATCAATAATGAACAATAATTAATATTCTTGCAAAGGAAGCAATCAACGATTCCAAACAAACGGCGATCCCCAAACAATAAAGGCAGCACTATTATATTAAGAGAATATATTAGTCTTAAACTAAGGGTGGCACCTTTTGAGACCAACGATCCCATGAAGAGAGGTAACCGTCGATGAAAAGCCACCAATCAAAGGTATAAAGAGATCGGTGGGCATTTTAGAAAGGGGATCATTCCACCAATCATAAAAACAATTCAGATATAAATCAAGCATTACTTAGCAGCGAATTAAACAGTATATAAATATACAAATATCAATCAAATTCAGATATTATAGGTAACAATCTACCATACAAATATCCATTTTAAGTGGTGGAAATACTCTCAAATCGATATAGTTCCTATAAGGAACATCATTGCATAAAAGAATTATGATTTGATAGCAGCCTTGTGAGTCAAGGCAATCATCATCATTTGTGATCCATAGGATCACTTGTACATTCTTAAGGAGAGCAAATCTATGAATCGGTATGATATATATATAATGATACTTAGTCTTGCCCATGATATATGAGGGACATTGCGTGTCTTGTCGTGTCATTAATCTTGTCTATCACCCTATGAGGACATTTGGGTTGTTAGGGAAGGGCGGTTTATTATTATTATTAATAAGTCTTACATAGTAGGTGACTCTCAAGTGGTGAAGAATTGTCAGGTGAGCATGAAACCCTTGAGCCAAGTGGTGAAGAATTGCTAGGTGAGCATGAAACCCTTGGGCCTATGGCAGTGGAGCATTGTTATCCAGCACCTTAATGAGTATATTCCCTGCCTCCACTAGGGTAAATGATTAGGTTAGATTAACTATTGGGCATGATGATAGCCATTCCCAAAGTATATCATGAGGCAAAAGATGTATCAAGTATAAGTATCTTAAAGTATGAAGAAATATAATTGAATATATGCTCTCTCCAATAATATTATAATCATGTTCATTGCTATTGATTATGATTATGACGTATTGATTTCATTACTAAATTGATCTTTAATAGTGCTAATATCTTCTTCTAGTAGCTATTCTTGTGTGCAGGTTAATAGATCAAAGGATATCCTAAAAGGGAACATTACAAGGGGCATGATACAAAAAATCAATCATTAGTTACAAAAGAACAACATATCAATTATTTGTATTTCAAGAGAACAAAGATGTCATTTGAGTATGGTTATGAGTTGGAAGCTTGAGATCTTCTCAACCCATAAACATACTCATAAGTATGTGTATCAAAGATGAATATTTGAAGATTACTAGGAGATTAAGAGTGTTGTTTGTGTTATCTTAAAATATGTAGGACAAATTCAATTAAGCCAAGTGAGTATACTCTATAAGTTAATTTGCATTCCATTTGATACTTTATCAATATCCATATGTGATAAACTGAGTGCAGTAAGATCTGAGATTTAACAGTAGCTATTTCAGATTAAATAATTTCAGAAACATATAAATATTTATATAAGTGTGTACATGCAGATTTCCATGTACACACCTATATAGATATTTGTAAGTATGGGCTTAGGAATTGTAAACAATAGATAGATTTATGAGTCATCCTTAGTTGAGACAGTATAGAGAAGTCTTAAATATTTGAATTACCATGCTTTAGACTCTCTTAAGTAACTAACTGAATTCTATGTCAAAAAAACTTATCATGTTTACCATTTTTGAAGTACATATAAAGGATGCATGTTAGATTTTAATTTATTCTAGACTACTTATGACCTGTTTGGTGTAAAGTCAAGATAAAATTTTGTTTTATAGAATTGTTTAAACCTATCTAAATGGTCATGATATCCTATCAGTCTAGTTATCTGATTTTTATGTAAGAAAAGTTGGTTGTGACTTGTTTTGTGTCAATTCAAGTTGAGATAGAAGTGTGTGGACAAATGACCCATATTTCTTCTTTAGAATATGATATTGTTTTAGAATGCTTTGGCCAAAGTAATGCATTTTACCATGTGCATTGTCAGTCCACGGTATTTGATAAGGTTGCATGTTTAATCAATTGTCATACTTAGCTAGAGGTCATCTAGGGTTGTATGACAAGTTACATGTGACAAAGTTAGTACTTCACACTAGTTCTTAGTTTCCATGGTACATTCATAGATCTCTCTATCTACCACCCTCATGAAGGGTAGGGCCAAGTTTCCAGTAGGAAGGTGTATAAGGGATAGTTGGTCTATGGATGGAGGTAAAGCACCTTGATGATACTCACCCTTCATGCAATAGTACAGTTCGCCACAAGTTTGGTACATAGAGACACATTTATAAATGTTGAAACATTGGATTATATGATTTGTAAATTGTACAAAACATAATGCTTGTGATTGTTAGAATCTGAAAAGATTAATAACCTAGAAAACTAGTGCAAAGAATAGATATTAAAACTATGAATGCAAATGATACGAAATCAAAATAGCAACACAGAGTTAGTCTCCGAGAGAGTAATGTAAATGCTAGAAGCAAAATAGCATTAAGAGGATGCAAAAGCAAAAGATACCAAATACAAGCCAGGAAGCATGCTTATATAGACTAGGAAGAGAGAGGAGGTGGCAACACCAACCAATGAGGAGCAACCATCTATCGGACTAAAGATAGCAAAGTATCTTCCCAAGATAGCTAATGGATGCTCACATGTAGGAAGGTGACACCTCGCAACCACTCACCTAATAAGACATGCTTTATTAACCTAAGCGAGATTAATTAGAAGTGTAGGAAAAACCTAGGAATATAGGAAAAATAAATAACCCATCTAGGAAATAAAAACCTACACTAACACCCCCCATAAGCGAAGCTTAGGTGGATGTAGAAATGGGTCCCGGCAAATCAAGCCTGATGAGGTACCCATGTACATAAAATTCCCCCCCAAAGAGAGAGAGAAGAGACCCCCCCAAAAGTAGAGAGTCAAGACTCCGAGTGAGAGGAAGAAGCCCCCCCAGAAGATGAAGCATCCCGCACCCCCAGCAAAGCTCACAAATGAAGGAACTTACTCTCAGTGAAGGGTTTGGTGAAGATATCAGCAACTTGCTCAGAAGTCGGACAGTAGAGAAGGTTGATGACGTGGCCATGGATGAGCTCCCGGATGTAGTGCATGTGGACCTCTATGTGTTTGGTCCGCTGATGATGGACCGGATTCCATGAGATCTGAATGGCACTCTAGTTGTCACAAAATATGACTGATGGCCGTCTGAGCTGGATACCAAACTCAGTGAGAAGATTCTGAAGCCAAATGGCCTCAGTGGCGGCATTCACAGCCCCCCGATACTTAGCCTCAGTAGAAGATAGAGCAATAGCAGACTGCTTCTTGCTTGACCAACAAACAGGACCTGAACCAAGTGAGAAGCTGTAACCTGAAGTAGACTTGCGATCCTGAGAATCACCTGCCCAATCTGAATCTGTGTAGCCCACCAAGTCAAGCTCAATGCCCACTGCATAGTGAATCCCAAAACTGTGAGTACCCTGAATGTAGTGAAGGATCCGCTTGGTTGCTTTCCAGTGCAGCTCATGAGGCTCCTGCATGAATCGAGAGACCATGCCTACAGCATATGAAATGTCAGGTCTCGTATGAGTCAGATAAATGAGACTCCCAACAAGTTGTCAGTACAAAGTGCCATCAACAAGTGGAGAAGAACACTGAGCCTCAAGTTTGACTCCAGAAAGAAAGGGAGTTGGAGTAGGCTTACAGTCAGCCATATGAAACCTTGAGAGCAAATCTAGAGCATACTTGGACTGTGTGATGGTGATCTCAGAAGCAAACTGGTAGATCTCAATCCTGAGAAAGTAATGCAACAAGCCCAAGTCAGTCATCAAAAACCTGTCATGAAGGGTAGTTTTAACAGCCCCAATGGTGGATGAAGAACTCCCTGTGATCAGCAAGTCATCAACATACAGAACTAGAAATAGGAGTGAATCATCCTGCTGCAGAATGTAGACATTGGGATCAGAATGGCACCGAGTGAACCCAACTAATAGAAGGAAGGAAGCCATCTTGGCATACCAGGCCCGAGGAGCTTGTTTGAGGCCATAGAGAGACTTCCAAAGAAGGCATACAAGTGAAGAATCCTGAAGGAACCCCTGTGGCTACTCCATGTAGATCTCCTCCTGAAGGTCACCATGAAGAAAAGCACTCTTCACATCCATCTGGTGTACTTCCCAACGATTAGCTGCAGCAATGGCAAGAACAAGTCGGATGAAATTCATTCAGGCAACTGGCGCAAAAGTCTCAAAGTAGTCAATCCCAGGAACCTGGGAGAATCCTTTTGCGACCAAGCGAGCCTTATACTTGTCAACCGACCCATCTGCTGCAAATTTTGTCTGATAGATCCACTTACATCGAACAAGTTCTCTTCCCTTAGGAAGAGGGACAAGATCCCAAGTGTGGTTCCTCATCAAGGAACTATACTCCTCCTGCATAGCTGTATCCCACTCAGGAATACCAGAAGCCTCATGAAAAGACTGTGGATCTGAGGTAGTAGTAATGAAGACATGTGGAGCATCCTGGATCTATGAACGAGTTCGCCTGGTGTCTGATGGATCCCCAACCCAATCACCTACAGACTGCAAGGTCTGTCTAGCCCAAAGTGGACCAGAAGATGGAGAATCTGGAGGAGAATCATCAACCTCTGAATGATGACTAGGAGAGGAAGGAGGTGAGTCCTCTGAATCGCTCTCTGCATCAGAAGTGGAGGTAGAAGACTGCTCAGGTGAATTTGACTCATCAGAAGATCTGTCATGTATCCCAAGGGACTCCAATGTCAAAGTAGAAGGAGTTGGAGAAGTGATAGAAAGTGAGCTCGAAGAGCCCTCCTCAAACTGAACACTCCTCTCAATAAACAACTCATGTGTAGTAGGGTGGAGCAACTGATAACCCTTCACACCATCAGGATAACCTACAAATATGCAAGGTCTGCTCTGCGGATCCAAGGCCTTGTGTTTCTCTGTAGGAATGTGGGCCCATGCAGGAGAACCAAAAACTCAAAAGTGCTTAACTGATGGTTTCCGACCACTCCAAGCTTCAAAAGGAGTGACTCCCTTCAAGGCTCGATGAGGAACACGATTCTGGATATAACAAGCACAGTTAATGGCCTCTGCCCAATACTGTGGTGCAAGAGATCTAGAGTGAATCATGCAGTTCGCCATTTCCTTCAAGGACCTATTCTTCCATTCTGCAACACTGTTCTGCTGAGGATTGTATGGAACTGAATGCTACAAATCAATCCCCTCTGAAGTGCAAAACCTCTCAAACCGATGGTTGACATACTCACCACCATTGTCAGTGCGCAAAACTTTGATGGCTTTCCCGGATTGCTTCTCTACAAAAGTCTTGAAGTCCTGAAAATGATCAAATACCTCTGACTTCTGTTTGAGAAAGTACACCCAAGTATTTTGAGAAAAGTCATCAATGAATGTGAGGACATATCTAGCCTTGCTGAAAGAAGGATGCTGAAATGGACCAGCCAAATCACTGTGAACTAACTCCAGTATCTGTGAAGCTCTCCATGCCTTACCTTTGTCAAACTTTTCCTTAGGATGCTTACCAAGAATGCAACCTTGGCAAACACCACCTAAAAACTGAACTGAAGGCAACCCTATGACCATGCTCTGCTAGTTGAGCTGCTGCAAGTAGCGGAAGTTAAGATGGCTAAACCGCTCATGCCATAATCTACTCACATCATTTGAATGAGTGAGCAAAACAGTCGAAGGAGGATCAGGAACAAAGTGAGAAAACAGATAGAGCCATGACTGATGATCTGCTCTCCCAACTGCAACTGTAGAACCACTGTGCAACTCACGAATCTCCATTGAATCAAGAGTGAACTCAACTTGCTTGCCTGAACCTGTGTGAGTGATCTGGTATACCGATAGGAGATTAGTTGATAATGAGGGCACACAAAGAACATCATGGAATGTGCCATCCCCCACATCAACAGACCCTCTCCCACACACCTCAACAGGAGTGTTATCACCCATCAAAATAGAAGGCATAGTACATGGCTCCAAGGATGCAAGTTCTTCCTTAGATGAAGCCATGTGGTGCGAAGCACCCGAATCAAGAACCCAAGTGGATGGTGAAGAAGCAACTGCAACAAGGGCCTTGCCCTTTCCTTTTCCCTTGTTGTTTTCTTTTGCCTTATTAGACCCCTCATTAGAACTCTGTTTGACAGACTCAGGAACACTGATATTATTCTTCTCAAGAATGTGTGTCAAGTGATCAATTTGTTTCTTCAGACATTTATGTTCATCATGACTGGGTCTCTTACAATAGGCACATTAGACCCTCTCTTTCTTAGGCTTGTCTCCCTTAGAATATTGGGTCTCATTAGTTGCTTTTGAAGCAACCGTTATCTGATCCTTCTTCTCCTTACTATTCTTTTGTTTCTTATTGTTACTACTTTGTCCTTTCTATTCTTTTGTGCCTTGGTTGGCAGCCAAGGCATGTGACTTAGAGGACTTAAGATTGCCCATCTGGATTAGTTTGTCCTGTTCCCGAGTGAGATTGACAGCAAAATCATCTAAAGATGGCATGGTGAATTGAGTACCAAGTGCACCCTTAGTAGCATAGAAAGTAGAAACAAATACAGAATATTCTAAACTTAGCTTAGAGAGAATACTAAGAATCAGTTGTTCATCTTTCTTTTCAATTCCACATTGATTTAACTGCAGCCTTAGTGATTTCAATTTGGTGAAGAAATCTTGGATTGTGTTGAAATTGCTTGGACTTAAACTAATTAGTTCATTTTCCAACATATGACCCCTCATTGAATCTTGTGTGCCAAATAGTGTTTCTAGCTTTGTCCAGATTTCATTTGGTGTATTCAAAGACTCAATGTGAAAGAGCAAATCAGGAAAAAATAGACAAAGACAATGTTCAATATGCCTCATCACATTTGTTAAACCACTTAGGCTTATCTTCATCTTTAGCAGGTTCAGTTTCAAGTCTCATAGTTATCCTATTTAATCCAGCTTTCCTTAAGTGAATTGTCATGTGTGATTTCTACTCAAAGTAATTGTATGGAGTTAGAATAGGCAGATTTGTTTGATCCATGATGAAGAAATGCAGAGAAGAAGTGTCGAAAAGAAGAGAACCCAACCAAGACAACCCCCACTTTTTCACTCAATCAAAGAACCCCCCCAAGAAAATATGATTTGGCACTTTATATTAGTGTGTTTACAACTACCACTAGCAATAAATACTAAGTGGTCTTGATTTTAATGCATTACAAAACCCTCATGAAGAGCATATGCTGAAAATACAACTTTTGGCATAATATCCAGAGAAATAGATAGTACCACTACGATCTACTCAAAAAATCATGCACTTTCAAAAAAAGAATCACCTCAATACAAGGTCATATGTGAAAGTTATGATCCTCCGAAGTTCCCAAAATGAGAACCGTGCAATGTCACAACTGAGAATCTACAATTTCTAAAAAATCTTGGCATCAAAATTAAAAAATTGACTACACTAGTGCATAGAGCATGAAAAAATAGCTAAAATAAAAAAAAAAATCGTGGGAAAAGGAGTCCGTATGAGCAAGAACGGAGCATTTGAAAACTGTCTTCAAAACTGCAGCTGCCAACGGAGAGGGGTCATGTTGTAGCTTTCTAAGCGCATTTCTACAAAATATATAGACTGCATGCACAAATGGAAAGATACCCAGATGGTTTTTCTATGCTATGAACAAAACCCAGAAGGCGTTTTTCTTACAAATACACAGACGATGTTGCTCCAGTGTAAACAGAACGCCTTTAGCTACAAAAAATGACCCCAACAACCAAAAAATGACATGCAAAGGCTGAATCAGATGCTGGAACCTGCAATATTGATTCAAAAGACCAAATATGCAAGCTGGTTGTCAGATTTGAGCTTGAAACCCTGGTTCTGCAACTATGTATGACGATCTCCGATTTTGGTGAAACGAAAGCCAAATCTGACTTTCTCAAGCCTCCTGGACGCGTTTGAACAGCCAAAAATGCTACCAATATAACTAGAAATGCTGCAATCACCCAGATTTCATAAACACATGTGCAAACCCCAGAGATTAAAAAAAGTTTCCGTCAAACTTTTCTGATTCTCAAGATCATCCAAAGATGCAAGAGAAGAGCATACTGGGTTCTTCGAAAAACTGTAATAAAATTTATTAGCCCCCCCCCCCCCCCCCCCGAATCTCTCAAATATGGAAACTAAAATCTACTCTTACACATAGAATAGCTCTGATACCATGTTAGAATCTGAAAAGATTAATAACCCAGAAAACTAGTGCAAAGAATAGATATTAAAACTATGAATGCAAATGATACGAAATCAAAATAGCAACACAGAGTTAGTCTCCGGGAGAGTAATGCAAATGCTAGAAGTAAAATAGCATTAAGAGGATGCAAAAGCAAAAGATACCAAATACAAGCCAGGTAGCATGCTTATATAGACTAGGAAGAGAGAGGAGGTGGCAACACTGACCAATGAGGAGCAACCATCTATCGGACTAAAGATAGCAAAGTATCTTCCCAAGATAGCTAATGGATGCTCACATGTAGGAAGGTGACACCTCGCAACCACTCACCTAATAAGACATGCTTTATTAACCTAAGCGAGATTAATTAGAAGTGTAGGAAAAACCTAGGAATATAGGAAAAATAAATAACCCATCTAGGAAATAAAAACCTACACTAACAGTGATTAAATATTTGTGATAGTTTGATGTAAAAATGTAACAAAGTGATATTTCATTATATTGTTTATCTTGAGAACTGTTATTGATGTAAATCTAAATAAATGATGATGGCATGTGTATTAATGTGAATTTGTAAATTTAATATAATTTGGTATGCTTGAGAAAATTGTCTAACTTGAGAAAAGTAAGTTTAAGTCCTTGTCTTATTTAGTGCTATGGTATTTGGAATCTTATGTAAATATAATTTAAATTTTCAAAACTATACGTGTACCATTATAAAATATTTTGTACTTGACTATATTTCAATTCAAAAAACATTATCATAGTTTTTAGATGAATGTTTGGAATACAAACTAAGGTTTGTCACAAAAATTTTGAAACTAAATTCTCATGCTCATTCAAGAGTATCATTGAAGATGACTAAGATGACTAGTGGAGTATCGATTCACACTTTGGGTTGTGTTATTTTACCTCTTTAGGTGGGTCCTAGGGAAGTACAAATATTATGTCATGTTATTCTTGCTTTCGATAGATTTTTCATATTACTTAGTAGATTGTGGTTGGAGCACTTAGGAATTTTACCTTCTTTTATACATCAATGTGTTAAATTTATTCATGAAGGTAGATTTCTAAAGATTACATGAGATCCATATGAGCTACTTTTAGAGTTGAGCCATTTTACTTTGGATAGTTGCATCCCACTCCGAAGGACCTACAGATGAAAGTCAAAAACCTCTTCATGATGTGTATAAAATAAAATTACAAGAACAAAAAGAGAGAAGGATGAAGCTAAGGTGGCACATGATTACATTAAGCATACTTCACTACCTATATCACCCAAGAAGAATAAGTGACCTATATTAAAAAATAAGCATTTTGCACCAAGAACACTGCTACATGGATTCTAAAGAAGAATATAAAAGTTCAACAAATGCAACCACCTCCTATGACACAAGCAAAGTGGATAAAGAAAGAAACGCGTAATGTCCCACCTATTGATAGTGTGTTTGCAAAGAGCACAAATTCCCGCCAAGGGGAAACACGTCATTGAAAAAGAAAGTCGTGTAATTGATGAAACTTTATGGGAAAAGGATGACATCTTAGAGGAGGATCTTGCTAGATATGTTCCATGATACAATGAGCATTAGTATACTTTATTCATATATAATATTAGTTTTCATCTATATGTGTTATTACAATTTAACCTATTTATTTTCGTCATGTTTGTTATGTTCACATATTCTCATTTCACCTTCTATATTGTGATACATGCTTTGTTTATCCCCTCTTGGGGGCTATTTTTCCTATTCTTTCTTGTACATTTTAGTGCCTATGCTTGCTTATGTATCCTTTTTAACTTTTACACTTGCTTATGTTTCTTTTTAGTTTCTATAATTTACAACATGCTTTAGTTGACTCTTTATGTTTGGTCATGTCCTATGTCACCACTTTGGTTATTACTTGTTCTCTATCTACAAGATTTATGATTCTCCTTATGCTACATGCTTATGATGCCATCTCTATGCCATATCTTAAGGGTTCCTACCATTTCTTGTCACATTTATGGTTCCATTTACGATCCTTATCATGTTCTCTTCTTTTAATTCTACACTTATTATCCTATGTCTATGATGCTCATCATCCTTATGATTCCATATCATTGATCATTATCATGACTGTATTGCTATCGCTACATGATATTTATCACACTTTAATCACAGGTTATGAACCTTAACATGCCTTCATCCTTATGAACCTTTCCATTCTATTGATATTTACATGATATTTATCTTGCCTTTATGGTCATCCTTATCTTATTGTTTGCCTATATTGGGAAAAGTCATCTTTAAATATACCTTCATGCTTATCACCTATACAGGTGTACCTATGTATGATGTTGTCGATAGATATTTACTACATCCTTGATGTGCCTCCATGAGTCTTATCTATCTCCTATAGCTATCCTTATCTTGATATTGGCCTATACTAGGGGCAATCTTATTACTTGTGCCTTGACACTTATCTCCTATACATGTGATTATTAAATAATATTATCCTTTACTATGCAAGTTATATTTTTCTCTTCTCCTCCAATTCCTTGCATCCTTTATATCCAACCAATTGGAGGGGGCAACGGAGGGCATATATGTTGGTTTAGCTCCAGACAACTGAGAGGGGCGGTGAATCAGTTGTCACACATTTTCAATCTTTTCTACCTTTAATCTTCCTTTTCCACTTATAATCAATTTAATGATATAAACATTTCAACATCAATCAATAACATATGAACAGAAAACATAAATAACACATTTGACACAAGATTTTGACGTGGAAACCCAGTTAAGGGAAAAACCACGATGGGGGTTAACCCACAAAGATTAATACCCTGTTAAAAGTATTTTTACAAATGGGAATGCACATGCATTCAGGCTCACTGCCCAGAGATCACTGCTCAAATGGAGGCTCACTACCTATGGAAATATTACAAGAGAAAGACAAAGATTTGAACTAATTAATAGCATCTACCCATGCAAGAATTTCAGTTCCGGTTAATTACAAAAATTGATCTTACACATTTCATCTTTGCTCTGCTCTTCTTACTGTTCTGCCTTCATTTATACTTTAGATTTTTGCTCTTCTCACATACGCCTTATTCGCATGTACCACTCATACAAAAATCATCCACAACAATTGGCTATATATATACTCATCTTGATTTGCAATCACTTGCCAGTCGGCTACAACAACACTTAGAATATTTATGAATGTTCTTCTTTGTCGGCTAGATCTATGCATAAATTAAGATACGGACCAAGACTTGCTCTTGAAAAACATCACACATGTCGGCCACTATCACTGATCATTACCATTTGTCTAACAAACAACTTCCATACATCCGGAATCAAGACCTTCTGCAAGGTCAGCATGTTCTTCTTTTGTCTGCTCTGACAAACTGGAACTCAGTACTCAGAGGTAAATATCTTTTGAATCCTTCATCACTAGAGGACAAAAATCTAGATTTAGGTTGTCTTGACAATGCATATGACTCCCCTAGATCCATAGCTAATCATGACTTTCCACCAGAGAGATCTGGACCAAAATACCAGACCCTGTTACTGCTCTGTTCTTAACTATCCAAACTTAGACAAATTCTAAATCCAACTTCCGCTATGAACAAATTGTGTTATGCGGATGATTGGGATTATCTTAGTTGCCATCAATGATAACACTTATCATGCCTAGCAGTGTCTCTTGCCAACAATATACTCACTAACGTTCCTTTGTGAGATATGTTTTGCAATGACAGACTCACATCCATTCTAATGTTCATTGGAGCTTTCACCACTTTATCCACATAGTTGGAGTCCTATTATGGAGCTATGTACAAAGGCACATATTTTTCCACATAGATGAAGCTTTGTATCACTTTTTGTAATAGGTGGAAGCTCTTACTCTTCTCTCTCTATGTTTTCTTACAAGTTTGAAGATAGTTGGTTTTCAATGCAAGTTGTGGTTAGATTTATTTTGTAATGTGTGGCAAAAGCTACTCATTGCATATTTTTCTTTGCTTTGTAGGTTCAAAGGAGTTCTAAAGACAAGAAGAATTCAAGAATGATATGTTACTTTACATGGATTGGATATCTTTTTATCATCTAAAAAATATTTACTTTCATATGTTGGTTGCTTGTTTACTTTAGCATGCATCTACCTAGTATTTCGCATGCATATCAAAGTGGGGTCAAAATATAATGGTGAAAATTACATACCTATGCTCTTTTCCATTATTTTTTGGACCCACTTTGATTAGAGTGTCATAAATGTAATAATTAACTTACAAGTGGTATAACTGTGTGTGAAATTGGCTCACAACATCCCATAATATGATCCCGTATATCATTGATACCCAAATTTGTATTCTTGATCTCTCTATCCATAATTCAGTATCTTGGATCAAATATGTACGACGCAAGTCACTTCCACAATCACAAATTTGAATTTCCATTTTAAAAATTCAAAATTTAAATTCTTGCCTCCTTAATTTTCTCACTAGCAATTTTCAACCAACTTAGCACACAATTGGTTCATTTACGTGTTTGATTGTTGTATTTAAGGACATTCATTCACTCATTTGAAAATGATCTAAGAGAACCTAAGACTTGTTGGGCACATCTAGATTTTGATATGAGGCAAATAAAAGAAATTTAGAACATGTAAATAGAGATCATTTTATTCTAGACTTGTTTCATGGTCACCTATTGTCCTTAATCCTTTTGTTCAGAGTTGCAAAGCCAATCCATATAGGCTTCTAACCTAGAAGAACATAAACCTTGCAATTTGACAAATTCCTTAAATGTGTTTACAAATAGTGTCCATCCTTACATCAACTCAAATATCAAGATCAAGGCAAGAGAATTAAAATAGGCCATTTTTTGTCAAATCAGACTTGCCCACATAAGATCAAGTCCACACAAAATATCAAGTTTGCACTCGTGGAGGTCAAAATTGTAGACATGAAAGTGAACTAAACAATTATTTTTTAAAATATGAGATCTCCGTCATGGAGAGCACTAAAATTCTTGGACTAAGCAAATTAGTTATTGACATCTACAACATCATTTCCATTTCATTGGTTGTCAAGCCAAGTATCACATTCACTTATTTGAATTTCTACAATTATAACAATATGCAGCCCCAACTCCTTTAACTAAATTAATTTATACTTAATTAAATACATTTATTTAAGTTAACCTAGATAAGTTTATTAAGGTGTCATAAAACCCTTACAAACTCAATATAACTATCTTTCATAAGTAATGGTTCATAAAAACACTATCTACGTCTCTCATTAGCTTCAATGATCCATTTGGCACTAAGTGTTTCTCACAATTACTTCCAAGTGGGCACCTATCTTAGTATAATTCAAATATTGTGTTTATGAACTAATTTTTTAGGCAACCTGTGTTCATTGCAACACATAAATATGTATCATTTTACAAGAATGGCCTAAAAGTTAATATTAAACCAATCTTCATTACTCATCATCCATTAATAGCCAAAAAGAAACCCTTACATGAGCTTGAATAATTAACTTGACAATTAAAATAATACAATACGAATTTATGGTGGTTGGTTTATATAAGCAGGCATGAAAGAACATTGCTAAAGCACTAGGATAAAACTTATACATACATATTGTAAGCTAGTACTACTAATGCATAACTCTAGTAGAGGTACAATCTATAAACTATTTCGGATGACTTCACTATTAAGGCATACGTAATTATCATTACAATTTAAACTAATTCCCTAACCTAATCATACCTACAACTTAACAAGACTTTAACAGATATTTTGGAGTCATTGTAATAATGGCATCATGTTGAGCTACATATTTAATAACTTCAGCAACAGACTAGCAAACTAGTAATTATCTTCCTGATGATGTATTACTAAGTGTGATCCGAAACGTTAAAGTAAAGAAATACACACAGTTTAATCCAAAAGTACTTTATCTATAGTAACTAGCTTCCAAGATAAAATTTGTGAGCCAAATAGACAAGCACTTACATAAACGATAAGCACCACATACCAAACAACTTTATGATTTGATAACATATTATTCAGATTCAACAAACTTCATATCTGAAGATTCCTAACCACACTCAAGTATCAGTCTAGCTCAATTGAGAAATGAACATATCAGACCACTTAAAAATTGTTTGTGACGGTTTAGTTTCGACTTGGCAGGGTTTGTATTTTTTCCTATTTATTTCTTTTTTGGCTCTAGCGTTGGGATCATGTGTTGATCAAAGATTTGTAGGTTTTAATTTAATTTTTGAGCTTATTTTTTCAAGGATATGTTTATCCCATAAGTTTCCAATGGAGAATCTCAAAATAAATGCATTAGGGATTCTTCTTCGCATGGGAGTGGGGCTCCAAGTCCTACAAAATGTTCTCCCAATGAAATTATGAAGGCTATGACAGAATCTCTAAGGAGGAACATAGATGCATATGCATGCTTCCAGATCATTAAAGATGGTTTTGTTAAGAAGAAGGTTTTGATTCCTAAAGTAAAATTTGATGAGAATAACATTATTCAAGATTATGATGAATTCTCATAGTGTGGTTTGATATGTAGATTTTTCAATATTTGGTCCTCTCTGAAAGGCATTCAAGTTTGGATATAGAAAAATTGGTCTCCTTTAATACATCAGGAACTTGATATTTGTTTTTTGAGGAGAAGATTTTTCTTGGTGATTTTTCAGTCAATTAAAGATTGTGAAAAAAAGACATAAAGTGGCCTAAATACGAACAATTGGGATGCTAACTTTGATCCTAGGGAAGAGATCCCAACTCAGTTCCCATATGGGTGAAGCTTCCTTTTTTCCTACCCAGCAAAACTGCTCTTCGAATTTGTAGGGGAAGCTCCTTATAAAATAAAATAAACTTAAAACTACAAAGTATGTACTCATAATTTACAACCTTTACAGTGTTTTCAAGGGGTTTTCATACTTATGTTGTTGAATGGAAGGGAAATTTGCAATCTTTTTGGTTTTGCAACGCATAGAAAGGTAGAGACGCACATTCAACAACGAAACAAAGATTTTTATGCTTTTTGACTGAAAATAGAACGTAGGTTAAACGCTTATGCTATTTAGCTAAATACAAAGGTTGAATAAAGCAAGTACACAATTGGATCGAAAAGATTTACAAATGCTTTGACTAAATCGAGTATAAGGCAATGCAATGATATGACTTATTTCTTTGAATTCAAATGCAACACAAAATTTACAATTTTGTTGAATCAACTTAATCCTCAGCACAAATAACACATTTTAATGGATACTTGGAAGCAAAATAGACATACTGAAATCTATTAAATGAACAAAACAAGAACACAATCAGGTGAAAATACGAGAGTGACAATCTAAGCAAATGAGACATGAGATTTGTCCTTGCTTTTTATTCATTGATTGAATACAACACTGAATATGTGGATTCTTGAATACTAAAAACTGGAAAGCTAATTGCTAGAAGGCTTTAAAAAAACTGACTAACAAAGAAATTGAATACCAAAAACTGTCTCCTAAAATCTCCTAGAAAAATCTCTCTCGTGCTTCTGCAAAAGCACTTATTTATACTACTTTAAAAAAAGAATGAGAATAAACAAAATATAATAAAAAAATTGTTATCCTAATTGATTAATGCTTGTGTGACATGCACACTTATTACAAAGCATCTGCTCCACTTAAATTGTAAATTGCAAACATGTAATATCCACTTGAACTGAAGACTAAACTTGCAAACTTGGAGTTCCAACTTTTTAAATATCATTATCTCCCTTTCAAATGCATGCTCTTTGAATGGAAAAGCACATCTCAACTAAAGTGATCGGCTAACTTCGAGTCTCTCCTTGTATTATTTATTATTTTAAAACAATTTTAAAACTAGCATATTTATATTTTAAAAAATATATTTAAAGTATGTCCAGAGATATCCTTCTTGAGGCGCCTAATGTTAGGATTAGTGATTAAAAAATAGGCGCCTCGAGAAGGATATCTCGCAGTGTTCTTTAGATATATTTTTTTAAATATAAATATGTTAGTTCTAACCCTAACTTTAGTTCTATCCTACATTTGATCAACCCTAATTTATTCCCTAATTATAACCCTAATTTAAGACCTAACTGTAATATTAATTGTAATCCTAATTCTAGCAAGAACCCTAACACTAATCCTAATTGTAACCCTAACTGTAATTCTAAATATAATCCTAACCCTAATAATATCCCTAACCATATTTCTAACCCTAATTCTAACTTTAATTTGAGCCCTAATTACAACTTGAATGTAAAGCCTAACCCTAACCCTATGTATATCCCTAACCTTAAATCTAAACAAAACCCAAATTTTATCCCTAACCCTAACCCTCACCCTCACCCTAATAGTAATGCTAACCCAACCATATTTCTAACCCTAACTCTAACTTTAATTTGAACCCTAACCTAACCCTAATTATAACTTGAATGTAAAGCCTAACCCTAACCCTAAGTATATCCCTAACCTTAAATCTAAACAAAACCCAATATTTATCCCTAACCCTAACCCTCACCCTAATAGTAACGCTAATGCTAACCATATTTTTAACCCTAATTCTAACTTCAACCTGAACCCTAACCCTAATTGTAGTCCTAACTTATAATTCGAACACAAATTGTAACTATGACACTAATCCTAACCTTAATCCTGACAATAATGCTAACCTCAATTCTATCCCTAACCTTAATTCTAACCATGAACCTACCCTAATTCTAATCATAATTCTAACCCTAACCCTAACCCTACCTTGATTTGCAACATCTAAACAACATTATTTTATCCCTAAGCTTAACCTATCTTATAATGGAGAGTTATAGATTTGGTCTTTCTTAGGTATGATGATTGGTGTGGATATAAGAATTTAAGGTTGTTTCATGTTTCTCTTATGTAGAGTTTTGTAAAAAAAAAGTTAAGCTAAATGTTGTGGAAAAACTACATATATTGTATTAAATTATTTAATATTCTCATTTAGGGTACTTTGATGATATTTACTTTAATATTCTCATTGTATTTAAATATTTACGTTTTAAATGAAAAATAAATTATTACATGCTATAGAAGATCATAGGATTCATTCATTTATTCAATCATTGAATATTTATATAGTTAAAATATCTAATTTTCCTTGTCTTATTAAAAAATATTTGATTATTTTACATTTTTTCTTGTTTTTTAAAGATTTTTAAGAATATTCTTTTTTTTTTTTTACTTTTAAAAAAAATTACAAATTTTTATTTATTGTCTTTGATGTTTAATTTTCAAATTAAATAGATTATGACTTTTCTGAAATGCTTTTTTTTTAACCATTATTTTCCTTTCTTTTTAATAAATATATAATTACTTTTTAATTATAAAATTTTATTTCCTTGTTTTTATGTAGTTAAAAAAATGTAGACTTTTTCATGTTACTAAAAATAAAAAATATTGATTTTCCCTTTTTATTTTGTGGGATATTATTTTTTTTCTTTTTCTTTTCTTTTTAATTTTCAAATTGAATAGGAATATGAATTCCTTTTATATACATTCTTTTATTTTTAACCATTATTTTTTTTTGTTAGTTCACCTTGCTTTTTTAAACAAATATATATATTTATATATATATTATTACTTTTTATTTCTTGTTTTTTATATTTAACAAATTTTTATTTCCTCTTTTCATTTTTATTTTAAAGGTTCTCCTTGGTTTTTTAAATATATATTATTCTTTTTCATCTTTTTTTTTTTTTAAATTATGAATTTTTATTTCTTGCTTTTTTATATATTTTTTAATTAAATTCTTACATTTTCTAAACATGTTTTTATTTACTTTTAAAATCACTTCTTCTTGTACATATTTATCTTGTTTACATTTTTCATTCCTTTAATATTTTCATTCTTCTTAATACATTTTAGTTTGTAAAATAAATTCAAACTGGAGATAAATCATCATTACTATTCTATTTTTATTGAAACACTTTCAGTTTAAAAAATTAAAATCATTGCTTTTTATTTCTAACATCTTTGTGTTGCATGCAAGATGCTTTTCTCAATTTGTGTTTCACTTTCTAATCTCATATTAAATTATTTGTTGTTGATTTTTGGATATTTCTAATACCATAATGTGGAAATTTCAATCCAAAAAAAACAACAGATCATATCTTCTTTCCTATGCCATATTCCTTGCTATTTGTTCTAGACTTTATTGCTTTTCTTTGGTATTTTTGGGCTGCCAAATCTGTTGGTATTTAAAGGATTTGGAAGCATTTAGAGGATTGAGCATGTTGTGCTTTTTGAAGCTTTCTTTGTGCTGTTATCTCCTTTTTCATCACTGCATAATTAGGTAGTAACACATAAGACCCATATGGACGCATCTGGTAGACCAACTTTATTTAATAATTTAATAGCATTCTTAAATCTTTCATCCATACCATTGAGTGCCTTTTCTATGGAAGCCTTCAACTTTTGCAACTGAACTCGGCTCTCCTTCATGGAAACCACTACAAACCTAATCCTGAGTAGCAGCCTCTTTTATAATCCAAGCTCAGCTCCTCTTCCCAATGCTCTGCATTATAAAGGAACAAATATATTCTTTTTTGCAACTCAATTAAAGAGGTTGTATGACCATCTATAAAATAATGGCAACAAATTTAAAAAATAGATTTTGTTTTACTATAATTAAATTAAATTGCTATAATAGTAATAAAAAATGCAAAATGCTTGGTTGGAAAGCTCTCCAGCCTCTCTTGTAAACAATAAATAAAAACCACATTCTAAGCAAAAAAAACTACAGAAATTCAATTTGCTTTAAAGAAAACAAAAAAATAATGGATTTCAGCTTACTATTATTTAAATTACATTTAACACCTGCAAGTTAAAATATAGTTGAACAGAGTTGTTTCACGTTTTCATCCAACTCTTAGAGAGCCTCTCTTCCCTTGCAAAATATATATCCCCTCCAAATTTTTTTTGCCTTGAAACCGTTGTCCTGCAAATTTAAATGCCTTTTAACTCTCCACTTCCCACGTCTTAGCCGTCGATTCATTTTGCTCTGGCATTTCCTATATTTGTTCTTGGGGGCAGAGGTGGCGGTAGAGGTGATTTATTACACATTATGGTAAGTCAAAATAGCATTGATGGCTCCAGATTCAATTTTTTTTTTTTTCTTTTTTTAATTTATGATTTTTGGTTACTGTTTATGTCTATTTTCTTTTTCTTTTTCTTTTCAAATTATTTCTATTTTCTTTTTCTTTTTAATTTTTTTTCGTTTATAATTACAACTAAAAAATGAGTGCTCTCATCTCCACTCCCAAAATAGCACTGATTGCTCCATATTCAATTTAGTATTGTTTATGCCTATTTTCTTTTTCTTTTTCTTTTTCTTTTCAATTTATTCCTTTTTTTTTTTTTCTTTTTAATTTTTTTCGTTTATAATTACAACAAAAAAATGAGTGCTCTCATCTCCACCCTAGTTCGCCTCTCGGCGAAATTAATTTTTTCTGTTTATAATTACAACCAAAAAATGAGTGCTCTCGTCTCCATCCCCGGTGCAACTGTAGTTTGCCTCTTGGCGAAATAATAAAAATGGTATGGCTTTGATTTTTGGCTAAGTGCTCAATTTTTTTTATAAGTGTTGCTGTTCTTAAATATCATCCACTTCAACAGTCAAAAGTCAATTTTGGCCAATAAAAAAAGGACAAATATTTACCACTTTTTATTGTGAATGAGGTGTAAAATTGCTATTGGTTGTTTAACCATTAAAATGGATGATATTTAAGTAGAGCGTAGTATGATATAGCCTGCACCAGAGATATGGCATGATTTCATCTTTTTCAATACATGTTTTTCTCCTTTTGACTGAGTGCTTTGATTGGATTCTCTTGTAAATGGCCTTTCAAAATAGCATTTTTCTCCTGTGATTCCTTTTTAGATGACTTCATAAGTGATTCGGTTGCCTCAAATTTCTGTACTGTTGGCTCAGACTGAAGGATTTGTCTTCCTTTGGACGGGCGCATAAGAGGCACATGGAAGGCATTTTGAGATTGATTCGGTGTTGATTGAATGCTGGCCTGAACTTATTACCTTCTTTGCTGATTAGAAGATTTCATATATCTGATTTGATGCATCAGGAATGATGGATGGATGCTTTAAACATCAGCTATGGCATGCCAAATTGATGCAAAGCACGAGGAAATGCTGACTGGGGGTATGTGAAGTCTTCAAATGGTGTGTTTGAACTTGAGGATTTCTGGATACATTTTAGGCATTTCTTTTCCTTCGCTGGCGTGAAATTCTTTTCCATGAAGCGCCTGAATGGTTTTGAGTGCGTGAGAAAAGCACTTGAAGCGCTTTTGATCATCAAAAATTTTCTCCTGGCGCGTCCTCCTCATGACGCGTTCTCCTCATGACCTGCGCACTTTTCTCTTACTTTGGGCGTGCCATCTTTCCTTCAGATCTGTGCGTGCAAGGGCTCCTTATTGAGTGAAGAAATAAACAATACAGACAAAGATGATTAAATCAAATACATAAACTAAACATAGAAAATGCAAAAGAGAACAGCAATGTTTTTTTAATGTGGTTCACCAAATGGCTACATCCACTTTGAACAAGCGATTGCTCTCTATATTAAAAATCTAGAATCAAAAACTCTCATACAATGCATCTACAGCTCACACTCAATAATATTACTAGCAGCTCATTATTAAAATAATATCTCTGTTCTTCCTACAGCTATCACCACTCCCAGACTAACAATAGCCAATGCATAATAGACCTGCGAAGAGCTAAAAATGTTGCAAGTATGGGCTTAATCGGTGTTTTCATTGATGTCAACATACTCCTGTTGCATTAATGGTAAGGATTGGATGAGCTGAATGTTGAGAATATTGAGAAATTTGGTCCTATCAGAAACAGAGAAGAACAGTGAAGACAGTGAGATAAAGATCCCAGCTTAAATGAACATAAGAGGATGCGCTTCAAAGGGTTTGTAGATATGTGTCTTAAGATGATCCAGTAAAGATTTCAGAGGTCCACATGAAGATCTGAAGAAGTTATGGCCACTTAAGTAAAACCAGTTCCGACAGGTGTTCAGAGGTGACAGAGTGACACAGATAGGTCCGGTGAGCTCCGGAAATACAATATCCTATCCTGCGGATTTGGGAGAGTGTTTAGGAAGTCAATGTGAATTGAAAACTCAATTGGTTCGTAGTTTGGAGGTCCGCAAGCATCTATTCCATTATGACAGTGATGACAGACTGTGTTCTTGAGGTTCCGGATGAAGGAGAGAATGTTTTCAGTAAGCAGAAGAAGTGTGGATGTTCTTGGTGATTCAGGCAAGCTTGTGGAGATCTTTGAATCGTGTCCAGTTCGTGTTGGTGGTCCGCATTGGAGTTTGAGCTCGCAATTGAAGAATTACTTCCGGATGGTGGTGTTCTTCCTAAGTCAGGCCAACTAGATGCGTTATACATTCTGCGGTTGATCTTGAAGATGTTATGTGAAGATTGGAGTGTTCCTAAATGAATATTGAAGTCTCAGATCTGTGTGGCCGACAGTGTGCTAATCCGCGTGAAGTCTTTTTGTAATTAGTCATGTTGTATTTATGTATTTACTCTGTAATGTATGTCGACTTGGATGATTATCCCTAAGTTGATGTTTTGTATAAATAGGGAGTTGTGAAGTCATTTCAAATTAATCTTGTGGAGATGAGTTTGTGGTAGAGAGGAGAGAAGCGAAAGGCAGAGCAGAAGTATTGGGCTTAAATGGAACTGACTCAAGCATGGTGAAGATGCTATTCTTCAGTTCAAGTATGTGATACTTATTATTCTGTAGATAGTGTGTCTCTTGTAGGCAGTGAACCTCCTGTGAACAGTGTGCTCGGGTAGTGAGCCCTAATTGGCATGTGCCATTTTGTTCTTTCTATTCTTCTAACAGAGAATACAATCTTGGGTTAGTCACCCCGTGGTTTTTCCCTTAACCGGGTTTTCTACGTCAAAATATTGGTGTCATAGGTGTTAATGTGTCTCTGCTCTTGAATTATTGCATTATGTTTCTATGATTGATTTATTATTATGCTGCTGAATTAAAGAAAGGATTTTAAGTGATTAAATTAGAAGAAAGTTTTAAACAACTGATTCACCCCCCCTCTCAGTTGTTTGCCCTAAATCTAACAATTGGTATCAGAGCTAAGTACCTCTAAAAGGAGCTTAACCGTTTGAGGAGATCTAGGATGTCGTCCTACAAGAAGGATAGTCCGAGGTTTGATGGAACCAATTTTCCTCTTTGGAAAAGTCGCATGCAATGTCACTTGCAATGTATGGGAATGCAGTATTGGACCATGGCTTCAAAGAAGTATACTCCTCCACATAATGGACCAAGAACCATTGATGAAATCACAGATGTTGAAAACAACCTACGGACTAAAGAAGCTCTTATAAGTGCCTTGTCTGATTCAAAGCTGACAAATGTTGTTGACCTACAAACTGTTTTTGAGATTTGGGAAAAACTGGAACTTCTGCATGAAGGAGACAAGTATGTTAAATGTGCCAAGCTACATAGTCTGAAAGGAAAATTTAAAAATCTGAAGATGAGAGAAGATGAAAATATCACTACTTTTATGCCAAGAGTAAATGAACTTGTTTGCGGCATTAGATGTGCTGGTGGAGTCTTGGATGAAGATGAGATTGTTGGCAAAGTTCTCAAATCCCTTCTTGAATCCTACAAGTACAAGGTTGCTGCTATTGAAGAATTTAGATCTATTTCAGGTATCACAAGAGATCAATTGATTGGTAAATTGGCTGCATTTGAATTGACTGAGTTTGGAGATGCCCCCCAAGACTGAATCTGCATTCAAAGCTAGTGTCTCTGTTAAAGGGGAAAAAAAGTTTGATCCGGGAGAGAACTCTTCAAAGAAACTATCATGGTATGAGAAAGCAAGAAAAGACCTGGAAGAAGATGAAGCAAAAGCTGCTCAACTTGAAGCCCTTATTGTAAAAAGACTGCCAAGAGGATCCGGTAAGTATGAAGGGAAATTACCTTTTAAATGTTTTAACTGCAATAAGATTGGTCATTTTGCCTCAAGGTGTCCGAAAAGATTTTCAAGACCAAATCCTAACAGATCAAGATTCCAAAAGAAATGTTACTATGTTCATAAAGATGATGATGATGAAGGAGTAACAGATGATGAATCAGAAATAGGAAACAAATCTGGAAGTGACTAAGTGTTTATTGCCATCAAGAAAGAATCCAATGCCCTCTGAATCTGTCAATCATAAAGTTGTAGAAAGAGCTCTGGCTGCCCAAGTAGAAGAAAAGGATGATTGGGTCATTGACAGTGGATGCTCCCACTATATGACAGGCGACAAAAATAAGTTCATAGATTTGAAAGGTATGAAGGAGGAGTGGTAAAATTTGGTGATAATTCTCCTGGTAGAATCAGAGGTAGAGGAACTATTTCTTTTGATGGAAAGAACAAAACCAGTAATGTACTATATGTTGAAGGCCTGAAGCACAATCTTCTCAGTGTTGGACAGTTGGTGGATAAAGGCTATGATCTCTGATTCAAAAATAGAAAATGCAAGATCTTTGAAAGTTCCGGAACAGAGATTGCATCCGGGACTCAAACTAAAGGTAATATCTTCCACTTGGTTGGTACTAGTAAAAGTTGCTTATTTGCTCAAGTTGATTAGAGTTGGTTGTGGCATAGGAGAATGTGTCATGTGAATTTTGATAATATCATCAAGATAAGAAACACTCAGGCTATAAAAGATCTTCCAAAATTGATGAAATCTACAAATAGTTTGTGCAAAGAATGTCAGTTGGGCAAACAGAGCAGAATCTCATTCAAAAGCAAAGAATAATCTTCTACCAGATTATTGGACTTACTTCATACTGACCTATGTGGTCCGGCAAGAATCAGAAGTGTGCAAGGTGATAGATACTTCATGTTATTAATTGATGACCATTCCCGGATGAAGTGGGTGACTTTTCTGAAAAAGAAATCAGAAGCTCTTGAGAAATTCAAAATATTCAAGGCTATGGTAGAGAATGAAACTGGATTAAAGTTAAAATGTCTAAGGTCTGATAGAGGTGGAGAATTCACATCAGGTGAGTTCATAGAGTTCTGTAAGAAGCATGGAATAAGAAGACAATTGTCTACTCCTAGGACTCCACAATAGAATGGAGTAGTGGAAAGAAAGAACCAGACCATCCAAGAAGCATCTAGAACCATGATGATGGAAGCAAATGTTCCTCAGATCTACTGGAGAGAAGCTATGAGCACTGCAGTCTACACTCTTAATCAAGTTCAAATCAGAAGCAATACCAGTAAGACTCCTTATGAACTCTAGTTTGGCATCACTCCTACTGTGAAGTATTTCAGAGTTTTTGGTAGCAAATGTTACATTAAAAGAGATGAAGATATAGGCAAATTTGATGCTAGAAGTGATGAAGGAATATTCTTGGGTTATTCTACTCAAAGCAAAGCATACCGGTGTTATAACAAAAGATTGAGAAAGATTATAGAAAGTACAAATGTGAAGGTTGATGAAGGGATTGGAAAACCCTCAAGGTTTTATGAATATGAAGAAGATGATCAGAATAATGTTTTTATCCAAGGAGTCCAAGCCTTTTCTGAGATCCAGATTCAGACTGATCCGGTAAACCAGGAAGAAGAGATGAACTTGAATGAACCTGTTCAAGTGCAAGAAAGTCCCAAAATTTCCAGGTATGTAAGACTGAATCGCTATGAGGATCAAATCATAGGTGATAAAAGAAAAGGTGTACAAACAAGAAGAAGGATTGCTCAAGATTCAGAAGAGTATTGTCTGATTTCAAAGCTTGAACCTAAGACAGTGAATGAAGCTTGCAATGATGAAAACTGGACTAAAGCAATGGAAGAAGAGCTGATGAAAATTGAGAAAAATCACACATGGGATCTTGTTCCCAGACCTAAAAACAAGAATGTGATTGGAACCAAATGGGTCTTCCGGAATAAATTTAATGAAGATGGTGAAGTAGTCAGAAACAAAGCTAGATTGGTCTGCAAGGGTTACTCCAAAGTAGAAGGAGTTGATTTTGAAGAAACTTTTGCTCTAGTGGCAAGAATTGAAGCAATCAAATTATTTCTTGCTTTTGCTACCTTCAAGGATTTCAAAGTATATCAGATGGATGTCAAATATGCCTTCCTGAATGGTGACTTGGAAGAAGAAGTATACATTGAGCAACCAGATGGATTTCAATTGTCTGATCATGGTGATATGGTCTGCAAGTTGAAGAAAGCTTTGTATGGACTGAAGTAAGCCCCAAGAGCCTGGTATGAAAGATTGGATAAGCATCTTTTGAAGATTTGTTTCAACAAAGGTACTGTTGATAGTAATCTATACTTCAAAATTGATCATGAATATATCTTAATTGTTGAAGTGTTTGTTGATGATATCATTTTTTGAGGAAGAGATAGTATGTGTAAGACTTTTGTAAATCAAATGAAAAGTGAATTTGAGATGTCCATGTTTAGGGAAATGAATTTCTTCTTGGGTCTACAAATCACTCAAACAAATAAAGGAATCTTCATTTCTCAAACCAAATATGTGAAAGAATTGTTGAAGAAATTTGGGATGGAAAACTCAAAGCCAATGAGTACTCCCATGGCAACCGGATGTAAGTTGAGCAAAGATGATGATTCTCCCAAGGCTGATCAGAAAAAGTACAGGTCAATGATTGGAGGATTGTTGTATCTCACTCAAATTAGACCTGACATTATGAATGTTGTTGGTCTTGTTGCTAGATTCCAAGCTGATCCTAGAGAATCTCATGTCATGGCAATCAAGAGAATTTTTAGATATCTAAAAGGGACAGTTGAGTATGGTCTATGGTATCCTAGAAATCATAATTTCTCTCTTCATGCATATACAAATGTGGATTGGGCAAGAGATGTGGATGACCGAAAGAGTACCAGTGGTGGAGCATTCTTTTTGGGAAAGAGATTGGTTTCTTGGCTGAGCAAGAAACAAGAGGCAATATCTCTGTCCATAGCAGAAGCAGAATATATTGCTGCAGCAGGTAGTTGCACTCAAATTTTGTGGATGAAGCAAATGCTAAGAGACATGAGAGTGGAGTATGAGGAACCTATCACAATCTTCTGTGATAATTCAAGTGCAATAAATATTTCAAAGAATCCGGTGTTGCATTCAAAGAATAAATGTATATCCATCAAGTTTCAATTTTTGAGAGCAAGTGAATAAGAATGAAGTCAGATTGGAGTTTGTACCTTCCAAGGATCAGATTGCAGATATTTTTACTAAACCTCTACCTAAGGACTCTTTTGAGTATCTCAAGGAGAAGTTAGGGGTTATTACCCCTTCAGTTCTGAATTAAGGTGCACTGATGTGCATCAGTCCGGTGGATATCACAGTCATATCTTGTGGTCTGGATTGATGTTTGGGAAGCTGCTACTCAGGGGGAGCAGCTAGTGTGATTCTGAAGTAATGCAAGTATGTGCCCTTTGCCATTGATGTCAAAGGGGGAGAGAAGACATGTGAAAAACAAGTGGTTGCTGATCAAAGGGGGAGTAGTAAAGAAAGAGAAGACATGTGAATGGTTGTTGTTGATGGGGGGAGTTGTGTCAGTGAGAAAAAGTTTTGTCTTGATGGTCAAAATAGTTTTTCACATCATATGTTGCCATCAATGACAAAGGGGGAGATTGTTGCAAGTATGGGCCTAACCGTTGTTGTCATTGATGTCAACATACTCCTGTCGCATTAATGGTAAGGATTGGATGAGCTGAATGCTGAAGATATTGAGAAATTTGGTTCTATCAGAAACAGAGAAGAACAGTGAAGACAGTGAGATAAATATCCCAACTTACATGAAGATAAGAGGATGCGCTTCAAAGGGTTTGTAGATGTGTCTTAAGATGATCCAGTAAAGATTTCAGAGGTCCACATGAAGATCTGAAGAAGTTATGGCCACTTAAGTAAAACTGGTTCCGGTAGGTATTCAGAGGTGACAGAGTGACATAGATAGGTCCGGTGAGCTCCAGAAATACAATATCCTGTTCTGTGGATTTGGGAGAGTGTTTAGGAAGTCAATGTGAATTGACAACTCAATTGGTTCATGGTCTGGAGGTCCATAAGAATCTATTCCATTATGACAGTGATGACAGACTGTGTTCTTGAGGTTCCGGATGAAGGAGAGAATGTTTTCAGTAAGCAGAAGAAGTGTTGATGTTCTTGGTGATTCAGGCAAGCTTGTGGAGATCTTTGGATCGTGTCCAGTTCGTGTTGGTGGTTCACATTGGAGTTTGAGCTTGCAATCGAAGAATTACTTCCGGATGATGGTGTTCTTCCTAAGTCAGGCCGACTGGATGAGTTATACATCCTGCGGTTGATCTTGAAGATGTTATGTGAAGATTGGAGTGTTCCTAAATGAAGATTGAAGTCTCAGATCTGTGTGGCTGACAGTGTGCTGATCCACATGAAGTCTTTTTGTAATTAGTCATGTTGTATTTATGTATTTTCTCTGTAATGTATGCCGACTTGGATGATTATCCCTAAGTCGATGTTTTATATAAATAGGGAGTTGTGAAGTCATTTCAAATTAATCTTTTGGAGATGAGTGTGTGGTAGAGAGGAGAGAAGCGAAAGGTAGAGCAGAAGTATTGGGCTTAAATGGAACTAACTCAAGCATGGTGAAGATGATATTCTTCAGTTCAAGTATGTGATACTTATTATTCTGTAGACAGTGTGTCTCTTGTAGGCAGTGAGCCTCCTGTGAGCAGTGTGCTCAGGCAGTGAGCCCTAATTGGCATGTGCCATTTTGTTCTTTCTATTCTTTTAACAGAGAATACAATCTTGGGTTAGTCACCCCGTGGTTTTTCCCTTAACCGGGTTTTCCACATCAAAATCTTGGTGTCATATGTGTTAATGTGTCTCTATTCTTGAATTATTGCATTATGTTTCTATGATTGATTTATTATTATGCTGTTGAATTAAGGAAAGGATTTTAAGTGATTAAATTGGAAGAAAGTTTTAAGCAACTGATTTACTGCCCCCCCTCTCAGTTGTTTGCCCTAAATCTAACAAAAAATAATCCTCAACGTGGGAGTAGAAACATGCATTGGTCAATACAAATAAGAGGGAGTAGTGGGAGGCATTACAAAAAAGCATTGGGTCCTACAAATATAGTCAACGTTACACAACAATCTCCCACTTGAAGTCCAATATGAACTGCAAGAGTTGCGCTGAGATATCTCCCACTCCAGGCTTACTGTCAGAACTTGACAATGCCAAGAGAAGTCCTACAGAACTCGAACTTCTCCCTTGGAACAATCTTCGTCAAAGCATCTGCTGGATTCACTTTTGTGTCAATCTTCTTTACCTGCAACTTACCTACTTCAAGTACATGCCGAATGAAATGATATCTCAACTCTATATGTTTGGTGTGATTATGAAAAGCAGAGTTCTTTGCCAAGTGAATAGCATTGTTGCTATCACAAAAGAGAGTAAAAATAGATTGCACACACCGTAATTCACCCAATAACCGTTGTAACCATATCATCTCCTTTGCTCCTTTGATGAGAGCAATATATTCAGCCTCAATGAAAGAGAGGGCAACAACCTGTCGTAAACGTGAAATCCAACTAATTGCAGCTCCGGCAAATGTAAACACATAGCCTGTTGTAGACCTCCGTTTGTCCAAGTCTTCAGCGATATCGGAGTCAACATACCCCCGCAGCTGAGTATCCTGTCCTCCAAAACACAAAGCATAATCTGAAGTACCTCTAAGATACCTAAATATCCACTAAACCTCCAGCCAATGAGGTTTGCCTGGATTACTCATAAATTTGCTCACAACTCCCACTGCATGGGCAATATCCTGACAAGTACAAACAATGGCATACATGAGACTGCCAATTGCAGATGAATAGGGAACACTCTTCATGTGTTCTCAGTCTTCGTCAGTTGTAGGACACATAGCTGATGATAACTGAAAGTGATCAGCCAATGGAGTACTAACAGGTTTTGCTTGCTTCATGTTGAACCTGTGCAAGATTTTGTCAATATATGTCTCTTAAGACAATCTGATTTGTCTCTTCTGTCTATCCCTGATTATTGTCATGCCAAGAATCCTCTTGGCTGCCCCTAGATCTTTCAGGGAAAACCACTGAGCTAAATGTTGCTTCAATTCCCTAACAACCCTCATGTTGCTACCAGTGACTAACATGTCATCAACATAAAGTAAAAGTATGACAAACTCACCATTTGCAAGTCACTTGAAGTAAAGACACGGATCAGATTCACAGCGAATGAAGTTATGCTCAACCATGAAGCTATCAAACTTATGATACCAATGCCTTGGAGCTTGCTTGAGCCCATATAAACTGTACTTCAGTTTGTAATATAAATGTTCTTGCCCCTGTTTTATATTCAACCTTTAGGTTGCTCCATAAATAAATCTTCTTCAACATCTCCATGTAGAAAAGTCATCTTGACATCAAGTTGTTCAAGCTCAAGATCCCACATAGCTGCCTTACCCAGGATTGCGTGAATGGTGGTCATTTTGACGACGAGTGAGAAGATTTCATTGAAGTCAATCCCCTTTTGTTGATCAAAACCTTTCACTACCAATCTTTCCTGGTAGCAGTGTTTGCCTCCATCTTCTTCTTTCAAGCGATATACCCACTTGTTCTTCAAAGGTCTCTAATTAGGCGGGAGCTTCACCAAGTCCCAAGTGTCATTGGCTTGCAAAGAGACCATTTCTTCATGCATAGCCTCCATCCACTTCACTGAGTTTTCATCTTTGCAAGCTTGTTTAAAAGTTGTAGGCTCTAACTGATCAGAAAGCAAAAGCTCATAATCATCCAATTTAGTTAGAAGTTTCTTCTGCCTAGTTGACCTCCGAGGTGCTAGCTCCCTCAAATTATCCTATGCTGGTAAACTGCTATGTTCAGGCAATGTGCTCTGTTCTGGTAAGTTCCCCTGTGATGGATTTTCAAATGCCAAGTTTATGCAATTAATAGGTGTCAAATTTGACACATTACTAGTATCCACTAAGAGTCGTATGTTAACTTACAAATTTTGTGTTGAACCTGCTTCAGGCTGCGATTGAAGCTGCATTGGATGATCAAACAACTAAGGATAATAGAGGTTGTGTGGCATTTACCTCTAGCAGTGATGACTTTTGAAAAAATTGTGAAGTACCTTGTGAAGGTGGTGCATTAGCATGAAATGTTAAGGGCTACGTATTAACATTGTCAAAGTGGGTTGAAAAACTAGAAGGGTGCTGCATGGGAAACAAAACTCCCACTTCATGCGATGCAGTACCTTGTCCTTGCTACGTTTGAAATGAAGAAGGCAGCATAGAACCTAGAGGAGGTAGCGTTAAGTTTGATGGAGGTAGAGAATCAATAAGTAAAAGTGGCACATTACCTTGAGAGGAGAGTGTTGATTTATCTGCAGGCACCACAAAAGATTGAAGAGGCTGAGGCTAGACATAAATAGTTGAAGGTTGAAAACTAACAGTAGGAGCAATTCTCTGTGTCTTAGGCATATTAATGCCATTATCAAACATGTCAACCTGTATAGAATCATTTGAAGATGTCCCCTCTTTTTGCATACATGGGAAAACTTTCTCATTGAAAACAACATCCCGACTGTGGAAAAATTTCTTGGCAACTAGATCCCAAAGCCTGAAACCAAACTAGTCCTCACCATAACCAATGAATATGCACTTGTGTGATTTGGGATCAAGTTTCGTCCGTTGCTCCTTAGGAATATGCACAAATGCCTCATAGCCAAACACACGTAAATGATTGTAAGAAATGTGTTTCCCAAGCCATCTCTCCTCCAGAATGTTAAAATCCAATCGAGACAAAGGAGCTCAATTGATCAAATACACTGTTATATTACAAGCCTCTGCCCAAAACTCTATTCCTAATCTGGCATTAGAGAGCATGCACCAAGCTCTCTCAAGAATCGTTCTATTCAACCTCTCAGCTGAACCATTTTCCTGAGGGCTGAAAGGAACAACTTTAATCTGACAAATACCATTATCTGCACAGAAAGTGTCAAATTCTGAGGAGCAAAACTCTCCCCCATTATCAGTTTTAAGACATTTGATTTTATGCCCAATCTGATTTTTAACAATGGCCTTGAAAGTTTTAAATTTTGAAAACACCTCTAATTTTCTATGCATCATATAAATCCATACTTTGATGGTGCAATCATCAAGAAATGTAACAAAATAATTAGCTCCTCCAATGGAGGTTACCTCTATGGGACCGAAAACATCGGAGTGAACGAGCTCCAATGATATGGATTTGTTGTCATGACCAGTCTTCAAGAAGTTGGTCCAAGTCTGTTTGCCATAAAGGCAATGCTCACATAACTCCAAATCAATTGATGTGAATCCTGGTAGTTGATTCCTTTGAAGCATGACTTGAAGTCCCTTTTGGCTCATATGTTTGAGCCTCTTATGCCAAATCTCTGAACCGCTGTCCACAACAGGCATTGCAGCTCCCACTTCACCACGACATTCTAACACATAAAGACTAGCCAATTTGCAACCTTTTGCAAGTACCAATACACCCTTGGTGACTTTCCAAGTATCTAAAGAAAATTTGACATCACACCCTTGAGCATAAAGCTGACTTACAGAGATGAGATTTCGTTTCAACGTGGAAACATGTCTCACATCTTTCAAGATCCATTTATTTCCATTTTTCAAAGACAATGTCGCATCACCTTTTCCTACAATTTCACATTCTTTATTATCACCAAGAAAAACTTTTCCGAACATACCTTCTTGATAATTTGTGAAAGCACCCTGGCATGGAGTAGCATGGAAGGAGGCACCAGAATCAAGCACCCAGGAGTCTGCAGTAGTGTCACTCACTGATAAAACCAAAACACCATCATCCTTATCACATGCAGTGGTTGCTTCGTTATTGCTCACCTTTTCTTGTGCCTTTTTGTAGTTCCAATAGTTCTTTTTTGTGTCACCCTCTTTGCCACAAAACCAACATTCTCCATTTCAACCCCTGGACTTTGATCTTTTGGCAGATTTTGATCTTCTTCGATTATTATTTATGCCTTTGTCTTGACCCTTTCCTCTATTGTCAGTACTTACAGCAGTCAAGGCATCACCATTTGTTTTGTTTTGCCCTCTTCTCATATCTTCATTGAGAAGAGTGGCTGCTACATCATCATACCTCAGCATTGTTTATTTTTTCTTATCCTCCCCTTCTTCGGATCTACTTTTACCAAATACCGAATTGCTTATGTTCATGATCACACTGTCCCAGTTATCAGGAAAAGAGCACAACAACAACATGGCTCTCATTTCTTCTTCAAGGTTGACATCCACAGAATGTAATTGACTGATAACAACATTAAATTCATTTAAATGATTTGACATGATGTTACCTTCTTTCATTTTTAAGTTTACTAGTTTCTTCAACAAGAAAACTTGATTCGTTGTTGAAGCCCTTTCGTACATATCACACAGCTTGTCCCAAATCTGTTTAGTTGTTGTCTTCATGGCAACATTGAAGAGGACATTGTTGGACAGCAATAGAATAATGGTTGCAGTTGCTTTTTGGTCTAAGATATCCCAGTCTTCATCTGACATCTTCTCCAGTTTCTTAGACTGCCCTTGCAGTGTAATAGAAAGATCCTTCTGAATCAGCAAAGCACGAATCTGGAGCTTCAACAAATCGAAGTTCTGTCCTGAAAACTTTTCAATTTTCCATTTGTCTGCTTCATCCATTCTTCTGGAAATTTTTTATGATTCCCAACCAGCTTCACCACTGAGTTGCTTCACCAAGCTTCTTCACCAAATCTCTAATACCAATTGTTGAGTGAAGAAATAAACAATATAGACAAAAATGATTAAATCAAATATATAAACTAAATAAAGAAAATGCAAAAGAGAACAACAATGTTTTTTAACGTGGTTCACCAAATGGCTACATCCACTTTGAGCAGGGGATTGCTCTCTATATTAAAAATCTAGAATCAAAAACTCTCATACAATATATCTGCAGCTCACACTCAATAATATTACCAGTAGCTCACTATTAAAATAATATCTCTGATGTTCCTAAGCGATCACCACTCCCAGACTAACAATAGCCAATGCATAATAGACCTGCGAAGAGCTAAAAATAATCCTCAATGTGGGAGTAGAAACATGTATTGGTCAATACAAATAAGAGGGATTAGTGGGAGGCGTTACAAAAAAGGATTGGACTACAATTATAGTAAATGTTACACAACACTCCTGAACGCTTCTAAAGCGCCTTTAAGACATTTGTTTTATGTTTGATTTTTACTTCTTTGAGTATGATGCGCTCAAAAGAGTGCATGATTTTATTTATGTGCTTTGCCTACCTTTATATATTTATTTCTTTGCTTCATGTGTTTTTGGTTTTAATTAAAAATCTTTGCTTTCCAAATACAGGCATGCGCCTATACAAAAGTCTTATACTTTTAGATTTTTAATTTTTAATCATTATTTTAATAACAATATTTAAATATTGTTCAAAAATAACAATGTTTTATATCTATTTTATTATATATTTTTTTATAAATTATCATTTTAAATAATAATTATTATTAATAAATTAATAACAATTATTAATAAAAACAATAATTTTGTTTTGTAATTTTTTATTTTTATGGATTTTTAATTATTATTTTTAACAACTATTAATAATAACAATTAAAAATAATAAATTTTAACACAAACAATACTTAACACAATTACGACTAAATTTTAATTTTAATTTAATAAATAATTAATAATTTACATTATTAATTAGAAATAAAATAAAATAAAATTTTACAGACAAACGACTAACACATAGAAACTTAATGTTTTGACAACATAATATGGATTTAACAATTTGATTTTTTGACAAGACATAATGATTTAATATTGACAAGACATATTAGATGTTTTATAGTTTTCAACTTCGAGCCTTGACAACATGAATCAAACACTAGATTTCGACAAGGATGAAAACAACCGACACAATGAAAATAACTTTGACGATACGACATGAATTGAGCATAGAGAAGTACAACATCGACAATTTGAAGGACATGATTTTTTGACATAGGTGACCACAATAAGGCATGATGTCCATCTGATGACACAACTTGACTTTTTAATGATTTTGGACAAGTAACACACATGAACTTGCATCATAGTTTGAAATTTTTGAATGGGTACAACAAACTCCAAGCTCAAATTTGGAAATCGGATCTTATTTTGGTGTTGCAGATAATTCTTGCTCCTGTGAGTCCTTTTAATGACTTCAACATGGTATCAAAGTTTTAGATTTACAAACCCTTTAAATTTTTTGGAAGACTTTTGTCAAGATTTTTCATATGGTGTATCTTGGCCTAAATTTATATGGATCAATAGTAAACTCGATAGGGTTTGAAGAAGTTATAGATTCAACTTTTTTGGAAGGGTGTTATTTTTCCTATCGCAAGGCGCTCGTACAACTTGTACAACATGTCCATAGTTGAAGCATCATTGGAAAAAAAATCTGCACTACTAGAATATTCCCACAACTATGCCATCTCTGTGAAATAGGTGTCTGCACACAATCTATGCATAACAGGCCATGGGTATAGATTACCGAGTACATTTTTTTGATTTTGCATTTTATATTATCTATTGTGACACTAGCGCTAGACAAGTCACCCCTCACCATGACATTTGTAGGGTGCGACTTCTACCTAGGTAGCTAGTCTTTAGTCACGTGGGGGCATCATCCCTTGCTTGCACCTAGCCCACTAGGGCTTAAACTTTGAATGCATTGCTTTTGTGCAAGGAGATAGTTTTTTTCTTAAGGATATAAATTTCATCCACAATGTCAGATTTTTTACTTAAATAGCGGACATAAATCTCTTTCTAAGCACTTCATAGTGGTGTAGGTGATTTTTTTATATTCTACTCCAAGTGACAATAATTTCTATTTAAAGTTGTTTTGCATCTTTGTTAAACAAACATTTAACTTTTGCTCACATAGTCAAATTTTGGCAAAAGTTTTTTTGAAATTTCAAAAAATGTGATAAATCTATTTGTACACTCCAATTTTTTGTTTGGAAAGTATTTTTTTAATTGTAAAAATCATTGTGTTACATAAATGGTCAATCTAGACTTATTTATTGTAAAAATTGCACTTAAGTGTCGATTGTTATTTGCTAAGGAGTTGCAATTAATCATTAATAATTTTTTTGGGGTTGTTAAACATGATTTATGTGCCCATTATCATTTTGATCTCTTCATGTTTATTTCTCATCATGACAAAACCTAGGGCTATTGAGCTCTTCACTCGACACAACTATCACACATGAAAATAAAAAATGAGAAAACTACCACAATCTAAAAGGCTATGCCAAATGTTAGCTGAAAAGCCTCTAGAATTCACTATGGAGTTTGAAAATTTGACATATTGAAACAAGTTTGATGAAGCCATGGGGTTAATTAGATTGTACATATTAGACAATTTGTTGTTTCACATTGCAGAGTGCACTACACTTAAGCAAGCATGCGACAAATTTGATGATTTGTTTGGAAACATTATTGAGTTATGTGTTTTGCAACTAGACGCATATTTAACATCACTCTCTCCAAATGATTTTTCAAACCATCAAGGTCCTTTATTTCATCAATGAGTTATGTATATGGCTATTGCCCTAAAACACTGGTAAGGATCTGCTTTAGATGATTCTTCAAACCATCAAGGTCATTTATTTCATCATCATGGTTAATGTATTGAATAGTCAAGTCTTCTAACACTGCCTAAATATCACATTGCACATCAAGAACTTCCTTCCTAGCCTCATTCAGCTCAGTCAAAATTTTATCAACTAGCTCATTCCTAAATCTGATGATTTCTACCCAAAGAGGAGATTGATTGATATGCTTCTTGTCAAGTATATTCTCCTTAATTAGGAGGTGAGGATCCATTTTGCACAAGACATCAATCCTTGGAAGGTTTTGGGAGTTAGTGACTAACTCCTCTTGGCAATCATCCATTAGCCTTTTGATCTTGTCACTTAAACTATTGAATTTGATCTTTGAATTCAAAACTTCATCCAGTGCCTTGCAAATTGATCATACAAATCCCCATCCATTTCTAAGTGGCCTTAGCCATGCACTTCATCTTATCTAAATTGGAGGCATATTTCTAGGAAAGAATGATGGGAAGAATGATTAAACCATCGACAACCTTGAAGGGACCAACCAATTACTTGATATAGGTAGTAAGTTCTTCCAATTGCTCTTTTAGATCTATTTTGTTTGTGTGTCCATCCCAGACACAATGGTGGATACAACATTATGCATATCTTAGATTTCCTCCTCTCTATTTTGTAGACCAAAGTTGATGGTGGTGACCTAATAGTTAGAGGGCAAGAGATCCCTATCCTCTTTATCCACCATTAGCATTACAATTTCTACAATTCTGGTTCCAAAGGCATTGATATTGATGGAGGAGAGAATCCTTGGATTTTTATTTGGTCTTGGTGTCTCTATCATTGCCATGATACTAGATAGATCTTTGGATGTGATCTTTAATTGTTTCCCTTTTTTGGATGTTAACATCCAACCATGTTGGTACAAGAGAAGTAGAAGTATCTACCATTTTTTTTGTGAAGGGGATGAAGGAACTTGTTATGCCTAATGTGTAATGGCCTTTGGTTGCTCCAACAACTTATCCATTTCATCCAAGAGCTTATCTCCTTCAAGTAGCTCTTCTTCATTCAAAGGCTTATTTATTTATGCCTCTTGATTGTCTTGTTGAGCATGCTCCTTTGCCACTTCTTCTTGTATACCAGTTTGTGCTTCTTTATTTTTATTGCTATTGGGATCAATCATCCCTTCTTGTTGATTGTCCTTGGGACTAGTTGCTTCTTCTAGCAGCTTCTTCTCCTTTTTAACTTCTGCTTGTACAGCCTTTTAATCAATTATTACCTATTGTTGATATTGATGATGAGGATGGCTAATCACTTCTCCCTCCAAAGCCTACTCTCTAGCTTATTCCTCAAGTTCCTTAACAACTTTATCTATTTTTTATAGTGAAGGGGGGGAGTTGGGAGGAGAGGAGTGGATATATTTTGTAAGAGAGGGAGGAGGAGTGACTTGAGCTACAACTTCTTTATTTTGGGAAGATAATGAATGAATGGAAAGAATTAGGTTTGTTGAAGCAATAGGGGGAGGAATAATTATTCCAAAATAATGTGCAGTAAGAGGAGGAAGGGTGGTTGTAGCTATGGAAGGGCTAGAAGCTTGTGTTATAGGCATCTCAAATTCAATCAATATGGGAATCATCTGAGGAAGAACTTGTTGAAAAATGGGATCATGTTGCAAAGGTTGGGAAGAGATGATCTCTATGGAAGAGGCTTGTTGTGAGGAAGATTTCTTCTTCTTCTTCCTTTGTAATGGAGTGACCTCTTCTTCCATTTCATCTTCTTCTTTTGTAGCCTTCCTTTTATACACCTTCTTAGGCACTTGGCCTACAACCACCTTCTTGTCTTTGGAAACCTCTTTATTTTGTGATGGGTATTGAGACTGCGCTATTACTTATTTTTTCTTAGTAGGCATTTCATATTTGCTTTGCTTTTTCTTAGGCTTCTTCATTGCCTCTTCTCTGTATGTCAATGTTGTGTCTACAACTTCTAGTTGTTCAATATTCCTTGTTATCCATGTCTTGTTGTACTCCAAGACATCCTTTAAGATCTCATCGAAGGAAGTGGCCTCTTCATCTACCCATTTTAATGGAGGAAAGGGTTGCTAGAAGATACCATCTTTGTCATATGCAGCTTGTAAAATCTTGCCATCATCAAAGAGTTGGTCAAGGACTTGTGCAATTCCAAATTCTTTGAACTGATATATTATCAGTTTGTAGTACCCTCTCTTTCTAACCTTGTGGTCATATGCACAATTTCCCTAGAAGTCCTCCAAGTGGGGCACATGCTTCATATGTGCACCTCAAAAGAAATCATGTTTGTGTGGAAATAGAGGTTGAACCTCTATATATCAACATCTAACTCCTTGGCATTTTGGAGTGCAACACAAGCATAAGCTTCAATCATCATGGGGAATTGCACCCCAACCCTGTGCTTCTCTCCTAAATCCTTGTGGGCCTCACATATTTTCCTTGTTAGTTCCAAGAGGACAATCTTGTTAGTTGGATGCTTGGGGAGTCTATAGGGAGGTCATGTGAATCCCTTTGTTTTGATATATAAAAATTGGAAAATTGGATAAACCAATACCCATACTACTCAACAACCTTAGAGGCATTAACAGATAGACTCTTAGTCAAATCCCCTTCTAGGGTTCTAATGATTTAGAAAATGAAGGTATCATTCACCCTCTTGAAATGAGTCATTGAATTTGTTGTTATATGGAGCCTAATAAGACTCGTAGGTTAAATTTTCCCCACTTTTGTCAGTGCGGTTTCCCCCCAAAGCATTTAACAGGGGAGTGTAGGGGGTAGAACCCCTCCTGCGGGGCTCGGGGGGGTTATCCCCTTGGCAGGGGCCCGGGGGCAAAGCCCACAGTGGGGGTCTGGGGGCAACACCCCCAGCGGGGGTTGCTGGGGACAATGCCCCTGAAGCAAAAATTGCCTATTATTTCATAAAGGTGTCAACACATAAAAACCCTATTTTTGTAACTGACATAAGTCTTGATAAAATGGATGGAGAAGGTGAAAGGGCTAAAGGATTAGGGTTTCCATTGATATTGTATATGTAGCATATTGCAGCGGATTTGGGTTGCAAGATTGCTAGTTGTAATCGGTTCCATTTGTTGGATAATAATATTGGACTCTCTGTTGGTGGATGTAGCCCGAGTTTGGGTGAGCCATGTTAAAATTGTCTCTCGTTTTATTTCTATGTGTTTTTTCATTCCTTTGTTTAATCTTTATCTACATTTAATTGATATCTTTTGCATGATATTCCTAACAAGTGGTATCAAAGCGGGTTGTGTTCGATTATCCTCTACAGGAAGGTCTCACGATTGAGTGGGAGTAATGTAGCTGAGGATAAATTGAAGGTAGATAAATTCAATGGGAAGAACTATCAGTTATGGAAGATGAAGATGGAGGATTATCTCTATCAGAAGGATTTATGGAGGTCGTTTCAAGGGAAAGCCAAGAAACTGGCAGTAATGACTGATGAAGATTGGGAACTTCTAGACAGAAAGGCACTAGGAAGTATTCGTTTGTGTCTGGCGCCATCGGTGGCATTCAATATTTTAAAAGCAAAGACGATGGATGAGTTGATGCAGATATTGGCAAAGTTATATGAAAATCCTTCAGCTTCGAATAAGGTATTTCTTATGAAGTGTTTATTTCCTATGAAAATGGTAAAAGGTGGATCAATTACTGATTATTTAAATGAGTTTAACACAGTTACCGGTCAATTGACTTCTGTAAATTTAAATTTCAATGAAGAAGTTAGAGCTCTCTTGATATTATGTTCTTTTCCTGAAAGCTGGAATAGTTTGGTAATGGTGGTTAGTAACTCTGTTTCCTGTTCAAATACACTGAAATTTGATGATGTTGTTGGTGTTATCCTGAGTGAGGAAATTCATAAGAAAAGCTCAGGTGGATCCACATCAGGCAGTGTTTTGAATGCAAAAAGTAGGGGCAGATCAAAGAAGAGAGGAAAAGGTTCTAGAGGTTATGGGAAGTCACGAGGAAAATCAAAGGACAAGAGGTCCCAATCCAAAGGAACTAAGGATTGCTAGTACTGTGGGAAACTAGGTCATCTGAAGCAAGATTGTTGGTCTTGGAAGAATAAAGGAGATAAACAAGAAGGCAATAAGGAGGCAAAATATGGTAAGTAATAAATCTGAAGATGATGCTTTGATTCTTTCCCTAGATAATGTTGATGATTCATGGGTTTTAGATTCAGGGGCCTCATTTCATGCTATGCCCCATAGAAGTTATTTCTTTATGTCCAAGGGGATTCTAGACTAATTTATTTGGGAGATAATGAACCCTGTCAGATTGTTGGAAAGGGAAGAATTAGGATTAAGTTGCAGAATGGGAATCATTGGCTACTACAAGAGGTGAGGTACGTTCCAAGGCTAAGTAGGAATTTAATTTCAATAGGGCAACTAGGTGATGAAGGTTGCATAATCACTTTTAGTGATAAAAATTGGAAGGCTACAAGAGCTCCCTTAATAGTAGAAAAAGGTGTGAAAGTAGGCACTTTATATCTATGTACAGGTCATACTGTTCCTTCTACTTTAGTTGTTGCAGAGAAAAATCAAACAGGTTTAGGAATAATTGTTGTAGTTTCTCAGGCAGAGGTTGAAATAGTTGCCGCAAGTTCTAAGACAGCACTGTGGCATAACGGACTTGGGCATATGAGTGAAAAAGGTATGAAGGTACTTCATTCTAAAAAAGTTTTACAAGGTCTGAAATGTATTAATATGGATTTTTGTGAAAGTTGTGTGTATGGCAAACAAAAGAGAGTTTTCACAAGGATGGGAAGCAAAAGAAAGATGAAAAGTTGGAACTTGTGCATACAATTGTATGGGGACCAGCTTAGGTATCTTCTCTTGGTGGCTCTCAGTATTATGTTACATTCATAGATGATGCAACTAGGAAGGTTTGGATTTATTTCCTTAGGCAGAAATCTGATGTATTTGAAACCTTTAAGAAATGGAGAAGCTTGGTTGAGAATGAGATGGGTAAAAGATTAAAATGTCTCAGATCTGGTAATGGTGGTGAGTATTGCAACAAAGAATTTGAGGATTATTGTTCCTGTAATGGAATTCATAGGCAGAAAACAGTTCCAGGGACTCCACATGAAAATGGAGTGGCTAAGTGCATGAATAGGACAATAATGGAGCATGCAAGGAGCATGTGATTGCATGTTGGGCTGCCTTTAAACATGTGGGCAGAGGTTGTCAATATTGTTGTATATTTAATTAATAGAGGTCCTTCAGTTCCTTTGGGCTATGGTATTCCAGAGGAAGCATGGATAGGTAAGAAGGTGAGTTATTCTTTTCTCAAAACCTTTAGATGTGAAGCATTTGCACATGTAGATTCTAAAAATAGAACCAAGCTGGATGCAGAATCAAAAAAGTATATCTTCGTTGGATATGGCATTGATGAATTTGGTTATAGGCTTTGGGATTTTGAAAATCTAAAAATTGTGAGAAGTAGGGATGTCGTATTCAATGAGAAGGTGCTGTACAAAGATCAGTTGCAGAAGCATAAGAAGAAAGAAAAGGATTCTGTGGTGTTGGATGATACTCCAGACAGTGATGTTCCAATGGTTCCTCATGCTCCGCAACATCAACAACAAATACCACAAACTCTAGTGAATGTTAGACGGTCAACAAGGATAAGTAGACCTCCTGAAAGGTTTTCTCCCTCTTTGTATTCTATTTTGTTAATATATGCTCATGAACCAGAGGGGTATGATGAAGCTATGTAGGTGGATACAAAGGTTCAGTGGGAGCATGCAATGGAAGAAGAAATGGACTCCTTGCTGAAAAATCAACTTGGGAATTATGCAAGTTGTCTGCAAGTAAAAAGACTTTACCAAACAAATGGGTTTATAAGCTGAAAGAGGAAGATGGAGTTAAGAAAAGATTTAAAAGCCAGGTTAGTTGTAAAAAGATTTGCACAGAAAAAAGGCATTGATTTTGATGAGATTGTTTCTTTGGTTTTTAAGATGACTTCTATTTGTACTGTTTTAAGTATTGTGGCTGCTGAAGATTTGCATTTGGAACAACTAGATGTGAAAACTGTCTTTCTCCATGGTGATTTGGAGGACGACATATATGGAACAGCCCCAAGGATTTGAGGTCAAAGGTAAAGAGAAACTGGTGTGCAAATTGAAGAAGAGTTTATATGGCTTGAAACAAGCACCTCAGCAATGGTACTTGAAATTTGATAGTTTTATGGCTAAGCAAGGCTATAGTCGGTGTAATTCTGATCATTGTGTTTATTTTAAGAGGTTGGATAATGACAACTACATTATTTTATGTTTATATGTTGATGACATGTTTGTAGCGGGGTCTAACATGGATCACATAAGTGAGTTAAAATAGCAGTTAGCAAAATCATTTGTTATGAAGGATTTGGGGGTAAAAAAATAAATCCTTGGTATGAAAATTTGTAGAGATAGGAAGAACAAAAAATTGACTCTATCTCAGGTTGATTATGTTGAAAAGGTGTTGCAGAGATTCCATATGGAGAATGCAAAAGCTATCAGCACACCTTTGCCTAGTCATTTGAAATTGACTAAGGATATGTTTCCAAAGACACAAGAGGAGGAAGACAAAATGTCCAAGGTACCATATGCTTCAGTTGTAGGAAGTTTAATGTACACTATGGTATGCATGAGACCGGATATTGCACATGTTGTAGGAGTTGTAAGCATGTATATGAATAATCCTGGACTAGAGCATTGGAATGCGGTAAAATGGATTCTTAGGTATTTGAGAGGTACATCCAATAAACATTTATGTTTTGGGGGCTCTAAAACTGATTTAAAAAGCTATGTGGACTCAGATTTGGTAGGGATATTGATACTAGGCAGAGTACTACAGGTTATGTCATTACTGTAGGTGGGACAGCGGTAACTTGGATCTCAAGGTTACAAAAGGTGGTTACTTTATCCACCATGGAGGCAAAGTATGTAGCTGCAATAGAGGCAAGCAAGGAGATGATATGGCTACATTTTTTTATGGAAGAATTGAGCAAACAACAAACTCATAGTTATTTGTTTACGGATAGCCAAAGTGTCATACAACTTGCAAAGAATTATGCCTTGCATTCAAAGACCAAACACATACAGTTGTGGCATCACTTCATCCGGTCGGTGTTGGAGAATGGACAATTAAGGCTGGAAAAGATACATAAAGATGACAATCTAGCAGATATGTTTACGAAGGCGATGACAAGGAAGAAGTTGAGCTCCTCTTCAACTTCGGTTGGCCTTTAAGATTGAAAATGATAAAATCATAATAGCAGGGTCCAGGGTGCTTATTTCTAGTGGGAGCTATAGGGGCAGCGGTGTTATGATTAGTCTCCAAGTGGGAGATGATATAGTGTGGAGTTTGATCAGTCTCCAAGTGGGACATTATTGTTATATATGGAGCCTAATCAGAGTTGGAGGTTAAATTTTCCCCACTTTTGTCAGTGCGGTTTCCATCCAAGTATTTAACGAGGGAGTGTAGGGGGGCAGAGCCCCTCCTATGAGCCCCGGGGGCCTTATCCCCTGTGGGGGCCCAGGGGCAGAGCCCACGGTGGGGGCCTGGGGGTAGCATCCCCGAAGCAAAAATTGCATATTATTTTATAAGGCATCAACACGTTAAAAAACCCTATTTTTGTAACCGACATAAGTCTTAATAAAATGACTAGAGAAGGTGAAAAGGCTAAAGGGTTAGGGTTTCTGTTGATATTGTATCTATAGAATATTATAGCAGATTTGGGTTGCAAGATTGTTGGTTGTGATCAGTTCTATTTGCTGGATAATAATATTGGACTCTCTGTTGGTTGATGTAGCCCGAGTTTGGGTGAACCATGTTAAAATTATCTCTCGTTGTTTTATTTCTGTGTATTTTTTCATTCCCCTGTTTAATATTTATCTGCATTTAATTAATATCTTCTGCATGCTATTCCTAACATAATTCTTTTTTGTGAGTTGGATGTAATGATCATACACTTTCACCTCATGGACCCCTTCCAATGACTCCATTCCTTATCAATCCTAAATATATTGCTATCCTTGCTAAAGAATAGATGGTGCATGAGGTCATGTGGAAGTTTCTGGTATCTTCCACTTTAGTTAGTTGTTCATGAAAACTATCACTGATGACTTCGCCCATTCAATCATTACCTTATCCTCTAAAATAGTTGTGATGAACTGGAACATCCATGGGGAGAAGGTGGAGATAATTGATGGTCTCATGACCCTGCCCAGAAGCGTGATCATATCCCAAATTTCAGTTTAGAAATCGCTCCTCATAAGGGTTTTAGGAATCTTGGAGACTGTCCCACGGGATTGGCCATCCATGTTTTATTAACTTCTCTAAGGCAATTGTCATGATCCCGATTATAGAATTCTAGTGCTTGTGCCATGACCAACTAAACAAATTTTACATGATGTGACAACTGGGATCTTTCTATGATGGTTGTTGGGGATATATTTAGAAAGTCCCATCCTTTTAGGCCCACTATCCTTCTATGTCTTAAATTATAAGCCTTTGCACAAGCAAGGACTAACTCTAGAGATTGGGATGAGATAGGGAACCCAACTACTTGTCCAATGCCATTATGAACCATCCTCTAAGATCTGATGGTGATGGTATCTTCATACATTCTCCTTTTGAAATCCTTTAGGTTCACTTATCCTAGATCAGTGTCTGAGATGGTATCCCATTGAAAGTTGATTTTGGATGGAGGAACCATCCCTTGGAACTCATACTTCATTTCTCTAGCTCTTGATATTAATTAGGCTTGCAAAGCACAAGGAAAGTATTAGTACCAAAATTCAAATAACAAAACATGCATAATTATAAAGCATTCAAATTTATTATGTATTTGCGAGGTTTCTCAAGACATTTGAACTTTAGGACTAGAAATCAGAAGTCCTTTTGTCTAGAGAAGCTCTACAATTTAGCTTATTTTTAAACAAATTATTATTTTGAATTATTTGTGGGGATTGTTAGGACTAGTGGACTTTGGGACTTCTTGGCCAAAGGTCAAAAGTCTGAGAGGAAGTAACAATCCCGCAATCTCATGTTTCACTTGGTTTCAAATTTGCTTTTGAAGTATCACACCTTTTGGAAAATGCAAACATCGTTGGGACTTGTGGACTTCCGAACTAGGAGTTGGAAGTCTAGAAGTCCAAACTAACTTTGCAACTTTACATTTTTGTTCATGTTTTCTAAAGACTTGATTGTTTGTAAGGAATCTAAATGTGGGGATTTCTAGGATATGCAAACTTTGGGACGTAGATTTTGAAGTCCAAAAGTCTAGACAAATTCTACAAACTTCATGTTTTCTCATTGAGTTTCGAAAGATTTCCATTAAGCTTTTTAAAGAGGATGCATAAATTAACTGGCAAAAGTCCTTAAGTCTAGTCCAACTCCACAAGTTATACATTTTGCTCATGTTTTCTTGAATAATTTGCTTATTTCTTATGGAAAATGTGGGAATCAACCAAACATCGAGACATCCAGACCAAAAGGTCAGAAGTCCCTAAGTCCAAGCTAATTCTGTAAACATTTTCAATTTCCCTTAAGTTTACTTAATGGTTTCATTTATGTTTTGATGATTTTGGTGTGGAGATTTCTTAGACTTTCAGACTTCAAACCCAAAGGTTGAAAGTCTAGTTATCCAAGATAATCGCACATTTTCGCAGAGTTTTAAAATATTTTTCTTTGTTGTTTAAACTAGTTTTGTGGGATCTTGATAGAGGTTAGGACATTTTCAACACTTGGTCAATTTTTTATTAGGGCATCATTTAAAATTAAACTTTTTGCTAGTTTGAACCATTTTACCCTAACAATTGAAAGTTTGAATTTTTAATCGAATGTACATGAGCTTAGTAAACTAGGGTTAGGTTTTGATGATAGGGTTCAATTTCAATTTCTAAGACCTAGCGTTGACAGACATGTTTGAATTTGGATGGACTAGTAGGGTAAAGTATGATTGAAACTTTAAAATTTTGATTTGTTTTAAACACATGGTCAAGAACGTCCACCTATTATTTTGTGTTCATTTGAAGAAGAATATAAACCATTGAGTTGACAATCCCTAGCTTTCTCAATGGTCTAGAAGATGAAGAACACCACGACAAGGATCAAATTTAGAGTTATAGATTATGAATGCACAAGAAAACTGATGGGAGAAATCTTCACATTCATGATGGGTAGGGTTTGAATTGTAGAGGGTGCACAAGATTGTGAGAGCTCAAATGTAAATGAAAGCAAAGTGCTTGAATGACGGAAAAAAAACACATTTCACACATGGGAGCCATTATTGTAGGGGGAAGGTAGGTGGAAGATCGGGTACAAAAGGCTAGAGGATGCAATGGCACAAAAACCTAGAATGGAAGTTCAAATGAGAATCTCTGCAAAGTATCAATTAAATCTTGTAAATTGTTTTACAAAAAAGGCTTAGACAACTAGACTTAAGGCTCAAAATAGAAAGTGGAAGGAGTCAGGGAGAACTCCATAATCTCATAAAAGAAAAACTTAGAACACCCACATGAGCCAAAAGGAGAATGCAAGGATCATCAAGACTTTGAGACATCCAGACCAAAAGGTTGGAAGTCCTGAAGTCCGCCATAATCCCGCAAGCTCGCAGAAGGCTTAAAAATTTGAATTTTTCTTAAGGAAAGCACATCAAACCCTTTAGTAATGACTCAAGAACTTAACCTATACTTCCACAAACCATTACCAAGACCAAAATTACATCAAACTTGAGACCAAAGGGAGGAAAAGAAAATATAGGAATAAAACAAACCTAACATAAAGAAAAAGCAGAAGAGGGGGTCCGTATTTTGTCAAAAGAAAAATGATGCATGTGTGCAAGGCACAAGTCTTCTGTAGAATCATCCCTCATTGCACATGTCAATTCTTTGATTAGGTTTTGGCACAAATGATTTGGTCATTTGAATTACAGGTATCTTCAACAATTGAGCACACTGGATATGGTGATTGGTCTTCCTAGGATTTCATGCACCGAGGGAGTTTTTCAAGGTTGTGTACTTGGAGAACATTATCAAGATCCCTTTCTCAAGTATAAGGCCTCTTGTTCCAAGGCACCCATCAAGTTTGTTCATAGTGATCTTATGTCATTTCCAACCCCATCATTTTTAGGGGCCAAGTATGTGTTCATCTTTAGTGATGACTTCTCATGATGCACATGGGTGTACTTTCTCAAGCATAAGAGTGAGCTCTTCACCACTTTCAAGACCTTCAATTTTTTTATGGAGAAGCAACCTAGTCTTTCTATTCGATTGGTACACATAAATAATGGGGGGTATGTGAACCAGGTATTTCAATATTTTGCAGTGAGCATGGTATTTAGCATTAGTACATTGTTCCTTACACTCATCAGTAGAATGGTGTGGCCAAAAGGAAGAACACGACTTTATGGGAGATGGATAATTGCATGATTTAGTCTAGGAACATGGCACTCACCTTTTGGGTTGAAGCAGTCAATTATGCTTATTGCATTCAGAAGTGTATGCCCTACAAGGCTTGGTCCCATGTCAAGCCTAATGTGTCTTCTTTTCAAGTATTTGGTAGTGAGTCTTAGATTTTCATTCTAGATGGTTGGTGTAAGGGTAAGGACGAGAAGAGTCAACCTTTGGCCTTTGTTGGCTATTATGAGGATGCAAAGGCTTATAGGTTGTTTGATCTTGTTACTTGAGATCTCTTATTTCAATGAGATGTCTTCTTTTGGTGAGATGTCCAATTTGATGAGTACTTCACTCAAATCATGCATCATCACCTATTTCTCCCTCGCTACCTACTCCTCCATCCCTTAAGGAAACTTTGCTTCTTGAGGAGGAGGATGATGGTCCTAATCTACTACCTCTTAGTGCATAGTCATTTGTGCTAACTACATTTAGAACCATATGCCCCATGAGGTAGTGTGGTATATGACTCTTAAGGAGGCTTGGTCCCATGTCAAGCCTGATGTGTCTTCTTTTCAAGCATTTAGAATTGAGTCTTAGGTGTTCATTCTAGATGGTCAGCATAAGGGTATGGAGAAGAAGAGTCAGCCTTTAATCTTTGTTGGCTTTTGTGAGGATGTGAAGGCTTATAAGTTGTTTGATCCTGTTACTTGAGATGTCTTCTTTCAAAAAGATGTCCAGTTTGATGAGTACTTCACTTAGATGGATACACCATCACCTACTTATCCCTCACTACCTACTCCTCCTTCTTTATCTCCTGAGGACACTTTGTTTCTTGAGGAGGAAGATGATGATGGTCTTGATCCACCACCTCTTAGTGCATAGTCTTTGCCCCATTGGGCCTAAGCTACTCTTGAGGAGGATAGACCTTTGGTTTGTGACCCTATAAATTCTCATTGCACTTGCTCACAAACAACAAGTGTTAAGTCTTTTGAGTCATGCATTTTCAAATGACCTTTAGAGGATTTTAGATGTCACGGGTATTCCACAGTGGGATAGTACTATGGTCTAGGAGTATTCTTATTTGATGAATAATCACACATATGATCTTGTACTTGTTCCCAAGGGAAGAAAGTTGGTTATATGCAAGTGGGTGTACAAAACCAAATATGCAACATATGGGTCCATTGATAAGTACAAGGCATGTCTTGTGGATAAGGGGTTTCCACATGTTGAGGGCATTGATTATTCTAACACCTTTGCTCCTATTTCCAACATGGATTATTCATCTTGTACTTTCTTTTGTTGCATCACATGAATGGTCAATTTATCAGATGGATGTGAAGAGTGTCTTCTTACATGATGATCTTCATGAGGAGATCTTTATGTAGAAACCTCAAGGTTTTGTGTAGGACTCCACTTGTCTACATGCTTCATAATTTATTGTATGCTCTCAAACAATCCACCAAGGCTTGGTATGAGAAGATGGATAGCTTCTTACTCACTTTTGGTTTCTTCTGTTTCCATTCTGATTTAACAATTTATACTCAAAGACATGGAGAGGACCCTTAGATACTTATTTTGTATGTGGATGACTTGATTCTCATAGGTAGCTCCACCTGCATGATTCAAGGTGTTCAAAGAGCATTAATAAAGCAATTTGATATGACCAATCTAGGGCTTCTGCATTTCTTCCTTGGTCTTCACGAACTTCAATGTTTCGAGGAGATTTCTATTTTTTAGAAAAAGTATGCTCCTAATCATCTTTATAGATTTGGTATGACTAATTGCAAGCTTGACTCCACTATCTACTAGTTGCACTACACCTAGAGTTAATGCTACATTATATTGGTAGTTGGTTGGTAGTCTTTTGTACTTGACATAGTCATCCTGATATTTTCTTTGTAGTTAGTCTTGTCTACTATTTCTGTCACGATCTTCATGAGAGTCATTGGAAGGTAGCCCAATGCATCTTGGAGTATATCTAGGGCACTTCACATTTTGGTATTCACTACACATCATGAGCTTCTCAAATTGTGGGCTTCACTAACTCAGATTGGTCTACTGATGTTAAAGATTAAAAGTCTACTTCTAGTTTTGTCTACCGCCTTCGTTCTAGTCAAATTACATAGTCTTGCAAGGAAACAGGTAGCTATTGCATTATCATCTACAGAGGTTGAGTATTGAGGTACAATTCGTTCTAGCTAGGAGGTTCTTTGGCTTCACTAGTTGATGATAGATTTGGGCTTTCCTCTTGATCACCCCACTACTCTTTGGTGTGATACTCAAAGTGCCATACACATTTCATGCAACCCAATGGAGAATCAGTGGACTAAGCATATTGATATCCACGTGCACTTCACTCAACAACTCATCTAGGATGGTATTCTTAGCTTGGAGTATTTGCCTACTAAGGAGCAGGTTACAAACATCTTCAATAAGCATTTGACATTGGCTCATTATATTCACTTGCAATTAATGCTTAGGGTGAAGGAAGTAGTCCTTGGGGGGTCATCTTGAGTCTTCCTTATCTTATACATGTTTCTTTTCATGTTTTCTCTCTTTTGGGGAGGAGTTTTTTCCTACAGGTTTTTCTCCTTTTCTCCATTTGTGGAGATCTTTTGTTCATGGGTACTTGATCAAGCCTTGTTGTTGAGCCATTATTTGAGTCTTTTTGCTCTTATATGTTTCCTCAAGTTGCACTTAAGGGGGGTGTTGATGTAAACAATGTTATTCCCTAACTTATTTTCCTTTTAGGTCCTTTTCACACCTAGTTAATTAAGTTTACTTGGGGCATTTACTTTTTGTGTCTCAAGTAATAAGATCATAATAGACTCTTGTCATAATCTCATGTTTCCCTATGTCTCACCTTTGCCTATATATACAACGATTCTTTATGTACATTTCACTCCATTGCATTGTATACTATTGTATAAGTATTAACATTATAACATTGTAATTGCTTCTCTCTTGCATGAAATGTTATTTTCGTGTTGAGATGATTCTTGCTCTTGTGAGTCCTTTTGGTGACTTTAATAACAAACGAGGCACAAGAAATAAACTTTTGGAATAAAGATAAGGAAATAGTTTGGATGGTGGAAAGTGGTACAAAGGAGAATGTGATAATTGAAGATGCAAAATCAAAAAGAGAATGAAGTTGTAACTACTCTTGATGGTTTGGGTGTTGTTGTTGCTAGAGGTGTGGCATCTTTCGGCCAAATAGACTCCATATTCGAGTGTGGTTCTTCTACCAAGAGAAAGGCAAGGCATCATTCTAGATCAAAGTCTTTACAAGTTTATCACAAAAAATAGTGGAGGGCTCCCAAATAAATTACCAATAGACCTTTTTCTCAAGTAGATCCGTCATTCATAGTAGAGAATATGTATATTTGGAAACATTATATAATGATCCTTTTTTCCTAGAATATAAGGGGTTTGGGTTTGGCCTCTATCAAAAGTACCCTTTAAGGTAAGATTTGTCGCTTGTAGCTTGATATTATTTTTCTTCAAGAAACTAAGATTTTAGAGAAATAAATATTACAAGTCAAAGAGTTATGGAATAATAACAAGCATGGGACTGAGTGTATTGGTTCTAGGGGTCAATATGGGGGAATAGCTACAAGTTGGACAATAGAAAATGAAAACTTATTGAGACAGTTAAGGAGATGTTGTGGATCAAAGTAACTATGGAATGTCAATTTTCTATAAAAAATTATTTCACTTTGCTAATGTTTATGGGCCTTATCTTCCCTCCATGGTAAAGAGTGTTGGTAAAACATTGGCAAGATGGATCATCCAATGGGCTAGAAAATTGGGTGGTGGGTGGCAACTTTAACTTGATCTTGAAATTGAAGGAGAATAAAGGAGTTGCTTTTGTGGACCAAAATTCCCATTTTGTTTTCAATTTTATGGAAGAAAGAAATCTTGTTGATATTGTCCCAAAGGTTGCATTTTTACCTTATATTGAAATCTTGTTGATACTGTTCCCAAAGGTTGCATTTTTACCTAGTCTAATATAAGGAAAGGAAACTCCTTAATTATGGAAAGATTAGATAGATAATTTGTTAATGAATCTTTATTGGGTATCAACAGTGAAGTTGAGTCTTTCATTTTGCACAAAGTCAAATCTGATCATGCTTCTATTCTGTTAAAACTTTTGGTTTTGAAATGCTTAGAAATACTCAATTAAAATTTAATCCACACTTGTTGGAGCATAAGGATTTTTCTAAAAAAGTTAAAATGTGGTGGCAAGAGGTTAATGTATAAGGCACTTAAATGTTTAGGATCTATAGACACCCAAATTTGTCCATGTCTTGCAACACCTAGTCAAAAACATTACTTAGACATCATGTAGCATTTTGTCCTAATTCTCACTCTTAATCCTACTAATCCATTAGCCAATTAATTACATAAATTTATTTATTTAATTAAAATCCCATTAAGCCAATTAATTAAATAAATTTTATTTATTTAATTAATTTCACATTCATAATCCCACTTTCTAATTAATTAAATAAATTTTATTTATTTAATTAATTTCCCATTCATATCCTAGTCCTATCCTAATCATCTTCCCAATTAATTAAATAAAATTTATTTATTTAATTAATTTCCTTCACATATCCCAACTAATTCAAATATTTTATTTGAATTAAGTCCTCACCTTTCATCATAAGCCGACATGTGTGCCTCTTTTATTTAAAAAAAGATAAGTGGTACTACATCCTTTATTTAATATCTTTCACATGTAGTATTTTTTATGTACACGGTCACACATGAGCCCTATCTTTCTCCTTACATTTGTCACATGACTACAACTCCCTTGAAGAGTGGGAATAACCAATCAATCATAGCCATCCACATCAACCATTTAGCTTTTTAATCTCAACCATCCATTTGAACCAAGCCTTTCCTATAAATCAACTCCTTCATAAGCCATTAGCATGCATCAAGCCTCAAGTACCCTTATTCTGCCAAATTTTCAAAAGAAAGGATGCATTGAGTTGGAGTATCCTTATGCTGTTGAAATATCTTTAGAGCATTTGCATCTATCATCATCATCTTCCATCTATCAATCTTCCATCTATCATCTCAATCCTATGCAAATGTTATGCTGTTGAATTGTGAGCAACCAACATATCAAATCAATCAAACAATTCATCTTGCATCTTTGAGGTATTGAATGATTTGGGTTTAGGTTATGCATTTCATTGTTTGATCATTTCCATTTGCAAATCCAAATTTTTTCATTATACATTTTAGCACGCCCGGTGGGACTCACTTTTCTTGATCATTTTTGCAAGTTTTTGTAGTAAAAATTTGCATTCATCTAACCCCCATTGTCGAGTTTCGCAGGTTTAATTAACTTTTTGTTGCAGATCCGTTGTTTTTTCGACAAAACCCTAGGTTTTAAAATTTTCATCATATCTTCCAAACGGCTATGAATTTTTCTACAATATTTTTACAGAAGTTTGTCCATGATATAAGAAAGTTACAGTAGAGAAGTTTTGGGTTTATCACCATTTTTGTGGGAGTTATCATATTTTTATGTTTTTTCATAAAATCACAATTCTAGACGCAACTCGATGAATTTTTTAGACATTTTTACTTTTCTAGAAATCTCTTGAAATTCTAATGGGGTTCTATGTTTTACAGATTTAATTTGGAGGTCATATACAGTGTGAAAAAAATAGATCTTTGCCGACTATAGTTTTTCCATAAATCCACATTTATGGGCGTAAAACAAGGAATTTTTCTGATTTCTTTACATTTTTGGAAAGCTCTCAAAAAATTAATAGGGGTCTTTTCTTTGATTTTTTAATTTTCAAACCAAAAATGTCTCGAAATAACCAAATCTAATTTAGCTATGTATCTAAAATTACAATATTTCTTGCCTGATGAGCTTATTTTTTATGCCTACATTATAATATCATTTTTTGATGTTGTAGGTGATCATAAGGAGCTTTAGTAGCAGCAATATAAATCATATACAATAGCTTGAAAACTGAAAATAATCTGGGTGCATTCATTTCTATCTTTCATCTTTTCATTTCAATCAATCTTGTTTGCAAACACATTTCGATTTGGGCATAAAATAAACAATTGTTTGCAAATTCACATCAAAAAATTGGGCTAAAACAAACCATTGTCTTTCATCACATTTGGATTTGGGCTTTAAAACAAATAAATGCTTGCATTGTCTTCCACACATTGAATTTCTAAGGTTAATGAACCCCATGCGAGTGTGACCAAGTAAATGTGTATGCTTTCTCCTCGCGTCCTAACACGAACTTGGAGATCAAAAACATTTACTTGTGTTGCTTTTGTTAAACCTTAGAGAGGCCTGCCTTGGTGGGAAAAGAGATAAGGCGAAAGCCAAGTCTAACCGTATTAGCGCTCACCATACAGTGCTAACTCGAAAGGAGGTGTACCTTTGTGTATATTAAAACTCCTAGTAGGGTTAGTTAAAGTCTTAAGTGGCTTGCTGGATGCTCATGGGGTGCCGGTCCCCCAGATTTTCACTAGAACCTCCTTGTGATAGTGGCCTTGCCTTGACTAGGACTTGTTGAAGTGTCTTCACGTGCTTGCTTAACCATCATCACATTCTTCCAAACTAACAACTTTCTTATGTGTCTTGTGTGAGTGATTCATGTGTGTATATGCATAATCATTTGTTTGAATATTGCCACATCAAGCTCTAAACACCCAAACACATAAAGACAAGTCATCCTACACATTCTTCCAATAACATTCAAACCCAATCACTTTCATCCCAAACATAGCCTAGTCATCATCCAACCCTTCATAGCCAAGTCATTCAAACCATCCTAAACTTATCCTAGTCACATCCCTATCCTAGTCAAATCACTTCCGCCACATCATCAAAATCCCTAAACAAGCACTTGCTAAAAGGACTTAAGACAAACACTTGGGTGACAACATGTTTACACTAGAAGACCCAAAAATTAAATTCCAAAGATTCCTCCAAAATCTTTATCAAGGATCACAACCCCTAAACCAAGATACCATTGAAACATTACAATTCTTCATCCAAAGAGCTCAACCCCATGCAAGCCAATCACCTCAACTGCAACACTTCGTAGCCCAAGTCCAACACCTTTTAGCCACTAGTCAAGCTCGACAAGTACATCAATCCTTAGCCACTCCATATCAACCTAATCCACCTATCCACCAAGTCAATGCCACATCAACCTATCAACCTCCACCTCAACATTATCCAATTCCTCATTCTAACATTCCAACACACCACCAAAACCATCCACAAGGCAACCAAGTGTCCTCACAAGAACAACATGCAAGTCCAAATAGCCCTTTGTACATAAATCAAGCAAGTCCAATTACACCTTTTCAACAAGACCACCAAGCACCATTGATAGACTTAAGTCCACCTTTCCAACAAGAATAATATCCAAATCCAAGTGGCCCCTTGTACATAAATCAAAGCCCAAGTTATCCTATGCGAGATTTAATTACCTTTGACAAGGGAGATACCAATCTAGCCAATGCATCCTATGAGTGGCCTTCATCATCCAATCACCTGCCAACACATGAGCCTACCATCCCTATCATAATACCACCATGTGATCCTACCCCTAGTCCATTGGTCCACCAACCTTCATCACCTTCATCCTCATGTTCTACCAATCTTCCACCACAATATCCCTTGGACATAACTGTACAATAATTGGTTCAAGTAAATTTGATTGAGCTACCACCGATAGAACCTTTTGAACCAATATTTAAACCCCCTTGGTATAATGAAAACCATTATTGTGCATACCATAGGCATAAGGGCCATACAACAACCAATTGTGTCAAACTTAAGAGATTGATCACAAACCTCATAAATTGTGGTAAGATTATCCCTTCATCCAATCCAAATCCTAATCCACCCAATCCAATTAGCCCCCAATCTAATCCTAATCCTAATCCAATGCCATCTACCCTTATCATACATCCATTATATTTCCCATCCACCCATACACTTGCAAAGGATGTGATCCATTGGCTACTAGCTAGGAATAGAACACCTCCATGTCAAACACCAATTCATGAGCCTACCAATGAACTTCCAAAGGTCATGTCCAATCCTATAATCTCATCATGTGGTTTGCATATCCTTGAGCCTCTTCAAGAGCCTTCCATTAACATACCTAGCCCTTTAAGCCCATCATGTGACCTACAAGCCAACAAGTCTATTCAAGAGTCTCCAACCACAAGCCTAAGTTAAGAGACATCATGTCCTCATGTCGATAACCCTCAAGAGTCTATCAAGTCCACTCAAGAACCTTCCACTTTCATCCAAAGTCAAGAGGTATGTCAAAAGAATAATCTTAAACATGTGGAAATATTAAACCCTAATCTTAATCAAGATCAAAGCACCTCTAAGCTCCACCTATCCATGACCTAAATATGGTTTTCCCTCAAGCTATTAGCCATCACCATGACCCTATTCATGAGAAAATTTATCCCTTTTATAACCCACTTCATCTTATTTTTGCTCATAGTTATGATCAAGGTTCTATTTAAGATCATGAAGATCACGATGACCCTTGTGGCCAAACTTTATCCATCTCATGATCAAGATGATATCTATGATGAAGAACCTATTCAAAAGTACCTTGATCCTATCCATAATCCCATAACCATCCATGAGCAAGATATCCCAACTACTCTTATCCATCCTCCATCTAGCCCTATCCATAATGAGCAAACATCCACTTGTCATAATGAGACATGTGCCTCTCAAGAACACATAAGCATAGAAGATCAAACAAATATCTTGGATCTTAGTGAACACAATTCTAATCAAGATCCTAATGATCCTTCATCCCCATCTACCATCGATCCCATTTCAAGTCCACCACCATATCCAATGGGTTTATCGACATTCATCCATGAATGGTCTTCCTTAGGACAATAACAACCTTTGTCCTCCACTTCATCTTCTCCATCCACTAAAGAACTCAAGTCTAGTTCCCAAAACACATCTAGTCCCATAGTCCATCACATCCTCCAAAACATGAACTACAAAGGTAAAGGCCTAAGTCTTTATAAACAAGGTATTTTTGAGCCAAACTATGTCAAGGTCCCCCCACGCTCATATGGCCTTGGATACACTCCCCAAGGTAAACAAGGCCAAGATGTTGGTAATCCCTTCATGCATCCTAAACCTACCACTTTCCATTGCACCCCCCATCACCTACCCAAAACATATGTTGCCATTCCACCTCCATCATCCTATAAATGTCCAAAGCATGTGACCATACACCTTTCGCCATCCACTTTGCCTCCAATTTTACCAACTCCAAATATCCCTCCATCCACCTTGCCACCATTTCTTCCAACACCTAACATACCTATCATTCATAAGTATCCTTACATCCCTAATCATGGCCAACAAAAGCACACATTGTTTAAGCATAAAGATTCTAATCATTCCATCCCCTCCACCCATCCCATGGGAATCAAAAGCAAAAATTTTGATGCCTCTACTTATAAAGCTAACAATCCTACCAAAAATCCTAAAGGTCTTCATACCTTAGGACATAAAGAATCAAACTCAAAGCAAAGTTCATCTAAGCAGCCATCCAAACCCTTACCTCCAAATGCAAAGCTCAAAAGCAAAATGGTTTGGGTTCCTAAGCAAACAGCTAGCAAAACGAATGAGGCATCCTCATCCACATCTCAAGAATCCCAACCACCTATATCCATCCAAAGGCCTACTTCCATCCAAAACTTCCATTCCCTTCAAAAATCCCACAAGCAAAACAAAAGCACTAAAAATACTAAATCTATGTGGGTTCCTAAATCACTTCATCAACCATCCCCTAAGCAAACATCTCCATTACTTCCTACACCGCCATCCCATCAAAAGCTTCAATGTTTATCACGGTGTGTGCAACTGTTGGTCATGGTTCCCTTCCACTCCACAGCACCTCCACATAACTACATCTCCCCATCTTCCATCCATTATCCTACATATCTCCCCCATGCTATCCCTATGGCCCTTGCTTTGGCATAAACTTTTCATCCATCTTCATTCCATAAGCCTATATAATCCACATCATAATCCACTATCCCCATCCATCTATCCTTGCATGAACCTTTCACAATCCATTTCATCATCCACTATCTACCTAATTCATCTCCCTTCCATGCAATCCCTTACCAACATCTATGAGCATAATGACATGGTTCATGCGATGACATCATTCTCTCTAGCAGGACACTATCACCTTTCATAGCACTAGACACTTGAGTCCCTCCTATCCATTACCATGGTGAAAACCTGGCAAACAGGTGCCATGTGTAATTGTCATGTCATCCCATCTAAAAAAAATCAAAAAAAAAAGAAAAAAAAGTAAAAAGAAATCCCTTCGTCTAACGGTGAAAACTTGGTAAACAGGCACCTTGGATAATTCCATGATGAAAACCTGGCAAACAGGAGTCATGTGTAGGTTGATCTTCTATGTCACTTACACTTGGGGGCACCTTGTCTCATCCAAACTATCCATCCTATCATACCAACCTATCATTTTCATCCTATCTTGCCATCTTACCATCCTTAGCCATTACACCCATACACCTATCCTATTGAGTTTATTCATCCACCCTTCCTCCTTTTGATCTTGATGAAGATATGGGGGCAAAATGTTGAAACATGCTTTGATATCTCTTGATATACCTTATCCTTTTCCAAACAATCCTATCATTATCCACCTATCATAAGCCTTGTCATCCAAATCCAATCCATCATGTCATCCTATTTTCATAAGCTTTGTCATGCAGAATCTTAAGTCTATACCTAGAATGGGGGCATGTTGTTCCTATGCAACATAGTCTTTGGAGATCACATCCTAACTCCCTCATGAGGCATACATCCATCCACCATAGCCTATCCTTGTATCTATCCACCTATCATGAGATTTCCCTTCTATGGCCTATCCCTTTATCCACCCATTTATCATGAGCCTTCCATCCTATCCACCATTATCCATCCTTTTATCCATCCAATCCCATTCTTCCATCCTTGCACCTAGACTTGGTCTTCCCTTGTCATTGGTATCAAGCACAAAGGCTACCCAAAAATCCAAAAAAACTAAAATATTCCCCAAAAATCCAAAAAACATTAAATATTTAAAAAAAACACAAAAAAATTGAATATTCCAAAAAAAATCAAAATATCCCAAAAAATCCAAAAAAATCAAAATATCCCAAAAAACACAAAAAAAAATCAAAATATGTCAAAAAATCCAAGCAATAAGATCAATTCAATCACATCATCCAAAATAATCCACTCCAACATCAAATCAAAATCAAACTCATCATCATCAATTCTTCTTATCAATAACATTCATTCACCCATTTCAGTCAATCACTTGTTCCAATCATATCAATCAAATCAATCTAAGCAATGATCTTAAATCCAAGTCACATTAATCCATATAAAGTAAGCTAATCAATCAAGGAACATTATCCAATCAAATCAACAAGTTTTTGATCCTAATCTTTTCATGAACCAAATCAATCATCATCAATGGGATATAGCATTCCTGCATCCTTGTGTTGATCTAGGGATATAGCTTTCCCCGCAATGACAACACTATTATCAAAACAATCAAACAATTAATCCTTGGTTTATGACAACAAGGGCAATACCTTGTTTGTTTTACATCCTTTGAGCATACTGAGAACATTTGCTTATGCTTAGATTGAGTGGCAACCATCAAACCAAATCATATCAATCATCATCATCAACAACAAACATCAAAACCAAAGCACATCAAGCCAACCATCAAAACAAATCCAATCACTTCAACAAATCAAAAGTAGCTCAATCCACCACATATCATCCCATCATCAACATTTCATCAATCCATAACTTGATCAATTCAATCCATTTTCATCATCTCATCAATAAAAAAATCATAACTACATCTCATTTCCATCGTTAAGTGCCTTGATCCCGAGGATACAGGGTATGTAGGTAGTCTGGAGTACGAAGGAGGTGCCCAGATTTAGGCATAGGCAATTTTCCTCTTTCTCCTCTCATCATTTCTTCTGTCATCTATCTTCTACATCATCAATAAACAACTTCTTCCAATCTATCATTCAATCAATACAATTCAACCAAATCAATCTAATCATTCATTCATCAAATCAAATCATTCAAAACAATGATCCAAATGCAAGTCATCATTTATCCATACCAATCAAGATAATCAATCAAACCAAGTTATCCAATCGCAATCCATGGTCTTGATCCTAGCCTTGTTGTATGCCAAATCAATCAGCTAATCAACCAACAAACTCAGCAAACATCCTTGTGTTGATCTAGGGATATAGCATTCCTCGCCATGACAACACTCTTAAGTATCGTCATCAATTAGCAATTAATCATTGGTTTACAGCTTGACAGGGGCAATACCTTGTTTGTTTTTGAATCCTTTGTGCATGCATACTTGCTTGCTTGTGTGTGTCATCATTTTTATCTTGCATTTGCATCATATCGGTATTAATCCAGCTAATATTCATATCTTGTATCCAGACAAGGTTGTATTATGCTGGGGCACGAGACACATCGTCACCCTAGTCCTTATACCTTGGTGCATAATGTCTAGTGCTATATCAAACATCATGGTTGCTCACATTCATTGCAGCATAACGCATCTCCATTTCTTCTATCTATCCCCTTATCTTTCTTTTGCAGCCAAGCCATTTCTTTTCGAGAGCCTACCCGTGTTTGTCCAACCCGCCTATCTCTCGAGAGGGCATCATCATCCCATTTCATCCTCATCCCATCATTTTCCTCTATCCATACCTTAACTTATTTGAAATGATGTTACTCGACATAAATCTTATCATCTCGAACATCATCTCAAAGAGGGGCAAAATGTAGACACCAAAATTTGTCCATGTCTTGCAACACCTAGTCAAAAACATTACTTAGACATCATGTAGCATTTTGTCATAATTCCCACTCTTAATCCTACTAATCCATTAGCCAATTAATTAAATAAATTTTATTTATTTAATTAAAATCCCATTAAGCCAATTAATTAAATAAATTTTATTTATTTAATTAATTTGACATTCATAATCCCACTTTCCAATTAATTAAATAAATTTTATTTATTTAATTAATTTCCCATTCATATCCTAGTCCTATCCTAATCATCTTCCCAATTAATTAAATAAAATTTATTTATTTAATTAATTTCCCTCACATATCCCAACTAATTCAAATATTTTATTTGAATTAAGTCCTCACCTTTCATCATAAGCTGACATGTGTGCCTCTTTTATTTAAAAAAAAGATAAGTGGTACTACATCCTTTATTTAATATCTTTCACATGTAGTACTTTTTATGTACACGGTCACACATAAGCCCTATCCTTCTCCTTACACTTGTCACATGACTACAACTCCCTTGAAAAGTGGGAATAACTAATCAATCCTAACCGTCCACATCAACCATTTAGCTTTTTAATCTCAATCATCCATTTGAACCAAGCTTTTCCTATAAATCAACTCCCTCATAAGCCATTAGCATGCATTGAGCCTCAAGTACCCTTATTCTGCCAAATTTTCAAAAGAAATGATGCATTGAGTTGGAGTATCCTTATGCTGTCGAAATATCTTTAGAGCCTTTGCATCTATCATCATCATCTTCCATCTATCATCTCAATCCTATGCAAATGTTATGCTGCCGAATTGTGAGCAACCAACATATCAAATCAATCAAACAATTCATCTTGCATCTTTGAGGTATTGAATGATTTGGGTTTAAGTTATGCATTTCATTGTTTGATCATTTCCATTTGCAAATCCAAATTTTTTCATAATACAGGTTCCATTCTAAACTTAAATATCTTACTAATAAGATAAAGATCTAGCAAAGAAGCATTATGAAAGCTCATTGTGAGTTAAAAGAGGAAATTTGTAAAAAGTTGGAAACAATAAGATCATGGTTCAAAATGGTTTAGACTTTGAAGCTAGTAGAGATGAGGAAAATGATTTACTCTCTTAGTTGGAGAAGCTTCAGGATGTGGAAATTCCTTATTGTGGCTCAGATCTATTGTTCTATGGGTGAAACATGGAGATGCAAATTCTAAATTCTTTCATAAAGTTGTGATTGCTCATCATATGAGAAACATAATTTCTATTATAAAAAGAGAAGGTGAGGAAGATCTTAACGAGGACAATTTTATAAGAAATGTTTTGAAGGATTGTTTTCCATCTCTTCTTTCAAAGGAGGAGTGTGACAAGAGAGAGGCCTAGGAAGAGTTGATTGGGATCATCCTACCTCTTGTCTCTAATGAAATGAATGAGCAACTAGTAAAAGCAATAACTATGGAAGCACTAAAAAATGTCATCTTCTCCTTTCAGCTTGATAAGTCTCTGATTCCAAATATTTTTCAAGCTAATTTCTTTAGGGTAGTTTGGGAACATATTTATGAAGACATGCTCTCTATATAGAAGAATCTAAAACTTTTGGTAAGGTGTTGCTATCTCTCATCTCTACCTTCATTGCTTTAGTTCTGAAAGAAGGTGATAATTGAAGATTTGATAGAATTAGATGTATTTCTCTTTACAACTTTTCTTATAAAATTATTTCTAAGATTATGGTAATGAGGTTGCAATCTTGGTCCCCTAGTATTATTTCGAAGGAACAAGGAGAGGCAATCAAAGGTAGACAAATCCTTTATGAAGTGATGATTGCTCAAGAAGCAATTCATTTAGTGATCAATGCCAAAAGGAGAATTATGACAGTTAAAATTGATTTTCCCTCTACCTATGATTGTCTTAACCAAAAATTCCTTCTTTTGGTGCTCCACAGGATGGGATTTTGTGATTAGTGGGTTAGATAAGGGTGCATTTGCTCTAGTTCATTCTTTGTTTTGGTTAATGGTGGTTCGACCAATTTCTTCAAGGCTTGCAAGGGTATTAGGCAAGGTTTCTCTCTCTCTAGCCTTATATATCATTATGATGGAAGTTTTAGGCTATATGCTTAAGCATTCTAAACAACGAGATGCTTCCAAATTTGGCAAACTCTATTCACTCTTAGTTTATTTATAATTCCTTCTTGATGGGTTATGCCTCAATAGAAGAAGACAATTGAAAAACATTCTTAATAGATTTTGCTTGGCCCCAAGGCCAAAAATCAATGCAAGGAAGTTCATTTTGCTTACAATTGCTACACTGCATATTAAGAAGTTGGCTCAGACTTGGTTTTGAATCTAGGAATCCTGAGTAGTTCTTTACTTGGTGTTCCAATTGGTCCTTGCAAACGTGGAAAAAAGCAATGGAAGGGAGTTTTAAGCATAATCCTAGAGAGACTCAATTTGTGGACTCGTTGCTAGCTATCTCTTGTTGGATGAGTTATCTTGAGTGAATATGTTATCTTGGATCCATCATTATCTTTAGTCAATAGGCTTATAGTGGGAGCTTTTTGCTCCCGAAAATATTTAGATGCTGGAAATGTCTCACCGGAAATGTCAGACGCCAGAAATGTTTAGCCAATAGGCTTATAGTGGGAGCTTTTTTCTCCCAGAAATATTTAGATGCTGGAAATGTCAGACGCCAAAAATGTCGGATGCCGAAAATGTTAGACGTCAGTTCTTCGCCACCGTGACCACATTTCCCATCAAAGTGACACCCACTACGGTCTAAAGAAGCAATCTTCTATTGTCTCCAGACAACCACAAGGGAAAGCCGTCGATGCATTGATCTTTCAAAGACAACCACAAGGAAAAGCCGTCGATATAGGGCATCAGATAAGAGGCGTCGATTGTGGACTGAAGTTTAATGAGACTCCATGGCTCTGATCTGGTTCGTCTAGGCCACATGATCTATGAAAGACAACAAGCGCAGGTTGACATTTGCTTCATTGAGGCCATCGATGCAGGTGATCTGGTTTGTCAGGGATGCACTCAAATAGCTCTGAATATCCACTGCATCTTGCCATTTCATAGAAGATTCTGTCAAGATTGATAGACCCTCTGTCAAGTAATCAACCGTAACATCATACAATTAGCTGCAGTCATCGACAGCTTGGCTCTGCTTAGCGTTCATGGACAACCTGCTGGAGTCACTGGAAATGAAGCCTCCAACTGTTTGGGCTTTAGTTATGCTCATGTTGAGATCAATATGAGTCACATCTTTTGGACCTGCTTGTAAAGACCCCCAATTTTTAGAAAGGCTTGATTCGCAGTCTTTACGATCAGGAGCCAACTCGCAAGCAGATTAAATACCATTTTGTTGATTCGCGCCTTCACTTTGAGAAAGTGTTGTTATATGGAGCCTAATCAGACTCAGAGGTTAAATTTTCTCCACTTTTATCGGTGCAGTTTCCCCCAAAATTATTTAATGGGGGAGTGTAGGGGGCAGAGGCCCTCCTGCAGGGCCCGGGGGGCTTATCCTCCCGGCGGGGGCCCAGGGGCGGAGCCCACAGTGGGGATCTGGGGGCAACGCCCCTGGCGGGGGCTATTGAGGGCAGCGCCCCCAATCGGGGGCTCAGGGGCAGCGCCCCCAAAGCAAAAATTACCTATTATTTTATAAAGGCGTTGGGAGTTATTTTTTCTATTAGCCAACATAAAAAAAAATTTTAAAAAAAAACCCTATTTTTGTAACCGACATAAGGCTTGATAAAAGCGGATAAGGGTTAGGGTTTCCGTTGATATTGTATTGTAGCATTTGTAGCGGTATTGAGTTGTAGGGATTGCTGGTTGTAATCAGTTTGATTTATTAGATAATAATATTGGACTCTCTATTTGGTGGATGTAGCCCGAGTTTGGGTGAACCACGTTAAAACTTGTCTCTCACTGTTATTATTTTCTGTGTATTTCCATTCCTCTGTTTAATCTTTATTTGCATTTAATTGATATCTTCTGCTGGCTAACCCTAACAAGTGGTATCAGAGCGGGTTGTGTTCGATTATCATCTACAGGAAGGTCTCACGGTTGAGTGGGAGTAATGGCGAATGAGGGTAAATTAAAGGTCAATAAATTTAATGGGCAGAACTATCAGTTATGGAAGATGCAGATGGAGGATTACCTCTATCAGAAGGATTTATCGAGGCCATTGGAAGGAATATCCAAGAAACCGGCAGGAATGATGGATGAGGATTGGGAACTTCTGGACAGAAAGGCACTGGGAACCATTCGATTGTGCCTGGCACCATCTGTGGCATTCAATATAACAGAAGCAAAGACAACAAGTGAACCGATGAAAGTTTTGGCTAAATTATATGAAAACCCTCATCCTCAAATAAGGTATTTCTCATGAAGCGTTTGTTTAATCTGAAAATGATTAAAGGTGGATCTGTGACAGATCATTTAAATGAATTTAATACGATTGTCAGTCAATTAACTTATGTAAAAGTAAAATTTGATGAAGAGGTAATGGCTCTCTTGATTTTATGTTCTTTGCCAGAAAGCTAGAATAGTTTGGTAATGGTTGTAAGTAACTCTGTCTCTGGTTCAAACACTTTAAAATTTGATGATGTTGTTTGTGTTATCCTTAGCGAGGAAATGCGACGGAAAAGCTCTGGAGGGTCCACATCAGGTAGTGTTTTGAATGCAGAAAGCAAGGGCAGATTAAAGGAGAGAGGAAAAGGTTCTAGAGGTCATGGGAAGTCATGAGGAAAATCAAAGGACAAGAGATCCCAATCCAGAGGACAAAAGGATTGCTGGTACTGTGGGAAACCAGGTCATCTGAAGAAAGATTGCTGGTCTCGGAAGAATAAAGAAGGAGACAAACAAGAAGGAAATAAGGAGGCAAATGTGGTAAGTAATAAATCTGAAAATGATGCTTTGATTCTTTCCCTAGATAATGCTGATGATTCATGGGTTTTAGATTCAGGGGCCTCATTTCATGCTACACCCTATAGAAGTTACTTTCTTGATTATGTCCAAGGGGATTTTGGGCTAGTTTATTTGGGAGATAACGAACCCTGTCAGATTGTTGGAAAGGGAAGAATTAAGATTAAGTTGCAAAATGGGAATCATTGTCTACTACAAGAGGTAAGGCACGTTTCAAGGCTCAGTAGGAATTTAATTTCAGTAGGGCAGCTAAATGAAGAAGGTTGCATTGTTACATTTACTGATAAAAATTGGAAGGTTTCAAAAGGTGCCTTAATAGTAGCAAAAGGTGTGAAAGTAGGCACCTTATATCTTTGTACAGGTCATATTGTTCCTTGTACTTTAGCTATTGTAGAGAAAAAATAAACAGGTTCAGGAACAGTTGCTGCAGGTTCGCAGGAAGAGACTGAAACAGTTGCTGCAGGTTTTGAGACAACACTGTGGCATAATAGACTTGGGCACATGAATGAAAAATCTATGAAGGTACTTCATTCTAAAAAAGTTTTACCAGGTCTGAAATGTATTAATATGGATTTCTGTGAAAGTTGTGCATATGGAAAATAAAAGAGTCAGTTTTCTCAAGGATGGGAAGCAAAAGAAAGATGAAAAGTTGGAACTTGTGCATACATATGTATGGCGACCAGCTCAGGTATCTTCTCTCGGTGGCTCTCGGTATTATGTTACATTCATAGATGATGCAACTAGGAAGGTATGGATTTATTCCTTTAGGCAGAAATCTGATGTATTTGAAACATTTAAGAAATGGAGAACCTTGGTTGAGAATGATACGGGTAAAAGATTAAAATGTCTCAGATATGATAATGGTGGTGAGTATTGCAGCAAAGAATTTGAGAATTATTGTTCCTATAATGGAATTCGTAGGCAGAAAATGGTTCCAGGGACTCCACAGGAAAATGGAGTGGCTGAACGCATGAATAGGACAATAATGGAGCGTGCAAGGACCATGAGATTACATGTTGGGATACCTTTAAACATGTGGGCAAAGGCTGTCAACACTGTTGTATATTTAATTAATAGAGGTCCTTCAGTTCCTTTGGGTTGTGGTATTCCAGAGGAAGCATGAACAGGTAAGAAGGTGAGTTATTATTTTTTCAAAACCTTCAGATGTGAAGCATTTGCATGTAGATTCTAAAAATAGAACTAAGCTGGATGCAAAATCAAAAAAGTATACCTTTGTTGGATATGGCATTGATGAATTTGGTTATAAGCTTTAGGATTTTAAAAATAAGAAAATTGTGAGAAGCAGGGATGTTATATTCAATGAGAAGGTGTTGTACAAAAATCAGTTGCAGCAGCATGAGAAGAAAGAAAAAGATTATATGGTGCTGGATGATACTCCAAATAGTGATGTTCCAATGATTCCTCATGCTCTGCAACAACAACTAGAAATACCACAAACTCCAGTGAATGTTAGACGGTCAACAAGGCTAAGTAGACCTCCTAAAAGGTTTTCTCCCTCTTTGTATTCTATTTTGTTAACAGATGCTAGTGAACCAAAAGGGTATGATGAAGCTATGCAGATGGATACAAAGGTTCAGTGGGAGCTTGCAATGAAAGAAGAAATGGACTCCTTGCTGAAAAATTAGACTTGGGAATTATGTAAGTTATTTGCAGGTAAAAAGGCTTTACCAAACAAATGGGTTTATAGGCTAAAAGAGGAAGATGGAGGTAAGAAAAGATTTAAATCCATGTTAGTTGTAAAAGAATTTGCACAGAAAAAGGGCATTAATTTTGATGAAATTTTTTCTCTGGTTGTTAAGATGACTTCTATTCGTACTGTTTTAAGTATTATGGCTGCTAAAGATTTGCATTTGGAACAGTTAGATGTGAATACTGTCTTTTTCCATGGTGATTTGAAGGAAGAGATATACATGGAACAGCCCCAAGGATTTGAGGTCAAAGGTAAGGAGAAACTAGTGTGCAGATTGCAAAAGAGTTTGTATGGCCTTAAACAAGCACCTCGTCAATAGTATTTGAAATTTGATAGTTTTATGGCTGAGCAAGGCTACAGCCGTTGTAATTCTGACCATTGTGTTTATTTTAAGAGGTTGGATAATGACAGCTACATTATTTTATGTTTATATGTTGATGACATGCTTGTAGCAGGGTCTAACATGGATCACATAAGAGAGTTAAAACAGCAGTTAGCACAATCATTTGCTATGAAGGATTTGGGGGCAGCAAAACAAATCCTTGGTATGAAAATTTGCAGAGATAGGAAGAATAGAAAATTGACTCTATCTCAGGGTGATTATGTTGAAAAGGTGTTGCAGAGATTCCATATGGAGAATGCAAAAGCTGTCAGCACACCTTTGCCTAGTCATTTGAAATTGACTAAGGAGATGTGTCCTAAGACACCAGAGGAGGAAGAAAAAATGTCTAAAGTACCATATGCTTTAGTTATAGGAAGTTTAATGTATGCCATGGTATGCACGAGACCGGATATTGCACATGTTGTAGGAGTCGTCAGCAGGTATATGAGTCATCCCGGATTGGAGCATTGGAATGCAATAAAATAGATTCTCAGATATTTGAGAGGTACATCTAATAAACACTTATGTTTTGGGGGCTCTAATACTGATTTAGCAGGTTATGTAGACTCAGATTTGGCATGGGATATTGATACCAGGTGGAGTACTATAGGTTATGTCTTTACTATAGGTGGGACAGCGGTGAGTTAGATTTCTAGGTTGCAAAAGGTTGTTGCTTTATCCACCACAGAGGCAGAATATGTAGCTGCAACAGAGGCAAGCAAGGAGATGATATGGCTGCAATCTTTCATGGAAGAATTGGGCAAACAGCAGGCTAACAGTTATTTGTTTACAGACAGTCAAAGTGCCATACATCTTGCAAAGAATTCTGCCTTGCATTCAAAGACCAAACACATACAGTTGAGGTATCACTTCATTCAGTCAGTGTTGGATGATGGACAGTTAAGGCTGGAAAATATACATACAGATGAAAATCTAGCAGATATGTTTACAAAGGCAGTGACAAGAGAGAAGCTGAGCTCCTCTTCAGCTTCAGTTTGTCTTCAAGACTGAAAATAAAATTAGAATAGCAGAGTCCAGAGTGCTTATTTCCAGTGGGAGCTACAGGGTCAGCGGTGTTATGATTAGTCTCCAAGTGGGAGATGATATGGTGTGGAGTCTGATCAGTCTCCAAGTGGGAGATTGTTGTTATATGGAGCCTAATCAGACTCGAAGGTTGAATTTTCCCCACTTTTATCGGCGTGGTTTCCCCCCAAATTATTTAACAGGGGAGTGCAAGGGGGGTAGAGCCCCTCCTGCGGGTCCTGGGGGGCTTACCCCCCTGGCGAGGGCCCAGGGGCGGAGCCCACGGTGGGGGTCTGGGGGCAGTGCCCCCGAAGCAAAAATTGCCTATTATTTTATAAAGGCGTCGGGAGTTATTTTTTCTATTAGCTGACATTAAAAAAAAACCCCTATTTTTGTAACCAACATAAGGCTTGATAAAAGTGGCTAAGGGTTAGGGTTTCTGTTGATATTGTATTGTAGCATTTGCAGCGGTATTGAGTTGTAGGGATTGCTGGTTGTAATCAGTTTGATTTACTGGATAATAATATTGGACTCTCTGTTTGGTGGATGTAGCCCGAGTTTGGGTGAACCACATTAAAACTTGTCTCTCGCTGTTATTATTTTCTGTGTATTTCCATTCCTCTGTTTAATCTTTATTTGCATTTAATTGATATCTTCTGTTGGCTAACCCTAACAAAAAGAACACAAATATCACCACAATCAAAACAAGAAGCAAGTTGGGAGGCATTTTATCAAATCACAAAACGCAGTGAAATGATGTGCAGTGATTGATGTACATTATGCATTCCGGTATTTAAAATGCCCTGCAACATCAAAGTCAAAGGAATCCCATGAGACAAGCTCTTTCCGGTCGTTGTCACGACCTAACACCAGCGTTCTGATCTATCTAATATTCGATTTATTTTTAATGAAAGCTTTAAAAACACCAGTGTTCTGATCTATCTAATATACCATGTATACATGCGTGCGCAAACAAATTGGTAAACTAGTAGCAAAATAACAAGGAGGTCATCAGGACATTTGTTTTCCCCTAATGACTGAGCTTAAATATTATCAAGTTTACATATAAATTGGTAATAATAATAATGTATTGTGTTGTTATCAAGTTTGAATTTAGATGTTTTTCCATAATAGACTCGATAGAATAAGACTTCTTTGATATTCTCAGATCCAAAAACAAAAGAAAAAAGAGGAGAGAAACTAATTTGTGGGTATTGTCTAGCTGGATTAATCTGATTTCATATAGAATTCAATATTACCCATCCCTAGTTTTTATTATTATCTTATTATCCTAATACAATAGGAGTGGATAGAAGTGAACTAGACAAGGGTGTATTACATCAATAACTATTCGTGGAACAGTCAACACAGGCTTTATCACAGACACATTCATGGATTTTTTTCCTTAAAATTAGATTTTACGATTGAGACAATTAATTTATTTAAGAGTTGGTATAGATTATGGTATTTTAAAATAAAAGAAATAAATATATTTAGTTGATTTTGATGGTTAAAAGATAGATATTTATTTTTTAACGATAATTTTTGAATCACAATTTTTTATATCGGTTGGAAAGAAAACAATTAAATTTCAACTTACTTGTTCTAAAAATTTGGTAAATCAATTCCACACATGTAAAATTGACCTTGAATGTTGTGAATCTAACATATAACATGTAGGAATGAAATTGCACACTATAGAATTCTCCTACCTACATCACCTTAAACTCTATTTTGTGTTCATTATCAAGGACTAGGAGTATTGAAAAATAGCTTGGGTACACTATCATATTGTGTACATAATTTCTAGATCCTGCTTCAATTTTAATATTGATCTATTGGGGAGCTTATAATTTCAGTTGAGGGCTTCATGTCTTTGTATTTTAGAGATCTATATTATTTCATTATGGGTTTTTCATTTCATCCTTCTCAAATCTTCATGAAAAAGAGCAACTGTAAGCAATGGAGAGATGGTATTTTGAATTTTGTTTGGAATTCCAAAAATGATCATGCCTTGACAGTGATTGGTCTACATGTTGATGATAACACTTAGAGTGTCATTTCACAGATTGAGTGTCCTCATGCTATGTGGACCAAAATTTGGGAGATATATGGAGATCCTGATATTCAACCATTCCAAGATAATCTCGTTTCAAGTTTATTGTACCTCTTGATGATTCAGATAATATACCATATGACTGATACAAATAACAAGTTTGCTTCTTTGGAAGACCTCACACATTTGGATGATGAGAATGATGAGGCTTCTTCTCCTTCTCCTACTACAGAGCCACTTGTTGATCCTTCACCTTCAAGTTGATAACTAGGGCGGATTCATTAATTGAGACTTCCATTGATCCTGCTTATTTAGTTCACTGGAACCATCTTGTCTTTTAGATTCAACTTTGTGGGATGAGTACTTGACAGGTATTTCAGATTTGTTTTGTGAGTCCCACCTTGCAGATTTAGAGGACACATTTGAGGATATCCATTTCCTCTTTGATGGTCCAATTATGGCATAGCTATTATCACACCATCTGTGTCTTTAGAAATTGTTAATCATGAGTTTTCTTGTTGTCTTGGATTGTCACACTCTTTGATTAGGCAAGAAGTTCCTGATTTTGTGGCATTTATTGATTGTGACATGTGGACACTTTGAGCAATTTTTAGAGGCATCATCCTTCATCAAACTTCTTCCCTCATCTCTTGTTTTGGAGTTGAAGTTTCTTCTACATACACCAGTGGATTTGTTTCTTCCTAACGGGAGAAGTGTTGTTTGCTGATTTTGGATTCTTTTTTGCATTCTTCTTTGAGCATTCATCATTGGTCAAGAGCTACTTCATTATGTGGGGATATCTAGTCTCATTCCTTCCCTCTTGTGGGGGGCTACAGATTGCAAGTCTGCATTATGGGAAAGGCAATACCTGGGGCAGCAATTTTACCTGAGGGTTTTTGGACAAAACCCCAAGCCTTCAGACGAATGGTCATATGAAATGTAATCCATTCATTATTCATTATATTAAATTATTTTTGAATAAATGAGGCTTAATTTTCACATCTTTAGCCTAATTTCAATGTTCTTCAAGCCAAAATGGTCTTTAGAATGTATCAAAGTTTGTCTACATAATTTGGAAGATTGTTGGAGTATCAAAATCCAATTTTGACACCAGATCATTGTGTCTGAATGAGAGGAAATTTAAGTTATTTATGTTGGCTTAATTCATCTTTGGAAAAAGCATTGTGTAACGCTAAGGTATAATGCATATAATTATTTGACAACATTATGCCCAACCTATATAAACTTTCCTATCAGCTACCCTGTTGCGCACAAATTCAGTGCAACTGCTAGTATTTATTCTATTAGTGCTCCTAGAATTATCGGACTTCTTGATAAAATTGTTCAATCCTTCTTATGGTATGGGGCTAAAGCTCAGGAAAGAAAGAAATTGCATCTTGTTAGTTGGGATGTGGTGTGTCTACCGAAATGCTAGGGTGGTTCGGACAGCAAACATTTATCTCTGTTCCTTGAACTTTATGGAGCTAAATTAATCCAGAGGTTGATTTCTGAAAAAAAATCTATTTAGAGGAAAATCTTAGTCAACAAATATCTTGAGGGAACTCCTCTCAAATCTATGCTGGTTATGAATGGTAAAGCTTCAAGTGGATTTGATGCAGAGCGACACGCAGCGGAAATATAATCACAATGTTTCTTTCTACAGTATCGGTAAGAGATCTCAAATGTCTCACCGAAACTCTTGCACTCTTTCCTTGTCGGCCTCACTATCTACCGTATCCCCAATGGTTTCCTTCACACCGATACCTTCCTATGCATCGGCCAAACATTATACCATCAGCCTCCTTTTCAAATGTTATTCTGAAGCTTCTTCTCCCACCGATATGCTTTCTATCGGCATCACCCTGCCTTCACTGGGACTCCTGAAACCTTACCCAATGGGTTCCTCTCACACCGATGACTTGGCTTGTATATACATTCCTTTACCTGCTTCCTCGGTGGGTTTCAGTGTTCTTACCTACTATTGCCAGTCACCTCTTGTATGCACAGAACAAATGTCTTTCCCACATACATTTTGTTCACCACTTCGATAGGTCATCTTTTGTATTTTTTTGAAATGTATGTTTTATTGTATCTTCACCACATACAATCATGATATGCGATTGCAGTATACACACAACGGGCACTCACATACAATAGCGATATACTCACAAACCTGTCGGCGACATACATTAGACGTATACATAGGAGATGTATCTCCTCAGACCATTTCGACATACACAAGAATGGTCTGCCCAATATACCTTGGCGATATACACAAGCGACGGACCTTTACATACAAGTGCAGGATACACACGGAATTTGCTCAGGTACATTAGCGATATACACACTGTTTGTATATTCAACTAACAATCATAAACTTAACCCGAATGGACTTTTATACATACATTTCATCACAGGATATACATAGGGTGATGCTCAGATGCGACAGTGATATACATAGGAAATGTACCTTCATACATTTATGATATATACAGGAATTGTATATTCAGCGAATAACACAACTTGACCCAAAAAAACTTTTGTACATACCACTCTTCACAGCATATACACAAGATGATGCTCGTATGCAAATGTGATATATTCACAGACTATTCCCAACATACAATTTACGGATATACATAAAATGTATATTTGAATTTCCCACCGAATAACTTCCTCTACAATGGATTCCGCAATTTCTATTCTGCCATGCCCATGAATAAAAGGAAAACAAATAGAAAACTAACGTACATAATCCATTCCACTGATTTCACAGAAATCCACCAGTGGAATGGATTTAGCCATGCATCTCGGCAACAGAAAAACTAAGTTGAATTCAAAACAATGCTATACAAATAATTTACAGAGCAATTCGATATATGGAGAGTTCACACAGAATTCGGAATTTGTGAAACACAATTGGCAGAATTTCTATCCCTTTCTTCATTCCAGAATTTCAGAAGATCAAAAAAACTACATTTCTCGACCACCTTTCATGTTTTGTTACCGACTCCACCTTTTTTCCTCTGTTTTCAGGATTTTGATTAAACCAAGATTATAGTCATAAACCCTAACTAATCCCATGGCACTTGTTTTGCATAAGACAGCAAAACACTTAATGATAGGACACCTTGGTTTAATCCTCCACATAACCCAATATGTCTAAAATGTCAAATTTGATGTTTACAAACATGAAATGTCCATAAAATGCTACATTTGACAATGACATACAAATGCTACATGATAACATGAAATGTCTAAAACATATTAAAGCCTTATTCTTCTCCCTCTGTGCATATTTATCTTGTTGAAGGGATGTTCCTGCACCATACTCTCCGGGAGAAGAGATCTCAAGCCCCTTTGAGATCAGAGTTTGAAGGTCTGCACCATTGTTTGTAATCTGATCTTCAGTCATCCAAACTGCCTCTGAATCAGGTTTCCCCTGCCAAGCTACTAAGTACTCCATGTACTCTTTGTTCCTTGTCTTCTTTGTCACTCTTGAGTCTAATATCTGCTGCAATTTTGGTGGATCATGCTTAGGAATATCATCATCTGTTGCATCCTATAATGGTTCATGTTCTACATCTGCATGCTGCTTGTATGGAGTTAAATCACATACATTGAAAATGGGTGACAATCCAAGATCAGGAGGAAGTTGGATCTCATAGGCATTATGCCCACACTTCTTCAAAATCTGACTTGGTCCAATCTTCCTCTGCATTAGCTTGGTATATTTACATTTTGGGAGCCTCTCCTTCTTCAGATTAACCCATACCAAATCTCCAACATCAAATTGTACATCCCTCTTTTTCTTGTCAGCATATGCTTTGTATTTCAATGTAGTTTGTTGAAGTTGGTTCTTGACTTGATCATGCATTTCTTTGATAGCTGAAGCAAAAGTTTCTCCCTCTGCACTAATAGGCTCTCCTATAGGCAGATCTCTCAGCTCCAAAATACCTCTTGGATGAATACCATATACCACCTAAAAAGGTGACTTCCTTGTACTCCTATTGATGGTGTCATTATAGGAAAATTCTGCTTGTGGTAGGATGTTATCCCACTTATCTCCATGCTGCCTTGTCAAACATCTTAACAGATTTCCCAATGAACGGTTAACTACTTCAGTCTGCCCATCTGTTTGAGGATTGTAGGCTGATGAGAAGGATAAATTGGTTCCAAGCTTCTTCCAAAGAGTCCGCCAAAAGTGGCCAATAAATTTTACATCTCTATCTGAGACTATGCTCAATGGCAATCCATGTATCCTTACTATCTCTTTGAAAAACATATCTGCAACATATGAGGCATCACAAGTGGTTTTGCATGGCAAAAAGTGTGCCATTTTACTAAATCTGTCTACTACAACAAAAACAATATCACATCCCTTCCTTGTCCTAGGAAAACCCAATACAAAGTCCATGCTTATGCTCTCCCATGGCCTAGAAGGAATGGGTAGTGGTTGATACAAACCTGCATTAGTGGATCTCCCTTTTGCCTTCTGACATATCACACATGCCTCCACAAATTTTCTCACATCTGACTGCAACTTGGGCCACTAGTAATGTCTCTTCACAAGATCAAAAGTCTTATCTAGACCAAAATGTCCTGCCATGGCCCCACAATGTTTCTCTCTAATGATATTCAGTCTCATAGAACATCTTGGAATACACAACTGTCCACCCTTGAAAAGTAATCCATCTTGGATCAGAAATTCAGAGAACTCAGCATGATATTTATCACCAAAGGAAGTACATACCTGGTAGATCTCTCCAAAATCTTCATCAGCATCATACATGGCCTTCAAAGAGTCAATGCCAACACTCTCCAACTGGATCTGATTGATGGTTAGAGCCCTCCTACTCAAAGCATCTGCTACCTTATTCTTGACCCCTTTCTTGTGCTTGAGTGTGAAGGTGAAAGCTTGCAAAGTTTCCACCCACTTCATATGCCTATGGTTTAGCTTCTCTTGACTATTTATGAAACTAAGGGCTTGATTATCTGTGAACACTATGAATTCTTTGGGCATTAAGTAATGCCTCCAATTTTTTAAGTGACTGTACTAGAGCATACATCTCCAAATCATATGATGAGTATCTCTTCTTTGCATCATTTAGCTTCTCACTGAAAAGTGCAATAGGCCTACCTTATTGAGTGAGTACTGCTCCAATTGCCATGTGACTGGCATCACATTCTACTTGAAAAATCTTGCTGAAGTCAGGAAGTGCAAGAACTGGCTGCTCGGCCACCTTCTTTTTCAATGTTTCAAATGAATCATCTGCCTCCTTTGTCCAAGTGAATCTGCACTTCTGTCCTCCTTTTATGGTGTCAAGCATGGGTGCACAAACATGACTAAACCCTTTTATAAACTTCCTATAAAAGGTTGCTAACCCATGGAAACTTCTAACATCATTCAAAGTTTTAGGAGTTGGCCAAGACAATATGGCACTTACCTTCTCTTGATCCATTTTTAGTTTGTTATGTGAGATGACAAATCCCAAGTAGATGATCTCTTCCTGCATGAACAAACACTTTGCTAGGTTAATCATTCGCTTCTCTTCATGTAACCTTTTGAGGACCAAGTCTATATGGTTGAGGTGCTCTTCCCTTGTATTACTGAAAATCAAGATGTCATCTAGATATACTATGACAAATTTACCTATGAATTCCCTCAAGACCTCATTCATCAACCTCATAAAGGTACTAGGGTTGTTGGACAAACCAAAAGGCATGACCTTCCACTCATATAACCCCTCATTAGTCTTAAATGCAGTTTTCTATTCATCTCCTGGCCTAATCCTAATCTGATGATATCCACTCTTTAGATCTATTTTTGTGAAATATTTAGCACCCCCCAAGCAATCAAGTAAATCTTCTATCCTAGGTATTGGGAACCTATACCTGATTGTGATCTTATTGATAGCCCTTGAATCAGTACAAAGTCTCCAAGTGCCTTCCTTCTTTGGTGCTAGTACAGCCAGTACTACACATGGGCTTAAACTCTTGCCAATTAGGCATGTCTCCAACAATTCCTCAATCTGCCTTGCTACCTCCGTATTATGTTCTGGGGTAAGCTTGTATGTTGCTTTGTTTGGAAGTGTAGATCCTGGGATCAGATCTATGCAATGGTTGATGTCCCTCATAGGTGGTAGGGACCTTGGTATTCCATCAGAGATGATGCCTTGGTACTTGTCCAATTGCTCTTGGACAGCAGAATCTATGAACATTTGCCTCTTCTCTCCCTTGACTTCTTGCTGCTGTTCCTTGTTCACCTTTAGGCATGGAATTAGAGCATATTCAACTGGTCCTTCTTCTACTATCCCTTTCATGAATTGTTTGCCTTCTACCATCATCACCTTAACTTCTTTTCCTTTTGATTCCACCTCATTCTCCATTAATGGTAGCAGCTCTATCACCTTACCATTCTTGGTGATTGAATATGTGTTTCTAACTCCATCATGGTATGCTTTCAAGTCATACTGCCATGGTCTTCCAAATAGGAGATGGCAAGCATACATCTCGGCAATGTCAAATAGTAACCTATCCTTGTATGGTCCAATTTGAAGTTCTACCCAAGCCTGTTTTTCCACAATTGTTTGCTGACCTTAGTGTAGCCATGAGATCTTGTATGGGCAAGGATGTGGCAGTCTTCTAAGCTTAAGCTTTTCTACCATTTCCAAAGACACAAAATTTTCAGTGGATCTAGAGTCAATCAGAACTTTACATACCTTTCCTCCTGCCTTGCAAGTAGTTCTGAAGAGAGACTTCCTTTGTGGGGGTTCTTTGTTGGGCACCTTCATGGTGGTCATTGCTCTTCTAATCATCAAAGATTCTCTTTTCTCAGGATATCCATAATTGTCGGGAGCATTCACACTTTGATTAGTGCTTGAGCTTGCTATACTTTGACAATCAGATTCTTGGATCAAATTGATCCTATTTCTCCTATTGAACTTGTTGCCTTTCCTGGACATCTGCTGGCTATGTGACCTTCTTGATTGCAATTGTAACATCTGATAGGTCCTCTGCCCTAAGATCTTCCTCTATATGGTGGTCTTCTGCCCCTAAAGTTTCCTCTTTGATTGTAGCTTCCCCCTTGGTGCTGATTGTTGTCTCCTCTGTTGTTCTCTTGATTGGATTCACCCTGATATCCAAATCCATTTCCTTTGCCTCTGAAAGGACTTCGTCCTCCCCTTTGCTGTCTTCCTCTTCCTCTACTGTTCTGCTCTTGTCTTCTCTTGAATTTCTCTTCCACCTTGAGTGCCAATTGGTAGCACTTTTGGACTGTCTCTGGGTTATGCAGACTTATGTCTTCTTGGATGGTAAACCTCAATCCATTGAGGTACCTTGCCACCTTCTCTTCTTCATTCTCCTTTACCTTCATTTTGACACATAGTTTCATGAACTCTTCTGTGTATGAGCTGACATCTAATTCTTTCTGCTTCAAGTTTTGTTTCCTCTTATGTAATTGGATGTTGTAATCCAATGGAACATAGGCCTCCTTCACTAAAGCCATCATCTTCTTCCAAATTGCAACTCTGCTCTTTCCCTCTTTCACCCTGTCATCTTGGATGAAATTCCACCAAGTTAGTGCAGCCCCTTTCATTTTGGATTGAGCCATCTTCACTCTTTGGTGGTCTGGTATTTCCTCGGTCTCAAAGAAATTATTCAAGGAGTCTATCCACTCCATCACTGAATCAGATTCCATTTTTCCTGCAAACACTGGCAAGTCTATTTTCATATCCATAGTTCTTCTCTCCATGGATTTGAGGGCATTGAGTAAGGGTCTCTGGTCTGTAGGAACCTCTATCTCTTCCTGCTTTGGGATCTCCTCTTCATCCCAATCTTCTCGTTTACCAGAATCTTCTTCCCCTTTTTCTACTCTGTCCCTCAACTTCTCTATCTCTTCTTTCAATGCCTGATTCTGAGCTCGATCTGCTCTGCTCTGCCATTTGCTTTCTTACTAAGGCCGCCAACTCAGCGTTGGTCATCTTTGCTGGGTACTCTTTTGACCCCTCTCCTTTTGACATCTTGTCTTTTCCTTCTACCCAAAGAACACTCCTTTGCTCTGATACCACTATGATGCAGAGCGACACGCAGCGGAAATATAATCACAATGTTTCTTTCTATAGTATCGGTAAGAGATCTCAAATGTCTCACTGAAACTCTTGCACTCTTTCCTTGTCGGCCTCACTTACCTTGTCGGCCTCACTATCTACTGTCCCCCCAATGGTTTCCTTCACACCGATACCTTCCTATGCATCAGCCAAACATTATACCATCGGCCTCCTTTTCAAATGTTATTCCGAAGCTTCTTCTCCCACCGATATGCTTTCTATCGGCATCACCCTGCCTTCGCTAGGACCCCTGAAACCTTACCCGATGGGTTCCTCTCACACCGATGACTTGGCTTGTATATACATTCCTTTACCTGCTTCCCCGGTGGGTTTCAGTGTTCTTACCTACTATTGCCGGTCACCTCTTGTATGCGCAGAATAAATGTCTTTCCCACATACATTCTGTTCACCACTTCGACAGGTCATCTTTTGTATTTTTTTGAAATGTATGTTTTATTATATCTTCACCACATACAATCACGATATGTGATTGCAGTATACACACAACGGGCACTCACATACAATAGTGATATACTCACAAACCTGTCTGCGACATACATTAGACGTATACATAGGAGATGTATCTCCTCAGACCATTTCGACATACACAGGAATGGTCTGCCCGATATACCTTGGCGATATACACAGGCGACGGACCTTTACATACAAGTGCATGATACACACGAAATTTGCTCAGGTACATTAGCGATATACACACGGTTTGTATATTCGACTAACAATCATAAACTTAACCTAAATGGACTCTTATACATACATTTCATCACAAGATATACACAGGGTGATGCTCAGATGCGATAGCGATATACATAGGAAATGTACCTTCATACATTTGTGATATATACAGGAATTGTATATTCAGCGAATAACACAACTTGACCCAAAAAGACTTTTGTACATACCACTCTTCACAGCATATACACAGGATGATGCTCGCATGCAAATGCGATATATTCACAAACTGTTCCCAACATACAATTGACGGATGTACATAAAATGTATATTTGAATTTCCCGCCGAAAAACTTCCTCTACAATGGATTCCGCAATTTCTATTCTGCCATGCCCATGAATAAAAGGAAAACAAACAGAAAACTAACGTACACAATCCATTCCACTGATTTCACAGAAATCCACCAGTGGAATGGATTTAGCCATGCATCTCGGCAACAGAAAAACTAAGTTGAATTCAAAACAATGCTATACAAATAATTTATAGAGCAATTCGATATACGGAGAGTTCACATAGAATTTAGAATTTGTGAAGCACAATTGGCAGAATTTCTATCTCTTTCTTCATTCCAAAATTTCAGAAGATCAAAAAACTACATTTCTCGACCACCTTTCATGTTTTGTTACCGACTCCACCTTTTTTCCTCTGTTTTCAGGATTTTGATTAAACCAAGATTATAGTCATAAACCCTAACTAATCCCACGACACCTATTTTGCATAAGACAACAAAACACTTAATGATAGGACACCTTGGTTTAATCCTCCACATAACCCAATATGTCTAAAATGTCAAATTTGATGTTTACAAACATGAAATGTCCATAAAATGCTACATTTGACAATGACATACAAATGCTACATGATAACATGAAATGTCTAAAACATATTAAAGCCTTATTCTTCTCCCTCTTGTGCATATTTATCTTGTTGAAGGGGTGTTCCTGCACCAAGATTTGCTACTTGGTTGAATATGTTTGTTGTGAATTCTTTGTTTAAAAGGGGTTGTTCTTGGTTTGTGGGTAATGGGAAGAACGCAGAGATTTCGATGGATGCCTTAAATGGTATGCCTCCTTTACTTAGATTGCTTTCAGATATATGATTTTTTTAACAAACCAAGGTATGTGTGAAGTTTTTGATTTAAAAACAAAGAATAATCTTCCTAGTGAATTGGTTGGTTCTATAACGCAATGTTAGTACTAGAACCATACTGATGAGCAATTGGAAGTGTAGTATGAAATCTTCTAAGATTTGTCAAGAGAAAGAAATATAAAGCTTAGAGAGAATAATGACGAAATTATGTAGGGAGCTCTTAAGAATTCTGGGAAATACCATGTGAAACAGGGCTACAACCTAATTTTATATCAGCATTTTAATCATTTATTTTTACAGAACAGGGCATGGGAAAAGCTTTAGGCAATCAAACCTCTTCTTAAAAATGATATCTTCATGTGGACTTTGCTCCATAAAGCCATCTTGAGTATTGACAATTTGACCAAGTGAGGGATTTGTGGAAATTCATGTTGTATTCTCTATAAGAAGAATAAAGTCATCAATCATTTCTTCATCCATTGTGACTTTATCCAACAGGTTTGGAATCATGTGTGGCAAATGCTGGGATTCAAAATTGATTACTTGAATTCGATCTCCTGTTGCTCCAAGTTTGTGATGGAATGGTCAGATAATTATCCTTACGACTTTGCAGAAAATCTGTGATTACGTACTCGTGGAAGATTTTGCCAAGGGCAATCTGCTGGTTTATATGGACTCACAGAAATCGTGCTAATTTTTTTAATGCTAATGTTAACTAACCCTTTCAGCTGCTTTGCTCATGCCTTTACACTCATAAATTTTTTAGTGCAAATCAACAAAAGTTTTATTCAATTTTGTTGTCGTCTTACTAAGGGAGAAGAAAGATTAATTCATATCGTGGAACTGAAAGTGTGAGCACATCATAAATCAAAAGGAAAAACCTCCAAAATTCTTCAAGAATTTGTATCATTTGTTTTTTTATGGTGCTTCCAAACGGAAACCAGATATCGTTGGGGCTGGGGCTAGTCATAATAGATGAGAAAAAGAACATTTAAATAGAATTTGTTCAAAGATTTGGAAAAAAAACAAAGAATGTGGCTGAGTTTTTGGCCCTCTCTAGAGGCTTAAAAATTGCGACTATTAAGGGATTCAAAGTAATGAGTTTATGGTGACTCTATGTTGGCCATCAAACCTGTGATACGTAACATTACATTTAAAAGTTTCCTTCATTCAATCAGCTTTAAACAGGGTTTTATTATTTAAATTTGGACGTTAGACAAAAATTCAATCAGCTTGCTGCCTCTCTTGCTAATGAGGGTGTTAAGCTGAGTCATGAGTTCCTTAGCTTCAGATAGTGCATTGCTCTATTTGCTTCTTTGTTTTATCGATCATGTATTGTTGATTGTAGTTATTTCCCTCTCCTTTAAGCTTTGCCTATTGGGTTGAGGTTGGCTGTAATTTTTCTTCTGTTTCAATATAATTATTTCTTTTGGTTTAAAGATTTAAATACTACATTTAATTACTATTTATTAATTTGACATGTAAATAACCATCACCTTTGTATTGGAGTTCTTGTGAACACATACAATCCATTACAATCTACCTCTTGCTGACATTATAATTACCTCGGCATAATATTAGCATCCTTCCTTAAATTGTATACCATCAAACCTACAGTGACAAGTAAATACCAATAACCTCAAATGATGGCACGCATCCAGCAGTAGAATGTGTAAGGCAGTGTCCTCAAACAGATGCATGTAATATATGACACCAAATTAAGATAGCCTTTGTCAAATAATATTTAATTGCTCATCAAAAATTCTATCAAGCAGCTCCCATCTACCCGACAGACTTTTTCCTCATTGCGATGGGTATACAAATCCCCAACCAAGCATTTTTTCAATCTCCATAATATGAAATAAAACATAAAATCAACACAAACCGTAGACAAAAAAATGGCCTTGACTTTTCAATCTCTCTGTTACACTTAAAATTTACAAACCAATGAATGAGAACAACCTCTACAACTTTTACACATCCACAACTGACCCACAAAAGCATGCTCATCTTTGATTTTGATCCCTCACTACATTTAGTAAAACCACCATAAGATTATCAAATGGCTGATATTAAGGAAATGAAATTGCTGGATGGGAAATAATCATCTAATTGTTGCTACTTTAGATTACTCATAACATGACATTGATGCTAAAAATCTCTATGGAGCTAACATCTAGAAGCACTTCTAAATACTATCATGGACTCTGGAAATATCATGTCTCTTAATGACATTGTCTCCTGATCAGCAGACTGGTGAGAACAATTCACAACCAAGCTAACCCAGTAACCTGACAAGCTTTTTAAAGAACAGAAGTATCTATGAAAACATGAGTAGAAACAATTAAACCTCATAATAATACTATATTATTGCAGTGATTATGTACATAAGTTAAACTAGTATGCCAAAGCACAATTTTACTCTTTTCATGGGAGTAGATACAAGCTGCAATTATAACTAGATATACACTAAATGTTCACATGATCAGATTCAAAACTCTCAGTTCTTTTAACAAACTCAATTACAAAAAACATTATCTTATAAGTTATGATCAAGTAGCAACAGTATAGGCACTAGATGCCTATTCTGAACAAGCAAACAAAGTATTTTACGCTTGATAGTCTGTGACAAAATTGTTGTACTTAAATTATTTGGGGATTCTTCAACAAGCTGAAAGATGCAATCAAAATGGATCAGAAGAATACAAGCTAAAAAGTTTCCGATTGCTCAGTTGCAAGTCAAAGCTCCTCCCTGCATTAAAAATAAATACATTGTCATATGAACCCCAACAGTGAATTTGGTTTGATAAGGAATAAATAACTCTAAGTAACTTTCCTCGTCCAAAATACAGAATTGTATTCAACAAGAATACAGTAGTGTGAAAACACTATACCTGTTACTTCTACATGCTCAGTGACACTCTAAAACAAAAGCATATCTATCATGTTTAAAAAATTGGGTTGGGGCAAGGATCACTTGCCTTCAGTTATGGTGGTTTCACACAGCCAAGATTGGTATCATAATGGGTACATAAACCACCTATATGTCTCAAATCATGCTCCCAGCTAAAAGGTACAAACAGCTTCAGCTTCATTGGCTCAATCAGCAACATTCGTGTCCTAAGTTAAAACTCGTGATTCCATGAACAACATCAAGCAGGCTCGGTGGGATCACCAATTCCAGGTTTACCTATAAATGATTGCATATACTCTTTCAGTGGATTCTTCAAAGCTTGCATTGATGGTTAATATATTGGTTCAAGTCCTTGCATACTCAGCAAAATTGCTACCAAATTGATTGGAACATCTGGAAGGTCAATATGCTGAGTGTAGTGACAAAAACCTGCCTGTTGATAGCAATGCATTTAGTATTATTAAAAAATACAACAGCAAAAACACATAATACGATGGCATTATTTAAAACATTGTGACACACAAAAACATAATAGCTCGACTTAAGCCTTTGACAAAGTGCACAGATCTTGAAAAGATGCAGCAGGGGTTTTACCTATCATTGTTAAGATCTAGAAACTGGATTGGCAGTCCCATATTATACCTTCTATGTTTGGGAAAGATTTCTTGCCATTGAGGCATATTAGATATGTGTTCGTGATATAATGATGCATCCTTCCCTTATGATGCAAATGGACCGCCCATGTGATATTGTCTGTACCATTCTTGCTGCTTTTGTTGTAGTAGAAGTAACTGCTTTTGGGACTCAGATTGCTGCTGGGCCTCATAGAGTGATTGTAGGGTTCCAAATTGCAAGGGCTTTGACTCCATGCCATAATCAAACCACTTATTCTGCTGGTCCTCCAACAACTGTTCATAAAACCGCAAATCTAGTGTCTGCTTTTGTTGCTGATCATCAGCATGGCAAAATCCAGACAAGCCCATTCCTGGAAATGGAAAGCCTGTGCTATCTGGCAAGACGGGTAATTTATCGCTCGATGTCCATATACCATTGTCTGATGAATACATTGGAAGGCCCCAGTTTCCATATCTTTCACTGTTCATACCAGAAATTCCAGAGGTGTAACCATCAAGCCATGCATAATCATCAACTTGAAGAGGAGCTTCAGCATCTTCATCACTCTGCCCGGACATGAATCGAGTAGAACCAAAACCAGGGGGTGGACCAATAGCAGAAGGTCCCATCCAACTTCTGCCAGGGTTCTCTTTGGCTACAGGCTGACTGCTAGGAACAAATGTTTTTAAAGAAGATTTTCCCACATCTGAGCATTCCAATTGCATTGTAAATGCAGAATTTATACCTCTGGCCTCTGTACTGACATTTCCTGCTAGATTTACATATTGCATACTACTGGAAATATCCTGAGAACTATTAATATTATTTTCCTCTGGAAGCAAAGGTGCTGATGGATGTGGCCTGGCAACTGAGAAAGGAGAATCTGTACAAAAACTAGAAGGGATACCACTATGTTGATTTCTGTCACTCTGTAAAGTAGGTCCCGTGAAATTTGATGCCATGCCATATTTCTCACAAGCAGCCTGAGATGACACTAAGTCGTTAATAGAGAGACCTGACAGTCCAGCAAGGGACGGCACGTCTATCTGTGTATTCCAATATGACAAACTCATATCGGTATGCTTCTGTTGTCCAATAATACCTGGAGAATTGATTTTTGAATTTCCCATTCCACCCTTGAGCATCATATCATGATTCTGGATGCCCCAGCTGCTTAGTGTGAGGCTAGGGAGGGCAGGTAATGGCCCTCCAATGCTATTTTGCCTGTTCAGCTGTAGTTCTCCTTGGCAAGCTGGACTAACATCTCCAGGACTGGCAATAACTGAAGAAACAGGTGTACCAACCAATGAATGCACAGTGTTGGAAGCTGCAGAATGAATTCCAGTGACTGCTTGACCCAGAGTTACAGCATGGTTTAAAGCCACGCCATCACCTTGAAGCAATGTGTCAGGATGAAAATCAGAAAAGTAACACGTAGGAAATTGAATTAACCCGTGAGATACAGAACCTAGTGGGTAATCCTTGCTGATGCTAGATAATTCTAACTTGTCAAGTGCAATTTTACCTTGGAAAGCAGTTGATGTGTAGGAAACAGAAACATTTGGGGCATTGAAAGATACTTCACCAGATTCTTTACCAGCGGAGATACGCATTGCGTTCATGGCAGAGACATCCTTTGGCACAGGTTTGAAAACAATGTACTCTTCATCATCTTCATCCCCATTTACTGATTTTGAACATGCGTCTGTCATTGCTACTTTGTTTTCTTTAAATTCACCTACATACCCAATATTAGGTATGCCTGAAATATCTTGGTTAGATTCAGCCACCTCTTTGGCTATAAGCTGTCCATTTACAGACGTCTTGTTATCATTCATATTCCTTCCTTTTAGCTCTCCAGCCAAGTAAAATTTTCCAGTGTCTTCATCATAGGCAATTCCTCTTCCAGTGCCACCAAATGCAATTCCAATGGTCTTTCCTGCAGCCAAGAGTCGCTGAACACGGACCTGTTGTTCTTTTTTATCTCTCAACCCTACTCTTGCAGGGGATATTGAATAGTCTAATCCCCTCTGAGCAGGAACAAGAGGAACAAACCCTTGCAGCTCAAAATCTTCCCATAATGTAATGTCACCCTCATTTGTCATTTCAGGGTTATCCACACTACTAAATGCAGCACTGGCATTCAGATCTTTGCTTCCAAATGATTTGTTCAAAAGTTCAACGCACTGTTTCCAAAAGAAGTACCTTGCATTTGCTTGCTTTTCATCCACTTCACTTGAAATTGTAATCTCTTTCCTGCAAGCCAACCACTCCATAAAAATTAGCATTGCAGGCAAAAAGGGGCTACTAGAGACATCATTTGCATCTGTACATCTGCGCATAAGGCGGCCTGCACACTCAAATGCTGTGGTCAGTGCATTCTGTAATAATTCAGAGCGCTGCAAAATTTCAGCATAGGTCGGTTGCTGCACAGTATTGCAGCCATTTGCATTGTGCACAGTGAAAATAAGGATGCATACAAGCTGCAGTACCCCAGCAGCCCCACTGCTTCCAGTGCCTATCCCACTTCGAAGTTCTGAGCCTAAGCCTGCTTCAAGGCATATATCATCTAAAGCAAGCAATTGCTCCAAGTGACGTATGGTAGCAGCATAAACCTCTGGAAATGTCTCCAGGCTAAAAGGAATACACCATAAGCACCAGATGGAGAGTACAGAAAAGTAAAAGAATTAGTGCACAAACTCGATGGATACTGCAAATAATTAGTAAGATAAATGCTAAAGAAATTTCAGCATGGGACAGAAGTAATTAAAAAAAAATGAAAGAGAACTAAGTGCAAAAATATAGAACACAAATGACATCACGGATGATTTTGCAAAATAATATTTATCTCAAAGAAAAAGGTAATGTTGCATTCCTTCTACCATGTATCAAATAGTGGTTGTCATAAAACACACTAATACATGTATACATGCAAGCACACACACCTGTGTAGTCATATACAAAATATATTCATGTCTATATAACAACACATGCAGTTCCTTTACAAGTGCATGCATAATGCGGCAAGACAACCAACATGCATTAATACATACATATAACATTTTGATTTAACCTCTAAAGTATGAATTACTTCTTCATCAAACTTTGGTTGCCAGAAAATATAGAGCATAATCATCTCAATTTCACGAGTTTAAGGCAAATGACATGGATTTTTTTCACAAATCTCAAGACACAACTTTTACATTGTGAGGAGATAACATATGCAACAAACATAACATATTAAAGAATTTCAAACTTATAAATGACAAGTGAATGAAAAGTGTCGCATAAACAACAAGGATTCACATTTGGTGCTCCTTGGATCACTGCATCAACATTTTTATATTCAACATCCGTAGTTCATCTATGAAACTCATTGTTGGGAGGAAAAAAAGGTGAGTTGACAGCCAGCAGTGTCCACAGATGGCATTAGGATGTAATAAGGATACCCCCAGTTAAATCCAGAAACACTTACAGAAATTCATACACAGTTAAATCCAGAAACACTTACAAAAATTCTTACACAGTTAAATCCAGAAACACTCATTTGCAATACCATAGATTGTGGAAATCTGATGTCTTTAATCGATACCCCCAGTGGAAGAAATTTGGGCATCCCTACATTAACCAGTTAAAATACAGAAACAAGACAAGTGTAATGCTAGATGACAACTTTCCATGCTAGATGAAAAATATTTGGTATTTATACAGTGATTTATTTGAATGGATCCAATTCCAAATGATGAAGCTATCAGACAATGATATAACCTTGAATGGTAAAGGGTGGATATCTTGTTGAGATACTGCAAAGTTGCAGAAAGTGAGGAAAGTGGATTTAACATGCAGCACTGAATTTGATGTGAGACTCTCGAACAAGTTGTCTACGGCATTGATGACTAACAAGACATTGGACTAGTCCAATAAATCCCTAGCCCCTCCCAGATATCACTTGTCAAAGCTTTATGAGATAATGAGATTTACTTGAACCACATTATGTTGCGTTTACCCAATCCAATACATGTCAAAGCACCGCAAGCCAATACATGTCAAGGAAACCAAATTCTAAACATTCATGCCAATATATTGGTCAGCATATAGAACTTTAAAATCAATAACGAGCATGAAAGCAAAATACAGGCATTTCAAGGTACAATAATGGGGAATTGATGTAAGAAAAACCATGAGTAGTATACACCAAGAGTATTGAGAAGAGAAGACACACATTGTGTTTATGCACCTCCAAAGAAACGAACAAAGTGGGAGAACCATCCATGATTATCATTACCACCATCAGTATAAATAACCGTCTTTTCTATTTGCAAGGGAGGCTAGAAAACCAGGAGAACAAGGTCAAACCCTACCAAACTCTTAAAAGCTTCTCAATAGGTAGTCTGAATTATAGGTGGGCAGTATCCATGCTAGCCTTGTAAACTCCACAGAGGACATACAGTTTTAGCAATACATATTCCTCTCGAATATGCCTAAAGGTTTTAGTTATTCCCTGAATGTCATATTCTAATAGCAAAGCCGACTAGGGGATCACAATCATAAAAAAGAAGTTGCTAATTTGTATAGAATGAAGTGTAGACTTGCAACAAGAAAAATTACTTTCTATTACAATTATAACACAGAAAGGACTGTAATATTATCGAAATAACAAGACTGATCAGCCTGAAAGACTATTGAAATGACAAGCTGCCCAACCACTATCCTATGCTACTCCAACCTATAAAGTAGAAAAAAAGTTACAAAGTAGGTACAATACCAGTCAACATAACTCCCTTACCCATTAATTGATGACTTAATCCACTACACATCTTTGAAACTCATCAATAAATTCACCATCAACCAGTGAGTGGGTGACTTTCCAAGAAATGAGATGTTCCCAACCTTGAGGCACAACCAACCATTACAGTAGTAAGAAATTGAACATGAATCCAAAATGCAGAAATTAGAAGCTCTCAATTATGCAAGCGAAAGCCAACTGAAATTGCCAATAAACAGAAAAGGCTAAAGGCTTTTGAAAATGAATTGAAAGATATGATAAAGGTGTTGAATGTCCAAAAGTTCAAAACCAAAACAGGAGCTATATTGATGTCAGAAAATAATGCTAAAGATATCAATATGAGTACGAAGATGAATTAAGGTGTGAAAACATCAACAACATTGCTCTCTCTGTCCAATACTTGAAATAAGAAGTTATGCAACATTGTTTGTATAGAAGAAACATCCCATGATGCAAGGAGTGAGAAAAGTAGTGGACTACCTCAAATCCATCATAGTTAATATGCCAATTTTGTGAATCAAAAGGCACTAAAGACAAAGAATGTGAGGTATTAATGAGCTTAACTTATAACTTAAGAAGAGTAGTATTTAAAGTTTCAGAGCCAAACAATATACAATTATCATAAACACTATATTCAGGATATATGTGAACAATTGGCAGGTCTTATCACAATTAATCTCAAGCCGGTGTTTCTCTGAATTTTGGAGATGGCAGGACGGGATTTCAGGGATGTCAAAAAATTTCCAGATTCTGGGGACAGCAGGGGGGTGAGTGTTAAAATAATATATAAAGATTAATATTTGAATTTTTAAGATACACAAATTAAAAAACCTAAAAATAACTAAAGCAGCTGAAATTTTAAAAACACAATCATTTAAATATATCTACTACAAATATGAACATGGGCCCATACAAAATATAAACTCTTGAAACTTCTCTACATTTGAAAGGCAGCAATTGTCTGGGTCAATGTCAGTCTGAAACACTAGAAGATGCTGAAATTTTAAAAACATGATCATTTAAATATATCTACTAAAAATAGAACATGGAGCCATACAAAGTATAAACTCTTGAAACTTCTCTACATTTGATAGGGAGCGACCACATCATTGTCCTTGTCGATACGCATAAGCATGACGGCTGCAAAGTTCCTAATTTTGAGGGTTATAAGAAGGTTTCAGTTTGGAATGAGCAAACGGAAAGTGGCAATGGTCATCGAGGTGTGACAGTTCTAGTGAGAGAATCATGGGGAAGAATCATACAAGTAGAAAAGAAAGATCCAAATAACCAATACATATGGATGAGGATAATGGATGGGGAATCTACAATTGTCTTGCTGTATGCTATTTCGCACCTCATGGTTCAAAATCTTATAAGAAAAAGAACCTAGACAAAGAGGACTCATATGCAGCATTAATAAAAAAACATTTCAGCCTGTGGTACCATAGGAGAAATCATTTTATTAGGAGACTTTAATGCAAGAACAGAAAATAACCAAGCTCTTTGCCTTAAGAATGAGGAGGGGGTAAAAGCCAATTCTTTATGGTTAGAAGAAGAAAAAAATAAAAAGTGGAAAAGAGACTCCCAAGACAAAAAAGGAGGTATCACGCAGTACGGAGCAGAATTGTTGGGTTATGCAGCCTTTATGATTTAATTATATGTAACAGAATAAAAACATGGTCGAGCTCAGAGGACATTACATGTCAAACATACAATGGGCAAAGCGTAGTTGATTATGTTATTTGCTCTCAGAATATTATGCCAAGGCTAATTGAGGTAGAGGTGGGGAGCTGTCCTACAGAAATGAAATCTGATCATAATCCTTTACATGTAAAGATTGTATGCAAGAAGATATCCAACAACAAGATAGATAAAAACAAAATCAAAAGAAAATGGCTCCTCAAGGCACAGTTTTTATGATACATGAGAACCAAGAAATTTTTCGAGAGACACTTCAAAAACAATTACAAGAAATAAGAGATAGTGGAATGGCCAATATAAACAAAGACTAGGCAATGATAGGTTGATAACAATAATCCACAAAGCTTTCAATTCCTGCAAAAAGTCTAGGCCTAAGAGAGGCAACAAAAACAACTTTCCAGCAAATCTGTGGTATGATGAAGATTGCAAGACAGCCAAGAGAATGTTGAAAATCCTGGGAAATGAAAAGGAAAGCAAAAGGGCTTAGGAAAAGCTAGTGAGATCTAAAAAAGAGGAATACATGCAGGCAGAAAGAATTGATTTCTCTTGGGAAGCATAATCCTACAGGTTTTTGGAAGGAATTGCAGCAAAAAAGTACAACTAAAGAGAATAATATCACACTCACAATGGTTGGAATATGCAAAACTGTTGTATCAGACAGACCAAAATAAAGAAATTCACCCAGTGATTAATTCAATGGCTAAACTCTTTTCCATGAAAGATATCAAGGAAGGAATTAAAAAGCTGGCAGCAGGTAAAGTGTGGGACATAGATGGTTTACAAGCAGAATACATAAAATGAGGCTTGGAAGCCCTCACACCGCACACCAAAAAGATATTCAATGGGGTCATTCAAAATGGTTTTCCGGCAAATTGGACAACCAGTGTCGTCATTCCTCTACTCAAAAGTGGAGATGTCAACAACCCATCAAACTACCGCACTATAATGATTAATCCTCTTTTTGTTAAACTCTTCAGGAGTATGATAGAGCATAGAATCAATACTTGGGTTGAAAAGGAAGGAAACTGGGCGAAAGAGCAAGCAAGTTTTAAGCCAAAACAATCTATAATTGATCATTGCATTACCCTCTGTGATGTCCCGATGTTAAGGCTTTGTTTAAATTAAAGATTCAAGCATTATGATAAAGACAGTGAAGTCGCTTTTGTAAAATGTGGTAATATTTAACTACTAATATATAATATTTAATAAACAATATTAAATAATATTATTATATAAATATTCCAATATAATTGAATATAGTATATAATATATTTATATAATAATTAAATATATTATAATCATATGAAGATGAATATATACAATTATTAATATTAAATATAAATATAAATATAAATATAATCATATGAAGATGAATATATACAATTATTATTATAATATAATCAACATAAATATAAATATAAATATTACTAATTTAGATATTATTATAATTATAATAATAATATACTATAATATATTATTAATATATAATATATATTATAAATAATATAAAATATATTATACACATATAAACATAAATTATAAATAATATAATAAAATATTAATAATTAAATATTATCATAACATATATTATTATATTATAATAAATAAGAATTAAATACTATAAGAGGAACGACATCCTCTAATCACTCACGCACTACCCAAGAAGAACCCATAAATGGGCCGATCACTATTTAAAGTGATCGTTGTTAATTAACAGCAAACAAATAATAAAAGATGTGTCCGTTGGAAGGGGTATAACCCCTTACCAACAATCATACTTTTAAAAAAAAAAAGATATAAAGGGGATCAATGAGCAGCATTAAGGGGGCATGGCATGAACAAGAAGAAAACAAGGAATATTAATGGGAATTAATAAATAATAATAAAAGATGTGTCCGTTGGAAGGGGTATACCCCCTTACCAACAATCATACTTCTAAAAAAAAAAAGATTTAAAGGGGATCAATGAGAAGCATTAAGGGGGCATGGCATGAACAAGAAGAAAACAAGGAATATTAATGGGAATTAATAAATAATAAAAAAAGGTCAGCAGCACAGTCAGCAGAGGATTGGTCGATTTAAGTCTGCAGAAAAACAGAAGGTAGCAGCCAGAAAATCAAGGGGGACAACAGGTAAGTATTAAAATTTATTTAATATATTAAATTATAATTGTTAAGTTAAGATGTAAGGTTATATATATATATATATATATGAATACTATAATATCATCTATAGTTGATATGAACCATGTGAAATATTGCAATTCAAAAGGAAATGTCTTATATATATAGTATGTATGATTTGGAACAAGATCTATATTCATGTCAGTCATATCATAAAACCATGTAACTTATTGAATTAATATTCATATTTAGACTTAGAATCTAACAATGATGAACAATTGTACAAACAAGGGTACCGATGACAGTATTTTGATTTGCAAGTTGAATGTTTTTAATTCATGCATCATGATGATAATAAGTACAAGGGAATATTGAAATAAAGATCATATCTCCGTAGCCCTTATTATTTCATCCAATGAGGAACCATAGGTATTGTAGGGAAAGGCGGAGTAATTCCACTTCCTGTGCGTAGACCCCAAGGGCTAGGGACTAAGTTCCCGATGCTGGGTCCGGAGATCTTGTATTGATCCCAATGGCTGGGCCAAAGTTCCTGAAGCTGGATCCAAGACTCCGTGCGTAGACCCCAAGGGCTAGGAACTAAGTTTTTCAAGCTGGGTCCAGGAATGGTCCACGCGCCCTAGCATGTAAGATCCTAATTCCTTGATGAATAGTAAGAGGGGAGAGTATGAATCTAAACTATGTTTAATATTTGTCCTAGTGTACTTATGGAATGCATTATATAATAGTTATGAATGACAAGAAGAAAATGAAAAATCCTTGATACAAATGAAATACTTATATTATCTTTGATCTTATCATTGAAGTTTATTGATCTCTAATGTTACTAATGTCTCCTTGAGAATCATTTTTGAATGCAGATTCAGGTTTAAGTGTTTCCTCTAGAAAGGGGACATTACAAGTGGTATCAGAGCAGTCATCCTGCCATCCTGTCAGTGTATACTATGTGTGCCTTACATGTATTCAAGTGTATACTTTGTGATTTATGTGTATTCAAAGGTTTACTTTGTGTCTTATATGTATGCTTTGTAACATAAGTTCATGTGAATACTTCGTGTATTACGTGTATTCGCGTGTATGCTTCATACTCATGTGTATACTTGATGACCTTGGGATGGTGGACGAGTCCACGATGTAGTATGGGATGCACCGAATCCCCTTCCCAATTATCTGACAGTATACTTCATTCAAGTGTATGCTCTATGACTTTGTAATTGTATTCAAGTGTATGAGTGTATACTCTATGACTTTATAATTGTATTTGAGTGCATACTCTATGATTGGTATTTGTATTCGAGTATATACTCTATGACTTGTATTTGTATTCGAGTGTATACTCTATGACTTGTATTTGAATTTGAGTGTATATTCTATGACTTGTATTTATATTTGAGCGTATACTCTATGACTTGTGATTGTATTTGTATTTGAGTGTATACTCTATAACATTGTGTATTCAATTGTATACTTCGTGTATTCGAGTGTGCACTCCATGACTTTGTGTGTACAAATGTATACTACATGATTTATGTGTATACTACATGATTTATGTGTGTACCCCATGACTTATGAATGTTCAAATGCACACTTCATGACTGACTTGTATTCATGTGTATACTTCATATTTATGCGTATACTTGCGTGTTACATGTATGCTTCATGCCTTATGTATTGCGTGCATATACTTTGTATGCTTTGAGTATCAAGTGTATGCTATGTGTTCATGTATTGCGTGTGTATACTTTATGTATTCCAATGATTACTTGGTGACTTACGTGTATTCATACTTGTGACTTGAGTGTATTCATATGTATATTTGTAACTTGTATTCATGTGTATACCTTGCAAGTTGCATGCATTCATACTTGCACACGCCATGACTTATCTATGTTTCATGACTTACGTGCACACTTCATGTATTTACGTGTGTGCTTCACACTTCGTGACTCATGTATATTGTATTACGAGTATTTATGTGTGTATTTATGTGTATGCTTCATATTTCACATGTACTTATACTTCATGCTTTATGTCCTACGTATATACTTCGTGTATCACATATGCATCATGTACAACGTATATTTATGTGTGTCCTTCAAGTCTAATAACAAGTTAAACAAGAGAAACTTGTCTCAAACATCACTAGTTACCAATTCTTGTTGTTGAGAGATATTGAGAAATAAAAATATACGAACAAAATGGAACAACAAATTACTTCATACTTTGGAGAATGCTAACGTTGGTAGTTGAATTGAGACAAGAATACTAACACAATTCTCGAAAAGATCGATTTAGGATCCCAATGGTTTTAGAAGTATTCTAATCATATGATTGCTTGAGGACAAGCAATCTTGGGCGGGGTGGACTGTGATGTTCCGATGTTAAGGCTTTGTTTAAATTAAAGATTCAAGCATTATGATAAAGACAGTTAAGTCGTTTTGTAAAATGTAGTAATATTTAACTACTAATATATATTATTTAATAAACAATATTAAATAATATTATTATATAAATATTCCAATATAATTGAATATAATATATAATATATTTATGTAATAATTGAATATATTATAATTATATGAAGATGAATATATACAATTATTAATATTAATATTATTATAATATAATAATATAATCAACATAAATATAAATATAAATATTACTAATTTAGATATTATTATAATTACAATAATAATATAATATAATATATTATTAATATATAATATATATTATAAATAATATAAAATATATTATACACATATAAACATAAATTATAAATAATATAATAAAATATTAATAATTAAATAATATCATAACATATATTATTATATTATAATAAATAAGAATTAAATATTATAAGAGGAACGACATCCTCTAATCACTCACGCGCTACCCAAGAAGAACCCATAAATGGGCCAATCACTATTTAAAGTGATCGCTGTTAATTAACAGCAAACAAATAATAAAAGATGTGTCCGTTGGAAGGGGTATACCCCCTTACCAATAATCATACTTTAAAAAAAAAAAAGTTATAACGGGGATCAATGAGCAGCATTAAGGGGGCATGGCATGAACAGGAAGAAAACAAGGAATATTAATGGGAATTAATAAATAATAAAAAAGGTCAGCAGCACAGTCAGCAGAGGATTGGTAGATTTAAGTCTGCAGAAAAACAGAAGGTAGCAGCCAGAAAATCAAGGGGGACAACAGGTAAGTATTAAAATTTATTTAATATATTAAATTATAATTGTTAAGTTAAGATGTAAGGTTATATATATATATATATGAATACTATAATATCATCTATAGCTGATATGAACCCATGTGAAATATTGCAATTCAAAAAGGAAATGTCCTATATATATAGTATGTATAATTTGGAAAAAGATCTATATTCATGTCAATCATATCATAAAACCATGTAACTTATTGAACTAATATTCATATTTAGACTTAGGATCTAACAATGATGAACAATTGTACAAACAAGGGTACCGATGACGGTATTTCGATTTGCAAGTTGAATGTCTTTAATTCATGCATCATGATGATAATAAGTACAAGGGAATATTGAAATAAAGATCATATCTCCGTAGCCCTTATTATTTCATCCAATGAGGAACCATAGGTATTGTAGGCAAAGCAGAGTAATTCCACTTCCTGTGCGTAGACCCCAAGGGCTAGGGACTAAGTTCCCAATGCTGGATCCGGAGATCTCGTATTGATCCCAATGGCTGGGACAAAGTTCCTGAAGCTAGATTCAAGACTTCGTGCGTAGACCCCAGGGGCTAGGAACTAAATTTTTCAAGCTGGGTCCAGGAATGGTCCACGCGCCCTAGCATGTAAGATCCTAATTCCTTGATGAATAGTAAGAGGGGAGAGTATGAATCTAAACTATGTTTAATATTCGTCCTAGTGTACTTATAGAATGCATTATATAATAGTTATGAATGACAAGAAGGAAATGAATAATCCTTGATACAAATGAAACACTTATATTATCTTTGATCTTATCACTAAAGTTTATTGATCTCTAATGTTACTAATGTCTCCTTGAGAATCATTTTTGAATGCAGATTCAAGTTTAAGTGTTTCCTCTAGAAAGGGGACATTACACCCTCAGACACCTAATTGAGAAAGTTTGGGATAAACAAGGGGAAGAAATTTTTTGTTGCTTTGTTGACTTCAAGAAGGCATTTGACACTATTCCTAGAAGCAAATATTGGGGCAAAATGGAGAGTTAGGAATTCCGGAGATGTATAGGGCTATTGTTCATAACATAGTTGGAAAACTCGACTCGCCAAAAAAATCGCCAAACCAAAAATTGGCTAGTCAAAAAAAACTGGCCGAAAACTCAGGAACTTAAAAAATTGCTTAAATTTCATTAGAAACACATTTTTTTTGCAAAATTCAATGACAAGATGAATCCAATGAGTCCATAAATGAGTACAAAAGTGTTTTCTATTAAATTTGATTGACTTTAATGCAAATTGATTACAAAATCGCATTCTCATGCGGAATCCTGATGGCTGAAAGCCTGATAGTCTGATACAAATTACAATAGATAGCTGAAAATGAAAATAGTAAAACTATAAGTAAATACTAAATACAACATTTTACACCTTCCTCTTCTCTAATTTAGTCAAAGCTACGGAAGAGGTAGATGCTCTAGTCCTGCGAGTATGCAGTGTCGCTGGTCCTCGGTTGGCATGGAAGGCTGTGGTTGAGGCTCGACCACCATCCTAGAAATATCTGGCTCTGGCAATGACTCCTCCTCATCCTCATGAATGTCCTCCAACCCTACATCTCCTGTTGCACCCACATCCTCCATTGCCTGTCTCTCAAAATCAAGAATCTCATCCGCAGTAAACAATGGAGGCTGCTTATCCCGCCCTGTCCAATCATTATAAGGATCTATCTCATCCAAATCAATAGGATCCATAGATTTGTCCTCTACTCTTTTTGTGCACAATTGAAGGTTGTATTGCACAAAGACAAGGTCATTGAGGCGCTTTTGAGCTAATTTGTTCCTCTTCTTCGTGTGAATGGCCTCAAACAAGCTCCAATTCCGCTCACAACTGGATGCACTGCAAAGCTCCTATTTTCCATGCCTCAGAATTGCAAAATCATGTCAAATTCCAAAACAATTTACTAAGGGGTCCTTGTTCTTTCACCCTGATGCATGTTCCTGAAACCTTGAATTTGGTTGTCTAAACCCTGAAAAATTGGTTAAGTCTGAAATCTGATGGATCCTCCAAAATCTAGAATCTGCATGTTAAATCCCATGGATCCGGAACCTATCTCAAACATCCTGACAGTATATTTCAAAATATTTCAAGTAATATACAAACTTATACTTAAATATATTTTGAAATATACTGTCACCCAATTTGCGCTAAAAACACCATCAACAGGTCCTTGTTATGCAAACACACGGTGAATTTTCGGTAGAGACTCCAGAAAGACTCGGCGAGTATAAGTCAGAAAAACTCACCTTCAAAAAAGACTCGCCGAGTTTTCGGCGAGTTTGCCAACTATGGTTCATAGGCTGTGTGATCAAGTTTGGGCCAAAATTAGAACCAGGGGCGAATTATCAGAATGTTTCAGGAGTGACATTGGGGTCAAACAAGGATATCCATTATCTCCTACCCTGTTTGCACTGAACATTGACAAGTTAGAGGAGTGGATAGACAAGTTCAACGATGGAGGTGTTCACTTGGCCAGCTATGTAATCCAGTTGCTTCTATATGTAGATGATCTTATTTTAATGGCAAAAACAACACATGATTTGAGAGAGTGCTTGAAATCTTTAGAATTGTTTTGTCAAGAGGTAGGGATGCAAGTGAATATAGGCAAAACCAAGGTCATGATCTTTACCTTGAGAAGAAAGAAGACTCAAATAGACTTTGTTTTTGAAGGCAGCCCCTTGCAGGTGGTAAATGAATATAAATATTTTGGCCTCGATTTCCACAACAAGCTTAGTTGGGAAACGTGTAGGGCAAAAAGTATACAGGGAGGATGGAAGCTTTATACTTGTTGCAAAATAGATGCAGAAAAGCTGAATCGTGGGATTGGAAAACTAAGAAGACCCTTTTCGGGTTGCTTATAGCGTCGATGGTGTTATATGGTTGTGAAGTTTGGGGTAGCAACACGTTAGTGATGAAATGGAGGTAGATAGAGGTTACAAAAGCACCTAATCACAAGAAGTTTCAAAATGAAAACGTCAATTTCTTTTGAGATTGTTTTAGCTCATGTCAATGCCTTTCCTTTGGAGGCATCGGCTTTGTTCCAGATGTCAAGTTATTTAAAGAGACTAGCGAACATGGTGCTGAACTGTTGGCCCAAAATGGTAGCGGAAGAAAAGTTAAATCGACGAACGAGCATGTGGATGAAACAAAATGACAAGTGGATGAGGAAGTGGGATATTAGCATGAAAGAGTGTCCAAACACCAATGTGGAAATACAAAGATATGTACAAGAAAAAGTCAAGGCAACCATGTGGACAAGGCAACTTGGGAGGAAAGGAGAATACACTATCAAGCATTTCAATCCTACATGTGACCACGAACAAAAGATTATATAGGAGCGGAAATAAAATGGAAAGCAAAGATGTTAATAGCTCAGCTAAAGACTAGCTCGCACCATCTTCGGTGCAAGACTGAAAGGTGGACAATGCCAAAGGAAGAGTGGGCAAATAGAATATGTTGTTTTTGTACTCTGGGGCTAGTGGAAGCGGAATGGCACTACATCATGGAATGTCTAGCTTACAAGGATATTCAAATCAATTATATTGATATTTTAAGTGTGGGCTCCTTGATTACCTTGTTTCAAGAGGACAGGCTAACAAAAACAAAAGACTATTTGACCAAGACTCGCAACAAAAGATTGAAGATCCAAAAGGAAAGAGATGTCAGTCAAACGCCTGCCTGTTGGAGCTTTTGTGCATGGTAGCGTTGTTTAATATCTCGTGTTCCCATAAGTTGTTTGGCCTCGTGGACGTTATTAAAAACCTTCATTCATTCAATAAATTTAACTTGCTTGGTATGCATTTGTCTAGTCTCATACACACATTGAAGTTTAACCCAAAAAATAAATTATGTTTGAATGGTTCAATGTATTTCCTCTAGAAAGCATAGGATAATGATCTCTTAGCTAGCATTTGAATAAACCTTTGACCACCATCAATAAGACTAGTATATTTATATTTAAAAATATATATCTAAAGTACGCCGAGGGATATCTTTTTTCCATAGTTTCTCTGATTTTCTTACTTTTTTTTCATTTGCAATTTATTTTTTGGTTTTTATTTTTTAAATTTTCCAATTTCTTTTTTGGTTGCATAGTTTTGGTGATTTTCTCCAGCTTTTTCTCCTTCCAACAGTTTCCAATTTCTTTTTGGGTTTTTATTCTTTATTTTTGCCAATTTCTTTTTTAGTTTTTATTTTTTATTTTTTTCAGTTTCTTTTTTGATTCCATATTTTGTGATTTAGCTTTTTCTCCTTCAATAGTTTTTATTTTTTTTATTTTCATAAGTTTCATATTTTATTTCCTTTTTGGTATTTTAATTTTTTTTTTAATAAATTTACGCAGAAAAAGTGAGTGCTCTCATCCCCACCCTACTGTCATTGTATAACGCCTCTTGGCGTAATGAGATCATCAGTTTACTTTCCATTCAAGAAGTCCCCAACACTCATTTAGCGTTGTCTGTTGTATTCCTTGCTTCTAATTAGTGATGCCCTCTTGTCTAAATTTTTGCTTTTGTATGGCAAAATGGATGCTGAGTTGATGTTTATCATTTTGTCTGTGGAAATGGACTACAATAACATGTGAGAAATTCAAGTAGGTGAGAATCTATGTCACAAGGTTTGTGTTCATGTTCATGTTCAACAAAAATAAATTTTGGATCAAGTTCAACAAAGATAAAATACACCAAAAAAATTCATGATTAAATGACTAATATAAAAAAAATTTAAAATATAAGTTCCATTTTTTTTTGTTGGTAAACTCTAGAATCTTTAGCCTGGCCTAAGCCAAAGAGGTCGTTTCTAGAGGACCTCTTCCCATCTTGGGCATTATCACCCCCTACATTAACACAGGGGATCCAAAATCGTGAGCTCAACGGCCTAGCAAAGGCATAACACCTGCGAGCTCAACAACCCAACACGAGTTTGAACCTTGGTGGATTTGTTAACATGGCACGTTTTTAACCATCACACCACATCCTTAACGACATAAGTTTAAGTTTTTTATTTAAATACTGTAAATACTAAATATGTTCAACTTCATATATGAAATATATTAATAATTAATCATCTAAATTAAATATTTTTAAATATTAAATTTTAATAAACTAAAAATTAAAACAATGTCGATACATTTTTTAATATGTTAAATTTTATAAAAAACAAAACCTAAAAACAAATGTAACATAAAATGCAATCCTCCGACAGCGTCTGTTGCAACTCGCAAATTTCAGTTGGCTAACGGCAACAGCAAGACAAAGACTCTTCAATGCCTAACCCAGTCTCACAAGATACTCCGATTGTCTCCCCACTCTCTTCAACTCTTGTAGTTGCTCTACACTCTACAACAACAACACTCAAAAGTGGCAACCACGTCTGTAACAACAATCAACAACAGCTATCATGTCTACAATAGCGAGCAACGACCACGTCAAGACTCAACACTAAGCAATAAACACTCTCACACCCCACAAGACAAACTCACCGACCAAACAATGAAGCCACAATGAAGCTTGTGATACATTTTTAATCCGAAAAAATCTAATTGAAAATGCATTTTGAAAATATATTTTAAAAAATAAACCCTAAGCCTTTTTCCAGTACGAATTTTAAGGTGAACTGAAACAACTTTTTTAGGTTTTCCTTATGTTCGCCAGATTTCAAACTCCATGTATTAAATTTAGTGAACCCTGTGACATAGATGAGCATTATCAATTTACAACAGTTAAATCTGGAAGGCAACTTGGATTCCTTGCTCTCCCTCTGTACTTTCCTAAAAAGGCTTGATCTTTATCACAACAATCTCATGAGAGCCCTTCCAAGTTTTTTTCATTGTTTAAAAGGTACAAGCATGGAAGCAAATATTGGCAAAATATAGCAATATGTAAGATCTTGGTTGGTATCCCAATTTTTGCCTGAAAATCTCGTAGTTTTTTGAAAATATCATTGACCGATACTTTGACCTAAGATATCGGGAATATCTCTGAAAAATATCACAATTTTTGAAAATAGAGGGAAAAAATGCAATTTTTGAAAGCCTTTGACTTGCAATTTTTTGTTCATTATTCTCTGGTTTTTTTCTGTTTATACTTGTCTTGTTTTTATTGTACACAGCCTTTTTAAATATCATTTCCATTGTGTTGCCATTGTTGTTGCATTTCATGTTTCTCGTTTCTGGTAACATAGGCATCAATGGAAAATAAGGCAATTTGCATGTTGGAGTTTGTTTTGCCATGAAATAGCACCAATTCATAGCAAAAACATAGCTAGTATTGTATCTCCTCATGTCAACAGAACTGACCCAATCGGAGTCTATGCAACCAGACAACTTTAACTCTCAAGCTTGTTGGTACATGATGCGAAAATCAAGAGTACCTTTGACATATTGGGCTACTCATTTTGCTATGTTCTAGTGAATTAATTTTAGTTGTGACAAGAACCAAGAAGGATAACAAACAATAGACATTGTTTACCAACTGTTAGAATGTTGGTTCATTATGATTAACTGGTGGTGAATCGATGTGGGATGAGAGCTTAAGCAACCTCCATATAGGTGTAGATATGGGATTAGAATCTACCATCTTGAATTCCTTCAAAAGATTTCTTAAATACTTTTCCTGAAGGACAAAGAATGCATGATCAAGTTGCTAATACCTTTGCACCTAAGCAAATTGTATACACAGCATGAATATCAAAAGTTCGACATAAATCTAAATTTATTTCACTAATAACATCGGTCCCACTACTAGTGACAATTAAATCATCGATATAGACAATGAGAATCACAATTTCATCGCCATTTCTTTTAATATAGAGATTTGGATCAAAAAAACTTCGTTTAAAACCAAAATCTTGAATATGCTGATCAATTTTGATCTACCACGCTCATGGAGCCTACTTAAGTACAGCAAAGGACTTCTCCAGCCTACACACCAATTGTTCCTTTATTGGCACTAGGAACCCTTCCGACTATATCATATAGACCTCCCCATCTAAATCCCGATTCAAGAAAGCAATAATCACATCCATCCAATACATTTTCCATCAAAATTGAACTAGAATTGGAGTATTAACCAAAAAATGACCATTTTGAAAGTACGGGCAAAGGTCTCCTCATGGTTAATTCTTTCTTATTGCAAATAGCCTTTGGCAACACGACGTGCCTTGTACTAATCTAGAGTACCATCTGCCTTACATTTCACCTTATATACCCATTTACATCCAATAGGATACTTACCTAAAGGAAACTATGCCAACAACCATGTATGATTCTTCATTTCATCAACGCATAATAATCAACCTTCATGGCTGCTTCACACTCTAGTTTGCCTTCTGCTTCAATAAAAGCAATTGTTTCATTCACTTGAAAGAAGGCTGGTGGGAGAGTAAAGTTCACATTCTCCTCGAAACCAACAAGTTGCTTTCCCCACCTTCTGAGTTGTACATTTGGTTGTGGAAGTTCATCATCTCACACATCCTACAGCACTATGTAATATCCTTTAGGTCCTCTCTATCGTCAAGTTGAGGTATGGTGTCAACAAAGCATCTCTGGAAGTATCACCCTAATCCAAATGAGGCAATTGAGAATGGTATGGGACTACGGACGAAGTCAAATTGTCCCATCATATACCCTCTAGGAACTCAATGCTCCCAATATTAATGACTCGAGATCTAAAAAAGAAACAACACCATAACTAGTATGTGTACTAGCCCTTAAACTCAATGCTCATAGTGTTATTAGATAGTGGGCAACAAAGAAACAACCTCAAAACTAGTATATAGCATATCATTGGATATTGCATGCTAGTAGAAACTATCAATACCATCTAAACAATAACTAGAAGTGAATGGCTTAGTCTCCTTTATTTGCACATCCTTGCTAACTATGACTTTGTTAGTAGTAACATCAGTAAGCCTGTAATTTTATGAATGCTTACCATGACCAGCAAATAAGTATTTCCTTCAAGCATCCATTTTTTGTCTTTGTGTCTAGAAGCACAGCAAAAGTAGAACCAAAGATGTTGATATGTTTTTAACTTTGGACTTTTCCTAGGCCTTGCTTCCTTAAGAGTCATTTGTTGCAAGGTTTTGCAAGAACTTATGTCCATAAGAAATAACTTCATATGAACTTCATTGGCCTAGTTTCAAAATGCAATGCCTCAGCCTTGTAACATGCAACCGGACATCTCCATAACTGTTTGATTTCTCCTTTCCACGACACCATTTTGTTGAGGGGTGTAAGTAGTCAAGAATTGTCTCTATAACCTTTTCTTGTTACAGTATTCTTTCAACTATTTGGAAGTAAACTCTCTTCCATTATTAGACCTAAGAGTTCTAATGTGCCTACCACTCTGATTTTCTACCAATGCTTTGAAGTTGAACTTAACAAATTACTAAGGCATTTAAACTTTAGTAAACCCACATACCTAAGAGTTCTAATGTGCCTATCACTCTCATTTTCTACCAATGTTTTGAATTTAACAAAATTACTAAGGCATTTAGACTTTTGTAAACCCACATTCTCCGAGAAAAAATATTAACCAAAAGAAGAAAATACCTTCCCCCTAATCCTACAGCTGGTTTTCCAAGATGGCTCAAACAAATCAGCATGAATGACATCAAGAAAGCATTTGGGTAACATGCAACCGGGCATCTCCATAATCCTTTGATTCCTCATTTCGAGGAGACCATTTTGTTGAGGAGTGTAAATAGTCGAGAATTGACTCCATATTTCTTCTTGATCACAATATTCTTTGAACTCTCTCCCATTATTAGACCTAAGAGTTGTAAAGCGCCTACCACTTTGATTTTCTACCAATGCTTGGAACTTAACAAAATTACTAAGGCATTCAGACTTAAGTAAACCCACATTCTCTAAGAAAAAATATCAACTAAAATAAGAAACTACCTTCCCCCTAATCCTATAACTGATTTCCAAGATGGCTTGAACAAATCAGCACAAACGAGATCAAAAACCCATTTGGCCTGCCATGCACTTCTAGTAGGAAATGGCTGTCTCTTTTGTCTCCCAACCAAACACCCTACAAAAATATCCCACTTTTATTGAATAGAAGGCAGAACTTGTAAACCATATTAGTTTGACTAAGTGGAGAAAGATACTAAAAGTTCAAATAACCATACCTTTTGTGCCAAAGAATACTAGTATTGTCCTCCATTGTAAGAGCATTCAAATTCAACATGACTAGATCAACATGTTTATATAGACCTCTTTGCCTAATGCTAAGGGCAACCATCTTGATCTATTTCACATAGAACACCAAGCATTTCTTACCCACTAAAATTTATACGAATGCTCAGTTTCCAAGTGATATGGCTAATAAATAAAGTTTTTATTAGTCTCTAGAACATACATAACACCTTGAATCACATAAATAAAGTTTTTATTAATCTCTAGACCATGCATAACATCCTAAATCACATATTTAACCGTATCATTAAGAACAACATAAACATCATTTCTATGTTCTAGTTGGAGACCATCTCTCTCCTCAAGATACTAATTAAGAATTCATATTATTTGTGGTAAGATTAAAAATGCTAAATAGAATTTTTCACCAACTTTAAAGCACCCTAATTGTCACAAAAAAATGGAATTTTGGTAATCTAAGGGAATTGGAGATCATACAAAAGTCAACGCAGCCATATTGCTTCACAAGTAGCACTAACAAGTATTATATATTCAGAGTTAGTGGAAGATAAAGCTATAGTGTGTTGATGCTTACTTTACCACAAAACAACTTTTACACCCAAAGAGAAAATGTAGCAACTAGTTGATCTCCCAGTATCAATTGAACCAGCCCATTCAGAATTCATATAGCCTGTCAACTTGAAATCTTCTTCCCTATGATAGAAAATGTCAAAGTCAAGAGTACCTTTGACATATCGCAACATATGTTTTGCTACCTATCGATGAACAAGCTTTGATTATGTCAAAATCAAGAGAAATAACTAACAGCAAAATTAAGATCCGACCATGTGGATGTATCAAATTACCTACCAATTGTCTTAACTCTTAAGAGTGACTCGTTGACTGGTGATGAATCAACATACACTAACAACTTCAGCTTGACCTCCATAGTTGTAGTGGAAGAATTTCAAAACCTTTCAAAATAATTCATAGCATACTTGACCTAAGCCATGAAAATGAGATGGTCATATTGTTAGAATTATACACTTAAGCAATTCTATAGGAGGTCTAGATTAGTCATGTCAAAAGTATAAAATAGATCAAATTTAACTTGCTGCAATGCAATGGCCCCCCAACTTGGGAATGCAAGATCATCAACATAGAGAACAGAATCACAATGTTCTCAACATCGCTTTTGACATAGAAATTCAAACTAGATATACTACTTCTAAATTTAGAATCTCAAAGATGCTTATCAGTTTTTATGCATGAGTCCCATGGAGCATGCTTAAGCCCGTACAGAGACTTAAAGAGCCTGCAAACCAGATGATCACTGCCAGATACTCAAAATCCTTAAGGTTGCACCATATGGACCTCCTCATCCAAACACCCATTTAAAAAGGCACTCTTCACATCAATCTGATACACCTGCTTACCAAACTGGGCTGCTATGGAGAGAAGCAACTGAAATGTGACCATTTTTTGCTGTAGAAGCAAATGTTTCTTCACAGTCTTCCAGCTCTGTCCTGCGTAGTCTGTCAGCTCTGCACATGCCCACTTGCCATTTGTGCACTGTCCACTCTAACAGCATGCCACATCCTGCACCTTTTTATGACAGTCGGCCTGCACTCTATATAATAGTCATCCTGCACCTCTTTATGACAGTAGGCCTGCACTTTTTAAGACATTAACAGTCAGCATGCACTTTTTATGACAATCGGCCCTCTCTTTTTATGACAATCGACTTCAACAGGCAGTCAACCCTTCAACAGTACAGTCGGTCCTCCTTTCACAATAATCAGCTTCAACAAACAGTTGGCCCTTCTAATACATTTAGCTTCCTCTTCACAAGAGTTCATGGTGTTTGCCCTTCAGTTGGCCCTCTCCTCAGGATTCCTCACTCTAAAAACCAAATGTTAGAAGAATAAATGCATGGAGATTCAGAGAATTGTGGCACAAACTCCAATGTGTGCACATTATATTTATTGATAAATGGAGGAGTTACAACCAATGTTAGAAGAATAAATGCATGGAGATTCAGAGAATTGTGGCACAAACTCCAATGTGTGCACATTATATTTATTAATAAATGGAGGAGTTACAACGGTGGTTGTAACTTACATTGTGTAAGCTACCTTTTGAAATAACTAATGTGTGTTATTATATCATTATCATAACCAATAAATGCCTGTAAATATAGTAGTCTAACATTACATTATATCTAATACTACTTAGTACTAACAACAAATCTAGATGGTTATTAATGGTTTAAAAAGGACTTCTTAAATTTCAGAACTTTGCATTTGCATTGTTGCTCAACAATTTGTAAAAGGCATAGTTGCAAAACTCGCCGAATATTTGGCAAGTTTCTAAAAACTAGTGGGTTTTTTTGCCTGGTGGGTTTTTCCCGCACAAACTCGTCATAGCTACTCGCAGAGTTTTGGCGAGTTTTCGCCAAAAACTCGCCGAGTCCGTGAAAAAAACTCGGCCATCAAAAAAAAGCAGATCCACAGCCGCTAAAAGGGCATTTTCATTTCATTTTTTCACACCTGAGTTGCTCTCCTTCACCAAAAACACCCTCCCAAGCATTTAGCAGGTATTTGCAGCAATTTAGCATAAAGTAAACAAGATTTGAAGAGGATTTTAATCAAATTTCAAAGGCAAATTGGATTTCCAAGTAGGTTTTCTGATTTTACATTAGTTTAAATTTTTACTAATTTAAAGTAATCTATATTGATTTAATCTAATTTAGGTTGTTTTTTAATTTTCTATTAAAAAACTAACAAGTTGTGCTTTAACTTTGTATGTGTAGGTTAATTTATAATGGCAAATAGAGAAGCTTCTACATCCGGTTCAGCCTCAGGCCCTGCCCCATCCATGCTGTCATCATCATTTGTAGGCACTCGTCTTGCAGGAGCTAGAGATCCTGCTTGGAAATATGTCTATCAAGGACCATACCCTAGCTCAATTTATTGCATTAAATGCGAAAAAGTATTTCGTGGAGGCATAAACCGCGCTCAAATACCACCTTGCAGGCATCAATAATCGTGATGTCAAGGCTTGTCCTAACACCATTGAAGAAATAAAAAGACAAATGAATGCCATACTTGCAACTGCAGAAGAAAAAAATTACAAAGGGAGAGGGCAAAGGCAACCATGCAAGCATCCATAGCTTCTTCTCAAGGTGCTCTAGTCAACCTTGAGTCGGATGATGATGCACTTCAGGGCATAGTGGGCTCTCTTCATGGTCTACGTATCCGAAGCAAACCCACCAGAGCCCTTCATCTACTTCTAGTAGAGCACCAGGATCAGCACCTACATGCATGGTACATGATTTTTTTGTGGCTAGAAACACACTTGGAGCACAACCTTCCTTAGAGGCAATTGGATGGAATAGGGAGGGGCATGAGCAGGCAGACATTGCTTGTGCTGATTTTTGGTATTTCAACAACATCCCTTTCAATGTGGCAAATTCTCCTTATTGGCAGAATTTGGTTACTGCATTGAAAGTTGCAAGAAAAGGCTACAAGGCACCTTCTCGCACAAACTTGAGTGGGAGGTTAGTTAATTTAATTTTTTTGATAAATTTATGTTCTTCAATTTATAGAAATTTATGATGAATTTAAGCTATTTTTTGTTTACAAATTAAAATTGTGTACTTAATTTCACTTTGTACTTGTAGGTTGCTTACGAACTAAGTTGCCGGTTCTAGTACGGGAATGGGTTCGGGAGCGGGGTTCTGGTACGCCGGTACGGTGATTTTTTTCTGTAGGTACAGCTGGGTACGGTTGTACTATATATACATACATATATATATATATATATATATATACCAAAAAAATTTAAAAATATATAGAATTGAACATACATAATACATTTGATATATCAATGGTTCAATTATATTTAATTATTATCATATATTAATATAATTGAAAGAGTGTGTGCTCCAATATCAATGATAGTGATAATCATAACAAATAAACTTTTGGAAGTTTAAAATTAAAGTCTAAAGATAATCATAATATTAATATATAATTGTCAATTGATAATTTAGATGACCATTGAACAATGAAAATCATTACAATTACTCAGTACTGTATTACAAAATTTGAAAATACTATAAGTCTATAATCAAAAGTCTTATCTTTCGCTCTTCAATCTTCATCAAATGGATCTAGATCTAAATCATGATCATCAATTGGTTCCAAATCATTTGAAACACAAACATATGGAGTGCCACTCCCACTAGGTACATCATGTAGAAAATTCTCCTCATCATCTACATTGATTGTAGCAAGCTCTGCAATAGATGCATCCAAGTTGGCACACTTAGGGGCTATATCCCAATTCTTTGTTGCCCCGTCCTTGTACTCAACTTGCTTATGTGATAGAAGACGCAAGCTGGAGTGGACATAAACCAAGTCTTCCACTTTTTTAGCAGCCAATTGATTGCGCTTCACTGAGTGGATAAAGGAGTATGTACTCCAATTCCGTTCAGCCGAAGAAGAACTTGCAACCTATTGAAATTTCATACTAGAGCTCTAGTCAATACAACTTTAAAATGCAAAAAATGGTGAGTACTAAGAATGTTAAATAATAAAACATGCTTACTTGTGATAGAATTTTGATTGCAAGAGGCTGGAGCAAAACATAATCTTGCCCATGGAGATACCACCATGTATGAGCATCTTCCTTGTACATGTCTCCAAGAGCACACAAACTATGCTCTCGTCCTTGTATGAACCTACCAAACTCTTTGCTAACACCATCCACCATTTCTGGATCTGAGTAGATTCTTCGAAATGCTTTCATGCAGCGATTAGCAACTTCTCTATCTCTATATGGTGAGGTTATCCCCGGCAAAGCAAGTATCTCAGTGCTATAATATTTGGGAGACAAGGCATATGCAAGGAGGTGCAAGGGTGTGTTCGTCTTGTCCCAACGGTCATCAATGATTTTTTTGACACTTAGGAAAAATGTTTCATTGGGGTCATTGTCCTTTTGTGTTATTATGCTCTTTATTTTTTCTACCATGGAGTCAATGCCATCATAGATTTCCCCCAAACATGGCTGATCTGTATCAGCGAACCTAAGCATACTCATGATAGGCTCCGTGAAACTCAAAACATATTGCACACATTCCCAGAACTCATCAACTAGGATCAATGACTTCACCTTTTAAGCCCTCTTTGAATTAGTTGTCTTCCATATACTCCATTGGTGGCTAGTGACCATGGAGCCTAATGCCTCTTTCACCTTCACAAGTTGTCTCAAAACAATTGTGCGTGATGCAAATCGAGTCTCAGCAACCTAATGTTATGTAAAAAAACAAGTTAATAACACATTAAAAATTAAAATGTAATCTTAGAATCTAAATCATGTAAGTAAATAAAAATATGGCATAAATTAAATTGACCTTCAACAACTCCAAATGCGAGAAAGACCTGAAGATGCCTTGTGACATATGATGGTTTGTCACAAACATTTGAATCTCCTCACCCTCATTGTATGTAGTTTACACCCAATCTATTTGAGTGCCAATTGCTTGCATCACCAAGTTAAGGGAGTGTACGGTACATGGTGTCCAAAATATGTGTATCTTTCCTCAACCAAAGCACCTGCTGCCCTAAAATTTTTTGCATTCTCTGTAATGACTTGGACAACATTATCAACACCCACCATCTCTATGGACTCAATGAGGATTTTGGAAATGACTTGTGCATCTTTGATTTGCCCCTCACAATCAATCGACTTCCAAAACATTGCCCCTTTGGGGAACACTGCAATAACATTTATTAAAGGTCGGTTTTTGCAATCTTTCCATCCATTAGAAACAATGGACACTCTTGTTTCAATCCATGAATCTCTAACTGGTTTTAGTGATTTCTCTACATAATTTTTTTCTTTTGCCAACAAGGTGGTTCGCACCTTTTCATAACTAGGACCTATGTAACCCGAAGGTGCATTACTAATTGCTACCTTTTGATGTGTTTTTTATGGACATGCAAACTCAGAATAAAATACCAAGTATTCTATCCTCTCTTGAATAAAGTCTCCCAAAGGCTAAACAATGCGATCCAATGAGACAACTCCAAGGTTCATGATATGTCAGGTCTTGACTTGCAAATCAGATAGATCAGTGGAATGATGTGATCTTTGCTGGTAAACACAAAGGGACTTACGCTGATTGCCTCCTTACTCCACTCTAGATATGTTATTCTCCTTGTGAAATGGAACTCTAAAACCAGCTAAGAAAAGAAAATGCAAAAGAGAAAGGATTTCGAAAACTATTCTAAGCACAATGATATAATGAAATATGCCAAGATAAACAAACTCCTCATGAAACCAAACTCCGCTTCGCCATGAGAATCAACAACTACACGAAGTCGATGCAATCTTCTAAGGAAACTCAAGGATTTTCATGTTGCAAATCTCCATCCAAACACCCACTGCTAACGCAACTTGAACAAGCATCCACAACCGAACTAAAGCAAACGTGGTTCAGGCTAACTTTGCAAAATAACTTATCATGGACAAATCATAAAAAGTATGAACCATTAAGGAATTCATCAAGTATCTCCACATATAAACATTACATCAATGAACTTCTAATCTAATGTTAATCTACTTGGAAACATCTCTCCATCATATTCGAGAATTAGAAACCATGCTAACATTCCACAATCACACAAAATCACCATGCGAACCAACAATGAGCTTGTATTGATTTTGGAAATGTATTTTTACAACAATTTCACATGTCTCTTCAATGACTTTGAAGAGTCTCCTCTAATCTACTTCTACTTTAACAACATCTACTCCTACTCTTCTATCTTTTTCTCCCTCTTGCAAATGAGACAAATGAGCCCTTTTATAGACTTCAAAATTACATGAACGGCCAAGATTGATTTGAGAATCAATGGCCAAGATTGAGACAACAAGGCAGTTTGTTACAAAAATTACTATTTTTAGAACATTGAATGCGGACGGATGATGTGGCAGATTGTGATTGGATCAATGTTGTGCACATGCCACCTCAGCATCAAGCAAACCGGTTTGATTTTCTTTGTGTTAATATTGCTCGGAATATTTTCCCAAATTATGTCACCTTTTGGAGTAGTCTTCAAATCTTCGAATTTTCACCTTTGGAACTTGGCTGTTTTGAACTTGAAAACTTGGGAATTTTGAACTTCTTCATGTTGTCTTTCATGCAATTGTACTTTTGAATGTAATTCATGAATTGCTTGATGAACCTGCTCATTTCTCTTGTTCTCGTGCAAATGATGATCTTGATGTATGACTTTTGGCGTTGGATCTTGATCATCTGGAACAGGTCTCTTTCACGCGACGACGATGTCCACCCTCCTCAAGCAATGCTCCTCCATCCTTTGAACTTTCCCATGTGTCGGCTCTTGGCATTCTTCTTCGCATTCCTTATTCACCTATATAAGAAACACCTTAAGTTAATGAATTGGAATGATACTTGATAAATAAGCAAATAGTGACAAAATTTACTGCCTAATGCATGCGGGAGAAATTAAATATGTCATTTTAAATCACCTCGCCCTATTACAAAAAATCAATAATGCAAATTTTTTTGCGAAAATAAAACTTGACTGATTTCTTGACAATATCGATAGATCTAGCTCCAACTCGCCTTTTTAGTTGCCGAAATCTCAGCGAACCTGCAAAGACCCTGTTGTCAAATTTGTATATGTGCTGAGAGACACTAACTTCAAAATATGTGCAAATGGTTTGTAGTCCTTCAACGACTTCTTCAGCAAGCAACCGAAATGCAAATCGTGACCACCCACATGAGATCCCAAGCGAACGTTTATATTTCAACTTATCAGGCAAAGTTTGAGAAATGCAAGCTTCCACAAAATATGCGTATGGAACCAGACTTAGAGGGCGAATTTATTATACTCATGGCATATCACCATCTCCATATAAAACCATGCAAACGTAACATATGCGCCAAGCCAATGAGAATAAATAAACATTTCGGCATGTCATGTTCAAAGCAGATCTTTCAGATCATTGAATATGAATGTAGATTGCAAGGCAAAGGTGGTGTTGATGATTGTTTTTCGACAAGTCAACAATTAGAGTGAAATACTAAGTATCTGACTCCCTCTTGAGCAAAGTCTCTCGAATGCTGAACTATGTGATCAAACAAGATGACTCCAAGGTTCCTTTCTGATAATTTTGTAAGAGACAGCTCAGTGACTAAGTATGATTTTGCTGTTAAACACAAAGGGACTTACGCAGACTCTTCTCCTTTCATTAGCTTGTTCCTCCTTCGGTGTGGATGATGTATATACAAGGTCTCAATGATAAAGAAATAAAAAAAAGGGTTAAGGGTTTAGAAGGCTGATCTAAGGACAATGAGATAATGAAACATGTCAAGATAGACAAACTCCTCATGAAACCAGACTTCGCTTCGCCATGAGAACCAACAACTACACGAAGCCGGTGCAATCTTCTAAGGAAACTCAAGGATTTTCATGTTGTAAATCTCCATCCAAACACCCACAGCTGGCGCAATTTGAACAAGCATTCACAACCGAACTAAAGAAAATGAAGGTTCGGTCTAACTTTGCAAAGTGGGTTGCCTTCGACAATACACGAAAAGTATGAACCAGAAGAATTCATCAAATATCTTTACGCATATTCATTACATCAATGCACTTCTAATCTATTTCTAAGCTATTTGAAACATCTCTTAATTCCATCAGGATTCAGAAAACCATGTTACTCCACAAGATAATACTTAACACCAAACAAGTAGCTCCAATGTCCTTTGCATTACTCTTGAGAAATATATACAACAATTTCAAGTCCTCTCAGAGAATTTTCGAGAGTCTCTCCTATTCTACTCTACTCCTATTTGCCTACAATCTAATTTCTATCTTCTATTAATGATCTACCCCCTTACAAATGAGGCAACAAGGCCTTTATATAGTGTCCAGAATACAATGAATGGCTAAGATCAATTTGATAGCCAAGGGCTTAGATCATGCCACCTCAGAGGTAGTTACAACAACTTGCTATTTTTAGCACAAAAGAGAGAGGCAATGAAGGCACGTTTTCCAATGTGATGAGGTAAGGCGGGAGCATTTAAAATATTCCTCCACATAGGAATCCCTTTGGCTTCTTTCATTAAATGATACATTTAATGCATTTAATAATGCGGCTAATCAAAATTAAATGATGTGTTCTCGCCACATAGATGCCAACTAAGCATACTATGAAAATTGTATCATCTTTATGTGATGTATTCAATGTGATTGCTTGATACTTGTATGTTTAGGAATACATCTTGTAGATCTTGCCTTGTTCATTCTTCTTGTAGACTGGATGTATGATACTTGTTGCTTCACTTGATTAACTTCATGATTCTGCTTTTTCTTCTTGTAGGTAAGTTGATATGATGATCTTCTTTGACGATGCTCCTTCTTTAAGAGTAAGTAATAGAGTAGATGATGATGATGCTTCCTTCATGTAAGAGTAGGAGATCTCTCTTGAACTTGAAGGTCGAATGGGACTTGAAGTATGATAGATGATGCAACTTGATGAAGAAGTTGATGAAGTGATCTTGAACGATGATCTTCGAAGTGACCCTTCGGAGCGTAGTAGATGACCTCTCAAGGAGACTTAAAACTTGATGAATCTTTGAAGATTGGGAGAACTTTACTTGAAGCTTGGATGGATGAATGTTTCGAACATGATTATCCTTGATGAAGTACACTTGAATTTGATGTGATCTAACATGATGTCATGGATGTAGGGGACTTGAACTTGATCCTTTAGAGTGGTGTTCCCTCTACAACTTGAAGATGACTTAGATGCTTATCCTTTAGATGATTCCTTGACTTCACCAACACTCTTCTCAACTTGATGATGATCTTGAAGTGATCTCCAAAGGTGGCTAGCATGATGCTTCTTCTTGCAATAGCAATTTCTTGACTTCACTCCTTGGATGTGAAGGTAACTCCGGACTTCTCGCTTGAAGGTGACTCCTTGAACAACTCCTATCCTTTTTGATGTACCTACAAGACAAGATAAACAATATATCAATTACTTCATAAGATAGGAATAACTTTAAACATGTAATAATCCTTTTCAAGCTTAGGCGCAAATATAGGTAAAAATAGGAACAAAGTGCGCCTAACACAAATTAGTCCCACATTCATAACTTTAAATGATTTCAAGCAATTGCAAGGGTTTAAAAGACTTCTCCCACTTAAAAGATTCATTCAAAAGGTGCTTTGTGATGTAATTCCTTCCAAGGCGCCAGAAATGGTTTGCAGATGGGTAAAAGGGCGCCTAACACAAATGAGGCTTCATACTTGTCATTTTCATGTAGTAAATGCTTTGGGAGGACTCCCACACCTAGGCGCCCATTCAATAAAATCATTTCGCACAACTTACCCTTAGGCGCTTCAAGTTGACTTCAAGGCGCATACTGAGGTGTCTCCCCATGAAGGGCGCCAAAAGGTGATGGATGAGCTAGAAATGGACGCCTTCATCAATTTGAACCTCTTTTGTCATTTTTCATGTTTTGAATGATCAAGCATGTCTTAATGTGATCATCTCTCTCTAGGCGCCCACTCAAAGGGATGTTTGATGGCACTTCTTCCAAGGCGTTCATCCAGGTGACAGGAGTGATAAGGAGCGCCTAACTTCATTCTCTCAACTCAAGGCGCTATTTTGGTGATTGTATTGAGTGTAATCCTTCCCTAGGCGCTAATCTTGAATTCCAACCTCATCATGCACTCCAAGGCGCCAATATGTCATCCCTCCAACCATCCAGATTGTAGGGCGCTCAAAGGTGGTTGTTAAGAATAAGAAAGTGCGCCTACTTCAATTCAAGGCGCAACTGAATGAGGTGTTTGAAACTTGTCCTCCACCTAAGGCGCCAATTTGGATCTCTGCAAATGGGAAAGTGCGCCTAAGCTTCTTTGAGTGAATTCACGCCTAAATTTGGAAGTCCAAGCGAGTAAGGTATATTGAAAAATATATTTAAGTATAAGTTTTATACTTTAAATATTTTTCAATATACCTTTCAGGATGTTTGAGATAGGTCTCAGATCCACTGGATTTAACATGTAGATTATAGAATTTGGAGGATCCACCAGATTTCAGACTTAGCCAATTTTCAGTGTTTCAGGATTTCAGGTTACCAGACTTAGTCATTTTCAGGATCTTTTCAAACATCAGGATCAAGGATTTCATACTCTTTCTTCCTAAGGCGCTCATTAAGGAGTCATTAGCAATTCATGATTGATAAGCACAGACTGGGGGTTATACAAGCCTTTACTAGCGCTTAGACAAGGATAAACATTCTCTTAATCTTAGGCGCCAAAACTCTTCATCCAAGGCGTATTCCATCCATTGCTCAAGGCATTCACTTACCTTGAGGCGCTAAAACCCTTCATCAAAACATCTTAAGGCGCTAAGACTTCCTCTAGGCGCAATCTAATCTTACTTCTAAAGCGCAAAAGGAAGATCTTCTCACCAAAGGCGCCAAAGTGGTCTCTTTCACCCAGGGCACTCCAAAACTTATTTCTCCTCAATGGGCGCTCATACCTTGTTCAATCCCTAGGCGCCAAAAGTTCAAACTCCTACCCTAGGCGCTCAATCAAAGCCACTAGAATTAAGGCGCTAGATACCAAGGGAGGGCGCTCAAACTTCCTGTCTTCTTCCAAAGGCGCTTTGTCTTAGTCAAATTCTCTCTAAAGGAGCTATCATTCACTCGTAGAAGGCGCTAAAGCACACCAAGGTGCTATCATTCACTTGTTGAAACACTTCATCATCTTCTTAACTTCCTAGGCGCTTCTCCATCAAGGAGTCCTCACTCTACCTCCAAGGCGCCTTTTCATTTCAACTCACAACTCCAACAATGGAGATACACCCTAAGGCGCAACTTCACCTCATCCATGAAGGCACTAACTCTAAGAAAAGGTTTCCACTACCCAAGGCGCAAAATGACACTAAGGCGCTCATCCACATTAGGGCGCTCAAACTTCCTGTATATGTGGGCGCTCTTTGATCTAGGGCGCCAAATTCATCTCTTCTAGGAATCTAGCTCTAGGCGCTAACTTGGATTGTTTTCTATCATTTTGAATGTTGAAGGGCGCCTAAAGACAATAACAGCAAGGCATTGGCGCCTAAACTCATGGACCTCAACTGAAGGCGCAACTCTTATGATCCTCTGAACATGGAATGGGCGCCTAAACTTAGGCGGAATTTTGAGGTGACCTTGGAGCAATTTCGCGCCCAGAACTGACAGTGCCCGAGGCAAGGTATATTGAAAAATATATTTAAGTATAAGTTTAGAGATTGAATTTCTTATACTTTAAATATTTTTCAATATACCTTTCAGGATGTTTGAGATAGGTCTCAGATCCACTGGATTTAACACGCAGATTCTAGATTTTTGAGGATCCACCAGATTTCAGACTTAGCCAATTTTCAGGATCTTCAGGATCAGGATACCAGACTTAGTCATTTTCAGGGTCTCCAACATCAGGATCAGGTCATCAAGGGGCTCTAAGACTCAAACACCACTGACTTCATCATGCAAAGGACATCATCCTGGACTTAGCAAAGCACTGGAATTCAAAAAAGGGGGTCCCCATTTGCAATGGGGCGATGTGTGATTTGGTCACAACAGGTGGGTAGGTGCTTTAGCGGTCACTTGAAAATGCTACTACGAACTAAGAATAATAACGCACCTAAATGACGTCTTCATCATTTTAAACAATAATATATGTGATGCTAAAACGATATTCGCGCACTTATAGGATAAGCGGGTAATTTTATGCGCCAGGCACTACTCATGCAACCAACATATAATTCTAAACTTAGCAAATGCACAGCGACTGCTGACGTGCGCCCAAGTGGCCTTATGAATGTTCTGTGTTCAATATTCACGATACCAGGTCGAGTGGGCATTTTGGGCATGCAACGCGGACTTTGGAGTGATTACGTGTATATTTCGAAATCTTACTCTTTGCAAATTAATCTTTAATGAGCGTTTGGAGAGGACGTTTTAAATGCCAATGCACAGAGCAAATTTAGACTCTGCAAACTGATCAATTCCCTGCGCCCAAGCGGATGTTCGTAATGAATGCGTATGCTTGAAATTCCACCGCCTTTGAAGACCGACCGTTCATTTAAGCCTTAGCGGACTTTCTAGCTAACAATGCATGATTCGAATCTTATAAAATGCAAAGATTGTTAAGATAAACACCTTGACGGACTTTCTAAACCTTTATGAATGAGTTTGAATACGTGAAGTGCTAGATAAAGATCATCGAGCGGATAATCAAGCGTGCTATGTATAATTTAAGATGCTCTATTCCTTGCAAGTTAATCCTCAACAAGCACTTGGAGCGGACAATCTTTACACTATTACAGATGACATTAAAAAAGAATTGCAAATGGATTGCAAAAGTCCGCCCGGGGCGAAAATTTTGGAAGGCTATGCATAACTTGAAACCTCACACTACGCAAGTTGATCATTCATTTGTGCTTTGGAGCGGACTTTTGAAACTATTGTGCATAATGTTAGAAAAATATGAACTGCAAAGGGACCGCTAAAGTCCGCTTGGAGCGGCCATTTTGAACTTACTCGAACACTATTCGAACAAAATGCACTTCAAGACTTCCATGCTTAGATAATTTTCAAGTTTCATTTGATCCGGATTCACCATTCAAACCCCGAGATGAGTGTGTATTTTCTAACTCCCACAATAATCGACCTTTCTGATCCTTCAATGGTTTTCACCAAAACCTTTGCATTATTTGCAAATTCTTTTACAAGCGCAAATTTTAGAACAAGACCACTGCCAAAACAAAGCAACTTCAAGCCAAAAACTCAAAAAGAGGGGGTCCTCATCAACGATGGGGCGATGTGTGATTAAGTCACAACTACCACCATTTCCCGTCAATATGGTGATCTCACCAAGTTGAAAGGAAGGCCATTGGCATAAATGCAACATGCAATCTTTTCATCTGTAATATCGCTTGTTTCATTTTGAATGCCTTTGCCAATGGACCTCTTTTGTGGGAAGGAGAGGGATCTTCATCTTGGATAGACGTTATCTCCAAGAAAGGATGTTGGGGCATGGAAAAAGAAGCTTCTGTAGGTGGATTGATTGTTGTTTTCTTTATTAAAGGATGAGCTCTTGATTTTGCTCTTGTACTCTTTTCATCAGCTTCTTCTTGTTCTTTAATGAATGCCGTAATTTGTGCTTTTGGCAACCCCTTCTTGTTTGGCCCTTCACATATTTTAATTCCTTTTCCACTTATGGCACATAAGTGAGCTTTCAGTCGAGTATATGAGCTCTTAAATGTGACCTTGCACTCATTACAAACCCAAACAAAAGCCCCACTTCATGCTAGTTGTTCAATCATGTTGACATGTCTCCAAAGAGGAGATCCTTGATCATATTTAAATTGTTTATTCTTCTCAAGACCCACTGAACTTGAACTAGTAGGTGTAGCCATTTCAATTTCAAATAGATTGATGTTTAAGAAATTACAAAATTTAAATTAAAATATAATTAAAAAAAATGCAACCCTATACACTAATAAAAACACCTAAACATTCAAGATAAACACTTAAATAGGTTTTAAAAAATGTTAAAACTCGTTTTAAAAAAAAGTCGAATTTTTTGGTAAAAAACTTGAAAAAATTCAAAAAAAATAGAAAGAATAGGTTAAACTACTTACCTTAGATCACTAGATGACCTTTGCGCAAGCTACAATCCTTCCTTGGCGCTTTGCAATCGATTCCCTTCGAAAAAATAGCCGCAGCCCTCCACAATGCAAAAATGAAGAAAAGATGAATAACTCTTCTCAAATGGAGTTGTTGCAAAATAAGGTATGGAATGGGGGTGTTTTTGTTATAACATGCTTTTTAAGGGTTTTTTTTGGTTTTTTTTTCACTTAAAAATGAGTTTAAAATGACTTTTTTTTGTTTTTTTTTAATTTTAAAAAAAGTCATTTTCGCCCCCCCGGAGCTCCCAGGAGCGCCCCACCCGCCCCGACCCACAAGGAACCCGAGGCGAGCGGGGCGCTCCCTGAGTGCTCCCTTTGCCGGTACGGGTCCAGCCTCCCGAGACCAAGAACCCGATAACACAGCTTACGAATGCAAGTGATAAGGCAAGGGCAGTGGTATAAGACAAAAGAAATGAATGGAAAAAATATGGCTGCACTATTCTTTCCGGTGGGTGGACAGATGGTAAAAACTGCACCATCATTAATTTTATTGTAGCTTGCAAAAATGAAGTGTTTTTGAAATCAGTGGATGCCTCCAACATAGTGAAAAATGCAGAAAATTTGGCTAAAATGTTGGAGCAAGTTTGCATAGAGGTTGGAATTGAAAATGTTGTGCAAATAATTACTAACAATGCAACATCATATGTGGTAGCTGGTAGAATCCTCCAAGATAGACACGACACATTTTTTTGGTCACCTTGTGTAGCACATGTCCTTGACCTTCTTTTGGAGGACATAGGCAAACTTGATTGGGTCACACTAATTGTAGAGGATGCAAGGAGGATCATAAAATTTATCTACAATCACCCTTGGGTTCTTCACTTGATGAGGGATCACACCCAAGGGAAAGAGTTGGTGAGATCCGGTGTGACAAGGTTTACAGCGATTTTCTTAACGTTGCAAAGCATTCTTGGTTCATTGACGACTTTGAAACAAATGTTTGTGAGTCCAACATGGGTAGACTCAACTTATTCAAAGAAGCCAAAAGGAGAGAGGGTTGCATGCATAGTCTTCGACAACCTATTTACACAAAGAGCTATAGAGATTGTGAAGGTAACTTCAAAACTTCAAATTTAAATTCAAATTGAATATTTATTTATTTTTAATGTCTTTCATTGTAAATTTCTAACTTTAATCTTTTTGCATTTTTATATTGTACGTGTCGGAGCCCTTGGTTAGAGTTCTCCGCTTGGTAGATGGGGATAAAACCCCAATGGGGTATCTTTATGAGGCCATCGAGAAGGCCAAGGAGGGTATAAGAAATTATTATAAGAGGTTGATGGAGTTTTAATGAAATTTAAGCAATTTTTTAAGTTGCTGAGTTTTTTGCGGAGTTTTTGCCGAGACATGTATTTTGGGCTTGGCGAGTTTTTCAATTTGGCGAGTTTTTCAACTGTGGTAAAAGGTATAGATCTGGCAAAATATTAAATGATTTCTAGTTTGGTAACTAATAAGAATTTTCAATTCTAAGAAATTATAATAGAAAACTTATCTTGACAGCACTCTGCCTGCAAGACCTTTGCACCCTGACAGCAGCCTAACAGTGAGTTGTACACTGCCCCTGTTTGCGACCTGATGACACCCGTACCTATGCTGATTTTTGCCTTTGTCTGATTTATGTTTTTCTACAACACTCATTCCACAATGTTTGCTGCCAACCCGACCTATCTAGATGTCTGCAGCCAACTTTCTAAATGTCTGTAACCCACTGTTTGAATATCTGCACCTGACGTATCTCTCACCATCAGCTCTGCACTTATACCAAATGTTTGCAATCAATCCCAAGGTATTTGGAAGGCTCTTATACCAAATGTTGTGAGAGGGCGGAACATAGGAGAAAAGGGCACATGTAAAAATGTCTGTACACACTTATTTATTAATGAGTGCGGAAGTTATATCGATTGTCACTTACAATATGTAAGCTATTTAAGTGTGTTATTAGAGATATGTATACCTCAATAAAATAGATATGACATACTATTAGATATTACCATAGTAGCCATGTTCATGAAAAGAATACAACAGGTTTACAAATATGCAAAATGCATCTGAAAAAAAAAGTCAGTAAAAGGTGACAAAGCATTATACAGAAACTTTTCAAGAAAAAAAAACAATAATAACATACAATTCTTATCCCAATTGACAACAACTGTGAGAGAAGGGAGGCTTATAAGGCATTACATGCACCAAAATCTTGAATAGGCTTTCCGTTGAAAGTCCCCAAGTCAGTGTCTCCCCATCTTTCTTCTCTCTATCACTAACATCACTTAGAGGTACCTCTGAGCTTTGTGGTACCCCTTGTGATTATTACAAATGTAAATGAGTGAAACATAAAAGAAATGAAAAGTCTATGAAAATCGGTCATCAATGAGATGACTACATATACATCATTAAAAATCCCATAAAAATTAAAACAAACATACAATAATTAATTGTATGTTGACCATGGAAGCTCCAATGACATTACAAAATGACATTCTTTTCAAAAAACAAATACCCCAAAGCATGTAAAAATTTAATGAGAGTTGAGAGTGAGTCAAAGCAAGGCCTCTCTCTAAAAAGGTGAGTGTTTTCTACAAACAGATGAGACAGAAAAACAATATCATGTGTTCTTCAATTTGGAAGCTTTTTGCCACACCATGGATATTACATATATACTTTCAAGTTCAACCTTTTCCTCTCTAAAATATTTTCTTCTATATCAAAACGCTAGAGAATGATTCATGCAAGATTAACAGGTTCAAATTTTGCTTTGGGAAAATTGTTTGCCACTATTATTACCATAGTAGCATAAATCGCCATCCGGTGGTATTAGACTGAATTTTCTTTTTGCAGAATCAGGGCATGAATCCAAAGGATGTAATTAAAGTGCAAATTAATCACCAGGCAGCCTTTTTTGCTATTATACATACTTTTAGTTTTTTTCAGTTTGACCTCATTTTTACACTCCAGATTCCAGATTTTTGCCAATTATTTTCTGAGTTTTTCTCAATTTAATTCCAAGTAATTGATTTCCATTTATACTTTTGATTTGCCAAGGCCAATACCAAGTAAATGTCATGCTAATATGATTATTACCACTAATTACTAATAAAATCTCTCTATATTCTTGTGAAATCATATATATTTTTACTTATGCACAAATCTTGCCTTTTCTCTATTAGAATGTGAATGCATAGAAAGATGCTACTCATGTTTAGAAAATAGATATCATTTACCTTGTCTTTGTAAAAAGAATGCCATTTAGTCGAACAAAGCAAACACGAAAACTTTTCCTCAATTCTGAAATTGAACCCGCATTTTCTCCAGCACTATGGTGCCTTTGGTCTTTTAGAGTTAATTTCAATCCATCACCTATTGAAAGAGTCTTGTCACCTTTTGTTTTTGGACTCTCACAAACTTTTGTGGCCTGGGAGTTTGCCTCATTGGCACAAGCAGAAAGCTGGAAATAGTGAAGTCGATTCTGCAAAAGGATGACACAATAATTACTTTTATTTTGACAAGTCAAAAACTGTTCATTGTTTAAGTGGTTAAATCTTCAAACATTTTAGAATAACATGAAGGTTAAGAATAAGATATAGTAGTAACTTTCCAATCATATTATACTATCTCACTATAAAGCATCAACACTGCACAAAATTTCCTATTCTATTTCAATAATTCCGCAAACCAATCCAAAACAAGCCATAAAACACTGAATTTTCAATTGCACTGTTCCAGTTTGATGGTGACAAGAAACACACTTAACAGTAGGATAAACAACGCCCCAATATATACATGGTATATTTTACAACTACTTTAATCTTATGTTCTAGTTAAGTCAGATTCAATTTGGCAATTATTAGGAGTCAAGACCTCATTAAGGATAGTATATATCTGCTTGAATACGATTTCTAGAGGCATCTTAAATCATATAGTTATAATCATTATGCTTCCTTGGAAATGGTTTACATAGCACTTTAAATTGGACCAATAAATCAGCATAGCTGGCAAAGGCCTTCTTCTTTAAGATAGCCTTTGCCATTGTGACAGTGAAGCTTTAATTGCATCTTTTTGCTATAGAATTTTATATTGTATTCAATGCCTTCGTGGTTTCCTCCTTTCATAGGAGGACTTCAAAATTATCCTGAGTTGGTTGAGGTTTTTAAGTATTGAGTTGGGATCCTTGCATTGGTTGTTGAATGCTCATTATGTATCTAATAATCTATAAATTTTCAAGTTATACCTCAATTCTAAAGAGTGCGGTGGAATAGAAAAATCCTTGCATCACTTCAATTTAGAAATTTCTATTCCTTAGTAAAGTGAAACTCTACTATTATCGTTGACCTGCATGACATATGAGTAGGATATACAAGATATCAGGACATAACAATTACCAACAGTAGCTTAAAAAAGTGCATCCAGAAATATTACAAACAAAAGAACAATTATTGTAACCAGCAAAATTTGATATAGAATAACATAATTTTTATATATTCTCTTCTACGTTAATAAATACCAAGTCATGTTTATTAAAGAGTGCAGATAAGATCTCTATGATACTAAAGTTTAGTAAGGAAACCAATCTTTATAATGCAAATGAGATCTTATATAAAACCCAATCCTCGTGTAAAGTTTGTGATATAAACTTAGTGTAGTTTGTAGGTTTGATAAATAAAACATTTTGTAAAGTCGCTCATTAATAAGTGACTTGGAAACAAGGTGATTTTTTTTATTGTGGAGCTCACTTTGGGACGCTCTTATCTCTCATTTTGGCAAATCTTTTCAAGATTTTTGGAGGGTTTTTCAAAGACATATTGAGGCTACTTCAGTCCTGATTTGAGTTCAACTGGAGCAGAATTAAGGGAGTTATTGTAGAATCTAAGAATTAGGATTTCAACAAATTTCACTCCTAGGGCTGCAGTTCAGCAATTTTTTAGTGATTTCTGGAGTGTTGAGAAAGGTCGCATTGATGCACCTACAATCCTGATTTGAAGGCATTTGAAGCAGATTTGAGGAAGTTAATACGAACTTAGAGTTTCCACCAAATTCACTCTCAAGGCTGCAAATTAATAAATTTCTTGGAGATTTTTTCTGGAAAGTGAGATCTAGGCCCTAGTAAGTTACAGTAAAATTTCAGATTAACTGAATTTGTTTTGTGTGATTTATTGCAAAATTATTTTCCCATCATGGCGGGGCCTACCACAAGAGGCAAAAAGAATCCTATCACACCTGGAAAATCTCTAGACAAGGAGGATACAAAAAGTGGGGAGATTTATCCTGATGATATGCAAGAGGTAATCATTAAAGTTAAGGCAGATATTTCATCAATGAAGACGGAGATCAATGAATTATCAAGGAAAACGGATCCCTTCTGAGTGGTATGAACTATAAGGGAGCAAATTCACATAATAAGAACTAGGAGAAAGATGATGCTTCTAAGGGACATGATTCTTACAAGTTTGAATTAGATCTCAAGATGGATCAGCACTCAAATCATTCTATGGCTAGGCACTTCACACCAAAGATGGATATGTGAAAGTTTGATGTTCAAGATCCTACCAATTAGCTCTGCCAAATGGAGCAATTTTTTGACATTCACCATGTTCCTTGTCAACAAAAGGTAACAATAGCTTCCTTATATTTGGAACCTAACCAATTCATTTGGTATTGTTGGTTGTGTGAAGAAAAGAAAAAGAAAGGATGTATTGTCACTTGGTCCGTTTTCCAAGAGGAACTCACTACACATTACGGTGACAATCTTATGGATAGCTACTTCAACCAGATTACCAAATTAAAGCAAATAGGTACGATCAAGGATTATAGTCATCAATTCCAAACTTCATATTTAAGAGTGGAAAATATGGCAATACAAAATTTGATAGAATTATTCTTCAGAGGCTTAAAGGATCATATCAAATATGAGGTACACACGTTCCATCCAAATTCTATGTCCCAAACAATGATTATGGCAAGGCAGGTAGAGAAAAAATGTGGCTAATAAAAGGCAAGGTTTTGTAAAGATAGAAACACTCCTACACAGTCACTTCCTCAATCTACTAGATTAACGCCACAACAAATTGAAGAGAAGAGGGCAAAAAGGTTATGTTTAACCTGTGATAACAAATACAACCGAGGACATAAATGCACTAAAAAGAAATTGTTCTATATTGAAGGGCTAGGTCAAGAAGAGGAGGTACCAATATTATAGGGTGACAATGAGTTGGATGAGGAATCAAGAGATACTCAACCAAGCATTTCTTGTCATGTGCTTGTTGGAGTTAATGCCCCACAAACTCTCAAGAGGGTGGGTTTCTTGCAGAAAGCGAGAGTAACAGTGTTGATAGACTCAAGAAGCACTCACAACTTCATCAACAAGAAGTTAGCTACTCGTCTAAATTATTTTATATATCCTGCTCTAGAATTTCATGTCCAAATTGCAGATGGAGATATTGTTCGTTGTTCAAGAAAATGCCATAGCATTAAATTGACCATGGGAGAATATCCACTTGATTGTCCAATGTTTGCTATTACCATGGGTGTAGCAAATATCGTGTTGGGGGTAGAGTGGCTCACTACATTGGAGACAATTGAGATGAACTTCTAGCAACTATTCATAAGATTTCACTCAGAAGGGAGGATAGTTGAACTAAGAGGGTTGCATGCAAAGTCCCCACAAATAGTAAGCTCTCATCAAATACAGAAGATGCTTAACAACGGGGCTGATGGATTTGTAGCCCAATTGTTTTCACTAACAACCTATCAACCAAATGTTCCTATCCAACCAAATCCACAAGCAATTATAGATCATCACTTAGTGGTTTTCGGAGATATGCCTAAAGAATTGCCTCCAAAAAAGGGATTAGGATCATGCCATTCAGCAAGTGAGATTGAAAAGATGGTTCAAGAGATGCTAGAAGCAGGTATTATTAGACATAGCCAAAGTGCCCACTCCTCTCCCATAGTGATGGTGTGTAAGAAGGATGACACTTGTTGCATGTGTCTAGACTATAGAGAGCTCAACAAGTACACCATCAAAGATAAGTTTCCTATTCCAATCATTGATGATTTACTAGATGAATTGAATGGACCTATGTTTTTTTTACTAAACTTCATCTTAGATCAAGTTATCACCACATTCAAATTGAGAAAGAAGATATTCCCAAGATAGCATTTAGGACTCATGAGGGTCATTATGAGTTTCTAGTGATGCCATTTGGTCTTACTAATGCTCCCTCTACATTTTAGAGTTTGATGAATGCCATCTTTAAGCCATTTTTGAGAAAGTTTGTATTAGTGTTTTTTGATGATATATTGATTTATAGCAAGACATGGGAAGAGCATTTGCATCATGTAGATCAAGCATTACAAGTTCTAAAACATCACCAACAATATGCTAAACCTTCTAAGTGCGCTTTTTGTCTCAAAGAGGTGGAGTACTTGGGTCACATAGTGTCTCATGGAGTAAAAGTTGATCCTAACAAAATCAAGGCTATGATAGAGTGGCCTATTCCTAAAACCATTAACTTGAGGGGCTTCCTAGGACTCACTAGATATTATAGAAGATTTGTGAAGAACTATGGCTGCATAGCAACACCCCTTACAACTGTGTTGAAGAAGAATCAACTCAAACCCATTTATGAGAAGGAAATGCTAGCTATTCTTCATGCAGTGAAACAGTGGAGGCCATATCTAATGGGGAGACACTTCAAAGTTAAGACAAATCATGATAGCCTAAAATATTTTCTGGAGCAACAATTATCATCTGAAGAGCAACAAAAATCGGTCATTGAGATGTTGGGGTATGACTTTGAGATCGTCTATAAGTAAGGAAAGGATAATATAGTGGCTAATGCACTATCCAAGAAGGATGAGAAGCATAGGGCATTATTGTGGACCATTTCAATATTACAAACATATTGGATTGAAGAAGCCAAAGCAAAGTGGCAGAATGATCTTGCTACAAAGAATCTCATTCAATAGTTGCAAATTGATCCTAGTAGTTTAGATAAGTTTTGTTGGAACGAAGAGTCTTTGTGGTATAAAGAGAGATTGTACCTATGCAAAAATTCCACCCTCAAAAACAAGAATCTCAAAGAGCTCCATGGTTTTCCAATTGGGGGTCATTTTGGATTTTTTAAGACATCATTGAATCGAGCAAGATTTCTTTTGGGAAGGGCTTAAAGATGATGTTCAAAAACTTGTGGCAGTATGTTCAAAAACACCTGGTCTTTTGCAACCCTTAGTTATCCCCAACCAACGATGGGAAGAGGTCTCCATGGATTTCATCACAGGGCTTCCAAGATCTAAAGGTAAGAGTGTCGTCATGGCAATGGTGGGTCACCTCATCAAATATGCACATTTTATTGCATTACCACAACAGCATTTATGGAGAATATACAAAAGTTACATGGTACCCCAAGGGTTATTGTTAGTGATCTTGATCCTATCTTTACTAGTAACTTTTGGACAGACTTATTCTCTTGTTTGGTACTCAATTGACTCGCAGCTCTTTATACCATCCTCAATCAAATGGGCAAACTAAAGTTGTCAATAAGTGCTTGGAAGGATATCTATGTTGTTTCACTTCAAATAAGCAGTCTCAACGGACAAATTGGCTACCACTAGCAAAATGATGGTATATGTCATGTCCCCTTTTTCGGATTAAAAATAATTAATAATATTATTTAAGTTGGGCCTAATAATTTCTAATTTTAAAGGCAACTTAATAATATTATTATAATTAAAATAAAAGGTGATTTTAAACACTAGTACTAAAATAAAAGTATTTTTAATACTTAAAATAAGAATAAAATAAAATAAAAATTAAAAAGTAATTTTAAATTTTTTTATGATAAAAGCATTTTATTAAATGCTTGGGCCAAAAATAAAAAGTGTTTTTTAATACTAGGGCCCAAATTTTAAACAAGGCAACTATAAAAGGAGCACTTGGCTTCTCATTTGATGATCATTCAAACTATCCTTTGCATACTATTTTCAAATTTGAGCCGTTTGTTCAATCAAGGGTATCCAAGGACGAAAACCCTTGGTTTATTAGAGGTTTGAGAGTACAAAAACCCTCTCGAATTTCACATTTGGGATTCAAGGACAAAAACCCTTGTTTCTCATTTTGGGTAATTCCATCCGGCGATCATAATTGTGTTGATTTGTTGAGGATTCGAAGACAATTTTCAGTTTGCTACAATGTCACTACAATGATTTGATGAAGATTTCAACATTTTGAGGATTGTATATTGCTGCTACAGTGTTGCTATAGGGATAGCTACAATAACCTATCAATAAATCAGCATTTTTGGGCTCATTTAATATCATTGTGGAGGCAGATCTCATGCTATTTGCAGGTGTTTGAGTCAACCCTAGCTGAGCACCATCGTTGGAGGAGAAAAAATTAGGCATTTGAGCATTAAATCAGTCACATCAGCTGCTGTTTTGTGCTATTCCATTCATCTTTATCAGTAATCGGCAATTTGAATTAAATAGCAAGGACAAAATTTCTGATGTTGACATATTGCAAATGTTTCCAGGGCAAATCTGAATTGTATCGGCATTTTTCTTGAGATTTCCAACCAGCAATACCACTCCGATAAGGTCTATGTTAGTTCAAAATTGTAATTTCAGATCTGATTTTGTTGTAGAACAATTTCTAGCTTGTAATCATTGCAAACATCAATAAAATCAGACTTTTGAGGGTTTCCAAAATTATGTTTGAACCTGATCTGGGCATTTGAACATTAAAATTTAAATTTATCAAAATTTGGTTCAGATTTGGCTTATGAAGTGTTTGAGGGTTTGATCAAATATTTTCCATCATTATTTTCAATTTTCAATTCATTGTTTCAATTTGGAGGGTTTCATATTGCAAAAAAGTTGAATATTTTCATCACCTTAGGGTTTGATTATACTAAAATCAGCAAGATCTTATTTTACATCAGCAAATAAGGGTTTTAAAATTTTGTGATCAGTTTGTGTATTTGCTGTTTGGTTCATTTGATTTCATAAATTCAGAAAAGAATACAAATATATTGCATGTTTCCGATTGGGGACATTACAGTATAACACTTCTTTCCATACTTCTTCAAAAATGTCCCCTTTTATGGCATTATATGGATACCATCCCCCATCCATCACATCATCATTGAAAGTGACACCAAGAGTTCAAGCTATGGAGGACCACTTGAATCATCAGCAAAAGGTACTTTCAGGACTCAAGGAGAATTTGGCCAAGGCACAAAATAGAATGAAACAACAGGCTAACCAACATCGTAGTGAAAGGAGCTTTGAAGTTGGAGATTAAGTTTTCTTGAGATTGCAACCTTATAAGCAAATGTCCCTAAAGCAACAAACAAAGAACAACAAGTTGTCACCAAAATATTATGGTCCATACCAAATTTTGCAGAAGATTGGTAGTGTAGCCTACAAGCTTGAGTTACCACCTACAACAAAGATACATCCAGTTTTTCATGTTTCTGTTTAAAGAAGGTGATTGGTGGACAGAATCCTACACAGACAGTGCTACCTGAGCTAGATGAAGGAAGAATCATTTTGAATCCAGAGTTAATTCTCCAAACACGCACAAAGAAGTTGAGGACTAAGACAATCACCAAGTATCTCATTTAGTGGAAGAATTTACCAGTTGAAGATGCCACATGGGAAGATCATTTTGTGCAGAAGCATCCAATTGATCAACATTAATCTTGAGTTTTCTCTGCCTAGGAACTTAGGTTGGGACTAATAAAAGTGCAAAAGTAAAGGATTTTGTTTAAAGATTAAGACTAAGTGTAAGATTAATTCCATACGGTTTAAAGATAAGTAAACAAAATTATATGTGATGTAGATTTGATTGGATGCAAAGTGTTGCATTGCTATTGGAGGCTTTGGAGATATACACAAACATTTCGCTACGCCCTTGATCTTATAACGTGTATAGGGTTATGAGTAGTCAGCTTGTGGCTACCTTAACTCTTAATATATGATCAGTATTATATTCTTATTTAGATAATCGAGTCGGCCTAGATATTATAATTTGGTACATAAGTCCGCCTGGGTGTGCCATGTCCCCTCCGCTTGGGTGCTATGATATCATTAATTTTGATATAGTAAAAATGTTTTTAAACACTAACCAATAATAATATTATGTTATAATAACAATAATATTAATATTATTAAAAATAAATATATATAATTTGAATTTCTAAGTTTTCCCAGGTTGGCGCCATGATGGATTCAAATATTCTAGAAGGTCGGCCTCACATGGATTGATTCATTTGGTATAAAGGGGCGCTCATCTCCTCATTCTAGCATCAAGGAGATTTTGCACAAATTCAAGTATTTTCACATTTCATTAAGCTTATTAGGATGAAAACCCCACAGCCTATCCAAGTAGGACGGAACCCCTTCCTAGTTTACTATTCTGAAATCTTACTATTGTGGGTGTATGTGCGCAAGCCTAACATAAGAACCTAATCCACTGCAGGAGCAGCGCGAGCATCTTGGCCATATAATTCAGCTAATCATCACCACAGGAAGGAAGGCCGGCCATATAGCTCAAGGCGTTGAGGAATTACATCATACCCAGATCGCACTACCCAGATTTGCCCAGCCAGCTACTTCACGCACAGCAACAAGGGCGTTATAAATAGTCACAGAGTCTACACCCTGTAGAGGCGATCAGGTGTCTGTGACACCCACAGTTCATTAACCAATTGATGCATACAACAGGCGACTGGATTTAGATCGATACCACTCATCAGCGATCCCTGGTCTGTGGAAAAGATATCATGCAACCTGCCTGAAGACCCTTCTCTTTGCGGTTCTGTACTTAAGGCGGATATTATTTCTGTAAGTCTCTGTAATGCAAAGATTCAACATCAGATAACATGGGATGTAAAACTGTATAACATTATTTTGAGTCCTCATCTAGATGATAGACCTGGAAGAGGCATCCGCAGGCCAAAGTTCAGTAGCAGGATATTGATATGAGTTGCAGACTGTCCTTTGACAGAAAACATCGATTACCATCATTTATTTTAATGAACTGCTGCATTAAAAGGACCCAGATCTGAGTGTTGAAACGCCCTATTGGCATTCTTAGGTTCATTAATATATATGTACCTGTTCTGCAGATGGTGATGTGTTAGTCCTTTTCCTGAAGTGATAAATTGAAGCAACTGTGTATGACAGTGAATTCTGAATATGCATCAGAATTAATTAAGCTGATATGAATATTATTTGCTGGTATAACAAGTTGTGTGAGTAAATAGATCTCTGGAGTTCTTAATCAGACAGATAAGGTTGTCTGACACCAGGGACTCAGACAGAGATCTCTGAAAGTTAATCTATCTAGTGATCCATGAGAGTTTCAATCTATTAAGTTCAGCTTACAATCTCTTAATTTACTGTTGAAATGATCTGCTGTTCCTTGGGACAGATTACTGCTAGGAATGACCTGTACGCTCAGAAATTATCTAACATTGAACAATAAAAGCAAGACAAAGTTGTTTGATTCTGCCCTAGGGATATTACAGGGTGATATCCAAGGCATAAGTAGGGTATATATAGGAGATAGTGAGTGTTATTTGATTATCATATTGCAAATTGTCTTCTTATTGGAGATATTTGGAGGTTTGCCCACTCGAAGTAGCTTATTATTCTCAAGTATTTGCAGCATATTTCCTATTATATTCTTCTCTTGTGCAAGTTATTATAGTATGCATTCATTGGATGCAAATTTCTATTGCTCTTTGCTCTCTAGTACTGCCAATGGTTTAAGTTGTCTGAATTTCTGATTTTTATGCCTGGTTTGAGATTCTGTAATGGAAAAAGGGAGAGGCAGTATAAAAAGAGAGAAAATTGGACAAGGAGAAGCACAGACAATAATGCAAGAGACAGAGGACAAAGATTCTACAGATAAACTCCAAAAAAAATGACAGGAAGCTCAAAAGTCAAGTTTGAAGAAAGGAATTTTTTTTTTAAAAAAGAAATCCAATTCGTGGAAAAGATGACAAAGGTTGGTGAGGGCAATTTTTTTTGCTACTGAGCCCACACAATATTACTGGTGTGTCTGACCCAAGATTGACCTACTACACTCCAAAATGTAATTTGCATGGCATCTAGAATGGAATTCCCATATCTCATTTCTAGCAAGTTTAAGCATATCATGGTGATGATTTATACAGTCTGGGACTCTAATGTTAGTACTTAGGAAAACACGGAATGTCTGGACGGCATGCAAGAAACACTAGCCTTGACGGAAAGGTGGATGAAGTAATGCAGGTTCCAACCATTGAGTTTAAGTGCTAGAAGACAGAGCTGTGGAAGAGAAAAAAATCTGAGACATCTGTTGCTGCCCTGTGCCTTTGACCATCTTCTGCTCCACCAAGCACAAATTGGAGGAGTTCCATGGCCATACTAACAGGATGTAAACAGCATCAACTTCACAAAAAAGTTGGGGTCTAATAGTAAATTATCTTTTCTTGATATCCTCCTCTGAAAAACAGCATATGAATGACTATCTCGTCAAGTATATACCATACAATAAAGCTACTCACACTACATCACTTTACATGCTACATCACATCACCATCCAACCCAAACAGCATGAGTCCTACAAACCCTGGCAATTAGAGCTTTTGTATTTGGGACAGTGAGTATCTTAAACATTAAATTACTCACTTTACAATGATTATTAAGAATGGCTACAAGGGTAAGCAGGTTGCTAGAGCTTTCGAGAAGGCAAGGAGAATACATAAGAAGCAACCAGTTGCTGAAGATTCAGTAGAACTCCCTCCAGCTTTCCTTACATACATAGAAGGCATCTCCAAGAAGGTCTAACAAATTCTAAAGAAAAACAGCATCAAGGTAGCCTTTCTACAGTTCTACCTCATAAGAAACTTAGAAAGTTGAACAAAGTCTCCAAAGCTAGATTGGAACCTACTCAAAGATGTGGAGTTTATAGGATTAATTGATCGTGTGGGATGCAATACATTGGTGAAATTAGTTGTTCCATCTATACAATGGTTCAGAAACATACTGTAGATACAAAGAGTGAGCAAGTTATCAAGACAGCTTTGGTAAAGTACTCATATAAAAATAAAATACCAGAGAGTGTGATCTGGAACATTGATTGAAAAAAATTTGAGAAGACACTTGAGCTAAAATACCATATCTATTTTGAAAGAGCTAAAGTTCTAGTGGTGGAAGAACATTATTTCAGAAAGCACTTGAGCTAGGCAGTTGAGATCAGCAAACATATATAAAATTTGAATAGGGGTGAGGATTTGAGCTTAAGCCACTCATAGTTTCATGGAGAGCAATAATTAATGATAGACCACAGAGTGTGATCTGAAACATTGATTGAAAAAAAAATTCTACTCGGTTTATTCCAAAAGCTTGTGTCATAATATATTGATTACTAACATATGTCAGATAAATTTCCTTCCTTACTTTCTCAAACAACAGAATAAGATTGTCTCTTGCAGTCCCAAAAGGTGTCTCAACTGCCAAACTTCGGAAATAGCGATACACAGCTAGCAGCTCATCTCCTACATAGGTTGCCAACACAGCAAGCTGCACACACATAACAAGTTGGAAATCATTGCTATTTAAAATGTTTAAATTGTATCAACTGAATACCATATGACATAAATGTAAGAAAATATGAAGTGAAAATCATTTTTTTAAGTTTTTATCATAACCATTTCAAAATGAACCACAATAATCATCATGGCACAGAGCTACATCTCTATAAGTGAGACAGCTCAAATTCCTGAGAGCTAGACTTAAATCTAATACACCAAGATTGCAACTGACCTGGTTATGAGGGTTTCCACTTGCTGGCCAGATAGATACTGCTTTCAAATAATAACCAGCAGCAACAGACCAATCATGGTTTTGACTATCCCCGTCTCCATGCAGTTCTTTGTACCGTGCCAGGTCACCCAAATATATCAAGCATCGGTGGCATGACAACTGACATCTTTTCAGATCTGCAGCAGTCTTCTGATTATTCACACAATGAACCTCTTCAGGAGAAAAGAAATCTTGAGGAAGTCCATGCCTTGCTCTGAGTTTCAACATGAACTCATGGTAAAATCCCGTTGCTTCAGATAAAAAGCTCCTGAAACTTGCCAAAACCTTGTGAACAGGCTCATTCCTTGTAACATGTTTAGCTCCGGGCATGGGAATAGTTGGCCCAGACGTGGTAGCAGCCACACTTAACCTAATTCTGGTTCGAAATTCTTCAATTTGTTTGTAATGAAGCCTCCAAAGCGCTTGCTCAATTTCATGACCTTCTGCATACTCATGGTCCTCCAGAATAATATTTTCGTAGGTCTCTCGGATCTTTAAGCGCAGATCGCGAACATTTAGGCCTAATGGACCTTTCGATCCAATCAGAGAATGCAACTGCTTTTCTAGCTCTATAGCCTAAAACACCAAAATAATGGCTTCTTATTAACAATCCTGAACTTAGCAAAGCTGATTATCAACAACAGAAATTGAGAAAAAGCTTTCAACATGATTCACATTTGCAATGCTATAATGTTTATTCCCCTAAAACTAGATGTAACAATAAAGTCCTAGTGGCATAGCTGTCATCCAAGCCAGGGATGAAACTAACAAAACAACAAATAAGAAAAAATGCTACAAAAACACTAAAAGGCAATTAGATGTTTCAGAATCTACCTGGTTAAATCGTTTCAACTCAAGGGATTGAGTGCCAGTTAATGCCTCACTTTCGCTCGACATGGTCATCATGCATTCACAGCAATAGATTTTTTTACAGAGACAGCTGCAAAAACACACAAAAAAAACCATGAATCCTGTGTTGCAAATATATTGGCCAAAATCCTCTTAAATTACAAAACCTGTTTGAATATTTGAACATTAGTGATGCCTTATCATAACACAAAAATTTCTTAACCCTTAAGCTACACTACTGGAATCCCTGAAAAGCGGGTGGATCCTAAAAGAAAAAGTGGTGCTCATGACTCAATCAGGTGGGTCCCGCTTCTAGTGGGCTCCATAAAGCTCATTTTGACAGTGATTAAAGCAGTACCCTAGCCTTGCAATGGTGGGTCATATTCCATTATAAAAAGAGACTAACAATAGACATGAAGCAGTGGCATTGGTGGAAGGTATCAAGATTTGCTTCCAAATGTGGTTTTGAACACCTTATTTTGGCAGGGTACTCTCAGGATATCATAAGTTCCACAGCTAGAGATGGCTGCTGGTAGCTGCTCCTATTGACACCTATGTAAAATTCTTAGGGAAGCATGGAACCTGGCCTTGGGTCTTTCATTCTATCACCTAGCATTGTTTTAACTTTTGGGGAAGGTAATAATTCAGCCAATTGCGTTGCTAATCACGGCATTGAGTCTTCTCTTTTAAATGTCATATGGATCCTAAGGAATAGGATAACCTTGAAGATTTGACCTTACTTGATGCTATGGCATTTAAAGCCTATTCTTTTTGTCTCCTCAAATGACAGGGAGGGCACTTGTTTTGGTTTGAGGTGCTTGATTTACCACCCCCTCAATCATGTAAGCTTTCATCCATGTTTGCTAATCATGATGGAGGTGGCCACGGGGTCAAGAACCATGGCACCTTCACTAGTTGCATCACTTGTTCATCCCAGCTTCAGAGAATTGTTGTAAAACTACATTGGTCGAGGGCCCCATTGGGTTTCTCAAATCATGGGTGGTGGAGCCAGGTGTTTGACAAAACACACGGGAGGACATTGCTTCTTTTATGAAGAGTTTAGAGGCTTTGGGGCTGAATTTACCTCCTTCCCTTTGCCTCACAGCAATTCAGGGTGGACACCAATGCCATGGGTGCCTGAAGAAAGAAACAGAAACCTTGTGGTAGGCACAAACTGAGACGACATTCGCAAAATTGATGGTGCTGGATGACAGGTGAGAGTTGGGAGAGCTCTGGGTGAAGGATGTTCAGCTTGCAACTGGTGGTGGCTAGTGTGGCTCTGCAGATTGCTAATGCTGTCTATGGATGACTTATTCCTCTATGCTAGTTTGAGGATCAGTTTTTGTCTATGGTTTGATATCAATGTCAGTGGATCTTGGGTTTTGGTTCTGTTTTAGCAAGCCTGTATATGTCTCCAAGAAGATTGTGTAGCTGGCTAGGTCATGGTAGCTTAATTTCTAATTCTTCTATAATTTGCCATATAGAGGCCATTAATTCTTCTATACTTTTCCATATAGATGCCAATAAATTCTTCCATGCTTTTCCATATAAAGGCCATTAATTCTTCTATACTTTTCCATATAGAGGCCATGAATGGCATTATTTTTGCTGTTACCTTTGTAACTCTCAGAATTATTATTTTCTCCAGAGGAAGAGGCCCCTGTAGAACCCCACTTGTTTAAATTTAAACAAAAAAGACTTCACTGCTAAAAAGGTTTCATTGCACAGCTTCTGTTCAAAATTCATGAATTTTAATGCTTTACATAGTCGGGCACATTATTGCTGCAGATTCTAGAAAGATTTGCCTTTCTTTCGCATCTTAGGGCTCCGATGATTCTAAAGGGTGATCATTCGACTGATAGGATGGATGGAGGAGAAAGTCAATCTATTACGAAGGCTGACATCAGGTTAGAGGATCGTCCGAACAGATCGAACATCAGTGGAATGGGCAGGCATAGAAGTGAGGGAAGGAAAACTGCACACTCCAATTGAATTGACAGTGAATTGGTTACCCTACCTCCAATTGAATTGACTCGATCACAGAGATCCCTATCATGAATTTCAATCCATTGCATTATCCCACAAAGAATGCATCCTATTAAAATGCATAGCATTTATGCTTATTTCTGTATTCATCCCAATTCCCACATAGGCTGCAATGACAAAAAAACCAAACCTATGCACCGTTTGATTATTACCGTGGTTAAACACAAGACCATATCATCAGAATCTCCATCTAGCTGCAAAAAGTTGGATTTGGGATTTAATTAAAAAATAGAAGCACCAGCAGAATTACGAGTGAGATGCATAAATTATTAAATTAGCCAAATATTTTCCATGTTTATTGTATTAACCATTAAAAAATGAATGCACACTCCCATCAAAACACAAAAATTACAAGATAGTGAATTTGATTCAATTCTCTATTACACAAAAATAGTTACTCAATAAATGGAAAAAAGAAGTAAATTCTACTTTAGTACACCTTGATTTAACAATAAGCCATAGTTAAGACTAACCGTGAACTAAAGCAGCAGATAGTATCCAATAAAACTACAGAATAAAACACTTAATAAGTTATCTATACATCTTGATCTGTACATAGAGTACCTACCATGGCATAATATCTCAGGGCTGAGGGATTTCAACCAAGATATACCCAAACATTGTCGCCCAAATTATGTGACATCTCTTTAGGAAAGGTTATGCATCTGGGTGAGTTATATAATTATATTAGATTTGAGCTGTACAAAAACAAATAAATTATCAATTATAATTTATCATGCCTAACAACAGGCCACAACAGGGTTCCCATACAAAAAAAGCTTACTTTAAAGTTTAACATGTATTATTCAGATCCTCAAAACATGTAATAACCAAATTCTTCAAGAGGTTAGTGTCTTACATACTGAATGACATAAGGGAAAAATGTCACAGCCAAACATTTTATTGCAAATTACAGCCCACAGTTACTGTAGGCTTAACATAAAAGATTGTAAAATCTTAAAGAGAGTTCATTGAACTATCAAAAAGAATATGGTGCTATCTATTTCTTGCATGAGATAAAAATCTCATGGCTAAACCTTTAAAAGCAAATTCCAACCAACTGTTACTGAAGACATAATTTAACATAAAAAGTGTGAATAATCTTGAGCCTTAAAATGCCCCCAGGCTTGTGACTCACCAGTATGCAGTTGCAATGGTTATCACTAGGTCACAGGTTTCAACCTGCGTTAGCCACGGATCAAGGGGGAAGGGGAGGTCCACAGGGGCGGTGGAGGGGGAGCGACTTGTACCACCCCAGGGGATTAGTGGCTTGCCCTGTGAGTTGTGTGAGAGCCAAAAAAGATAAACCCGGTTCTGGGTGACTGGATCACTGGGCTATCACAATAAATAATAATCAATAAACAATAATAAAAAAGATTTTTTTGTTTTTTTAAATCTCGAGACTTAAAATGAACAATGAAAGGGTGTTATATCTAGTTTCTTGAAGGATAAATAATCCAATATACACATGAGCAACATAACCACTCCCAAATTCCCAACAGTTCGGCAGGGCACAGTCTGGTGGTAAAACAGGGCAATTTCCATGATATCACCGATGTTCAAGCCTCAAAAGGCTTGCTCTATGTCTTAAGATGAAGCTATTCAAGCAAAGCACACCTGTACAAGGCTGTTTGCAAGCCCCGAGATAATTTTGACAAAACAAAAGGCTGCCAAGCTGAAAGGTGTTCTAAGATTGATAATGCAGTGCCTTGTGTTAAGTTGACAGCAGGAAACATGTACAATTCACCAATAAAAAAAGCATAATCGCTCAGAACATAGGATTAAGAGCATGCCATCAATAATAAATTTTATGTTTTACCACCTTAGCCAGTTCAATATCGGGCATTCTGTAAAGATCATATTGGTGAAACTCAGCATTAAGCAAAGCAAACAAATAAACACTTTGATAAAGATCAAAGAGATATTAAAATTAGAACCTCTTAAACTTACTTTATAAGAGCTAAATAAGGCAATTTAATTCAAATGCCAATTGCTCATGCCGCTCCATACATAAATGCCTTAAAATCTGTGCAATAATGGCCATCAGGAGCACAAATTCCTGAATATGCAAACAATTATAGTCAAATGAATAGAACCAAAAAAAGTAATTTTTTTGTTTTTAAATAGAAGCAACCCAGAATTAATGGGTCTGTAAACAAATAATTGTTTGACAACAAGAAACATGTCCAGCAGGCTTTGTTTTGAGGACAACACAGCAAATGCCAAGATGATGACCGAGCCCACAAGAAAGTTTGGGTACATGCCCCGGTGAATTTTGACAGATCAGAAAAAGGTTAAAGGTAAAGGTCGTTATTTATTCATGGCCGAATCAGGCACAATCTAACCCATGAAACCCTTCTCGTAAAAGCTCCTAAGGGAATTTCTTTCCATTTTACTTATTTCCTTTCCTGAACTTTGCACTCCTGGGTTTCGACCTGGTGGTCAAAACTTATCATAAACTAAACCTTGTCAATCCACACCAAGAGCACAAACCTCGGACGTTGCTTCTAAGCAAAAGGGTATTCGAAGGTTGATAGTGCATCCTCCAGTGCATTAGATAACATTGCAGATGAAAACTCACCAATTTACATACCAAAAGAAAACACAGAATGTCAAATTTACAGTATAATTGGGGACAAAGCTAAAGGCTAAGTCAAAACCACATGATAAGATGAAAAAAAATGTAAACCCTCAACAGATCCATTGCCCTAAACCGAAATGTACAGTCATAAAGTGACAGAATGTTAATTAACATCAATTACAGAAAAACTGTCAAGATTTCGAACTCTATGAGGCCACTTGATTCCACAGAGGTAATATAGAATAGAAGCTCAGAAGCCATGATTTCAAATCCGGTAGACTAATCCCCAGTGCAATTCAACACAAATTGCCATAATAATAATAATTTTCCCGACTCAATCAAAAAACAATAATAGTAATTTGCTATCGATTGAATCAGTTATCATGTCTTAAACAAAACAAAAAAACAAGTATAAAAAACAGTACTGCTTCAGAGACAAATGACATATTAAGCATAAAATATAGAAGAAAAACTTGCTTGGATCTTCTTCTTTTACCTGAACACAAACCCTTAAAACCCTGGCTCTAAGTAACCCCAAAAAATTGATGTGGGTGTCATCATCTGGGCACAAACACTGTCAAATTATCAGCTACAAGGCTAAATTGGATCATTACATTAAAATTATTGACTGATTTCAAGGGTTTTTTTACGGAATCTGTGGTTTTTTAATACCTGTGCGGACTTCAAAGTTATTGAAATACATAATAGGGTAAACAAATTACAGAGAGAGAAAGAGGGGAAAAAGAGTATTTTGAGATTTCAGATGCTTTTTTAATTGAAAAATTATATATTTTTTATATATTTCTAAGTAAAATGAATGTGTTCAACTCTCACGGGAGGAGTGTTATGGGTAGTTTGGATTGAAAGAGACAAATAAATAGCAAAGCTAAATGAATGTGAGTGCCATGTCAAGGTGGCGAAATCGACTTAGTGAAAGATTTGAGAGTTTTATATAAAGTGTTTAGGAGACTACTCTTATATAGTGGCACAGTCTTAGTGAGTTATTTGAGGAGCCTCGGATTCTCAATACGGCTAGTTTATTATCAATATCTATAGCAGAAGATTGATCTCCAAAGGAGGCTGAAAATATCTTGAGGGGTCGTTTCCTTGGCCTCGTGGACGTTATTAAAATCTTTCGTTCATTCATTAAGTATTGTAATAATAGTATTTGTTTTGTAATTAAAAAAATAATGAAAATACATTTGGAATAATATAATAATTATGTTAAGTTGCAGTTACATAATTTGAGGAAATGTGGATAAATGAGCTATAACAAAATGATTATGAAAGAGTTAAATAGTCTCCTTCAATATTTCAAATGACACATTATAGACAAGTGTCGTCCCAATAACACTTATAACAAAATGATTATGAAAGAGTTAATTAGTCTCGTTCAATATTTCAAATGACATGTTATAGACAAGTGTTGTCCCAATAACACTTTGAAATCCAAACAAAATGATTATGAAAGAGTTAATTAGTCTCGTTCAATATTTCAAATGACACGCTATAGACAAGTGTCGTGCAAATAACACTTTGAAATCCAAACAAAATGATTATGAAAGAGTTAATTAGTCTCGTTCAATATTTCAAATGACACACTATAGACAAGTGTCGTCCCAATAACACTTATAACAAAATGATTGTGAAAGAGTTAATTAGTCTCGTTCAATATTTCAAATGACACGCTATAGACAAGTGTTGTCCCAATAACACTTTGAAATCCAAGACATTACTTGTCTATTATTTATTTAAATGAATCATCATTACAAAAACTGTAGTATGGATAGAAAAAATTTAAGCACCCTCAATAAAAAAAATTGTTATAAAAGTTGAAAATTTAAACTATACAAATTTAAGTTTGCTAAACCAACCCAAATAAAGTGTTGATTTTGATTTGAAATTCACCATTACAATTTTATGTAAATGGTATATTTTTCCTTAAAATATGATAGAGTTGACATTACTTGGCACTAGTTATTATTGAACCATCGAGCACATTTGTTTGACCATTACCACTAGATCTTCATTCACCTAGCATGTCTTGATTGATTGGTGGGTAAAATAAGTCAAAGGACCAATTTAAACATCTTATATTTTAGTTTAGTAGTTGTTGTGTTCACCCTTCGATCTTGAAGGCTTTCAGCCTTCACAAATGACGGGCATATTTTTATTGCAAGATCAAGCCTTTAGTTGCTGTAGACAAGAAATTTGGACAAATCAGAAGATAAAACAATCAAATGCAATACCTTTTTACCCAAACCTTTTGAATACCTTGATATCTTGAATGATCAATGCATGCATGTTGATTTGCTTGAATGATTGGATGTTGATTGCTTAGATTCACCGCATAACAACGAAGATGAAGATAAAGGATAGAAGATGATTGATGAAAGATAGATAGATAGAGATGCGAGGTAGAATCTCGACAGAGTAACATTGCATGCAAGAGGTGGGATCCTTCAAAAAGGCAAAAAGAGGGGTTTAAATAGATTTTTGGTGGGAGAGGAGTTGGGAAGGTTTCCATTTTGAAGTGGAAGATCCTCTCAAGTTGAGTGATGTGGGATTAGAAAGTTGATTGTGCAACTTGGGAGAGGAAATAAAAGGGCATCTAGTCATCTAGAGAGGGAATTAGAAGGTGAAAGAGATGAGTTGAGTCATCTCAAGGGATGGATATGGTAAGTTATTTTAATTAATTAGTGGCATGAATGATTAAATAAATAATTATTATTTATTTAATCATAGAAGAAAGGGGGATTAAACAAATAAATAAAATTTATTTATTTAATAATATCAAGGGATGGGATAAATTAAATAAATAGAGGAAGTGTTAGGATGAAGAAGGGGTTATGATGGCGACATGGGTACCTAGGGCAAAACATAAGGTGTTGCAAGAGATAGACATTTTTGGGTGTCTATAGTTGCCTTCACAAATGGTGGACATATTTAGAACTTTGTTGATACCAAGAAGCATACATCCATCCAATTATATTCAATTGTAAAATAAAATTGATTAGCCTTCATGATTACTCAGTTTTAAAGACTTAACATTTAACTATTGTAGATGAATACATCTAATTTTCATCTTCAGCATTACAATCAATATTAGGAACTAATCCATGCTCTACCTCTCAGTTGGTTGATGAGTACTTTGTTGTCTTTCTTTTTGTTATTGAGATAATCATGCATGACTTCTTCTCATCATATCTACATGTTCACGATTTTTTTATCTAATTCATCAATAGCTCTAGCTTGGCAGCTCTTTCTCTGTCATTTTTATTTCATCTTTTTCTCTGTTCTTCTTTTTCAGCGTCTATCATTTGTTGTTTGTCTTCTTCTATATTCCCTTTGGTAATCTCTTCGATATTGTTTGTGATGTTATTCACTTTCAAAATTCAACTTTGGTGGTGCCATACCTACAAAACAAACATCAATATTAATAATTAAACATGGTGATGCTTTAAGATGGATTTCAACATTTGTAATATGTAGTGTCTTCTTAGAAACATATGATTTTATTTTGTAGGTGTGTAGTTAAGACATAAAAGAATTCATGCAGTAAATGAAACAACATATTAATTTTGTTTAATACATTTTTATGATTTTATTTCATATTGAAACTTAGGTTTTCATTTTTTATTTCATATTTGGTAGGCTTTGATTTAGTAATGTTTTGTTAAATAAATAAAAAAGTTTTTATCCTTCTATTTCATATTATTGACTCTTAGGGTTTGTTTTTTTTTTCATAATTAGCTAGGGTTTTATTGACTAACCCTTTTATTCTTAATATAGATTAAGACTTTATTGTTTTAAAAATATATGTAAACAACTAACACAAAGTGTTTTCATTAAAATAACTATATAGTAAATAAAATAGTGTATTATAAGTTAGTAAAAACTAATAAATTAAATCTGAAATGTTTCGCTCGGCTTTCGTTGTTGTAAATCCTTCGCTTGCCTCTGACATAAGTGTCTTCAACTCTGGGGATACCTTCCAAGGGGTGGGCAAATCTAGACATGGAGACCCAAATGCTAAGGCTCATTCACCCCCTGGCCGTGAACAAAAACCCCCACCCTGGCAACAGGCCTAGCACCTAGGCGTCTGGGTTATGGATCATGGGGATCCCTCACAAGCTGGAGCTGTCGTATCTATGAGGGCTTCTACATCAACTACAGAAACTCGCTCACCCAAGAGTCATCCGGCCTCTGAGGAGATTGATCTGGATTTGGTGAAGGCCAATGGCGCGATTTCGGTTAGGGTTCCACGAAGCAGTAATTAGCCTAAAACTTCCATAGGATCTGCGTCTAATTTATTTTCTATTGAAATTTGCTTGGATGAGGAGGTTGCTGAGCGTGAAGAATACCTAAAAGAGCATGCACTAATTTGTAGATTTTCCAAACTTTGGCCCAAACTGTGTGAGCTTCATCCCTAGATCGAAGAACAATGGAAAAATTTGATGGAGGATGACATCTACATCTGTCCATGTACCAGAAGTTTTTTTATTCTTGAATTTGAATCGCTCAAGGATACAGAGCTAGTTTTAAAATATGGTCATGTGGTTTTTAAAGGTGATTTTCTCTAGTACAAACCTTGGGTCCCAACTTTTGATCCCCGAACTGATTCATTCTCCTTTGCTCTCCTTTGGGTACGCTTGTCATATTTTCCCTTGCAATTATGGGAGATGAGCAGTCTCAAGGCCATTGGCAACGGAATTAGGAAATATTATGGTGCTTCCAATGAGACCATCAAATACCAGTGCACCACCTTCACACGCATTCTTGTGGAAATAGATTTAACAAATGATCTTCCTGCTAAAATTTCTCTCAAGGTGAGTTGTACGAGATGGCGGCAGCCCATTGATTATGAAAATATCAACTTTAGGTGTAGAATATGCTTTTCCACTAGACATCATTTCTCCCAGTGTCTTAAAAAGAAGGGGTCAGATCCAGAAAGACAATCTTCAAGCGAGAAACCCACTTGGTGGAAAGGCATAGACCTTCATCACTATGTCGTGGCCCCAAAGGTGGTCTCCAATGGCCCCCCTGAAACTATGGCATTATCTCCTAAGGCTAAGAAGGATACACTGGGTGATGATCTTGTGGCTATTTCTAGGTCTATTTCTCCAATGTGCTCCTCTGAAGTGAGGGATCCTTCGAATGTTGAAGTCAAGCAGAAGCTAGCAACCTTGCAGAATGTTGATAATGTGGCAATGTCTACGTCTTGCGCCTCTAAAGTGATGGTTCCTATAAGTGTTGAAAGGAAGCAGGATCCTGCCACGAAGACATTAGTTGGTGATATGGTGAAATATGTGGAGGAGTTTCTTCACTCCTCACCTCAACATGAGCAAGAATGGATTGTAGTTAATTAAAAATAGAAAGACTTCCTCCCAGAAAGGGGAAAAACATCAAATGTCTCTAAGATCATCCAAGAAAGGGATTGTCCGTTAGGGTAGTGAAGCATAATCTGTCTAAGAGGGCTGCTTTAATTTGATTTTGGCACCCCTAGGTTCTCAGGGCATGTAGTTCTTAAATGAATTTTGTGGGTGTGGTTCCCTTAGCTGCATTTATAAGATGGGAGTTGTCCCCTTGATAGTGCTTACCTCAAAAAAAAACCAATAAATTAAATTTGATTTTGTAGAAAACTAAACGAAACCTAATAAAATATAGTTATAAAATAAATTATTCTACCCTAAATAAAATAAGTGTTATAAAATATTAGTTTAGCACACTTTATTTTCATAAAACATCTAAGGAGTGAAAAAGAAATAAATTAAATTTCATTATGAAAAAAAAATTAAATTGACAACTCTATAGTAAAATATATAAAATATAATGCACTTGCAGCTGGAATAACTTCTCCAATTTTTTCCCTTCAAAACTTGTTTTTAGCCTCAATCAAAAACTTCTGCAATTGTTAGTCCCTGCCTTAGCAGAGGACTATTGTTTTCATCCAACAAAAATAGCATTAGTTTGCTTGGAACTTAGTGCAATATAGAAAATATTAAAGCCATACCTAAGGTTTCACATATTTTATTCTTTTTCCTTATTGGATGTTTTTTTTCATTAGAGCACTATTATACCCCTACTATTTTATTTTCCACTTTGCATGGAATTACCCGTTGGAGGGTCTGGGCAATGACAAGTGTAGGATGCGTGTTGTCAAAACAGGTGTTTGCTCACATCCTGCATGGCTGCAAATGGGGGAAGGAAGGGTCATGTTGTGGTAATATCATGAACAGGCCACAACAATCCCATGCTACAGGTTTCAAAGAGCTTGGCCTCCAGAGGAGTGATCGTTACCTTCGTCAATTTTAACTTCTATCATCGTAGAGTAATACAAGCCACGGAGTCTCTGTGACGGCTGAAGCTGGATATACGCTTTGAATGCATTCCAGGTGGTCTTCTGGAAGAGGATCCCGCTCTCGACAGTACCACCAATCCCACTATGTTTGTGCACATGCAGAACAATATGGACAGCTCGGGACTCGAACAGTTGAGCCGACGATCCTCTAGTGTGCTACATAATTTATAACTCATTTCTTCCTTAGGTTTGACATGTTGCAAATAAACTCAAGATTCCTCAAGCTTTGTTCTAGACACAATCTACTGTTGTTTTCTCAATTTATCATCACTTTCAAAAAGGTCTTATTCTGGCCTCTGTGCTACTGTTATTTTATTTTTGCTCTGGTTTTACCAAACTTTCCTCGGATGTCTTTAGTTTTTGGATTCCTGTGCAATGGCTTTGTTTGTATTTCTTACATTTCGCTTCTACATTTATTTTACAATCATTTTTAGGAAGAGCGACTCATTTCTGCAACTCATTTATATTTATTTGTAATAGATCACATCCCTTCTAGAGGCTTTTAGATGGAGATGGCATGGACGACGCAGATTTCTTTTTTAAAGTTTATTTTCATGGAGCTGTAGTTTCCAAGAAAATTAATAGATTTTGTTGAGTTGCATTTATGCTTTGTAGGGAAACCCATATAAAGATTTTACGATTGGGAAAGATTATAACTGGTCATTCAACAGGAGTTTTTGAAGTTTCTTTTTATGGATCTATAGTTTCCAAGAAAATTTACAATATAAAGATTTTTCAGTCTGGGAAGATTTTAACCGAACAGGAGAAAACTTCATTTCTTCTTAAAATATGAAAATTGAGCGCATTGGTACACATACTTTGTTCAATTTATTATTAGTTTTTCTTCTTAAAATAGAAACATTTCTTTTTAGTTTTGTTTTTATTTAAGATTTATTTTAATTTGATAACTAGTTAGAATCATGCATGTTAATACATGCATGAGTTATTTATTTTGTAACTCAAAATAAACTCATTTATCTCTTCACTCCTCCATGAGTTGAAGAATCTCTTAAACTGATAAAAAAAAGGAGACATGGTGTGTTGTGTATGGATTTGGGTATGGGCTCTTGGTGAGAAGATTGTGGGAAAAGAGGAGGGGGAGCTGGAAGAGGCAAGTTGCAGGCTAGGTAAGTGAATCCCACTTGCCTAAATGTGTTGATATAGCTGTATAATTTTTATTTATTTAGATCTGCTTTCTGTTATGTAAATAAAACATTGTTTGATTCCTATTTGAAGTTAGATACTTTTTAGAAGAATGATTTTTTTAAGCATAGAATCTGGGCCCTAATATGTGTATCATCATATTAACTATGCACATGTTATAGGCCCTAGAACATGAAAATCTCTACGAGAGTTTATGCAAGTGATATTAGATCTTGAGGAACCAATTGATTAAGACCATCTTTGTTTGACAATAGAATTTGAAGTCACGATGTATGTTCACCAAGCAATTTTGTTCAGCTGCATGTCTCGCATGGCTACTCTAATTCTTCTCTTAGTGAACTAACTCTCATAGGTTTATCATTTTGGTGTCTTTTATGCAGATCTCATGTTTTTCCCTTGTCATGTCAGTTAAGGCCAACCTGAGTACCTTCTCGTGTTGCAACTTTGTGCATTGCTCCTTAAGTCTAGTCTGTAGTGAGTGTCTTGTATCACCAATGATAGTTTTTCCACATGAGCAAGGAATGATGTAAACTGCTTTTCTTAGCCTAGGGTCTAGAGGGGTCCTTTATGGTTCCTAAATTTTCTCCCAAGGGTGTTGGTCGGTTTAAAATAGGTTCTTATGCCAATTCTTCTTAGTATCCCAACTAACATTTTTGAGGTCTCTTGTAGGTATGGAGGAAAAAGTTGTCTCGTGTTTTCATTGGTTTGACTAAACTTTCTTGTCCAAGAACCTCTTTTTGTCTTTCTTATTTTCTATTTCTTTGGAACAAATCGGTAATATATCCAATTTGTTATTACATATCTATATCTTTTTTTCTCGGTGTTGTGGGGAAGAGTGTCTTGAAAACCTCAACCTTTCGGGAGGGATGATGATATGAATTGGCTTTGATGTACACTTCCATGTATGTCTTCTTTCTATAAATTTGATGTGAGAGAATCATCCTCATTTCTTATGATTAGGAGTCAGGACAACTAGGAACTGATTTTCTTTTGTCTTCCTCTATCTCACTTGTAGGCTGGATATTTTATATTGTGAGTTGAGGTGATTTAAGAGTTCCTCTAGGTTTTCTACGCTATGTTGTCATTTGTTATTTGTCATCCACATATTGGAATTACTAATCACTTTTTAGATGGAGTGAGTCTATGAACAAGTTTGCCACAATAAGTGATAATAGGGAGCCCATGGCAAAAACCCTCATTTTGCTCATAACTCTCAGATTTTAAAAGTTAGATGTGAATGACAACTAACTTATGTGAGAATACCTAGTTGATTCTAAAAAGTTACATTGAGTCAAATGCATGATCCCTCAGATATTATTTTCTTCATTTTTGTAGTTGAAGACACATTGCTATTAAATTATGTAGAGAGATCCGGGTCTACATTTGAACATAGACCATTCTTATTGCAAAACCCCTAGGAACTATGTGCATGTTGAAGCAAGTTTTAATAGTATACAAGAGTTAACATGAAGTGCAAAATTGACAAATCTAAGGATTTTAAGCTGCATAGTTCAAAAACTTGTGACTCAGAAAAAATTGACACCAACTTGCAAGTTTTAAATCTTTTCTCATTGATTTCATTTTGTGTACTACATTTCATGAATTGAGTTCTTTGAGACATCATGTCAAACAATTCACAAGTATTCTCCTTAAAGAGGGAGGATACTGCCGAACATTAATGACGTCTCTTCAACAACTAGCTTCTCTTTCTCACATTCAACAGCATATTCTCCTGCAATTATTGTTCTTCCTAAAACCAACTAAATATGTACATTAAGTAAGGGTTAACCATATCGTTATGCCTTAGATTTTAATTGTTATCAAGATGTAAAATTATTACAAAATTCATGGGCGCTAATAGTAGATGCAATTTTTTAAAAAAATTCTTCCTTATCCCTGTCACTTGTATTTAACTGAAAGTTTCTAAATCCTATTTAACAAAACCATTTTGTGCCTACCCTGTAACCATTGTGTTCCTTGAGATGACATCTCTTTGAGGCATTCAATGAAATAGTTCTCACGATGTCTCTGTCCATAACTCCACATTTTGCATACATGTCCATAATCATTGACATAATATGAAGCATGATTTATATTGAGAGACCAAAAAAGGAAATGTTGCATCATGCATGCTGCATAGGGTACCTATACTGAGCATCAAGCTGAGAAATTGGAGTTTTTACTCTTCTCTTCATCTTCATCTTCCTCCTCTACTTCTTCTCATTTGGTGAATACAAAACAACCATGGACATGGGTTTTAAAAGTTCTTTTGGATTGGGGACCTTGGTGAGTCCTCATTTAAGATTTTATTTATTTATAGAATTTATTTTTTGTTGCTTTCTATGTGTCCGATGTGGGGGTACCTTGAGGATGTCATGACAACCCTGGGACAACTAGGGGATACCTTGGTATCCCCATTTTCTGCAAAAAAAAAAGGAATGCCCCAAAAAGTTTTAAAAGAGGGGGACAGGGAGAGAGGGTGATGTCTAGTCTTCCTCCCAAAAATGTACTAGATGTCTGGGACATACAACTAGGTCCTAGTGACATGTCCCTAGGGAACACTGATTCAAACACATTATGCGACATGCTTCCAACATCAACTTGTTTCAGTTATTAAAAGATAATCATGCTTCATATTATGATCATAGGATATATTTTGTGATCAATGGATTGTTACTACATATAAAATACATTGTATTTTGTACTTTATTTTTAATTTTAATTTTTCTTTTAGTTTATTTAAATTATTTTTAATGTATTTGTATTTTAAAAATTCAAATACTAGATTTTATGTATTATTTAAACAGCTCTACTCCTGTTATCCTCAATATTCAAAAAATTAGTGTCATTCCCTAAACCCCTTCCACCCTCCTGAAACCTAGAGAAACACTGTTTAAAACTGAGTTTGTTAATGAATTGTGGAAGAGTTGTGGGGGAACATCTAATTTAGAAGTTAAGTTTTTGGCTTCACCTTCCATTTACAGTATCATGTAGAATCTATCATCATTAGTTTACATGCTTGGCAATGAGTCAGATCTCACATTGGAAACCTATAAATTACTCTATGAACCTTCTCTGTGAAAAATAGTAGTTGCTTGAAATTGATACTGTAGTCTCATGATATATTCAGATATCATTTGTGGTAACCCTTTGCTTAGTGCAAAAAGCGCTTCTGGATTTAACTCTGTGTTTTTGCATTGACATTTCAGATCACACTAAGTGATCCACTATCCTCTTCCTGATGATGGATCATTGAGTGTGATATGAAACGTTGATGCAAAAACACAATTAAATCCAGAATCACTTTATGCACTAATCTAACGGACTGTGGAAAACTCATGCCTACGAACCCTTTACTTGTGTTTTTTTAAGATAATAGAGACAAGAAGGAATATTTTCTATACATTTTATCATTTTTTTTTCAAGTCATATAAATTTCTTTAAGCGGGATAGAAATGTAGAAATATGAGACAGCCAAAAGCATTTATGTTGTTTTAGTTAGCAGATTTAGAGTATTAACCAAAAAACTCGTCTGTTTTCAGGTCCAACACTGTTTGGAATCCTTCCTTATACAGGGCTAAAATTTTATGTATATGAGGAGCTTGAGAGGCACGTTCATGTGGAACATCAAACCTCTGTTGCAATGAAGCTTGCTTGTGGTGCCTTAGCGGGTTTATTGGGACAAACATTTACCTATCCAGTGGATGTTCTCAGATGGCAAATGCAGGTAAGTTTTTATGATTATATCTGATTTCTCCGTTTAAAGCATTTGAATGATTTGTCTTCAAATTTCTTGAATAATTCTAGTGGGCATTTACAATCATTCTTGTGTTCATTTTCTTGAGCCAAAAGATTTATATCCATTGTGGATCACTTCATTGTCACAATTGTTTTGTCAGGTTGTGCTCAGGTACAAAGAATACCAGTTAGTCAAAGCCATATGACTTCTCTTCAGTTAGCAAAACCCCAAATTAATGGAATGATGAAAGTACTGGCTACCATTATTTGAACACAAGGATGGAAACATATGTTTGCAGGTCTGAGCATCAACTACTTGAAGGTAATCTTATTTTTGGTCTCGATTATTGGAAATTACTTTCTAAAACTGATGCACAGTGCATTACCACTACACATATATTTGTAAATTGTATATTAGATTACTGTTTCAACTTTCAAGTTTGATGCTAGTAGTCTCATTTTATTTATTTTTTAGAAAACAAATTATCTTGTTGATTCTTTGCAGATTGTCCCTTCAGTGGCTATTGGCTTTCTTGCGTATGATGGAACGAAGTCTTGGCTGGGTTGTCTGCCTTGGGAAAAGACACAACTTAAGACATCAATTTGAAAAAGACAGGTCCTGTTGGTACCTTCTTGTTGTGATAACAAACTGTGTTGGTAAGCAAAGGGATTAGTTAAAGGTCCAAAACATCTGGAACATTTATTGGACCTGTTCATATTGCAAAAATAGATCATCTATGATATAAGTGAATGAGTTGCACGAAAACTTGATAATATATTATGTGTTTATATACTTTCGAAGTTTGATCAGATAATTAGTGTTCACCTTTTCTGCATTGATATATTTTTGTGTTTCTTATTTGTTTTACTTTTATTCTTGGTTAAAATGCACGAAAAAAGTAAGCTTTGTGCTTTCAAAGCATCAACATTGTAAATATTTTTGTGTTTCTTATTTGTATAACTATAATTCTCTCTAAATACACAAAAAGTGTGAACTTCATGCTTTTAAAGCATTACTATAGCTAGCTAATCTATGTCTTTCCAAACCACTACTCATAAATTCAAACATCCAAGAAATCCTAGACTCCTAGTAACACAGCCCAACTACCGAAAGAGAAACACAATTATTAACTAAATTCTCCAGCTACTCATTTCTATATCTAATAAAAATGTGTTTTGCGGATTCAAACCAAAAAAGCTTTAGTTTGTGTTAGAGTTACAAAAGATAAAAACTACCTAAAGAGAATCACAATTATTAACTAAATTCTCCCACTACTCATTTCTATATCTAAAAAAAATGCTTTTTGTGGATTCAAACCAAAAAAGCTTTAATTTGTGTCAAAGTTCAGAAGGCACACAACAAAGCACAAACATTAGAATATAGTTGTTTCAGCAACAGTTTGCCCCATAGAAATCCTCAGTTGGAGGGTAATTAGTTTTTGGGTTTGCTTATATAAATGAGACCCAAATTCAACCCCTAATTCTAGCCCATTGGGAGTACAAATATAAGCCATAGCTAGACCCATTCTCTTTGCCTCAAGACCACACCTCAAAGCAACAACTGTGCAACAATTTGACAAGGCCCCCTACAAGCTGCCAAGATACCCCGCTAATAAGATTATCTTGTTGGAGATGTGCAGGTAGATCTCCAAAGTTTACAAGTTGATTGTTGGTAAACACAAGGCCAGCTTCATGCAAATCAAGTGTGCTTTGCTAGGTAAGGCTTAGATATATCTAATAATAAGAAGTATGCATTGCATGACAACAAGGATCTTTAGCTTAACAAATCAAGCTTGTTGATGTTGACCAAGTAGTAACTATGACTAACTTGATTCAAGGTGAAAGTCCTTGTTTTATCACTACAAATTGTTGTAGCAAAATTCATAGCTTAACAAGCTGATAATCTCCGCACCTATAATGTCATAAACTTTTCAGATGTTTGCACCCCACTCACCATCCAACAATAGCAGTAAGTTTTTAAATTGAATACTCACCAAAGCTTTGTCTGCCATCATATTTCGCATTGAATAAGCCAAACTGAAAGTAGGATAAATGGAAGTCCTTCTGGAAGGGCAACAACAACAATGGTGGCCTTAACATAAATAATCTAGTAGTTTTTTTCCATGGTCTTCTCTCACTCTATGCTGGCAGCATTTGGCAGGGACTCCTGCTGTTGCGCAACTCTTGTTGAATATACTTTGCTTCTTTTTTATTTCATATGATAAAACTCTAATAAAATATAGTTATAAAATAAATTAATCTACAATAAATAAAATAACATATTAATTGATTGTGAAGAAAATAAAACAATACCCTAATAAAATGTAGTGTTATAAAATATTAGTTTAGGACAATTTATTTTTATAAAACATCAATGAAAAAGAAATAAATTAAAACAATACCCTAATAAAATATAGTGTTATAAAATATTAGTTTAGGACAATTTATTTTTATAAAACATCAATGAAAAAGAAATAAATGAAATTTCATTATGCAGAAAAGAAAAGAAAATTAATGATTGTATAGTAAAATCTATAAAATATAGGAGACCAAGGTTCAAATCCCCCCAAAGACATCTTGGCTTCTAAATGGTTGTGGCTCTCTAGGTGACTCTTGGCAGTCTGTGGTTCTTGAGTGGAGTGCGTTTGAATTCTGGCGTATCTTGGTCTTTTGCAACTCAACAAGGTTGTGGCAGCAATGGTATACAGTGACGGATTTACCGGTGGAGATTCATGCTACAAGCGACATGATTACAATGGTGGATGACTTAGCAGGGCCGCACCGCTGGCGATTCGCGTTGCGGTGGCAGTGGCAACTCTATGGGGAGGAGGTCCCCCTTATGACCTCCGCTGGAGTGGGCTAGCCTAAAAATTCCCACACTTATCAAGCAAAAAAGAAAAATCTATAAAATATAATGCACTTATAGTTCCAATAAATAAAATAACATCATAATGCAAAAAATAAAACGAAACCTTAAAAAATATAGTGTTATAAAATATTAGTTTAGTACACTTTATTTTTATAAAACAACGAGGAGTGAAAAAGAAATAAATTAAATTTTATCATGCAGAAAAGAAAAGAAAATTAAATTGATGACCCTATAGTAAAATCCATAAAATATAATGCATTTACATTGTTGAATATACTTTGCTCCTTTTTTTATTTCATATGATAAAACCCTAATAAAATATAGTTATATAATACTAGCATACCTATATTTAAAAAATATATCTAAAGTACACCGAGAGATATCCTTCTCGAGGTGCCTATTTCCACCTATGTGAGGTAAATTGATTAAAAAATAGGCGTCGATATCCTTCTCGAGGCGCCTATTTCCACCTATGTGAGGTAAATTGATTAAAAAATAGGCGCCTCGAGAAGGATATCTTCAGCGTACTTTAGATATATTTTTTAAATATAGGTATGCTAGTAGCATCCGCAGCGGCAAGCCTAATTCAAACTATATTATATGATTATATAAATTATTATAATTATATGAATTATTATAATTATATAATATAATATTATCATATAGATTAGATATATTATTATAATATATTATATACAATAATTATAATTATAATATATATAATTATTAAAATTATATATTATATTATTTAATGATTCTAATTGAAATTATATTATATATTATATTTAGGATTATAGTTAGGGGTTAAAATTAGGGTTAGGGTTACTGTTTAGGTTAGACTTACGGTCACAATTAGGGTTAGGGTTAGGAATAGAAATAGGGTTAGGGTTGGAAGTATGGTTAGAATTGAAGTTAGGGTTAGTATTAGTGTTAGGATTAGGATTAGGGTCAGGGTTAGGGTTATAAATATAATTAGGGTACAAATTAGAGTTGGGATCGTGCTTAGAATTAGGGTTAGTGTTATTATTAGAGTTACAACCAGAATTATGGTTAGAGTTATGTTAAATAAGGTTAGATTTAGAAGTATAGTTAAATTGAGGGTTTTGAGGCTTATAAAACAATTCTAAGTGTACTCCTATGGTTGTGGTTAGAATTAGGGTACCTATTTTTAAGGAATATTTTAATCTCAATGTTGAACCTTAATCCTAATTCTAAGAGGAACCCTAACCCTAATTCTAGTCATAACCATGATTCTACCCTAACTATAAGCCTAATTTAAAATCTAACAATAACCTTAATTCTAACCCTAACTTCAATTCTAACCCTAACTTGAATTTTAACCCTAAGCCCAATCCTAATTAAAACTCTAACCCTAACCTTAATACTAAACTTATCCCTAATTGTAACCCTAACTATAATTCTAACATTAACCCTAAATATAGTCATAACCCTAATTCTAACCCTAAACCTAACCCCAACCCTAATTATAATCCTAACCCTAACCCAAATCCTAATTTTAAACCTAACCCTAACCCTAACTCTAACCCTAAGTCTAACTATAACTCAAACCCTAACCCTGACCTTAATACTAACCTTAACCCTAATTGAACTTTAACCCTAACTCTAGTTTGAACCCTAACCCTAACTAAAACTCTAGTTCTTACCCTAATTCTAATAGTAACCCACCTTAATTCTAACCCTAATTCTAATAGAAACCCTAACCTTAACCCTAACCTTAACTGTAACTCTAATGCTTGCCCTAACTCTAATTCTTACCCTAATTCTAATAGTAACCCACCTTAATTCTAACACTAATTGTAATAGGAACCCTAATCCTAACTCTAACCATAACCCTAACCCTAATTCTAATCATAACCCTGATTCTACCCCAACTATAACCCTAATTTTAAATATAACAATAACCTTAATTCTAACCCTTATTCTGATTCTAACTATGATTTTAACCCTAACCCTAACCTAAATTCTAACCCTAACCCTAACTGTAACTCTAATGCTTACTCTAATTTAGTAACCCCAATTCTAACTTTAACCCTAACCTTAATTCCAACCCTAACCCTAATTCCAACCCTAACCCTAACCCTAATTTCAACCCTAACCCTAACCACGTTGCTAATTGTAATCCTAATTCTAATTCTAAACCTAACCCTAATCCTAATTTTAAACCTAACCCTAACCCTAACCCTTATTCTAACCCTAAACATAGCTCTAATTTTAACCCTAACCCTAACTATAACTCTAACTCTAAGCCTGACTATAATTCTAACTATGATTTTAACCCTAATCCTAACTTGAATTCTAACCCTAAATGTAACCCTAATCCTAACCCTAACTATAACTCTAATGCTTACCTTAATTTAGTAACTCTAATTCTAATTCTAACCCTAACTTCAATTCTAACCCTAACCTAACCCTAATTCTAACCCTAAGCCCAATCCTAATTAAAACCCTAACCCTAACCTTACTACTAAACTTATCCCTAATTGTAACCCTAACTATAATTCTAACATTAACCCTAAATATAGTCATAACCCTAATTCTAACCCTAATCGTAACCTCAACCCTAATTATAATCCTAACCCTAACCCAAATCCTAATTTTAAACATAACCCTAACCCTAACTCCAAACCTAAGCCTAACTATAATTCAAACCCTAACCCTAACCTTAATACTAACCTTAACCCTAATTGAACTTTAACCTTAACTCTAGTTTGAACCCTAACCCTAACTGAAACTCTAGTTCTTACCCTAATTCTAATAGTAATCCACCTTAATTCTAACCCTAATTCTAATAGAAACCCTAACCCTAACCCTAACCCTAATTCTAGTCATAACCATGATTCTACTTTAACTATAACCCTAATTTTAAATCTAACAATAACCCTAATTCTAACAATAATTCTATCCCTAACCCTAACCCTAACCCTAACCCTAACTGTAACTCTAATGCTTGCCCTAACTCTAATTCTTACCCTAATTCTAATAGTAACCCACCTTAATTCTAGCACTAATTGTAATAGGAACCCTAATCCTAACTCTAACCCTAACCCTAACCCTAACCCTAATTCTAATCATAAACCTGATTCTACCCCAACTATAACCCTAATTTTAAATATAACAATAACCTTAATTCTAACCCTAATCCTAATTCTAACTATGATTTTAACCCTAATCCTAACCTAAATTCTAACCCTAACCCTAACCATAACTGTAACTCTAATACTTACTCTAATTTAGTAACCCTTATTCTAACTTTAACCCTAACCCTAATTCTAACCCTAACCCTAATTCTAATCCTAACCCTAATTTCAACCCTAACCCTAACCACGCTACTAATTGTAATCCTAATTCTAATTCTAAACCTAACCCTAATCCTAATTTTAAACCTAACCCTAACCCTTATTCTAACCCTAAACATAGCTCTAATTTGAACCCTAACCCTAACTGTAACTCTAACCCTAAGCCTGACTATAATTCTAACTATGATTTTAACCCTAATCCTAACTTGAATTCTAACCCTAACTGTAACCCTAATCCTAACCGTAACTGTAACTCTAATGTGTACCTTAATTGAGTAACCCTAATTCTAATTCTAACACTAACTTCAATTCTAACTCTAACCCTAAGCTTGATCCTAATTGAAACCCTAACCTTAATACTAAACTTAACCCTAATTGTAACCCTAACCCTAACTCTAATTCTAACATTAACCCTAACCCCAACCCTGATTATAATCCTAACCCTAACCCTAATCCTAATTTTAATCTAATAACTATAAAATTCAACTTATTTAAGTTTTCTTCTAAAATAAATAAAATACAACTTTTTTTTGAAAATAATAAATAAAGTTAATCAACAATATATATATTTTTATGATTTATACTAATTTATATTCTTCTAATTTGCACTTACTTTTGTTTTTGTATTTTTAATAAATAAAACTTGCCTTGCTAATTTATATTCTTCTAATTAGAATAAATGTAACATATACCAAATAAATTAGTAAAGTCACATTACATAAAACAAGGGATTCCATAATTAAATAATAAAATTTAATTTTAAAGCACATCTCACGAATAAACATATTTAAAATAAACCATAAGTTATGGAGTGAGTTACCTACTAAAATATAGGTATATAATTTAAATAAAATCACATGATTTAGTAATTATAAAATAGGTTTCTATTTTAAATATCATACAAGATTCTACTAAAATTCTAATATAACTATGCACATTAATTTAATTTTAGATCACATTAGCTAGAAAATAGGGAGTTGAGTTCTAATTTTAGTAAATATTAAAACTTACCAAAATAATATAAAAGCATATAAAACTATAGTTTTACACTACCTTATTTTAATTTTCTCCATAATTATTTCTTCTGGAGGCTCTCAAATTTCTTCTTGGTTTGCATGCAGGGTTGCACAATGAGAATTTGTAATGGAGGTGTTTTACAAAAATATTTCAACTATTTTAAAGTTTATTGTAGATTTGTCATTTAAATTTCCTCCATAAATTTCTTCTTCTTGGTTTGTATGCAGGGTTGCACAATGAGAGAATTTGCAATGGAGGTTTTTTACAAATTATTTTAACTATTTTATAGTTTATTATAGATCTGTCATTTTTATTATTTGCAGTTAGTTTATTATAGATCTGTCATTTTTATTATTTGCAGGATACACAGGAAGATGGTATGGATGTAGGGGTTTTAATTATTTAAGATCTATAATTTTTGTTGTTATCAATTTCACTCTATACAATAACAAAGTTGCATTTTTTAATTTTTTTTTAAAACAATGTTTATTTAAATATGAGCCATAGATTTAAAATGGATTTAATAAATTAATAAATATATAATTTAAATTTTATATAAAACAAAAAAATAAGTTGGAAGAGGGGAGGGAGTGCCATAACATAGTTAAAGAAAAAGCACCATAGAATAATATGCAATATAGTTAAACAATTAAAATATTTTAAGAAAAAACAAAAGTTCTTAAATATATTAGTTTGATTTTTAAACTATATGCTATGGTTTAAAAAAAAACAGAATACTCTTAAAAGATTTTAAAGATTCTACAATATAAATATAAATATAGTTAGGGAATATAATTAAACACTTAAAACTTTTAAGAAAAAACAAAAGCTCTTAAATATATTAAAATATATTAGTTTAATTTTTTAAACTATTTTTACTCTATACTATCTTTTTAAAAAATTAGAATACTTTTTATAATTTAGAAAGATTGTAGAATATAAATATGCATATAGTAATAAGTTCAAAAGTTCAAAAAATAAAATAAAATGAAAAAATCTATTGCAATTAGATGTTGCTATTTTAGCACTTTATAATAACACTATAACATTATAATATTATATTATAATATAGTATAATATATATTATATTATATTTTTAAAAATAATAATTATAATATATCAAATATGTGATAATATACATAATTTCATAATATATTTTTCTTCATTTATATAATATTATATATTATATTATATTATAATATGATATATTATAATAATAAATATTTGATAATATATATGTCATTTGTCCATTGGCTTGTTGTCCATTGTTTGAAAGGAATCTTAGTTCTTATTTTTAATTTTGTTTAACCAAGAAGTTTCTTCAAACACCTGTCAATATTGGAAAATGCCACCTACAAATGTTAGTGCCAAGAATGGTGTTTTGAAACGCATGTTTTGAATAGTTTTAAATGCCACAGTTTTGTGAAACGCCTCTTATTTATTAAGAGATTAACGTGCATTCCTTTCACCTTCCAAGCATGTAATCCATTATAGCCCATATTTATTTGCTAGTTTGTTGTTTTTGAATTTTATGATTTTTGTGTATTATTTTATTTTTTATAAAGATTCTATAAAGGAATCTTATAAGTTTATGGAATCTTTCAGCTCTTGTTCTCCATCCGTGCCTCTCGGCCTAATTAGTTTAGGACGCTTTATTTTTATAAAACATCACTGAGTGAAAAAGAAATAAATTAAATTTCATTATGCAAGAAAAGAAAAGAAAAATAATGATTGTATAGTAAAATCTTACCGTTCAAAATAACTTATGTGCTTGTCAAATATACTTTGCTCCATTTTTTCTCATATGATAAAACTCTAATAAAATGGAATAGACTTTGGGGGTTTTTATTTCATATGATAAAACCTTATAAATATAATGCACTTACTCTTCGAATAACTTCTAGCTTTGGGATTGTTGAATATGCTTTGCTCCTTTTTTATTTCATATGATAAAACCCTAATAAAATATAGTTATAAAATAAATTAATCTACGCTAAATATCATTTTAGTTTTTATGTTTGTTTTACTAAAAATAGTATTTAGTTGCAAAAAGAGGTGAGTTTCTTTAGCCAATAGTAATATTTATAAATATTTTTAATTAAATAATTTGTCCATTACATTACAAAAAATAAATATTTAGTGTAAGCAAGAGAAATTATAACAATCAATTGGTTAAAAGTACAAAAATTAATAACTAAATAATACTCGTATCTCAAGTACTAACATGACAATATTTATGTTTAGTTATTTGTTTAAAAAGTATAATCGATTACTTTGTAGATTAATTATTTTAAATCTTATATTTTGTATTGTAATTAATCTTTTCTAAATTTATATTTTTGTAATTCTAGATGTTATTATGTGCAATTGTTTTCATATACACCCACATTAAGAAAGGTGTCTCATCCTTGCATCCCAATTTTTCCTATTTATTAATTGTTTGTATTTATATCATTTTGTCCTCACATGGGAAAGAGGGCCTCCCACTATGAAATGACATTAATGGCCATGTGTCGACTATCTTGAGATGTGTGTAAGAAGGTGTGTAAGAAGTTGTAAGAGCATCTACTGTCTTATTTTATCCAAAGGAATCCTTTATCCAAAGGAATCGAGGGTTTAGCGTGTCACGGAGCTTAGCTCTTTATAGGGCAAGCCCCCTTAAAAACCTCTTAAGTGATGTGCAAGAGCATATTATGATGTGTAAGAGCATAGTATGATGTGTGAGAGTTACTTATGACAGAATTCTATGATGCATGAGAGCGTGTAAGAGGGGGGTTACATTAGAATCTTGACCAAACTTTATGATGCATATCATAAAGCATTTTTGCATGGATAATGGAGACAAAATGGGACACCTAAGTTAGTGGTCAACTATGGCAAGTTATGACAATATGACAAGGTGTAAGAGAATAATCCAAAAATAACCTAGAAGACCAAGACCAAGGGAGGCATTAGAATTTGTGCCATGGGCTTTGGGCATCATACCTCTTACATGTTTGTGCATGGTTTTCCAAAACCATTGGATGGTTTCTTATTCATGCTTCGTTTATTTATTGGGTGTTTGGATTGGAGTATGTGGTAGTATTTTTGCAAGTGTTGTTATGCTACTAGAATTACTCTAAAATTTAATATCGGTGATACTCCTCTAAGGGAATGTACCAAGATATTATATTGTAGCATTTATTATTGTTAATACAATTGGTTTGAGCTTTGGAGTGTGGGGTTTTTGTCCTGAAATGGTTTTCCCCACATATATCATCTTGTTATAGTGAATGTTTATTTGTGTGTATTCTTTCATGAAATGTTTTGGATAGTGTTTTCAGTACATTCTCCTCTCATGGACTAGCATATAAATTGTTTTCGCACCATTGGCTCCTTTCATCACCTAAACATTTTGCATTCCTTCCATGGTTCAACCTCCAACTTTTCAAATTTCTTTGTGAGACTTGACCATGGTACAATGGGGAAGTTAGACACTTCCACACCCTTGGCACAACAAGTCCCCATTTGTGTATAGATTTTTTAGCCTTTTGTAATTAGCAAAAATAAAGCTCTAATTTTTTTATGTTTTTAAATCATTTTTTTGGAAACGTAGGAGTATCGCACTAGACTAGTTAATGTTCAATATGATATTTGTAGAAATAAAACCAATTATACATTGATTTAAGTACTTTATAAATTAGAATCATTAATTATTGTTATATTATTATATTATTATAAAACATGTGTTATCAATAATATTATAATTAAAGAAGAAAGGGTGGAAATCTAAAGTCGAGAAACTTCGACTAGAAGGAAGGGATGGTGTTGAGGAGGGCACCTAGTGGATCATGGATGCTCTCCTTACTAGGAGTAAAAATAAAGATTTAGCCAAACAGACTTAATGGCTTGCCCACTTATACAAATGGTGATTTGATGTTTTCAGTTTGCGTCTCTTTGTGCATCTTGTAGATCTATCTCTCAGAAGGTCTCTTAATTTTAGTCCCTTGCCAATTCTTTAGGTTCATCGGTCTCCTTTATGTTATTTTTTTTGCTCTGTTGTGCTCCCCTATTTTAGGTCTGAAGCTATTCTTTTCATTTCTAATTTGTATTTAAAAGGAAGTGGACCCTAACCCCACAATTTACGAATCAAAAAAATACTACAATTAATATAATTCGACATTATATATTTGTTTTGCAATGATATATAATATAATTTACAATAATCTGTTATTAAATAATTTGTAGAGGAGAAAAGTTTAAACTTCACTCTTTCAACTCTATGTTTTATACCAATTTGGTAGGTGTTGTTAATGCATGATTCTACCATTTAATTCTAAAATCTAGCACTCTTTCATGCCATATCCTCTAGTTCATACAAGCGCTAACTCAATTCTAAGGACCATTTCCTTCTTGGATTAGACTGTGCATGTAATCTAGTCCCCTAGATTAAATCATACCTATAGTCTAGTCCCTTAGACTAGATTGCACCTGTGATCTAGTCTCCTAGATTAGATTGCACTTGTGATCTATCCCCTTTAGACTAGATCATAGGTGTAATATGGTCCACTAGTTTTCAAATTCTAATTTCCTAATTCCAAGGTTGATAATCCCAATATATGATTGTTATCTATCAACATGGGTACCAAAAAATTTAAATTGTGTGTCTAGAAAGGTTATATATTTAAGGACATCATAATAGAATATTTTCATTAGTAAATATCAAAAGTAGCACTTTTGCATTCACAAATTCAATCACACATATCATGAACTTAATTAGCATCAGGCTTAGTTTGCATCAAATATAGTTACTTGACATCCACTATTCTTTATTTCTTTGTTTCAATACTATTAAATCAATCTTAGGGGTTGGACTCCCACCAGGGAAGTCAGTCACTCTTCCCTTTGTACATAATTAGCACCACTCTTTCTTGAATATGTGGGTGTATTACGTGTTGAGCAAGTTTTATAGGCACTGCACTTAAAATTTATAATGGACTAGATCACACTAGGAAAAAGCATCTAAGGACCAGATTATAGGTGTGATGCTATCCTAGTCCCCAAAAATCTCGAGATCCATTCTTCACAACACTGAACATCAATTTACATATAAGCCAGAATCCCTCTCACTTTCAATTATTATTTATATTTATCCATCTCAATGTATTATATTCGAGATCATATTAATTCAAGATTTAATTGCTTTCTTTGATTTATCATTCTCTGTCTAGACATCTAAATTAATCATGGGGTTTCTTTTTATACGTAATCATAGGTTGAATTTATTTTCATATTGTTATGTATGGAAAAGATGAATGATGTAAGCTATTTTGTGTACACTAGATCAAAACCTCTTCCACAATAACATTCAAGGACAAAAGTGAGCCAAGCCACTACAATATGAAAGAGGGCTCAGCTACTGATTTTATACTCAAGAGTGCTATGGAAATATTAGATTTAACCAAGCCTTTCTATCAAACCCTAGGTCAAGTATGCATTAAACCCTAGTTCTAAGATAAATCATCTTGTAGCAAATAGAAGACAACTGAAGCCTAGAAACCAAATACACAAAGGTGATCAGAGAGATGCCAGAACCTATGCTCTGGAAGTTGGAAAGTCAACGGGCTACGGGGCAGGCACCCAAGTCCAGAGAGTCCAAATCTTTAGAAATTCAGAATTGGACAAATGTCGCAAAGAGTGTCCTAATGCTAGATTCAATACCTGTTTGAGCAGGAGGACTTCGGAGCGGGTGCCCAAGTCTTCCACAGAGGAATTTCCACAAACTGATTTCAGATCCCAAAACCCTTTCCCTTACGTGCAACCTTCCTGTACCTTCACTTCTTCAAACTTCGCACCTGTAACCTGCACACAAGAAGAAAAGGGGTTTGGGGGTTGTGGTGTTTAGGGATTTGCCTCAGTCAAATCCTAGGATAGCATTCAAGCTTCCCAACATCGTTATTAAGGAGTGCATGCCCTTATAGGGTAGAGGCTAAAGATAAACCAAATAATGAAATGATTCAAACAATAATGATATCACCTCGAAGATGAAGCCCTTAGGAGAATGAAAATCCTTCAACTCATAAGGAGATGGATGATGATTCCAAATATGCAACAACACACACAATACAAACACAAATCTGCAACAATAACACAATGAATGCCTTGAATGCTCTTTGCTCCAATATCATAAGTTTGCAATATTCATCTAGGTTACAAATAAATTCAAAAACACACTTATATATGCTTTCCCGCTAACATTCGCGAATTTAATTGAAAGAGACAACAAGGAGAGACCCATTTAAAGGTCCTATGCCGACATGCATTGAAATCTACCCCGACCAATTAGGGAGGACTTGGGCATGGGTGCCCAAGTCCCAAGGTGGCTTTTTGGTCTGGGATAAGGCATAAAATGGGTCCCTAGTTCTTATTTGAAATGGGTTTCGGGGGGATTTTGCATCGGGATGAATATTTATGATGTATAATGTAATCACGGGGACCTAGGAGCTAAACTAGGAGGTAAAAAGGCATGTGTCCACTTTTTAATCCATACCATTTAGCCCCCACTTTAATGTGCGTATGATCTTATGATCCATACATGAATTAAAGTATAGTCGAAGCATATCAAACACATCAAACATAATAATGAAGACACATCCTAAGTTTGAAGGACCATTTCTAGCCCCCAAGCTTAGGCAAACATAAGAAAACACTTGACAGTCATGCAAGACACAAAGAATACAGTAAGGAAGCATACAATACATAGAGGAGATAGTGAAGCATGCAATACATGGAGAAAACATGAATATAGTCACGTAATACACGAGGCATACACGAAGAGAAGATATGATTAAGCAATTATATATATAACTCCAACTAAGCACATAAAACACACGTGGAGGGAGCTCATCGCTACGCACCTTTAGACCACGCAAAAACACACAAAACACATAGCATGGAGGGATTTTATTGCTACACGCCTTTAGACCATGCAAAAACATGCAAGACACACAAGGAAAACACATAAAACACACGGAAGACACACGAACTACACGAGCGCCATAGAGTATGTCGTCAAAACACTATACGTCTTATACACAACAAAAACGAGCGATAAGGAGGAGCTCATCACTACATTCCACTATCTAAGACATGCCAAACACACCTGATGGTTGAGCTACGCTACCACAACCGCCAAAGACACGCTTAAGGGTGAATAACTCAAGATCCAACCCTGTCTCGCAATGAGGACTTTGTTAAAAGGATGTGCAACTAACTCAAGAGTTACATCATCCCGCCTTCTGTAGAAGGGCTTTTAAAATGTAACCCCACTCGCATCTGCAGACACCTTATAGTGAAAAGGAAGCATGTGCTTAAAGTACACAACCCCACATGCATCACAGAGATGCCTTACAATGAAAATGAGGTATACACAACAAAACAAAGTACACAACCCTTCCCGCATCACAGAGACACCTTACGGTGAAAAGGAAGTATACACAAACATGCTTTATCAATGTCTAAAATAATCAAGCAGTTACCACGATATATGCCTTCACCTTAAAGTGGTTGATGTCGCTTGCCGGTATCAAGCACATTTAAGGTAAAGTTAAAACATGCAAGGGAACAAGAGCCTTTGCAAAGCCCATGTCCCCAAAGTGACATGTGCCATGATCACTGAATGTTCCCACAAACACACCATTATCATTTGCTAACATGTTCTTGACATATAAGCTTTAGTTATAAAATCTTACTCTAAGATAACAACCAAATCAAGTCATGAAACTTGCACAAAAATTGAATAGACCAAGGCTACACTTGCAGGTTTAGAACTAAGTATAGCCATGAGGTTATACCATCGGTATCTCAAGACCGAGTGTAACTATAAGGTGAGATATAAAACAATCCAAAGTGCATAGAAGTAGATTTAGAGTATTGCAAATGTTTTGTTACAACAAATTGCACAACACAAATCACAACACGAAGTGATTCTACTAGTCAAGCATCAATAATATATCAACCCCATCTTCATATATGGACTACGTCCATTTTTGCTTTCTTACTGTAGGGATGCATAGTCCTTATCAGTATTTATTTGTTTTCGTCATCCACTGACTAGTAGAGCCACTCAAGGAAAACACTAAAAATGAGAGAGGAGACAAAAGTGACTTGGGTTTACAAAGTGGGAAGATGCCGCCAAGACATCCTCCACAACGTTATGCCCCCAAGGCACAACATACAACAATTACAATAAGATAGAGGAGAGGAATAGAAGAATAGAAAAATAAATGGAAGAAGTGTCACAATAGAGACGGTATCCTTGTATCCTTGACCTTACAAGAGTATCAAGGGTCATCCAAGGAGACCTAAACAACATTTAACACAACACGGGGGGAACACAACACAACACATAAGAGGAGGCCACCCATGAGAGCAACTCAAAGAGGTGCTACATCAAAGGTGGCTAAAAGGATGAGAAATACCTACCTACGACACAAGGCAACCACACTAGCAACTGTCATCAAGCAAATTATCTTCCTTCCAATCTCAAATATGGGAAGAAATAGGAAGATAGGGTACTATGGCCCAACTTGTAGATTCTTCCTTTAGCTCTTCTTTTGTTTCAATTGATGTCGGTGGAATGTTTTCTTGTTGAGGTGATACTTGTTGAGCTAAAGCTTATTGTTTTCTCCTTCTTTCTCTTGCATTCCCATTCCTTATTTTTTTGTTAGTAATATTTGCGAAAGGAGTGTCATGAGTTCCCACATTCTTTGACATTTCAGAAGAGGAAGCCAGTACAAAATTGATCTTTTGTGATGAAATGCTTCACTCTTTAAGGTTGCCTCCCCATCCTCGTAAGTATGGCGGAGGAGGAACCTTGGCAAAAATTCCTTCACCTCTTGGGCGAGGGGATTCCTTTAATTTAGGCTGCATTTCACTCTCTATTTGTTCAGTAGGAGGAATTGTAGCCTCAGAGTACTGAGAAGGTCTAGGAGCATCCTTTCCATGTGATAGTTGAGCTATTAACTTTGTCCTATATTTTTTATATGCCAGGAATAATTGATCTTCTCTTGGTTGATTTGGTTCAATAGGTTGTGGCCAAAAGTAGTCCAAGTTAAAGTTTCCACGATCGACCAAAGGTTTCCATCCACTATAATGTACAACATGCACCCGTCCTTGATGAGGGAATTTTAAACACTTATGAATGGTAGAAGGGATTGTCTTCATGGACTTGAGCCATGGATGGCCTAATTTCACATGAATTAGGTCCAAGGTGGGAATGATGACAAATGGTTGTTCCAAGGCTTTTTCCACCACTTTAATCAAGAGTGTAAACTTTCCAATAACTGAGAGGAAATATCCATTATGTGCCTTAATCATTATATGTGTATGATCATAAGTGTCTTGTGCCAAATTATGCATGTATAAGAACTCTTCAGTTATCACATTTGTCATACAATTAGGATCGATAAGGACTCCCCTAGTAGGATTCCCACATATACGTGTTGTAATGTAAAGAGGGTCATCAATATCTCTAATTATGACCTCATGTGGAGTGAATGAGATGATGGGTTCATGTTCCTTCCTTTTCTTATTAGCTCAAAGAGGAACCATACAACCCTTGTTTTGATTAGAGGCCATGTATGTGAGATTGTTGCACACCAAAGCACTAGTTTGAGGAAATCGGGTTTTTGAAAATCAAGAACACACTAATTTCACTACAAACAAAAGTGAGTATGATGTGAAGACTGTTGCACAACAATGCAATGTAAATGATTTTGATATTTTGCACAAAGAAGTGTGATGAAAGTGTTAAAGCCCTTAATGTTGAAATACACAATGTGTAATTACAAACATTGAAATTTGAAAGAAAGAATGTCGAATGATGCAATGCTACAATTTAAAATTAGACTTGAATGAATATTTATGAGAGCATCAAAATAAGAAATAAGATTTTGACTACAAACCCTAGCTTTGCAAATGACTAGGCTATAAGAAAAGATGCAAGTTTTCAACAAAACCCTAGCAAATGAGATCTTCAAATGCAAGATGTGATAGCATGAAATGATTAATTGTTGTAATATGGATCAGATCTAATGTATAAATCAGAAAATTAGATGTTTTCAATGATATGCAATGAAAATAATGCAAAACTATGCCTTTATGCAAGCCTAGAATGCTTATTTTTTTCACTTTTTTCAAGATTATGTAAGATTTTTCAATGAAGAATGATAAGTATGCTCTGAATTAATGCAAGATTTGAATTCAACACTCAACAAGATGCAAATGCTTGATGCTACGGGTTCACCAAAATGTTATGTATGGAAAAGATGAATGATTTAAGCTAGTTTGTGTACACTAGAACAAACTCTCTTCCACAATAACATTCAAGGACAAAACCGAGCCAAGTCACTACAAGATGAAAGAGGACTCAACTACTGATTTTGTGCTCAAGAGTGCTATGGAAAGATTAGATTTAACCAAGCCTTTTTATCAAACCCTAGGTCAAGTATGTATTCAACCCTAGTTCTAAGATAAATAAACTTGTAACAGATAGAAGATGACTAAAACCTAGAAACCAGATACACAAAGGTGACCAGAGAGATGGCAAAACCTATGTTCTAGAAGCTAGAAAGTCGAAGGATTACGGAGCAGGTGCCCAAGTCCAGAAAGTCCAAATCTTAAAAAATTCAGAATTGGAGAAATGTCGCAAAGAGTGTCATGATGTCCGATTCAATACTTGTTTGAGCAGGAGGACTTCGGGGCGGGTGCCCAAGTCTTCCATAGAGGAATTTCCACAAACTACTTTTAGATCTTGAAACCCTTTCCCTTACACGACCTTCCTGTACCTTCACTTCTTCAGACTTTGCATCTGTAACCTGCACATAAGAAGAAAAGGGGTTTTGGGGTTGTGGTGTTTAAATATTTGCCTCAGTCAAATCTTGGATATCACCTCAGAGGTGAAGCACTTAGGAGAATTAAAATCCTTCAACTCATAAGGAGATGGATGATGATTCCAAATCTACAACAACACACATAATACAAACACAAATCTGCAACAATAACACAATGAATGCCTTGAATGCTCTTTGCTCCAATATCATAAGTTCACAATATCCATCTAGATTACAAATGAATTAAAAAACACACTTATATATGCTTTCCCACTAACATTCGTGAATTTAATTGAAAAAGTCGATAAGGAGAGACCCATTTAAAGGTCCTATGCCGACATGCATTGAAATCTGCTCCGACCAATTAGAAAGGACTTGGGAGTGGTCACCCAAGTCCCAAGGTGCGTTTTTGGTCCCGGATAAGGCATAAAAGTGTTGGGAATTAAGGTGTCTCAACCTTGGTAATTCTCTGCATTTGTAATGTTTGTATTTCTTATTCAATTGCCTATGTTGTAAATAATTGGAAATTCCACTTTGTCATATTGTGGGATGTGGCACGGTGATGTGTCAATCCTACATGGATTATGACAACTTGTTATTTTGTCCTCACATGAGGAGATAGGCATCCCACTTAGTGGTAGGAATATTCTGCCATGTGTCAGCATCTTCTATGTTGTGTAAGGAATGTTTGATCGAAATGGTTATGACGGATTCCTATGATGAATCTATGACATGTAAGAGTCGAGAATAGAAGGTTGTAAGACAGGTAATGACATGTGTCATGTAGCATCTTTGAATGAGGCATATTTGGGTGCCCCAAGGTGGAATATGGTGTTTTGTAAGAGAATATGCTATTTATAGCATGTGTATGACAGATTCTCTTACAGCTGTAAGTTGTAACCGCTATGATAGATTCTATGACAGTCGTAAGTGTCGTAAGAGCATCTGTCATAGCCCATTTTGGAAATAGGTGACCTCTTTGGGATGGGAGCTGTGGACAAGTGTCAGACACATTCTACAATGTTGACCAAGTGTCCCTAGGTGTGGGTTTTGGTCCAAGATGCCATATTGGACGCCCATTCCAAGATAGGTCCAATATTGCCTTGTATTTTCTTTATATACAGGTGCTTGGAGATGGAGTTTGTATCATAGATTTATAGGTACTATTATGTTTCGGATTGACTCCAGACATGAGTGTCGAAGACCATTGAAGCTTGCATTGCAAGTGTATTGTAAACATTCTTTTAGATTTGTTAATACATTGTACAGGTTTCTGAGTGTGGGGTTTTTCACCCGATAAGGGTTTTCCCCACCGTAAATCTTTGTCTCTCTTCTTCTATCTACTTTCTGGTTCTTGTGTTTTGCTACAACATCTCATGTTAATGGTTTAACATTGCTGTAATAGTTAGGATAAAGTTGAATTTACATAGCGCTCTCCTTAATAGATTAGTGTAGGAAGCGTTTTCCGCACACCTAGCTTCCTTTCAGTTGGTATCAGAGCTTGATCACCTTTGGTCCTAGTTGTTGGGTAGGAGTTTTTTGAGCTAATCTTAGGTTGAGTGGGAGTCTATGCAGAGCATTCTGTATCTTATTGCAGCAAGGAGATGGCAGACACATCAGGAAGGTTTGAAGTAGAGAAGTTCAATGGCAGTAATTTCGAGCTGTGGAAGCTCAAAATGGAAGACATGTTAGTTGACCGAGACCTTTGGGAAAGTGTGAATGGAACTAAACCAGCTACAATGACTCAAGATGAGTGGGATCTCAAGGATCGGAAGGCTAAGGGTCTCATAAGACTTAGTCTTGCCGATTCTGTGTTGTTAAATGTCCATGAGGAGACTACTGCAAAACTCCTTTGGAAGAAGTTGGGGGATGTGTATCAAGCCAAATACCTAGTCAATAAACTTTTCCTGAGAAAGAAGTTGTATTCTCTTTGAATGGAGGATGGAGGATCTGTGGCTGAGCATATGAATGCCTTTAATATGCTAGTTGCACAATTAACATCTATTGGTGTAAAAATGGAGGAGGATCGGTGTATGACCCTGCTTTGTTCTCTACCGGACTCATGGGATCATCTTGTCATAGCAATCGGAAGCACCACATCCACATTCAAAATGGAAGAAGTGGTTTCTTCGCTGTTGTCTAAAGAGATGTCGAGAAAGTCTTCTGAGGCAGCCAAAGAAGCCCTTGTAGTTCGTGGAAGACCCAAGGAGAAAGGGAAGAAGAAGGACAAGAAAGCTGAGAAGGGTAGATCCAAATCCCGTGGGAGATCCAAATCTCCTGGAAAGTCCAAGGCTCTTTGTTGGAACTGTGGCAAGACCGGGCATTTCTGAAAGGAATGCAAGGAGGAGAAGAAGAAAAAGAAGAAAGCTCTTGATTCAGATTCTGACAAGTCACAAGATGACGGTGATGCTTTCATCGCAGCCCTGGCAACCCATGCATCTGATGATGTGTGGCTAATCGACTCTGGTGGATCATTCCACATGACCTCGCATCGAGACTGGTTCACTAAGTATGAGGAGTTTGATGGTGGAAAGGTGTATCTAGGTGACGACTCTCGTCTAAAGATCGTTGGTCGTGGAAGAGTCTCTATCCGATTCCCTGATGGTCGAGTGAAGGGGATCTCTGGAGTTATGCACATCCCAGGCTTAGCACGGAACCTGCTTTCTGTAAGTAGTTTGAATGATGCAGGTGTGCAGGTTGTCTTTTTGAAAGAAGGATGCAAGATGACTAGAGGATCTATGGTGCTTGCTAAGGGTACTCAGAGAGGTACTCTGTTTCAGTTGGAAGCATGCATTGCACAATGCAATAGTTCTTCTGACTCAAGGAAGAGGGCAACAGTCACTTCATCCCCACCATCTGAATGAGCAGTGAAGAAATCTGTTGTTTCTAGTCTTGATGGTTTTAATCATGCATTGGAAGTTAAACTTCCTGCAGAAAAGACAATGTTATGGCATAAGAGATTTGGCCACATTGGTGAGAAGGGTCTGCGTACCCTGAAAAATAAGAACCTCGTTGAGGGGTTAGATGATTGTAATCTTGAGTTCAACTTTTGTGAACATTACATTTATGGAAAGCAAAACCGTGTTTAGTTTTAGTCGAGTTCTCATAAGTCTTCTGGTGTGTTGGACCTTATTCATTCTGATGTGTTTAGTCCTGTTAATGTTCCTTCGTTATCAAAATCTGTATACTTTGTATCTTTTATAGATGATTATAGTAGAAGGACATGGATTTATTTTCTCAGAAGCAAATCTGAAGTCTATAGCAAGTTTAAGGAGTTTAAAGCTTTTGCTCAAAATCAGACTGGTAAAAAGATTAAATGTTTGAGAACTGACAACGGTGGTGAGTTCTGTTCTATAGAATTTGATAAGTATTGCAAGGAACTTGGGATTGAAAGACATAAGACAACTCCATACACACCGCAACAAAATGGAGTTGCAGAGAGGATGAACAGGACACTGATGGAGAAGGCTAGGAGTATGCTTAGTGGAGCTGGTCTAGAACAAAAGTTTTGGACAGAAGCTGTTGCCACTGCTTGCTATCTGTAAATAGATCTCCTACATCAGCTCTTGTTGGAAAGACACCCATGGAGGTGTGGTCTGGTAGAAAGCCTTCAGTAAGGCATCTTCATGTTTTTGGTTGAGGCATATGCACATGTGCCTAGGGAGAAGTAGTCAAAGTTGGAGAACAAAGTTGTTAAGTGTATCTTCATCAGATATGGTGTTGGTGTGAAAGGATACAAGCTTTGGGACCCCGTGGCTGAAAAAGTGTTGTATAGCAGAAGTGTCATCTTCAGAGAGCTTACACCTTCTTCCACTGTTTTGCAGCCAGAAGAAAAAGAAAAGAAAGAGGATGTTGTTCAGTTTCCTCTCACCTCTGAGAAGACTGAATAGAAAGACAATGTTGGACCAGATGATGAGGAGAGCTCTAGCAGCTCTGAAAGCTCAAATGAAGAAGCTGAACCTCAACCTCAGCTCTTAAGGAGGCCTACACGGATAAGAAAGCAACCTGAAAGGTTTGGTTTTACATTGCTTGATTCTAGTTGTGCTTATGCTTTGATTACTAACAGTGATGAACCTAGAACTGTATTAGAGGCTTTGGATATGAAGGATGCAGGTTCCTGGAAGGAGGCCATGGAGGAAGAAATGGCTTCTTTGGAAAAGAATCAAACTTGGGACTTGGTGCCTTTGCCTCCTGGACGGAAACCCGTTGGATGCAAATGGGTGTTCAATAAGAAGATTGGTGCAGATGGCAGTATTGAGAAGTCTAAGGCTAGATTGGTTGCGAAGGGGTATTCACAAGTGGAGGGTATAGATTATGGTGAGATCTTCTCTCCCGTTACAAAGCTGACATCCATTCGATTCCTGTTGTCACTCGCAGCAGCTTATGACTTGGAGGTAGAATAGATGGATGTGAAGACATCTTTCCTTCATGGTGGCTTGGAGGAAGAGGTCTACATGTCACAGCCAGAGCATTACATGGTGAAAGGTAAAGAAAAATTGGTTTGCAAACTTAAGAAGTCTTTGTATGGTTTGAAACAATCCCCTAGGAGATGGTACTTGAAGTTTGATGTCTTTGTGTTGTCAATTGGATTTGTGAGATCAAAATCGAATCACTGTGTGTATTATAAATCTGATGGTGATCGTATCCTCATTGTTGCACTATATGTTGATGATATGTTGCTCATTGGGAAGGGTAAAAATATGATTTCTGATTTTAAATCTCAGTTGTCAACTCAGTTTGAAATGAAAGATTTAGGGGCAGCCAGGTACATTCTAGGAATGGAAATCATAAGAGACAAAACCAACAGAAAACTTTGGTTAAGCCAGAGTAAGTATGTGAAGTCCGTGTTGGACAGATTCAACATGGCAGATTGTAGACCATTGTGTGTCTCCGTTTCTTTGGGGACAAAGTTGTTTGTTCAGGATTGTCCAAAATCTCCTAGTGAGGTGGAGGACATGAGCAAAGTACCTTATGCTAGTGATGTTGGCAGTTTGATGTATGCTATGGTCTGCAGAAGACCAGACATTGCCCAAGCAGTGGGAGTCCTTAGTCGATTTATGGCTAATCTTTGACGGGTTCATTGGGATGCAGTTAAGTGAGTGTTTAGATATTTGAGGGGTACTTCCGAGTACTCCATTTGCTATCATGGTAATGTTTCAGGACCTCCGCATTCTGTTGATATTCATGGATTTGTGGATTCAGATTGGGCAGGTGACATTGATAGCAGGAGATCCACCAGTGCTTATGTTTTTACACTGTTTGGTGGTGCTATTAGTTGGATGAGCAAGCGACAACCTGTTGTTGCTTTGTCCACGATAGAAGCTGAGTATATGGCAGCAACTTATGCTTGTAAGGAAGCCATTTGGCTTAAGGGATTCTGTTCCAATATTGGTGTTGATGTAGGTTAGATCACGATCAGTTGTGACAGTCAGAGTGTAATTTGCCTTGCAAAGAATTCAACTTTCCATGCTAGAACCAAGCACATTGATGTTCAGTTTCACTTCGTGAGGGACATGGTTGAGGATGGAAAGGTAAATTTGGAGAAGGTAGATACTTGAAGAATGTTGCAGATGCATTGACGAAACCAGTGGGCACAGAGAAGTTTAGATGGTGTTCAGAGTCTATGGGCCTCTCGGCCTATAGCAGTTAAATCTTGTTTTTCTATTGGCTCTTACAAGGTGTTCGACAAGTGGGAGAATGTTGGGAATTAAGGTGTCTCAACCTTGGTAATTCTCTACATTTGTAATGTTTGTATTTATTATTCAATTGCCTATGTTGTAAATAATTGGAAATTCCACTTTGTCATATTGTGGGATGTGGCATGGTGATGTGTCAATCCTACATGGATTATGACAACTTGTTGTTTTGTCCTCACATGAGGAGATAGGCGTCCCACTTAGTGGTAGGAATATTCTGCCATGTGTCGGCATCTTCTATGTTGTGTAAGGAATGTTTGACCGAAACGGTTATGACAAATTCCTATGACGAATCTATGACATGTAAGAGTCGAGAATAGAAGGTTGTAAGACAGGTAATGACATGTGTCATGTAGCATCTTTGAATGAGGCATATTTGGGCACCCCAAGGTGGAATATGATGTGTTGTAAGAGAATATGTTATTTATAGCATGTGTATGACAGATTCTCTTACAGTTGTCAGTTGTAACCACTATGATAGATTCTATGACGGTCGTAATTATCGTAAGAGCATCTGTCATAGCCCATTTTGGAAATAGGTGACCTCTTTGGGATGGGAGCTGTGGACAAGTGTTAGACACATTCTACAATATTGACCAAGTGTCCCTAGGTGTGGGTTTTTGTCCAAGATGCCATATTGGATGCCCATTCCAAGATAGGTCCAATATTGCCTTGTATTTTCTTTATATACAGGTGCTTGGAGATGGAGTTTGTATCACAGGTTTACAGGTACTGTTATGCTGCTAGATTGACTCCAGACATGAGTGTCAAAGACCATTGAAGGTTGCATTGCAAGTGTATTGTAAACATTCTTTCAGATTTGTTAATACATTGTGCAGGTTTCTGAGTGTGGGGTTTTTCACCCGATAAGGGTTTTCCCCACCGTAAATCTTTGTCTCTCTTCTTCTGTCTACTTTTTGGTTCTTGTGTTTTGCTACAACATTTCATGTTAATGGTTTAATATTGCTATAATAGTTAGGATAAAGTTGAATTTGCATAGCACTCTCCTCAATAGATTAGTGTAGGAAGCATTTTCTGCACACCTAGCCTCCTTTCAAAAATGGGTCCCTAGTTCCCATTTGACATGGGTTTTAGGGGGATTTTGCATCGGGATGAATGTTTATGATGTATAATGTAATAACGGGGACCTAAGAGATAAACTAGGAGGTAAAAAGGCATGTGTCCACTTTTCACTCCATAACACATATATATAATAAATAATATATATTGATGCCCCTTTTAATAGGGTAATGGGTTTGGAAAAAATAAGTAATGTTAAATAAGTTCTACCTAAGGAAGCTTATGTGAAATTGAATTTTGAAGGTGATTTTAGAGGCAACCTTAGCCTTGATGGTGCGAAGGTTTTTCGTAGATCCCTTAAGGATCCTTTCTTGAACCTGAGGCTCTGTCATTATTGGGATAAATCAAATAATGAATTAGAAGTGTTGGAGTTACTCGAAGGTGTAAAGTTAGCGGTGCTGACTAATTGTGAATCCTTAGAAGTTGAAGGTGAATCATAAGTTATTATCAATGGCTATTGTTGGTTCCCAAAATAGCTGATCCCAAACCCTAGAGCATTATCCAATCTCCTAGGCTAGGGGTGTCATCAAGAAGATTGGAAAGGGGCTCATCAATAGGTTGAGGATGATTTAAGGGCAACTGATAGGAGTGAGTAATCTTCTCTTCACTTCAAGCTCAGCTAGACTTAAGAGGGTGTTCCTAGAGGTATCCCTCAATAGGGACTGAGAACAACATAAAATTCTTTCAAATTTACAACACTGTTGTAACATACCATCTCATACCACTTAGATTTACTCACAAAATTTACTAAGAAAGTAAATGAACATGTTTAAACATGAATGAAATTTTTGTTTTAAATCATTTGCATAGTCATAAGTGTTGGCAAGAGACACTGTGTGGCTTCATAAGTGTTGTCATTGATGGCGACAAAGTCTATCCCATACATCCGTAGTGCATAATATGCCTATACCAGAAGTCAGATTGAAGATTGTTTTGGTCCGGTGAACAAGAACAGAGTATGTAACAAGGTCCAACAATCAGGTCTGGATCTCTCAAATGGTGTAACTCAGTAAGTTGCAGATTTGAACAAGTTAAGAGGGGTATCATGACTATTGTATTCCAGAGATTTAGCCTCCAGTGATAAAGCAAGAAAAAGATATGAGCATCTGAGTGTTGGGTTCTAGTCAGGCAGAGCAGACAAAGGAAGAACTGACCAGCAGAGTATCAAACTTCAATCCGGATGTGTAAAAGGTGCTGATCAAGCAATCTGTGATATTATACATTGTTGGCCGACATGATTAATGACTTCCATGTCTAAGTTTTTGATGCACATCACTAATCAAGCATGGATTCAGCCGACAGATCAACAACTTGCAAATATCTCAGGTGTTCTTGTTGCTGACTAAGAAGCTACTGGAAATCCTTAATGCAAATATATATACCCGACATATTCAAGCTTGTAAATGAAAATAAGAAAAAGTATGTATGGTTAAGTGCGAAGAAAAGCAGAGACAGGAGTGAAGGCAGTAATTTAAGCCCAAAATGTGACAGGAAAGTAATATTGAGTAGAGGAAGAATGAAATGTACCAGATCAGTATACTGTACCTAACCAGAATTGAAATCCTGCAGGAATAGATGTTGTTCATTAGTTCAAACACCTTGGTATGATTTGTAAGCATTTGTAGACTGTAAGTCTCTTGTAGGCAGTAGGGCTTTTGTGAGCAGTGTGCTCGGGCAGTGAGCCCTAATTGGCAAGTGACAAATTTGTACTCTTTATTTTTTTAACAGAGAATACAATCTTGGGTTAGTCACCTCGTGGTTTTTCCCTTAACAGGGTTTCCACGTAAAAATCATTGTGTTATGTGTTAATTTCTTTTTCATCTCTTATGATTGCCTTGCTTTGGTATAACATTAAATGATAAGTTAAGAAAAGAAAAGAAAAATAGAAAAGTTATAAGATCACTGATTCAACCCCCCTCTTAGTTATATGCATTGTTTCCAACAATTGGTATCAGAGTTAAGTTCCTCTGAACAAAGCCTAACCGCTTGAGGAAGATCTGGGAATCTCAATGGATGCATATGGTATGAAGGAACAACTTCAGTCTGCCCTAGATGATCTTGAACAATCCCACTCTGAAGTCAATAATTTGAGAGAAAGACTCAAACAAGTTGATGATTTCATAAATGAGCTAAAAGAAAAACTTAGTACTTCTATGAAAAAAAGAAAGGAACTACTCCAAAAATTTGCCAATCAGAGTGAAGTCAATGATACTGATGAAGATCTGAATGAGAAAAATAAGCTATGTGAGAACCTGTCAAAAGAAGTCATTATGGTAAGGTATGAAATGGAATCAGGGGTTATGAGATTCACCCAAGAAATTGAAGAAAAGAGAAAGATTGAAGATAATCTAAAACAATCCCTCAAGGAGAAAACAAAGGACTACCATAAAATGGATAGAATAATCAGGCATCTTGAATCTGATCTTGAAGAAGCTAGAGACAATGAAGAACAACTTGAGAATCAAATAGATGCTCTTAAACAAGATCTCCAAACTGCAAATGAATACAAAGAAAAGTTCAAGATAAGCTCAGCCCAACTTGAAGTTCTTGAAAGCCGAAAGAGGGTAGCCGATAAGCGTGCATTGGGATATGAGAAAGGTGAAAGCTCTGGATTTGGTCAGAAGAACTCTAGATCAGGAAATCAAAGAAACATGCCTAGAAGACCTCCTGTAAGGCAACCAAACACTCAAAGATATCCATCCTTTAATGGATATTGCTTCAATTGCAACAAGTTTGGTCACAAAGCAATCTAGTGCAGAAATAGAATGAATCAATTCAATCCATCCTTCTCCGGTCAATGTTTCAGTTGCAAAAGGTATGGTCACAAATCTCATGAATGCAGAAATATGCAAATGAACAATTCTTTCAATGGTAAATGCTTTGTATGCAATAGAATTGGATATATGACTAATGAGTGCAAATCAAGAGGATATCATTCAAATAAGCAAAGAAATGTCGTGTGTTACAATTGCAATAGATCCGGTCATATTGCCAAATTCTGTAGAAGTAGAAATTAGGATATAAAAGGTCCGGTGGAACATGATCAAAAACAAGATAAAGGCAAAGGTAAAGTAAATGTGAATGAAGTTCAAAAGGAGATGAGCAAGATTTGGGTAAAAAGGAGTACAATGAATATTGGGGATGGATCCGTACTGAAATCCGGTGCTGATATTCCTTTCGGAAACTAAAAAGAAAGCTCTGGCTCAGGGGTAGCTACAGAGAAGATCCCTTTCCCCCAGCCGGCCAGTGAGTGCCTGAATTTGGCACTTTGATTCAAAATAAGATGTTGTAGTTTAAAGGGTTTGAGGAGACTCACTTGAAGGTCATCCAGTCAAAATTTGATAAATCCGCATGGAGATTTGAGCTAGTTATGAGGAGATCCTATATCGGCAGCTATCCGGTAAAGCAAAATTTCACAGACAAATCCGATATGATCCAGAATTGAAATATTTTAATTTGTGGACCAATGGCATGTTTGAAAAAGGTGAAGATATGTTGTCAACCCTCATAAACAATGATTTGAAGATCCACAAGACAATCCAAGAAAAGCTCATTTGAGAAGCATGGTAACTGGATGACTTAAAAACTTGTGCATTTATTACAAAAGGAAATTAGGGTTTACGCAAGGATAAAAGGGTTCTTTCACTCATTATTTACACACTTGCACTCATGAAGAAGAAAAGAAGAGCTATGCGAAGAAGATCCTACAATTCACTCAAGTTCAACCAAAGATCGAATTCAACCAGAGAATCGCTTGGGTTTGTGCTTCAAACCCTAAAGCGTGAAAATGTACTTCCCTTCTAAAAACTCTCTCTGGATCTCTTGCAAAAATGGCTATTCCAATGGTTGTCAATATTTCTAATAGGCTGAGACCAAAATTCAAGAAACACCCTTACAAATCTCTAGAAGTTGATCCCTTGGGTGCGTTTTCTAGTATTCCCCACGGAGTCTTACATGTAGAAGATGTTAGGGTTTATATCCATGCAAACATTAAAGATTTTGGAGACTCAAAGTTGATCGAGATTTATCACAAACAGTTAATAGATGAGAATTTTGAACTCAAACCTGAATTCAAGACCCTCCGGGACAAACACTTCGAACATTGCATACATTTTCCATGTTTTTAGAAGACGATTGGGTCTAGTATGTTCTAAGTAGGATGCATGATAATTTTATGTGGCTAATGAGGCCATTCAAGATAACTAAAGATGCCATCAGGGCAGTGACTGGACTACATTCATTTGGTGGGGTACCCGCACTTAAATCTATGAAGAATCAAATGGTAACTGAAGCCACCAAATCAAAATTTGACAAAAGAGCAATGACTATAGATGACATCACGGATCTGGATGTCAAGTTTGCTTCAATAATAATTGGCTACAAAATCTACCACTTGAGCAAGGAGAATTCTGTGTCTGGTACAACAATCTATGCTGCATATCAGATGTTAAGGGAAGATGCAGATTATGATATGTGTGAGCTTCTTCTAAATCAGCTGATGGAGAACTTACAGAAGATCAAAAAGGATAAGAAAAACTCCTTTAAATATGGTAGTCTAATACTGTGTCTATTTTTCTATTATATGAATGAGTTGCCTAGATCAAATGGTTGGGTCTGGCAAAATGATAAACCCGTTGCAATTCAGATCAAAGATTACATGTATGGACTTGGTGATGCTCAAGCCCAAAACACAGCCCTCTGGGGTTACTTTAAGAATTTCTAAAGCATGATGCACACGAGAGAAAGAATACCACAAACAATAGTTGACAAATACAAAGATATAGTCTGCTTCATGGTTGACACTGATCAATGCCTAATGGAGGCAGTTGAGCCAAGAACTGTATGGATAATGCCTATGGGTTATGAGGTCAATGAAAAAATCTTGGAGCTACATATTCAACACCTGCTAAGCCAGCCTAGGGACACTGAAGCATAAAGGTTTGACACCTTTGAAGAGCTAAGCATAAAAATACATGTTGAGTTAAGACAACCGGAGATGAAGAGAAAAGTAAGAAAGGAAGTTGAAGAAATTGCCAAAAGATTTGGCATATCAAAGGAGGCTGTAGATGCTAATAGAGAGAAAATGGAGAAGGCAGAGAAAGAAAGACAAGAAACAAAGAAAGAAAGTGCTCCTGTACAAACCTCCTCTCGGACTAGATCCTCAAAGAGCTCTGCTCCTGTCACTTCCAAAAGCTCAAAGTCTACCAAACCAGAAGTCAAGATAGCTAGAAAAGGAGAAAAGAGGACGAAGACCAAAGCCACAAGGACATATACAAGCCATAAAGATGATGAAGAAACAAAATCAGATGAGGAAATCAGGAAAATGAAGAAGAAGAGAACATCTGGGAAGTTGTCTGCTAGCAGAAATGAGGAAGAGAAGGCAGAGGAATTTGTTGAAAAGCCCACTCTTTCTATTGATGACATCATCAAGGCAGTTACTGTGGATGGGAAACTGCAGCCGGTGACTGAGTTCTATGATGAATACAATGATGCTGACAAGAGAATTCTGGAGGAATCTACTGTAAGGTATTTGAATATCTATAACAAAGCATTTATTGAAATAATTTCATTGATTCCAAAAAGCCTAGAAGAAGTATTGGAACAAAGAAAAGTGAATGCAAAGGCTAAAGACTTGGAGATCCGTGAGAAAATAATGATATAGCTATGCCCCTCTATCACTCCAAAACAAATGGACATGGTTTTCAAGGAGTGTAAAGATGATTTCCAAAGAAAATCCAGAATGAACAAACTCATGCTTGGAGAAACTAACCAAATAGTAGATGAAACAAAAGAAATTCTTCAGAATGCCTTGAATAGATTCAATCTTCCCATTGTAGAGGAAATAGATGGAGAGCCTTCTAACATGGATATTGAAGGATTAAAGAAAAATGATGAAGAATCATCAAAGGCATTAGTTTCCTCTGTTCCAGAAGAGGAAGGGCAGAAAGAAGAAACATTTTCTGACAAGGATGTCGAAGGATTAAAGAAAAATGATGAAGAGCCATCTGAGGCATTAGACTCCTCTGTTCCGGAAAAGGAAGGACTGGTAGAAGAAACAAAGATCAATGAGCAAGTCAGTCTGGATGTCCCCAAAAGGAAGGAAGTAGAGTCTGCAAGAGACATTGCAGAGACAGTACAAAATTTCCTGGACAAAGAAATAATGGAGTTGGATGAACCTGAGCTAATTCAAGGTCCACTAAACTTTGACTCTCTATCTCCCATTTAGATAATGAAGGTAGCATCTTTTGCTCAGGCCAAAGCAAAAGAGAAACTTCTAAAATCTCACATGGAGGATTGTGAGCTGTTGGAGATTGCATCTGGGATGCTGGAGAAGATTATGCCAACCTATCAAAAGGATTCTTCTACCTCTCCATCTGGTAATCTAAAAAACTTAGTCAATTATGTTAACAGTCATTTTGAATCCTTAAAGAAATCAACAGAAACTAAGGTTCGAAAGGAGTTCTTGGGAAAGAGGTTCAGTGAAGTACAAGGGCTAATTACTAATGATAGAAGAACCTTGGGCATTGGCATAAAGAGCTTTGAAAATGCTCTTAAAGATGGTGGGGACATATACAAATTTTGTTTAACTTGGCCCAAAGTGACAGAGGACATTGAGAAGAAAGTGAAAGAACAAGAAGGAAAACTGTCAAGTTTATCTCAGAATTTTGATCCCCTTACTACCTCTCTGGTGAATCATGAATGTCAAGCTATTGCTATAATAAATGAAATTAAAGAACTAGTTAAGGAGAAAAATAACATAATGGATAGAATGGGTGAGCTCAGAGGGATAATCATCTCTAAGTTAGAGGCAATGCATGATGCCTTGACAGAGGCACAAAATACAATCCGAACCAGTGATCCAACAGACTTAAAAAGGGCAGAAGCATATGAATTTTTGTTAAGTGGACACATCTCCATTTTGGATAGAATGAAGAGGAGTTGGGCCACAAAAATCATCCAGTTGAAGACAACCTTTGCGGATATACTTAAGTATATGTAAGTATAAGATATGATTTGTATATACTTATGGCCATGTATAGAATAATTTTTGCAAAATTTTGGTATGCGGATTCCACCCTTTGCCATTGATGTCAAAGGGGGAGTGAAGAGTAGTGAAAAATGTGGGATCCAGCAAAGGGGGAGCTCCAGTAAAATAGTGCAAGAGACAAAGCACAAGCTAAGGGGGAGTTACTACGACACTTAGCCATTTTTCACTAAGTGTTGCCATCAATGCCAAAGGGGGAGATTGTTGGCAAGAGACACTGTGTGGCTTCATAAGTGTTGTCATTGATGACAACAATGTCTATCCCATACATCTGCAGTGCATAATATACCTATACTGGAAGTCAAATTGAAGATTGTTTTGGTCCGGTGAACAAGAATAGAGTATGTAACAAGGTTCGATAATCAGGATTGGATCTCTCAAATGGTGTAACTCAGTAAGTTGCAGATTTGAACAAGTCAAGAGGGGTATCATGACTATCGTATTCCAGAGATTTAGCCTCTGGTGATAAAGCAAGAAAAAGATATGAGCATCTGAGTGTTGGGTTCCGGTCAGGCAGAGCAAACAAAGGAAGAACTGACCGGTAGAGTATCAGACTTCAATCCGGATGTGTAAAAGGTGTTGATCAAGCAATCTGTGATATTATACATTGTTGGCCGACATGATTAATGACTTCTATGTCTAAGTTTTTGATGCACATCACTAATCAAGCATGTATTCAACCAACATATCAACAACTTGCAAATATCTCAGGTGTTCTTGTTGCCAACTAAGAAGTTGTTGGAAACTTGATGAAGATATATATACCTGATGGATTCAAGCTTGTAAATGAAAATAAGAAAAAAGTATGTATGGTTAAGTGTGAAGAAAAGCAGAGACAGGAGCGAAGGTAGTAATTCAAGCCCAGAATGTGTTAGGAAAGTAATATTGAGCAAAGGAAGAATGAAATGTGCCAGATCAGTATACTGTACCTAACTGGAACTGAAATCCTGCATGCATAGATGTTGTTCATCAGTTCAAACACCTTGGTATCATTTGTAAGCATTTGTAGAATGTAAATCTCTTGTAGGCAGTGGGCTTTTGTGAGTAGTGTGCTCAGCCAGTGAGCCCTAATTGGCAAGTGCCAAATTTGTACTCTTTATTCTTTTAACAGAGAATACAATCTTGGGTTAGTCACCCCGTGGTTTTTCCCTTAACAGGGTTTCCACGTAAAAATCCTTGTGTTATGTGTTAATTTATTTTTCAGCTCTTATGATTGCCTTGCTTTGGTATAACGTTAAATGATAAGTTAAGAAAAGAAAAGAAAAATAGAAAAGTTATAAGATAACTGATTCACCCCCCCTCTCAGTTATCTGCATTGTTTCCAACAATAAGAAAAAAATGCATATTTTTTTCTGAATATCTTTCCAACCTTGAAATTACAATTTATTCCAAGATAAAATCATTGTCAAATCATTTCACTTTACATTTACAAATATTTTGCACTTAGCAATATGAACAAGTTTACATAAGTTTGACAATCATAAGTCATAACATAAAGTATACTACATCTGGAATCTTGATATCTGTCTCACAAGTCTCAGTGAGTCTTGTACTGCAAAGGGAGAGCATCATCTGAGTGCTTTACCTCCAACCACAGACCGGTAGTCCCCGCACACCTTCCTTCCTAGAAGTGGCCCTGCCCTTCACAAAAAGTATAAACATAAGGAACCAATAATTTTCCATCTAAATCCTAGTGTTGTGTCCTACATAACTCAATCAACCATACAAGACAAGACATTCTTCTAGCTAAGTATGATCATTCTGATAGGTCACACAATATAGACACGGTGAACCAACTAATGCATGCAGAGACAAATGCATCACTTTGGCAAAAATTGCTATATAAATAGACATTTGCAATAAACGTAGTCGAGTGTTCACACACCTCTAACTTGACTTGGAAACTACCTCATCCTACAATTAGACTTATTTGGCTAGTATCTCTAGACATAAATTGTCTAGACTAAACTCAAATCCTAGTCAATATCACTTAGAATTAATCCTTAATCTAGGATAAACATAATATATGGGTTTAGGAGACATGAACCTTTCAGAGAGTCCCACGTTGCATACTTGCAAATACCAGGGTCTATGACTTCCTGTCATTCTACTCAATAACCCAAAATAGATCACTCATGTGTTATATATCAGGTTTTGATTCCATCGAGAAATCATCTAAATCTGTCAAGTTGTTTCTTGATCTATGATTTCTTGACTATTCGCTATCGACCAATATATACAATAGACTAGAACAATGAGCTAATTGACTTAAGAGTTTTCAAGTCTTCTAAACCTTTCTGGGTTGATTCTAGGTTTTTAAATTCTCTAACCCAATACATTGATATATCAAAATACCATAGTTTTCCAAAGTTAATAAATTGTAATACTATAACATGAATATAATAACCCTTAGTCTACTCTTGACCACTTGGGCATTGATCTAATTTACATTCTTATCTCATGTAAAAACATAGAATATGAGGTTTTATCCTCTTTCATATAAGATCTTGAAGAATACTATCATTAGCATAAGTACTCTTGACTAAGTTCAAACTTTTCAATCTAACTAGGCTTGAGTCTACAAAATAGAAAGATGTTTACGACCTCTTGGTCTTCTTAAGTCTACCGACTTCCGATATAGAAAAGGTTGTGAACTTATGTAAAACATTCTCGAACATAATGAAAATACTTATCATAGTTGTAGAATGCATAAGTGATAATACATCACTATCTCTTGGTGTTTCTAATGATATCTATATCATTTCTATAAACTCTAGAAAAAGTGAATACCTATCACTAAATCTTTCGACTAAAACCATTAAAACTCATACATATAAATCATTGAGAAAGGTGAATCTATCACTGACTAAACTTTCTTTAATCTATCTCATTTCGACTCCTATGTCTACATCTAAGTTCTCTAAAAGTTAAGTCTCTACATAATTTCTATATGAAACTAGTGGTTTGTTAAAGAGTTATTTATCTACACTTCTTGGCCTTACCATGGCCTTCTTGTAGAGATGTCATCCCATGCATCGATTTGGTTGATACAAGGATAAAACATTGTTTGATTGCTCGTCAAAAGCATAATACCATCGGTCCTCTTTGGGCACATTACACACATAGAAGAAAAGTTTAAAAAGTTGTTCTATGAGCCCTACGGTTTGACAAGAACATGACTATACGAAGATTATTGTAGGTTTAATATACAAGAATAATACACTTAACAAACAATACCAAGAAGATTACTCCGAATGGTATATAAATATATCAATCGGCCTCATGCAATCATAAATGCAAAGCTCGATATAATACGATTACATCAGAATCACATAGGTATAAAGACCATTCGGCCTTATACAAACACAATTACAGAGCTCATTATAATAAGATGATTACAGTGAAAACACATAAGTATATAGACCATTCGGCCTTATACAAGAGTAAATACAAAGCTCGATATAATAAAATGGTTACATCGAAAACACTTAAGCATAAAGACCATTCAGCCTTATATAAACACAAATACATGGATCGATATAACATGCATTCTAAGATATTATCCTATCTCTAGATGCTCACATAGAATTAGAGTTATTGCAGTTATATGAAGTAATAAAATTTACGTATCAGAGATACCCATACCTCTATACGTCGCTAGTTTTTCCAAATCCAGTGTCTGTTACTTCTTCAAATTGCTGCTATCAAGCTATTGTATCACTTCACTATGCTAGCTTCCCATTGCAGATGATATAGAGCCCTCTCTCTCTCAGGTAAGAGAAATAGAACTCACTCTATCTATATCAACTGTAAAATGATAACAAAATACACTCTTTCAAAGCCTTGCCTATGTGACCTCTTACTCAAAACCAGGTTCTATATAAATCCAATGCAGTCCTCCACTTTCCTTTACTTGGGATCACACAAAAAAATTGTCTCTCTTCCATGCATGATATATCTTTAATTATATATCCTTTTAAAGCCATAACTCTCCCCATAACGACATAGATCCCTTGCCGAAAACTAGCCTATACTTACTCTCTACAGAGCATGCAGATCGAGGGTAGAGTAATTGGTTATTAAGACCACTCCCAAATCTTATTAAGATCTCCTCCATACTCTCCATGTCATTGTGGAGTAAAGGAGTCAAACATCTATTACTTACATGAAGTAAATTGCATTGAATTTGCAACTACTCCACCTCCCATAATAAGCTCAATGATAACAAACAAAAGGTTTAAACTGGTAATTCTTATTATATATAAATAACATTGTTGTATACAATGTATAACTGTGTTGTTACTAATACTCGACAATATATGAGAATGTGGTCGAGGTATTCTCCCCCTCTCTATCTTACGTAAACACCAAAATAGATAGATTATCATAACGGAATTCTAATTGGAAATTACTGATAATGAAATTGTTTAACCACTAATAAATATTTTCTCTTGAATATAATCTATATTCATATCACACAAGAATTAACAACTATTGACCATTCCTTGTCGATGGTCATACTATCCTAACTTAGTTTTTGACAAAAAATACGCTTATGGATCTTGACGAAAAATCGACGATTGTCGAGTCAAAAACAAACTTAGACCAATTGGTCGAACACAACTTATGAAACTCGATGAAGGTTCACTAAACTATGAATGCACGAGACTTAGATGGCAACCAATATGTTATATCCATACATCTATTCTCTTCTCTCTGATGATGCTCTCCTTCTTTCTTAAAGGGTGGAAAACCTATTTCCTGGTTACAACTTGCAATAACCCAACTGGGATTAGTGTGTCATTAGTTGATTCATAAATCTTATGAATAAATAATCATGACATCATATAATCACATGTCTAAATTCTATTCATATAAACATAAACTCATGATATCATTGATTTATCCTGACATTTTCACATTACATTAAATCATTAAATCATGCATAATCAACTACTAATTACATGCAAGTAAAAAGTAAAACATATTCAAAATTTGGGGTGTGACATATCCTCCCATAAGATTCATTGTCCTCGATGATCCACTATATCCAAAACAATAATAAGATAAAGTTTTTTTTAACTTTGTAAAGCATAAAACAAATGAGGAAATCTCTGATAGAAATCATGGTAATCTTCCCATGTGGCACTATCCTCTACATACTGGTCCCACTGGACCTTGCACTAAGTAACCTCTCTGTTATGCAAGTGAAGCTTGTAAACTTCGAGCACCTTGAGAGGCTTGATCATGACCACTCCTGGGTCTTGTACCTATAAAGCATTCCAATCAAGAATATGATTATCACCTGTTATATACTTTTTCAAATATGAAACATGAAAAACATTATGCATTTTGACAAGAGATGGTGGTAGAGAGTTTCTGTAGGCAACCGGATTGATCACTTCGAGAACTTCTAAGGGTCTTACATATCAAGGAGCTAGTTTGGAAGACTTTCCAAACTTTATGGAACTCTTATGAGGTTTAACTCTCAAAATATCTTTTTCTCCAACTAAGAATTGCCTTGGCATTCACTTGGCATCAACGTAAATTTTCTATCATTTACTTCCGTCAATCTATTTCTGATCAGCTTGATCTATTCTTCTATTTCTGATAACATTTCTAGACCAATGCTAATCCTGTCATCTAGATTATCCTAGCTTATAGGAGTTTGGCATCTTCTTCTGTACAATGCTTCAAATGGATCCATCTTGATAGCAAAACTGTAGGAGTTGTGATAAGAAAACTCCACAAGCAGTAGATATTCTTCTCACTTGTATTGTTGATCCATGTAATACATCTATAAAAAATTTCTAGAACTTGGTTTACCCTCTCAATCTGACCATCTATCTCAGGGTGATAAGCCGAGCTTAAATTGAGTAGAGTTCCTAGCACTGAGAACAAAGTCTGCCAAAATCTTGTTGTCATGCATGCATCTCTATCTAAGATAATCTTCTTAGGAACTCCATGCAATCTAAACACTTCTTGCACAAACTTGGGAGCTAAAACAGGTGCTCCATCTATTAAATTCCCAGGTATAAAATGAGCTACCTTGGTGATTTTGTCCACCACTACTGGAATAACATCATGTCTATTTTGAGACATTAGGAGACCTTGAACAAAGTCCATACTAATGACCTGCCACTTCCACTCTGGAATATCGTGCGGATACAGAAGTCTTGTTAGATGCTGATGCTCAGCCTTGAATCTCTGGCACTATAAATAAATTGCTACAAATCTTGCAACATCATTCTTCATTCTTTTCTATAAATAAAGAGGCTCCATATTGGATAGGAGTTTAGTTACTCCAGGATGACCTGAATATGGTGCAGAATGAACTTCCTTCCACATAAGGTTTCTTAATTCCATAGAGTTTGAAACATACATCCTTCCTCTATATCTTAAAATCCCGTTTGGTTCAAAGTAGAATCCATCATACCTTGAGTCTTGAGGATTTACTATATGAGCCTGCTTAACTTTCCCATAGTACTCATCACCTACAGAATTTTGTAACACTAAATCCTTGAAGTTCGAGTTGATAGAGACAATTGATGAGATATGCCTTCATCGACTTAGAGCATCTGCTACTCGATTCTCTTTGCCTTTGATAAAACTTATCTCAAATTCATAGTCAGATATTAATTCCAACCATCTTCTTTGTCAAGAATTTAGACGAGGTTGGGAAAATATAAATTTAAGACCTTGATGGTCTGACTTCAATTCAAAAGGCCTTCCTAGCAAATAGTGTCACCACACTTGCAAAGCATGCACAACTGCTGCTAACTTTGAGTCATGAGGAGCATAATTCTACTCATATGCTCTCAGCTTTCTAGATTCATAGGCTACCACTCGCCATTCTGCATAAGCACTTCTAAACCTTCACCTAAGGCATCAGCGACTACAACAAATTGACCTTCCAAATTAGGAACTTTCAATATTGGTACAGTTGTCAACCTCTCTTTTAACTGTTCAAATGCCTCCTGACATTTTTCTGACCAGTCAAAATGCTTTTCTTTTCTTTGAAGTGAAGAATTAGGTTTACAATCTTAGAAAAGTTCAAAACAAACTTTCTATACTATCCAGCTAACCCCATGAAACTACGCACTTCATGCACATTCTTTGGCACAGACCACTCAAGTATAGCTTTGATCTTCGCTATTGAAATTCCTTTAGTTGATATTATATGTCCCAGATATTGTATCTCTTTCTAAAAGAAAGTACACTTAGAAAGCTTCCCATACAACTTATGTTCCCTCAGCTGCTACAGAACTAACTGCAAATGCTCTTCCTCATTCTTTGAATATATAAGAATGTCATCTAGGAACACTAGAATAAATTTATCCAGACAATCTCAGAAAACATTGTTCATCAAATTCATGAATGTTACAGGGGCATTCGTAAGTCCAAAAGGTAAAACTATGAACTCATAATGTCCATGCCTTGTTCTAAAAGTTATTTTATGAATATCATCATCTTTTATTCTCAGCTGATGGTATCCAAATCGTAAATTGATATTTGAGAACACTATTGCACCCCACATATGATCAAAAAGATCATCAATATGTGGTAGAGGATACTTATTCTTTATCATTGCTTTGTTGAGCATACAATAGTCTATACACAGACACAAGGTTCCATCCTTCTTTTTGACAAAGATCACAGGTGCTCCCCGAGGAGAAATACTGGGTCTAATCAACCTTTTAGCCAATAGCTCTTGAAGCTAGGCTATCAACTCCATCAACTCCATAGTAGTCATATGGTATGGTGCCTTTGAAATCGACTCAAATCCAAGTATTATATCAATAGAAAAATCAAAAGCTCTCTTCAGAGGTAATCTTGGAAGTTCATCTGGAAAAACATCCCAAAAATCTCAAAGGAAAGGATAGTCCTCCAAGGTTACATTTTGTTTACTAGGATCGTCTACTACTCATTCCATTTTGATTGTAAAAATTTGACATCCTTTTCACCTAGCCCTCTTCAGTTTCATAGCAGAGATTGGTATGATCTTGACTTCTCTTTGTGTGCCTTGCAAAAAGACTTTGTTTCCTACATCGTCTAGATACTCAACTATTTTTGCAAAATAGTTGACATTCGCCATATGTCTCCATAACCAATTTATTCCTAAGATAAATTCATAGGAACCTAAGGGGCCTACAAACAAATTCACCTCAATTGAAAAGCTAGGAAGATCAATCTTAGCTTCAAACATGCATTGCTTTACCTGAGCTTTAGTCTGGTTAGCATATTCAACTGACCAAATATATCCAACTCTTCTAGAAAATTTATTCAATACTCTTAGAGAAATAAAAAATTTAGTCACTCTAGTATCAATAAAAATATAAATAAGAACTCCAAACAAAGTACCTGTCATTTCTATAGGAGTAATCTAGTACTTCGCCTGACAATTGTCCAATGCTAATGGATCCTCTATTGAAAAGTTGCTTGCTGGGTAGGTAATGCGTTACTACACTGCTGAACTTCTTGATTCTTGGTTGGACATTGATTCACGTAATGATCTCCACCACAAGAGAAACATCCTCCAGGAGGTCCTTGTTTTTAGCAGGTTTACTCGAATCATTCTTCTAGAAATAGTTACTGCTTTTCTTCTCATTTTTGGGTCCATTTTTGCTATTTCTCGAGCCCTTGTCACTTTTCCCAATATTCAACCACTGACATTTCTCCTTATCGCGAATTTTGAAAATTTGTTAGCTTTTGGTCAAAGAAAAGCTATGGCATCCACCTTTGTCAAAATATGACCACAAACTGATCCCAGGTTAAGCTTAAAGAACTTAACCTCGGTTCCATTTTCTTATTCATCCACCATGTGGATGCTTCACCTGACAACTGGCAGGCACCCCATACTACCTTGGTTATCTCAAAGTAGTTTCTGATCTCAAAATACTTTTCCATCTCTGTCAACCAAGCTTTTGCAACATTGCCATTTACTATTCGATCAAGCTTGGGTGGGGTCACCTTCTTCATATCTCTTGACAGCTCTAAGGAAACTCTACTTCTCTTTTCTTCACGAACTTAGTCTTATCAACATCCTCCCTTCGTTCACTATGAGTACTTGGTTCATGGACATAATCATCATCCCTTTGATGCGAGTACTCTTTTTCTCCTTTGGATCTGTCTTGACCCCTCACTTCCTGTTCTAGGTTTCCAAGCCTTTCCTTGGTTTCATTCAGCATGGTTAATATCTGATCCATCTTAGTTATTGGGTTTTTAGAAGGATTTGACTCTCCTTGACTATCTTCAAGATTCGTTCGAGTTTGAACCATGATTATACTCTATATCACACCTAATATTCATATTAAGTTATAGATTATAATTTAGAAATAATGCATCTCATTAATTCAAAATTCATCATAAAATCTATTCACAAAACTTAGATTTCTGCAAACAATCTCATCTTTATTATAGTTTATTATGGGTATAAATACATCCTTATTTAGATAGATAACTCAACAAGACTACATGTCACTGTCGCTTAGAGGATATTCCTCAGGTTCCTCTTCCCCATCAAAATCCATTAAAACAAACTTAGAGGGTGGATGTACACGTAGGTACTCCTCCATCACCTCTTTTCCTAAAATAGGGGCATCACGACCACACCCAAATGGCATGTCGCGACTAGCAAACGGTTTACTCGATTTAACTACAAGAGTAGGAACAATGAGTTTCTTAGCTAGTTTGTTGCATTGTTTCCTTTCTAGTCGAATACACTTAAGAGCGTCAACCAAAGTTTCAGAGTCTTCCAACCATGCACCCTCATCATAGTTAATATGCTCTTGGAGTTTTACCTCTTCGGTTGGTTCTTTCTTAACCACTATCTTGGATAAGTTTTGGGGGACAGACTTCTTGGTAGTTTTGGTTCTTCTCCATGTCATTCTAGCATAAAACCAAATTCAAACATTAGCCAATTTGTTAAATGTTGACAAGTTTTCTCGTAGTGAGCTCCTAGGTCCACATGTTGAACCCGGTAGCTCTGATACCATATGTAACAAACCATCTCATACCACTTAGATTTACTCACAAAATTTACTAAGAAAGTAAATGAACATGTTTAAAAATGAATGAATTTTTTGTTTTAAATCATTTGCATAGTCATAAGAAAAAAATGCATATCTTTTCTGAATATCTTTCCAACCTTGAAATTACAATATATTCCAAGATAAAATCATATTTAAATCATTTCACTTTACATTTACAAATATTTTGCACTTAGAAATATGAACAAGTTTACATAGGTTTGACAATCATAAGTCATAACATAAAGTATACTGCATCTGGAATCTTGATATCTATCTCACAAGTCTCAATGAGTCTTCTTCTACAGAGGGAGAGCATCATCCAAGTGCTTTACCTCCAACCACAGATCGATGGTCCCCCGCACACCTTCCTTCCTGGAAGTGGCTCTACCCTTCACGAAGAGTATAGACATGAGGAACCAATAAGTTGTCATCTAAGTCCTAATGTTGTTTCCTATGTAACTCAATAGACCATACAAGACAAGACATTCTTCTAGCTAAGTATGATCATTCTGATAGGTAACACAATCTAGACATGGTGAACCGACTAATGCATGCAAAGACAAATGCATCACTTTAGCCAAAGTTTCTATATAAATTGACGTTTGTAATAAATGTAGTCGTGTGTTTAAACACCTCTAACTTGACTTGGAAACTACCTCATCCTACAGTTAGACTTATTTGGCTAGTATCTCTAGACAAATTATGTTGAGTAAATTCAAATACTATTCAATGTAACTTAGAATTAATCCTTATTATAGGATAAACACAATATATGGGTTTAAGTGACATTAACTTGTCATAGAGTCCCATGTTGTATACTTGCAAATATCAGGGTCTATGACTTCCTGTCATTCTACTCAATAACCCAAAAATAGATCACTCATCTGTTATATATCAAGTTTTGACTCCATCGAGAAATCATCTAAATTTTTCAAGTTAATTCTTGATCTATGATTTCTTGACTATTCACTGTTGACCAAAATATACAACAGACTAAAATAGTGAGCTAATCGACTTAAGAGTTTTCAAGTCTTCTAAACCTTTTTGGGTTGATTCTAAGGTTTTTAAATTCTTTAACCCAATACATTGATATATCAAAATACCCTTGTTTACCAAGGCTAATAAGTTGTAATACTATAACATGAATATAATAACCCTTAGTCTACTCTCAACCACTTGGGCATTGATCTAATTTACATTCTTATCTCATGTAAATACATATAATATGAGGTTTTATCCTTTTTCATATAAGATCTTGAAGAATACTATCATTAGCATAAGTACTCTTGACTAAGTTCAAACTTTTCAACCTAATTAGGCTTGAGTCTACAAAATAGAAAGATGTTTATGACCTCTTGGTCTTCTTAAGTCTACTGACTTATGATATAGAAAAGGTTGTGAACTTATGTAAAACATTCTTGAATATAATGAAAATACTTATCATAGTTGTAGAATGCATAAGTGATAATATGTCACTATCTCTTGGTGTTTCTAATGTTATCTATATCATTTCTATAAACTCTAGAATAAGTGAATACCTATCACTAAATCTTTTGACTAAAACCATTAAAACTCATACATATAAATCATTGAGAAAGGTGAATCTATCACTGACTAAACTTTATTTAATCTATCTCATTTCGACTCCTATGTCTACATCTGAGTTCTCTAAAAGTTAAGCCTCTGCATAATATCTATATGAAACTAGTGGTTTGCTAAAGAGTTATTTATCTACACTTCTTGGTGTTACCATGGCCTTCTTGCAGAGATGTCATCCCATGCATCGATTTGGCTCATATAAGGATAAAACATTGTTTGACTGCTCGTCAAAAGCATAATACCATCGGCCCTCTTTGGGACATTAGACACATAGAAGAAAAGTTTAAAAAGTTGTTCTATAAGCCCTACGGTTTCACAAGAAGAGAAAATCACCAATCAGTCAGCCTTTGCTCGACTTGTTCTTAACTAGACTAGGCATAAAAGACAAGCTGTATGGTCTGTCAACCTTCAACATGCATAGAAAATATTATATCGATGACAATGTCACTGATAAGAATAGGACTATATGAAGATTATTGTAGGTTTAATATACAAGAATAATACACTTGACAACTCGGAATGGTATGTAAATATATCAATCAGCCTCATGCAATCATAAATACAGAGCTTGATATAATAGGATTACACTGGAATCACATAAGTATAAAGACCATTTGACCTTATACAAACACAAGTACATAGCTCATTATAATACGATGATTACAACAAAAACACATAAGTATATAGACCATTCAGCCTTATACAAAAATAAATACAGAGCTTGATATAATAAAATGATTACACTGAAAACACTTAAGTATAAAGACCATTCAACCTTATATAAACACAAATATAGAGATCAATATAACATGCATTTTGAGATATTATCCTATTTCTAAATGCTCACAGAGAATTAGAGTTATTTGCTTTATATGAAGTAATAATTTACGTATTAGAGATACCCATACCTCTATACATCGCTGGTTTTTCTAAATCTAGAGTCTGTTACTTCTTCAAACTACTGGTATCAAGCTATTGTATCACTTCACTGTGCTAACTTCCCACTACAGATGATACAAAGCCCTCTCTCTCACACACAGGTGAGAGAAATAGAACTCACTCTATTTTTATCAACTGTAAAATGATAACAAAATACACTCTTTCAAAGCCTTGCCTCCATGGCCTCTTACTCAAAACCAGGTTCTATATAAAATCCAATGCAGTCCTCCACTTTCATTTACTTGAAATCACACAAAAAAACCATCTCTCTTCCACACATGATATATATTTAATGATATAGCCTTTTAAAGGCATAACTCTCCCCATACCAGTGAAGATCCCTTGTTGAAAACTAGCCTATACTTACTCTCTACATATCATGCAAATGGAGGGTGTAGTGATTGGTTATTAAGACCACTCCCCAATCTTATTAAGAGCTCCTCCATACTCTCTATGTCGTCATGGAGTAAAGGATTCGAGCATCTATTATTTACACGAAGTAAATTGCATTGAATTTGCAACTACTCCACCTCCCATAAGTAGCTCAATGATAACAAATAAAAGGTTTAAACTAATAATTCTTATTAAACAATGTCACAACCCTTTATTTTCTAATATTTAATTATGATATTAAATAATATTACCAAAATTAATTGATTGATTTAATGTGAAATTGCAGGACGACACTCTCTCGATGGAGAGAGAGAGTATCATTGAGGAGGGGGTGTCTAGCCAATTGACAACGACTTGTGATGAAGTGAATCTGCACACACTAGGTAGTCAAATTGCATTTACATTTTAATTGCATTAGAATACCTCTTTAACTATTTTCTATTAGTCGCAATAGATTTATAAATTGCATAAAAATATATTACATTTTAGAATAATCATTTGAATGATAGACATAAGTAAATATTAGTCCCAAATAAATTTATTGTGCAAATTACAAAATTAGAAAATATGCATTTTCAATTAATACCTCTTGAAAAGATTCCTATATGATTCTTCATTATTGTTTGAATAAGTGATTTCTAATTTAGGCCACATGCAAGAAGTGGCGGTTATTCTCTTTTCTAGGAAAATCTTGGGAGTTATATTGTTTTAAGTTTTCGAATTTAAGGAAAAGCTTAAAATGGGAATATTTATGAGTAGTGGAGTTACTGGAATTGGTTACTCCTTCCTATTTTATTTTTCAAATGTGCATCTTCATGAAGGATGCTCTGGAAAAGGTATTAAAATAGGAGTTCTATTTGAAAATGAGGGGGAAATGTCTATATCATGTTGTGAGAGCTTGCATGATCGCTGGAAAATAAAAGAAAAACCAAGGGAGACAGTGGAGGAAAGCTCAATCCAGGTATGGTTAGGATTCAACAATTTATCATTTGTCAATGATGTACCTTGGTTATATAAGTTTAAGCCGAATCTTTTAATGTGGAGCCTTTGTATCGTTTGAATACGCCTTGTTTTATTTCGCAATTCAATTCTACAGATTACACTCAGCTACTTATATTAGAGCTCTTCCTATTTTCCTTAATTGATGAATTCTCTTTTGTTATGCCTGTCAGATGTTCTCTATTAGCAAAGATTATGGGATAATGACATTACGCTAGTCAATAGCATTTGATTTCAAGTCCCTTATGCAATTCACTGTATGTATAACCAGATCAATGCATGGCGTGAGATAATTTTTCTTTTCCTTTTGAAGCATGTTATCAGTCTGATTGTGACTTGAGAAGCCTCCTCTAGCCGGCCCAGGGTAGAGGAGTATGACATTACTTATGATCACTCCTGCATAAGTCTGTGACATTGAAGGATCCAAATTAAAAGTAGTGTCACTGTAAATACTCTTGAGCCTATATTCTTGTGAGACCCACTCGCACCTACGAGCACATCCACACAATCACCTCTAGTTGAAAGTTAGCATATAAATGATAGAGTTTAGGGTGATCTCAACAAAGCCAAATCAACCGATCCTACTTGTATGTGAGATAGAGTGCATCACTAAATTAAAGCTCTGAGATCATTCTTGTGCAATCCATTTTGTGCGTATCCTACAATCTTTGATGGCATACCTGTGAGACATTTTGTCAAGTAGTTTGTGTGCCCTCTCAATGTTTTTCCATTTTTGCATGCAAGCTACAAATACAGAGTTTGGCTTTATGCCTACCGATACTTTTAAGTTCTTTTTAGACAACAACAAATATTTTTTTAACGGAAATATGTGCTTTCCTCTAGATGTCAACTCTCTGTTTAATTTCTAAGTATTAGCAGGTCACCTCCATTTCAACAAGGCATCACAGTAGATCTATCATTTAAACCATGCCATAAGCCCACCATGATTATTGGATGTTTCTAAATTTTGGAATCTATATGGTCTAAGGAAAATGATAGTTGTTTCTAATATGTGTTTTAAAAGGCAAATGATATATATATACAAATTCCTTAACAAGTGTCAATCATGGATTTGTCCTCTTCTACAGTTTTGTTCTCCGGGGGTGCGACATAGCCTAAAATATATGAATTACTTTTACCTATCTATGTATCTCTAGTTGCCTTAACCTCCTCTTAAAAGTCTATACCTAGAAAATAACTTATTTAGAGAACTCCACATATTCTAATCAATTTCTTTTGGAATAGGTTCAAGAAAGGTTTTAAATAATATAGAATGATCAAGGTGGATATGGTCATTGATTAAAAGTTGCAGGGATGTCATATTGTTTTTATAGTTTTAAGGTATCTCGTTCTTGTCGTTAGAGAGGGCGTATAGTCTCAATCTAAGCTATCACTACCCTCTTAAATTTAATATATTTAAATATATAGAATTGTTTAAAATGGTTATATAGGTTATCGACTTATGGTATGGTTTGATTATACTTCCATATTTGAAAATTAGAGTTAAAGTTAAGTTATCAAAATAATGTATTGCAAATCTAGACCTATGGATAATCTTGAAATTCCTAAATTTATAAATGTGATGTTTGGTTAGAATAATTTTTGGAATTCAAGGATGGGGTTAGTTTTATGGACAAATTAGTAATATGGAGCTTTGTTATGAGTCATGGTTTTATTATAGGTATGAAGATAGGAAAAGTGGAATAATTTATTCTAATGGTTTAATAATGATGATTTATCTTTCTAATCACTTTTGCATATGCAAGGAATATAACTTGTGCTTTTATTTGTTTAAGAATTAAAGAGTTCAGTCTTTAATAAAAAAATCAATTTCTAGCATCTATCGGAAGATAGTTCAAGCTTTGACATTACTCATGTATTTTTTAATCATAGCATAATATTGAATAAGGTCATTAGGGTTGGGTAGTATGAGATAGACCCCTTTTTTTAAAATTTGTAGATCATGTGAGTTCCTATGAGATTTTGTTCATGACTAGTAGTTGGACTTTAGTTTTCTGTCACTGACTAATATAGAGTGAAATGGTGAATTTGAAGCTTTGGATTTATATTAGACTATCATACTGTCTGGTGATGACTTGTCTACCAAATGTGTATAATCGTATTGAATGGTCATTAATGATGGGATTAGGTATGTAAGAATGCTTCCCTAAAAGATGTATATTGCATAGGTGTGTTACTTTCTTACAATATTGTGTGCATCGTAGGATGTGGTATATGTATTTGACACATGTTATAGGATTGATAGTTAAATCATGTTGCACTTGATTCCTTCACACAAGTCATCTTCAGTTTGCTAGACCCCCCTGTGATGGGTCAGGCTCCCCAATAGGGTAGCACGAGGAAGCTTTATGCTTCGTGGTAGGGTGGATATCGCCACGATGATGCTCTCTCTCTCTCCCTCTGGCTCCATGGTGTTCATGTGAAAGATATTAATTGTTATTCTGTTGTTCTTTGTACAAGCCTACTTGGCTAAATTTTTGTAAGGGTATTGCCTTGTATTGATGTACTAATTAACTCATTAATGTATGTAAACCTATTTGGATATCATGATGAAAGTTATTAAATTATTATCCTTTTTCCGCACCATTGTATAATTATTTTATTCTATTTACTATTTTTGGATTGATTTTGCCTTTCATCAGATATTTATAGTTAGTGGAATTTTCAGTCATTACAAATATATATATCAACATAACATCATTGTATACAACGTTTACCTATGTTGTTACTAACACTCGACAAGATATGAGAATGGGGTCAAGGTATTCTCTCCCTCTATATCTTGCGTAAACGCCAAAATAGATAGATTATCATAATGAAATTCTAATCAGAAATTACTGATAATGAAATTGTTTAACCACTAATAAATATTTTCTCTTGAATATAATCTATATTCATATCACATGAGAATTAATGACTATCTACCATTCCTTGTTGATGGTCACACTATCCTGACTTAGTTTTCGACAAAAACTACGCTTATGGATCTTGATGACAAATCAACGATTGTCGAGTCGAAAACAAACTTAGACCAGTTGGTCGAACACAACTTAGCAAAATTGACGAAGGTTCACTAAACTGTGAAAGCGCGAGACTTAGATGGTAACCAATCCATTCTATCCATATTTCTAGATTCTCTTCTCTCTTATGATGCTCTCCTTCTTTCTTGAAGGGTGGAAAACCTATTTCTTGGTTACAACTTGCAATCACCCAACTGGGATTAGTGTATCATTAGTCAATCCATAAATCTTATCAATAAATAACCATGACATCATATAATCACATGTCTAAATTCTATTCATATAAACATAAACTCATGATATCATTGATTTATCCTGATATTTTCACATTATGTCAAATCATTAAATCATGCATAATCAAATACTAATTACATGCAAGTAAAAAGTAAAACATAGTCAAAATTTGGGGTGTGACACTGCAACAATATCCAAGTTATAGTTTTAATCCCCAATATTGTCACTAGATTAAAACAAGGTTACTGCATTATAAAACCTCTTATTAAAGCTGATGACGACATCATTGCAATAGTGTGAGATGCAATAACATGATTTTCTAATTATTTAAACATTATGAACCACTTATGATTCTTCCCTAGTTTGCAATAATGAATTATGAACTATAGTAAAACCCTATTCTAATCTTACAACTAACAGGACACAAGATCATGAAATGAATGGTGTTTGATCCTTCACCAATCAGACCTGTGCCTACTCCTTTAGGTAACAAAGTTACAAAATGCAAGATAGAAGGAGATACATTTGCAAAACATCAACAGAACCATATATGTACTCGCATACAAATATTATCTATAACACTGCATATAATGGACATACTTAATAATCCAAAGCAAAACTGTAATAACCCATATGATATGAAGAAAATATTGAAAATGGTAATCAGATTGCATAGATTACACCATTGCAGAAGAATAATAAAAACATAGAATAATATATTATATTGAATCAGGATGATCTTACATTGATTTGCAATGGCTTATAAAGCCAATATATTCCCATGTACAAACTACCATAATAACTTACCAGAAACTAACTCCCACAAACTAACATTTGTTTTATTTATGTAAACTATAAACTAACATATTTACTAAATATAAATTTAACTATATGTAAACATTATTTTATTCTAACACCCCCCTTAAGGTTTACATGTAATAAAACCAACATTCCCCCCTTATTACATTATCTCAAACAAAGGATGGAACACTGCAAGGATCAAAGACAATAGCCCTTCTAGAGACTTTGATGAAGCACCTTCACCAATCCTCCTCACTCACCAAGGAAACACCAAACTGACGCCATCGATCTCCTGATTGTAGAACCTACAAGACTCTGCACAACATGAGAGAACATAAAGTGTCCCCAACCTCCTTACACAATGAGACAACAACTTTCCTCATAAAGTCCACATCTCCTCTGAGTGTGTCAAAATGCCTCATCCAGTGCTGCACATGAGAGAACAACTCTCCTCCGAGAGTCCACATCTCCTCCGAGTGTGTCAATATCCCTCCTCCAGTGCTATGGAAACAATCCCTCCTCTACTATGCAAAACCACTATGAATACACTAATCCCACCTATTTCAAAGATTACACTATCCACAAACTAAGTAAATGCAGATAAACTAACTCCACCTATTTCAAAAGTTACACTATCCACACATACTGCCACAAAATGCCAAGCCCCCCTTGCTCCATGAAGGGACACAGATGGAAAATGGGTACTCCTCATGCAACTAATCATCCCTGAGTGAGAAGCTAACTCAGGATGATGAAAAACCTCCTACCTCCAATGCCTCCTGCCTCCAATTTTTAATCTTTTTAGTCCTTACTTGCCAAATGTAGTATTAAAGTCTTTGAAAGCTTGATCAATATAAACAAGACTTTCAAGCATATTTGTAAAACCCATGAAATAATAGGATGTCAAATTCAATCGAAAATGTATCCTTTACAATAAATCACTTATAAATGGCTTCAAAAAATGAATAAACTCTTATATCTCCAATGAAGATCCTTTTTTTAAAACTTTGCATCTATAGACAAAAGTATAATAATACTCAAATTTAAACCCACAACCATTGAACTTCAAGTGTAGTGAATAACCAACTTGCCCATTCAACTCACACATAATTTATCTTCTTTTCTTCTCATTTTGTAAACTATATAGCTAGTCCCAAATGAGAAAATAATTGATGACTCTAAACTTCACCCAGCAAATGAAAGAAGAAAAAACAACTTACAGACAAGGCACCCATGCTTATGTTGCACAAGGATACTAAATGTTTGTTTCATCCATGTAAAATATAATTTTTCCTTTCTATATGTTTGGAGGCTTACAAACTCTAACAGTAGCAACAAACTAACTAACCTTTTGCAGATCTAATTCTCAAAATAATCTAAGGTATTCACTGAGAATAGCATCCTCAATATTCTTGTGTACCAGTTACTTTGATAGAAGCATTCCTTCTCTTTCTCACCACAATCCTACGTCACCTTGTCTTCTCAGACTAAAATCTAACTTTGTCTTGTCCAACAAACAAATTAATTGTATATTCTTGTGTAGAATGTGTCGTCTTTATATTGTAAACAATGTCATGTCAAGTCAACAGATCTTACTTTTGCATGCCTATATTCTTTTATATTATACGATTAATACTAGGATTATTACAGCCTACTGTACGCACTCCTTTTCATGCTCTAATTCATCTTCATACTCTAAAAACAATGATTGAATAGAATATTGGATGCTTTCTATTATACCAAACAACACCTTCTATATTGAATAATACCTTGAATCCAGAACGTTGCTCTCAAATAGGTGCGCAGAGATTAAAGTGTTGTTGCTTTCTCTAACAAAGTGTATTCAATTCCTAAAGACTTCCAATGCCTCTTCATACGCAGCTATCTGCATACACTTTTCTTCCAAAATGCCTTCTTCAAAGGAGTTTAAACACTTTCTTCAGAGGAGATGAGATCAAAACCCTTCTTTTTGTAGCATATTATTCTCTTCCCACTGGTTACACATCTGAAGCATAAATATTAGACGTAGCCTTACATTAAATAGATCCTTTATGCCAAACTACAAACGATTTGCACAAGCACAAGATTTTCAATGCTTTGATACCATATTGAAAACGATAATCAAATTGCATAGATTAGACCATTGCAGAAGAATAATAAAAACATAGAATAATATATCATATTGAATCAGGATGATCTTACATTGATTTGCAATGGCTTATAAATCCAATATATTCCCATGTATAAACTACCATAATAACTTACCGGAAACTAACTCCCACAAACTAAAATTTGTTTTATTTATGTAAACTATAAACTAACCTATTTACTAAATATAAATTTAACTATATGTAAACCTTATTTTATTCTAATAGAAAAGACCATTAAAAAAGCCTTACAATGCATTAGATGCTATCACACATACATTAAATATTCATTACACGCATACTAGCAAATGTGGCAAGAGAAAACACACAGTTGCATCTATGCATTCCCATGAATCATTCCAACATGCCCTAGACATATACCACTATATATAGATTCACATTGAAAACCATTTTCTCTGATTTATAAAATGTATTCCTCCCTTTTGCATACCAAACCAATAATATTTGATGCCCTAGATATTCTTGAAGCACCTACAGGTCTAGAAATTGGCTCAGTGACCAACACCTAATACATCTTCTTGTTGTATATATAGCATTACTTTTTCCTCTTGGTTCCTAACATGATTTTGAGTGGGAAAATAAATTAGGGTGTCCAACTATTGGAATAAATTCCATCTACCCAATCACCTACCTATATTTTCTCTTCATTTAATTCCAACTGCCTCTAATCTGGTCAATCAACACATTAATGACTCTTCTGGAAAGTAGGGATGCATTTCAGTTGAAGAAACCATGAAAAATGCATTTAAAACACGTTAAATATTCAATTTTGCCTTTTTTAGAGCCAGAGGGGTCTTCAAGAACTTTGTCAGTGATTTTGATGGTTCCAAAAACCATCAGAACCACCAAAATCATCTTTTATTCTCCTTTTCTCCTTTGTTCCTAGTTGTCGGTGTTTTCTAGCCCACTGGGAACTCGCCAAAATTCCATTTCTTCTCTCTTTTTCTTTCATCTTTCTCCTTTCCTTCTTTGTCAGTGATTGGGGGTCAATAGGGAACCCAAAATCATTTCAAGGATTTCCTTCATTCTGGGAACCAAGGAAATCTCTGAAATTGTTCATGGTAGGCCGATAAGGCTAAACACAACAGTTTTAGGTTTTTTAAGATTTTTAGAGGTTATTCAAAGACAAGAAATAGGGTAAAAACATAGGGGGGCACTCAGAATCTTCAAATACAGGCAAACATGTGAGAAACAAAAGGGGGGAATGATAGGGGCCTAAAACACATGATCTTTGTGAATTTAGGATAGGGAAAAATAGGCACTAATAGTTATAATAATAGGTCACTCAAGGATTGGAAGATTGAAATTATTGTCGTAGAGTGTTTAGAATTTGGAGGTTGATTAAATATATAGTTTTTTCCATTAACATATAGGGAAAGTAACAAGGTGGTAAATAAAATGGCTAATGAAGGTGTTTCCTGACTTCCTTTCTCTACTAAAGTTAGATTAGCAGCTTATGAGTGGAAGATTGATAATCTTTTGACGTCAAATTCTTCATTTTCTAAGTGTGGGAGCTCCTTTATGTCTTGCCTAGTTATGATTTTTTCCTTTGGGCATCAATAATTATTACCACTAAACTTTCATTCACCCTTTTTAATTTTATGGCAAGCCCTCTTTATTGTTTTCAAGAGAGATAAGTGGATAGTATCACCATCCTTGGAGATTTAGATTGCTCATGCATGAAAGGTGTTCAACTCATTGTAGGGTGTTGAGGCATGAATAGGCAGATCCCCATTTATTAGGGTTCTAGAAAGGACTTTCAATTAGTGTTTTCTTATATTGGAAGATTGAATTCTACATTTTTACTCTTGTCTCTCTAGTTTATGGGTGCAAGGTCTACAAAAACAATGGTGAAGGAGAAAGGTATTCATGACTCCCCTTATGTTGGCACAATGTCCAATAGACGAATGAAATAAATCATCAGTGTTTATGATTCAAAATATTTCTTAATGATAAAGATAATTATTTGCAAGGTTGGTCTTGTAACTCTAGTTTGAAGCACACCAAGGCATTCATTAGTGATACTTTAGAGTATAATCTCACTTTGATAAAAAATGGATTTTAGATAAGGTCCTCCATGTGTTGGAGATGTTCTTTTATTAAAAGTTTAGAAGATTAATATGATGAGTAAAATCTCTTTAGTTGTTTCCTTTGCATTAAAGATGAGGTCGAAGAGCTTAGGAATGTTGTCTTCTCTTTGGAGAAACAATAAAAGATTTGATAAGATTTTGTCAAGATTTATCCCTATATTCTAGTAATTTATGTATTATTGTTCAAAATGCATCTTTGGTAATCTCTACCTACTTCACAATACCCTCACTCCCTCTTTCAAGAGTTTCTTGAGTCTCTCTTTATTCCTTCTTGGAACCAAGGGTGCAAGTGGAGCTAAATTTGGTGGTAGCTTTGGAACCAGGGCCTTCTTCTTGATTCCATATTTTCTTTCTTATATTATGATAGTTTGTTTTGTCCCATTTTATTTATGGGATTCTCGAGTGGTAAGATCCTTTTTTATTCATTCTGATATTGTATGCTTTTATTTTTCATGGGAACAAGGCCCTTTAAACCTACATTAATTGATTGAAAGATTAAAATACATTTTTTTTTATAGTTTAGTTGTGGGTTCTATAGGGGCCCACACCTAAAAAAAAATGCTTACTTAAAAGCTAAAAGCATTAAAAACCTAGTTGTATAACTAAGAATGCAATTCACCAAGTGGTTGCAATAATGAGAGACCGTACTAGATATCCCATTATAGTAAACCACACAAAACTAAGGAGACCACCATCACCTTTCTTACTACACAGGGGCTAGAAACATATTTGTCCCACCCTACTTAATGATCAATACACCTAATTATGCATAGGTTTTCATGACTTCCCTCTTGACCCCACTCTTTGATAGAGTTAGAAGAGTGAAGAGATTGAATATTGCCAGTTAACCATCCCTTAGTATTATCCACATATTATTCAATAGAGCAACAAATATTAATAGTAAACTATAAAATCATTTAATTGATTATAAATAGTACCTCAAGGACACGTGGGGGAATACTAAATAGGCCCAATTTGAAAAAAAGAACTCACTTTGTCTAAGTGTATCTCCTATTCAAAACTACTATCAACCTAAAAAACCTTAGAAGCCAACATTATTATGTGAAGAATCTGTTCTCCAACTATTGAATCTACAACTCTCATTTCTAGCTTGGAAGAAAAATCCTCTATAATTGATGCCTTGATACAAAGTGCTCATGTATTCCCTACCCTACCTTCACCAAGAATCACCTTTATAAACTCCAAGTTAGCATATCTATTGATATGAAAAGTGTGTTTAAGCTTTAAATCAGAAACACCTCCCTTATACAACATATCTTAGTCTATCATTCCTCTTATAAATCAACCTACAATGTGCCATTTCTTCCTCCTATACACTAACTACTATAGAAGTAAACACAAAAAGTGTTCACAAAAGCCTTGAAGACATAAAGATGCATGCCACTAAACTATATCAAGTTCTTACACAAAAGAGGAATAACTTGTCAATGACATCAATATTACAAGTGGGAGAATATGGTAGGCACATATTAGTGACCTTGAGATATTTCCCATGCCTTCAACATTTATGAATAAGATTTTTTTATGAACAAAAGTTAGGGGAAGGTTATAGATAATAATGCAATGCTTTGGCCTTTAGGAATTTTGAAATCTCACATTCACTGAGATGCCTACTAATCTTAGATGAAAAGAGTAATTGAACTACTCCAACATTCATGAGAGGGTTTACAATGATATACTTTCTCTAAGACAATGTTTGTAACTCAAATTATTAAAACTATTTTCTATCAACTTCACTTATTCTACAATCCTTTATAGTTTCTAGTCCTTAAACCCCCCTTTGTTGCATCAAAAAATAACTTGAGAATCACCTTTTACTAAAAGGTGTTTACATCCCACCAAAAATAATAACTTGAGAATCACCTTCTGCTACAAGGTGTTTACATCCCATAATTTTGGCTAATTTAACCCCTTCGAGAAGCACTAATGTTTTTTCTTCATTATTTGATTTTAAGCCCAGGGAAAAGAGCCACCTTTATGAACACTCTTATGGGGTTTCACAAGATCACCCTTGCAATAGCCATACTTAGGTTACCTTTCAATTCACCATCAAAATTTAGTTTGAAGAAGCCTTCTTAAGGGGGATCACATATACTTTTTATCCTATTCATCATGTTTTTATTATACCATCATCATGCGATATTATACATTAATATTAATATCAATACAAATGATTATATGTGTATTAATTTATTATGTATGATATATGTTTTTGATACATGAGACGAGGCAATAGGGTCCCCCTCCCATTATATTAACAATTTATACATGAAGGTTCAACCATTACAAACCAAGTAACACTAATACAAAAACAACAATATATGACTGAAAAACTACTAAAAACTGCTTATAAATGACCAAACATGGTCGAGTGACCATTAGTAGTTTATTTTCCATTCATTTATAACGTGACCAAATTGATGACAACCATTTTTAGTCATTTATTGGTTGTTTTGATTGATTGATTTGCTACTATATTTAGTCGTTGATTTAGTTATTGATTGTTGTAATCTGATCACTTATTTAGTCATTTTTTATTCATTAATTTATTTAATCATTAATTTAGTCATTGATTTTTGTTAATTGGTCACTTATTTAGTCATTTTTATTCACTGATTTCTGTCCATTAGTAGTGTATTTAGTCATTAATTTTAATCATCATTTTGATCAGTTTGGTAGTATATTTATTCATTTTTATTCACTGATTTCACTGGTCATATATTTAGTCATATTTATTCACTATTCAATGATTTATGTCAATTGGTAGTATATTTAGTCAATTTAATTATTAACTGACGTCAATTAGTAGTATATTTAGTCATTTTAATCAAGGAGAAGAAGCATCACCACAAAATCACATCAACCATTTTGAAGCTTGCACAATGAAACAACTTTGAGAAGGTAAAAATAACTTGTTTTATTGATAAAAAATGCTTACAAACAACATACAGATCTGAAAATAACTTACAATGCTTTCTCTTTGCTAAAAAAACCTTCATGGTTACAATACATAGCTCAAAGAATGAGCAAGAAACTGATTTTCTGAGTATCACTGAGCATAGAAGCACAAATACATTCATAGATGTCTTCTTCACAAATCCATGATTGTCCCATGAAGCTCATTGTCCTAGTTCAAGATCACATTATCATCTCTGTAGAGATCCTGTCTCATGCACCCAACTTGCTCTAGTTCATAAGATGCCATTGTGAATTGTTACCTGTAGCAATAAATTGTCCTTATCTCTGATGATTATGCCTCTGATGTCTGTCATCTTTGGTAGGATGCCTCAATTGTCATGGACTGTTAATCAACAATATTGCCTTATGACTAGGCTATGCATTGTCCTAATCAAACTTGTAGCTTCTTGAAATGCATTGTCCAATCACTTGTTAATCTAGTGTCATGCATTTTCCCTTTATAAAATAACAATGCCTCATGACTACCACTACCTAGCTCATTATTCTGGCATGCTTTCACTTGTACTCTGCCTCCCATCAACATAGAACATTGCACCTCTATTGAATGCCTTGACTACCTTTGACATCTATCTTTTTCAAATTCCTTAAAAATAGTTCATCACTACTACTATTACCTAGGTATGCACTCTATGTCATCTTCCAGACTGTTACATCTTCACATAGTCCATCATTGGTCCTGTCACTTATCACATCACTATCATGAACAACTGTCTTATCATATCATCACCTCTAATATAGAAATTAACATCCCATTATGATACTGATATTGTAAAATATCTATGTCTTGGCATATAGCTCACGATAACCCCCAACCTTGTTGCTGCTCACTTGTACCAACTCTATGGTACTGTCCTAGGTGTTCATGCATCTAACATGAAGACTCTTGACTATCATGAGATTTGGCACCGTCAAATGCATACTAGAAGGCTGTCTCCTTACCCCTTTAAATGCCTCTTAAGACATTGACAAGATTGTAACCTTTGCATAGTTCTTCGCATTGACTCTAAGATTATCTTTTAATGTTTGCATGATCACTGTCTTTTCCATGAATCTCTACCCCTTGACAATCACTTGTAGGTTTTCTTCATGCATAGATGGAAGCTCTTTCACAGACTGTCCTTTCAATCCTCACTGTCATACATCCTCATTTACAAACATATTCACTCAAGTTTGAGGAGTGCTTCTACCATGGTCATAATTGTTTTGGAAACACTATCATTGCCATGATGCCATTTGATCAGGACCTTCACTTTGTGTTTCAAATGTCCCTGTGTCTTCTACTTATGGCTCTCAGTATAACCCTATCATCCATGGATCTTTAAGTGTTGCTTAGCCTCACATGACTATCATTGTATTTTGAGAAGGTCCTCTTATTCTTTTACAGTCATATCACTGTCATAGTCATTCCTTGTGGGTGAAACCATGATACGAAGGATTATTGCAAACAACAAAGAGAGGACCTGCAAAGCAAAAATACAATTTTCAGCACTCGATCAATGTTTTTTTTTAAGTTTTCCCAGTTGGACCATAATGAAAAATCTATAGAACATTATGAATAAAAAACTAAAAATTGTTGGACTTGATAAACAAGATCATAAAAAAAGATATGCATTCAATAAAATTTCCTTTGAAGTATATGGAAGCCTTGATTCCTTGATTCCTTGAAGTATATGGAAGCCTTGATTCCTTCAGATGTTGTAATTGCAACTGCCCTGGTAGACATGTATGCAAAATGTGGAACCATGGATAAGGCACATGAACTGTTTGATAGAATGCCTCAAAAAAATGTGGTCTCATGGATTGCATAGTTGCAGAACTGCACTTGAAATTTCCAAGTTGTGGGCGCCCCCTTCATGGTCTACCAAGTCCAGGTGGCATAGTAAGGCGAGGCCAAAAGAGACTCAATAACACTCATTATGTTTTTCCTCACTTGTTTCAGGAATTCATTTCATAGGGGAGAGAGGGTTTTGACTAACAAAAACTATAACAAACAACAAATTGGAAAATGGTTTAAACTTTAAACTTAATACAAAAACATATTTTTCAGCTTTGTTTGTAAATTTTTATCAAGCAACTATTAAACTATCTATTTCAAACACATTTTATTGTGACTTGCACAGACCTATCCTAGCTTCTCGTTCAGATTTGATGTCCTTTCCAAAATAGGAGTGTTTCTTTCCTTATGATACATAAGTATATCTTTATTGATGAATTGAGTAGGTTGGATAAACTTTATCATCTAGATGCCATTAAAAAAAGAAGCAAGTCAAAGACAAAAATGCAATTTTAAGAAAATTAAAGTAGTTTCCATGTTAAGCATATTTGAATATCAAATAGAATTTCAAACTTCATTAAACAAGACTTCTTACCTCAATTAACACATATAGTGAAATAGGAATAATGGTTGAATATAATGTCACAAGGGTAAATAGTGTAATTGCAGCAACCTGTGTAATGAGGAAAGATGAGAGAAATGAGAAATTTACATAGAAAGAAATTGCCCATTAGCTAAAAGAAGAAAACTCAGTAGCCTAAATAAAATTTCTAAATATCTAAATTGTCTTTGTGGCTTCAGTTTTAGTTGACGTTGTGCCAATATAATAAAATCCAGAGTATTGCTTTGGAACAGGGTATGGACATCCATCAAACCATGAAGGATAGAGGAATTTTGTCAGATGTTGTAGTTGCAACTACCCTGGTAGACATGTATGCAAAATGTGCAACTATGGACAAGGTACATGAACTGTTTGATAGAATGTCTCAAAACAAAAATGTGGTCTCTGTTAGGACCATTCAAAATTCTCATAGTCCCACTTGGTTTCATGTAAATTTCCTTCCATAAATCCATCTTAGGGATCCATATTTCTTTTAAAATTATTCCAGGAGTCATTTATAAGCACCCCATACCAAGTCCATGTGAAAGATATTTGTATTTTTGACCATTGATGTGTTTTTGTCTCTCACCGCAGTCCCGTAGGTCACTCAAAAGGTCTTGGCGGGTGTGGAGGAACCAAGGATAACAAGGGAGCAATTATCGCTATCCCGTAGCATGAAGAGATTGCACTTGCGGCATCACGGTATGCAAAGATTGATTACCGCAGCCCCGCAACAGTCTTAAAACAAAGTGGTGGGATGGCTATATAAATTTAAGTGGCATATGATACTTCACTGCGGTCCCGTGATAGTCAAGAGAATAACCGGCGATAATGCAGTAAGGAGCAGAGGAAAATAGTACATTGTGCCCCCGCAGAGGCCTCAAGTGAGGCTTGCGGTATGGCGGTATAAGGAGTTTAAGTTATGTAAGTGTTGAATACCGTGGCCCTGTGATAGTTTCAATGAAGGAGTGCAGTAGTGCAGTGAAAGGCTTCAAGTGATGTTTAGTATACCAGAGTCCTGTGATGGTCAAAGAAATAGTTTGCGGTACTGCGACAGGGAACAAGTCAATAAACATAATGGTACCACGACCCCGCAATGTCCATGTCCTCAGTGTGTGGTAATGCAGTAAAGGTCAAAATGATGTAGGTTACCCCGCTACCTCGCAATAGTGACCTCACTAGGTCTGCAGGGTAGCGATAAATGGTAAAAGAAGACTGCTAAGTGTTCTCCCATCGTCTTGCGGAGCAAACAAATCAACTTTGTGATAGTGCACTGAGCATTGGATGCTGGAGTAATAGCACTGCCGCCTTGTAGAGGCCATCATTTATGGTGGTGGGTGTGTGGTAATCATTGAAATGACTGCAAAACTAGTGAAATATTTTGTTTGTCTGATCTATGATGATCAATGGACTATGTTTGAAGTGATTTAAACACCCAGATTTGCTCAATCCTGGCACGAACCAAAGTAAATGGTGAAATGACCAGCTTCATAGCAAAATAAAGCCTGAAATTCCCTTGTATTTCATCATTCAAGCAAGTGCAGTGGTGATTCTAGATGGTGAGCTCAAGCTTTGAAGTGTGTTCTGTGAACTTCATTCAATTGAGTAAGTTAATTTCATCATCCTCTTCATAAAAGTTGATATTTAGTTGGTACTTTGCTTAAATTGGTTCAGTAGATCAAAAAAATGTTAAAACCCTAGTTCATAAAAGTATCAACATAATGGCACCCAAAAAATCCGAATCCACAAGTAATAAAGCTAAGTCCTCTTCTCCTAAAGAAAAGAAGCGGTCCCTTCAACAATCATTGTTAGATATTTTGCCAAATTCAGTTGACAAGGGGTATAAGAAAATATTTAAGGATATAGCAGAGGGTTGTCGAGATGCCAGGGTTCTTGTTTCTGGTTGGAGTCTATTTTGGTATTTCTGTGAGAAAAAAAGATGGTCAAGGTCCTGTTGCCAACCTCTGGAACTTGAATCTGGCCAAACTTGTAGTTCCAAATGTGTTTGTTGATGTTGAACTGATCAGAGTATTGGCATAATGCCACCATCCAGCCACGAGGACAATTAGATTGCCTAATGGGTCACCATTGGTAGCATTGGACAAAAATGCAATTATTGATTGTTTCATGCTCAGTAAGCAAGCCCTCACACAAGTTGACTTGAAGAAGAGTGAACAAGAATATAACAGCCTTAGAAAAACACACAAGAATGACGAATTGCCCATGTACATGAGAAAAGGGGCTAATAATAGAAGAATTGAAATTCCATCCACTATTGTTGAGCCTTTTGCTGTTGATGATTTTGCTGTTTATTTCAAGTGGACATACTTTGCTCTATGTCAGGTGCTGGGTATTGATGCCCAAGACAAAATGCCTGTGGATTTGATGGCCACGAGGATTTAGAATCTAGAGGTGAATATTGAGTATGATTTTGCATCATATATTGAAAAGAAGTTGCATGATGGTCTATTGCAAATCAGAGAAAACAAGAAGTCCCTTGATTTCAAATACTATTCCTTGTTGTGTCACTTGATACTATATCAGAATAGGGAAAAATGGTCTAGCAAAATGGATTTGAGTATGATTTACCAAAAGAGGCAGAGGTTGCCCACACAATGCTGGTGCTACAAATGGGATATTCATTGCAAGAATTGTAATTATGTAGTATTCCATGATGAGTTTGCAATCAGAATAATGAATTCACTTAATTGCCCTTCTCCCAGATTGAACAAAGAGTTCAAAGAGATGTTGAGGCCTCTTGTTCATAGGCCAACACAAGGTCATAAGCATAACTTTGCTGATTAGTTTTTCTTTCTAGACCATACAATAATCAAAGTTTATGGGTGTACTCAGCCACCCCATGTGTTGCCAAAGTTTGTGCTAGACAGAATTGCACTCCTTGAGTTCATGTGGCAGATGCTTTGGATGGATAAGGATGTGATGAAAAAGGCAAAGAAGGGCACTTTCCTTCTTGATTCTACCGTGTTTGGTGATTGGTCAGTTGGTTTAGAGACTTTGGAAGAGTTGCAGGCCTATTTGAAGGCTATAAGTATTCTTTGAAATCAGGGACCGAAAGAGTTTGTGATCCAGAGGGTCACGTGAATTTTGTCAGGCAAGTCATTCTTACCAGAATGGGGGTATCCCTTCAAATCAATTTTGATGAGGATGTGATAAAAAATTGTGTCACTTTTGATGAAGTGTATAATAGAAAGAGGAAATGGGAAATTGTAAAAAGGATTGAGGATGACAGGAGAAAGAAAAACCCTAATTTTGATGGATTTTTTGTTGATGAGAAGGACCCCTTGAAGAGAATAGATATGGTCATTGATAATTTTCAAATAATCTATGACAAGTCTAAAAAGGAGCCTACAAAGGTTGCCAAGCTCCTAGTCTAGAGGCCACCAGGAGTTGTAATTCAAGAGCCTGCTCCTGATGCAATGTTAGTTCAAGATCCTATAGTTTCTGATTCACCTCCTCAAGGCAAAAGACTGAATGATATTTCTCTATTGGTTCCATATGAAATGATTGAAGGAGTTGGAGATACTTAGGAGGTGGCCAATATTCTGAGGCATATGGGAGATGAAGAGGAAGTAGATCAGCCACTGGTTGGTGAAGAAATAGAGGCCCACAAACTCGAAGCAAGAATGGAGGAACAACGACAAGGTGAGCCTAAGTTACAAGAAGATGAAAGGGTCGTGGCCTTGATGAGGTTCATGGAGGATGATTATTTCATAAATACTCTAGAATTCAAAGACTTCTGGTTGAAAATAAAGATGAGGGAGTTTGAGGAGAAAGTTGAGATAAATAAGATGGGTGTTGATGAATCACAACATGACCAAATTGTGACCTAAACTTTCAAAGAAATGAAGATTGATGAAATAAATGTTACCCCTAAGGAGGCTAGATAGTTGGTCTTGAAGAGTAATATGTTGATCATCCCTAGCCTTGAATTGAAGAAAATGTTTCTATTGGACCAAGTAAGGAATTAGGATGACCCCATGATGGTCTCAGAATTTGATTATGAGGATGGTGTCAGTGGTTGTGGGTTCAACCCAAAAATAGAAACTCTAGCAATATGAGCCACACAGAAAAACACCAACAAGTCAAGATTACTTGATGTAGTCCAAGAGAAGAAGGGGACATCCATAGTAAAAACATTCCAATATACATCAGTGCTTGAAGCAGCCACTCTTACCATGCACTCTGCAATGTTCACTCAAACTGCTGTCAAAAAGTTGGAGCAAAGATTGCTTGATTATGAGAAAAATCAGATTGAGTTGAATGATGAAGTGAACAAGTTGTATCTAGAAAATGTCAAACTCAAGCAACAAATGAAGGGTGCTAGTTATTCTCAGAGCTAGGCTATTGTGCCATACCAAGCCCCTGTGCCACAAGAAACCAATGATGCTAGAGTGCCAATTGAGCAATTGAATGCATTAAAATTGAAGTTAGAAAAGGAAATTAAAGAATTGAAAGAGCAAAATGAGAAGACAAAGGATGAAGCCAGAATGAAAAATCTTGAAGTATTTGAATTTTTTTTGAAATACAGAGTAAAATTGGCTGTTGATAAGTTGAAAGATGTGCATGAATGCTATTCCTCCTTATCTCAGGCCATTGGTCAGTTGAAGGTCAATCTTTCTGTTTTGGACCCAATATACAAGAAATGTCAACTTGCACACCATACATTGTTGACTTTGTGCAAGGTTCTACAAAGAGACCCAAGTGCTCTGGCTTCACTCAAGCCAACCGAGAAGAGAGTGAAAATGATCCTGGATGAATTCTAGTATGTCAATGGTGAGAGCCAAAAAATGCAGGCAAAGATTGATTCTTTTGCCACCTTCAAGCACCAGTTTATTCCTTCCATTTTGATAGAAGATGAAAAGATCAAAGATTTTGATGCATGGAAGAATGAGTTTAGCCAGATAGTTTCTCAAATCATTAATTTCTTGAAAAGGATGACAACATGAATACTCTGAGTTTCAATGTTATTCTAGATAGGGTGACTGCCCTGGATGCTAGATATGTCAAGTTCGTCATGGATGTCAAAGTGCTATTGGACAAAAGATGGAAAGATCACCAGACCAACTTGCTCCAGATTCAAGAATATAAATGGCCTAGTGATTATGTTATTTTCCAATGGGAGCAAAAATATCTTGCAGCTAAAGAGTGATCAGGTAGGGAATCAAAAGGCATCATGCTGGCGTCAATAGGCACCATCAAATCTTGGACGTCCTTTTTGTCTCTTTCTATTTTTATGCTTTCCAATTTGTACTTAAAATATAATTGGCGGTCTTTTTAAGACTCGTCAAAAAAGTATATATTGTAATAGGTTGTATCAAGGGGTGGGTATTTGAAAAGACATTTTTGGAATGTGAAAGGTCTGAAGCTTGTAGCTTCCTTCACCCCTATAAGAAGGAAACCAAGACCTTGGGAAAGATCTCTAGGAATTTTGATTTTTGAAAAGAGACATTGTAAGTCCTAATCTTTGAAGCATATCAATAGAAAGGTGCATTTCTCTGGTGCCCTTACTTCTAGTTCTTAATTACTTGTTGATTATCTTTGATACTTTATCTGGTTGTCTCCGTATTGCATTTCCCTAGTTATTTGAATTAACATATGAAGGGTATGCTTAGTTCTTTAAAACACATTTGTTGTTTTGTGTGATTTATTTGATAGGGTTTTGACTTTGTATTGAAGCCTTGAGTTTAAGGCAGTGAGATCTCAGGTTAAGGAGAAAATATTGCCATGGTCAGTCAAAAGGAGCATAATGCAATATGGGTAAAAGCAGACTAGCATTTCCCCTTTTATTTAAAATAAAAAATGAGGTCAATGAGACATGTATATGCTCTTTTAAGCTGTCAGATTAAGGATTGTATGTGATTGTTACCAAGGTTGATTATCATAGTAAATAATGGTGTAATGATTTTAAAAGGTGGCAATCACCAATCAATTAGAGAGAAAAACAATCACCAGTCCGAGGCAGCCTTCTTCTCACAAGACAGTCATCATTCACAAGGAGAGAGGATAGTGGGCTAGGCAAGAGGTCTTCATTTATTCAAGAAGGTAGTTAGCAAAAATAGTGAATGTGCAAGAAGATCAAACCCTAGGCAAGTTTATGCAATGCATATAGGATTACAGTTCCTATAGTTCATCTGCAATATCAAAAGAGAACTTATTTTATAGAAAAACCAACAACTTTGCAAACTTTAAGCTAGTTCAAATTACAAATCAAGAAGCAACAAAATACCATACTTGGCTATGCACCCAGCTCAATCACGTGTAACTTTGAAGTGAGCTGCCCTCCAGTGATTATTTTTGAAGCAAAAGAAATAAGGATGGAAGGATTTTCATTGCCTGCAACCTACAAAAATACAAAATCAACGTTAGGAAACACTCCATAGATTTTAGAGACAAGATGAAAATGGAAGCACAACAAGAAAGAAGAATACGATATGGTAGAGAAAATAATCTCAAAGAGTGGAAGAGAGTTTTACCTTAAATGATGCAAATGCGGTTGCATGGGCTTCTAGAGCTTGATTTCGCTGTTGCTCTACAAAAAACAACTGCATGTTCCCCTTGACAAGTTGTGGCTTTTGTCCATAGAATTTTGTTACTGTCAATAACAATCGTAAACCCCATCAATTAAGGAATATAATAATATCACAACCATTAGATAGTACACACCTCAGGTGCTCCTGGAGCAATTCCAATCAAAATAAGCCACTTTTTAGTAGGATCACATCAATAATTTATTATCTAGTTGCCTGTTAAATTAGTCGTTCGCTCAAACATTTAAACAGGTTCAGAATCCCCTATATGCCCCAATAATTTGACATGTTAAAAAGAAAGAAAACACATAAGAAAGCACATTGGCACATAAAACAAGCTTTGCATGAGTACATAAAAATAGAATTTCAGTCAAATTCAATATTGCACCTTGCTTTGCTTTAGGAATATTATAACATAAAGAGCACGTAAAAAGCATAAGTTTTTTTGAATTTTCTAGAGCTTTTCATTGCCTTCCAATGACCAATGATACACTGAACTCTGTGTAACATGTCGCAACATCTTTGGTGTGATCCACTTCCAAAACACAACCTATGAATTACAAGTTTGTAATATATGAGATATCATGAACTATCTTTGTGTGTTAATAAAACAACACTAGTAGATACAAACTGAGTTGAGAAATAATCCAAGTACCTGAATTTACCATAGCATATGGAGAGAATCATTCACACTAGGATCAATGAAGGCCTCCTTCTTGGAAATACATTTCACAGAGAATAAAACTAAACCAATTTATGTCATCAGAACAAAAAAAAATATTAGAGCTAGTAGAATGGTGTTGTGCAGAAGACCACCGCAACACCGCACGGTGGTTGTTGGGCCTTCACGGTGATGCGGGGAGTTTCCCTGCATTAGTGCAAAGGCCCAACAACCATCGTGTGGTGTTGCAGTGGTCTTCTGCACAACACCATTCTCTAGATTAGCACATGTTTGCACAGTCCATGGTGAAACCCTGTCACCCTTTACACCATTGTCATGAATTCCTTGAAAACACTATTCAATTACGACTTTTATATTGCCTTCAAGAAACTATTTGTGCTCTATTGATTTATAGCTCTTCATACAACACTATGATATCTCCTTTGATGTCACTGTCATATGACTATTTGATACCACTATCATTGGTCTTCTCTCAAATTCAAACTTACTCTTTTCACACTTTCTCTCATAGGTTTTGAGTCAAGGGAGTCAAGTCTAGAATGTAACATTGTTGTTCCTATGTTTGCAATAAGAGAATACTTTCATTTGAAACTAATATCTCTGTCACACCTCATTATTGATCTATTCCCTTTTTCAAAAGTCATATGGCTGTGATATGCTTCTTCGCTATGATGACTAATCGTTGCATGATAATATAGACTATCACTATGTTTGTGTCACAAGACATTTTACTGTATTATTAGATCATGTGTATTTTTATGGTCTCACAAACTCTAGGAAATAAACTAAGACCCTTGGATTGCCTTAATACTCTCCTCTAACCTGCCATACTCTAACAGTCTCTTACGTTGTCCTTTATCACCAACCATATACTTGTAGACTACTTTTAGAATTTTGTTTACTGTCCTCTTTTATATTTTCCATAGGCTGTAACTCATCTATTAACATCTTGAAATTTTAAAACAAGATGCTTAACACTTCTATCATGATTGTAAGTGTGATTGTGTAGGCTATCTTGTGACCTGCACAGGTGACCTATGGATTATTTGTCATGTATCCTTCATGCACACTTGTCATATAGTCCCTAACTTATAACTGTCATCTACAACATTTCCATGACACAAAACCTTAAGGCCTAATTCAAGATAGTGTCTCATAAAAATCCTTATATACTACCTTCTACTCACACTCACAATGTGGAGATAGAAATCACTTACTCCTATGCCAAAGAGTATGCTCTTGTTCATGATAATCTTAGGATTCACTTATATTTACAAAAATCTCATTAAATCTCTTAGAGACGCCACTCTTTAAACAACATTGCCATGAAAGGCTTGTCATACTGCTCTCTATCATTTGGTTTGACATGTCATTATACATTGCCTTCATATTCTCCATTCATTATTTTTCATGAGAGAAACCTTTTGTGAGTCCTCAATGAAACATCACATACCTATGACTGCCTTTGTGACTGTCGTGAAACTCGTTCATATTATCTTCACAAACCATTTATTTGAGTTATTGTCTTTTGACTTGATAACAATGACTTCTTTTTTACCTTGTCTAACAAGGTTTAACATGGAAATCCTCCATAGATTTTGATGAAGGTGCTAGGGTTTAATAGACCTAAGATCTCATCACTATTCATAGCTTTTAATATTCATAGAGACAAAATCTACCATGGAAAACAATGGAAAATAACTCATATTTCATAAGTAGTAATTTGTGTTTTTCACATATTCATTTGAGAAATTAATATTCAAATGTCAATTTTAATTGGGTGTTCCTAGTGCATAGATTTGTAACATTTGCATCTGGTATCCCTACATTAGGAAGCTTACACAAATATTAAATTCATGAAGAGATAGTGAATAGAAAAACACAGTCATAGTGTTATCTTTAATAGGTACAAGCCTATGTTAAGGAAGGCAGTGAGCAGTTTTTGTCAAAGGACAGTGGGATAGCACTTGGAGATGCTTGGTCAAGAGGCAAAACATGACAGTCCTTAAAGGATAGATTGAGCAGTAGCAACCTCAAAATTACAAACTTTTCCTTCAATCCCTACAATCATGTTCTAAAATTACATGGAAAATAGGTACATTTCTTCATTTAAATGACAAAAACACAAATCTTATCTAATATATTCAGTAGATCAAATACAAAGCACCAAGAAAAATAATGAAGGATAAACTTTAATTGTACTACCTGAATAAAATTAGAAACAGATAAAGGTTGTTTCAAACCCAATCAATTTATATTTGAATGTATTAGAGGATGCAGAAATATGGGAGCATGAAAAGAAAAATGTCTAGAATTTTATGTAAATCTGTAAATAGAATATGTGTATTGGAGGCAATGTAAACTCCTAAATCCTTGATAATCTAAGCAAGGAATTTTTTTGCAATGTTATTGAGTTGGCTTCTTGGTCACCTAGCATATTGATTGTTCAGGGATATACACACCATTATATAAAGGATGTCTTATGTGGTAGAGATAGACTCTGCATATTGATAGCTGATATGTTTCAATATGTATTCGTTACAAACATTTTCATGCACATTCATATCCACTTACGTACATGCATATATACACTCTATTAGATATCTTTTCTTTTAGGATTAACCACTTGGAATATTTAATACTCAAGTGATTCTTTCAATGAGCTATCATTGTTACACTCATCTCTTTATATATAGAAATCTACACATTTTTACATGCATATATGTGTCTATGTGTATATTCATACAAACACACAAGTACATGTATATATGTATACACATAAACACATATATACAAATGTATGTATATATGTATAGAGTAAATTATATATGCAGATCTCTCTCAATCACCATTATATGGGCATTTGCATCAGGTCAAAAATTGTTGAATTAGGTATTTACTTGTATGTACCTGTAACGTTGGAAAATGTCCCCTTGGGGACTTTTCCCTCATAAGGTTTAGCTCCCAGGTCTTTTGCATGCATTTAGGACATCTTGCATCATAATTTGGCATCCCGATGGAATGAACCCTAGGTACCTTGGCAAATAGGGCCTAGGGGGACCCCTTGAGCTTAACCCTGCCCAAAATAGGGGGGAGGACTTGGGCGCCCACGCCCTAGTCCTACCTAATTTAGGTCAGGCCCAAATATTAAGTGTCAGTTTATGACTGTTATTTGGTCCCTAGGTTGACACGGTAAGTTTGAATTTACAAAATCTTGGCGGTAATGTTTGTAGTTGTATATAAAAGCATGTTTAGGCATTCATTGTAAACTAGATGATTACTAGCAAGCTATTATGTTCTCAAGGTGATTCAAGGCTTTCATTGTGTTGCAAGAGCAGAATTGTGTTGTCTATGTGTTTGTGTTTGCAGATTTGACCATTTCATCATGAAATGAAGGGCATCTTGCTCCCATGAGATCTTCACTACAAGGTGACATTATATTGTGTTTTCATTATCATTTCCTTTGGTTTTTGCCTCTTCCTCACAAGGGAATGCACTCTTTATCTCATAAAGGTGTTTGAAGACTTAAGTGTCCTCTGGGGCTTGACTGAGGCAAGCCTCTAAACACCACAACCCCCTCCCAAAGTTTTCATGGTTGCAAGTTACAGGTTGCAAAGTTGGGCAAAGTGAAGTTGTAGGAAGACATCTTGGAGTGTTGGAATTGTAGAACAGGAAGAAAATCTGCCCCCTAGACTTGGGTGCCCGCTCATTAGTCCTCCAAGTTATGTGACGGGAAAATCTTCGGAACAACAGGAAAGAGTTGTAGACTGAGTTCTCAGATTTGGACAAAAATATAGGTCTTGGACTTGGGCACCTGCTCTTGTGTCCCTGACTTTTCTGCTTCAGAACCCCAAAAATAGGTACTCTGTGATTTGACATTGTACATCCCTTTGCAAGAGTTTTTTCTATAATTCATCTGTTTACTATCGCATTTATAAAATTAGGGTTCTAATGGTCAATTAAGCATAAGAGAAGGAAAATTGATAATTAACACCCTAATCCAAATTTACCTACATCTCACAGGGACCTAGGGTATGATAGTGCATTGCCACTCGACCCTAGGTCCTTGAATATTAAGGGTGAAAGGAGGATTCAAACATCTAAACATTAAACAAAACAAATCTAATTTTTACCCTAAAAATTTTGGTGAACCCGTGTTTTTGGACTTAATTGCAACTTTTTGAGTGTTTGTCTTTAGATTTAGATTGATTTCATTCATTCATATAGTCATTCATTTTATTGTATTGAGAAAAATTCAAAAAAATTGAAAAATTTGAAAAATTAAAAAAAACTGCATTATTAGGCTTACTAATTTGTATCAATTCTTTCTAAATTTCCCTAATTTATGATTTTTGCATCAGATCTGATATAAAATACTGAAAATTATAAAAATTTAATAGTTTCCATTGCATTTTCATCATTTAATTGCTAGGGTTTTGTAGAAATTTTGATAATTTTCATATAACCTAGTAATTCCAAAATCTAGGGTTAGTAGGAAAAATCTTCTTTCAGATCTTTATACTAATTTTAGAGGCTCATTCAAATTATAATTTGTCTATAGTCTTTCATTTTGGTGTAAATTTGCATTTAGATTTAAAATATTTACATTTTTGCATAGAAAATTTCAACAAAAAACTAGCAATTTTCATGTATTTTCATTAGATTTGCATTGGCATTTTGTATATTAGGACTTGGAATTCATTTTCAGATCTAAGAACATTTTATTTTCATCATAAATCGGACCTCAAAGCATTCACATAACATTTTGTGTCAAGATCTTAAACCTAGGGCTTCAAAAACAACGATTTTCACTAGATTTGGCCTTATCGACTCTCTAAATTTGCACCATAGGCATGTTGTGAAGGGTATTTTTGCATTAATTTGTTTTTATCAAGGTATTTATTTTCTTCCCCTCCTAAAAATCTTCACAACACCCTTTTAATGGGCTCTTGCATTGAAAATTTGGTGAAAAACTACACATTTTTGCTATTTTTGCCCTAGGGTTTGGCCTAGTTTGCACTCCAAGTGTGTTGTGACAAATTTTATGGATTGAGGTGACTGATGTCATTGCTTTTATTTTCTGCACGTCCTAAAATTCATTACAACACCCCTTTTCCTAGGTCTTGGAGTTGAAAAAACCGTGAAAAATAGCCTATTTTTGCTATATTTTCACTAGGGTTGACCTTAAGTGGCACTAAAAGTGTGTTGTGTTGGGTATTTTGATATTAAGTTGATGTTATTACTGATATAATTTTCCTTCCATCATTATTTTCCTCACAACACCCTTTGTCATGCTCTTTTGCATCGTGATTTGGTGAAAAAATTGCATATTTTGACATATTTTCACTATATTTTGACTTATCGTCATTTTAGATTTGCATCAAGAGTGTGTTGTGAAGGATATTATTTCTGTTTTGGATTTATATTAGACATATAATTTTCTTCCCTTGCCTAAAATCCTTACAACACCCTTTGATTCCATTCACTTGCATTAAAAAAAAATAAAAAATCAAGCATTTAAGGCCATTTTTGCATATAGTTTTGCATTTGTCTTTTGCACACATTTTGAAAAATGTTAAAATATGATTTTGCATTGATGTTACAAGACATTTCATTATGGCATCTTTATCTCATTGCTCTTTGGTATCTTTACATGCATATATCAAGAACTTCGAGAGTTTCTACAAATTTCTTAATATGAATCCTCATGTGCTCACTTATTTACAAGCTATGTATCACAAGGATATATTTAAATGCTCTTCATTTGAAATACTTGACTATGTATTTGATTTTGACAACTTCACCTCTCTCATGAATACATACCCTTGCGTAGTAGAAGATTTGATGAAACACATTAAGAATGATGAGAGTGAAAGTTCTCTTAATGCCTTGGATTTAATAGCTAAAATATATGATGACGACATAGAAAATGATTCCTCCTATGAGGATGTACTGGCACAAGAGGATGAAATCATTGACACATTTCTAAACATTGCCCTACGCTCTTTAGAAAATGAAACATTAGTGGATAAAGGGCTCCCTCACAAGAAGGATTCTTCATGGGTAGAGAAAGACTATTCACCTAATGATCATTTGGTGCATGAGACCTCTATGGATAACCCATTGGACCTTCCACCTTTGATTAAAAACTCAAGAAACTTTGATGAGAAGACTATGTATAGCTCTAGTCTGACTAATGAGACAATACCTTCCTCTCATCCCATTGCTCTCCCTGGCCAAGACGTAGCATTAGTGGATGAGAAAAGGTCTCTCACATTAAATCCTTTAGGGATGGATGTTGGGTGCAACCAAGAAGGAAACAGTGTTAATTCAATATTGATTAATAAACTTTGTAGCAATATTCCTAAGGTGGTTGTCCGAGGGGCACCTAGTGCACCCTCTTGCTCAAAGCCGGTGATTACTGTTCAAGGTAGATCCCCAGATCACATCTACGACTATGCAAAGCAAATCGCTCAAGGAAATAAGGGTGTACAAAATGTGATTGCTCATACATATAACACCCGTAATAACAAGCAAAGTAAGCAAGCACCGCATGTGCCTATCTCTCTTCCATATTCTCAACTTATGCTCCCTCTAGCACCTCACCTTACTCATAAAAGTGGTCAAGAGTATGATCTTGTCAAACAGCTTCGCGCTACTCCGGCTAAGATCTCTCTTTGCGATTTAATACAAACATCACCTACATACCATGGAATGCTCCAAGAAGCTTTACAAAAGGTGATTGTGCCACATACTGTAAAGCCTAATGATGTAGCAGTCGTATTAGATAGTATGCATGTGACAAAAATAGATATTCTCTTTCAACCACATGATTTACCATCAGTCGAAGTTCAAAACCAATATGATCCTCTCGTTATCTTCATCACAATAAATAAATCATTGGTTAAGAGAGTTATGACTTATAATGGATCAGCTCTTAATGTTTGTGGCATTGACTTATTACATAAGATTAAAGCTGACACATCACAAATCAAACCAGACAACACTAGCATTCGTGGCTTTGATAATGTGGGACGACAAACCATGGGCACTATAACTCTACCTATACAGGTAGGACCTATGATAGTGCCTACACCGATTCATGTCATGCCTTGTTCTTTATCTTACAACATGATTCTTGGTAGACCTTGGATTCATGCATTGGGGACAGTCCCTTCCACCCTACATCATTCAATCAAATTTATATTCAAAGGTAAACTTCACACTATTCATACTGATCCTGAACCAGATAACTATTTACATATTGAAAAGTAAAAACCAGTTCATAACCATATAAGCTTAAACAACTTGCGAGGTGATCCATCAATGAATAATGTTATGCAAGACTCCAGAACATCAAATGCACTCTTTGGTGATGATTGGGGCCCATTGGATTTTAGTCCTTGTAGTATAGGAGAATACAAAATTAATATCCTTGACACATCAAAAAGAGCATCAATCTCATCTAAGTAATCTTTTGAAGCACTTAAGAAACCTAAAGTCCCCTTAGTAGAAAATAAAAACAATACTCTCACTTATACCACAAATTACGACACCTATGAGGCTTCACCATCTTCTAAGTAACATCCCTTTATGGTCGAGGATTTAAAATCCTTTATAACAACTGTGAATACGAAGGTAAGGGATGTGGTCTAAATCAACAAGGGATTCACGTACCTATAGAATCCACTTCAACACATTACTCAAGCAGCATTGGATATAATCCTTTTAAAGAAAAGAAAGCTTCTCGTCGTCCCACACTTAATGTTAATTCAACAAGATCAAAACAACATGACAGATATCCCAGACATGTATATTCTTAACGATGGTACCCTACAGGTAAGTATCTCTAACCCTTTCTCTCTCTCGTGATGTGCTTCCCCCGTGATGTGTTATGTATTGTTTAGGCCTCCTGGGATGACCCCTGATTCTCCCGTAAGGTCTGGGATACTAGGAGACTGCCTCTATTGTGACCTTCTTCTATTTGTATCATCATTCTTCTATATTGCCTCTCTCTGATTTCATTGTTGTGTGTTGTGTCTTATGGACATAGCATTGCAGTTAGTGACTTGAGGGCACCCTCCTACGTGACTGTCCCTAAGACACTTGTTTCTCCTCTCTTATTTATTGTTTCCCTTCCTCTAGTGTTTCTATCTAGCAGGCGGATGACAAAAAACATTTATATTGATGCGGACCTAGTGTCCCTTTCGAGAGGAAAAAAAATGGACTTAGTTCCTAATATGACGATGGGGTTGTATATCTTATCTGATGCTTGGCTAGTGGAAGCACTCATGCTTTCCGCGTAGTGAATTTGATGATGTTTTTATCCCATTTACAAACCTTAACAATACTGTTGCTCTGTGCACCTTTGTTTGTCTTTGAATATAGCCTTGGTGGTACTCGATTTAGAGAGCTTTGTGATATATCCCTACGGTTATCCTTGAACTCTGAATTCATTGTATAACCTTGGCTCTTTGTGTGGTTAATCATATGCATCGATGTTGTTATTTATCATGATGTTGTAGACAAAAACATATTTCTTGTAGGGATGTGTTTGTGGGAACATTTGGCGATCGTAAAGTAAATGTCACCTCTGGGGGCATGGGCTTTGCGAGAACTTGTGTTCCCTTGTGTGTTTTCTTCCTACCTTAACATGCTTGGTATCGATACTTGATATCAACCACCTTAAGGTGGAGGCATATATAAGGTAAGATGTCTATTGTAGATGTTAGCAATGTGCTTGTCCTCAGGTGCAGTTTGTACGATGAGTACATCCTGTACTCTGAGGTTGTTTGCAACCAATCAATAAATCAATCATGTAAGCCCTCTACGGAGGCGGGATATCACGTATATCCTTTTTATCTTAAGCCCTCTACGGAGGTGGGGATGGTGTATTTCTCAGAGCATATATCAACCACCTTAAGGTGGGGGCATATATAAGGTAAGATGTCTATTGTAGATGTTAGCAATGTGCTTGTCCTCAGGTGCAGTTTGTACGATGAGTACATCCTGTACTCTGAGGTTGTTTGCAACCAATCAATAAATCAATCATGTAAGCCCTCTGCGGAGGTGGGATATCACGTATATCCTTTTTATCTTAAGCCCTCTACGGAGGTGGGGATGGTGTATTTCTCAGAGCAGATTGCATCATCCTATCATTTTCAAAAGTCCTTTACGGAGGTGGGGAGCAGTTCTATGACTAACTCAACCCTTAAGCATATTTTCGGTGATTGTTGTGGTCAAGCCCAATTGTCGGTGTGTGCCTGTAATGTTCCTAAGATGGTGTTGGACCTAGAAATAGGTACACTCCATTGCTTGTTTGCCGTGTTTTCTCTGTGTCTTCAAAGTGTGTGTATTTGGCGTGCTTGCTTCGTGTGGTGTGTTTGTTGCCCCATATGCAGTGCGATGAGTACATATTGCATTTTTGGGAGGTTTTGCAAGTCTTGTGTGTGTGTTGCCCCATATATGTAGTTTAAAGACCTGCACGATGAGTGCATCCTGCATTATGGGAGGTTTGTTTCCTTTCCAGTACTTGCATCTACATTTCATATATATAATAAAAAGAAAAGAAAAGAAATCATTTGTCTTCCATGCATTAATGTGTCTTCTATGCATTTACTGTCTTCTCCATGTTCTATGTGACTAACTGTCTTCTCCGTGTTTTGTGTGCTTGTTACTGTTTTCTATGTGATTGGCGTGTCTTCTCCATGCTTGGTGTGTTTGTTGTGTCTGTGATCATACTTTAATGCATGTATTGGCCTTGCATTTATATATACATTAAAGTGGGGGCTAAATGTAACGTCAAAAAATGTCCCCTTGGGGGCCTTTCCCTCATAAGGTTTAGCTCTCGGGTCTTTTGCATGCATTTAGGACATCTTGCATAATAATTTGGCATCTCGATGGAATGAACCCTAGGTATCTTGGCAAATAGGGCCTAGGGGGACCCCTTGAGCTTAACCTTGCCCAAAATAGGGGGGAGGACTTGGACACCCGCGCCCTAGTCCTGCCCTATTTTGGGTCAGGCCCAAATTTTAAGTGTCAGTTTATGACCATTATTTGGTCCCTAAGTCGACACGGTAAGTTTGAATTTACAAAATCTTGGTGGGAATGTTTGTAGTTTCATATAAAAGCATGTTTAGGCATTCATTTGTAAACTAGATGATTACTAGCAAGATATTATGTTCTCAAGGTGATTCAAGGCTTTCATTGTGTTGCAAGAGCAAAATTGTGTTGTCTATGTGTTTGTGTTTGCATATTTGAGCATCCATTTCATCATGAAATGAAGGGCATCTTGCTCCCATGAGATCTTCACTACAAGGTGACATTATATTGTGTTTTCATCATCATTTCCTTTGGTTTTTGCCTCTGCCTCACAAGGACATGCACTCTCTATCTGACAAAGGTGTTCTGAGACTTAAGTGTCCTCTAGGGCTTGACTAAGGCAAACCTATAAACACCACAACCCCCTCCCAAAGTTTTTATGGTTGCAGGTTACAAGTTGCAGAGCTGGACAAAGTGAAGTTGCAGGAAGACATCTTGGAGTGTCGAAATTGCAGAACAGGAAGAAAATCTGCCCCCTAGACTTGGGCGCCCACTCATTAGTCCTCCAAGTTTCGTGATGGGAAAATCTCCAAAACAACAGGAAAGAGTTGCAGGCTGAGTTCTTAGATCCGAAGAAAAATATATGTCTTGGACTTGGGCACCCGCTCCTGTGTCCCCGACTTTTCTGCCTCAGAACCCCAAAAATAGGAACTTTGTGATTTGACATTTTACATCCCTCTGCAAGAGCTTTTTCTATAATTCATCCATTTACTGTCGCATTTGCAAATTTAGGGTTTTAATGGTCAATTAAACATAAGAGAAGGAAAATTGATAATTAAACACCCTAATCCAAATTTTCCTACATCTCACAGTGACCTAGGGTATGATAGTGCATTGCCACTCGACCCTAAGTCCTTGAATGTTAAGGGTGAAAGGAGGATTCAAACATCCAAACATTAAACAAAACAAATCTGATTTTTACCCTAAACAATACCCCATATGCTGCTGGTGCAGGGTTGGCACATGCCTTGATTACACAGCATGCTCCCCAGATTTGGGGACATTTAAAATATAATTTTTCCTAAACATAAAGCAAAGCAAAAAACACTAAGCAAACCTGGATATGAACAATTTACAACCATTGAAGAGACATTTTTCATTATTTTCTCTTTATATTTTCAAGTACCAATACATTGACTTGGGAAGTCGCTACACATTCAGACATATTTATGCATCTCTCTATGGTTCAATGTTTCTTTGAGCCCTCCAATTCTATTTTCTGGGGATGCAGGGGAGAGGGAGTATGTGGAAATTTGAAAAGTGAATGCTTGGAAGCTCCCCTAAAATGTAAGGAATATAATTTGAATAGGAAATTACCATGGGAATGGGGAGTACGTGATTGGGCTAGGAGGATGAGAAAAAGGGAAATGCAAAACAAAGTGATGATTGACAAGTTTTGCACAAGGAATAATTATATTAGTATATATGAACAATAAAATGCTCTTTTATAGCTATATAAAAATTAAACTTCTAATTAACAAGTAGTGCAGCAATTTTTCTTTCATGAATTTACTATGAATTCTAGTTGATCAATAAGCACACCAAAAGATTCTAACTTAGTATGGTGATCCTCAAATCATAAAACCATAAATATGTCAAACAAGGCCTGATTTATATCACCAACATTGAAAATGACCATGTGAGAGGAAGACTCATCTTGAAGGAAGATAAAACTGATGGAAACCATGGTAGAAGCAGGCCCCAAGTCCATATCAAAGTGTAGGCGTTGAAGAATTAACATCATCATTATCACTAAATGAGGCAAAGAAAAATTGATAATGCCCATAGAAATTAAGCTTAGATTGGAGGGCTTGGTGTGGCAATCTTGTGGGAGTGCAATTAACTTTTCATGGGAGTTTTTATCACAACTACCAAAAATTAGAGAGGAAGTTGACAATTGGCATCTGTTTCGATCTCTTGGAGTATGGATGAGGAGTAAGGAGAAGTTGTATGTTTGTGAAGAAGAACATCATATGTACCACTTTAAACAAAAAACATGACATTTTAAACAAAAACCCTTACAATTGGAAGCTTTATAGGACTTCTTAATATAAGCTCAAAAAACACCAAAATATGGGAAGAAGTCTGCACTGAGTCATACTACATTACTGATATCCTTGTGTCCTAAAGTTATACTTGCTGAATAAGTCCTCTATTCTCCATCAAACATTTGCAAAAAGGCTTGAGCTTCAAATGCTAATCCTCTTCATACATGGCAAACTGTTCATTAATGAGCATCCAGCGAGAACAAGATGAAGGATTTTTTGTACTAAAGATATCAGTTCAAGCTTACATTCCTTTGTGAGGCTCTCGGATCTCAAACTAACAAAAGGATAGTGGAGAAAATATTTGCATCCTGCCAATAATTTCTCAATTGTAGCAATGGAGAGGAAATGATTAGCATCCCGCCAATAATTTTGCTATTCAAAGTATTTTTTTAATTACCCACTTTTATTTGTGTGACTAACTATTTAGTCATTTTTATTTGTATGACTAAATAATTTTTTAGTCGACGACCAAATTAGTCATTTATTTACTCATTTATAGCTGAGTTGCAAAATATTAGTAGAATTTAGTCATTTTTAGTTGTTGTGACTAAAAGTTTTAGTCACGTAGTCATTTATTTGCCAAATTCTACTAGTGTAAGGAACTACCTAAACTTATTTACTAAGAGAATAATACTAGTGGACCTCTAATAGCAATCATGTCTCAGTTCTAAAACAAAAATGGATACATAGACCTTAAACTACCATGCAACGACTGAAACAATCAAGTGTTGCCTACCAAAGGACCCAAACTTGATCAAGAACCTCGTCTTGATCCTAATCTTCCAAAATAGTTGTAAAGGACGTTGAAATTCTACTTACCTTACACGTGAATTCACCACTTTCAATGGTCACTCAACCTACTCTCTATCCAAACGAGGAGAGTGGATCATCGTAGGGTAGTGAAATATGTTGAAATCAACATAAGGGCCATTTTAACAAAACTTTCCCACAGTCACCCAACTATGGAGATTCTTGTCATGTCAAACTAGAGAGAGAAAATGTGCTTACAATTCATAATAGGGCACCTTCACTCTATCCACTAGAAGATCTCGACCAAGATGGGCTTAAAAATATTAGGCATGACTTCCAAGTCATCTTTAAACTTAGGTCTCATCAGGCCAACCCCCAAGCATTTCACAACAAATTTATCCTTTAGCAAAATGAGTGATAGATAAAAATGAAGCATCCTTTGAATTAACCTTACTCCACATGTCCGCTTCAAGATAATTTGGACATAAAACTTCTTTAACAACTTGCTTAATCTACCTAGTCTATATTGAAAGATGTTTTCTAGTCTAACATTTGAAATCAAGCCATGAAAGGAAATTTACCTTTTGGTTGAGAATAGAAGGAAATTGGGCTCCATGGAAACAAAATAAGACTCCACTTGGCACTACCAAAGGTCTCCACACAAACCTCTAAGAATTAAAACAAGTAATGTGGTATGGATATCTAAGAGGTGGAAAAAATAACTTAGCCACACATGAGAAATTCATCTTGTCGCCCACCTTGAGAAATCATCTAAAAGCCTTGAAATAAAATTCAACACAAGTGAAAGAAATTTGTTGCAACTAGTGAATAATAAAAAAGGCCCACAAAAGATTAGGGAAATGACTGGGATCCAAATTCCTAGATAATTTAAAGACCCTCCCATTTTTTAATTTGATTATTAATGATTAGGGTGTCAATATCAAAATCCTACAATAAATCAACAATTTTGTTAGCTTCTATATAACAATGATCAATATAAATTTCTTTAAAGGACTCCAAAAAGAGTTCATGTCCTTCTTATAATGTTATAAAGTTTCCAAGTCTTAGAATGCTTTACTTTGATTAGTTTTATGATTACCATCAAATCCCCTTTTGTACAAGTCTAGACATGTCACAAAAAATGTCAATTGGAGACCCAAAGTGAAGGCATGAACATCAACCCCACTGTTAGTTCCATTCTTCAGTTTTAATGAAGTATACATAATAGAAGAGTACAAACAATCCCTAATGATGTAACTAGCCCTAGATGCTCCAAGATTACCTTTGACAGGTCCATCAAAATTAATTTTAAAAAATCTCAATCGAGGAGGGAACAATTTGACTAATTCTTATGAAGCAAATTACTTTTTAACTATGGTAGCTCCATTAATAGGAGTATATAATATATGTTACTATAATATAAAACACACACAATAATTTTGTATTACTATATTATATTAATATTATGTTGAAGCAAAGTTAATGAATAATAATACAAAAAACATGCTAATCATTTGTTTTATCCTTGAAAAGTGACCATGACTAATAATAATATTAGTAATGATTAACATCTTATTATTTCCTTAGTGGTCATGTAATGTAATTAGGATAGCTATAATAATGGATTTACTTTTCTTTAAAATGATATAAAATAACACCAAACTTTATTTTAATTTAAAAAAATAAAGTAAGACACTTTGGAATAGTTATAGAATTATTTTTTTGAAATGATATAAATGACTATAAATTATTATAGTGTTAAAATATCTAAATTGTAAGATATTTGTTATTTTTCTTATGTTTTATAACAAAACACTTATTAATATTTTTAATTATACTAAAAAATTTGTGTTGATATTAGCAAGTGATTCTAAAATACATGATTTATACAAAAAATATTGGAAAATGATCGAGTTATTCACCTAGGATAAATAATGTATTGTATATTTGTAGAGCATAAAAATGCACACCCTTGTACTTTTTCACTCTTATTTTATACCACTTTGGGTTGATATCTTGGATGCATGATTCTAGCATATAATTTGTCTATTTTGGTACACTCACTAACTTAAGACCTATCAATCATTCTATCATGTTGCATTCCTCTATTCAAACCTTTCTAACCTAATTCCCAACAATTTACTAATCTTGAATGAGATTGCAATTGTAATCTTGTCTGTGGATATGAGTAGTGGTACAATCTCATCCCTTAATTTCAAAATTTAAACTCTTACATTCCAAGGCTAACAATCCTAAGATCTGGCTGTTACCTATTCCTTTTGAGCTTCAAAAATTAAATTTTATGCATCAAGGGTTATATATTTAAAGGCAACTATTCAAGTCACTTACATGTCAGTTAATGATTGATTTATCACATAATAACTTGATAGAATTCGCAAAAGCATCATAGCTCTTATCCTCTTGTGGGCAAACCAATCATCAACCATCCTTTATTAGCATCAACAATAATCAATCTATTAGAAGGGATCAAGTGGCATCACTTGTCAAAGCACACTTCAGGTACACTCTCTAACATAATCATTCATCAACTTGCATCAAGCTTTAGAACATACAAGCAATCAATGCAACAACATCCATTACCACAACACATCAACTTCTTTTGCCACCCCATTGCCATTATCTTTTTTCCTTTAATTGTTAATTTCATCTCAGGGATTTCCTAAGGCACAAAGAAGTATTGAACTTTAATCCTTGATAGCAAGCCCCATAATGCTCTTTAGCACCGACACTAGTTTTCTTGCTTTAGATACCATCAAGAAAACATGTGTTATAGGTGTCAAAGACCTAATTATGCTCTAGATAGGATTGCATAAATCATGAAAGGATTGTGCCACTCTCTTATACTCTCAAACTATCATATTCCAATTGTCTCAATCTTTTGATTGGTAATCCAATTCCAATTTATTTGTCTACAACCCTTTGTCATAGCATGTCATCAAGTAAAATTCACTTTCTACCAATTCCAAGGTATGCAACCCTAACTATTTTATTTCGATTTTGACACATGTTTAATTTCAATATTTGTTAGCTCACATTTCTTAATTTTCATACTCAACTCATAGATCTAGAGTGTCACTTACATTAAATTAATTTAAATTCACTCAACACTTAAGATATAAGAAGGGTCATCTTATTTCCCTTCATTTTGGTGAAATCATGATTTACATTCATTGCCCCTAGATCTTCTAATTTTTCTAAGTTTCATATCTATATGCTCTTATTTTTGCCAATATTTTAATATCATTTGCACATTGTGCTCTTATTGGTCCACCCAAGATTTTGGCTCTTGGTTTGTTGTTACCTTTCAGATCCCCCATTATTTGTTTTGCATTACAAAATACTTAGTCATGGCTTGTAATCAGCTCTTGTCCTTTGCCTATCCATTCCCATATCGAGGATCTTAATGTGTTTTCATTGTTTATTACATCTTACCTATTGATCACATTACATTCTTTTACCAAAAGGATGGTGCTCCAAGCTCTATGTGTGTGTTAGTCATAATGTATCCCCTTCTCATCTTTCATGGAGCTTGTTGGCACCTTCCCCTCCATGTTAGATCATATAAATTTATTTGTCCATAAGCTCCATGTTGATTTTATTCTTTTTATGAGCAATGATAATGTTTTTCCCTTGAGTACCTTTCTTACTTCTCATGATATACCTAATGAGGAGGGACACGATGATTACTTATGTGATGTGTCTTATTTGTGTTTTACTTGACACTATGTTGTTTTGCCTTGTGATAATGAAATTATTCAAGCAACTGACAATGAATCCATTGATGTTAGTGATGACTCGTTGTTTGATGGTAACATCTAGTTCATATTTCTAATACATGTATTAGTTATGAGCAATGATAATGTTTTTCCCTTGAGTACCTTTCTTACTTCTCATGATATACCTAATGAGGAGGGACACGATGATTACTTATGTGATGTGTCTTATTTGTGTTTTACTTGACACGATGTTGTTTTGCCTTGTGATAATGAAATTATTCAAGCAACTGACAATGAATCCATTGATGTTAGTGATGACTCATTGTTTGATGGTAACATCTAGTTCATATTTCTAATACATGTATTAGTTATGAACCAATTAGTGCTTTAGCCCTAACTTCTATAGATGTATCTAGGGTTTATGATTTATTTGATAAGGTTATTACACTTAAAGATAATATCTCATGAAGACCTTCGTGATGCATGCTTGTTTGATGACTATTATTTGCATTATTTTCCACATGATTTTGTTAGGGCTAACAATGATGACCATTCTTCACAAGTAACAAATGCTAGTGATACAAATGTTTTAATATCTTGTTATGTTTTGGATCCTACTTTTCATAGTGCATATATCACTAGAGATCCCATGATTGATGGTTTTAGTGGAGATACAAATGCATATATCTACATATCAGAGCTTTCATGTTCCTATATTGCATTCACATGCATGATGATCCTTTTCTAATGTATACATCCAGAGAAGCTTTAATGATGAGGCTTTACTATGGTTTAATGTGTCTCATTCTTCTTATAGTGCATTAATTAATCTTGATTTGACTTTATTGAATACTTTATTTCCATATAGCGTGCTAGTCTAGTGATTCTCATATTCCAACCTCTAGTGATCATTCACTAAGGAGGCTTATGGGTGCACTTATGATTTCATGTGATACACCATTTTTAGATTCCCATAATAAATCTCCTAATGAGCACCATGTAACACATTTTAGGGACCATACTAAGCATTTAACATTTTTCCCCTATACACATCACGTCAATATTATCACTACCTATCATGAAAAAGATATCCAAGATAAAACAAATACATTTAGAGATGTAACTAGTTTGGAGGATACTCCTCATAGAGTGTTAAAATAACTTTTCCAACAAAAACTCCTCATTTTGCCTCCTATCACGCAAATTGATAGATCCAAATATATCAAAAGGATGATGCTCCAAACTCTAAGTATGTGTTAGTCATAATGTATCCCCTTCTCATATTTCATGGAGCTTTTTGGGACCTTCCCCTCCATGTTAGATCATATAACTTTATTTGTCCATGAGCTCCATGTTGATTTTACTCTTTTTATGAGAAATGATAGTGTTTTACCCTTGAGTACCTATCTTTCTTCTCATGATATACCTAATAAGGAGGGACGCGATGATTACTTATGTGATGTGTCTTTTTTTGTGTTTTACTTGACATGATGTTGCTTTGCCTTGTGATAATGAAATTATTCAAGCAACTAACAATGAATCCACTGATGTTAGTGATGACTCGTTGTTTGATGGTAACATCTAGTTCATATTTATAATACATGTATTAGTTATGAACCAATTAGTGCTTTAGCCCTAACTTCTATAGATACATCTAGGGTTTATGATTCATTTGATAAGGTTATTATACTTAAAGATAATATCTCATGAATACCTTCACGATGCATGCTTTCTCGATGACTATTATTTGCATTATTGGCCACATGTTTTGTTAGGGCTAATAATGATGACCATTCTTCACAAGTAACAAATGCTAGTGATACAGATGTTGCAAATGTTTTAATCTCTTGTTATGTTTTGGATCCTTCTTTTTATAGTCCATTTATCACTAGAGATCCCATTATTGATGGTTTTAGTGGAGATACAAATGCATATATCTACATGTTAAAGCTTTCATGTTCCTATATTGCATTCACATGCATGATGATCCTTTTCTAATGTAAACATATAGAGAAGTTTTATTGATGAGGCTTTGCTATGGTTTAATGTGCCTCATTCTTCTTATATTGCATTAATTAATCTTGATTTGACTTTATTGAAAACTTTATTTCCATATAGTGTGCTAGTCTAGTGGTTCTCATCTTTCAACCTCTAGTGATCATTCACTAAGGAGTCTTATGGGTGAGCTGATGCTTTCATGTGATACATCATTTTTAGATATAATGAATCTCCTAATGAGCACAATACAAGACATTTTGGGGACCATACCAAGCATTCAACATTTTTCCCCTATACACATCACATCAATATTATCACTATCTATCATGAAAAAGATATCCAAGATTAAAAAATACATTTAGAGACATAACTAGTTTGGAGGATACTCCTCATAGAGCGTTAATACAATTTTTACAACAAAAACTCCTTATTTCGCCTCCTATCAAGCAAATTGATAGATCCAAATATATCCCAAATCACTTTGATGCTAATGTCTTTTGTAAGTATCATAGAACATAGACATGCTATAAGTAGGTGGATCACACTTGAGCATAAAATTCAAGATATTATTGTCAAACCCGTGATACAAGTTGAGAACATTGATGCCAAAAGAAATAGAACTTATAATGCCTCAACCTTCCAAACCTAGTCATGAGGAATGCCACAAGTCTAAGGAATATAGTACATCACCTATCCATATTACATGATGAAATCAAACAACATGATAGTCAGGGAAGAGTTTAAATGTAAGTGACCATTAATGGAACAATATGTGGTGGTGATGGTTGTCCTTAGTAATCTAAGGAAAATTACATTAGAAACAAAGGTATGCCAAAAGAATTAACATGAGAAAAAAATTCTAGAAGACACATTTTCAGTTCATCGTCAATGTAAGTACAATGTGACACATATAGAAACATAACCAAAACAAGGGCATGAAATACAAGAAACAACATCAATGGTGACACCTTTATACATAATTTTTATTCATAAATAAATAAGTTATGATCATGATTTGCCACCATCACCACATATGCAATCATATCACTTTAGATGACACTCCCGCGAGGGGGGAATTGGATTCTCATGATACATATTTTTGACCCATATTGAACTAACATTTTTTCTTATCTTACATTTTTATCAATGCTACATGATATTATTTTCTATAGGACAAGCTTTCACTTGATCTTGCTACTTGGTGACAAGGTGTTATTGCCTTTTTATATGTTTTACATCCTCACACTTGCTCTTCTTGGAGATAAATTTGGAGACATATTTTAAACACACTTGCCAACATATTGATCAACTACATAGGTAAGTATACTTTAAGTATACCTTTTATACTAAATCTCACATTTTATATATCATTATCACTTTTCATACAAGTAAAATTTCAAATTATAATTTTAGCTTTACATTCATATTCTATTTTTAGTCACATTTCTTTGATTTGTGTGCACTCATTAATACCACAAACATTTTGAGGGGGGATATTATCTACTGATTCCATTTGCATTTTATGCACAATCTTGCAGGGATACATTTATTTTAGTGGCTCATGTTGGAGCTTCTCGTTGCATCAATTTTTCATGTAATAAGTCTTTAGGTTTTGTGGAATAATAGTGTTAGTTTCCTCCTTGGTCAAATGTAATAAATGTTGCTCCTAGTCATCCCCCATGTCATCACCATATGTTGGATCAGTTGAAAAAATTCAAAAAAATTAAGTCTATGGAGTTTTAGGTTATTTTCCAATGTTTTGGCGAAGTTGTGGAGATTCAATGGACTATCAGATGTAGAGTTTTAATGGGTTACTAGATGTCTTTTTCTCATTCATTTCCTATATCCACCTCTTATTAAATCCTCGCATATTCTATTGGCCCCTTCATCCCTTTGTACTTCCCTTCATTACCCATTTTGCGGAATCCTAATAGGATATTGGACATGATTCTTTCATCCCCCATCTTGTATCCACATCTTGTTCTACATAAAAGTTTCACGGTACTTCTTCAACCCTTAGCCTTTTCATTCCATTTGTCCCTTTCTATTTGTAGAAATTCCTCTTAGAACCGGACTTCATGTTTCATGTTCTCCTATTTGGTTTTACTTTCCTTTTCTACAAATTTCTATTCCAATATTTCACTTCCTTTTCCTCCACTTGTTCATTCCTTTCTCCTTCACATAACTTTCCCATCCATCCATATCTCATCCATTTCGGATCTCCATTTCTCACATCTAGTTCTTTGTTAGAATCCCACATTTTTCCTAAGAAGTAGAGTGTCATCAATTTGGTGCTTCTAAAAAGTTTGAAACTACCAACAAAGAAGAATAATAAAGCATTGGTGTTTCTTATTGTTTTTGAACCTTAGAAATTGCTGACAAGGTTCATAGTGAGTTTTAGGAGTTGACAAAGAACAGAAAGAAAGAAGGAAACATTTTGGTGAGTTAACAAATTTGTAAACTCTCAGAAATGTAGACAAAGAAGGACAAAAGGAAGAAATACAAAGATGAAGAAAATAAGTGTCCGTGAGTTCATTACATCATCGTTGAAATGTTGACAAGGTTTCACAAATTCCAAAATTACCGACAAAAAGAAAAAGAAAAACAAAGAAGATATGGGGATGAATTTCAGTGTTTCAATAGGTTCATGAACCTTTGAAATTTTTGACAAAGGAAAGAAGAGAAAAACATGAAGTGTTAGCATTTTAGTAGGTTCATGAACCTCTAAAATTGTCAACAAGGTTCTAAGAAGACTCAAACCTTCAACAAGCTATCAGATGTCTCCCTCCACCTCACATCCTATCCAGCATCATGTTCCCTAGTTCTTTTATGCCTCCAAACCTCGCATCCCTCCACAGATTCAAACTTAGTTTCTTCTTTATGTTGGGATAAGGTTCCATTAACCTTGTAAATCCCATTATTGTATTATTCCATTTATTTTTTGTAATTACCCATAAGGGATGTACTAGTTTAACTGGTAGTGGTAAAACAAATTATTTACCGTCCACAATAATTATGGAGTTACTGCACTGGTAAGTTCTGGAGTTACCGGCGATAGTTACGGGATGTCATTTACTATGGTAAATGGTAATTGGTCAAAGTGGGGTGCACATGGGGAGGAATCACCTATTTTTAGTGTTATGATGTGCGCCATAGATGTTGTAAGAAGGTGTAAGAGATTCTATGACAACAGTAAGTTGTCATAAGAATCTATGACATTTATGACAACATATGACGCATCATAAGATGCTGTAAGTGGCTATTTTTGGCCCCTAGGCGTTCAAGCTTGCATGGGCATCTTTTTCCAAGTGTAGGATGCATGTATGGCAGATTTTATGACCCCATAAGAGCCTATTTTTGTCCATGGATGCCCAAGGTTGTATTGTTGACTCTTGGCAAGTGTTATGAGCTTGTAAGAAGTCATTGAATGCTGCATGGGTGAAGATTCCAAGGTGGACACCCATATTGAGGTTGTGCAAATTCTATATAAACCATGGCATAGTAGGTGAGATGCATAACAGTTTACAGGTACCCAAGTTCTGCCAGAGTGAAGGTTGAAGGACAGAGGAAGTGAATGTATTTGTAATCTCCTTTTTTGTGAAGATAATACAACTTGGACTCTTTTCTTAGTGGAGTTTTTTACCCACAAGGGTTTTCTCCATGTTAAACACTGTGTTGTGTGCTTCATTATGCTTTTGGTATATTTCTGTATTGTGGGTTTATATTCCATGTTGCAATCTCCATCTTTAATACTTTGTTAAAGATTGTTAAATATACATTTGAATCAGATTTCCATTTGTGTAGTTGTGCCTTTCATTTCTAACACTTTATAAAAACCTGATAGGTTATAGGATTTATTCGAGCCATTTTCACATCCCATCCGAGTTTCCTTTTCCACATTTATTGCACTTGTCCCTTCCACATCCACATTAGGTTCCTTCCCTCATTTCTGCTTTCTTCATATCCCGTCCTGCATTGTATTTTTGCAAAGTTTTCAAACTTCTTTGTAACAATCTAGAATGTGCTGATAGCTTCCTGGGATGCCGTTAATTATGGATTTAACACCTATAATTTCTGAAATGTCATTTTCCCACCCAAATAACTTTGCACATCCCAAGGGCATGATTCTAGTTGCAGATTTAATGAAAAATAAGGAAGGTGTGGATTTCCATGAATGTGGTGGTTGATCTTCAGTTGTTGATTGGCTTCATGTAGATCAAACATAGATTTCATGGGTTTGTGTTCAATTCTTCGATATCCTGAAGTATGTTGAGTTTCCCCAACACCAAAATCCTATATATTAGGGTATCTTTTAAGATGTTTGTGAAAATAAGAGGGCAATGATGTACATTAATCAACCAGTTCCAATGCTAAAGTATCTCTTGACCTTCACATTAATTAATGCATGAATCACCAATGACTGTGATGATCTTTGTTTCTCATCATATAAATGTTGAGATTAAGGAACACTGAGAGGGGGGGTGAATCAGTGTTCTACAAAACTTATTATTTTATTCCTTTATTAATTTATCACATACATACAAAAGAAAGAAGCATGAACACAAGAACAAAAGCAACAAGATCACAACACATGAACACCAGGATTTTTATGTGGAAACCCAGTTAAGGGAAAAACCACGGTGGGGGTTAACCCATAAGAATTTATACTTTGTTAAAAGTATTACAAATAGGGAAGGCACATGCCTTCGGACACTGCCTAGAGCTCACTATTCAAAGAGGCTCACTGCCTACAAATCAATTATAAAAGTTCACTAGAATGTTTAAACTGAGGAATAGCATCTAATAATGCAAAATTACAGTTCCGGTTGAGCTCAATACACTAAATTTACACACTTCATCTCTCTCTGCCCTGCTTCAATGTTCTGCCATGATCCAGAGCTTAGATCTCTTCACTTCGCACCTGATACTTCTCTACTTCGCACCTCACCATTCATATTCATACCTTCACACACCAAAATGCTCAAATCCATTGATCATATCTATCCGCTACATGAAATTGCATCAACTACAGTCGGCCTTAAGAAAAACTTAGAGACTTTTTAAGAACACTGTTATGTCAGCTGAATCCATGCACAAACACCAATGCAGACCAAAACTTATGTATCTAGGTCACCTCACATGTCAGCCAATATGACTAGATCTCATAAATTACTTGACCAATCACTTCTCTTCATCCGCACAAGGATCAAACACCTAGTCGGCCTGTTCTTCACCGGACTGAACTGTCTAACCAAAACCTAATACTCAGATGCTTGTAACTTACACTCCCTTCATCACCAGAGGATAAAATCTTGGATTTAGGTAGCCCTGACATCCCTTAACATTCCCTCAGATTTGCAGCACAATATAATTTCCTGTGGAGAAATCACCAAATGCTGAACCCTGTCATATGACATGTTCCTGTCTATTCAGACTTAGATAAATCTGCAATCTGACTTCTGGTATGATCCACTGATGAAATGCAGATGTGTAAGATAGATTTAGTTTCCATCAATGACAACACCTGACATGCCTTGCAGTGTCTCTTTCCAACAATCTCCCCCTTTGGCATTGATGTCGACACTTAGTGAAAAATGACTAAGTGTTAGAATAGCTTCCCCTTACTATATACACTTGTGATTTCCAATGCTCCCCCTTGATTAATTCTTCATTTTTCACTACTTTTCCTCTCCCCCTTTGACATCAATGGCAAAGGTTGGGATCCGCATATCAAAATTTATACAAAAATCTTATGTACATGGGTCAAAACTTTAAGTATATACTCCCACATATGAACACAGTCCTTAAGCTTTGTTCATCAGCAAAAAGATGTCACCAAAAATGTTTTTCAACCGTGATAATTCATTATCCCAATTCTTCTTTATGCTGCCCAAAATGGATATATGCCCACTGAACAAAAATGCTTGTGATTCTGCCTTTTGAAGATCAGTAGGATCACTAGCAGCAACAACAACTTGGGATTCTGCCAATAGATCATACATAGTTTCTAATTTTGGGGAAATCAGTCCCCAGAGCTCATCTAATCTGCCCAAAACTTTAACCTTTTCTTCCTCTAGGTCACTCAATTCATTTCACAAATTCACTACTTGGCATTCTTTGGTAGATACAGACTCAGTTAAAGGACTATATGACTGAGAAATGTTAGACAATTTGAGCTCTAAGTCCTTAATTTTCTTCTCAATATCTTCAACAGCTTTAGATTGGTTTAAGAAAAACTTATAAATATCTGCTCCTTTAGATAAGGCATTTTTAATACTCTTTACACTAGTATCAAGCCCTGATCTATCATAACTAATTATTTTATTTATTTCAACAAACCTTTTCTCATTAAATTCATTTCTGACTTTAACTTCTGCTGACTTCTCTAAGGTTTCAAAATGAGAACTTACAGAGTTTATCAGATTTTTCAACTAGCTAGAGGGAGATGCTGATGAGTCCTTTTGAAATGTGGGCATGATTTTCTCCAAAATCTCAGATGCAAGACCAAGCAACTCACTATCTTCTATATGAGACTTTAGGATTTCTTCTCTGGCCTTAGCTTGTGCAATAGAGGCCAAATTTATCTTCTGCACTAGTGACAGTATCAAAATTTATTGGTCCTTGTATTATATCCTGATCTTCTTCAATTTGTTTATCTGTTTCCAAAATTTCTTTCACTGCTTCTGCAGTGTCTCTTGCCCAATATGATGTTGCAGATTTAAGCTCTTCAGGGCCTCCATCTTCTCACTTTTTGGAGTCAACCTCATTGTCTTGTTCATCATTTTCATTCTTTTTCTCTACTTTTGCCTTCTCTACATCATCATCAGAAGCATTCTTTCTTTTATCTATCTCAGAAATATCTCCTACATTCTCTTCTGGAGGATTTGGTGTATCCTCAGTGGCAGTATTGTCAAATTCCTCAACATCCGAAGTGGAGGAATCAATTCCATCATCAGTTTCTTTTTCTTGATCTTCCTTCATCATTTTTTCATCTTCTTTATTCAATGTTTCTTCTTTCGGAATGGAGACATCATCTACTCTAGTTTGTTGCTCATTTTTCTGCAGCTCTTCATCATTCAGAACTAATGCATCCTCAGTATCAACTGGTTCTTTTGTAACCACATAAAACTTATTCTTGTCCAATGCTTTCTTTAGAATTTGTTCTATTTCTTTAATAATTTCATCAATGTCTCCAATCATCAGCTTATTCATCCTTTTCTTGCTTTTGAATTCATTCTTGACTTCTTTGAGAATCTTATCTGCTTCTTTTCTGGAGATCACTGAACACAGACTGGACATTACATGTTCCCTTAGCTCCAAATCTTTTGCTTTAGCAACTTCTTTTCTTATTTCTAGAATGTCTCTTAAACTCTTAGGGATTTCTGCCAAAATTTCCACTAGAGCTCTGTTGAATACATTCAAATATTTTACAGTAGCATCCTCCAAAATTCTTTTGTCAGCATCACTGTAATGATCATAGAATTTAGTCATTGGTTTTAGGTTTCCATCTATAGTGATTGTCTTAACAATGTCCTCCACAGAAGGAGTTGGCGTCTCAACATCAGCCTTTGACTTATGCCTCTTACTTGGCCTTTTGCTTCTGGAGGGCTTCTCCTTAGACACTTTAACAACTTTAGTGCCTGAGGCCTTCAACTCTTTAACCTCCTCATTTGAATCAGTCTTTTCTTCATCCTCCTTCTCCATACTACCATATGACCTCTTGGCCATTGCTTTTGTTCTTTTTCCTTCCTTACCAGTAGGTTTTTCTTTGGATTTCTCTACAATAGGAGAAGGTGATGCACTGGAGGTTGAACTAGTACTCCTAGTAGACCTTGACTTGGAAGGGGGTTCTGCCGTAACACTTTCTTGTTCCCTGTCCTGCTTCTCCTTCTCAGCCTTTTCTATTCTTTCCCTGAATTACCTTAGCTTCCTTAGTAAGGCCTAGATTCTCAGCCAACTGCTCAACTTCTTTCCTTACTTTCCTTTTGGTTTCAGGAGCCTTGAATTCAAGATGTAGTTTTTGTGAAATTTCTTCATAAGTTCCAAATCTCTCTTCAGCCGGATCCCTAGGCTGACTTAACAAATACTGTGCATATAGTTACAACACATGCCCATCCACTTCATACCCCATGGGCATGATCCACACAACTCTAGGCTATATTGCTTCCATTTTGCATTGATCAATAGTAACCATAAAACAAATGGTGTCCTTGTATTTTTCAACAACAGTCCTAGGTATTCTAAAGCTAGCTTGCATCATACCCTAGAAGTTTTTGAAGAATCCCCAAAGTGCAGTCTTTTGTGCATCATGACTACCCAAATAACTCAAATGATTCCTAATCTGGATTGCTACTAGTTTGTCATTTGACCAAATTATATTTTTGTTTCCTAGAAGCTCACTCAAGAAATAGAAGAAAAGACACATGATTAGCGTACCATATTTGAATGAGTACTTCTTGTCCTTCTTTATCTTTCTTAGGTTCTCCATAAGCTGGTTCAACAACAGTTTACAAAGATCATAGTCTACACCTTCTTTTACCATCTTATATGCAACATAGATGGCTATTCTAGAAACTAAATTTTCTCTGCTAGAGTAATAATCTTGTATCCTATCACCATTGATGTGAATCTAACCCCATGATCCTCTATGTCATTTATAGTCATGGCTCTCTTGTCAAATTTTGATCCAGTTACCTCGGTGACTTCTTGATTCTTCATAGCCTTCAACTGAGGCAAGGTACCGGTTGAATTCAATCCTGTAACTGCCCTTATTGCATCCTTTGTGATTTTGAATGTATGATTCAACCATAGAAACTCATCATGGATACGGATCAAGACATACTAGACCCACTCAGCCTTTGTAAAACACGGAAACTCAACAAATTGTATGAACTTCTTGTCTTTCAGGGCTTTGTATTATAGTTTGAGCTCAAAATCATCACCTTTTAAGCGATTCATGAATAGATTAGCAAACCTTGAGTCACCATGTTCCTCTAGAGGTGAGTGAATATAAGCCCTAATATCCTTTGTGTGCAAAACTCCATGTGGAACCCCAGAAAATGCTCCCATCAGATCGACTTCAATAGATTTGAAAGGATGCTTCTTAAACTTCGGCCTAGGTTGCTCAGTGATGTTCACAACCTGAGGAGTAGCCATTTCAAAAGATTACAAATTCAAAGCTTCGCAGACAAATACCTTTTTCTTCATAGAATTAGGGTTCGCTGTCGAATTCGTTCTTCGCACTTCAATTCACTAAAATTTCAGCTTACATGCTCTTCTCCTTGTTCTCTTCGAATACAAAGTGATTCAAGTGTTTGAATGAATGACCTTTTATCCTCTGCAAAACCTAATTCTTCATTGTAATAAACGTTTTGCCCTAATATATCTTGTTACACTGTTTATGCATACAGTCAATCTTCAATTGCTCCACAATCAATTGCATTAGCTTCTTTTCTTCCAAAATTTGCTTCAACAGATCTGCAACATGCTTTTTTATCTTCATTCATCATGCTAGATTCAGGCACCCACTTACTGGCAGGGGGAATTATATTTCAATGCGCCCCCCTTGAGCCAGAGCTCCTGATTCAATTCTCAGAGGAATTATCAGCACCAGATTCTGGTGTGGACCCATCACCTTCATTCTTTGCATCTTTCTTCACCCATGTTTTATTCATTTCTTTCTGAATCTCATTCACATCTATTTTACCTTTACCTTTGTCCATCTTCTACTCTGTTCTTCTTGCCTATGAGTTCACCTTTTTGCTTTTGCAAAATTTAGTAATATGTCCAGATTTGTTGCAGTTGAAACATATAATCTTATTTCTCTGACAATTACATGTTGGAGTAGGTTTAGATCTGCATTGCATTGCCATATGCCCAAACTTGTTGCAAGTAAAACATCTTCCATTGAAAACTTGTTTGTTTTTAGGAGGATTCCTTGATCCACTTCTACAATCCTCAGCCTTATGACCTATCTTTTTGCAATTAAAGCATTGATCGGAGAAGGATAATATATTTTGATTCACTTTACTTCTACATTGATTAGCTCTATGACCATACTTATTGCATTTGAAACAATTACCATTGAAAGATGGATACCTTTGAGCATTAGGTTGTCTTACCGGAGGTCTTCTAGGATTCCTTCTTTGATTTCTTGCTTCAGGATTTCTTTGACCAGATCCAGAGCTTTCACCTTTCTCAAATCCCAAACCATGCTTATCATCTGCCTTCTTTTGACTATCAAGCAGCACCTCAAGTTTAGCCGATCTTATCTTAAATTTCTCTTTATATTCATTTGCAACTTCTAGGTCATGTCTGAGAATGACAATTTGTCTTTCAAGTTCTTCCTCATTGTCCTTGGTTTCTTGTAGATCAGACTCTAGATGGCTAATTATCCTATCCTATCTGCAACATTCTTCTATTCTTTCTTTCAGAGATTGATTTAGTTTTTCCTCAGTCTTCTTCCTTTCCTCAATTTACTTGGTTAGTCTCATCACTCCGGATTCCATCTCATGTTTTGGGACAACAACTTCTTTTGCTAGCTTCTCACATTCCTTTGTCTTCTCCTTCAGGGCATCATTCATATTATTATCTTCATTCTGATTTGCTAGCTGATGAAGTAGCTCCTTCCTTTTTCCATTAGATTTTCTCAATTGTCCTTTTAAGGTTTTAAGGAAATCTTCAGCATCTTTAAAGTTCTCTTGCAGTTCATTGACTTCTGTTCTGGACTGATCAAGATCTTCTAAAGCAAGTTTAAGTTGTTCATTGATGCCATTAGAATACTTGAATGAACCCATTGAAAACACCTTCCCAGATCTTCCTCAAGCTGTTAAACTTCTTCTAAGGAACCTCACTCTGATACCAATTGTTGAGATTAAGGAACACTAAGAGGGGGGGTGAATCAGTGTCCTTAAGAAAAACTTAGATACTTTTTAAGAACATTGTTTTGTCAGCTAAATCCATGCACAAACACCAATGCGGACTAGAGATTATGTATCCAAGTCACCTCACATGTCAGCCAATACCACTAGATCTCATAAATTACTCGACCAATCACTTCTCTTCATCCGCACAAGGATCAAACACCTAGTCGGCCTGTTCTTCACCGGACTGAACTGTCTAACCAAAACCTGATACTCAGATGCTTGTAACTTACACTCCATCATCAGAGGCTAAAATATTGGATTTAGGTATGCCTGACATCCCTTAACATTCCATCAGATCTGTAGTACAATGTAATTTCTTGTGGAGAAATGCGGACCAAAATGCTAAACCCTGTTATATGCCCTATTCCTGTCTATCCAGACTTAGATAAATTAATTGATGTATGCAAATATTCAGAGAAATAAAGAGAAAGGTTCTATGTTGTGAAAATTATTTGTTAATGATTTCATCTAGTTGCTTTCTATGAGTAAAAACTAGTTAAATATAATTGTCTCCTATAACTGCATTATTTTTATGAAGAGTACATATTCAAGGAATATGGTAGACTCTTGAACACACATTTGTTGTATGAATTATAGTTTTAAGTTAGTACATATTCAAGGGATATGGTAAAGCTTTATGGATTAGTAATGGGATCTATGTAATGCTAGTTAAGGATAACTAAGAATGGTTATATCTGAATGAGCACAATCAAATGGTTTATATCATTGTAAGGCAATGATATCTAGAATTAAACTATTAGAGTTGTCATTGTTAGGACAACATTTGTTGCAGCATATTCCTAACTCTGTAATCCCATGAATATGCACTAATCAATTCTTGGTCCCTCAATCCACAACTCTATTA